>JANFCV010000083.1:1241856-2483713 GCA_024500475.1 Phthorimaea operculella | reverse complement strand
CTGCATGGGTGTATTAAGTAAGAATGTTGGTAGTAAGCTGTGTCTTACATTCTAAGAATGCAACCCAACTCCTTTAACTATCTAATCGATGAAACCGCTGCCTCAACCATCCCTTCCTTGAGGGGCAATCCCCCTAAACAATGCAAATTAAAAAGAAAATCGCAAGGAGTTCCACACCGACTCTATCTTTATAGTAGAGCTTATTTTTAAGCCGGCAACATTTTTACAGACGATTAAATTCCAAAATTGAATTTTTAAGGCGCGAAATGACTTGAAGGTGTTTTTATAGCGCCAGTTTGCGACTTAGATTTTTTAATCTCTGCATTTTTTATGCTAAGGAAATTATTCTGTACAGCCCATAGTACAGCCAAAGTTGTAAGGGTGAAAATGTGATTCAGAGGGGATGTGACCTTAGGGTGAGTGTATATCAGTGACCTCTGTTTTCGTTAGTGAGTAAACAGGTAAGGCTGGATTAGCAAGGGTCGGTACTATGTTATTTATAGCTGTGTATTGTTTTACTAAGCAGATTGTTCCTATAACAAACGTAGTTAGTGCCTCATAAATAAAGTGATGAATAGGGAAGCTGCTGATTACTTCCCATAGTAAGTAGTCGTAAATTTGATGTTGAAATATAAAATTCATAGGCTTTTATACGCATCATCACCATCTTCCTGCTCTTTTCCCAAATCAGTGTGGCCGGTGCAAGATGTTATGTAGCAAAATGATTTGGCTTGATACGTTTTATGACTGCTGCTTGATATCAACCGTCTTTGGAAATGCCGTAGCATCTTTGTACAATGTGTGAAAAGCTAGCCGTATTCTTCACTAGCCCGTAGCTCGCTTTTTCTAGATAAAGTTATAAAATTTGCTCTTCATGCAGTTCATAAACTACAGTTCAACTATAGTTGAGTTAACCCATCAACGCCACTCATTCTGTCGTTTGGCAGGCGCGCACCGAACATGATTGGCTATTAGCGGCGAGGTGTTTTTTCGACACACTCTGGCAGCGCGCCAAAGTGGAACGAATCAGGTGGACTTCGCCGCCGACACAAATACGCACCCAAAACAAACCTTATAAAAATACCATTTCGAAAATGGAGCGCTTCGAATACGCGCGATATGTGTGAAGCATGGACGTACTATTCAAACAGGACTGATATCTGTTGCAGAGAACGCGAGCTGAGCGAGATGCACACACCGAGGTGTTTTGTCACTTTCTAATAGGGTGACAATATCTTTAATTACAATAGGGATAAAAATAGGTACAACCTCAAGATACAAAGTTCGTATATTCTAGTCAACTATTGGATTTGGATAGATGGATTCAGGTAAAAATAATACAAAATAATACTTCATACAAAAGTATATTAAACAGCCACACAAAAAGATTAAAATCGTCAAACATTAAACATGACTAAACAAAATTGTTTTATTTAGTTTCTGCCTAAGGCCAATTTTATTTCCGAAATTTCGTAACGAATTTGTCTTTGCCTAATGAAACATTTTAAATTTAAATAAGGGTTAATAACGCTTTCACCAATTGTAGTTTGTGTGGTTCTTCATCATTTATACATTGTACAGGGTGAGGCGGGGAAAACAAATGCTTAAGCTTAGAATAAAATAATTGTTTTAATATTGACAAAATTCTATTTTTGCTTGTGTTTTGGAATGTCTTATTTGCCAATTCCGATATAAATAACTGTTCACTACATTAATGACTTCAAAAGCAAATCTAGAAACATATTTTAGGCCACCCCTGTCAACAAATGGAGACAAGCGGAAGGTTGTTCTGTTTCATGGTCTGGTTGATGCCTATATTTGCTGATATTATGGTCACCCTAGTCATATTTTTCTACACTGGCAACATGTAAGAACGAGACACAGTGCCTCTCTGCATGCTATCTCTGTCGGCTCGGATTAACCTCTGTGGACGGCTTAAGGAAAAATAGACTTTATGCTAGTGATTATACAGTTACTTTTCCTAAATAACTGTCTTCTGAAGAAATCGGTCCTGTTTGAATAGTACGTCCATGGTGTGAAGATATGGCTATTGTTTTTGGCCAGTATTTTAATTTCTTTCCTTTTTTGAAAGAAAATGGCTGAAACATGAAGATTTTACTGCCAATGTAGTGTGCCAAGGGGTCTGTTCGTTTCATTTACTTAAAATACCAAACTTTTCTGAATAGCCCTAGATTGTATCGTAGACGCTAAACACGATCTGACCAATTTGAAAGTTATTAAGGAGTTTAACTCCTGCATCTCTTGATTCGCTCCCTATTTGCGGCACTTGTGCAAGTTCTGAAAGTTAGAGACTAATTCCTGGGGGAACTAATGCATAAATTAATATGTCTGGTCTTGGGGGGGCAATTATAGGGGAGCATCTGGGTAGGTTAGGTCAAGAATGCTTGCAACTAAAACAGATTTACTTACAGGCATTAGTAAGTACAAAGATAATAACTTGTTTTACATTTTATGCCAAAGTTTGAAAAATGTTGGAGGATTGTTAGGGATCTCAAACTGTTCTGGTCAATAGAAAACCAGTTAAGAGTAATTTCTTAAAGGGCGCCTCACACCGGGCTTGTATGCGTGACGTGCACGTAATTACGGCGTGATCACGCGCGTAGAGAAGACATTGTATTGTATGGGTTTGGCCGCACACTGCCTGCGTATGCGTGCGCGTATGCGTGTGTCTCTTAGGGTCCCGTACGATACATCGTCATCTCGCGTAATGACGCCGTCGTGACTACGTGCACGTCACGCATACGGGCCCGGTGTGTGGCACCCTTAAATGGGGAACTCCACGTCACCAAGATGTTGTCTGTCTTTCATCACTGCACAGACTGACCGTCAACTGCGTGAAGCTTGGGTACATACTACATACTACATCAACTCTCAACGCTTACATCAACTCTAAAATCCCTTAGTCGCTTCTTGCGACACCCACCGGAAAGATGGGGCAATGCCATCACCATACCAGCACCATACGGCAAATAGAAAACCCAAGAAAACCAGTTAAAAATGATTCCTCAAACGGGGAACTTTACGTCACCAAGATGTTGTCTGTCTTTCATCACTGCACCGACTGGCCGTCAACTGCGTGATGCAGTGCATCTTATAATGAAAGCTGTATTGGCGTCTATTTTAAGCGCTCCTAGTAAACAATAGGGCACCTGCCAGCCTGCCAGTTAGTGACATGAAAAATTTAGGTAATAACATAGACTTATATAAACTAGGGTGATAATGTAATATTATCAAATCTGTGTCGATGGTACCCACACACAAACTGATAGGTAAGCGTCGTAAAACACCTGCGCAATATATCTACCTACATAAATCACGCCTATATCCCTTGCGGGGTAGGCAGAGCGTAAACGGCTGTAAAAACGGCCATTTACACCCCGTCTGACAAAAGTTTGAGAGTCATTCAGAAATTTTCTATCGTCATATTCCGACCCATTTTCTATGAGGAAAGTTGTTCAGTTTCATGAGTATCCTTTAGTATCTTGTGGTATCAGTATCAGTATCAGTATCAGTATCAGTACAGATTAAGAATAACTTGTACTTTATTAAAACGGCAATAAGTCCGCCTTTCCACCACACTACCATCACTCGACAGCTTTTTCCTAATTGGGTCTGAGAACAAGGGATCCCATAAGCCCGTGACATAAACGAGCCACTCTGAGCCACTCCTATCCCCATAACATACATGTTTATTATTATTATCACACCTGAATTGTTTTGTATATCTCTGAGAGGAGAAAAAAGTCTTAGTCGATATACCTAAGTAGTTTAGTCCAATATGAAGCCACGTGGTGCCGACTTAGAATCGCCATGCCATGCCGGCTTAGAATAGCATCACCCCATCTTTACCGTGGGTGTCGTAAGAAGCTACTAAGGTATTATGAGTTGATATGTATGGCAATTTCAGGCAACAGGCAGATAACCATTCAATATGGTGAGGAAAATTCGGCCTTCTTCGGGTTAATTTGTGTTGATAAAGTCACCAAAATAGTTCCAACTATCGTTTGAACCGCGTGGCGTACCGTCATAGATTTTTTTATAAAAAAATGGCAAAAATGGTAGTTAATTTTAGTGTATTGGAAAACAGTGCTGCATAAATTTGCCTACTGTTTTATGCTGGACCGTACAGTTGCGGTTGCACTGTTGCGCGAGGCGAAAGAAATTTTTGGGAAACTTGCAAACAGCATGGTAGGTATGTCGAATCGCCAGTGGCGGATTTACAGTTCACGCCGCCGTAGACCCCAGGCCATTGGCCGCCCTTTTTCAACACCCCTCTTGTGGACTAGATACTCCAAACTTCTTCAGCCGCCCAACAACTAATTTTGTCTTTAAATATCGGGAGGCATTTTTAATATCGTCTTTTCGCTGTAAAACTGGTAGTTATATAATACCTATATACAGAATATAAGCTACACTCATCATCATCATCATCATCATTCTCAGCCCACATCCACCCACTGCAGGGTATAGGCCTCTTCTCTACAGCGCCAATCCTTACGGTCCTGTGCCACCCTCGTCCAATGCGGTCCTGTAAGCTTGACGATATCGTCGGACCATCGAGCAGGTGGTCTGCCCACTGACGTTTTCGCTCCTCTTGGCCATCACTCTGTAACCGCTTTTGTCCACCGATCGTCATTCCGTCTCACCAAGTGTCCTGCCCACCTCCACCTTAACCTTGTTATTCGCTTTCCTACGTCTTCGACTTTTGTTTTACGTCGAATCTCAACGTTTGGTACGCGGTCAACAAGGGAGATACCTAGCATAGAACGCTCCATAGCTCTTTGTGCGACTTTGATTTTGTGCATGTTTTGCTTAGTGAGCGTCCATGTTTCGGCACCATAAGTGAGAATAGGCAGAACACATTGGTTAAACACCTTGGTCTTCAAGCATTGTGGAAGTTTTGATTTAAAGACGTCTTCCAGCTTCCCAAAAGCAGCCCAATCTAGTCCGATACGTCTTCCGATCTCCTTTACCTGTGCTTCTGGGTCAAAGGACAAACGATGTCCAAGATAGACGTAATCGCTGACTACCTCAACAGTGTCATTTCCTACACAGATGTTAGGTATACGTATAGTGAGATTCGTCATGATCTTTGTCTTGGACATGTTCATCCTGAGACCGACTTTCAGAGAAGCTTCATGCAGATCTGAGAGCATTTTCTGGAGATCCAGGACACGTTCGGCAATAAGGACGAGGTCGTCTGCAAATCTGAGATGCGACATGCGTATTCCGTTGATATTGACGCCTCTCTCGCTCCAATCCAACATCTTCATGACATCTTCAAGTACGTTGGTGAAGAGTTTAGGTGAGAGAGTGTCTCCTTGTCGGACCCCCCGGTCAATAGACACAGGGTCGGTGTTTCTGTGCATGCGCACCTGCATTGTCGCAGTCCCGTATAGCTCCCGGAGGATATCCACATATCGCTTGTCAATACCGCAGCGATGGAGAGAGTGGAACACGGCCCAGTGTTCGACACTGTCGAATGCCTTTTCGTAATCAACGAAGGCGAAACACAAGGGCCGGTTGTACTCTTTGCACTTCTCCATTAGCTGCTTGACAGCATGTATGTGGTCCATAGTCGAATATCCACTCCGGAAGCCAGCTTGTTCGACGGGTTGGTACTCATCCAGGTTAGTAGTCAGTCGGTGGCACAGGACTTTGGCGAAGAGCTTGTACACCTGTGAGAGCAGGCTAATGGGACGGTAATTTGACAATTTTGTCTTGTCTCCCTTTTTGTGGAGGATCGTGACTGTAGCTTTCTTCCAAGAGCCAGGTGTAAGACCCTTTGAAAGCACGTACCCCTTGATAAGCTACACTGAGGGAGAGCAATTCGCTCATCTAGTACTACAAAGACGTAACTGTCGAAAAATGCAAAAATGAGTTAATGATGCCAAATTGTTCTAAAATGGTCAATACATATGGTGCTACAAAGACGTTTTTATTGTTCAACAAATGGCCAAAATATAGCGACAATGTCTTTGTTGCATTGGTACAAAAATTTACCTTCCCAGAGTGCTACGCCGTCATATTTTTTAGTTGCGTTGGGTGCCACGTAATAATCGGTAATTTTAGAGTGCTACACAGTTTGAAATGTATTTTCTGTCTTTGTAGCACCAATCATGAAATTATTTTTGAGTGCTACATTGCCGCAAATGTACGTTTTGTCTTTGTATCCCAAAAACTATGTAAAATTTTTAAGCAACAACGCCATATATATATTTTGTGTCGGTGTTGAACTAATATATCTCTTTGAACTAATGACGCAATAGTATTTACTGCCATTGTGGCACAACAACTTAGTGACTTAACTGTACTTTGTGTCAAAATTGCACTACATAATTCATAGATCGTGAAAGCCTTTGCGGCTGGACCTGATGGGCGTAGAATCACGTGCCGTCTGCAGTTATGTCCTAGTGTCCAGGCGGACTCTCACGCCACGGCCATGTCAGTCAACCAGGCGGATAATTACGCATATAGAGAAACCCAGCTTGTACCCGTCAGCCAGCGGCGGTTCGTCATTGACTGCCTCAGCCTCCTCTCCAGACTATCTTGAAACAGCAGTCAAGCTTTGGCAGAAACCGAGCATCATTGGGAATGTGTCTATGATCCTGACAGCTCAATGAGGAGTTCTGCAATATGACTGTAGGCCACGTCAGGCTTTTCTGGGCAGCAATATTTTGAGTCTAAGGGTCTTCAGTTCGCCTTTGGCAGTAATTATCTCCGCAAAGCAGATATTACAACGATGGAATGGAGCTCGTTGACGCTGGAGATGCGGTGAGAGACCTGGACTTCATTGAGGTTCTGATTAGGAATTTTATTTCCTTTTCTGACTTGGGGCAGAGATTTTGCCACGTTGGTCTCTCCCTGCGGTGCTAATTCCATCCTCTTCAGTTCACCGGGCTTCATAAGAAGAGCTGACTTGTTTCGTACTTCACGATGCAGAATTCATCCGCTTGACGAAGTGGATGATTCCTGGGCCACCTCCGCGTGCTTTGATGTGGCACACGTATTCGATCCTTAGCCCAGACTGGTTTGGCGTTCCAGTCTTTCAGGGGTGCGCT
This sequence comes from Phthorimaea operculella, assembly GCA_024500475.1. Lineage (NCBI taxonomy): Eukaryota > Metazoa > Arthropoda > Insecta > Lepidoptera > Gelechiidae > Phthorimaea > Phthorimaea operculella. Next base: position 2,476,631 of record JANFCV010000083.1, on the reverse strand, counting down.
AACCAAGAGATTTAGGTCCCTAACCATTTCAGCAAGGTAAGGTGCTTTTTGTACACCCTGTAGGTTTGATCAGTAAATGCGCAGCAGCATAATTATGGCCAACGTCCTTGCTGAGCTGAAATTGCGCGGACGGCTTCAGCTAAGCGATCGTGACTGTAAGAGGACTGCTGGAAGCCGAAGATCGGTCCAGCAGGCTCATTGACAGTTGCGGCGTGACTTGCACTGCACTGGTACCGCGCGGGCCTTCGGCGGTATGGAAAGACGCAAAGATCCTACTCCAGATTTGTATGCACGCTTCTCGGCACACTGCTCCAGCTTGTTCTTCGACTTGTCCTGTACGGATGCGGCAATCTTCTTTGTCCTTCGTCTTATATTGGGACTGCGGAGGTAGCAAAGGAGACTATGTAATACGGCCCGGAATTATTGTGGGAGAGGGTCGTTTGCAAAAGGCGCTGGTGACCCGACATAGACATTTTCTAGATAACAGCCAGCAGCTTGCAGGTCCTGGAGGTTAATCCACATAAAATAGCACGATGACTTAATAAAGGCGGCTGGAACACGTCCAGCACTGGACTGCAACAGGCTGATGTATGTATCAATCGTCACGAGAAGCCGCGGTTGCGAATGTTTTTGTGACTACCGAGAGTACGCTAGAGTACTGGCCCGAAAAAATTGGTTACTCTTAAGGGTACGAGTGTGGTGCTGGGTACCAACCTAGTTAATTCAGTAGTCCGAAAACTGCATCAAAACGAGTAGGTGACAAACAGTCCATACGGTTGTACTATCAGACAAGGGCGCAGGTATACAGTCAAGCTCACGCCGGGTCTTTGGTCTTCAGGCCGTTCCTATGCCACACACATGACTAACAACAGCAGTTCAAGTGTCTAACCGGACTTGAATTAACTATACACAGCCATAAATAACGAATCTCATACATATTTTGTGACACAACTTACAAAATAAGCAATTTTTAGTGCAACAAAGACATAACTGCATGTGTCAAAAAATTCAAAGTGGATTTTTTTACACTAAATTTTGACATGTTTAAATATTTTTGTTACTATTCTGTACCTATTAGTTAAACATCTAAAATATCGCAGTTGCAGTTGTAAACTATATAAATTGAAGTTTTAAGACAAAAAAGAAGTGTAAAAAAATCTTTAAAACGCTCTCCTGTAAAATTTGCAAAATGACAGTTACGTCTTTGTTGTACTAGATGAGCGAATTGTGTCACACCGACACACAACTTGTTGCGAGCGAAGCGAGCCCCGACTTTTCACGGTAAAAATTGGTATAGGAGAGGCAACAGTTAGGGAGCGTGAGTGATAGAACACCAACGCAAAACGTGTTGCGAGCGAAGCGACCCCGACTTTTCACGGTAAAAATTGGTATAGGAGAAGCAACAGTGAGGGAGAGTGAGTGTTAGAACTCCAACGTAAAACTTGTTGGGACCAAAGCGAGCCCGACTTTTCACGGTAAAAATTGGTATAGTAGAAGCAACAGTTAAGGAGAGTGAGTGATAAAACACCAACGCAAAACGTGTTGCGAGCCCGACTTTTCACGGTAAAAATTGGTATGGGAGAAACAACAGTGAGGAAGAGTGAGTGGTAGAACTTCAACGCAAAACGTGTTGCGAGCGAAGCACAGTGTGATAAAAACCCTAATTTTGTTTCATGTCGATTTTATTTCAAAAATCAATACTTTAGATCAGTCTAAGCACTAAACTGAAACTCCGGCTTGGATATCTTCAGTACTTTTTTTAAAAAAAATCGCCAAAGTTGACGAAAATCGGGGTCATTAAAATGATAAAATAATTAATAATTAAAAAACTTGCCCATTTATTCTAATTGCGACTAAACACTTTAATAACACACATCATAACAGACATTTAGTTAAAATGTTCGTGTTCAAAAAGTGAATAAATAAAGAAATATGTTATTTTTTGTAAATTTCCTGTCGTATTTTTTTTTCGCCTTAATTTTCCGTAGTAGACGGAGATTCTTGACCAGGTAATTCTTTGTTCCTACATCTATCAATAAAATTAAAATCACGATGTAATTCAGCGTTATTCAGAAATTATTAATATTTAAAGTTATATCCTGATATTTTTGGCCTAGGGTTGTCACTACCCGGATATTTTAATTTTCGTAGGTATTATTTTTTCAAACAAGATTAATTTGTCTCTATAATACTTTATTTGGGCACGTTAATTGTGTACTAAAATTTCAGTCATATCGCAGTTATTTATAGACAAGTCGGACTCGCGCCCTCTTCCGTCTTGCATTAAGGGACAAAAAATTTTTTTTCGCGATTTCGCAGGTGACCCCATACTAAAAGTTGTTCAGAATCATGAGTAGAATCACCCTGCCAAGTTTCCTGGGTGAATTAAAAATAACCGTGTATATTCCTACCCGGATAAAATAATAAAATAGGTGACAACCCTAACCCAAAAAGAATAAAAATTAATATTTCGTGAATAACGCTGAATTATATTGTGATTTTAATATTATATTGTGATTTTAATAGAGGTAGGGGTAAACAATCGACTGGCCCAAAATCTCCGTCTACTACGCAAAATTGGGCAAGAAAAAAAATTCTAAAGAAAAAGAACAAAATAAAGAATATTACGTTAAATAATAGCTTTATAAATACGAAAACTTGTTAGATTTGTGTAATAATATGAGTAAAATGATTGTGTTAAATTGGAATTTAAATAACTATTTTTCTAATTTTTATATTAATTATTTTTGTTATTTTACTGGCCGGATATCCGGAAACTTTAACGATTTAAAAAAAAAAGTACTGAAGATATCCAAGCCGGAGTTTCAGTTTAGTGCTTAGACTGATCTAAAGTATTGATTTTTGAAATAAAATCGACATGAAACAAAATTAGGGTTTTTATCACACTGTGCGAAGCGAGCCAGACTTTTTACGGTAAAAAATGATATAGTAGAAGCAACAGTTAGGGAGAGCAAGTGATAGAACACCAACGCAAAACTTGTTGCGAGCGAGGCGAGCCCGACTTTTTACTGTAAAAATTGGTAGCTGTTTCGAGCGGTGGGCGCACGATTGTCGGTGAGGGGACTGAAGGGGGCGCGAGCGGGATTGCATTGGCACTAAGTGGCGCGAACTTTGAATATGAAAAAGTAGTGATTTATGTAGAAAGATTAGAATCATAAGTTGCGAGAGTAAAATACTTTTTATTATTCTTGAATTTTATTATTCGTTGTTAATCTTGTAGCTGTCATTTTTTTTTCTCGCGTTTGGCCGCCCCCCATATTGGGCCGCCCTAGGCCCGGGCCTACTGGGCCTAATGGCAAATCCGCCACTGCGAATCGCAGAGTTGTGTACACACACAGACAGACATATTATTGCACTAACGAGGAAGGACATGGTTGTACGGGCACCCTGTCCTGGTATTGTGTTACATGGAAGGGTCCGCAAACAGCTCGATTGCAAATGAGAGTAGGTATGGCAAACTAAGCCACTGCTACGTACGAGTTGTGGGTAGTTAGTAACTTAGCTTACCTACAGTCTTACACTGGTAGGGTTGATGGATGAGTTAGAGATACAAATACCTATAAATATGTACCTAATTAATGAAAGCTAGGTTATACAGTCATCATCATCATCATCTTCCTGCCCCTTTCCAAAATTAGTTGGGTTCGTCGCTACATGACATAGTCGACAGATAGATATTCAGCCGAAGTCAAAACTCTGCGTTGCCTTTTATGTGGTGTTGTGTGAAACAATATTAGCTGAAATCGTTAAAGAAACTTGCTAAGGTCGCAAGTTCGAATGTAGGTAGTTCTTAAGCAAGAATATTCGCAAGTTCCCTGACATGGTTTAAGTGTATTATGGTGTTCAACCTACTTAAATTTTGATTAAGCACGCAATACTAATCATTTTGAACTTCATTCATTAGCAGGCATATCATCTGCAATCGTAGGTGCTAAGTAGATCGTTTTTGGCTAAAGTTTATAAGGCCAAGGTTATCTAAAATCGTAACACCAAGGTAGTGTTGCCACAAATTAGGGAAACGGCTTTACAAATGGCTCAATCAGTACCAGCGACTATTTTGACGCTTACTGGTTTTAACTGGGATCTCAGAGGAACTAAAGCACAAAATAGAGAGTTTACAGAAGGTTCACTCATCCCTATTTCGGATTTTCGCGATTGGCACTTGTTACATAGCCAAGGTTGCTACTGTCAAAAATCTCAAAGTATAATGCAGTAAGTACGATGTATGAATACGAGTAGCAAAATATGATAAAGAACGTCATATGACTTTGAGCTTTTAAATCCAAGAAATATTACGTGCGTGTCTTGACTTTCCCTGAGATTCCGGTTATTTCCAGTTAAAATCCATCAGAGTGAGCCATCTGTATAGGCGCCCCGCGCGCCGTTCCCTAATTTGTGCACCAAGGTACATAGTGTTTCCAAGGTAAACAATATTCCAGATTGGTAGCTAAGGATGTCTAGGCTCACGATTTTTCTTTGGACCACTTAAATAGGGACCAGTGACCGTGGTAGCGGCTAAGAATACCTCAGGCAGGGTGCTTCGTAAAAGGCGACGTAGAGTTTTTGACCTCGGCTGAATATCTGTCCACTATGGTCAGCCGCATGGTGGCGTTGATACCACCTACAATAGCATTCTCAACGAGGGTTGACGTCAGGCAGGCGGCTGGTCGTAAAATTAAGCCAAATCCTTTTGCAACATGATTTTGTGTTCTAACAAAAGATGTTGCGCCGACTCCAACTGATCTGGGATAAAGGCAGGAAGATGATGATCACTTAAACAGGGACACCTTGTATGCATTATGTATATGTCGCAGTACGATGGCAGAATTAGGTTTTTGGCCAAAAACCTAGGTTTAGGTAACAAAAAAGCCGGCATATGGCAAAATCGTAGACTTCCTTCGACCATCGTCCTAAGTTGATCCAGGTTTTTGGCCAAAAAACTAGGATTTTGGCAAAAAACCTAGGATTTTGGCCGAAATCCTAGATTTGTTTAGTATTATGACTTTTTTTGCATTTTGGGGGAACTTCTTCGTCTTCGAGTGGTACACCAAGTCGCCCAACGACCCGATGAACCCTGGTGTCGGAGTTTTTAAACCGCCTACTGCAAGTAGCAGGCCTCTGACATGGTTGTTTAACGACCGCCGTCTAAGTGATCATAGAGAGTAATCGGGACCGACGGCTTAACGTGCACATGTAGTTCGGGCATACACCTCGAAAGACAGGAGGCAGCTTTGGACGTTCTGGAGGTAGGGAGGTAGCGTCAGACGCTGGAGGATGAAAGTTGACAGGCGTTGGATTTTCTGGGGGTCCATCGCTACCCCCTGTCCTCCAGGGCTTTCAAACGCTACTACCAATCCCCCAGAGCGTTCAGTGGTACATCCTGCTCTTATGGTGTCTGACGCTCCCCCCTGCCCTCCAGGGCATCCGAGGTAATCCTGCTGTTCAGGCTGTCTGATGTTACTCCCGTCCTTCAGGGTGCCCAACGCCTTCACGGTGTCCCAGTCTACCCTCAAAAAATCAGAGGGAGGTGCATAAAGTACCTCTCCACTCCTCGTTCTCCCGAACCACACGGGCACGGTAAGCCGTCGGTCCCGATTGCTCTCTATGATCACTTAGACGGCGGTCATTACACAACCATGACAAAGGCCTGATACTTGCTGTAGGCGGTTGAAAAACTCTGATACCAGTGTCCTTCGTGACCACTTGAAGACGAAGAAGTTCCCCCGATATGCAAAAAAAGTACATACATACTAAACAAATCTAGGATTTCGGCCAAAATCCTAGGTTTTTGGCCAAAATCCTAGTTTTTTGGCCGAAAACCTGGATCAGTTTAGGACGATGGCCGAACGAAGTCTACGATTCTGCCATCGTACTGCGACATATATACCTAGTATAAAAGGAAAGCAGAGCTTTTAGACCGCAATCCAAACCTATCCCTTTCTAAGAAAGCACACCTAGATAGAAAATATGTAGGGTATGAACATAAAGGGTGATGAATACTAAATGAGAAGTACAGTCAGCGGCAGTTCAAGTTGTTCTGGATTTATGAAGTTGCTACTATTGCTTTGCTGATGTGCAATTATTAAACTGGGCCTTTGACATGGTTTGTGATTGTGTGTGTAGGTACTGAATACTCATTATCTGGACATGGGCCTTCCTTATAAAAACGCATCAGCAGACCTTCTTCTGCTTGTCGAATCAATAGCGTTCTCGTCAAATTTTAGCCAGCTTAACCGATGGCCAAAAGGAGCAAAGTAATAACTAGCGGGCAGACCAGCAGCTCGGTGGTCAGATGACATCATTAAATTGGGTCTAAATGGATAAGATTAGCGCAGGACCGTCAGAAGTGGCGCAATAGATAAGACGCCTATGCAGTGGGTGGATATGGGCTGATGATGATGGATGAACCGCTTCTGTGGTAGCAGCCATCAGGTCGTCGCAGGTGCTGGGGCACGCAGGGCAGGATGTTGGGTAGGCCATTGTCTGGGGGAAGGTACCACACTCACACGTGTTGTTGGTGGTGAAAAAACTAAAGGAATGAAGCTGAAGGTGATCTCGACTGTACTCTACGTACTTACCTACTCGGGCCTGAAACAAAAGAATTGCCGTCTCGACATTTGCGTAATGACGCCTATTCGCGTCCCCGAGGAGTTGTAGGATCGTCGTAAGCTGTCATTTCGTGTGTCGTTGGCATTCTTGCTATTGAACCTTTTATACAACTGCTCGGTAAAAAAGTATGCGTGTCTAATAGTTGGAGAGCCCAGGGGGTAAGTGGCTATCTCACAAGGTACCACGATAGGCTAGGTTTGGATCGTTAACCAAGACTTAAACAAGTCGTATGACCCAGGTCTGCCAGAGCCAATCCTGCCGAAACATAATAATAATCGATATTTTTCAGAGTCATTTTTTCGTAAAAAATATGTCATAAGGTACCACAATGAAAGTACTGGCATCAGTTAACCATTGAAAAATTATGTAAAAAAAGCTTGGTCTGCCACTGCGCACCCTGCCGGAAGTGCTTGCCAGACCTCTCCAAAGATGCCCTTCCGACACCCCTAAACTATCTCATCGGGTACCACGACGCGACCACCACAACATAATAGCCAAGATCACTCTGACAATAGATCACAAGGTCTGCCAGGCCTAAACTTGCCGCATCCTAGTGTTTCAGACATTTGAAGTTGTAGGTCCAGTGTATGAAAAATGACCTATATCTTTTTCCCCCCGTGTTTGATTTTGATGGTGCCTTAATACGAAATGCTCTCCATAATGAGGAGCTTCGAGTCATATAGGACAGTTGGGTGGAGGGTTTCAGTATTGAACGCAATCCTGTCAAAAAGTTTGAAATGGAGGTTTGGTCTATGAAAACTGGCCTAAATCTTATTCCCCCCGGGTTTGATTTTAATGGCGCCTTAATATGAAATGCTCTCCATAACTAGGAGCTTTGAGTCATATAGGTCAGTGAGGAGGAGGGTCTCTGTATTGTACACAATCCTGTCAAAAAGTGTGAAATTGTAGGTAAAGTGTATGAAAACTGGCCTATATCTTTTCCCCCACTGGTTTGATTTTGATGGTGCCTTGGTATGAAATGCTCGTAATGATTAGGAGATTCGATTTGTATAGGTCAATTGGATAGAAGGTCTCTGTTTTGTGCACAATCCTCCTAAATATGAAAATATTCGATAACTTCTGCAGATTTTATCAGTTAAAATTGTCATATCATAAGGTACCCGAATAAAAGTGCCGGCATCAGCTTACCATTGATAAATTATGTTAAAAAAACTTGGTCTGCCACTGCGCACTCTGCCGGAAGTCCTTAGATGAGATAGGTTAGGGGTGTCGGAAGGGTATATTTGGAGGGGTCTCCCAAGGACTTCTGGCAGAGTGCGCTATGGCAGACCAAGTTTTCTTAACATAATTTATCAATGGTAAGCTGATGCCGGCACTTTCATTCGGGTACCTTATGATATGACAATATTAACGGTAAAAATCTGCAGAACATATCGAATATTTTCATGTTTAGCAGGATTGAGATTTTTTCCGTTAACATTGTCATTTCATAAGGTACCCGAATGACAGTGCCAGCATCAGCTTACCATTGATAAATTGAGTTAAGAAAACTTGGTCTGCCATTGCGCACTCTGCCAGAAGTATTTGGGAGACCCCTCCAAATATACCTTCCGACACTAACCTATCTCATCTAAGGACTTCCGGCAGAGTGCGCAGTGGCAGACCAAGTTTTTAACATAATTTATCAATGGTAAGCTGATGCCGGCACTTTTATTCGGGTACCTTATGATATGACAATTTTAACTGATAAAATCTGCAGAAGTTATCGAATATTTTCATATTTAGGAGGATTGTGCACAAAACAGAGACCTTCTATCCAATTGACCTATACAAATCGAATCTCCTAATCATTACGAGCATTTCATACCAAGGCACCATCAAAATCAAACCAGTGGGGGAAAAGATATAGGCCAGTTTTCATACACTTTACCTACAATTTCACACTTTTTGACAGGATTGTGTACAATACAGAGACCCTCCTCCTCACTGACCTATATGACTCAAAGCTCCTAGTTATGGAGAGCATTTCATATTAAGGCGCCATCAAAATCAAACCCGGGGGGAATAAGATTTAGGCCAGTTTTCATAGACCAAACCTCCATTTCAAACTTTTTGACAGGATTGCGTTCAATACTGAAACCCTCCACCCAACTGTCCTATATGACTCGAAGCTCCTCATTATGGAGAGCATTTCGTATTAAGGCACCATCAAAATCAAACACGGGGGGAAAAAGATATAGGTCATTTTTCATACACTGGACCTACAACTTCAAATGTCTGAAACACTAGGATGCGGCAAGTTTAGGCCTGGCAGACCTTGTGATCTATTGTCAGAGTGATCTTGGCTATTATGTTGTGGTGGTCGCGTCGTGGTACCCGATGAGATAGTTTAGGGGTGTCGGAAGGGCATCTTTGGAGAGGTCTGGCAAGCACTTCCGGCAGGGTGCGCAGTGGCAGACCAAGCTTTTTTTACATAATTTTTCAATGGGTAACTGATGCCAGTACTTTCATTGTGGTACCTTATGACATATTTTTTACGAAAAAATGTCGATTATTATTATGTTTCGGCAGGATTGGCTCTGGCAGACCTGGGTCATACGACTTGTTTAAGTCTTGGTTAACGATCCAAACCTAGCCTATCGTGGTACCTTATGAGATAGCCACTTACCCCCTGGGCTCTCCAACCATAACTAGTCCGCATTTTTATCTACTACACATGTTAAGTCCTAAATACTTTCTACAGATGTCGCTGGATCGTCGCTTGGAGACGAGCATCAAAAGATAGAAAATTTGGCATTCATCAACCGGTGCATCTATAGCTCAGTGGCCGAGCGGTGGGGGTGGGGCGGGGCGTTTACCCATGCGGCTCGGGTTCGATTCCTGGTCGTTTTTTCTATTTCTTATTTTCTCTTGTGAGCATAATATAGCACTGTGAGTGCATTACAATCCCTACACATGTGTGGATTGAATATGACTGTAAAGATGCCTTTACAGATGTCTCACTCAGTCAGTATCTCAGAGGAACTCAAGATAACTAAGAAGATGGTTGCCACGAACTTTCATGCATTGAAATCGGCTTGGAATCATATAATGTTCTTCTATTGCGGAGTTAATGGGATGGGAGTTTTTAGTCTACCTATACCTAACGCATACGTTACTGATGCGATAGAAAATTTCAGCATCGGACGTAAAAGGTGATACCCACGTATCTAGTCCTAGAAAAGTTGAATCCTTGATGCCTAGATCTGCTACTTGTAAACTTGAAGTGCAAAGTTATGTGCCCGGCCTCTCGGAATGGTCTTGGCGCTCACACAAAATAGTGAATTCACAGAAGGACAGCTCGCCTCTTTTTCCGATCATTTATACCTACCTATCCTACACCCTATGGTTGCTACTTTTTCTGTCTGCATTTTTGAAACGAGGGACCTAGGTTAAACATACTTAGGAAGCTGCATTTACTTACATTACCCACTTAGACTATCAAAAAAGTGTAAAGTGTAAACGAAGATTTGAAGGCTGATAGAGATAAATGAAAGAGAAAGACATGTTGCGCCGACCCCAAACAAGTTGGGATAAATGCAGGCAGATGAATACACGTCCATTCGGTAAGCTTCATGAGGAACGACTATAGCAATGGGAGTTTAGTCTATAACGCATGCGTTACGGATGCGATAAAAAATTGCAGCAACGGACGTCAAATGTGATAGATACCCACCTAAATACTATGTTTAATTCACTTCCCGTGTTAGGTACCTATTCAATTTTTTGGAAAACTTGAAAAATTTTCCACCACAGCTCAACTAGCTGTACTGGCGACGCCTCTACCAACTGGGCTACAGCGGCTCACTCCTAGCCTGCGAATTAACTGTATGCAATGATACCCACCTGTATCTAGTCCTAGACAAGCTGAATCCTTGATGCCTAGAACTGCTACTCGTAAACTTGAAGTGCAAAGTTATGTGCCCGGCCTCTCGAAAATGGTCTTGGCGCTCAAACAAAATAGAGAATCACAGAAGGACAGCTCGCCTCTTTTACCGATCATTTATACCTACACCTTAGGATTGCTACCTTTTCTTATTGAATTTTTAAAATGTGGTACTTAGGTTAAACATACTTAGATACAGTTAGGTACCGTTTATATAAAAATAACGCTGAGCAATCAATTATCGATGCGACGATGTCCCTTTTATTCCACATTACTTCCAATTTTAGGACACGAAAGCGATGACAAATCAGATAGTTTGAGCGGCGACGCCGGCGACTGCTTTAGACGGCAGTTGTTATTTAGCGTTCTTTTGACGTGACAACGTCTTAAATTAGGTTGTGGCTCGGTGGCATGCAAGGAAAAATATATATAACGCCCGCTCACGTTTGTTACAGTGAGTCATGACCGAGAGAGAGGCACGCTGAATGCCGTCTCTCTCCCACTCAAACATAATCGGTGCGCTGCGCGCGCAGCATTCGAGAATTATACTAGGAAAAAGACGTTGTCACGTTCAAATTTTGCCCGTATACCGACTATACAGGCAACCATTTTTTAACAAGACACCGCTTATAAGTACATTACTTACATTGTATTACACTTACACAATAATAAAACACAAAAAAAATGTAAGTCGTTTAGCCGTCCGCTTGCACCGAACGCTGTTGAAACTCGCTCTCACTACTAGCCGGATCGATACCTTTCCTTGTAGTCATCTCTCTGTATTGGCGCCCGCCAATACATACTTTGTGGCGCAGACGCATGCGCAGGCGCATATAAGTAATTGCCGGAGCATAGTTCGCTTTTTGTGACATCTCAGAAACGATAAACATACGAGAGATATCGCAGAGTAGGTGACAGTGTCAGAGCCTTAAATAAAAACAAGTCAAATTATTAAAAAGCTCGACTGCACTTATTTCACGTGAACCAGCCCATGAAACTGAAAAATAAGGAATATATCCTATTAAATTCACTGTAAATATTTTAGGGGCAGATCAAAAAAATAAAAGCATGTTCTTGGCTTTTCAAAAAAATCTACGCGCTAGTTTTCGAGAAAATTGCATTTAACTAACAAAAAAAAAGATCGAGTAAAGCGCACCTGTTTGTCCTAGAAACACACCACCAATCACTACTTCGAATGATTACGCGCCAAAATAAAAATAAGTGATGGGCTGGTGCACTTAAAATCGTGCTGTCGGGCTTTTTAATGATTTGGCTTGTTTTTATTTAAGATTGGCTGGTTCAGCCCTTATTTTTTACATCCATAAGAATATTTCTAATCTATCCAACGCTTAGAAATTCATTGAGATTTTGGCGAGTCTCTATCCCGTAATTGCTCTGTTCATCACGCATACTTTGCCCATAGCGGGGTAAACGTCGATTACTCGGTCACTGGTTTTTCTTAAGCTCTGCCTACCCCTCAAGGGATAGATATAGGCTTGTAAGTCTCTGTCTCGTAATTGCTCTGTTCATCACGCATACTTTGCCCATAGCGGGGTAAACGTCGATTACTCGGTCACTGGTTTTTCTTCATCTCTGCCTACCCCGCAAGGGATAGATATAGGCTTGTAAGTCTCTGTCTCGTAAGTACTCTGTTCATCACGCATACTTTGCCTATAGCGGGGTAAACATCGATTACTCGGTCACTGGTTTTTGTTAAGCTCTGCCTACCCTACAAGGGATATAGGCATGATATTTGTATGTATGTATGTTGTGAGTCTCTATCTCGCTAGTTACTCTGTTCATCACGCATACTTTGCCCATTGCCCATAGCGGGGTAAACGTCGATTACTCGGTCACTGGTTTTTCTGCACATCTCTCTGTCAGACGGCGACTGACTTTATAAAGATGAAGCTTTTATAGTTCGCGTTCGAATAGAACCAGTTACAAAGTTTAGTATCCAAATCTAATTCTATCTCCAGCGCCGACTGCATCCTGCGAAACTCATTTGCAGTCGGGATGCAGTCATGCTGTCGGGTGAGCGCTTCTTTACAATTTGCTCAGTTGAATAGTGGAATTTGCCACAGCTTCGTTTATAATTCTAGAAGCTGAAGGCCGTGTGGTGCCGGCTTAGAATAGCATTACCCCATATCTTACCTGTGAGTGTCGTAAGAGTCTCTATCTCGCTGGGTGCTGTGTACATCACGCATACTTTGCCCATAGCGGGGTAAACGTCGATTACTCGGTCACTGATTTTTCTCAAGCTCTGCCTACCCCGCAAGGGATAGATATATGCGTGATATATGATATGTATGTATGTTGTGAGTTTAGGGTATAAGCAAGCTATATAGTGCGCATATCGGCCCGCGGCGTACTGTCAAAACATAAGCAGTTGCTCCCTAGATACAGACGTCAAATGTATGAGAAGTTATAGAGGTTCAATCAATAGTACTGTGACTGGCGTTTTGCTACTGATATACAGAGAGGTTGTGTTCTGACTACTGCCAACCGTTCTTACTTTTAAGGTGCGTTCTATAGCTTGCTTATAGGTATATACTCTAAGGATGTGAGTCTCTATCTCTCTAGATGCTCTGTGCATCACGCATACTTTGCCCATAGCGGGGTAAAGTCGATTACTCGGTCACTGGTTTTTCTTAAGCTCTGCCTACCCTGCAAGGGATAGATAACGGCTTGTAAGTCTCTGTCTCGTAAATACTCTGTTCATCACGCATACTTTGCCCATAGCGGGGTAAACGTCGATTACTCTTTCACTTGTTTTTCTTCATCTCTGCCTACCCCGCAAGGGAGAGATATAGGCTTGTAAGTCTCTGTCTCGTAAATACTCTGTTCATCACGCATACTTTGCCCATAGCGGTGTAAACGTCGATTACTCGGTCACCGGTTTTTCTTAAGTTCTGCCTACCCCACAAGGGAATAAATATAAGCGTGATTATAGAGTGTGCATATCGCCTCGCGCCGTACCTACTGTCAAAACGTAAGCAGTTGCTCCCTAGATACAGACGTCAAATGTATGAAAATATAGAGGTTCAATTGTGTTGTCACTGGTGTTTTTCTACTGATGGACATAGAGGTTGTGTTCTTACTCTTGCCAATCGTTCTAACTTTTTATGTGCGGTCTATAGCTTGCTCATAGGTATAGAGGTATACTCTAAGGTTGTGAGTCTCTATCTCGTAAATGCTCTGTTCATCACGCATACTTTGCCCATAGCGGGGTAAACGTCGATTACTCGGTCACTGGTTTTTCTTAAACTCTGCCTACCCCGCAAGGGATAAAGGCATGATATTTGTATGTATGTATGTTGTAAGTTTCTGTCTCGTAATTACTCTGCACATCACGCATACTTTGCCCATAGCGGGGTAAACGTCGAGTACTCGGTCACTGGTTTTTCTTAATGTCTGCCTACCCCGCAAGGGATACTTAGATATAGGCGTGATATATGTTTGTATGTTGTGAGTATCTATCTTGTAAATACTCTGTTCATCACGCATACTTTGCCCATAGCGGGGTAAACGTCGATTACTCGGTCACTGGATTTTCTTAAGCTCTGCCTACCCCGCAATGGATAGATATAGGCGTGATTCTGTGGGCGTGATATATGTATGTATCTTGTAACCAAAAATTTATGTACCATTATTCAGCAAATGAATATGATTATTGATTATTATTGATTATGTTGTGAGTCTCTATCTCGTAAATGCTCTGTTCATCACGCATACTTTGCCCATAGCGGGGTAAACGTCGATTACTCGGTCACTGGTTTTTCTTAAGCTCTGTCTACCCCGCAAGGGATAGATAACGGCTTGTAAGTCTCTGTCTTGTAAATACTCTGTTCATCACGCATACTTTGCCCATAGCGGGGTAAACGTCGATTACTCGGTCACCGGTTTTTCTGCACATCTGTCTGTCAGACGGCGACTGACTTTATAAAGATGAAGCTTTTATAGTTCGCGTTCGAATAGAACCCAGTTACAAAGTTTAGTATCCAAATCCAACTCCAAATCGAATTCTGACCTTAAAGTATATTTATACAAGCTATAGAGTGCGCCTAAAAGTTAGAACGGTTGGCAGTAGTACCCTAAGCACACAACCTCTCTGTCTATGAGCTGTCTATCAATAACAAAACGCCAGTGACAACACAGGTGACAACACTAAATTACTTCTCATACATTTTGACGTATTTATTTACATTTATCTAGGGAGTAACTGCTAAGAAGCATAAAGGCAACATAGAGGTGGTAACTGCTTACGTTTTGCGCACTCCATAGTTTGCTTAAAGTATAATAGATTCCATGACAAATATTGTACTATAAATAATCTAGCCTGAGTACAGTTTGTCACGGAATATCTATCTTTACGTACGGTATACGCTTGGCTATTCAAATCACCATGAAACCGCAGACGCAAGAGATTTAAAAACGTATCAATTCCGCAGGGAGAAATTGAATATTTATGCCGATCCAATAACATAGGGAACGAACACTCTTTAAAGTACGGCCGTTCGAATCGGCCATATTTGACAGCTGTCATACCCATACCAGAAAACATGTTGACAAAGAAAAATTGACCCTATGTCATAGCATTCAAATAATTCTGACAGCTGTCAAATATGGCTGATTCGAACGCTCGTATTGTACTTAGCAAAATATGACATCACCTGCTGCGGAATATAAGGAGACACTTTGAACGAGAAACTAATCTTGTCACAGGTGCACCAAGTAGATAACTTAAGGAACTTCCAATAAGTAAGATATTAGTCTGGCAGGATTCTAGAGAAGAGACTAAAATCACCTCCGAGAAGAGACTAAAATCAAAAATACTTCTGTCACCGAATGATATTTTAATGTTACTAGCGTAACAGCTGTCACCTGTCACTAATAGACTTGGCAGCTCTAGCTTGTCCTGTCCAAATTATGTGACCAAACCGACTAATGGGTAGGTACTATATCGACTGTTTTAATTTCAAATGTCGTAAGGGACAAACCCCTACTTTTCAGGAGAGCAAAAAAACGATTTCCAACATTTCGAATCATATAACTTTTTCAAATCTCAACCGATTTAAATGATTCTTAGACAGAAAAGTATTAAAATTACTATATCTTTCAGAATAAATAGTCTAATTAATGATTATTTCAGTAGTTTTAAAGATTGCGTCCCTTACGACACGATTTTTTGGTTAAGGTGTCCTTTACGACATTTTGAGTGCTAAGGATGCCTTTTACTACAATGGCGTTACGTACAGAAATGATAGTCATTTTGTAGTAACTAAGGCTCTAACTTATTGATATATTATTTTTGTGTGTTGTAAAGCACCGTGAATATGTGAGAAAGCTATAAATAAATACTTGATAATTGTCGTAACTCACGTACAGATTATAAACTTGCCATAAAATACGCTAATAAAACCTTCCGTTTAGCATTTAACTATTAATTATTTTTAGGGGTTTTCGTAGGAAGTAGGTATTTTCTTACAGTAAAATGTTGCTTAATTAAGTTTAGGTTCTAATTGAAGATTAAGTATTTTTGCAAAAAGAAAAAGATATTATTTTTGTTTGTATTTGATAAAATTTTAACAAGAGGCCTGAATTTAGTAACTTTGTGACCACTGGTAAGTTACAAGTCCTTTTATTTTAGTCGAAGAGTTACTAATTTCAGATGTCTTAATCCCTAAGCTAAACTGAGCAGTACTTAATCGCGTAACAATTTTGTAACAATCAGAATACTACTTATCCACGTACCGTGGCGGTTCCATTCAGGTTTGCATAAGACATTATAATAATATTTTTATACGTTAATACTTTTTCGTTAGTTATTATCTCAAAATTAGGATTTGAATAAAACAATTAGATTTATCAAATGTTCTCTTTGTTAAAATTACACAAACGTCTTTCACAAACGTTGCGTGGTCATGGCATGCTATGAAAGGCGTTCCACAAATAATGTTTTTCATGATCTCTTACATTGACAATCTCACGGAATGATGCAATGTCATGTCATAATTAGCCTGGTAGCGTATGTTGATACTAGCTAATTATTTTATTTTTAAAGATAGTGTTATACATTTTTCTTATAAGCACAATCTAGTGTAGTAAGAAGAAAAATACAAAAAAAACATTTATAAAAAAAACAAATCACAATTTGCAAATATAGGAACCATCATTATATTTATAATTAATGTAGATTATGCAGTTTTAAAGTAGGTAAAAAGATTTGTTCAATAGAATTACCTGCCATCTTAATTTGAATAATGTACTTACATTGAAAACAGTTATCAAGGCATTTATCTAAACCTTAGTTAGCTGTTACCTACGTCGCATGATATCAAGATAAAACGCATGGCAGCAGGTCGAGAAGGTTGCGCTAAGCAAGAATCAGAACCCGGAGTTGTATATTTTAGTATTTGTCATTTTTCTTGTCTTTGAAGACCCGAATCTACGAAATCTGATACCGAGCTGTAAATTGAGTCCTTTTTTCTTAGTTTTTAGGGTTTCGTAGTCTACTAGAAACCCTTATAGTTTCGTCATGTCTGTCTGTCTGTCTGTCTGTCTGTCTGTCTGTCTGTCTGTCTGTCTGTCTGTATGCCGCGCCCTCATATCTTCGTCAGTTTTAGAGCTATCGATATGAAATTTGGTGAGAAGATAGATCGTGTTGACCCAAATATAGAAATGTTAAGAAAAAAATATTTTAAATGTTTTTTGGACCCCCTCCCATACAAGTGAAAGGGGGGCAAAAAAAATTTTTTTGTTCTGTTATATTGAGTAGGGTATCGTTGAATAGGTCTTTTAAAATTAAGGTGAGGTTTCTTTGAAACAAAGTCACTAAAATGTTTCTGTCACGAGATATTTGCTTTTAAAAAGGGCGTTTTTGACCCATAATTTGTTCCAGCTGTAACTTCTAAAGTATAAACGCTAAAAATTTGAAATAAATATGGAATATAGCTTACAATCTGAAGTTACAATGAAAACTATAACGGATGTCGTACCCTTAAAGGTTTCAGAAAAAATTGAGATTTTCTATTTGCGGTTGGTCATCATACTGCTGCTAACAAACCAGCAACAGAATTAAGTTTGTAATGCTGAAAAACCTGATATTTAAACATTGACTACGAAACCCTATTTGTGGGCGTGTCTGACACGCTCTTGGCCGGTTTTTTTGATTATACCTTAGGAAAAGAATGATGGAGTTCATAATTTTTCATATTTAATACTTTGGCACTGCTCTATTTTCTTTTCTGTTTTCCTCTACCCTATGGTTGCCTGGAAGAGATCGCTCTTAGCGATAAGACCGCCGCTGCACACTTTTAGAATAAGTTTTCCTTTGTTCTGTTATGTGTTTGTGTGTAATGAAGGGTTTTTACTTACTACACTCTACTACAGATAAAGCAATACTTAGGTAGTCTCAACGCACTCGAAGGCAATAGATAACCGCACAGTTTTTGCCGATAAACCTGCCGTATCAATAAAAGGGGAATGCGGGGAAAAAGCTGCCTGTGCAGGCATGAGGAAGGAATTCGTGACGTCACGGGACGACCAACCTGTTTGGAATACTTGGAGATGTGCAGAATAGGAATGCATCGCGCTGATAACGTTCAAAAATAGATTTATACGGTGTTCGTTTTGACAATTTTGCACAACAGTTAGAAATGTGATAATTCAAATTGTGGGCCCACCCCGAATTTGCCGAATTCCGAAAACGGTAGGTATTGCATGAAAATCTTACTAAAACTAAAAATAATGATTGTTTTTTTTTATCACATCTTGCAAATATCATCTTTATACGAAACGGGTATCCTAAATTCAAAATTAAAAGTTACTTTCCTATGTTATGAAATGTGGCAAGCATTGTTATTTATAAGGCCATTGACGCTCTGCCTGCACCATAAAGGCTGTAGACGTGATTTTATGTGTTTAAATATCAATACAAATTCACATTGGAGCAAAATGATATCAAAACAGTTATTTTTGATTGCCTATGAAATTTTTAGGTTAGGTATGTCGTATTTCGCGTCCTTTTATCAGTTTCGCTTTGCATAATTAAAAAGAAGTTATGCCAGCATAATCTAGGTAGTACAAGGAATATGTACTACGAGTTTCATGTACATTTTGATTTACGAGGCATTTGTAAGGGGGCCTAAGCTTGTATGGCCAATTGATTATATCCTTTCGCGGCGCTATCTATAAGGTGAAATTTTTCTAGTGACCGATAATGAAAATGCAGGAGGGGCTGGTGATAAGGAACAAATTTCCTCAAGGGACATAGGTCAATAAATTGGCGATCAGCTGATTTGAGTTACTATGGGAGGTATTTTGTTTTTCATATTACTATGTTCCTTGGGGCAAGTTGTTCCTTATCACCTTTCGGTTCTGAGGTTTCGCTATCGGTCACTAGTAAAATTTCACCCCATATATGCGAGTATATTTTCGACATTAACAACGCTGCCCGAAAGGTCGTTAACGAAAACTCTACTCTAATTACTGAAATAACCTCTCAATTTCGATCTCAAGTGCACCCAAATCAAAACATCCGAACCCAATTAAATTACACACAAAAACGAGAAAAAGAAATGAAATCCGTATTTTCCCCCATCGTACTTTTTGAACGGTATTTTTTTACATTACTTTACTTTGCTGAAGTTCTTCTTGATGAAAGTGATAGAATCAACATAACAGCTACTTTTACGGAAAAGGTTGTGATGCAAACGGAACGGAACATTCGACCTCTAATTTTGGACGAATTTCCCAGAATTTAATTTAAATGAAGAAAATTTTCAACGCGATTACAAAAAGTTTAGAACAGTCACAACAAATTACTGTTTAATTCTGAATGAAACAAACGTAGGTTCAACGTTTTTCAGAACGAAACTCGAAGTGGTTTTCGAAAGCAAATCGCAAAACTTTTAGGCTGACCTTTTCAGTATTTGCATTTTCAAATGACTACGAGTATTTCGCTTAGGTACAAGAAATAAGTTTAAAAAACTGATTTACTATTGAATTTTTATTGGATTTCATATTTTCGCTTCGTTGTCATATTTCATACAAAAGCCTCTTAATTTCTAATCAAAACAAGCAGATGTATTTATTTTTATTTCGAATTGAATTGTAGATTACTTTCAGCCATTAATCCGCATGTAGGTAATTATTACTATACCTACCTACATACGCAAATCATATCAATACATACATATATCAAACCTATATCCCTTACGGGGGAGGCAGAGTATAAACGGTTATTAAAACGGCCATCTACAACACGTCTGACAAAAGTTTAAGAGTCATTCAGAGGACTGTAGCACCAGAGTGACAGGTTGTCTACCTGCCGCCTTAAATTTCAATACACATCAACTCTCAAATTACGACACCCATGGGAAAGATATGGGATGACTACACGGGAACTACAATCGGCTACGCAAATCAACACGAATAAAGCACATCTATTGGGATTTTAATGCACTCACAGTCACTGTGCTACATTATTTGCATAAATGAAAATAAAGCACAGATGCCTAAGGCTGTATGTCGGTTGTTGACGTGAAAACCGGATACAGAGCGAATGTTATTGCGGAAATAATTTCCGCTTTGTGTAAAGTTGCAGTCAATGACCTCTCGTCTGTTGTGAAGTTTGTACCATACAGTCTAGGTACCCATTTTAGGGGCCAACTTATACTTGTTTTTCATATAAAAATCCAGAAAAACCTGAAAAACCCTTATATGGATAGGTTTAAGGGGTGAACTTATAGATACTTGTTTTTTATAAACGAGTATTGGTTAACGATTTGTTGACTAAATTACATCCAATATTATAAAGTGCATCCGAATACCGATTTTACAATAGCGTCACCCCAATTTGACCCGTGAAAAAAGCCACTAAGGAAGAAATATCCAGGGAATGGGCAACGCAGCGTTCTTTATATGCAACATCTTAAACTGCGCTCGCCAATTCGCCTGCCAAGCGTGGTGAGTATGGCAATACCCTTCGATAGGGAGAAGCCCATGTCTAGCATTGGATTGTTGTGGCTGTGATGGTATGGTAAGTGCTGGTCTATCCACATTTCTTTCCTTGTAACAAATCCCCCACAGGTTTGACATACGTCCGATGTCCGGGCACGATCCGGGCGCCCCCAGGGGCGAGACTCCCTAATCGCCCGGATGTAAGGGCGTAATTACATCTTCCGGTGTACCGGCCGGTAACAGGGTTAAGCGTGTAGTATACCTACCTACCTATTTATACTCGCCTAGGTAGGTAGGTATATCGTCAAAATCCACACTATTCACTGTAGAGTCCGTGATTTGGCAGCCAGGTCATTAAGATCCCATGAAAAATCGGCTGATCAGCACTTTTTGTATGAGAGGTCAATATTTACTATACTAGATGTTTCCTCCATGCCCCAATGGAAAAGTTGGTTCAGTTAAATGACCTAATCATGCCATGCCGTATACTCAGTTTTTTTTTAATTGAAAACCAAATTCTACGTATTGTTGGCTGATTCTTGATTTGTCGTGCATCAAAACCTGCCAAACACATGCCTGTCGACCATTATCGACATGATTATCGATCCTCGCCAGCAATCATCGACTAATTGGTCCGCAATTACAAGGATTATTATGGCATGCTAATCGATGGTGGTTTTTGTTGTGGGCGGGGATGGCGATCTGTGGGCTGCGGTTAGGGTTGTCACGTGTCTAACTTTATGCGGTACGAATGTAACGACACCTCATATGTCAAAATCCTACTATCCGTTTGGGCTGTAGCCCGTAAAAAAAGAATTTTCTTGTCCACATACATACATATGTACAAACATACAAACATATTCTCGAAAAACATTACCCTCCTTCTGAGGCAGTCGGGTAAAAAAGAGTTTGACTGAAAAATAACAAAAATATTCCTTACCTTAGCAAAAGGTATAATTTTACTTTAAATGCGTGCCAATGGTTAAGTTCAGTATCCACAAAGGTTCCTTTATCGATACGGAACAAACCCTTAAGCTATGGCACGCTTTTATTTTAACACCCTGCATTTCCTTCAAGTGTCATACGCAGATATGACATACCGTATAACATATCTTCTACTGTCCTAGAACGTGTTACAAACATACGTGACCTTGGTGTAAATCTAGATGCTGAACTTACTTTTAATCCTCATATAGAAGAGATTTGCAAGCGGGCATCTAGGGCACTGGGCTTTGTCATGCGTCAGACTAAGATATTTAGCAATCGAGCCGCCATTTTGACATTATATTATGCATATGTCCGTAGTATCTTGGAGTACAATAGTGTTATATGGGATCCGCACGAAGATAAATATATAATACTACTGGAACGGGTACAACGCAAATTTGCACGTTATTTATATAAGAAGTTATATGGATACTATCCCTTCTTGTATCCGTCTTTATTTGTCTCGGGTATGGTCGGAATGGATACCTTAACTTTGAGACGGAAATGTGCTCTCTTAATTCATTTTTATAACTTATTAAATGGAAGGATTGACGATCCAAACACTTTATCCGCGTGTAAACTGTTCGCCCCTCAGAGTGCTTGTCGACTGCGTAAGTTCCAGTTGTTTGTGGGTCCCTCTACACGCACCTGCACAGCACAAGGCGCTCCAACACCGCGAGCTGTCTGCCTTCTAAACGCAATGATTGCTCAGATACCGGAAGTAGATATTTTCTTTAATACCTTTGTAAAATTTGTTCAGTATGCTAGTAATTATTTAAGTTCTACGATGTAATTCTATACCTACTTCACGATTTGGATTACTCTGTAAGTGAAGTAGGGATGTTTTAATAATAATAATAAATAAATAATAAATAAATAAATAATAATAAATACGCAGATCAAGAATGGGCCTTTATGTAATTTATATGCAGCAAAGAGTTAGTAGTACTTTTTTAAGTGGTGCGAACTGTAGTTTAGATTTTGGGTATGGGCAAAAAATAAAAAACAAAAAATAAATAAATCATTGCAGTCGATAGTAATGCAGAGTCGGGGCGACAATTTTTTTGGTGTTGTTTTTGATAAAGTAGTCTTTTTGGTAAAGTTATAAAGTAGACTTTTAGTGCTAAAGTGTATTACTTGGAAAACTTCCAAAATTTTTACCGTTTTTTTTTTGACTGTAGCTTCGGCATCAGTACTGCCGACGCCCTAACCAACTGGGCTACCGCGGTCTATTACTTGGGTGAAAAATTTGACAACTTACCTTGGCAACCCTAGTTGGAATAGTATCATCTACATACAGATAAAGGAGTTATACACGTCTATTTTTAATCAGATCTTGAGGTATATTAGCATTGGCACGTAGGTGTAGAGTTGCGCGATAAATCTGTACATTCATTAGAGTTATCTCTGGTTCAAGTGTTTTGTACGGGAATATCCTACGTATTTTTCATACAACATTTTCCACCTGCGAATTAAGCAACTATATCCATCCACGCGTTAGTGGACAAGATATACTTGCTTAATTCGCAGGCTAGATTAGAACCGCGGTTGCCCAGTTGGTAGTGGCGTCGGCAGTACAGATGCCGAAGGTCGCAGGTTCAAATCCTGCTTGAACCTGCGACCTGTGTTTTTTTTTCATACATTACAAACATCACGCCTGTACCCCATACGGGTTAGGCATACGGGGTTGATAAAGACATTACTGACAATTTCAGTTCTGAAAATCAGTTCGTTTGAATATTCGGTGTCCCGCGCGAAAAAATGATGACTGTGATGTGACAGGTTGTCAAGATCTTATTAATAGTTTAACCTCACTGGCTTAATTTATTGATGGCTGCTCTTGACTTTAAGTCGTAAGTTTGAAAAACAAAGTTTAAAATTCTTAGCTCGCCTTCGATTAACTTGCTACCAATAATAAACAAGCGATAATAGATAAAAATAATCCCCGTATTGTACTTAATTGTAACAAATGAAAAGGATTAGATATGCCGAATGGCAAAATAGGTTACTAACAAGTTACTAATCTTAATTTTAGTTAAAATTCACTTCTACTATGTTAAGGGAGAGTGTAAATGCGGGTAACTGGCTAATTAATAATTAAAATGTAGAGTTAAGCCAGTTGCTTTTATTTCTCTTTTGAAGGTTAGCTGGTAATTAATATTTGAAGTTAATGTTTCTCAAAGACGCTAGACGGGTAGCTTTCAAAGTAGGTAATATAACATACAGCTTTTTTCATAATATGTTGACCTATTTTCCTTGGGATAAGTTGTTTAGTTTCATGGGCTGGTTCACCCCTTAAATATTTGCATTTTTTTAAAACTAACAACGCCATCTATTGCCGAGAATCTAAAACCGAGAGAGCTCGGTACCATGTATACTTATTAAAAGTATTTTTTTAAATCTACGCAGAGAGAGGTAGCAGACCGAAACAGTTGGTAAAGAGTTGGTACTAGGCAGTAGCACAAATTAGGCGCGCGCGGGGCGCCTATCCAGATGGATCACTCGGTAGTAGCGACGATTTTGACGCTTACTGACTTTTACTTGAAATAACTGGAATCTCAAGGTAACTAAGAAGATTGTTGCCACGAATGTCATATTTCTTGGATTAAAATTGGCTCAGAATCATTATGACGTTCTTGTATCCGATTTAGCTGTTTTGATATTCTTATATTATACCTACAAGATTTTTGACAGTAGCAAATCTGGCTATCTAACAAGTGACAATCGAAATATCCTAAACAGGGTCCAGTGAACCTTCTGCAAACGGTATTACCTATAAGAAATGTACTACGCGCTAGCCTAGCCATACAAGCTTCACAGTGGCAATACTTATCATTTTGCATTCGGCGCGCGTTCGCAAAGCGTCTGGATGGCTGGTATGCGCGTGGAGTCGGCTTAGTCGTTCGCATTTTTGAAGGGGTGGTGTAGACTGTTTTGTAGTGAATTTCATTCAGTATTACAACTGAATATACTTACTATGTTATCTAGCCACAAGCTCCCCAGTGCAATAACTTAGCATTTTGCATTCGACGCGCGTTCGCAAAGCGTCTGGATGGCTGGTATGCGCGTGTAGCCGTTCGCATTTCATAAGGGGGTGTTGCAGGCAGACCGTTTTACAGTGAATTACAGTACTACAACTACCCACTATCTAATCTACTACAAAACGTATCAAAATCCGTTGCGGGGTTTAGGAGGAATTAGCAAATTCAACGACAGATAAACAGACAGACGGACGCCAAAAATATTTCATTTTATACTAGGTAGGATGTATTGATATTATGGAGATGAAAATATGTAATCGTAAAGTAGGACACTTTTCATTTGTTGTTAAATATTATCGAAGTACTGTGTATTACCCAACGAATTATAGATGGTATTACCTAAGAATGTAGAGTGGAGAGATATACCTACAAAAGATTTTAATATGTGAAAACAATTGCGAGTGCTTCAAAAGTTATAACAAAAGATACCCTTTAATCGGATGTAGAGCACGTTAATCTAATTTTAATATCGTAACAGAATTAACCCATCTATTCCCAAACAAAAATACAATAACAAACTTTCACTAATGACTGAGATGAGAGCTTCGGGGCGCGGGGAAGCTCAGTGTTGCCGCTTTCGGAAAATTGTACAAGTGTGTGGTAATTTTGCTTGTCGGAAAAACAATAAGAAACTTTCACCTAAGGTTAGGTATGGCTGAGAACTGAGCTCCTGGATGCGGGAAGCTGTGTTGCCGGTTTAAGAAAATTGTACTAATAAGTATGTAGTAAATTTTGGCTGAACGTGCTTTTGGCAAAATACAATTAACATGCTTTCACTGAACGACTTGAGAAAAGAACTTCGGGATGGATAGACGCTTAGTGTTGCTGGTTTAAGAAAATTGTTGAAATATGTGATAAATTTTGCATGATAGTATATTATTAAACACAATACAATAACAAACTTTCGCTTAAGACTGATAAGTGATCTTCAGGCTTCAGGGACTAGTCGCGCGGGGAAGCGGTCGGTGCAACTTTTTTTTAACTTTGTAGCACACAATAATATTTTTTACCTGACTACCTTAGAAGGAGGGTTATGTTTTCGAGAATATGAATGCATGTAAGTATGTATGTATGTGGACGGACAAGTACCTAAAATCTTTTTCACGGGCTACAGGCTAAACGGCTGGATGGATATTGACATATATGAGATGTCTTTAATTCGTCTCAGCAGCGCAAGTGACTCTGGCAAATATTTTAAATATTCAATTTGGCGGATTTTAAACGCAAAATATAGTTTTGAAATTACCGCAGTCGGGTATTTGTTTTTTATAATTCTGCTAACTTGCAATCGACTCTAGTTCGGTTTTGAACATCAGTTCTAAACTAAAATGTTAACAAAGTAGCTTTTTAGAAAAAAAATGAATTGTCTGTCTGTCTTTATTTTCTTGTATAAAATACCGATTCGGCTAATCCAAATAAGTACTTGTTTAAATAGTGTTCAAAATTAAAAAAAACATAATTTACTTACTGGGATCCAATGTATAATATTTAGGTAGGTACTATTTGCTAGATTGTTTTTATATTTTCTTCAATAAATAACGGTACGATAACTTCACACTTTAAAGCTACCTATTTTTTCATTTTGATTAGAGCAATATTCATTCATGTAATATTTCGTGTAACTGAATGAACCGAATTAGCAGCGTAAAAAGCCTAGAAAGATAAACATAGATACTAAATTGCTGCTGCCAAAAAAAGTAAATTTGTATGGTTAATTTCTGTACAAGTATCATACGAATCAACAACTTTATCATTGTAAAAAGCGTCCGAGCTTAAAAGTTTTCCAGGAAATCAAGCGATTTCCTGCAGGCAGGAGTGGGCAACTCCGACTCCGCGGCAGTCCGCCAGTCTGCCGGCGACGCTCCCCCGGCGCGCACGTCCGTACGAAGCGCGCAACCAAACTTTACGCGAGTGCTGTGAGTGAGTGAGCATGTTCGCCCGCGCCGTGGCCCTCCTCGCCACCGCGGCTCTGACCCTCGCCGCCGCCCCCCCGGACCCCTGCTACGAGGACGGCCGCCCCCGCCGCTGCATCCCCGACTTCGTCAACGCAGCCTTCGGCGCCCCCGTCGTCGCCTCCTCCGTGTGCGGACGCAGAGGCCCCGAGCGCCTCTGCGACCCCCCCGGCGAACAACCACCGGAAAACGCTTGCCGCGTGTGCGACGCTGCCCGATCCGACCGCCGCCATCCCCCGACCCACCTGACCGACCTGAACAACCCTCACGATGTCACCTGCTGGCGTTCCGGCGCTCTAACCCCCGCCTCCTACGACTCCCCTCCCGATAACGTCTCCTTGACCCTCTCCCTCGGAAAGAAGTACGAGTTGACGTACGTCAGCTTGCAATTCTGCCCGAAAGCCGCCCGTCCCGACTCCGTGGCCATCTACAAGAGTGCGGACTACGGGGTGACATGGCAACCGTTTCAATTCTACTCGAGTCAGTGTCGGAGGGTTTACGGTCGACCGAATAAGGCTACTGTGACCGCCGCTAACGAACAGGAAGCTCGATGTTCGGACTCTCATCGTCTGGCCGGAGAAAACGCTGGCGGAGCTAGACTAGCCTTCAGCACTTTGGAAGGCCGTCCGAGCGCTGCGAACTTCGACGTATCGCCTGTGCTACAAGACTGGGTGACGGCTACGGATGTGCGAGTGGTCTTCAACCGATTACACATGGTGAACGAAGGGGATGAAATCGACAGCAAGAAGCAAGCGGCTCCGGGCAGCCAGCACTACGCTGTGTCGGACTTTGCTGTCGGCGGGCGCTGCAAGTGCAACGGGCACGCTTCCCGCTGCATCCCGATGAAGGGGGAGGGATCCAGTGGTGGTGCCGTGCAGCAGCTGGCCTGTGACTGCAAGCACAACACGGCTGGCCGCGACTGCGAGCGCTGCAAGCCGTTCCACTTCGACCGGCCCTGGGGACGAGCCACCGCGCGCGACGCCAACGAATGCAAAGGTACGAGTAAAATTAGATTTAACTGGTTTAAGCCCCCGGTGTCTATAAACTAACTGGGTTAACTTAACGCCGTTTTTCATTAGGGTTCTGTCGGATTGCGTGTTGGCAACAGTCGCCAAATTATTATCTCACCAAGGTTCCTCAAAATTTTGACTTGAATACATAACCTTGTACAAATTGTTCCCTCACTTCATATTGCCAATTGAATACCTACGCTGCTGGCAGCACCTTTTGATGACATCAAAACAAAACCTACTTTGACGATTCGTCACAGACACAAATTAGCATTTTTTCGTCTTTGCCAAAAATAGCAACACTGCTAAAAACTAACCGTGTAAAATCTAAATTATCCGGTCAGAAGAACCATCAAAACAAAGATGGCGGTTTTTATGTCTTGTTTAGTTATGAGCCGGTACAATTTGAGAATATGTTGGTACAGTTATAATTCTACCTGTCCGGTCAGAATAAGATTGAGAAATTCGGTTCTCACACGCAAAGGAACATTTTCCGATGTCTTCCGGATCCGGTTTGAAGAGCAAAGAGGTTTACGAAATCCCATTTTTTTTACAAGTACAAGTACCAGGCCTCTGACATGGTAACGAACGCCGTCTAAGCAGCCGGGACTGCTTAACGTGCTCACCGAAGCACGGAAATGTCTTGCTCTTCAGCAAATCCTAAAAATGTTCTGACCAGACAGGGACCAAATTCACAAAGTGATAAATATCAACTTTGTGATTGACCCACCGCGAATTTAACCCAGAAGCTACTGTCGTCGCCCCGCGCGCCGTTTCCTTAATTTGTGTTACTGTGCACTGCCACATCGACTGTCAAAGAAATCCACGAAATCCAGAAACGCGACAAAATCCCTTAATACACCGGGTACTATAGCACAACTCTCCGCATGAAATTGCGTTTGCCACAGGCTGTAATTTCTACGGCTGTCAGGAACCGCAATTTCGTTCGGCGTGTGTGCAACTCACCTTAGACATCTTGATTTTGTTTGTCTAACAGTTTATTGCGTGTAGTAAACACCAAGTTTACGCCACTCGTTCCGAACAGCCAACTAGCCCAGCCAAGTTGATTGCTTTATTCTCTATCGTAAAGTAATTATTTGTAATGTTTGTTTTTCTAAACAAATTCCACCAAGATTATGTTGTTAGTTTTGTACCGGAAGTGGGTAAATGAGTTGTTACAAAGATGATTTGAACAACAATGGAAACTAAAAAACTAAATGAATTATGAAAGAAGTCGTGTGAAGGGTCAAGATTTTTCCATGACTTTTGTTTGTTCTGTTCTTCTATATTTTTTACCATAAGCCAAAGTAAGCAGTTACCTACCTAAGGTTAAAGCTCCTATTATCGCGTGTTTTCACGTCGCGCGACTTTATGCGCCAAAAATAAGATGTTCTTGTTGACTTACAGAGTATTGATATTTTTTTAAAATAAATGCCGAGTTTCTATTTTACGATTCACACACCATAATTTTTTTATCAGCACTTTTTAGAACTCAAATTATTTTTTAAAGTTGAAAAGGCGATTTCCCTTAAATTCGAGGTATTTTTAGGGCTTGAGCGTAATTTCGCGGAAGCGGATCCTATTATCGAGGGTATAAAATAAATTATAAGTAAAAAACATTTTTAAAACAAGCTTTTATTTGGATGGGCTAAAAAGCATAAAATAATCTATTTACTAAAACTTTAACTTGTTACTTATAATGGCATTAAATCTACGTCTTCATAATTTATACGATATAAAAGCTTGTCGCGAGATTTAAGTAGGTACTCGTGTGGTGTTAGGTTAAAAGTTTGTTCAAGATCATATTTTACACTGGTTACCTAATTTATTTATTAATATATAGGTACACAGGTTAAATCTCGCGACAAGCTTTTATATCGTATAAATTATGAAGACGTAGATTTAATGCCATTATAAGTAACAAGTTAAAGTTTTAGTAAATAGATTATTTTATGCTTTTAGCGCATCCAAATAAAAGCTTGTTTTAAAAATGTTTTTACTTATAATTTATTTTACTTTTAGCAATCTCTGGAAAACAAATATTTTATGCCATAGTTGATTATGTACGTTGTGCGATAGAACCTACCTACTTATTGCATTCATGAACATAATAGGTATAAATTGACAACATTCTTCATTGACAGTGCCATGAACAGAAGACTAAAATCCCCAACACAATATAACCACTCAAATATAAATTTAAAATCTTGCGAAGCGACGTCATTTAGCTCACACTAGTATTTACCTGTAATTTTTCTGTGTTTGTCACCCACTTAGTAAGAAAACATAATAAACTTAGTACGCCATCTTACTTTAAATCCGCCATATCAAGTTTTGTTATGATTATGAGTGACGTAAACGTCACTTTATTTTTCGAGTTATTCTGAAAAATTCCTTTCATTTGACATCCATATTGTAAAAAAGCATAAAAATGATATTCTGCCATCTTAAGAAGTCCACCATAGTTAATTTAGAGTGACGTCAACTTATAATTCGAATAGGTAAATTACCTATTCGAAATTAAATTCTCAGCAATACCTTTCATCTGACACTCATATTGTAAATTATCTTAAAAGGCCATCTTTAGATGTCCGCCATATTATTTTCTGAATTGTACTCAGCAAGACCTTTCATTTGACACCCATATTGTAGGAGTGCGTCAAAAATTACTTGTCGGCCATCTTGGATATTCCGCCATTATAGATTTAGAATGACGTCATATAACTAATCATGCATTGTCATCCGAACTAAACGTGTATACAAAATTTCAGCTCAATCGGTTGAAGATATCTGCTTCTAAATTGAGTTGCAAGATTTGCACCGAACAAACATATTTACTTCCTTACTTACATACATTGCAAGTTAAATAAAAGCTTTTAAAATAATGCGTTTTGGGTTCTGTATAGGTAAAAACTTATTTATTTACTTATTGCTTACAAACTAGTAGAAACAGAATAGTACGAGTAACTAGTGTCTATGTTGCAGGGATATTAAAAAAGCCGTGATATTGTAATTTCACTAGTACTATTATAATTGCACTGCTTTATTGTCAATCGTTTGCATTACTTACAATTCAACGGGCTAGTTTCAGTGATATTATAATTTCACTAGACCGATACAGTGAAATTGTAAGGCAGTGATATATTGACAATAGCACTGGTTTTTAATTGTAACTTTTATTTGTAACTTTTTATAGTTACTACCTATACTGTAAAATATAAGAATCAGAATATACTGAAAATGTTATAGCACTTACTAATCATTAAATTGAATAAATATAAGCTTTTGATAATAGTATATGATAAATCTGACGATTGGAACATTTCCAAATGTTCACGATTACTCATTTCGAAGATATGGGCTAGAATTTTAAAAAATGCCTCAATTACACCAAAAATATTTAAGCACGCTCCAATGTTTACAACAAATACCTATTTTGCAAATGGCGACTGTTTAAGTCTTGACCAATCAGATCACGCGGGGCTCCCACCACAAAAATAACTCATAATAAACCTAGATTTATTACAATATCACTTTTGCGGTCCAGTGAAATTATAATATCACTGAAATAAGCCCGTGAAATCATACGAATCTGTCGTTATTGACAATAATCAGTGTAATTACAATTTCACTAGTGAAATTATAATATAACGTCTTTGACTAAATCCCTGCGACATCTATATTCTGTAAATAAGCATATGTATTTGAACTGTAATCTGCCCGAAGCGATATTCTGGTTATTTGGTTTGGTAAAATTTAAAATGTGATGATGGAGCTTGTTACGCTCCGAAACCATATCAACATAGAGTTTAGTTCAGAGTTTTTCACTCTGGCCACATAATCAAGTTTTACAGTCAAAACAAATATTATGATATGTATGTCGCAGTACGATGGCAGAATTAGGTTTTTGGCCAAAAACCTAGGTTTTTAGGTAAAATATTTGCAGTTGATTTTTTTACCTAGTATATTGAAATAAAATATAGCCAAAACAATAACAAAACTATCGTAACTATTTAATACTATGAATATTTTTTCAAATCCTGCGACAGATTTTGGTGTCAAATCACATTTTTCCGCAGTAAAAAGTAGTCTTAGTTGACTATGCCTAGTAGGGTTTTTCTTCAGTGCCATAGAAATCACTGTCTTGGCCTAAAACTTGCACATCTTGCTATTATAGAGGAACAGTATTTTTTATAATGGTTAGTACGGCTATTAATGCAACTGGAGAAGCATAAAAAAATATAGGGATATTACGTTTTTTTATAAAAAATATAAGTATATGCTCCCCAAATTGACGCTTTCTGGCTTGTCCGAAAGTCGACTTGCTACATTCATGGGTTTTTATTTCGATATATATTTAACACACAGCTATATTTAACACACCGAATAAAAATATACGAGTGCTTTTTTCTACATTTAAATTATAAACGGTGTAAATAAAACGCTTTTTTTAAATAAAAAACAAATACAAATACAAATACGAATTTGTGACGATGTTCACAGACCTTTTATATGTTCTAATTTAACTACAATTAATATTTAATCATACTTTTAACAGTTTCGTGAGTTACAGAATAAAAATATGTGTCTGTCCGCGTAAAATCCTAGGATTCTCTGGCGCGTACAAAACATCGCACACATCACTAGTCTTTGTAGGTACGCTGTCGGCATCCCGGCCGCTCAAAAGTGTCAGTAACGCCGCAGCAGCGGAGGTGTGTGCACTCGTGACTCGCTGTTACATTTTGGATTCATCGAGGTAATCAAGTGTTTTTCTGGCTTTGGTACACCTATACATTTGAGTTCTAAAAATTAATTGACCAGTCATAATTTTGTGATTTTGTAAAAGAAATGTAGGTTTTTTGGTGGTGAGCTAGTTGTGTAATTACGATTATATTCCCTTTTACGGTTTAAGGGTTATTTATTCTAAATAATAACTGCTTTTCGTTTTCTCTGGCATTGATTTCTCTGGCGAAAATGCCAGAGAAATAAAAAAAATGCCAGAAATATCAATCTTGCGAAAGAACTCAATCTTGCAAAAGAAATCAGCACTGCGAGCAGACCACAGCCATGCTAGCCTGCCCGATGGCTAGGCCTGTGGGCGCTTCTGCTCACATCGCTGTGAGCAGACAACAGCCACGTTAGCCTGCTAGGTTTTTTTTTTTTATTGAACAATCAATCTTACAAAACATTTATATTTCCTAGATAAACTAACGCCGCTAAACGAAAGTTGTTTATCGCGACACGAAAGAAAAACAATTTACAAACTAAATTACTTACAAGCTAATACCAAATTACAATTGCAGTCCGTAAATAAATCAACAGTACATTTGTCCACACTTCGCCCGCAATTATAAATTTGTAACCGGTTCGCCCGAGTTAGCAGATAGAGGTTGTTACTTTTTGTGGGATGTTATTTAAAGGTGGCTAGGTCTGTGGCCGCTTCGACTCGCAGCGCTGCGAGCAGACAACCGCCACGCTAGCCTGTTCGATGGCTAGGTCTGTTGCCGCTTTTGCTCACAGCACTGCGAGCAGACAACAGCCACGCTAGCCTGCTCGGTGGCTAGGTCTGTGGCTGCTTGTACTCACAGCGCTGCGAGAAGACAACAACCACGCTAGCCTGCTCGGTGGCTAGGTCTGTTGCCGCTTCTGCTAACAACGCTGCGAGCAGACAACAGCCACGCTAGCCTGCCCGGTGGCTAGGTCTATGTCGAGGATGCGAGCAGACAACAGCCACGCTAGCCTGCCCGGTGGCTGGGTCTGTGGCAGCTTTTGCTCGCAGCGCTGCGAGCAGATAACAGCCACGCTAGCCAGCCCAGCAGCTAGGTCTGCGGCCACATTTTCTCGCAGCGCTGCAAGCAGACAACAGCCACGATAAATAATGACTGACTTTAGTAAATGATACAAATAACTAAATTAAAGTTATGTGTTTGATTTCTCTGTCCTATTTAATTTATTTCTTTGGTTAGCCATAGGTATCATTTTTTATCTTTTGAGATTTACTTTATTTTCAATATGCATTGGTTGTATTTTAATTAACTCAAAATACAAAATCGCCAGAGAAATCACGTGAATTTTCATGGTACAGAGAAATACCCAGTAGCTATACACCACAAAAACTTTCGTTAAAATTCATCCAGTAGTTTTGTCTCGAACTATTTTCACCCATTAAAGTGGGTAGTATTTGGTAATTGCCGGGTGATTTGGGTAAAAACCCGGTTTTTACCTGGGTGGGTTGAATGTGTTTTTACCCATTTTCCATTCCTGCCTATATTATAGTAAGAATTATCAAAAAAGTAACTAAAAATCTCGTTTGGTTTGTTCGAGATCGAGTAAGCATTTTTTTACTCTATACCAATGTAAGTAGTAAGGTTTGTCACATCTTATATTCATTCTCACAGACCCCTAAATCCATTTTAAATTCTTCTATCACTCGATAATAGGTTTATATGAAAGTCCTATCTTCGAGCCATCATTACTCGATGTTAAGGTCTCATAGAGCCTAATATCGCGGTACAAAATTCTTATGGCTCGGTAAAAGGGGAAATCTCTCTTCCGTTTTAACCTAATTTCGAGTGATAAAAACTGACAGATTTGAGATTTTTTTAATATCATAGTCGTACTAAAATATGTGTTAAATTAAAGTATCAAACAAAAATACTAATAGTTTTAACGGAAAATGGTTTTTTAAGGCAGTAAACAAACTTGATTTTCGTAAGCCCAATTCTATGAACTCAGTACAAAACACAGTTTTTTAGAGTCACACATTTCTTTCAAAAACAAGAAACTTACCGGGAAAAACCTACCGCGAAAATTGGTTTTTACGTTCGGTATATAATGTAGATAACAGCTGAGTAGATAAATAACAAATAACTAAATCCTGTGCGCCACACATTCAAAATACATCTCAAACTGTAAATTCCCTATCACCGATGGTACCGCGATATTAAGAGAACCTAACAAAAAAAGCGCCTAATATCGCGAATGATTATTTTCGTAATGTAATGCATTTAATCAGGGTAGAAATACCAAATAAGACCTAAATCTAATTCTACATACACTAAAGCAACTAATGATACATTTTTTTTCTACACATTAAACTAATTTACCACCTAAATTTGCTTAGCAAAATTCTTGAAGTACTTACGTCGAGCGAGCTGCGTTTGTATGGGACGACCGGATTCTGCGCTGCCGTCGCACAAACTGGTGGATTTGAGCGTGTTTGAACGGTGTTATGCAAACTACCGCCAGTATGATGGTGCAAAACAAAATAGAGCACGCATTCATATTTTTTATTTTGCAATACGCGGTCCCGGTAAAATTATAGAGTCCAAAAACAAAATACTTCGATATTAGCCAAAAAACGGTACCTCAATATTAGGAGCTTTTACCTTATACAATGTATTGTATAATACATGATACAATCAAGATGATACGCATGACAGTGCCGAAAATGTTGTGCTAAGCAAGAATCAGAAAAATCCGAATCCATAATTTTTTAGTAAAGGAAACCAGAGACACTACCACCCTTACAACTTCTTGAAAATGCATTGATATTTAATAAGGTTGTACCTACATAAAGTAAAAATGGTGTTATAAATACTACCTTCTATACAGACTCGCGCCGTATAAGAGCACTATAGGATTTACGACGGTGGCGTAAAGATCAGGAGGCGTATCTTTCAATCAGTGGACCTCTGGTTTCGTATGCGCCAGGCTGCGACGAATGGTCTTACCACTCGTTTCACACTTTTGACAGCTCGATTCCTGTCATAAATGTTCATAAGTTTCTTCTTATTTTGTCGTATGGAATACTGAATCGACGAATGACTCGTTGAACGCTGGTGTCAGGGATTTTCGAGCCACCTAGGTACAGCTGAATTTAGGTGACTTTAGAAAACTGAGTGCTACTGTTTAAGATTTTCGCGCTTTGCACACGTTGTTATAATTTTCGCGGGTCTTCATAATAGGTAAACATTTACCAATTTAAGTCATTTACCTGTTTTCCGAAATTTCAAGCTGTTTTATCGTCGTCGCGGGTCCCCCCTAAGTAACCATTCCGCGCGAACACCCGCGAAAATTGAAATAGTGTTCTACTGAATCAAAAATACGCCTCCTGGTAGGACAATGTAATTGATAATAAATTGTTGGAATTTATCATTGCGTCGTAAAAGTAAATTGAGTGATACTTGCGTGACGCGTAAATCAATTAAGGTGATAAATGGTGTTTTTACATTAAACGAGAAATGGTTATAGTTATAACTCAAAAAGGACATAAATTAAGGCGGGGATCACATCTTGATGTGCTATTTTAGCGCCGCGCTAGTAAAATGCAAATATTCAACTTATTTTCATACAAATACGGTTTATGTCAAACGGTTTGACAGACGCATCCGTCAACTCGCCTATGTGCGTGAAATAATCGGTTATTGGTGAAAATGTAGTGATAGAGCATTCTTTCTCTATCGTTATATCGTATACTTAGTTATTTCGATAAATAGCCGAATTCTAATAATTCCATTTATTTAAATATTAGTTCGATATTCATGAAAACAGAGATGGCAAAGAGGATGTAAAAAAATTGCCGCAAATATTTAAAGGGATGAAGCAGTTCACCGAACTGGACCACTATACCAAAATAAGAAAAACAAATCGACCTCCCATACAAAAAAGTGTTGGCCGGACAAGTTTGTACGAAAGACCAAAATTATAATTTCATATTTCGACCTATGTTCTATGGGAAAAGTTGTTCTATTTCATTGGCTGGTTGAAATATTTGCAGTACTTTTAAACAATAGATTGAATCGACGTTACGGATCGGGGTCCGATATAAACCACGGATTGCAAAATTTCGCTGTTGCGGTTAGGGTTGTATCTGTACGCAATGATTCGGAACGGATGACTGATGTGATGGCGGTTCTAAATTTGATTGCGTATTGTTTGGAAGATTCTATTCCGATATTTCATCTTTTGTATTTAGCTAGCTTTTGTATTTATTTAGCTTTATGCAACATTTTACAACGGGGGACTTAATGCCGAAGGTAGTATCGACCAGTTTATCTTAGAGTATGACTTATTTTATTGTCTAGGTAATAATAATAATGTTATGTACCTACCTACCTAGATTTATTTATCTGACATTCTAAAAATATTCTTTGTAAAACTTGTAAATAAAAGTTTTGAATCTCGAATTTTAATATTGTGAATTTGTGACCGGTATCTGTCAAAAACAAATGAGAAAAGAACATCGGTTAAACATCACATTTCTGTCACATTTAGACCCAAAACACCAATGATCTTATATCTATAGTCAATAAACATCTGACCTGCTATTCCAAGCCCGTGTTTTCCAATTCTTCTCCTAATAATTGGATAAAGATTCCATCTGAATCATCTCATCCATATTCGGCGCGAAGCTATCTATCGTTATTAACATTTCGAAGCCCACTCCATAAGATAAAGTGATCGTTTATTTTTTATCTTTGTCTCCTATAAACTCAATTATCTATGCAGCTTCTCGTATCACAATGCAAAGCAGAGATAGGTAACCGCAGGATCATAATTTTTAACAGTCGCAGATTCTATGCGTTAGTTGTCATATTTTATCTATAAAGAGCTTTTATTGGTGGCTAGTAGCATAGATACTTCGACAATAATTAAAATAAGTAATAATAAAAACTGAAATATACAGTATCCACGTCCTCTGAAAGAAACTTTTTCGAGAAAAAAGATGTGTCTGGTTTGAATTATAAGAAGGACGAAATCAATTCTTCTATATACTGAATCATACAAAGTTTAAGGAATCACGAAAGCAACCACCAATCAGCAAAAACTTATACTTAAATTATTTTCCAACCCTGATGCGAAGCCACAAGCCACGAAACCACAATAAGTAGAGCTAACAAAACTCTCGATAATAAGCGAAGCGCCTACGCGCGCTGCCTAGGGTCCATGCAACGAAAGTAGAGAAAAATAACTGATATACATACCTGAGTTGACCTTAATAATTTACTGCCAGACTATTACTCAGCTACTGTACTGCAAATGATGGTATGGTAGAACTTAGAAATATACCTACCTACTTTTCCATGTACTAATAAAGTGCTTGTATGGATGTCACGTAAGTAGAATAGGTTAAAGACAATAAGACATTTTAATGGGTTTTTACTCACGGTAGGGTTATATCGAGCACTCTATATTTTGGCGATTGCAACATCAGGGTGCCCTACCGTATATAATAACCACGAAACCTTAAAATCAAGTGTTAGAATAGTTTAATTCGATACGAAAGCATAATATTGCTCGACCACATTCATGGCGCGGGCTCTTTAATTTGTGGTTGCGCTATTATCATACATTTACACACTAGAAGCGCCGGGGAGTTATAGAACGGCTTATTATAATGATCTTTTATAAAAGGTTGTGCATCCCTTATTTAGAGAAATGTACCTAAAGCTAAATCAGTTAGTAAGAAATTAGGGATCTTTCGACTTAAAAATTACGAGTTTACGTATTGTAAATTGATAACTTTTGCTTTAAAGCTGTAGAGCTTTTATAATATCCAAAAACGAAAAAAAATGTGCACAGCAAAATAATATGAAATGTAAAACTAAACATGGATAAAAAAACGCAACGAGCCGAAAAGTTACTTGGATTTTTGATATTAAAATACGTTACGCTTGGAAAGTAGGATATTATGTAGATA
This sequence comes from Phthorimaea operculella, assembly GCA_024500475.1. Taxonomy (NCBI): domain Eukaryota; kingdom Metazoa; phylum Arthropoda; class Insecta; order Lepidoptera; family Gelechiidae; genus Phthorimaea; species Phthorimaea operculella. The sequence goes on along the minus strand of JANFCV010000083.1, from coordinate 2,438,460 downwards.
GGCTTTTTCAGTTTCCCAATTTCAACTTTTACAATAAGCTTCGTATAAAAACTGGTTTAATCGTAGAACTTTTTTCATGCATTATGCTCTTGGTTCTAATTTAGGGTATCCAATCGACCCTATTCAGGATTTTTGCGACCGTCAATTGTTACATAACCGGGGTTGCTACTGTCAAAAAGGTAATCTATATTTATCTATGAATTAATGTTAAAATAAATCATTCGTTAAAATCTAAACTTACTTACTTAAAACCTAACCTGTCAAAAATAAAAAAGTATACAAGAACGTCATATTATGATTCTGAGGCAATTTTATTCCAAGAAATATGACGTTCGTGGCAACCATCTTCTTAGTTACCTTGAGTTCCCCTGAGATTCCAGTCAAAGCCTGAATGAGCCATCTGTAAAAGCCGTTTCTATAATTTCTGGTACTAGTGACTTCAAGTTTTCTAGAAACATAGAGACTTATTCCGATGTGTAGGATATCGAGAAGACGAACGACCCGATGAACTCTGATGACTAAGTGAGACAGAGTTCGCCACCATACGGTTGATCAAAGTCGAATCGAAATATATTCAGCCAAGGTTAAAAACTCTACGTCGCCTTTTACGAAACACCCTGAGTGGACTAGGGGTGGCAGTATTCTTAGCCGCTATCAAACGGCCATACATGTGTACTTAGTAATGTGCTGATGCTATTCTAAGCCGGCATCAATTGATAATACTCTATTATGCATGCGTTTGGTAATAATTTACCACCGCCATTATCTCCAAAAAGGGCTCTGATCGAAGGTTTTATTGGTCGTTAAAATTTAAGGGCTCTACACGATCTCGTGACAGTTTGGCAGCCTTTGCAATCGATGTTTCGTCATCGATTTTGTGAATGAGTAAAACGGTTTTTTATTTAACTTTAATCAGTTAAAGAACTCTGACACCAGGATCTTGTCGGGTCGTTGGACGACTTGGTGTCCCACTCGAAGAAGAAGAAGAAGTTAAAGAATTAATAGTGATTGTATTATTGTTAATACAAACGAAACAAGTGGAAAAAGTTCGTAGTGATTGATGATCCATGATTTTGCGGTAGGACTGAGGACCCGATTTTTAGAGAAAACGATGGATCTTAAATCCCGCAGAAAAACTGCATAAGTGCATAACCATGGCTTTGCGAATGACACATTTTCTAGAAGATGTCGGTCAATACCGAAAACTCATACCGATCATATTTTTACGTGCATGCTCGGCGTGCATGCATGTTATGTCAAGATATATTTTTTTATCTGATTTGTCATATTTTTCAGAAAACCAAAAAGATTGCGGCTTTGGTTTTGGATGTGCATTTCTCAAACATATCTTTAGTTCAATATCTATCTATGACTTCCATAAAATTTAATACAACAGGAATCAAGTAAATTATTTGACGGACATGTTATTTAAATATCTTGTCCAAGTAAAATTCATAGTCCAAGGATGGCATGCGTCCATAGTCCTACTTATACTACTAAACACACAAAAAGGTTAAGGTTACAAGCAGTGAGTACAGATAACCCGAAAGATAAACTTCTGGCGATAAGAGAAAGTGAGTAAGTAACCAAATACCAAATACCTTCAACATCTAAACAGTTTGTAAACAAGTTGTAATAAAATTTACAACCTACTTCACACTTAGGTACTATTCTTCTTCCTTCATCCAGTCGATGATGGTAACTTCTTTTGTAAGACCATGGAACAAGACTTGGAATCGCCGATGGCTGTAAGATTCGCTTCTTTTAGGTCTTGGAGTGAACATTGCGTGGAAACAAAAAGCTTTCTTGGCATTTTTAAACATAGCACCTTCCGCTTGAATTACTCTACCGATCTAATAAAAAAACGCATCAAAATTTGTTGTATGGTTTAGGAGGAGTTAGTGAATTCCACGATAGCAGACAGAGAAACGCAAAAAGCGACTCTATTTTATACTATGTATATCTGTTTTGTTTATTGATGATACTCTAAGATTTTGCACACGTGCTCAGTCTTTAGATCATCATAATCATCATCATACCAGCCACAATAAAGTCCACTGCTGAACATGGGCCTCCCCCAAGTAGGGGGGTACTTGCCATACTCACCACGCTTGGCAGGCGGGTTGGTGAGCGCAATGCAGGTGTTGCAATGCGATTGCGAAATTCATCTAGGGATTGAACCCCTGGATGAATTTATCCCTTAGTCGCCTCTTACGACACCCACGGGAAAGACATGGGGTGATGACATTCTAAAGCCGGCATCACACGGCAAGTCTTTAGATACAGCACACCAAAATATAATAACCTCCTTTTACAGTAGGTTAAACAGAAAATTTATCTCAAAAGGCAGCCAGTTTATAGTAGCCAGTACGCTCCTAGCAAAGTTTAACTTTTTAAATATTCTTAGCAAAGGCTACGCGCCAGAGGGGCTTGTTACACGATTAAGCAAGTCTTTATCATGCCAGTCTGAATGTACCCTTAGGGGAGTTGACTACCTTTCCTTATTGCTGCAAAGGGTAATCTTAAGTTGGTATATTGTATGAAGGAAGAAGTAAAAGTTATCGGTTTGCTTGCTTGCTTATAAATAATGTCTAGTGGGACACCGAGTCTACGAACTACTTGACAAATCTCGATATCAACATTTTGAAACTAGAAGGCTTCTAATTCTTAAGAGTAAGATGTCCTGTTGTGTGTCATTACAAGATGTTTCTTGTGCGGTACTTAAGTTGCGAAACGACAGTCATCTAATATTAAACTTGCCATCTTACCAAAACGAAACTGGGGACAATCTCACAAAGTGATAAATTGTCGAATATCAACCTTCAGTTCATATGCTGGCGTGCCAAATTTATAAAAACTCGGATTGCCAGCTAAACAGGGAGCATTCAAAGATAGCGGTATATTATATGGCAAGATAGGTACAGTAAAACTAAAGGTTACACATTTTCCTTTACATGGCAGTTAAATATACTTATAAGGATGTAATAAAACCATGACGGCCATCTATTAGAAGTATCTTTAAAAAATGGCGTCCAATCAAATATGGCGTTTGTGGAGTTTCCCAGAAATCAAACCAGGGACAGAGGACAAACGCTCATACTACCTAATAGACCATGGAGGCAGTCAAGTCACGCACAATGTAGGCTGAATAATGTGTTTCCCGTGGGAATTTCTAGATATACATAACAACATAACATAACAAAATTCTTTATTGCACATAATACAATGAAAATGCAAAAGCAGAAAAGCACTTGATGAATAACAACTTTTGTTTGTTCATTTATTTGTTCTACCCTTATATTACCTACAAGTTTATTTTAATAGGCTAAATAAAGGGTAAGGTAAAGGTAAATGTTCCAACAGACCTTTTGCAAAAGTAGTAAAGATTAGAGAGCTTCAACAGGGATGTAGAATATTTCAGAGGGAATACTGCGAACAACCGGCGCGACCGCAATACGAAGTTTGTGAGTGCATGATGTTAAACTTTGACAGTAGCTTTTGACACAACTTAGGGCGTATTAACACGTATACTACCTGATTCATAGAAGAACGACCCGAAATGGTGTCATGTAATATGAAAAAGACGCAAACGATAATGTTGCCATTTCGGGTCACTTTCTTCTATGAATCAGGTTATATGAGTGCTGTGAGCGCAAGCTTCGAAGGCAGACTTTACAGTAAATATAAATAAAGCCCAGTTAAGCCCGCGTGTTTAGCCCGCGCGGTACGCGAATCCGCTCTTGTTACAGTTCAGTAGCGGAATCTCGGATGTTTGAATGTGGCAACAATTTTTTAGCAATCACAATCACAAATATCGCTTTAGCTTGCTACAGGTGAACTTCTATAGTCATAGTAAAACGTGTGGCCAGTTTTAATAGCTTCACTCTAACAACTCTTAGTTTTCTCAGAATATTTCCCTTCCTGTATGGCGACTGCGGTTGTTAACCTTCCCTTATTAATTGGGGCGAGTTTTTCGTGGCTTCACTTTTACTGCTAATAGTTTCCTCTGAACATTCTCATCTCTGAGAGATGGGGCGACTGCGGTAGGTAACATTCGCTTATCACTGGAAGATTATTTTCTGCATAACATTACTGTTACGAGCGCGGAAGATAGTAAAATTATATTGCCAGTGTGATTGTGTGACCCAGACTCAGGGGTGGGAGGGAAATATAGCTTTCGTCCTTTGTATTCTGTCCAGGATCCAGAAATCTACTGCGATTCCCGGATCTTCGTTTTTTATGGCTTCGGCAAATACGTTATTTGGCCAATGATGAGTACCTCTAACTGGAGATCAAAGCTTCAAAAGCTTTTGTTTCATTATTTATCGGAAGCTTAAAAACGAACAAACCCTCTTAACGAAAAAAGAACCTTAAAAGCGGAGTTAACAAAAATCTGGATCTTAACTAAAAGCACATAATATGTAGTTGCTTTACTCAAGTCTGCCCGCGACCATAACTGATGCAACTCTGTCGGAACGACGGGTTTTCGGGTAAATCGCTTATTTACCTAAAAAATCTATCACGATAAGACCTGTAACTTGTGTGAAAATAATCGCGAGTGCTTAAAAAGTTATATGAACTAGAAACATTTTCGAGATGGGTGGGATGGCATTTAAGGTGTACGATTTGTCATAGTAGCAAAGATACACTTGCTGAATTCACAGGGCAGATTGTAGAGGCGTCGGCAGTACAGATACCGAAAGTTGCAGGTTTAAATCCTGCCTGCGTTGAAAAGTTTGCAAGTTATAAAAATAAAATTGTATACTATACTTAAAAATGTATTGGAATTTTTAATGCACTCACAGCGCTATAATATTCTCATAAATTAAATAATGAGAAAATTGAAAAATTCATTAGCGACCGCCGGGACTTGAACCCGGGACTGTGGATTGCCGTTCCACCGCTCTACCAACTGAGCTACGGGCGCCTAGCGGACCCTAGTGAATCTTTCAACCTCTTGATGCTCGTCTCAAAGCAACGATTAAGCGACATCTAGTAGTAGTTATTACAACTAAATACTTTGGTTAGTCCACGTTACAGTAGGAATTCAAACCATATGATGAAGCTTTTTGCTTAAACCAATGTATTGGAATTTTTAATGCACTCACAGCGCTATAATATTCTTATAAATTAAATAATGAGAAAATTGAAAAATTCATTAGCGACCGCCGGGACTTGAACCCGGGACTGTGGATTGCCGTTCCACCGCTCTACCAACTGAGCTACGGGCGCCTAGCGGACCCTAGTGAATCTTTCAACCTCTTGATGCTCGTCTCAAAGCAACGATTAAGCGACATCTAGTAGTAGTTATTACAACTAAATACTTTGGTTAGTCCACGTTACAGTAGGAATTCAAACCATATGATGAAACTTTTTGCTTAAACCAATGTATTGGAATTTTTAATGCACTCACAGCGCTATAATATTCTCATAAATTAAATAATGAGAAAATTGAAAAATTCATTAGCGACCGCCGGGACTTGAACCCGGGACTGTGGATTGCCGTTCCACCGTTATACTTAAAAATATGTTATAAGAAAACGATCTAAATTCATGACTACAATCTCATTGTAAGTAATAGTTTCCGCATTTTCGTACAGCTTTCATAGCTTTAGTTGCAAGCTCCTTTTAACTGCTCTGCGCTTTGCCTCCGGGCGATAATTTCAAGCTTTTAACAGATTCTGTACTTTACTTACCTACTATTACATAAACTAGGATTAAGGATACCTATTTCGTCTTTTTACCCGACTGCCGGAGGGTTATGTTTTTCGAGAGTATGTTTGTACGTGGACAAGAAAATTCTTTTTCACGGGCTACAGCCCAAACAGATACTTGGATTTTGACATTTGAGGTGTCGTTAGATTCGTCTCAGCAGCGCGAGTGACACTGGCTATATTAAAAAAATATAGATTCAAGATAGCGGATTTTCCGCAGTCGGCTTTTTGTTTTTTAACACATCATCTACTTGTTTATGACGGGCTTAAAATTCCTTTACATTACCACTGTATAGCTTGCACGAACTTAATATTTTTCGTTGTGAAATTTTATGGCGGACAACTAATACCGTTATGCCTCGAAAATCAATTTTAGAAATTTTTGTACCGAACTTAATTTTGTAGTAATATTGAGCTCAGTTTTTCCATACAAATAAACGGCGAAATGCTTTAAAATGTTAGATTCTCCCTTGCTTTCGAGGCTTTGTTTTCTCTTTGAGGAAATAAATTTTTCTCCAATTTGCTCGGAAATAGCTTCATTACTTTAAAAAAAGAATACGTCAATGGGCTCATTTATGTTGTCAAGGCGCAGAGGACTGTAATAGAAATTGCCGGACTAGGCCGGTAATAAAAGGGTTCTTAAACTTCACACTTTCGTGATTAGGTGTTTTATGGAACACAATTTGTTTGAAGTTTGAAGGCTGAATGTGAATTTCCCGCGCATTCTATATGAAACGGAACGTAAGCGAAACCAGCGCCAACGCTTTGCGAACTTTAAAAATTACAAAGTGTCAATTTTATCACGATTTAAATATTTGTTTCCTTGCAAATTGGAGAAAAGCACTATACAAACCTCGGCCGAAATAACAATTTCTGGTCTCGTTTACTTTAGAAGGCCTCGACTTCGTCTCGGCCTTCCAATGCCACTCGACCAGAAATTGCTATTATACTCGGCCTGTGACGTAATGTACTATTACTGCTAATTCAAGCGCGCAACATCGAAATTTTGCAATCCGTGGTTTATTTCGGTACCCTCTGATGGATGAGGGTCCAATGGACCAGTCGATTTGTTCAATCGGTTTGAACCCTGTTGAGTCCAGTTGTAATCTGTTCCAAGTTCGAACCCAATAGCCGTTACAGGGTTGCCACAGGGAGTCGAAATGGTTATAAAGCTGTTCTCGAGAGAAAGCCTAGAACCTACTTTATTATTATTTTGTGGCAAAGTATTATATGTATATTGGATACGCGAAAGCCTATCCTGGCAGATCCACCGGCTTTGAAAAGGTTCCGTCCTTGGCGGGCAGACGTTGGATGCGGTCAGCTGGCCGGAAGTCAAGGTCTATGGAGGCCCTTGAGAGGCCTATCTTCAACGGTGGGTAGAAGCTACTACTTAGAAGTGGAAGCAGAGATGGGCAAAAATTATTAGCTGAATAAATTGCCTGGCGAATAAATTTTTCACGAGTAAAATATAAACAAATGGCAAAGACCCATAAAAAAAATCTTTTGGATGAAATTGAGAGTACACAACTCACAAGCATCTTGTAATAAAGAATATAAAAAACTTGCATTTTATACCTTTCTCAATTAACTTACCTACTCATCAAAAATTTATTCGCCGGGCAATTTATTCGGCGAATAATTTTTGCCCATCTCTGGTCGGAAGGAATCCATCCACCGTCTGACAACCCTTAGACGAGACCGACAATCGTCCTACAGTCGTTACAACCTGATTGATACCGCACCGATACGGATCTCGGAAACGAGATGTCCTCTAGGTAAGGTGATATTTGTCACAAGGTATCGACACCACAGTCAAAATTTTCTAGGCTAAAATATCTGGCTTTTTATTTGGTTCTGAGTCTGCTTTTCTGGGTGAAATTTTACTAGTGATAAGCACTAACTGTCCCAAAGGAATATAGGCTGAAATATAAGAAAAATATTGGACGCTCCATTGTAACTGAAATCAGCTGATTGGCAATTTTATATCAGTATTCGACAACCCTGACTCAGACCGACCGACAATCGTCCTACAGTCGTTACAACTGATTGATACCGCACCGATACGGATCTCGGAAACGAGATGTCGTCTAGGTAAGGTGATATTTATCACAAGGTATCGATCGACCACCACAGTCAAAATTTTCTAGGCTAAAATATCTGGCTTTTTATTTGGTTCTGAGTCTGGTTTTTTTACTGGGTGAAATTTTATTCGTGATAAGCACTAACTTTCCCAAAGGAATATAGGCTGAAATAGGTAAGAAAAATATTGGACGCTCCATAGTAACTGAAATCAGCTGATTAGCAATTTTATATCAGTATTCGACATTCGACAACCCTGACTCAGACCGACCGACAATCGTCCTACAGTCGTTACAACTGATTGATACCGCATCGATACGGATCTCGGAAACGAGATGTCGTCGGTGTATCCCAACTTCCGTCCACGGATTGATGGGATAAAGGTTTCTTTGTCCTTTGCCTTTTCTGTTCGTCCGTTGTTTATAAAAGAAACTAGAAGCCAGTCCAGTGGTTTCATCCACTGCTACCCGTTTTGCCGTGGTAATTTAGTTTTTCCCGTGGTAAAAGGAAGCTTATATTACTCAAGATTTAATATAGGTAAGAAGCTCGATAAAAGAATATTTATAATCAATGGTTTCATTCTCTTGCCATAGGTACCTAATGTTTTTCGTATTATGCCAAAAATATACCTAAGTACATTTTCTATGAATAAAAGTTATGAATATGAGTTAGCTCCCAAACGTTTGTAGCTTCGTGGAGCTTTTTCTATGCACGTCTATTTTAATACAGATTCAATAATGTTATTATAATGTTCGATTGTGCCCTCGTAAATAATCATTATGTCACCTACAACCGTTTTACGACCCAATTTTCCATACAACCGTGAGAATCCCGCACAAATACCGAGAAATCACTTTCATACCCTAAAAACCGTTTTTATTGAGACGACATTTATCCAGACACATCACTATTATTAAATCTGTAATAGACATGTTTGAGCCAGATCGTGTGGACCGGTCGGGCCGAGGTTTTGGTGGTCTATTGTGAAGAGTTACATAGGGTAAGTCCGGGATATACGCCCAAGCGGGATATGTGCCTCAGTTCAGTTGTGTGAAAAGTAAAACACACACACAAAAAATTACTCTATTATACAATTGCACACCTTCCCCTCTTCAGTCTGCCACAAAGCGTTGGCGCGTGCTGATATGCGTAGGAGTGTTTTAGACGGCGACGTGACAAACAGTCGGAATTTTACTTTAGGGACGAATTTTGGCCTTCAATAACTTTGGATTTACCAGGTAAGTGCACTTTCTTTTTACGTACATATAAGGACTAGGGTATATAGTTTGTTAATAAGGCAATTTTTTAAATAAAATATTAGTATTTATATTTTATTTGTGATAAGGGCAAATATCCCCGTGAAAAAGTATATGTGCCCCGATATTTTTTGGGATATGTGGCCCTAAGGGCACATATCCCTGGCCTAACTTTAATGTTTGTCTTATATTTCAGACTGGAAATGCCCAGCAAATATAAGCGTAAAACTGACGTGCAACTGCGAATTATTGCTTGGACCGAGGATGCAGCCAGCCTGAGCGACGATGCAGCTAGCAAAAGAGACGACGCAGCCAGCTAAAGAGGTGACGCAGCTAGCCAAAGAGACAACGCACTTAATCAGACAATCAAAGCAGCCAATAGCCAAAAGAGAAAACGCAACCAACCAGAGACGACGCAGCCAACCAGAGACGACGAGCCAGCCAAGGAGACAACGCAGCCAGCCAAGGAGACAACACAGCCAACCAGAGACAAAGCAGCCAGCCAAGGAGACATCACGGCCAACCAGAGTCAAAGTAGCCAGCCAAGGAGACAATACAGCCAACCAGATACAAAGCAGCCAGTCACGGAGACAATGCAGCCAACCAGAAACAAAGCAGTCAATAGCCAAAAGAGAAAACGCAACCAACCAGAGACGACGCAGCCAACCAGAGACGACGAGCCAGCCAAGGAGACAACGCAGCCAGCCAAGGAGACAACACAGCCAACCAGAGACAAAGCAGCCAGCCAAGGAGACATCACGGCCAACCAGAGTCAAAGTAGCCAGCCAAGGAGACAATACAGCCAACCAGATACAAAGCAGCCAGTCACGGAGACAATGCAGCCAACCAGAAACAAAGCAGTCAATAGCCAAAAGAGAAAACGCAACCAACCAGAGACGACGCAGCCAACCAGAGACGACGAGCCAGCCAAGGAGACAACGCAGCCAGCCTAGGAGACAATACAGCCATCCAGAGTCAAAGTAGCCAGCCAAAGAGACAATACAGCCAACCAGATACAAAGCAGCCAGCCAAGGAGACAACGCAGCCTACCAGAGACAAAGCAGCCAGCCAAGGAGACAATACAGCCAACCAGATACAAAGCAGCCAGCCAAGGAGACAACGCAGCCTACCAGAGACAAAGCAGCCAGCCAAGGAGACAATACAGCCAACGAGATACAAAGCAGCCAGCCAAAGAGACAACGCGGCCAACCAAACACGATGCAGCCAGCCAAGGAGACAATACAGCCAACCAGATACAAAGCAGCCAGCCAAGGAGACAACGCAGCCTACCACAGACAAAGCAGCCAGCCAAGGAGACAATACAGCCAACCAGATACAAAGCAGCCAGCCAGATACAAAGCAGCCAGCCAAGGAGACAACGCGGCCAACCAGAGACGATGCAGCCAGCCAAGGAGACAATACAGCCAACCAGATACAAAGCAGCCAGCTAAGGAGACAATACAGCCAACCAGATACAAAGCAGCCAGCCAAGGAGACAATACAGCCAACCAGATACAAAGCAGCCAGCCAAGGAGACAACGAGGCCAACCAGAGACGATGCAGCCAGCCAAGGCGACAACGCAGTTTTGTTGTTGTTTGTTTGCTAAAATAATAAATATGTACTAATAAATGTATGTTTACATGTTCAAAATATCTATTTTCTTGCCAAGGGCATATATCCCCACCAAAGGCATATATCCCCATCAAATAAATCGCTCTGGGGCAAATATACGGCATGTGAGGCATCTATCCCGGTTTGCAGTTTTATTTTTAACTTGGAATATACAGATCAGTAATAGAATTGTTTTCAAAAAACCATTCAAAATCAATAAGTAATGGTCCAAAGTATGGTTATTTATGAAAACCATGTGCTTATTATTTTTAAACAAAAAGATATGAAAATAATAAAATTTGTTGGGCATATATCCCGGAATTACCCTATTACTATAGCCCGGAGCAGGTAAATCAAATTGAATAGCCAAAGATAGCTCTGGCTCTGAGAAATAAAAGGAGTAGTGTCGATTCAGTGAGATCTTTGTTTCATTATTATGGGGTGTTTACTAGTGACCGACAGCGAAAACTCAGAACAGGCTGGTGATAAGATAAGGAACTATTTCCTAACGAACCTCCCATACTAAATTGAAGAGTTCTGCGGGATATTTCCTTAACAGAATATAAGATACCTACTTATTTCTGTCTCTTTCACAATAAGGCAAAATAAACCTAAAGTTTGGCATTGCTCACTAAATAACAGTTTCGCATTGTCTTCATCTGTATGATACTACTTTAGACAATCAATTGTCAAAATAAATAAGAGATCATGTCTGGGTTTTCTCTTTTAAAACAATAACAAAAGCGTATCCTGACATGAATGACATATCTGTTGACTTTTGGCTGCGTCTTGTAGAACCAAGGACAAAACAATAGTTAAAATTCAGGTAGCAAAGCTAAATCGCGGGATATCCACAGATAAACAATGGATTATGATAATTTTAAAGGGTAGTTTTGTAACAGCTATCTCTAGTTTCTTTGTGCTTCAATAATAATCTCTATCATTTTTTTCAGCTTATTCTGTGGTTTTTGTCTACAGTGCAAACTCGTTACCAATTCTCGCCCACAACTCACTTTTAGACAGTCAGTCGCCTCAGGGCAATCGTTTGTCCTTGTAAGGCCGGTGTAACGAAGTCATAACAAAAAAGAAAACAGATAACAAACACAGGTACAGACGAAGAAAAAAGATTCTACGCATATGTAACAAAAAACAACGGAAAAGTGTAGTTCAGCGAAGATGTAAGATGATAACTTTCAAACAAATGATCATCGTCGAAAACGTGAAACCTGTGACATCGCGACGCTTGAAACCGTTTCCAAATAAAATGTATGAAACAGAAGAAACAAAGCTACACGTGAGATGCGCGTCCCATCGATAACGGCTGACGATCGCATGTCTGACAGATGTCATGTTGTGCGTCTTGTAGCGTGTCTATTCTATGGAGATTGCCCCTAACAAAAACAAAGGAACAGTGTAGAGTGCAAAGAATACTATACTCTCACTGGCGTGGTAGAGTGCGTTTCACCAAATAGTTCCTCTGGCGTCATGTTGGTAGCATTGGAAAGGCGCATGTAATAATTGTGGCCGCCATATAAAATTTTCAATGCTACCAACATAACGCCAGGAGGAACTATTTGATGAAACGCACTGTAGTAACATTTGTATAATGAGAAGTGTCAATAGGTCAAAATTTTGCACTTTGATATATCACAAGCTATTCTCCAGTAATTTCTGATTACTTTATTTCATGTTTCATCAAAATCCGTTCAGTTTTCCCGAAGTTATTGAATTTTTAAAACCAGCTACACTTTCAGAATTTGATTTTGTTGTATTTATTCAGAAGTGGCACTTTTCTTTTTAAGTTCTATATACTATATTCAAACTATATTGTATGTCATTCGTTGAGACATATTTGCCAGTGTCAGTTGAATTTACGCATTTATTGGGACAATGGGAAAATACAGTGAGGTACGTGACCGCACTGCATAGGTAGTTTTGGAACGTAGCTATTAACCAGCAAAAAAGAAAAGCGCTTGTTTGTGTCATTCTGTTTTCTTTACCAAAGTTCTGTTCAGTGTATGTGATGTCTGATATTTTTTAGTGTAAAATGGAAGAAAGATACGAAAAAGGGGACTCATATTGATAATCTACCACAAGTAGACAGTATGGTAATAAGATATTTATCCGGAAACAATGAATATGCTTCAGCTGAAATACATCAATACATAGTGTAAAATGAAGTCGCTTTTTGCATTTCTCTGTCTGTCTGTCATGGAATTCGCGATCTCGTCCTAAGCCAAGCAACGGATTGTTTTTCGTCATAGATAGAGTGATTCACCTTATGTAAGTATAACACATGCCAGAATAATGCATTTTTTCGCGGAAAAATGAGTTGTAGCAGGTGAAATCGCTAACGGGTTGCTAGTAATCTATAAAAGCTACCTCCTGTTTCGGTGGTTATTTTTGGCAGATATTTATGGCAGATGTTTGGCAGGCAGTCGTATAGGTAACAAAACACGAGTATGCTTCAAATGTATCGCAAAATATGAAGAGTTTTTTGATTGAAGCCTTTTATGACAGCTATTAAAAAATTAAAGTCAAGTAGATGGCGCAGATTCACTTGCACAAGAAACAAAATAACCATTGCTCAACTAGGGTAGCTTCGTGAATCCATGCGCGTCTTTTTTTCCGCGTTACATTCAAAAGTCCTTTTCGTTCTCGCCGGATAGAGAGAGAAATCCGACTATCATATTGCACGACTACAGAACATTAGTGCATGAGCAAATAGGCCTGTGCACACGCACGCGAGGTGAGGCAAAAATGAGGTCGATAACAAAAAACTAGCGTTCCGTTAGTAGTGTAGTCTGTGATTTAAAATGCATTTGACAACTGCCAAACGTCATTTCATTTCTTTTAGTTGTGTTTTATGGTTTGTTATACTTTTTCTAAGTGCCTCCGCTGCGTGGCGCGTATTGTACCCGCGTACCCGCAACGCGAGCACTCATGCGAAGTTCACTCACATAATCTGTACCGCTTTGATTAAAGTAAATCCTGACGCAGCGGAGGCACTAAACGGTTTCTATCTCAGGTTTGTACTGTACGACCCTGCGTAGCAGTGATTGTGGATTTTGTCCTGCTGTGAAAGTGCATCAGCGCTATTTATCGACGATTATACTATAGTCCGGCGATTTCGTGCGCGACCTTCCTTAGGGGTGACAGACGGTGAGGGGGGCGATGTCAGCGGGTAGCGGGAGGTGTAGCGGGGAGGGGAAACGCGCGCATTCTCGCCGCACGTCATATTAGAATGACGTTTTTTCTCGCCCCCCCCCACCGTCTGTACCCCGCAGGAAGGACGCGCATGAAGTTGTCGAACTATAAGTGCTTGACTTTATTTTTTTAATAGTTGGCCTTATTCTCAAGTATCCTTCCATCAGAGCCTGACTTGATGCGTATGGGACCACCAGACAGTGCATACTTTCAAACATAAAAATATATTCCCAAATACCAAACACACCATGGTGATATACAGTATTCTGAATGACTCTCAAGCTTTTGTAAGTCGTGGTGTAAAGGTAAACGACCGTTTTTTTACAGCCGTTTAGCCTCTACCTACCCCGTAAGGGATATAGGCGTGATTTATGTATGTATATACATACATACATACATACATACATCACGCCTTTATCCCTTGCGGGGTAGACAGAGCGTCAACGACCGTAAAAGTACAGTCGTTATCACAACGTCTGACACATATTTGAGGGCCGTTTTAGCTATTGTTGTGTATCGCTATAGTGACAGGTTGTCAGCCTGTCGCCTAAAATTGCAATACACATGATACCCTCGAGTCCTTTAGTCGCTTCTTACGACACCCACAGGAAAGAAATGGGGTGATGCTATTCTAAGCCGGCATCACACGGCTGTATGTATATGTCGCAGTACGATGGCAGAATTAGGTTTTTGGCCAAAAACCTAGGTTTTTGGCTAAAAGCCGGCATATGGCAGAATCGTAGACTTCCTTCGGCCATCGTCCTAAGCTGATCCAGGTTTTTGGCCAAAAACCTAGGATTTTGGCCAAAAAACTAGGATTTTGGCCGAAATCCTAGATTTTTTTAGTATTATGGCTTTTTTTTCATTTCGAGGGAACTTCTTCGTCTTCTAGTGGTACACCAAGTCGCCCAACGAGCCGATGGACCCTGGTATCAGAGTTTTCAACCGCCTACTGCAAGTAGCAGGCCTCTAACATCGTCTAAGTGATCATAGAGAGCAATCGGGACCGACGGCTTACCGTGACCTTGTGGTTCGGGGGAACGAGGAGTGAAGAGGTACTTTATGCACCTCCCTCTGATCTTTTGAGGGTAGACTTGGACACCGTAAATGGACACCCTGAAGGACGGGGGGTAACATCAGACAGTCTGAACAGCAGGATTGCCTCGGATTCCCTGCAGGGCAGGGGGGAGCATCAGACACCATAAGAGCAGGACGTACCACTGAACGCTCTAGAGAATTGGTGGTAGCGTTGGACGCCCTGGAGACCAGGAGGTAGCGTCGTACCCCCAGAAAATCCAACGCCCGTCATCTTACATCCTCTAGAGTGTACGACGCTACCCACACCCTCCAGAGCGTCTGACGCTACCTCCCACCCTCCAGAACGTCCAATGCTACCTCCTGCCTTTCGAGGTGTATGCACGAACTACACAGGCACGTTTAGCCGTTGGTCCCGATTGCTCTTTATATGATCACTTAGACGGCATTCGTTACACAACCATGTCAGAGGCCTGCTCCTTGCATTAGGCGGTTTAAAAACTCTAACACCAGGGTTCATCGGGTCGTTGGGTGACTTGGTGCACCACTCGAAGAGGAAAAAGTTCCCTCGGAATGCAAAAAAAGCCATAATACTAAACAAATCTAGGATTTCGGCCAAAATCCTAGTTTTTTGGCCAAAATCCTAGGTTTTTGGCCAAAAACCTGGATCAGCTTAGTATGATGGTCAAAAGAAGTCTACGATTTTGCCATATGCCGGCTTTTGGCCAAAAACCTGATTCTGCCATCGTACTGCAACATATATACCTATGTAAATACAAAAAAAATATCCATGCGTGTCTGAGTAATCGGTAAATGCATAATAAAATAAAAGTTCGTCATTAATAGGGTATGGAAGATTTAACCTTCGCCGTTGTTTTGTCGGTAATAAATGAAGTAGCTTTTGCATTTTTTTGCATTTTGACAAACAACCATGCGAACTTTATTTTAGCAGGCCAGTATAATAGCTATTTTCCAATACTGCCAATGCAGTATGCAGATATAGTGTCTCAATAAACGCATAAGTTTAACTGACACTGGCAAGTATGTCTCTATGAATGCCATCCCTTAGAATTAGAAAATAGAGTGCCACTTCGGAGTAAATACAACTTCTAAAAGTGTGGCTGACTTTTAAACTCCAATCACTTTGGAAATACTAGACGGATTTTGATAAATTAAGAACTAAAGTAATGAGAAAACACGGGAGATTAGATTTTTTTAAAAATTTTGATTCGTTGATACTTCTCATTATGAATTATGACTTGCTAGTTACAGCTGTCAACAGAACAGACGGCAAAAAGTGACAAAGTTTTTGTTGCCATACTTCAAAGACAATTTACCGCTCGATATACGACTTAGTTGATAGATTTAAGTGTTAAGTAATTCTATACATACAGGTTTAAGATCTTATAGTTTTTATTGTAACTTTTTATATTAATATAAGTAATGATACGTTTATTATAATTAGGTAACAAGTATGACCGGAAAGTAATTATGCAAAAAAATATGATTGACTTGTTCATAGCTTATCTATAAAATGAGTTTAATATCCGGCCTTGAAGAGGTCAGCCATCTTATTTATTTCATAACCGACTTCATTATAAAGGAATAGGTTAGGTAGATAGGTAGGTAGGTATGTTTTTGACTTTTTGCATATATATTTCGTATTGCCTACTTCTCAGGAAAAAAGTTTCCAAAAGATCGGAAAGTTCAGTAAGGTACGTTTTTAAAAGAAATATGATAACTTGGATTGAAATCAAATGATCTCATATTTATTCATAAATATTCGAAAAACCGCGACTTTTAAGCTAAATCTAGCCTTGATATTGTATACTAATTGCATACTAAAGTTAAAATAAAATAAATATAAAAAAAGAAGTACTTAAAAGAAGAGGGAAGGGTTTGCCGCAGGCTAGAAAAGATGAGAGATGATCTAAATCTGGGGGCACAGCAGTGCCCCCACCAAGTCGAGCTGAAAGCGGCACGGCCGTACCATCCTTTTCTCGAACCAGTTCAGGCCATTTTTGACCCCCCCATAACTCCCTTGTCGATAAGTTTAGAACCCTCATTTTAAAATATCTTATCAAGCACTACATAGACACGATAAATTTCAAATTTCATTTAATTTGGACCAGAAGTTTAGAAGTTATAGTTAATCAAAGTTTCTTAATTTTCTGCCTGACTGACTGACTGACTGACTGACTGACTGACTGACCGATCATCAAAATTCTAAGGTACTTCTAGCAGACTGAGGAGCTTGAAACTTGGAATACACCTTGTATTTAGTTTATGAATAAAGGAAAAACTATAACATTCTGCAAATTCGGTTGCAACCGCATAACTAACTTTGTATTTCCATACAAATGTATAGGATTACAAAGTTAACTTTGCGGATGGGTTTTGAGGAAATCTGTAGCTGAGGCTCAAGAAGTAGTTCCAGGTAAGAGAAGAGGAAGACTATCTACAAAAGAAATGAGATCCACAAAAACATTTACTTGTAAAAGAACCAAGTCTCGCCTCTCAGTTCTTCTACTGTAAAAAGTTGTGAGATCCATGTGATGCCAAGTCGGTTATTGATTTATTCAAGGACTACTTCAAGGAACTTTCATCTTAAGCTATTGCGTAATTAGGTAACAGACATCATCTTACAGTAACTACATCGATATTTAAAAACTTTTATATTTACAATAACTAGAATGACTTGGCAATCGCACACTATTTGCTTGTGAGATACGATGGTCTGGTGCGATGGCCGGGTCATTCTAGTTATTGTAAATATAAAATATTTTAAATATCGATATAGTTACTGTAAGATGATGTCTGTTACCTAATTACGCAATAGCTTAAGATGAAAGTTCCTTGAAGTAGTCCTTGAATAAATCAATAACCGACTTGGCATCACATGGATCTCACAACTTTTTACAGTAGAAGAACTGAGAGGCGAGACTTGGTTCTTTTTACAAGTAAATGTTTTTGGTGGGATAGGTATACACTTCAAGAATTTCCTAATTGTGATACCCTTTGTGTTGCGCAACGAAATCTGCATACAAGTACAGTTCCAAGTCATTAGTTTTTACGAGCAATTATGTGTGACCTCTCGTCCCTGGCGGAGGGACTGCGGCCAAAATCTCGGAAACAAACTGGTCTAACAACTACCTACATGTAATTGCAGAGACAATTCTAAGTAGAGAGATGAACCGAACTAGGTTTCACCGAATACGAATATTCAGCTGCGGAGGGACTGCGGGCAAAATCTCTAAAACAAACTGGTCTAACAACTACCTACATGTAATTGCAGAGACAATTCTAAGTAGAGATGGGCTGAACATAGGTTTCACCGAATATAGTTGTGTTTATTCCGACAAATATTCGGTACATCTGCCGAACATGCCGAATACATTGTAAATTGGAAAGTATTCCAAAATTTTGAAATGATGGCTTCGTTTTCAGGCCACAATGAGTTGGGCTTTTTCTTGAGTTTACTTACAAAATATTTTGTAGTATCGGTGGGCGATAATCCCCATTTTAGGGAAAGGCCATCGTTATCTTTGATCACAAATCACAAATTGGTGAGCGAAAATATTTATTTTGTGTCACATAATAATACGTATTTGCATGAACGTTTCTTTTTGTACCTTGATACGTTCGTAGGGACTAACTCTTTATTTTGTTACACAAATCTCGCATTGGCAGAAGCGCTACTTTATTTTGTGTCACAAATCACGTATTGTTAGAAGCGCTATTTTATTTTGTGTCACAAATCACGTATTGGCAGAAGCGCTATTTTATTTTGTGTCACAAATCACGTATTGTCAGACGAGCTATTTTATTTTGTGTCACAAATCACGTATTGGCAGAAGCACTTCTTTATTTTGTGTCACAAATCACGTATTGGTATAAGCGCTTCTTTATTTCGTGCCACAAAACACGTATTTGCGAAAGCGCTTCTTTATTTTGTGTCATAAATCACGTATTGGCATAAGCAGAATCACTTACATTTCATTCTTAAAATTTTAATTTAATATCTGAAAGAGTTGGTTAATAATGTCACATCTCTAGTAGCTGTATATTTACGAATGAATCACTCGCGGTCTCAGCTTTTGATAATTTTGTTTTATTGCACCGTTTTAGTGTTAAACCGATGTTTCTTGTTTTATTAGGTATGGCTTATTAGATTTATTTTATTGCTGTCATTATAGATAATAGAATAGGACGCCGGTTACTATTCTCACTGATATAAAAAAAAAACATAGATTCTGATACTCGATTTCTTAATAACGATTCCTTCTTAATTAAAATTTTCGTTTTTATTTCATGCCTTGTAGCGAATGAAGATTCAGTTTTTACGGGACTTCAGAGTAATTCAAACTTTTGTCAGACGTGGTGTAAATAGCCGTTTTGTACGGCCGTTTACGGTCTGCTTACCCCGCACGGGTTACAGGCGTGATATTTGTATGTAAATATAAAGTATAGGTACGCAAGTGTGTTGCGACTCTTAATGGCTGTATCATCTCCAGCTATTCTATACCAGTTAAGTACTTAATAAACAAAACTCTAGTCACCCGATTCTACAACATAAAGTGTCCGATAGCGATCTCAGCACTACATTGAGATATAAAATTATTGTACAGATAAAACAGTTTTATAAAGTTATTGTATAGATAAAACAGTTTTATAACGCCATAAAAACTTATCTGCTAGCTATCCCATCGTTGGTTCACAATACAGTAAATATTGGACTCGTCTATGATACTGTATCAACTTGTTGAAGACATTATAGGCGCTGTTTCCAAAGCAAAAAAGTATACCATAAAAAGATCGCATCAAAATAGCTAAGATTAAAAATAAAGATTCCGGAGTTTATGGATAGTGCAAAGCTGGTGCATACAATTTTTTATTAGGGTGTGTAGCATAGCAAATAGTGATAGTATTTATTTAGATTGTATGGGATATGACAACTACTTTGTGCGAAATATACTTGATGTCATATTTAAACTAACCGGAATTGTGCAAACTAGACTACCTACCTGCCTACCTATATTTTGGAGAAGAAGTTGTTGGTATTGATAGGATCAGATGACAACTTTCAAACTTCTTGACATTCAATTTGTCACAAGTGACAATCTCGAAAATCCTGAATAGGGTCGAGTGATCCTTCTGTGAACATAAGCTTAACCACAATTGTCAGTGTACCTATCCAGCTTAAGCCCCAAACGTTGGCACAGGCAGAATTGGACGTGTGTTTTGTTTTGGTTGCCTTTATTGCTCTACAAAATGTTCTTTTCAACAAAATTTAAGAAATACTGGGACTAAACTATTCGCAGGTGTGTTTTTAAGCTTTAGAGAAGTCCTCATAAGCTTAACCAAAATTGTCGGTGTATCCAGCTTAAACCCCAAACTTTGGCACAGAATACAGCAGGTAGCACTGTCAAATTCGGCGTGCAGTGCAAATTGGAGCAAAAAGTTGGCTCGCTCTGGCACCGAACCAAGCTGTAACAAGACACAGAACTATCCCAAGCGATCTTATCATGGTCGTTGGTTTTGTTTTACAAATGCTAGTTTGTCTCTATTTGCTCTACAAATGAGCTCTTTTTATCAAACTTTATGAATTTCTGAGACTAAACTATTCGCAGGTGTGTTTTGACGCTTTACAGAAGCCTTATCCTTAGCTTAACCAAAACTGTCTGTGTATCCGGCTTAAGCCCCAAACTTTGGCACAGGCAGAATTGCCAGCAGGTAGCACTGTCATATTCGGCGTGCAGTGCAAATTGGAGCAAAAAGTTGGCTCGCTCTGGCACCGAACCAAGCTGTAACAAGACCTAGAACTATCCCAAGCGATCTTATCATGGTCGTGTGTTTTGTTTTACAAAAGCCTGTTTGTCTTTATTGCTCTACAAATGTTACTTTTATCAAACTTTAAAGGCGTTAGTTCTCGAATTTTGAGAATATACAGTGCAGAAGCGTTCTATGTACGTTCCAGCAGTAGACTGTCGTAGCTGTTGAAAAAACTTTTAGGTATGTTATGTTATTATGAAGCAGAATTTTATCTGGCGTCATCATCTTCTTGCCCTTATCCCAATTACTTGGGGTCGGCGCAACACGTTTTGTTGAACACATAATCATGTTGCAAAAGGATTTGACTTTTATTTTTACGACTGGCCACCTGCCTGACGTCAACTCTCTTTGGGAATGCTATCGTGGGTGGTATTACCGCCACCATACGGTTGACCTTAGTCGGCAGATATTGTAGCCATATGGTCAAAAACTCTACGTCGCCTTTTACGAAACACCCTGAGTAGAAAAGGGGTGGCAGAATTCTTAGCCGCTACCACTCGGCCGCTACCGCCGCTGTAGACTTTTATCTGAAAGATCTTGGAAAAAGACCGAAAAAAAGAACATTAAGGCGAGAAACACACGTAACTTCCGTTTGTGCGTTATTTTCGCGCAGCGCTATTGCATGCATTAAGAAAATGCAATTTTCTACCTTTCTAAATACAAATACGGTTTATGTCAAAACGTATGACAGACGCAATACGCATACTTACGAGAGCGCTGCGCATCGTACAACGCTGCATCGACGGATGTGCCTGTCACAATTTGACATACACCGTATTTGTTTGAGAATAACTAACAGCTGCAACGCCAGTTGAAAAACCGAGGAATCTCGGATAACCAGGTACTTGGTCGTAAATGCAGTAATGCCACAAATTAGGGTAACGGCGCGCGGCGTGCGGGGCGCCTATACAGGAAGCTCACTCAGTACCTACTAACGACGAATTTGACGCTTACTGACTTCAATAAAAAAAAAAACGGAATCTAAGGGGAAGTCAAGGTAACTAAGAAGTTGGTTGTCACGAACGTCATATTTCTTGGATTGAAATTGGCTCAGAATCATATGACGTTCCTTATTAGATTTTTATACTTTGAGATTTTTGACAGCAACCCTGGCTTTGTAACAAGTGCCAACCGTGAAAATCCGAAATAGGGCCGAGTGAACCTTCAGTAAACTCTCTATTTTGTGGCGCCATCGCCAGTTGAAAAATCGAGGAATCTCGGATAACCAGGTACTCGGTCGTAAGGGCCCTTTTCCTGTCATGCGTATTTTCGCACGCGCGCGGATCTGGTCCGCATGCGGGCCGCACGCATCTTATCTTTTCATACATGTTTTTATGTTTTTCCTATCATTCGGCTAGCACGCGCGCGGAACAGGAGCGTGCTATCATCCGCATGCGGACCAGATCCGCGCGCGTGCGAAAATACGCATGACAGGAAAAGGGCCCTAATGCGCGGAATGCCTGACTCTAGGTCGCGGCTAAATCGAGTTACTCCCACGCAAAATGTACAGCTAACACCTTTTAGAGAAAATTGCGTTAAATGTCAAACGCAATTAGGTATGTAGGTGAAGAACAAGTATGTCGGTTGAAGATTCCATTCTGTTTCGCCAGATACTCAAGCTTTATAGCAAATTATTAAGGATAGAGTATGGTAATACCCCGCCAATAAGGGGAGGCCCATGTCCGGCAGTGGACTTTTATAGTTGTTGAGGAGGAGAGTAGGTAAAGACATTGAGAAAGAATTAGATGTGAAATTATAAGCATCTGTTTAAGATTATTGATATATCTATAGCTGCAATTTATCCCATAACTAAATTAGATATTTTATTATTATTAGCTGCAGGCAAAAACTACCTAGTTCCCAGGCAATGCCATTCATTCAGGATAAGGACAGTGACAACACCTTCCATGCATCGTCTTTGCGAACGGTTTATAGTATACTAGCTGCCCGTCAGCGGTTTCACCCGCTGCAACCTATTATTCCGCGTGAAAAAAGCATTATTCGCCAAGAGATGTCGCTGTTAGTTTTCGGCGAAAACGTTTAAAACGCGAATCGGCTCAGTCACGCCACCTATTTCAAAAATATTGGAAAATGCGTGATCCCGTGGGAATGAGACATTTTTCCGTGGTAAAAAGTATCCTATGTGTTATTCCAGATGCCCTTTTATATTTCTGCAAAGTTTCATGTCAATCTAATCAGCCGTTTTTGCGTGATGTCGTAACAAACACACACACAAACATCCGCCTTTATAATATTAGTAGGATAGGTACTACACTAAACTGGATTCGCTGTAAAACACTGGTTTTCTTTATCATTCCTGCCCTTATCCTGATTACTTGGGGTACCCTCAACACGTTTTGTTTGAACACAAAATCATGTTGCAAAAGGATCATACTTCTTTATCATTATCATTCACAATCTTCTCGTCTTGTCAATGAGTGGTTATTCTGATAGCGCTAACGCTGGCCGACAGGTGGCAAACTGTGCATACTCCGCCGATATTCTTAGAAGGCGCCGTGGCGCGCTGTCAACGTGATAGCGACGTTCAAAGTATGGAGGGCGCGCCGCGGCGTGCTGCCCGGTCTTTCTGGCATCCCCATACAAACCAATAATTTTGACGGCGCACCACGTCGCGTCAAGTTTAGTCATACTCACAATCTTCTCGTTTCTCGTCAATGAGTGGTTATTCTGATAGCGCTAACGCTGGCCGACAGGTGGCAAACTATGCATACCTACTTCGCCGATATTCTTAGAAGGCGCATTGTGCCGCCAATTTTAAGGCTGGGAACACACGAACCGCTTTATGTTGCGGTTTGGCCGGATGCGGATTTTGACGAAAGGTGTTTAGGAAATCCCGTAGAAAAAGCCGCATACCGTATCTACTTAGCACATAAAGCCGCATCGAATGAGTGTAATACGGCGTCTCGAAACATGTTACCTCGAATACACACTGTTAGTGTAGGACGTAGGTAACATGTTATCTCGACGCACAAATTCTCGAAACATGATATTTCGTCACACATTATGTAGACACACAATAATATGTAGATACAAGATATGTCAGCACACGGCACGATACATGGTTTTACAGAACATAGTATCTTGTCACGTGGTATTTTGACACATAGTATTTCAATTTAACACCATAGGAGTTGCGACTGTTACAAGCTGTCATTTGTTTGTTGTTGTAGCTGTCACAAACCGGAATATCTTTTGATGTGTGTGTGATCCACCTTACAAGGCGCATTGTTGGCTAAATTTAAACTGGGTTATTTTGCAGGTTATTTTATAGGCGAGCTTTCACTATAATGAACTTTAACGCGTGTCAGAAGTCAACTTCGATAGCTTTAAGCTTTTGATCAAACGAGGTGAGAGTACTACATGATATGCAGATTATTCGGTTGAGTTAACATTGGACTTGGCAATGGGATGAGGATGCTTTTTTGTTGTTATTTGCGATGATTTTGCTCTTGATCTACTCTAAGAAGTCTAAGCTTTGTATTTTGTAGTGTCGAATCAGAATAGTTCAATCCCGTTTCTATCAGAGGGTTATAGGATCCAGGAAAAGTGATTATGGGATCCAGGAAATGAGCGGCAGCGTTTACTCTGATTGCATATCTTGTGCTCCACAACACATCTGGCTAGCCACGAAAACTACCCCAAAGGGGTGTGCTATGTCCAAGACTATTTGAGGGATTTCTGTGTTGTAACTATTGATGAAGTGATAATGATTGATGAGACTGATATAGAGTCCACCAAAATGATTTCCAAAACTTTGCATTTGTCCGTAGTTCTCAATTATTTCGTCACATTACACGAGAGTCCCTTTTTATCCTGCAATTTTAATAAGAATCTCAGTCCCCTTTAATCTTAACCCTACATCAAAGCACTCATTATAAATCAGGATTGACCCCACCTAATGAAAACTCTAAAACCCACCAGACCGCACCAATCAAACCTCAAACAAATCTTTACGCAGAGAGTAACACACTTCGCTGCCTGTTGACGCGGTGATCTGTGCAAGCTCGGACGGTATCAGGGACAAAACTGTAGAGAGAGACACAAAAAAAAAGCAAGTTTGATCGATTTCTTACCCGTCTCTTTGGTCTTCATATTCCAATCCGTTAATCCCAGAACAACTCCTAACCCCAACTATTCTCTGATCCCACGAACTTTATTGGGCTAGTAACTACAAAAATAGTACCTCCGGGTAAGCTCCCGTCGGCGTAGTCATGAGTAGGTTTTGTTCAAGGTTCTGTCTGGAACCTGCGTATAGCAGTGACATTTCCAATTAATTTAAGCGGAAAATCTTTGAAACCTATACTTATCTAGCACATCAAAATAACTTGAATTCTAGTTCTAAACGTATATCCGATCCAAAGCTTTGCACCGCTCAAACAAGCGTCACAACTCACAGTGTTGCGTAGATTACATTGCGTGCACTTTAGTTATGGAACTTTTGGAAAACCGCATTCAATTCAAACAGTCTGAAATACACGACTAAAATACGCATGTAAATCTGATCCTAAACTTTGCAACGCTCAAACAAGCGGCACAGTGTGCGATCAGCTTTCTCATAATCTCCAGTATCTCCACAATCGTTTGCAAGAAGACACTCGTCAAACGCGGAAGTAATAACTCACGTTTTGTTTAAGCAACCGGCTGTAGGACAAAGAAGCGAATGCTTTTGTCCTGTCCCGTTCACAATAGGAATAGGACTTCGGAAGACACATTCAATGCATATTAGCTCTTAAAACTAGCTGTACAAAGAGGATATTTGGATGTGTGTGTGTTCGGTTCAGTAGCTCGGCTTGTTGCGAATGTTTTTTTTTCAGTGGAATAGAGGATGGTTGTCAAGTGGTTACCGCCCACGTTGTTATCTTTACAACTGTGATTTGTGAGGTGGGTAAATAATTTTGTCAAAATAATGAAACTCTTCATTATATTAAGTGAATTTTTACTACTTATCGATAGCGAAGACTAGGAATCGGCAGGTGATAGGAAATAACTTTCCCCAAGGAACATATACAATGTCAAAGTAAAAAATATATTTGGCCCTCCCATACAAGCTG
Organism: Phthorimaea operculella; assembly: GCA_024500475.1. Classification (NCBI taxonomy): domain Eukaryota; kingdom Metazoa; phylum Arthropoda; class Insecta; order Lepidoptera; family Gelechiidae; genus Phthorimaea; species Phthorimaea operculella. Next base: position 2,412,653 of record JANFCV010000083.1, on the reverse strand, counting down.
GAAACAGCTGATCGGCAATATTTCGACCTACCTATTTCATTATTATTTTTTAACATTTCACTCTATATATTTTGTATCTAATAGTTCAAAATTCGGATCATTTGAATATGACATTATTGATTCAGCACAGTGTTATTATATTAGGTTTATGATTATCATAGTATTTATGATGTGACTTGCCTACTATTTTACAAGATTTCGCGTCGTATTTTGAAGATTTGAGAAAACTCCATTGCGAAAATGAAACTAATTCATTTAACACTTTAGCTTAGTTTACAACTTTACATTGTAATACTCCTTGTTACGAGACCACTTGTACCAAGTTCATAATTTTAATTAGGTTTGAGCTAAGAAACGAAGGAACCCTCTTCACCAAGATAGAGTTCCCGACATGATAAAATAATAAACGTTCCGAGAACATTCAAGACCGGGAACATCGCTTAACAAGCACTATGGCAGGAATCACACGTAGTAGCTATTAAGAAAATGCGAAATTTCACTTCATTTTTATACACACACGGTTTATGTCAAACGGTTTCACTGACGCATGGCTAGCTCTGATCGCACGAAGCTAACGTAACACGCATTAGTTTAGAAAATGCGAAATTAAATTACACCTTATTTTCATATACATACGCGCTGTGTATCACACAAACGGATGCGTCTGTCAAACCGTTTGGCATTTATTAAAATCAAGTATTTATTAACCGTATTTGTATGGGAATATGGAGGAAACTGTGACAGTTTTGTCCTAACGCATGCATTACGCAGCGCTAAAATAACAGCTACGGACGTTACGTGTGACACCCGCCTAACTTTTACAAGTTCCTTGCTTTAATAATTTTACTATTTGCTTTGTGTAAGGTTCTTACTTTATTTGAGTTGAAAACTAAGGAACTGGGTATCACTTTATGAGGGAAGGTTATTCCGAAGTTATTCTACAATATCTTGAATGCGCTTTTGGACTTTAAGAGGGGAAACCGAATTCCTCTACCTAATTCATTCATTTATCGATAGTTTAACCAGTTTCAGTCTTATATACACACAGTCATTATCATCGTTCATCAGCTCATCAGATTATTAACCACTTGGCTTGGCAGCTTGGTTTAGGTCGGTAGGTACTAATCAAATCTTATGAAATTATGAGATAACTAAGTATTTTTTCAGCAGAAACAAGTTTTGCGGTATTACAGTAGCAGTAGGCACAGCAGTCATAATCTATTGACAAACTTTATCAGACCATCGGCTTGTTGACCAAGTAGTTATGCACCCCATATCTGTAGTATAAGAAACGTTGTTACGTTCATGTCAAGGGCATGGTGATAGGTATGTGATCCCGTCTGAGTGGCCGACACGGCGAGTGTAAGATTACAAGAGGTGCGTTACTCAGAACTGATAAGAGCGTGGGACGCGGGATGTTTTTTAGACGCTAAGTAGTTAGTAAGCTGAGAGAAGTTGTGAGGCTGAGAAGCCAGTCTATCGAAGACACTCGACTTGTAACCTCGTTTCTAAATTTAAGTTACTTAAATAAATAAGTTTAAACTTTATTTGAGGTTTTAAATCAGTTCATCACTTTACGTTCCCGAAATTTGACTGGCGCAGCCGGTTTAGATTCGGTTAAACCCTATATTGTGCCAGCGCCGCGTGTGCTCGAACATCAGTTACGTGCGTGTGCTAATGGACTATATATACCGAGTCTTCGAACCAACAAAAAAATATCGTCATATTTACGGAACTAAACCTGAACTAGAGTGAAAGTGTGGTACACTATAGAAGTGAAGCCTAATGTGACTATGGCAGCGACAGGGCAGTGAGTAAAACTTTTCGCTATCCTATGTTGTTATCCTACATTTTCCTTATTCTTTCCCATTTTAATATCGCATTAAAATTATAATATTGGTTAAAATTGCCAAAGCTAGTTAAGTTCTTTATTATCTGATTTTCTATTAAGTAATTAATTTTAATTTACACGTTAATTAAGTTTCTACGTTAATTAAGTTTAAGTTAGTACTTATCTCGAATACCTGTACCAGTTTACCTGTACATTGATAGCTACGTCTTAATTCAGTTGTAATTTTGTCGTAAGTCGCAAATTGTATTTTTGTTTAACTTACTTTTACTATTACGAATAAAAATGACAGAACGTGTGCCAGTGACGCTCATTCCTAAAGAGGTTGCATCATTAATCCCCAAGTTTGAAGGGGATGGAAATATGTTAAATTTTTTTATAAAGAAAGCCGACTACGTGATTGATTCATATGGTTGTGTACCAGATAACCCAACTCAAAATTTGTACAATTTTCACACTGTAACAAGTAGATTGACTGGTAGAGCAGCCTCTCTATTAAGTGAGCGAGAGGATATAACCACGTGGGCTGCTTTAAAAGACCTATTGGTGCAACATTTCGGTGATCCGCGATCGGAAGAATGCGTTGCGATCGAGCTGGAATCTATGAAAATTAAACACAATGAATCTTTTAGTGATTTTTGCCATAGAATTCAGTCCATACGTAGCACACTCTTTGCGAAAGTAAATCGGTTATCTGACGAAGGCGTTAAAGCTGCTAAAATGATTATATACAACAACACTGCTTTAAACGTATTTCTTTATAATCTTCCTGAAGACATGATTCGTATCATACGTTTAAAAAATTGCACTAACTTAGAAGCTGCCCTAAGTGTGGTCATGGAAGAAACAAATTTTCAGCAGCAATATAACACAAAAATAAAACCAAACTTAATAATCAGCATCAGAATCCGAAACCACAAGTGCCTCAAGCTACTCAGAACACTTTTGTTCATCCCCAGAACTTTAGATTTGGAAATTTTGGACAGCAACAAAATCAGAGCTCATACCCTCAAGGTTTTAGAAATCAAACTCCATTTAATTCAGGTTTTAGACCTCACCCGAACAACCAAAATTTTAGATTTAGCGCTCAGCCAAATCAGTTTAGATTTGGAATACCAAATAACCCCTACCAGGGTAACTTTAAATTCGGTATCCCTCAACAACCGGCAATGTCTTACCCACGTCCGAATAATTTTCAAAACATGCAACCAAATCAGTTTAAATTCGGCATACCAAACAACTTTCAACAACAAAGACCATCATACACACCGCCGATGGGAACCGCCGATGTCTCTATGCGTACGGCCTACGCCCCGCTACGCCAAAACATGGTTGAAATTCCTGAAAATATTACAAACGAGAACTATAATGATGAGTTAGAATCCTACAATCAATACAACTCAGCTCTCGAGGCCAATGAACTTAACTTTTATGAGCAAGCAGGTTATGTTTCTTACATTCCAGAGTATTCGCCACCCTCTATGTCGGAATACGTATCTTGTCCACCGGTTTTGAATCTAACAACCAAAACCCAAGTACCAACCCGAAAATCAATGAATCTGTTGATGTAAATTTTTGCGTAGCTCGGACGAAGTGCAACCAGAGATAGTATATCTAAATTGTTATCCGGTATTAAAATTGCCACACATCTTCTTACCAGAGCTAAACGCCCGTATCTTGCTAGACTCCGGTAGTATGAGATCATTCCTCAGTCCTGCTTTAGTGGAGAAATTCTTCCCTGAGTTTAAGTATGTTGAACCGTTTGAGGTAGTTAGTACACATGGGCGAAGTCGGCACAATGACATAGTTTACATGCCATTATTTAAAATTTTCCAAAAAGACGTAATGGTGAAATTTTATGTATATGAAGTAGACAACAAATTCGACGGTTTAATTGGGTCTGACTTATTTAAGCTACTCAAAGCCAACTTGGACTATGAACACCAAATGCTCAGAACAAAGGAGGTTAACATACCTTTTTTTATATACACCGCCTCATGAGATTTATCTCGAACCACGAACTGAAACTCGAGTCAAGGTCCCCATAGATTTGCAGAATGGTGAAGCCATACTGAATTTTATAGATTTTGGAGAAAACGTTCGCATGCCTAGTGCAATAGTTAAATGTGTCGACTCATATGCCTACACAGTCATTCAAAATGCCTCTGAGGATCTCATAAAAATAACCTTCAAGCAACCATTACATGTTACAAAAACTGAAGAAAACGAATGTGAAGTAAATTTTTTGAACGACAACTATGATATCGATGAATTACTAAAGGAAAACTTGAATAAACTCCGAATAGAGCACACGAACGAAGAAGAAAGAAGGGCCATCACACAACTTTGTTATGAATATAGAGACATATTCTATTGCGAACACGTCCCGTTAACTTTCACCAATCAAGTCAAACATCAGATTCGAACCCAAAACGAAAATCCTGTGTATATAAAACCCTACCGCCATTCTCCTGCAGAAAACGAAGAAATCGAAAAACAGATTGATAAGTTTCTCAAAGATAACGTCATCCGTGAATCCCATTCGCCTTGGAGTGCTCCGGTACACCTTGTGCCTAAAAAGACTGACGCATCAGGCGAAAAGAAATATCGTATGGTAATTGATTACCGACGCCTTAATGATGCTACCATCGATGATAAGTACCCCTTGCCGAACATCACCGACTTATTCGATAAGTTGGGACGAGCGACGTATTTCAGTACAATTGACCTTGCGAGTGGGTACCACCAGATAGAAGTTGAGGAAGCAGACAGACACAAGACGGCCTTCACGACACAATCAGGCCACTATGAATTCACGCGTATGCCTTTCGGACTTAAGACGGCTCCAGCAACGTTCCAGCGAGCAATGGACAACGTTTTACGAGGTTTACAAGGGTTACATTGCTTAGTTTACTTGGACGACATCATTGTTTATTCATCCAGTTTACAAGATCACATTGTAAAACTACGCAAGGTATTCGATCGACTCAGAGAAAATAACTTAAAAGCAACTCTAGACAAATGCGAATTCATCAAAAAGGAAGTTCTATACTTGGGTCATCAAATCACTAAACACGGTCTTAAACCCAACGATGACAAAATAAAAGCGGTGCTCAACTTTCCTCTTCCTAAAACCCCAACGGAAATTAAGAGCTTTTTGGGCTTGATAGGTTACTACCGAAAATTTTTAAAAAGACTTTTCTAAGATCACGCAACCGCTCACAAACTGTCTCAAGAAAGGAAAAAGCGTAGATATAACTGACGATTTCGTATCCGCCTTTGAAAAATGCAAAGAGCTTTTGGTAAATGCTCCTTTGCTGCAGTTTCCGGATTTCGATAAGCCGTTTGTGTTGACTACAGACGCCTCAAATATGGCTTTAGGCGCTGTTCTCTCTCAAGGTCCTATCGGGAGTGACAAGCCTATAGCATACGCAAGCAGAACTCTTAACGAAGCCGAAACGAGATACAGCACAATTGAGAAGGAGCTATTAGCGATCGTTTGGGCTGTCAAACATTTCAGACCCTATCTTTACGGTCAAAAATTCAATATCTACACTGATCACAGACCCTTAGCCTGGTTAAAATCTCTAAAGGAACCAAACAGCAAACTAACCCGATGGAAATTAGCACTATCTGAATTTGATTACGACATCATCTACAAAAACGGCAAACAAAATTCTAATGCGGATGCCTTATCCCGAATCAAAGTAAATGCTCTTGACGACAACACATCAATGCAAGTTAACGTTGATACGTTTAATGAAGATGAGGTGATAGAAATTGATTCCGAAGGTACAATGAGTATACCCTCAATTGATAGGCTTAAATTTGAATCTGATTACCCGGTATTGTCCTCATCTGAAAGTACTATCACCGCCAGTTCAAAGGGAGACACAATACACTCAGCTCCAGACATAGATACAGATGGCATTCCCATTTTACACGAAGCAATTGATACGAAACCCAACCAGATACACATATTTAAATGGAACAGAAACGAAACGTCCGTAAAAACATCTCTAGAGGTAAACAAAAGGTACTAGAAGTACACATGCCCTAGGTAACGCAGATCTAGTGAAAGATTTTTATTGAAATACATCAAGCCCAACGTTAAACATTTTATCTATTTCGAAGATGAGCAATTCAGAAAATTGTTCACCGAGGTAGTTGTAATCCTATTCAAAAAGGATACTGTCAAGCTTTTGGAGTGCACAAAACGCGTAGTATACATAGAAGACGAAAACGAGCAGCGTGCCATAGTAATAAAGTACCACGAGGGTCCTACCTGCCATCGTGGAATTAAAGAAACCGTCATGAAATTAAAACGAAATTACTTTTGGGCTAATATGGACGTTACTGTTGCGAGTATTATTAACTCCTGTCAAGTCTGTAAACGAATGAAATACGACCGTAAACCATTTAAACCCGAACTTCAGTTAACTCACACGCAAGACAAACCATTCCAGGAACTCTTTATAGATCTATTCTCAATAGAAGGTAAAACGTATCTCACACTTATAGATGCTTTCAGCAAGCTTGGGCAAGCCTTTGCCATTTCAAATAAGTCGGCGCCTGAAGTTGTGCGAGCACTTATAAAATATTTTTCCTATTATGGTACCCCTTGTAAAATAAATGCTGACCCTGGTACCGAATTTAATAATGCTCTCCTCAAAGAAATTCTACAGTTTTACAAAATAGACTTGCACATCAGCACCCCACACAACCCAAATTCTATGGGACTAATCGAGCGTTTTCATTCCACTCTCATAGAAATTTATCGCTTAGCCAAGTATGAACATAAGATCACAGATGCAGCCTCAGTAATGACTTACGCCATAATGTCATATAATCAAACAATTCATTCTGTTACTGGGCTGACACCATTCGAAGTTGTCTTCGGACACACCGACGCTTCTAACGCTTTCAATGTAGATTTCTACAAGCAATACACACAAAAATTGGTCAAGGATCACGTAAGAAGAACAAAACATCTATACAAGTACTTAACTGACAAAATGGTTCAGCATAAAACAAATATTAAAGAAAAACGCGGAGGTGAGAAAGAATTTGATATGAAAGAGGGTGATGTCATCTTTGTCAAAGGAGTTAATACTAGACGAAGTAAAGATAAGCCGCGCTACCAAAGGGCCCAAATCACAGGCGAAGTAGTAAAAAATATTATACCTGTCCAAATTCATGGTCGTGACACCAAAGTTCCAATTAAGGATGTCAAACGTCTTTCACAACTTTTAAAGAAATCTTTCTGACACAAACCATCTTAAGCCTTGTCCTACAATTTCAGATAACTGAAATAAGATAAAAAACGATTACCTAAATTACCGAAATGTTGAAACCTTTTAAAGATACCTCAAACTCTACCACCAGTTATATCATTCAGATAGACAAAAAACACTCTGGGAAATTCGAAAACAATTCAATAGTTTACTATCTAATTTTATACAATTTCCAAATGATATATACTTGACGGGAAGAGATTGAGGTCGCCATATGTTCTGTCGATCTATAATAGATACAAATAAATAAGGAAAATCAGATAATACTCAATGTGAAGCCAATACTTACTTTAAAATAATTCTCGTACCAATTCCTATTTCCACACGACCATCATCATCCAAGCTCCTAATAGTGAAAGGTTTGAAAACAAGTCGCTCTGCACACCCTGCAAGATAATTCACAGACAGAGCCATGTATGTTGGTTACGAAGATGATGTCACAGTCACCAGTTACCAGTCCAGGATATTGATTAAAATCGCCCTTAAATCTGATTACAAACATCACAGATTGCAACCCAAAAGGTGAATCAATGGATGATTTACAACAAAACTCAAGGTCTACTCACCAAATCCTACTATTCTGAAAGGCCAGAACGGAAAGTAGAATACCGATGCGGCGTGACCAACAGTGAGTGGATTAGTTTCATGAACCAACCAACTTTTGGAAAACATGCTAGTTGCTATCAAATGTCCTATATTCAAAGAGAAATGAAAATACCTAAGAAAAATCTATTAGAAGCCATTACCAGAAGAAAGAGAAAAAGAAGTTAGTGAATCTACAGCAAATAATGAACAGACCTAAATTTGTGTAGTGAAAAGTGAAAATAACGGTGGTATTAAAAGTGTATTAGTTAAGTAAGGTGCCTTAATCTAGTTTAGTTATTACTTTTCTTATTAATAGATTATGCGTTATATAAGCATATAAATTTAAGCATAGTTTAATTAAATTTAGTTTTCTCGAAGCCATCAGACAGATGATCATCCCTCTGATGACCTCGAGCTTAATGGGGGGAGGAGTTATGCACCCCATATCTGTAGTATAAGAAACGTTGTTACGTTCATGTCAAGGGCATGGTGATAGGTATGTGATCCCGTCTGAGTGGCCGACACGGCGAGTGTAAGATTACAAGAGGTGCGTTACTCAGAACTGATAAGAGCGTGGGACGCGGGATGTTTTTTAGACGCTAAGTAGTTAGTAAGCTGAGAGAAGTTGTGAGGCTGAGAAGCCAGTCTATCGAAGACACTCGACTTGTAACCTCGTTTCTAAATTTAAGTTACTTAAATAAATAAGTTTAAACTTTATTTGAGGTTTTAAATCAGTTCATCACTTTACGTTCCCGAAATTTGACTAAGTTCAAACGGCCCGATAAAGTCCAAGTAAATAAAAGCGAATTAATGTCAGAGGCGGGTCGAGGGCGGGGTAATGTACAAACAACGGGCTTTTCACTTTTTCACTTGTTGGTAGTGGCGATGCTTAGTGCTGGGTCGGACACGCGAGCTGCTCGTTATGGGCACAGGTAGTTTGTAGGGCTGAGGCGTCTAAAGACTCAAATATTTGGATGATTTACTTTGGGTCATTTGTGTACAGAGGAAAGAGGGGCGGACCTAGTGTATTACCCTGAGGGAGTTTAAGGAATTTATATGCGTAGATCGGGCTACAATTTTTAATTTGTTTTGACTAGCAATATTACCTAAGATTAAGTGATATTCCTTTTATTAAAATAGTAGGTAAGTTAACTGAAAGCCAAACAGAAAGAACCATAATGAGGGATGACGAAGATGTCAATGCCCTTTCTAAAAAACAACGCGAACTACGAACACTTTTGAATATGAAACTGTACCGTGAAAGTTTATTTTCATTCCCAGTGCGTAAATGAAATGAAATGAACTATTAGCTAATAATACAACTCTTACGAGCTAAGGTGTAAACGGAGTCTTACGCCTGGCAACAGTCCAATATCGATGCGAATTCTTATAACAATAAACATCCACGCAAATTATTATGATGGACGGGTAAATGTAGGTATATTGGATAAAAAATATTACGAAATTGTTACGTGGAGGAAATGTCAAAGATCTTTGAAATATAAATGCTATTACGTATTTCAAGGCCATTTTTTAATTTGTCTAGAAGTTTTATGCATTCAAGATGAATGATGGCATAGGTAAGGTGGGGCACTATGACACAAAAAAGTTAAAATGCTTCGTATCTCGTGAACCGTTAATTGTATCGAATCAAATTTTATACCAAAATAATCAGTATTTAACTGTCCTTATAAAAAAAATCGAAAACCCCATAAAACTTTCTGGAATGTAAATATAAATGACATTTTAGTGAGATCGGGAACTTGTATCACAGTGCCCCGTATCTGGGGTACAGTGAAACATACTATGGGGTTCTATGAAACGGCACAATTTCTGTATAGGAACCTTTGATCTTTTATCTAATAAATTTAATTAGCGTCGTAATAATCAACTTTGGCTATGTAAAAAAGAAATAAATTATCAATTTTCTTTTTGTTTTATTTCATATTTCTCAAAATATGTTAGTTATACAGTGAAAATAATGGAACACGCTGTAAATTTTAAGTCTTTTTGATAATATTTTCTTTAATTAATCACCAAAAACATAAATTTTCGATTAACATTCCGAAAAAGTACAAATCTACATGTCATTTTGTACTTTTTACAATTTTTATATGATAAGTATAAAAAAAGTCGTGTTTCATAGTGCCCCGTTTCATTGTGCCCCATACCATACGTAAAAAATAAAATGGCCATTGCTTAATTATAGTTTATTTAAAGTTAATTTTGATAGGTAAAATCATTCCCTAATAAACCCAAATTAACATGATAGAAAGTATTCTAACCTGAAACTACAGCATCAGGAATGATATCGAAAAGATTTAAGATTTTCTTTTTTACTTTAGTGACCTAAAATCATTTTTTTGCGAATTACTTTGAAACTATTTATGAAATCCGAAGATGTCAACAGTCCAAACATGGCGGTCAATTAGGCGGACATTACTGTAAAAAAGCATAATTGAAATAATAAAAGGAGACATAGATAAATCCACTGTTTCACAGTGCCCCGCGTGTCATGGATCCCCACTTGACCCTATTTATAGGCAAAAGTTGCTGATATTATAAGGATACTGGTGCTAAGGTAGAACAACCGCAGAATTTCAAAATGTTTGCAGAAGAGATTTGAATATCACACAGATTTTAATTCAATGCATAACAATGTCGTCCTTTTAAACCTTATAAATGAAACCTTAAACAAGGCAGATTAAAATTATATTTTGAATGACTAGATTCTAGTCGAAGAGACCACTCGCTGCTTTTGCGGCCGTGTTGCGCTCCCTTTCTCACTTGAGTTTACCACCAATGGTTGTTCCTACTTCTTACCATACCATGACGCCATTTCAAATGGTAATTCACTTACAATATTGGATAGGAGCAACCCTAACGATAACCTTTTACCCATTCTAGATTGACCTCCCATTTCCGAGCCCGCGAAAGCTTCCTAGACAAAAAGCTCCAAAAATCGAAAGTTTCTTCCACTCGTGGTTCAAGGTTTCTGGTCATTGTTGGACCTTTTTATTGTTACAAGGTAAACATAATTTTCTTGATTGTTTGTCATATTTTAGACATGGTTTATTCCTTATTTATGATGTTTAGGAAGAAGGTTAATGTGGGTGTATTTGGATTGTTTCTTTTTATAACAAACATGGGGGTTTTGTAACATACATAAATATATCACGGCTATATCCCATGCGAGGTAGGCAGAGCGTAAGCGGCTGTAAAAACGGCAATTTAGACATCGTTTAGAGTTTGAGAGTTATTCAGAAGACTGTGTATCACCACTAAAGTGGCAGACAGATTATCAGCCTGTCGGCCAAAATTACTATACACATCGACTCTCAAATCCCATAGTCGCTTCTTACAACACCCATGGGAAAGTTATGGGGTGATGCTATTCTAACCCGGCACCACACGGCACGGCATAAGGAAAAGAACTCCACGAGCACAGATCGTGGAATCGTGACAAAAGGCGGTTTGTCATTCGTGTCTGCAACTTTGTACGTTTTGTAAGAATAGCTTCGAAAGTAGGATTTTGCTCCTAAATCGTGCAAGTTTTGATTGCAACATCATATATAATAATGACGTCCTATGAAAATGATAACTAATAATACTTCTGATAGATTTAGATAGGTTTGGTTAGGTATGTGTAGAAATTCTTTTCTATGAGTAGGTACTACTTAAATTCCTCTTAGGTACCCATTTAAGGGACCCATTTATACTGGTTCTATACAAATACTAAGAAAAGTCAGTATAAGTTGATCCCTTAAATAGATTAGTGGATTTCTTGGCGATACTACCTACTACCTACCTTAACTTTTTAAAATGAAAACGTGAGTTCAACTTTTTTAATTTGAATTTATTTGTTCACAGGTAAAGCAAAACACATTGGTTTCTAAAATGTCGCCAAGTAAGGTAAAGGCACTAAAGATGTACGAAAAGACAGTCTTTGCTTTAGACTTGAGAGTTGAGACACAAATTACGGAAACTACGCGCGAGGCGCCTTTACCTACAGATGGCTCACTCAGTCAGTACTAGCGACGACTAAGACGCTTATCTTGCAGCTGGAATCTCAGAGGAAATCAAGGTAATTAAGAAGATGGGTGCCACGAACGTCATATTTGTTGGATTAAAATTGGCTTAGAATCCATATAACGTTCTTGTATCAGAATTTTTTGTTTTAATTTTCTTTTACTTTAATATTTTTGACAGTAGCAACCCTGGCTATGTAACAAGTGATAATCGCAAAAATCCTACCTAAATAGGGTCATGTGACTCTTCTGTAAACTCTCTATTTGGTGCTTGAGACGTGATTCGATACAAAGGAAGTTCAAAAATAGTTGATGGTCATCAAACGTCGTATACTAGTATTTATATCAGTCGATTCAACAGTCAACCCTTCCTCCCAATAATAGTCATATAGCGGCTATTATACAATTATATAGCCACAATAACACTACAAGGTGCTATAGATAGCCGTAACGAGTTATTTCTGCCGCCCGGCGCGGTCGTGTTACGATTTATAGCAGTTTTGTAACGCCAGGTTTTATCTTTTTTTGAGGAACTGATGATCTGGGGTGGCACTGGCATTCCTTCACGGAATGGCCGTAACGATATGGAATTAAATAAACCCGTTTGATGTTTTGGTTCATTGATACTTTTGTGATTTTAATATTTTGATCTTTCGTGTTTTATGATAAAATTAAATCTGGATGGACTCTTGGGTGCAAATCTGCGAGGCGTCGGATTCACGAGTGTCTTGCGACAACTCTTGTGAGTTTCGTACTCTACGATAATCCACCATCTGGACTCTTTCCTATCCTAAAAGATTGTCGTATGGACATTTCCATGCCTGATATTCGTATCTCTGACTAAGCAAAAGTTTACCTACCTATACATAGTAAAATTTATTTTATGTAACCAGAAGTACTAAAATTGTTAAAGACTATTATTTTGAATAGAACATTTTTTTACCTAGTACTTGCCAGACACAAAAGTAAAATATTTCCATACAAATACAAACAGTTACAGTAAAATGCATAGCAATTAAATATTGAATGGGGTTCACATTAGCGAGATATCATCCGTATTACCATATTTGCATCCCCCTTGATTACCATTCATAATTTCATGACTATAGTGTTACCTACAGATAGATACTTAAATTATATTGGTACCCTACCTATAGGTAGTGTCTGATTGTAAGCAGTCTGGAGTTCTCTATGCAGCTATGTGTATAGGAAACTAGGGTTCATCGGGTCGTTGAACGACTCGGTGACACCGAGTCGTTCAACGACCCCACACGAAGAGAGACATTGAGTGTCAGATGCTGATGAACAACAAGGCGAAATTTTTCAGTGTCTTAGTGTTTGATTTGAGTAGGTAGATAATTAGGTATCATCGTCATCATCTTCCTACCCTTATCCCAAATCAATTGGGGTCGGCGCAAAATGATTTGGATATGGATTGGACATTATAAATCTAGACTCATTCTAAAAAATACTAGTGTTAGACCACACCACTTTCTTTTACGGATTTTCAGTTCGTACGGGATATGACAATACGCCCAGTAAATCTTTGCTGTCATATGGTAATAGTTATGGTAATACAGACTTTTTTCCGCAACTGAACGACCATGCGCTTATTTTGCGTGCTGTCATATTAAAACTATCCGAAAATCCCTGAACATTTTTGACTTGCGTCATTGCTGCAACCGCTCCTAAAACGGATCTCAACCGCCAAGAGTCGGCAACCGTTGTTGCCTTACAAATAAATCTTACTAACAGCAATTTATATTTCTATGAATTACCCGATTCACCCAGTTTCTCTAAATTCGAAATACATTCTCTAGCAAATTCTATTTAACGAGTTTATCCTATCAAGCCGACTGCATTGAAATAACTCAGCTATTCTCTTCTTCAACTGACGTCTAACTATTGACCCACTATTTCAACTTTAAGTCAGAAATAGTTAGGGGCTTAGACGAAATAATGTAGGTAGAGGTAACTGAGTTAGCTAATCTAGAAAATAGAAACAACAAAACGGTTGCTGATTATTTGGCAATTACGACGTTGTTTCACTCGAGCAATTTAGCAAATATTTAGGTTGAAATCCTGCCTGTGTCAACTTTTTACCCGACTGACTGGAGGGTTACATTTTTCAAGACATTTTTCAAGAGTATGTAGGGTATGATGTAGACAAGAAATACGTTTTCAAGGGCTACAGCCCAATCAGCTGGGCAGATCTTGACGTGTGTGGTGTCGTTAGATTCGTCTCAGCAGCAGGGCGAGTGACACTAGCTATATTAAAAATTCATGAATTCAAAATGGCGGATTGTTATCGCAAAATACAGCTTTGAAATTACTTGTTGTTTTCTACAATTCCTTGAATTAACAAAGTACGTAACCTATATGGTACTAGGAACCGTAAACAGACCTTTAAAACAGGTAGATTGTCTAAAATACCATGTAAGCCGAGCGAGAATAGGCTTACCACTAAAAACTAAACGTTAAAAAATAACTTTATACAAATTCAGCTAGACATTATATTTATTGTAGTAAGGCTTAGTAAGTCTTTAGCTGATCTACTGTTTTTAAATCACTTTACCAATTTAATTCGATTAAAATTTGAAAATCTACACGCTTCATCTACATTTATTTTTTAATCTAAGTACCTATGCTTTTCAGAAAATAAGTACGTCAGGGCGCAGAGGTCAAATATTTTAGTTTTGGTACAAAAGGGACAGAACTGTGCATATTTGTTGTGACCTGACCCCAAAATGTTTTAGTTGTATGGGCCCTCTATTTGACTTGACGTTAATGTAAATAGAAATTTAGAAGTTTTAAGATTAATTGAGAAGTTAGAGTAATAGAACTATGGTAGTAAAATTGGTTTCTAAGCAAAGTTTCAACTAAAAAGTTTACCTACTCTCGTGTTTGAATTGAATTAGCCATTTAAGAAAATTAAAACTACTTACTTAGGAATAAGTATTTTACTCTCACTGTATGTTTCTCAACATTTTAATCTTCTTTCAAAGTAGTTACAGCATTTTCTCTCAAATCGCTCCCACACTGCATGTTGACAACAGTCATCAACAAAATATTAAGTTTAGTATAAAAGCACCATATAACCAGATTCGTAGAACCCGAAATGGCAACATTATTGTTTGCGTCTTTTTCATATTACCTACATGATATTTGAGCAAGATGTCAACAATAATGTTGCCATTTCGGGTCCCGTTCTTCTATGAATCAGGTAGTATAAACTTTCCTAGCTTTACCTCTTTATCAAAAGGTGTTAAACAGTGTTTATAACGTGAAAGAGATTAAGCAGGATTTCTCACAGTTGTACCAGTTGTATGAAGATAAGTTTGTCTTCATTCGCACGGCCTATAAAAGCTTTGGGTATTTGAGGCTTTGGTGTCCGTGCCTGCGTCTTCATAGACATAATTAGCAAGTCAACGGTTAAAATAATGCTTCTGCCAACAAGATAGATGGCTGATGTGAACTTCAGATTCATCATATAGTTTTGACGTTCTCGATTCGATGGGATGTGATATGGCATCCTATGAACACGTTAAAAAATCCAAGCACAGTTCAGTCGGAGAGTAGGTGTTTGATATGAAAAAATTTTGATGTCTTATTCGAACGGTCGGAAATTCTGCGACTGAACAATATCAGGTAGGTACTTACCGATGGGAAAGTGTGGAATTTTAGCCACATCCGTGATTTTCAAGCGAATTTCTGAACAGATTGTCAGACCATAAGCTGTGAATGAAATCCACTTATACACAAAACTAGCTGACAAAGTTTCTAATCAGTTGAAACTTTTGTGAACAGTTGTGAACGTTTCGGCAGATGTTAGGGTTTAAACTTTGCATTGTGCTAATCTAATTTAGCCGAAATCGGGTCAAATAAACACATTTACCCGATTTACACAGATGTGGGAATATCCGGACTATTTGCACCCTCACTTTGCAGAAATGACAATGCAATATGGCCGCCCCCAACTGTCAAACTAGCCAAATTCGCGCGTTTTTCACTCGAAATCACTCCATTGTCGTTACGCTCCCAAATTTGCGGGGTTCCAGCGCAAACAGCAGATAATTTGATAGATGAATACAGTTAATTATAGAATTTATTTATTGTATCCATTTCATTGCCGGGGGTTGCCCCTGTTTTTATAACGCACCCCATACGAGGGTGCGTTCCATTCGGATGTCGATTTATTTTCTTTTTCGCAGATCGCGCGTAATTTTTTTTGTCTCCGGCCAGCACAAAGAAGGTGCGCGAAAAAAGTTTCTATAGCGACATTTATTGGGCGTATTCGCGTCAAAATTGGCAGAAAACACGTATTATTCGAAATTTAAAAACGGGATTAGATTGAAAAAGGAATGGAACGGTTGAGTTGTTTGTTAAGGCGCAGTTTGCGTTTGAAATTTGCACGGTTTTAAATGGTCGTTTGTCATTGGGACGTTAATTTATTTAATAAATCAGTTTGTCCGGTGTCGGTCCGGGATGGGGGGTGCCATTACTCAAACAGTCCAGGATTCAATACCGGGATGGCTGGAGGCGACGTCGGCTAGTACAAATGATCGCGTATGACGGTGATGGATGACGGATGCGTCGCTCTAGGGACAGCCGTTTAGCTCGTAATGGGAAATGTAGCTAAGTAATGACTAATGAGTCGAGTATACTTTTATTAGACGGGAATCGCCTTTTTGCTACGAGTTTATGAGCGATGTTTGTATAATTGGAAGCAAGAAATTATGATTGATGCGTTTATTAACTCCCTTCTTGTTCGAATTTGTGTTTACATTAATTTTATCTGTGACGGCGGGACGGGACCCTTGATAAATTCGTTTTATAATAAACAACTTCATCATTCCCTTGTGGCTGAAAGCTTTATTTTTTATCATTTTCGTCGCGTCCTTTTTAGCCGCCAACTTTCATCGATCACTCGTCGCCTTTTATTAGTAGGTACCGGGAAAAAGGAGAAAAAAAAAATGTTTTTTAATCCTCTGCCGTCCGCCTTAAGGACGGCGAGCGTTGTCTCGCACTGCACGCACGGATTATCACAACCGACAAAAGACCGAGCAAACATTGTGACTGCCCCTTAACAAACCTTGACATTGTAATTTGAACTTTATTCATTACGCATAAAACTCTAAATTAGAGGGTTGTGGACCTGATGTAATGTCAATAAGGATGATTGATAGGGTTTGTTGGGAAAGTGATCCTGTGCGTTGGAGTTACGGTGTGTTTTCGTGTGATAGGCGCGTGTAAATAGCTTGAGGACGTGCCGTAAGCGTGCCGGCGCATAATGTTGGCTCCACACACGGTATAAGGCAGTTCACACACATGCCGCATGATTGTCCGGTTTTTCGCCGTATCCGGTTTTTCGAAGACTGGAGTTTGCAAAACCCCGCACAAAAACAGGATAATGTGGCATACGTTACCGCATCATACGTTCGCAAAATGCCGCACAGAAACAGGATAATGTGGCATACATTGCCGCATTAAATTACTGCTGTTACACATTGACATTCGTGTGCTGGCTGCTACGAACCGCAAAATCTTAAAGTGTCTGTGCGATCTTCCTAAGGGCGGGCACACAAGGGCAGGAAAGCGTGGGCCGCGCGCTACCTATGTGTAGACGCACTTCAGTGGCAGACGTTTTTTGCTCGTCTCGAAAACACGTGTCTGTTTTACCTTCCTAAAAGGGTGAACTGATTGGGCGGTAGGATAAAATATGAGCAATGTTTGTTATGCTGCATGTTTTTCATTTCATGATCACATATCTTTAAATCTTGAAGGAAAACGTTGACTCTGTTAAATAAATTCTTGATTTAAAAAAAAAAAAATTTAAAATTTTTAAAATTGATAAATTGTTAGATAGACAGAACAGTTTATAATGTAACTCTATCATTCTTTTTCTCTGCTCAATTTGGATGGATTTTTATACTTGTTTTTGCGAACTGAACTCAAGGATACTAAAACCATTTTGTTGATATTGGATGGGTTAACAAACATTTTATCCCGAAGTCCCTTGGTCTCACTCAACTAGGTAGGTAGATATTTCTCAAACACAACGAACGTTTACCTACACATCATAGGTAATCAAGCATAATAATATCTACCTACTTGCGGCAAATTATTTAAACGATTATGACTTTATACGGTTATTGGAAAGCACTCAACAATTAAGTTTATTACAGCACTTAAAATCGCCAGAAAACAGAGTCAATATTACTTTTATGTCCAAAAATTGTAAATTTTCGCTCAACGCCTACACTGCACCCGATTTAAGTATCCGTGTTGTTTTAAGGTGGATATCACACATACCACGCGAGTTCGCGGTAAATAACAGCAAGCATATGACAGTTTCTGACAACCGCGTTATATTACGATTTTTGAGATCCATCAATTAATTACAGTTGGTGACATCCGTATTGCTAGGATATGTAGCAACTTCATTTATCATTAAACAAAACCGGCAAACAAACATGATTTTTAAAATAAAGCCGACTGCGGTAAGTTTAAGGTTTAGGTACTTAGTTAATTAAAATTAGGGTTTGAAATCCGCTATTTTGAATTTATGAAATTTTAATATTGCCGGTGTCACTCGCGCTGCTGAGTCAAATCTAACGACACCTCATTTTGTCATTTCTAGCCCGTGAAAAAGAATTTCTTGTGCACATTCCTACATACATACATACTCTCGAAAAACATAACCCTCCTTATGAGGCAGTCAGGAAATTACCTCAAAATTAAGTAGGTAGTACGTGTGGTAGTCCTCTTAAATATTGCATTAAATATGCAGTTTGCGCCCAAGTGCCTTTTTTGGGAACATAATTCGGTGTGAAATTTGCCGGCGAGTTCTGTTATTGAAATTGAGTCACTTGATCGCGATCGGAATATAAGGAGAGGGATATAATTTGAATCGAATTTGAGTAAAAATAAATATTATCATAAAACATAAAATATGTAGTTATCCGGGCTAGTTATACCTACCACAAAATAGGGAAACGGCGCGCGGGGCGCCTTTACAGATGGCTCACTCCGTACTAGTGGTACTAGCGACGATTTTGACGCTGACTGGCTTTAACTGGAATCTCAGGGGAAATCAAGGTAACTAAGAAGATGGTTGCAACGAACTTCATATTTTTGGATTAAAATTGGCTCACCATCATAATAATAAGACGTTTTTGGACATAGACTTATATATATACCTAAACTAGCGTTTATAGACCAACTGACAGCTCGATCTCGCGTGACCAATTTTGGTTTTGGCGCGCTTACCTCAGCTAGTGATGTACATTACTCAATTTGGAGGGTTATCGATAATTTCAAATAAAAAATGGTATGAAGATTTCAACTTTATTTATTTGTTCAATTGAAATGTTGACATAATGCTTTCTTTGCTGCGGCGGGTCATTTCCTTTTTTGCAGTCAGCGTATTTCCTACGTAGGTTTCTTTATAGAATTTGCTGAGAAGGTTGTTCGTAAGGCCTCTGCCTCGAATTTTGCGGGCAGCGGAGCGGCAGCGGCGGCGGCGCGGCAGCGGCAGAATGTTTTGCATGTATTCAAATGGACCGGTTTTCGAACACAGCGGCGCGGCAGCGGCTCGTCAGTCAAGCGGTGACCGCCCGCGCTGCGCGTCCGTAGTGTTGTACCTACTTTCCTTGTGACGTGTCAAAATAAATTTGAATGAAAAAGGTGTTGTCGTCGTTGTTCAGCCATTTTCCCTTACAAATAAAAACAACAATCGACACTACGCGCCGCCGACACTAAATAACACAACACTACGCCGCTGTACTGCCGCGCAATCTGCCCGCTGGTTTCGAGAACGGGTCAGCGTTGCCCGCCTCGCTGCCGCGCCGCCGCCGCCGCCGCCCCGCTCCCCGCAAAATTCGAGGCAGAGGCCTAAGAATCCTGGTCAATAGGCGCTATCTTCACAAATAAGGCGTGCGAAACCAGAATTAGAATGACATCTGTCAGACAAGTGATCGCCGGTGGTCAAACACATCTTTCTTCATCCTTCAATGTTGAGACGTAGATGGGCCTATGTCACGGTTTACGTACGATGATGCGAATCTCTCGTTAATACGACCCTGAAAATAATAGGTAGTAAGTATTTTGTATGAGTCACCGAGTCGATCTCTAATAACTGGATCTAAAGTGTATCTGTTGGATGTAGTTGAAAATAATGTTATATGTATTTGTAAAAAACTATGTCTGAATTGTTCAAGTAACTATTTAGCGAATCTTTAAAATTTGCATATTTTTTGTTGTCATACTATTCAAAGTATGTAAGGTACCTCTAGGTAACTATCGATAACTTTGTCGATAAATTGCAGTCAATCCCTGGCGTAATTGCGAAATTATTTTATCCCAAAATATTATGAAAATTACTAACTAATACACTTTTACATATCGAAAAAACGAAAGGAAATATAAGGATTTGCGTATTTTATTATTTTACTTACAAAAAAAGGCACATTTAAACAAAAAATTCACGTATAATCCTAGTGACGACTTTCTGAGAATTTACCTGTAAAATGTGCAGTTTTCCGGGTAAATGTGAAGATTCGCATCAAATTCGCATCCTGAATACATAACCATCGTTGCACACTAATCAAATTATAAAAATAAATCAGGATTTCTGAAAAAAAACACCAAAATAATGTACAAGTAAAAACCAGCGGGTTGAATTGGGACGATCTGTCATACAAAACAGGTTACAGTGACATAAGGTTCGCTATTCTTTTCTATCTTACTGAGTTTCCATAAATCATTTTCTTCTCTATTGCACACTATGTTCGTCTATCGTTTCTATGTCTATGTTTTTGGATCAGATTTTGCTGTTTTGATATTCGTATATTTTGTGATTTTGACAGTAGTACTGACTATGTAACAAGTGACAATCGCAAAAATCCTAAATGGGGTTGAGTGAACCTTCTGTAAACTCTCTATTTTTTTGTGATATAGTATAGTTATTATCGTTTACGTGGCAGGGAACTAATAGGTAAGAACTCTACCAAAACTTAATAGAACAAACATAAAAATAATGAACTCTATGAAAACAGTTTTGTACAAACATCTCATTTTACAAAGAAATCTCGTTAATTTTTCAAAAGCCCTTCTAAAATGAATGATGGCGGGTGTGACGTCACTTCCCGTTCCTCTGAATTGAGACTTTTGTGAGGTGTAGGAAAATACCGTATTTTTTACATTTTTTTTTACGAGAAAATAAATTAATGAAGTATTTTTAGGGCGATGAAGTGAAATATGAGTGGGGGCGGCGAGAACAATTATGAAAAATTCATTTGGCGACTTTATTTGGCTTATTTTGTAGGGAAATTTAATATTTTTAGGTTTCAGAAGCCAAAATAATATAAGTACCTTCATTGACTTTTTTGATAGGATTTGACTTTTCCAAATTTTCTTACATGAAGGTAGGTACTTACCTAAAAAAAGCAGTATGAGAAACGATATCCGCATGAGGCTTTTGGGTTGTCCGACTGATTCCGCGTTTCCGCGCATAAGTTTCGTTTGGTAGCAAAGTTACTCAATTTCATAGTGTCAAGAACTTACGACTTCAGCTTTAGCCAACCATTCTTTTACACGATGTCTAGACGATCTTTTACTGCCCTAGGACTTACTTATCAGCCAATTACTCCAACCACTTAGAACACTCGTAAAATGTCCAGAGCTCCTAAAACGATGAATATAAAAGGTGTTATAATAAAAATGTCATAAAGGTCTCCTCACACCCACCGGGTCGTTACGCAGCGGGCGCCGGGCAAAGAACTGCAGGGTTGCCAAGCAAAACATAGAAAAGATGGACCATAACCGTAACAGCCCCAAAAATCCACTGCTGGAAAAGGGGGGTATTGCCATAAGTACTCATCACGCTTGGCGGTCGGATTAGCGAGCGCAGTCCAAGATATTGCATTTTCAGGGAACGCTGCTGCCCATTGCCACGGGTAAAATTACGGTGATGCTTTTCTAAGCCGGAATCACACGGCAAAGATGGACACTGAGTTGAAAAATGGCTGTAACAAGCTGAACACATCACAGATACCATATCATCAGTTATGTCACATCATAACAATCCACTGTTGGACATAGGGCTACTTCTAATGTAGGGGGTGTTTGCTAGCATACTTACCACACTTGTCAGGCCGATTGACAAGCGTATCTTATCTTACAGTGAATGGTGCTGTCCAATTTGTGGTTTAATTCCTGAGCCGCCCTTGTCGACATCTTGCGTAAACGTAAAGTTGAGGTGATGCTATTCGAAAATGGCATCACACGGCTAACTGACGAACTGACGGTGGGCAGCCCTAAGCACGGGTGATTCTATAGTGTGACATTGTATTTTATAGCCAGATAGCGTAATGAAGACATTTTGTGTGTCTGACATTATGGGCGGGACGTTTAGTAGGCTACCTTCTTGCCGTTACAAAACTCTTTTTCTTCTTCTTTCTTTTTTAGGTACTACAGAAATATTATGATGGACAAGGTAACTTTCCCATAAGGTTGCGGTTACTTAGGTAATCGAAATATCTAGAATTGAATGTCCTACTATTTAAAGTTATATATGTCGTAGTACGATGACAGAGTTAGGATTTTGGTCAAAATCCTAGGATTTGAAATTACGGCCAAATCGTAGACTTCGTTTGGTCACCGTCCTAAGCTGATCCAGGTTTTTGACCGATATCCTAGATTTTTTTTAAGGCAGTGTTGGAGACCCGGAAGCTTCCCTGAAGGCGTTGGAGGGAGGCCTGAGGAGAGCCTGAATAACAGGGTTGCCTTGGACGCACTAGAAGGTAGGGGGTAGCGTCAGACTCCCTGAAGAGCAGGATGTAGCGCTGGACGCTCTAGAGGGCGGAAGGTAGTGTCAAATGCCTTGATTCTGCCACCGTACTGCAACACAGGTATAAAATCACATATTGCATGGAATAACAAGTTTTATGTCGCAAAATATAGAAGTTCCACATTTTACTAAAGCGTGTACAAAACTTGTAAATTTAATTGAGTCGTAAAAATTTACATCTTACCAATATTATGCCTAACCGGGAGCTTAAGTTGTGGGTACATCAAGCTAACCCTTATAGGGATCAAATTAAAATGGGTTTCCTTAAAATTTATAAGAGCATCCAGTATAAGTTGGTCCCTTTAATTGATAGGTTGATGTGCTGCTGACTATACTTTATATTAGCTAAACTCTACCACAATGTATCACAAAATGGCAGGACATATCTCCCCGAGGGTCTTGCGTTAAAATCTATGAATAATTCAACCGAGTTTGTCATTTCATATTATCTATCGCAAACGGTGGGGTATTAAAACAATATCTTTATTGAGCGGTTACCGCAGTTGGAATGAACAGGCCTTTATTGAACAGATAGTAAGGTGTGGCAAGATAGCATTGCATACCCAAGGAAACCCATTACGCCCATATGTTAGGCCTTTCTCACACGCATCACACAGAAGGATCACTGGACCCTTTTAAGGATTTTCGCGATTGTCACTTGTTACCTAGCCAGTGTTGCTACTGTCAAAAATCTCAAAGTATAAGAATATCAAAACAGCAAAAATAAATTGTAACAAGATTTTGAGCCAATTTTAATCTAAGAAATATGACGTTCGTGACAACCATCTTCTTCGTTACCTTGAGTTCCTCTGAGATTCCAGTTCATTCCAGTAAATGTCAGTCAAAATCGTCGCTAGTAAGTACCGAGTGAGCCATCTGAAAAGGCGCCCGAGCGCCATGTCTCTAATTTTGTGGTTTAGTTAGATGCATTTGTGCCAAGACTATCATGCTCCTAGTAGTGGACACGAGGTTAGAACTTCTTTTGATAACGGAAAGCCAGATTATATTAAAAGAGCAATTGGTAGAAGTAGGAAATTGGAACAGAAAATGTTGATAGGAAATATATGGTGCTCTTAGCAAGGCACATACCTACGATTTGTACAACTCGGGACAGGATTATAACTACACCGCAGAAAATTTCGGCAAAAAACCTACCATGATGTATACCTACCCATATCTATGATTATGACGTATTTGAAAAAATATGTGGGGAGCAAACACTTTCTATTACAATTAGGATAATTCACCGAGCTTTTTTTGCCTACGTTTTCTGTGAAATAGCGCCATAACTTTAAATTTCTAACAGAAACAATTCTTTAAAGCTGAATGAAAGTGACAGAACTTGGGAATTCTTAGCTAACAACAGTTTTTACCAGAAACGAGTGTAGTAAATACTTTATACGACTTGACACGCGAATTTCTCATAATCTCACATTTTCAATCAAGTAAACTTATTAAATGGAAAACGCATGTAAACGTTGGTCAAAGTTCATAGCTGATTGCTAATTAAACTCTAGTTTCCATAAGAAATATCTCGTTTTCTAACAGGTACTTTTTAGAATGAAAGAAATTGAAGATCTAGCGTGTAATCGTGTATGTTGTTCCTATTTATTTGGTACACCAAATAGTGTGGTAGTACAAATAATATCGCGTGTTACAAAATGACAAATAAATACGAAAGGGTGTGGACGGGTAATAACATAATATTTAGAGCCGTAGTTAAATTACAAAAATAAATATTCATAGCATCGCAGCACTAATGTTGACGCCTCGCAGTTCAAATAAAATTACATTGCTGGATGTCATCATTGCAAGAAACTCAAATCAACTAGCAATATATGCCAAATTGTTGGTTCGCTGCTCGTAATAAGCACTGTGACCTAGACTAATGCAGTCGCCGTAGACCCATAAAATCCCAAAAATGGGCACTTGGTCTACACTTTTCTTGACTCCAAACATGTTACTAAACCCGCGCCATGAAGCCGTCGCATTCTCAGTGGAATTTATGCGGCATTAAAATGCTGCTTTTAAATTATTTTACCAAACATAGCCGCTTGGTGTCGTAGCTGCCAGTCTGCCAGGCTGCGGTGCCAGAACAAATTGAAACGAATTGACTGGAACCAAGATTGGCACGAAGGAACGCAGCTTTTGTTAATAAAAGCAAATTTTTGTTCAGCTCGTAGTCATTTATGGCGAGAAACACACGCAACGTCCGTTTTTGTGCCTCATTCCTTTGATTCTCCGCCCTTCATACGAATACGGTTTATGTCAAACGCACAACGCTGCGTCGATGGGTGCGTCTGTCAAACCTGTTTGACATAAAGCGTATTCGTATGAAAATAATGTGGAAAATCGAACAAATATGCACAAACAAACTGACGTGTGTTTTTTAATAGTTTAGTCTTTATCTTGTACTTTAGTTTCACCTTATTTTAGTTTAGGTAGTTCCATCATATGTAGCCATTGATACTACGCCCAAAGCCCAGATTTTTCGACTTCTATGGGTTTAACTTAGTTATGTTGTCAAGGAATCTTGCGATCTTTGACATCATACTCAGAACTCTCCGAAATCCCGTGACTGATTTTCGACTTCTATGGGTTATAGGTAGTTCACAACATAACAAGTTTAGTTATGTTGTCAAGGAATCTTGCGATCTTTGATAATTATCATACTCAGAACTCTCCTAAATCTCGTGACTGAACTTTTCGTAGGTGGAATCTGAACCGTCTTCTGGTAATTTAAATCGATGGTCTTTTCACAATTTCCTAGAATCTGATAACTGATACTCTTATCAAGCTGATGAAAAGGCAAAATCTAGGTTGATCTACATCCTGGGCAATTTGTATCCGTCTGATGGCATACGCGATAACTGTATGTGTTTCCTCGTATGCAATACCCACCATACCATACTCTGTTCACGATAGTTAACTAGTACCAAATTGTCATTATTTCTCCCTTTTACTTTTGGTCCCTTTTCCCGCGGGAAAAGACGCTTTTTGAGGACAAGTAAGTTTCATAGCCATTTTCGGTGTTTCTGTTTCGAAAGTTTCTCAAAGTGTGTCAAACTCGCAATATGGTAGCATTTGATCATTATATTCATATTATGTATTGTGTCTATGTCCGAGAAATAAATCTATCATCAGGCTACATAATCTAAGCGCATGATCTTTTAGAATTCATATAAAGTAAGTAATAAATTTTCCTGCCTTTCTACAGTCAAGTCTAGTGGGAGCTTTCCCGATGTGTACAACAGGGCAAAAACTGGGCCCGCTGCTTTACCTCATCTATATTAGCGATCCAATCGATTGGCGTGAGAGGAATGCAGTATCGATAAAGGCTTATTTGCACATAGAAATGCTGAACTCGTTTCGATACTATGAAGTGACCATTTTATTATCTACCTATTAACGTAAAATGACAAGAAGTCTGGTATCAATGCGCCTATTTTTTAATGTAGTTTGCTTTTAATGTTTCATACAAACAAAAGAATTCCTGCTTTAGAACCAAACCAAGCCAACATTCAATCGAAAGTCTGTCAAACTGTTATATTTTCCGGGTATTATGTCATAGGCATATGACAACGTTTTGAGCTGATCATTCCGTGATCTTGGGATATAAATCTGATGAACTGACGCCAAAAACTTTTAATTTTATAATTTATGCGGGAATCGCACGTAACATGTGTTTCTGCGCTATTTTAGAGTTGCGTAACTCGTGCGTTAGGAAAATGCGAAATAGTTATGTGTGTTCCCTGCCTTAAACAGTCATTTACATTTGTGTTTTGACACTATGCCACAAGAAATGTGAATAAAATCAAGTTTCCCTTCATATCTAAAATCTTCAATTCACGTCCACGTTTGGGCAAATAAAGTGGGCGATAACAATCGATTTAGGGTAAGTGTGCGCATGTGACGAGCATGCAAACATGTGTGCCTGTCGTAAACTAAGGTTATTCAGTACAGTGTGACTAGAAGTTTGAAAAGATGAATTTATTATTAAAAATTAATTTTATTTGAAAATTACAGGTGTCGCAAAAAGTTAGGAAATTCACTTAGTACTTAATTGTATGCATTTTCTTGAAGCTGAAAAAAAAATCACCATACTTTCTATTCAGTTGTCTGTTTATACCTACTAGTGTATTGTTCTACCTCCACCACCTGTCTGTTTTCACTCCCGTCTGAGAAGTAGACCCGACACGTTGCATCTCTTAACGTGTAATAATTGCAGTTATACTTATGTGATTTTTATGCGTATACAAACCTACTTACTTACGGTACAAACTTACTTTTCATTTGAGAAACTTCGGTAGAGAGGCAGTGTTTAACACTTGGAATCAGGATAAAACTCTGTTTGAAACAAGTCACAAAGGCAATCACAGTTGGGACTCTCTTACCATACATATAAAAAACTTAACTCTTAGTTTTTCCTTTTTTTGTTAACCCTACCCTCACTAGCCTATCTCCAGATCTTCAGCGGTCTTGCCTGTCTGTCTGCACTGTCTGACAACCGCCGAACCGACACGATTCGACGCGCCGGTTAGTGTGCACTTGCCTTTACGCAAGTCTCATACATAAATTGTGTAGGCAAAGCCTTCTTTGTTGAAAGTACCTACTTACTACAATTTTTAATCTTTTTCCTCCTAACTCTACCCTCACTTGCCTATCGTAAGATCTGTAACGCAGTCTTGCCTGTCTCTCTGACAACCGCCGACCCGCCACGATTCGACGGGACTGTCAGTGTTCACTTGCCTTTACGCAAGTCTCATACATAAACTATGTAGGAAAACTTTTTTGAAGTTTTAGGACCAAAAAGCGTACAAATCTTGAATACAAAATAAACCGAAAGCTTCGAGTGTCTAGGACTTAATTTTCTTATGGATAATTAAATCGAATGGTATTTACAGCCTGCATTATCCTCTGGGAAAAATCTGACAAATTATGAAATATTACCTATGCCATTGAGAACCAAACCAAAATTTGAGGCAGAAGTCAACTAGACGATTCACTGCTGGGTCGTTCTTTGAATGAGTGTCCCACACGGAAGAAGAAAATTGTTGAGCATACAATATTGTCAATTTATGCATAATGCTTAATTTCCTTACAAGATTTCCATTAACTCCTATCGTTCTAATCTGCCCCAACCCTTTAATTTCCCACTTCTCAGCTGTCATCTACATAGTAAGACATATTAATTACTTAGTAAAAGTAATCTTCCTTGTAATCACTACTTACGAGATTCGCATTACATGTTCACTTACGTATGACATCTTGTTTCTTATTAAGGGGAAGAATTGTTATTGTTTATAGTAAATCAGGATATGTCAGGATAATAAGTACCTATTGAGCTCTACCGGCGTGATATTCGTCCCCAAATTTGACGCAAAAATGACGCAAATTTTAGGCACAAAACACACGCATCGCAAAGTCCGTTTGTGCGTCATTCATTCGATTCTCCACCCTACCTTCATACGAACTCGGTTCATGTCAAACGGCATCGCTCAACGCTGCGTCGACGGTTGCGTCTGCCAAACCGTTTAGATAAAATAAGATAATCATTTATTTGATAGAATACAGTATATCAGGTCTTCACAATTATTTAAACAAGTACAATGTATTCAGCCTGCTCGCAGGCATGCAAATATGACTCTACTAGATACGTTAGTTTGACATTAACCGTATGAATGTAATGTACTGTACCTCTCGAAAGTCGAATAACGTCGAAAAACGACGCACATGGACCTTACCGTGTGTTTTTCGCCTTACTCATTGACTACCTATATTCGTGGGGGATTGAGTTGACGAACGACCCGATAAATTTCGGTGTCTGAGTGTTTTCAACCGCTTACTACTCAGTATCAGTAGGCCACGACTACTAGATTACATTCTGTCATAATTACTACAAAAAATGAGAGACCATGTAGCGATCCCATGCTAATGCAATAAGCAATATAATTCCCTCTTATAGCATTTTAATACGACTTGTTACTCTTTAATCCCTTAAACAGGATCAGACACTAATTGAAAGTAAGGATATTACGAACTCCTTACTTCAAAACAATTATCGTATAAACTGGTTCAGTAAGCAATCATGAAGAAAATTGATTTGTTTGCAGACACGGGTGTCAATTCTAGCGTCATCTTGCTGATGGCAAGTAGTTATCACTTTTTAAAGTTCTCCGGGTTTTTACCAATGTTTTTACTCACGATAGGGTTATTTTGAGCACCCACGCATATGCGATATATATCGACGATGTTACAATCGCAATGATCACGGGTAAACTGGAGCGACTGCGGGTGACGGCTAAGGGCAAACATATCTCTCTACCCTCATTCTTTCTTCATTCATTTTCTGAAAGCACAAAATCATGTTTCAAAAGGATTTGGCAAGGTTTTATGATCAGCCGCCTGCCTGACGTCAATCCACTTTGGGAATGCTATTGTAGGTGGTATCACTGCTACCATGCGGTTGACCACAGTCAGTCGGCAGATATTCGGCCAAGGTCAGAAGTTCTACGACGCATTTTACAAAATATCCAGAGTGGAATAGGGGTGGCAGTATTCTTAGCCGCTACCACTATTTTTCAAAGAAATGTCTCCCAGAATTAACGCCGTGGTGTAATCAAGTTGAGACATTAAAAGACTCTATTAAGTTTTGCTATCAGACTAAGAAAATATTTACTTATAAAATCTAGTTCTTTACCACCTACTTCACCATTAAACCATCACTTGTAATTTATAGACTAAGAAATTTTATACGGCAGTCAATTGGTTATTGAATCCAATATCATCCGAGCTTATGACACCTCATCAAAATGTAAATAAACTTACTTAAACACTTGGGGAGTAGATAACATAATAAATGGTCGAAATAAAATATCACCTCAGTACCTTTTGCTCTCATAGTTGCAATTTTCACTCATATAGAACCTTTATACAGGGAGTCCCTGTTTAAGTGGTCCAAAGAAATAAATCTAGATTCAGGACCTCCTTAAGTCCTCAAAAACTAAACCTCCTGTTTATTAATAAGTACTCGAAGTATTTTTTTACTCTTCATACAAAATGTTCTATCAGTCAACGATATTAGTAGGTATGGAAGGTCCAATTTTTTCGGGTTCATCTGATTGTTGCACAATCCCGTGTCCCTTACGAAATGAATAAAAACTTTCACTCATATGGAACCTCTATATCACCTAATTGCCGTGTAATGCCGGCTTAGAATAGCATCACCCCAATTCTACCTGTGGGTGTCGTAAAAAGCGACTAAGGGATAATTATCCAGGGAACGGGCAGCAGCGTTCCCTGTGAATTAAACATCTTGCACTGCGCTCGCCAATCCGCCTGCCAAGCGTGGTGAGTATGGCAATACCCCCCAATACGGGGGAGGCCCATGTCCAGCAGTGGACTGTTGTGGCTGTTAAGGTATCACCTAATCAGGTTGCAAATATGGTTTGAAGAGACAAGCGTAGCTGAATCCAAAGCTGAGAAATTATGCGCTGCTTACTTTTATGTATTCTATGGTTTACGATGGCAGCCTTGCGATACTTGACATTGTGGTGCAAATGTTGGAAGCAAGCGGGTTCTGTATAAATAGGACATAAAAGTAATTTTATGAAAATTTAGATTTTTTTACGTAAGTATCTCTATAACTAATATTAATCAAACTGGCAGCCCTTTGACACTACCGGCGCAAAGGTGCCCATCACACTCGCTGCGCTTCCGCGTTGAATTGCGTTGCGATGGAAAACTTTGCACCAAGATTGACCCGGCACGAGGACCCTTACACTGCCCAACTTCTTTTATGAAATCTTTATACAAAAAGGTATTGATATTCTTTAAAACTATGGTAGAAGTAGGCCATTACGATACTCCGCGTTTCCCAATTTACAGTGATAGACAATAAGAACTTTATGGACAGTTGAGAATTCCCCTACTGGAACTAGACTCATAAAATCTGGTCCAGTGATTGAATTTCTATCCATGTTGTAATAATGTTATGGAAATGGCAGCACTTTCCAAGGTGGTGATTGCAAATTTTACTGCTAACAAGATTTTAGCAATAAAACAATAAAGGATGAAGAAACTCATAGCCGTAATGAAACCTAATTAAAGCGGCAATAACCACTTACTAATTCTAGTTATAAAATTGTTTGATGAAGATGGAACTTATTTGGCTAACCTATAGAGTTACTCGCCCACCTACAGCATTTATAAGATTGAATAGGCCATATTTGACAACTGGCAAATCATGTTAAAGCTATGACTTAAATTCTATTTTTCATTGTTTGAGGTACATAGGGGTCCAAATTTTTTTCATGATTCATAAGGGCAAGAAGAAGTTGATGATTATTGCTA
Organism: Phthorimaea operculella; assembly: GCA_024500475.1. Classification (NCBI taxonomy): domain Eukaryota; kingdom Metazoa; phylum Arthropoda; class Insecta; order Lepidoptera; family Gelechiidae; genus Phthorimaea; species Phthorimaea operculella. Next base: position 2,381,696 of record JANFCV010000083.1, on the reverse strand, counting down.
CTTTTGTTTCTATGGACTTAAATATCTCTATAAACTTAAAAGCTAGATAGGCACTTTTGTTGCCGATGACTTGCATTTTCAGCGACAATTTTTCTAGTAGTTTAATGTTCTTAAGGTTCCCATCCTAACCTGCTCATATTATAAGATCTCAACGCTTAAATAGAACACTAATTAATTATTTATATAACGTAATGTATCAATATTAATGTAATGAATGTTTTTACTTCTTCCCTTATCTAGCTTCTCTTCCTGTTTCGCCTGAATAAATTGATTCCTTAAAGTTTCCTTAAAGTAGGTATAATGCAAGCTATAGTTCCATAGATACTTACGTACATACGTCAAATGTTTAAAAAGTATAGAGTTTCGATATCGTTGTCACAGTCGTTTTGCTATTGATGGACAGAGAGGTCGTATTCGTACTAGTGCCACCCATTCATACCCAGTATTCATACGCACTCTAAAGATATAAATTCTCAGATTTACTCTCATAAATCAAACCCACCTTCGCTACAGAATCGATTTGAACACCTGTACAAACCTACACTACTATATTAATTACCAATTATGCTAAGCTGGTATAAACCCTTGTACCACACGCGCAGAGATGCGAAAATTCAACTATCGACATTATATCGAATTCAGTCGACATCGGTTTACCCAAGAGCGATGTTTTTAAAACTGAATTAAACCATTACTTCAAAATGAATACGTTTTAGTATTCAAAATTCAGCGACAAACACGAAAGCAACTTGTAGACGACCTTTCATACCATGTAGTAGCCTTTGAACATACCAATATTAGAGGTACCAATAAAATAAATGATGCCAATAACACAATTTTAACCTATTACTTATATGGATTTTTGGGCCAATTTGCCAATAGATTTAATATTTAATTTCGATAGGTTGTGCGATGTTTCGTTATCGATATGTATGACTCACCGATAATCGATTTTTTGGCGTCGATACATCGATACTTCTCTAATTTTAATTCGATTGCATCCCTACTTGTACCACACGCGGTATCTCCGCGCAAATCTATTCAGTTATGGAGATCAGCCGTTTAGTTCCCTCTCTATGTATCTTTCATGCTCGTTGACAGGGCGAGTTTACGATCTGGTCGTGTAGACCTGAACTGCAGATGGCGAAGTGCTTCTAGACGATCAGTTGCTTTACCAATACTGGGTCAGAAATTCGGAGCTATTGCATGTTTCAAGTTCCGTTCAATCTTAAAGCTTTTTGCCTTTAGTTTCATTCTTATAATTATGTTCTAGTTACGTATTTTTAACTATTCTGACTATCCTGGCTGTTTTGAAACAATAATATCAGCGAACGCCAGTTATAAACATTAATTAAACTACTGGACCTAACACATAACCTTGTCAAACACCATTAGTATCTCCGCGCAAATCTATTCAGTTATGGAAATCAGCCGTTTAGTTCCCTCTCTATGTATCTTTCATGCTCGTTGACAGGGCGAGTTTACGATCTGGTCGTGTGGCAGACCTGAACTGCAGATGGCGAGGTGTTTGTAGACGATCAGTTGCTTTACCAATACTGGGTCAGAAATTCGGAGCTATTGCATGTTTCAAGTTCCGTCCAATCCTAAAGCATTTTTGCCTTTAATTTCATTCTTCTAATTATGTTCTAGTTACGTTTTTTTAACTATTCTGACTATCCTGGCCGTTTTGAAACAATATTATCAGCAGCCGCCAATTTTAAACATTAATTATACTACTGGACCTAACACATAACCTTGTCAAACACCATTAATACAAATCTGGGTCTCTGCAAATATCAATTCACCAATTGCTACCATCAATCATAATTGATCGTTTACTGGCTACTCGCAGTACTTAATCAGCTTCAATATTTTAATTCGCACCTAAGTGGCCGTGTCGAAACATGAGGTGTGCTATCGAAGGCCTAACAAGAGTTATTTTATCTATCCATGCAACATTTAGTTCCCTCTCTATGTATCTTTCATGCTCGTTGACAGGGCGAGTTTACGATCTGGTCGTGTGGCAGACCTGGACAGGCGTTTGTAGACGATCAGTTGCTTTGCCAGTATTGGGTCAGAAATACGGAACTATTGCATATTTCAAGTTCCGTTCACTCCTAAAGCATTTTGTCTTTAGTATCATTCTTCTGATTTTGTCCTAGTTACGTATTTTTAACTATTCTGACTGTCCTGGCTGTTTTGAAACAATAATATCAGCAGCCGCCAGTTTTAAACATTAATTGAACTAATGGACCTAACACATAACCTTGTCAAACACCATTAATACAAATCTGGGTCTCTGCAAAATATCAAGTCACCAATTGCTACCATCAATCATAATTGATCGTCTACTGGCTACTCTCAGTACCTAATCAGCTTCAATATTTTAATTCTCACCTAAGTGGCCGTGTCGAAACCTGAGGTGTGCTATCGAAGGCCTAACAAGAGTTATTTTATCTATCCGTGCAACATTTGAGTTAGTTTATAGCCTAAGTCTAAGCCTACTATAAACAACTTTAGTAATCGACATATTACATCCGAAAGACTGACTTTATGACTGTTTATCCGATTTAAAACATTTAGCATCTTAATCTTGAATTACTATCGAAATAGCGGAACATTTCTGTAAAGTTATGATAGGATCGTGTTGAATTTCAAATTTTTGTCGGTTTCAAGAATATGGCACTTCACACATTAAATTTTCTGAGGTTAATTTCTTGTAGGTACTCTTCATTTTCTATCTCAGTGATTAAATGTTCTATTTTGACGACTTTTTACATACAGCTGTCTTAATTTGCTTTTAAAATTAAATAGTAACTAAAAATCAATTTGTCATTCGTATTTTATAACATCAGCATGGACACCTTATGAGTGCATTTCTTCAGAAGCACTGACCAGTATTTGTTATAGACTTTCTAGTTCCTATATTACTGAACCGAGAACAAACTTTTCTAAACTCCGACTCTACAAAACTTGTAACTACGTCTGTACACAAGTTACTTTGGACTGTATTTTTACATTTTTACTGCAACTTTTACTACTCCAATGCCTACATGTTCGGTATTCAATGTGTAGAAACTTTCTACTTGCAGATGTTGGGTTTTCATATTGTTGGTAATGTTTTCGAGCGTATTGTTATACTTACCTACCTACGATTTGTTCTTTATGCGAGGTTTGACTTACAAGCAAATAAGCGGCGTTTTGGGCTCAATCTGTCCTGTAAAGGTTGCGACTTCTGAAATCGTATAGCACTGCACTGAGTATATTATTATAGTAGCACTGATCGTCACGGCTGATAGTGATGAAGAGCAATGATGTCATGTTTAGTTAATATCGAACCTCGAACACCGTCGCAAAGTAGCTTGCTTGTCGGTATGCTACAGGATACATTTCGGGGAGTGTGCACAGTCTCTCCATGACCTGACCTCCGTCACCATTCCATCTCCGGTGCACGAGACGCCGGTTGGGATTCCCCCCATATATCGTAGACATCTCGCAAATTCGCACAAAGCGCTTCGTTTCTACATTTTTAATGCGAACTGCTAAAGAGTGCAACTCCCTGCCTGCGGATCTGTTTCCGGAACGTTATAACCTGGGCCTTTTCAAGGCGAGAGTGAATAGGCATTATGTGGGCGAGCATGTTCCATCATCGTCTGCATCGTCACTTAACATCAGGTGAGATTGTGGACAAATGCTTACCCATTACTTATTAAAAAAAAATATATCAAACTTTGTAGTGCAACTTTGTAGCAGGTCTAGATGTGATTTTATCCTGTTTTTATACTTGAACGATACCTACATAGGTATGTATGGAAGAAATGTGCAAAAAGGATAAAACTTGTCGACATTTACGCGACACGATTCGTTCCACGCTAACTCGTAACATGTTCCTGTCACACGTCACTCGCAGTTTAACAAGTTTTTGTGTTGTGGAAAAAGGAACGTTGTATGGGGATATCGATTCTGGGAAATATCGCTAAATCGGCTTTCTCTCTTCACAGAATTGTACTGGAAATGGTAAATTTAGAATTCCTAGAAACGAAACTGCTCATATTTCAATTAACACCTAAGTACTATTGCCAGCAATTTCACCTACACGTTTAAGGGACTAATTATTTATACTGGTTTTTCATACAAATACCTACTTATTATAGTTTCAACCCGATTGCAGAACATCTCTTTCAAGATATCCTTGCGTGCAAATCCGTGCAATACTGCGATGCTATCATTCACCGCCAACATGTCTTCGAGATATGTCACCAATTGCAGACACCAGCCATCGCCATGTTTGGGAGTATGTTACGACTCGCATGTTTCCAAACTTGAGTGAATTTGGCAGCTATTTCTGAATTAGGTACCTGGTTTAGTAGGTACGTCGTACGTACCAGTATTTTAGCTACAACTCGAAATTTTGATGGACATGGTACATAAGTATATAAGTATTATATCCGTTTTCTAGTTCCCATAGTACAAGCTTTGCTTAGTTTGGGGCTAGATGGCGCTGTGTGTCTCGTCCAGGGATATTTATTTATTTATTTATTTATACCGATTGCAAAATATCTTTTCTAAGATATCCTCGCCTGCAAATCCGTGCAATGCAGCGATGCAATCATTCACTGCAGCCATGTAACGAATGTCGGTGAACATGTCGTCGAGATATGTCGCCAATTGCAGACACCAGCCGTCGCCATGTTTGGGAGTATGTCACGACTTGCATGTTTCCAAACTAGAGTGAATTTGGCAGCTATTTCTACTACTCCCATGAATTTTTGGCCTTAGATACTTATAACATAATTTACCAGGTTTGGTAGGTACCTACCAGTATTTTAGGTACTCGACATGTTTCATACCGATTGCAGAACATCTCTTCCAAGTTATCCTTGCGTGCAAATCCGTGCATTGCTATCATTGATTGCAGTGATGTAACGAATATCCAACATATCGTCGAGATATGTCGCCAATTGCCAACACCAACCGCGTTTGGAAGTTACGCTACGACTCGCATGCTTGTTTGCTAACTTGCGAGCTTGCTTCTGCCTAACACTGCCTTTGACATTTTAACTGATTCCAAAAAAAGGACCTCAATATGATTTCTATGGTCTTTTAATCCTCTTAGGATGTGTTTAAAATTTAAAAAGTGTTTGTCCTCACATAGTTTCAATAAGTTTAGTTAAAGTGAATTTAGTAGTTTTCAATAAGTAGGTAAGTATTATGTGTTACAGAACAGGATTGTTATTAAAGTGTTTATCATTCAAAGTTATGATTTGCATGTCTAATGTGTCTTATTAATTTGTTCACAGGTAATACAACCACACATCACATCCCAACATATTATGGTAACAACATGGGTATGTAATTGTACCTATTTTCGTCAATTTGTTTCACAAAGAGAAACACGCGTGAGGTATTCGTGTTTTTGTTCCTGAACCTAAACAATTTTGTTTTGTCTACGAGGAGGTATACTTAACTTAAGGGCAAGGTGAACGCGACCTTAATAATTTTATATTATTTACTTAGTTACGTAATATTTGTTACGTGTAAGGAAAACTTACGATTTCTAATATCTTAATTAAGAGGTTTTCGTTTGTAATGAAATGAGTAGTGTGAAATTGTCTACTTCTGTATAGATCTTATTTTTAGTTAAGATCACTTATTATTAGTTAGTTTAAGTTTTTAATCGACTGCCTAAGAAGGAGGGTTATGTTTTTCGAGATTCAAGATTCAAGATTCAAGATATTTATTTGTATGTATTTAGGAGAGTATGTATGTATGTATGTTGACAAGAAAATTCTTTTTCATAGGCTACAGTCCAAACGGATAGTTGGATTTTGACATATGAGGTGTCGTTAGATTCGTCTCAGCAGCGCGAGTGACACTGGCTATATTAAAAATTCATAAATTAAAGATGGCGGATTTTTATCGCAAAATAAAACTTTGTAATTACCGCAGTCGGGTTTCTGTATTTTAATACATCAGCTTGTTAATACCTAGTAAAAATATTTGGGTGCTTACATGAAAGGTTGCATTATTAATTAAGCAGGCATAGTTTTTGTTGCTAACCAAATAAAAATAAATGAGATGTAGAGCAAATAATTGTCTAATGATTTGAAGATACGGCGATTAATCTGTCATTGATTAATTATCAAGTAGCTTAGCTTTTGATCTGACCGTCATTGAAACCGACAAACCAACAAAACATTACAATAATCAATTAATAATTCCTTACAACAATTGCACAACACTAATCAACAGCTAATTATGTCTGATGCATTACCCCATAACAAAATACCATACGACAGCTTTACAAAAGCTTCTTTATACTTTGATATATAAAGGTCAATTCTGCTTGAAAGATGGTGTTACTTAAGGTCTTTTCGTTTGGTTTAAGGGCATGGGCAGATCGTGATTCTCCAATGAGTAAATAATGACAGCAAATATCAAAGTAATTCCGTAGACCTTGTGCACATAGCTTAGTTTCTTGAAGGAAATCATAGATTACTTAACTATTGTGTTGTACAAGGCTGGATAGAATAAAGCGCGTTATGGCATTGTCGGATAATATATTTTTTTAAATCGCTAAGAAAGCTTCAATTTTCAATCCCACTATAACATAAATGTAAAAATGGAGGCCAAGATCTTATACCTAAAAAATTAGAAATCTAAACATAAGTCAAGTAATATAATAACAACCATAATATTATTTGAAAATATTTTCACTTGGACCGGACAATATTGCGGTTCGTGACAGCCATCACACAAATGACAACATTTGACAGTTGCAATTTTGATGCTGCAATGTATGTCATGGTATCCGGATTTTGTATAACAATTCGCTTCTTTTGTCGAAAAGTTTATTTGATTAAAGTATGAAGAGCTAAATACACAACGAATTAAAGTAAGACTTAAAGCTAAAGGGGTCAGTCGAATATCCCGCCCCGTGACATTCCCGGCGCAAAGGTGCCCATCACACTCGCCGCGTTACCACGTTGAATGGCAATGGACAGCCTCTGCACCAGGAACGACCCGGGCGGGGTCGCAACTCTCTCCTCAGACGGCATCCAATATCCTTGATGAAGTCTTTAGCCTCACTGCCCCAGCACCCGGTCGTCTCCACGGCAAAAGGCACGAACAAGTACCTGTGCTCTAGGGCCGAATATTTTTCTTTCTTTTTTATAGCAGCCAGTTCCGCAGCTGCTCCAGCCGATCTCGTGGTGCGGCCAAGGTGCGAAGCCGCGAAAGTGCTGACACACGTTGCGTCCCACAGCAAGCACTTCCCTTTTTTCCACGGCACCATGGTCAGACCGTCTGGTCTCTTGCCATCCGTACGACTTAATCCCGGAGGCTCAAGTACTTGTCGAAAATCGATAATTCGAAAAAACACTGGAATATCGGAAAGCAGAGCGGAATTGCCGCGGTCTTGAAGAGATCGCTCTTAGCGATAAGACCGCCTTTGCGCACTTTTAGAATTTGTTTCTTTTGTTCTGTATTGTGACTGTGCGTAATAAAGAGTGTTTACTTTTTTAACCACTTGTTTACGTGGGTACGCATTAAGGCTCCCGCAGACAAAAATAAGTATGGAGATGACAGGTGATCTAGTCTGCGGGAGTCTTTATTCTGATTGGTAAAAATTGTAAAGTGATTGAGTACGTTTCGCTTCAGTTTGTATAGGGCTTATTCCACTCGTAATTTTCACAACCGCTTTTCCTTCCTAACAAACCAGTAGCAATAAAACGGCGTTAGTTTATTAGCTATTTGGTTATGTAAATGAGTGCATACTGCTAATATTCCCACTAAAGATAATATCATTAGGGGGATAAAGATGGTATCTTCCTAGTGCCAGCAGTAATGGAGCCTTCATATAAATTAGAGGTCCCCTGCGGTGTGGCTGTGGTACAGGAATACTCTTGTTTGATTTAGAATCTTATAGCGGGAAATGTACTGAATGCTGTATTGTAAAAACGTTACGTGTTAAGAAAAATGACAAGGAAAGATCGATAAAACCTACCCTTTTTCACAAAAGTAAAAATAGTTAGAATTCCCAATGAAATGTTAGCTGTGATGATCCCGCATGCTGTTTTCGAATACGAAGTGGTAGACTCTTATTTTCATCAGATACGATAATGTACTCTTCGTGCTTCTTTCCGTGTTTTTTATCAGACTGCCTCAGAAGGACTACTAGGTTTGTTTCCTGAGACAAGAAATTATTTTCCACGGACTGCATCCAAAATGGCTAGGCTGATCTTACCATATGAGGTGTGGTTAGATTCGTCTCAGTAGCGTGAGTGACACTGTGGCTGTGCAAATTAAAATATCAGTAATTCCATGGTATAATAAGATACTCCGCCTGGTATTTCTTTCCGAGACTCGTGAACCACGTGACCAACACATGACTACGTCATCATGCTTGTGGGTTACCAGAATTACCCACTCTTATGATGTTTTTTGTAAATCATTTAAGATACTGTTAACCTCTCGTCTATGGCGCCATTTAACTAATAAATACAATTTAAGTGTTGTTGTAAAGTTCAAGTTAATACACACGTAAATCTAAATTATAAAATTATTCAGAAATATTTTTACTCATTTTTCTGAGATTGAATTTACCCTTATCGTATTTTATTGAAATAAAGTGGCAATACTAAGTGACGTTGACTTGTGTTTCTCTGGGAAGGAAAGACCATGTTTTATTAGACCATGAGTAATTCAAAACAGCGCACTTTAAACGCAAAATATAACTTTGAAATTACCGCAGTCTTTTTAAGCACTTGCGATTACTTTCACATATTATAATAATCGTTAGGTACTTTACCTAAAAAACGGTAAAGTAACTATTAGGTACCGCAGTCTAGTTTTCGTTTTTAAATACGCGTACATCTTCTTCCTTCGTTTGTTGTAACAACAATCTCAGAGCACTTTATCGATATGTTTGTGACTTAAGCCCTAGCTTAAACCAAATCGCAGGCATAGAGCGACTAAACACGTAGAATTGTGAAATTACCGACCATCTTTTGTTCTAGTTAGTGTTGACAGCTTTAATCGTTAAAACATATCTCAAAACGACCTTAAAAGATTAAAATGTAGATATGAATGTGTGAAAAATGATTATGTTTGCATTCCAACCAACCGGGTTATGATATATTATGACAGGTTTTAATATAAACACATATTTTGTGAGTGGTGAAAGAAGATGTTTGTCAGAGTTAATGGTGAAAAGATAATTTGTCTAAATAGCAGAAAGTAAGCTGGAAAATAATGATGTTATTAATATCTAATAACAGTATTTGTAAATTAATAGTGTGATGATGTTAATGTGTGTTTTATAACACATTAACCTATATTGATTTTGTGAGATAAATCGTAGCCACAGAAATATATTATATATTTCATACGCAGAAATATTTTATCCTATGTTTGCTGATTTTTATTAAGTAGATGATATGTGGAATGCAAGATACCAGTGGTGAAGGGTTCATACGTTTCAGAATACAAACCTACACTCTGGCACCAAACTATCTACTTTTATTTTGGACATTTTATGCTCAATCTTACCTTTATTAAAATGTCACCCTTCGCCACTGTAAGAGCCAGTGTTGTTTTTTTTTAATGAAACAAACTTAGAACTATTTATTTGAAAAACCAAATAAGGTGAAACTGCTGGATAGGTCGCTACTTAATAATAAAATAATGTAAATAATATGCTTGATAGTATGAACCTTTTAATTAAATAAAAATAAAAGGATGACAATGGCCGGCTCCTTATTGATAGAGGATACAAACACCATCTAATCTACGAGTAGCTTATCGAACTATGCAGATAACAAAACTCTCCACTTAAGGGGGTATCGACCGATAGATTAAACCGATATATTGATAAAACACTTCTGAATGAGGAGTTTATTCTTATCTTATTTGTTTATTTTTCATTATTAACTGCTGTGATAGGTAAGGGTCCGGTGGTTTATCTATGACTGGTGCCTAGATTTTTTTTTATTTGCGGTAGCTTATAATTGGCTCATACTTACTAATATGCTATTCATTGTGTAAATTATGCTGTTAGCTCCCCGAAAACAACAAAATAAAATAAAAAAATAGAGTCCATATAGGTATACAAGGAGTAACAAAAAGGGTATGACAAGCCGAAAGCAGGTCAAGCTACTCATGAAACTGTACAGCTTTCCCCATGGAACATGGAAAAATGATCATGGAAAAGAATGGAAAAGAAATATTTGGGCCGCCAATCAGCTGATTGATTTACTATAGGAGGTCGAATTTGTGTTTCATATTTCGATCCATGGGGAAAGTGTTTTATTTTCATGAGTACCTTGTCCTCCTTTCGGATTGTCATACCCTGTTTGTTACTCCCTATGTCATCTTTAAAATAAGACGGTCTTCAGTCATTCATTATAAGTAAATTAAGATAATTATGAGATTGCCTGCAGTTAGTTAAGATACCTATCAACTTCATATTACTATCAAAGGCAGGCCTGGCGCACTCCGCGGCGTAGGCATAGAGTTGCAAGTACGTGCGGCGACACCCGCGGGGAGGTTAATCAGTTGGTTGCCGCGCGCCGCACGTTACGCGCGCGCTCCGATGCCGTTCGCATTTCTTAACGAGATTTATTTTATTTTATTAATTGTGAATGAAATAAGTCACCTCCCTGCCTCATTCGTAAATTTTGTAGAATAATGCAATTTTAATACTTTTCTAATATTTGTGCTTTGATTTTCTTTCAATATCCTACTTTTAACAAAACAGTTTATTTATGTTTTACTCGGATGTAGAAATGTATCCCAGTATACTTTTCGTAGGTACCTCCCAACTAACAAGTTTTGGTCGTATAATGGTCGGGACAACGTTATCGCTACGTCTTGAAGTCGGATAGTTTTGGTCGTATAGTGGTTATATAAACGATTATACGACGCGATTTGGGCACAAATTATATGACTTTTGTCCGTATAAAGATCGTATTAAGGTCGTATTAATGGGCTTAAGTCTGGTAAAAGTCATATACAAGTCTGATTCGCGACGTATGGTCGAATAACAGTAACTTATACGACTGTTATTCGACCATTTAGCCGTGTAGTGGTCGTATTACTGACATTTACACGACCTGAAATCGTGTAGTGGTCATCGGTGTTACTTTAACGTGCACGGACTTCAGTGTGCTATCAAACGAGTGAAAGTGAGGTTAAAGACAAACAAATCATTCAAAATAATTAATGTCTGCCATGTTTGTTATCGAATATAATCTGAAAAGTTGTGAATGGTGTTAGGAACTGTTTAGTGTTGTGTTTTCAAGGGAAATTGTTTTGTCGACTATTTTGTGTTATTATTCAAACAAAATTTTAATGCCCCCTACAAATAATAACGATTTGAATTATTTTATTTATGTTATTAATTCATTATTTATTTATATAACGTTTATACAACTTTACGTAGTGATCGCGACTGTTAAAGGACACTTTACGACTAAAAGTCAGGTTATATGACTAGAAACCATTTTCTGTCCGCCATTTTCAGGGTACCGTTTAGAAAGTGAAAACCTTGAAAGACATTGTATTGTACAGCATAATACTGGCCGACAGTATAATGTACACCACACCAGAAGAACACAATCCAACATTATGGATGGAATCAAAACAATGTCGCCATCCTTCACCCTTACCAAAAATGTACGGGGTGTAATGCTCGACATTGTGATCGGAGACATCAGGTGAGTAGTAGCGTAGTAATGTGACTTGATTGATAATTTTACATACATTCCTAACAAAATCCATATCGTTTTTATTTAAAATAATATTATTATATAATATTCTTTATTGAGCTTAGTCGCTCAATTTGTTCGCTCCAACTCTAACCTTACCTAGCCTACTGTTTTGGAATTGTGTTAAAGGTGGTCTTTTATTGTGGGGGCTGCACCCCCCAAACCACCGTCCCGCCGCCCTGGGTTGCCTTGTATGTTAGGTTCGAATAATGAATCAACAGGGAGTTAGGAAAAGTAGTCTGTCCCATCGTATAATAAAGTATGTTAAGGGTGTTCAAATGATTTTTAAAAAATATTTGTAGATAAAAATATTTTTAAAATCTTTTAATCAAATAGTTCAACTCTACAACACAGAGCGCTTTACAATGTACTGTCAATTACCACTCCAATAACTATGCACTGTTCCTTCACAGCGCGTAATAAGATCTACAACGGTGCAACCGCAGCTAAACGCAGTGTTGGCAAATCAAAAACTACGATTAAGTACTTAATCGCGATTAAGGATTGACGATTAATTAATTTTAATCGGAGTCTTGTGATTACGATTCATCATATCAGCCATAGGACGTCCACTGCTGAACATAGGCCTCCCCTAAATATTTCCACGTTGTCCGATTAGAAGCGGCCTGCATCCAGCATTTCCCCGCGGACTTGACCAGATTGTCTGTCCATCTTGCGGGGGGCGTCCTACGCTGCGTCTGCCGGTACGTGGTCTCCACTCGAGAACTCTCCTGCTCCACCGATTATCAGTCCTTAGAGCAATGTGGCCTGCCCATTGCCACTTCAGCTTACTGACTCTCTTAGCTATGTCGGTTACCTTGGTTCGTCTACGGATCTCCTCGTTTCTGATTCGATCACGTAGGAAACACCGAGCATAGCTCTCTCCATAGCTCGCTGAGTGACTCTAGTCTATTAAGGAGGCCGACAGTTAGAGACCACGTCTCGGCACCGTAGGTCATCACTGGCATGACACACTGTTCGAACACTTTCGTCTTGAGACACTGAGGAATTTTGGACGTGAAGACGCTGCGTAACTTCCGAAAGCTGCCCAGCCGAGCTGGATTCGCCGAGTGACCTCCTTCTCAAAGTTAGATCTTCCTAGTTGGACTGTTTGTCCTAGATAGACGTATTTGTCCACCACTTCGAGTATCGAGTTCCCTACTGATATTGGGGTGGGCGCTACATGTGAGTTGGCCATGACTTTCGTCTTGTCCATATTCATCTTGAGTCCCACTTGTTGGGAAACCCGATTGAGGTCCTGTAGCATTTTGCTGAGGTCTTCGAATGACTCTGCCATGACCACGATATCGTCAGCAAACCGAAGGTGAGTGATGTATTCGCCATTGATATTGATGCCAAGTTCTTCCCATTCCAGGAGCTTGAAGGCATCTTCCATCGCATTGGTGAAGAGCTTCGGAGATAGTACATCTCCTTGTCTTACACTCTCTGCACTGGTATAGCCGCCGTGGTCTGATCTTGAGTTCGAACTGACATTGTGGCGTTTCTATATAAACACTTCAACACTTCGATATACCTGTAGTCAATGTGGCACCGCTGTAGAGCCTGTAGTACTGCCCACGTCTCGATAGAATCAAAGGCCTTCTCATAGTCCACAAACGCTAAGCATAGTGGCAAATTGTACTCCTCGGTCTTCTGTACAATCTGCCGCAGCGTGAAAATGTGATCTATGGTACTGTACCCTTTCGGAAGCCGGCTTGTTCGGGAGGCTGGAAGTCATCAAACCTGCGAGCCAGACGATTTGTAATTACCCTCGAAAACAGCTTGTAAACATGACTCAGAAGCGAGATGGGCCTGTAATTCTTAAGGAGAGTCTTATCACCCTTCTTAAAGAAAAGCACCACCACGCTTCTGTTCCATGCTTCTGGCGTCACACCTTCGAACAAGACAGAATTAAAGAGCTTCTGAAGGACTTTAAGTACTGGTGTTCCACCCGCTTTCAGTAGCTCTGATGTGATTCCGTCCTCGCCCGGCGCCTTGTTGTTTTTGAGCTGTTTAGGGCCATCCTAATCTCATACAAGCTGATGTCCGGGATATCTTCGGTATAGTGTCGGGTAAGTTTTGCTCTAGGGTCTGTTGAGCTATTAACAGGTTTTGCAACTTAAGTGTACAGCTGTCCATAGAACCGTTCGATCTCCCTCAGTACCTCTGGCCTCGTGGACGCTACCCTGCCGTCCTCCGTCTTCAGCTTTGTCAGCTGGCTCTGCCCAATAGACTGGTCCCTGGCGAAAACTTTGATGCCCTTGTTTCGCTCAATCGTATCTTTAATATTTTAGTATTAAAGTTTCGAATATCGCTCCGCAGGACTGGCATATCTGTCTGTTGAGCCGCCGATATGACTCCGTGTCATCAGAGGATTGCAGCGTCATAGAACGCCTTTCAGCCATGAGGTTCAGAGTTCGATCGGTTAGTTTTGAGGTCTATTTTTACGACAGGGCTTAAAGAACTTGGAGCCGACTGTGTGGACAGTTTCCACTAAACTGTTATTAATATCGTCCACGGAATCGCAATCTAGGCAAGCAAAGCGATTTGTAAGTTCCAGTTGGAAGCTTTCCGGGTTTTGAATATGGGTTGCAGATGGTCGGAGCGTAGACTTCACTAGGCGAGACCGTTCTAGTTTGACGTTTATGTTCAATGTGCCTCTGACCATTCGGTGATCGCTTCCGGTTTTAACCCTGTTGATCACCGAGACATCATTGAAAATTTGTCTCTTTGTGGCCATAATGAAGTCTATCTCATTTCTGGTAGAACCGTCGGGGCTCAACCAGGTCCATTTCCTATGAGGCGGCTTTCTGAAGAACGAGTTCATCATGTAGAGTTCCTCCTTCTCCAGGAACTCGGCCAGCCTCTGGCCCCTCGGATTCCGATCTCCATATCCAAATGGCCCCACCCCCAACTCATCACCGCTTCTCTCGCCCAACTTTGCATTGAAGTCCCCCATTACAACACTGTAGTGCGACTTTGCAGCATGTATGGCTTTTGAGATGTCCTCATACAAAACTTCTACTTCATCGTCAGGGTGTTTCGAGGTCGGTGCGTAAACCTGTACGACCTTCAGCGAATATCTTTTAGATATTCTGAGTATCAGGTACGCCACCCTGCTTGATATGCTTGTAACAGAGATGATATTGTTGACGAGGGACTTGTGCACGATAAACCCGACACCACCTTGGGACTGTTGATCGCCTCCCGGTAATAGAACAGGTGACCGGATTTGAGGGTTATCGTGTCCTCCCCTCTTCGGACTTCAGATAACCCTATGATATCCCAGTTCAGCCTGCCTATCTCTTCTTCCAGCTCGGCGAGCTTCTCGTCGGTCCCAAAGTGCGCGTGTTGTATGTCATCAGTGATAATCTACGTCGGTTGTCCGTGGGTGCGTTTGCTTTGGTCGTTTGACGGAGGAGCGCCGCCCGGGGATTCTTAGCACCCCTGGTTCCAGTGCTTGGCCGGCGCCCGTCAACGCCAGTTCTGCAACTGGAGCCGCCGGGAACTTGGGGCCATGGTTTGACTTGTACTGCCATGTTTATTTAGGGGGGGTTGGATCGTCACCCGCCACGCTGATCCAGTGCGGGTTGGCGGGTCGCCATTGCCTCGTCCGTTGACCAGCAGGGTGCACCACGGGCAGGTAAGGTTGGCTTGGGCCCCGAAGGTGTTGGTAGGGCCCCTTACACCCCGATTGATATTGATTACGATTAGTTAATTTTAATCGTCAATCATTAATCGTGATTACGATTAAAGTGGTTCTTTTCCTTGATGTTGCGTTAGAGAGAAAGGGTTCATCTGGTCGTAAGGGTTCAACCGGTCATAGGGTTCAACGGGTCGTATGGGTTCTTCACGTCAATAGGGATTAATCGGGTCTTAACCGTTTTTCGGGTCGTAAATTTTAATTGGGTCGTAAAGTTTGGCATCGGCATCGGCATCGGCTTCGGCATCGGCATCGGCATCGGCATCGGCATCGGCATCGGCATCGGCATCGGCATCGGCATCGGCTTCGGCTTCGGCTTCGGCTTCGGCTTCGGCTTCGGCTTCGGCTTCGGCTTCGGCTTCGTCTTCGGCTTCGGCTTCGGCTTCGGCTTCGGCTTCGGCTTCGGCTTCGGCTTCGGCTTCGGCTTCGGCTTCGGCTTCGGCTTCGGCTTCGGCTTCGGCTTCGGCTTCGGCTTCGGCGTCGGCTTCGGCATCGGCATTGGCTTCGGCTTCGGCTTCGGCTTGAATTTGAACAACACTTACGACCCGAGGAACCTTACGACCTGAAGAACCCTTACGACCCAATGAACTTTTACGACCCCGATGAACTCTACCACCCGAACGACCCTTACGACCCCATAAAAATATATATTGCAAAAGCCAAACAATTCTGAGTATTGATTCATGTACTATCATCATCATCATGTACAGCATCACATCAACCTATCCTTTGATGGATCAACATAACTTACTATTCATTCATACGTTATTTTAATAATTAATCAAATTAACGATTAACGATTGACGAAATTAATCGCGATTACGAATAAATATTTTAATCGATTAATTTTTCAATCGATTACTTAATCGATTAATAAAACTAATTGATTATTCCAACACTGGCTGAACGTGACTATTTCAATATAACGTCGAATATTTCAATATATTTTTTTAAATAATGTTTTATATAAAATATTTTTAATTTATTATTTTAAACGTGGTCAAGACACTATGTTATACCTACGTAACAGAACTTGTGGTTTAAAGGATCGTATTACTTTTCTTAACACCCTATATAAGTCGATTACAGCTAACACTGTCACATCACTTCATCCGCTATGACATAACTTGTTTTGATTCTATTTGCAGCACTCTACATTATTAGTCTGGGCCCGTATTTCAAGCCTATCCATAATGCCGTACATTATTCTGTAGTACAATACGTTATCGGGCATTATCGTGTTGTGCATTGAGTACATCGTGCATAGTATGTACTCCACGGAAGAAACGTGGTGAGACGTAAGATAACATCTGTCAGACAAGTGATAGTCAGCTGTAATTGATGCGACGATTCCCTATAATGTACGACATTGTATTGTACAGCATAACTATTGCTGAAAGAGTAATGTACGACATAATGAAGTACGACATGATGAATGGAATCAGGACCAACTATAGCCCCGTACAAAATTGTATCTCTTCAATCTGATTTAATCGTTAATTTCACATACCTACTTATCAATGCCATCTTCCTGCCCTCATCCCAATTACTTGGGGTCGACGCAACACGTTTTGTCGAACACAAAATCGTGTTGCAAAGGATTTAGCTTAATTTTACGACTGTTTGTCCATTTGTCTGTCCATTCGTCCATCCGTCCGTCCGTCCATCCATTCGTTAATATTCATCTATACATACATCCAGTCTGTCCGTCCGTTCAAACATATATTTCCTATTTTATTACCTACAGAACCATGGCCACAATAATTTACACCACAGCGAGGTCAAGTAGTTGTGAAGAAGTATTATGTACGACTACTAAACAATTAAAAGGTTTTTAAGAGTCATATAAATAGCCTTTTTAGGACTTTTCGTCGTTTAATCGTTATGTTACACCACGTTTATACGACATTGCGTTGTGTTTTAGGTAATAATATGATCATAATATAACTAATGATCAAATTACAGTTAAAGGCTTGACTAAAAGTCATACTAAGGTCGCAATGACGATTTTGATACGACTTTGCGGTTTATTAAAGGTAATAATATGACCTTTATATACCTAATGGTCAGGTAACAGTCGGTGGCATGACTAAAAGTCATATAAATGTAGAAACAGCGACGTTTTTATGAGAATGCGGTAAGACCTTTATACGACGGCTATATAACTAATGGTCCGGTTACAGTCGCTAGCAGACTTCAAGTCGTATAAGAATCACCATGGCGACCTTAATACAACTATGTGGTTGATTTATATACCTAATGGTCTGGTAACAGTCGGTGGCCTGACTAAGAATCATCTTACGGTCGCAATAGCGACTTTTATATGACTTCGATGTTTATTACAAGTAATACGACCTTTATATACCTAATGGTCTGGTAACAGTTGGTTGCATACCTAAAAGTCATATAACAGTCGCAAAGGCGACTTTTATGCGACATTCAGACAAGAAATTTATTCGACTTTTATACGACCTTTATACAACTTATGGTCTGGTAACAGTCGCTGAATTGACTTAAAGTTATATAACGGTCGCACTGGCGACTTGTATACGACTATACGTTTTATAAAAGATAATGATACGACCTTTATATACCTTATGATCTAGAGACAGTCGGTGGCCTGACTGAAGGTTATATAATGGTCCCAACAGTGACGATTAGTCCTATAATTTAATCGTATAACGATCATTTATACGACCTTTATACGACGGTCGTATAATTAAGTCGTATAAACGTTTACTCGATCAAATTATACGACTTTAGACGTTTGCGACTAAAAGGTCGAATAAGACACCACTACACAACTCAGTGAAATTCTGCTTACCACTATACGACCTTTATATAACCAAAAGTAGTTTAGTCTGTTTTTTATAGGACCAAGTTGTTAGTTGGGCTACTTTCATATAAATTTTGAAATTCACATCCCTACAAATCGCGCCGGCTGTGACCTTCAAAGGTGGTCTGCGGCAGATAAACTTTCGCGCGCAGCAATTCGGCTCATTTTTGCTTGCGCGCGGAATGAGTAGGCTAATATAAGAGTAGGTATCCAAAGCGGGCGCGAGGGAAATTGTACTTTATTATCGCGCGTAAAGATTTATATTTGTTGAATTGCTATGGCGGAGTGCATCTTCTGTACCTGTACTATTATGTATTCTGTGTCAAAGGGCACAAATTATGTTCGAAGTACATAAGGTATTATACCTAAATTATCTGAGTGCACTTAGACCACGTTAGGTGCTTATTCAAAAAGGTCAAATAAATCAAGAAATTAATTCATTTGATCTAAACATATTTTATTAAACATGGAACACCTATGTCGTACCTATGGGACAGCGAATCGACGAACGACGATTGTGTTTTAAGAGTTTAGTATTAGATCAGCGAAAAAGGGAAGACCATGATTTTACATGACACCTAAGTAAGTTTGGTCACAGAATACATAATAGTACAGGTACAGAAGATGCACTCCGCCATAGCAATTCAACAAATATAAATCTTTACGCGCGATAATAAAGTACAATTTCCCTCGCGCCCGCTTTGGATACCTACTCTTATATTAGCCTACTCATTCCGCGCGCAAGCAAAAATGAGCCGAATTGCTGCGCGCGAAAGTTTATCTGCCGCAGACCACCTTTGAAGGTCACAGCCGGCGCGATTTGTAGGGATGTGAATTTCAAAATTTATATGAAAGTAGGTACCTACGAAAAGTATACTGGGATACATTTCTACATCCGAGTAAAACATAAATAAACTGTTTTGTTAAAAGTAGGATATTGAAAGAAAATCAAAGCACAAATATTAGAAAAGTATTAAAATTGCATTATTCTACAAAATTTACGAATGAGGCAGGGAGGTGACTTATTTCATTCACAATTAATAAAATAAAATAAATCTCGTTAAGAAATGCGAACGGCATCGGAGCGCGCGCGTAACGTGCGGCGCGCGGCAACCAACTGATTAACCTCCCCGCGGGTGTCGCCGCACGTACTTGCAACTCTATGCCTACGCCGCGGAGTGCGCCAGGCCTGGTTTGGTATACCAGTATAAGTAAGGCAAAGAAAAGACATCAACGCGTTCTTAGTCCAAAAGCTTTGTTCAAAAGAACTTGAAAAAAACCCCACCGCAGGCAGGATTTGAACCTGCGACCTTCGGCATCTGTATTCTGTACTGCTGACGCCACTACCAACTGGGCTACCGCGGTTCTAATCTAGCCTGCGATGGGCTCCATCACCCGGGATAGTTTTTGCAACTAATTCCCAGCGACGAATTCATTATTTGCAGATTGAATGTAGTCAAAGCGATGAAAACCCGTGATAAATTGAATACCAAATTTTAAAACACTTCTCGTCTTCATGTCTATTTAGAAGAATTATAAGTCTTCATTTTGAACTCCGCCGTTGCCTGGTCCCAAGTCCGGGATGAGAAAGGAGGAGGGTTGGTCCAGAAAACGCGTTGACCGTAAAAGACAGATGCCTAAGTTGGCTAATCACCTGCAAGCTTTTAATTTTTTTTAAAGATTCTGAAACCTAAAACAAGGAATAACCGGACCCCTCAAACGACGACTTTTGGCGCGAAAACACGGACTTTGATTGGATGCTGGAATGTCAGGACCATGACTCGACCAGAACAGCTGCCGCAGGTGGCTAAAGTCATGAGTGAATACGGCATTCAAATACTAGGTCTCAGTGAGACTAGATGGAATGGATTTGGTGAGGTTGGCACTGACTTCGGCCAAACCTTACTATACAGTGGAAAGGAGGACGAGGATGCAACTCGCGAGTATGGTGTCGGGTTACTACTGGACAGAAATGCAAAGAGTAGCTTAATGCATTGGAAGCCTGTCTCCGAACGCATAATAACCGCGCGCTTTTCTTCTCGGGTCCGAAATATTACCATCGTACAATGCTACGCGCCCACAAATGCCGCATCACCGGAAGTAAAATCGCAATTTTATGAACAGCTTCAAACAACAATGCGTGCTATAAAGAAGCAGGATATAGTAGTGCTGCTGGGTGACCTTAATGCTAAAATGGGAACAGACAATGAACATCATGAACATTAAATGGGCACTGAGGGAGCTACTGGAGAAATAAACGAAAACGGAGAACTCTTCGGTGAATTTTGCTCAGTAAATAATCTGGTTACCTATAACCTCCTAAGGAACGCTGTTTAAACACAAACAATGCCACAAAGTTACCTGGATATCACCCGACAGTGTTACTCGTAATCAGATCGATCATATTACTATTAGCAAAACCTGGAAATCCTCTTTACTCGACGTGCGTAACAAACGAGGTGCAGATGTAGGCAGCGATCATCATTTGGTTGTCGCCTCTATTCGACTTAAGATTGCCGCCGTTCGAAAGAAGGTAGAGAAGCTCTCAAAGAAGTTCGATGTTAACAAGCTGAAGGACTCTTCATGCAGGACTGCTTTTAATATCAGCTTACACAACAAGTTTCAAGCTCTAGCCTTGGAAGTGCCTCAGGATGAACAGGTGGATGACTCGTGGTCGCGAATACGGTCAGCTTACACTGACACTGCAAAAGAAATACTCAGTTATACCAGCTACAACAGAAAACCCTGGATGTCAATTGAGCTATGGCAGACTATTGATAAAAGGGCAGAGGTAAATTTGCAGTTGCTTTCCGTTGTAAACGACGAAGCTCAAAAGTCAGCGCTTCAGGACGAGTACAGGAATTTATGTGCACAAATTAAATGTATATCCCGCCGAGACAAGCGAAAGGTTGCTGATGAAATAGCTGAACAGGCCAACACCGCTGCTCATAACAATAATATGAGGGAGCTTTATGTTGCCACTAAACAGCTAAGTGGTAAGCGCAAACCACCTGCAAGAAAACCCCTTAAAAGCAGCGATGGCTCCCTTTTGTGTACGACGGAAGAACAGCTTAGAAGATGGAATGAACACTTTGGTTCCTTACTGACTCGTTATCAAAACCACAGTCCAGCAGGGCTAAGATTGTGTTGCGAGTCTTCAAAAGTTCTATACGATTTGACATTTCAACGCGCCTCTGAGGCGCGGGCCGAGGCGCGCGAAACAAACAGGAGCAAACTGCCATAGACGATCATCACTAACTAGATCACGAAGTTTTTCATTTGAGGTTATCACCCGCTCAAAACATAGTTGTATTTCTTCAATTTGCTTATTGTGCAATGAGTTTGAAGAAATCACTACAATGAAAGAAACTTTACGCCGTGACTTTTTATTGTTTATTTCTTTTAGGTGTTATTTTATTGTTAATGTCATCACCGTCTACAAAAATCTATAATTTTGGTATCACATTATTTTTACCGATCAATTTCGACCTCATTGGTTCTAATCCTACAAGCCATATAATCAATTTAAAAATACTATTTGACATTTGCCAAGATAGTGATGCCTAGCCGCACAATATTTCGCTATCGATTAATGAGTTGGAAAATGATCATTAAAATATTGCTATGGTCAAAGACGATACTTTGGCATGCTTATTATTTTTTTTGTTGTATGAAACTTAAGATAACACCTATTTCTAGTTTATATACTTAATCACTTATTTTATATTGTAAGTACCTACATTTGCAGTGTGGTGCCGGCTTAGAATAACATTACTCCATTATCTTTCCCATGGGTGTCGTAAGAAGCAATTAAGGAATTTGAAAGTTGGTGTGTATTGCGATTTTAGGTGACAGGCTGACAATCTGTCACTATGGTGATACACAGTCTTCTCTTCTGAATGATTCTCCAACTTTTGCCAGACGTGGTGTATTTACAGCCGTATACGCTATGCCTTCACCGCAACGGATGTAGGCGTGATATGTAAATGTAGATACATACGTACATACGTGTGTATGTACGTATGTATGTACATTTCTTTTCTGCGGGCGCCTGTTGCACGATCCAATGAAGGCCTTAAGGTGCCTTTTAAAATTCACGCTACAACAAGAGGCAAGTGAAAAGGACTCTCTCTCTCTTTCGGAAAGAGAAAAGGACTTAAAAGTACGGTTTCTAATACTTATTGCACTGAAATATTAAATATTGTTATTTTGATTTTGATATTGACTCTTTAAATAATAGAGCTTCATCTGAGAGATTTATTTCATGGCGCGACCTAGGTACTTCTAAAAAAAGTAGCTAGGCAGTGGAAACAAGCATTTTTTTCATCTACATCAATAGCCACAATAGTCTACTGCTGCTAGACAGTGGCTCTCTTAGATGAGGAATACCATATTTACCATGCTTAGTGTAAGGTGAAAATATTCACAAGAAACTCTACTGTTTATTTTTGCTGGTGTTTCTTGTCCGAGTTGCTTTTTATGACACCTACGGTTAGCAAGTAAACGTGTAAATTCTAAGCCAGCCGGCACTAGATATACATGTAGGTAGTTTTCAATAGCATTTAAATTCACAGCTAATTCATCTATATTCGTCATGTTTGCTACAATTTTGGAACACCGGTTATCGATATCGATAGTGTCCCGAATGTTTTCTTTAGTCGGCATCACTACTAAAATTGACATTAATTACGTTGTCATCCTTGGATTGATTGAAATAGTCACAAATGGATAATTGTTTACATTGTAAAAATATATAAATTTTACGCATTATTATTGTTTTGCTGTGTTTTATATTATAATACAATAAATAGTATTATTTCTTTTACAAAATATTATAGATATCTTTCTGCTTATAAAAGTAGCCTCGAAGTGAGTTCATGTCTTATATGTTAGCGCTATAAGGTACAGTCGGAGTCAAAAGAGCATACCTAGGACCGCCTCAAATGGTTCAAAATATCTCTTAAACTACATTACTTTTGTAAATTATTTCTTTTGTTGGCTGTGCAGCTAGTTAAACTCTATTCAAAACAAAAAAAATAATTTACAAAAGTAATGTAGTTTCAGAGATATTTTGAACCATTTGAGGCGCTCCTGGGTATGCTCTTTTGACCCCGACTGTACTTTGAACTTTTATCATGTATGGAATTTTATTGTGTGTGTTTTCCTCATCTCTCAAATTATACCAATAGCCAGTAACTAGCTGTATTTACCCTTAGATTAGAAAATTTATTCATGAGTCGTCAATTTTGCAACATTTACAGAGCAAGAAGCATTACATCACATGGAAAACTTACTACTTATTGAATGGATGAACCTATCATATTTCAAAACTATTATGCTCAGCGTTTATTGCTGGTTCAGATATATACCCATTGGATGCCTCTTAGAGTATGACCGGTGGTTAGACTTTGCAGCCAGCCCGAAAATTATGGCTCTACATAGCCTGAGCTAAAGGAATCCTAACGTTTTTCAATTGGGATCTTTCAAACAGCAGCGATGGTAGGATCTGCGACAAATATGACTGATTTCCGTTAATGGTCTGAACTACATGGATGACTAAGGTGAGGACTGCTTAAAAGTACCAACGTAATAAGGTTTTGTACTTATTATAGTTAGTGTGCAATGATGCAATGCTATCGAATTATTAAATATCTTACCATGATTAATCTACCATGGTTCTATGTTCTGTTAGAGAGTCATACCAATATTAATACAAATTTGAATACATACCTACAAAGTATAAAATGAAGTCGCTTTTGCGTATCTCTGTCTGTCGGAAATCACTACCTTTCCAAAACAACGCAACCGTCTTTAATGCGGTTTTTTGTAATAGATTTGGTGATTCAAGATGGAGGTTTATAGGTATGTATATTACCTACAATGCTAGGAAAATATCTTACAATATGAGTTGCAACGGGCCGCTAGTGAACATATAAAGAGATACAGTGTCAGTCATAAGTAGTTGGTATAATAAATAACATTCTTTTTGTCTTTTCAGTGTATGCTGCCAATATTGCATTTTAATTAAAGAAGCTAGCTTCTTCTTTTTGTGTGGAACCATGAGTTGTTCAACGAGTCAACGACCAAACGAAAATAATTTCATAATCACAGGAGGATAATAACAATAACAGATTCATGAGCTTTCGCAAGTCACAGACAAGTCTTTAATGCCGCTAAATTTATAAGTAACGATAATGATAGGCACCAAGCGAGTGGCCTATTAGAGGAGTCTAAGATAAGATTTTGACGATTTTCGAATGTATTGCGTCCTAGACATTATGCATTTTCTGAAACTGCAACTGGGGCATCTGCGCATAGCTGTTGTACATTATTCTCAAATTAAAACTTTAACTAACTGTATGCGGTATTTCCTTTAAATCTTATCAATAACCCGAGTTTACAAAGTAACGTTCATACGTAAAAAATAGTACTTTAAAACCATTTAAGTATAACGATGATAAAAAAAGCACAATGATCTAAACTCATAATGTCGTAAACACTTAATGATTTAAACGCTGAATGTCCTACACGCATAATGTCCAAAGCGCACAATGCCTCCTTAAGATGAAGCGTGATTTTAAATAGCCTGTAGGCAACACGAAGTTATTGCAGTTATTTCCGAACCTCTTATTCGGGCTTATCTTTTACTCAGGCAGCAAACATTGCATCGATTATTTACTATGGGGCCACCTGCGAAATGGCAAAAAAGTGGATGCTTCATAATATAGGTATATTCGTTCCGAGTAGGCATGATTTTTTCTATGGAACATCTCAAATAAAAAAAATCACGCTTTAACTTAAGGGACCGTCTTGCGTTTAGGAATTAGACCAATGTTTTAATTATCGGTATAAAAGATTAACATAATTGATCGGTTATACAGGGGATAGGTAAAAGGGGACAGGAGAAAAGTAAAGTAAAAGAATACTACTTAGTAGGTATCTACTGATTACCACTAAAAAATGTGTCATTCCCACGAAAATAAGCATTTTCAATTATTTTTTTAATTTGGCGAGTTTTAGGAAAACTAATAGCAACGTTTTCAACGTTTTAGGAAAATTTATTGCACTACTAAACAAAGATTGATATGAAGGCTGCTTGAAATCAGACGTTCGTAAAAAGATCGAATAGTATCTAAAATAACATGGATGCTACATAAAAATGTCTTATTCCCACGGCAAAACGCATTTATCAATATTTTTAAAAAAGTTGCGCTACTGAGCCTATTCGCATTTTAGGAATACTAACAGCCACATCATGTACCTATGGGAGGTCCAATTTTTTTTTCACTTTTCAAAGTAAAGTTTTTTCACGTTTTAATAGTTTGCACTTTTATCAAATTGAAATGCACTGAATACTTTGACTATTAGTGAGTCTCATGTGATTAAAATTTTATACCTACTACTTACAATAGTTCATTACACAATGCATTCATCATAAACCAGCAGCCAGCTTCAACACCGGCATACCTAATTCATACAATTCCAACGTTAAGTATGTTATGTGACAGTTACGATGAATGCATGTGCATGAATTTCAAAAGCGTTCTTATTAGGAAAATACTACAATCTTGACGAACCGGAAGGAGGTACCTTCTTATGTTCTCGCAGCTATTTATACCTATGTTCCATGATGTTAAGACTTTATTAGGAAGACGCAAGCAAGCAAGCAAGAAGTGTTTAATTTAATTTAGGAATTACTAGATTAAAAACAAATCTCTATCTTTGTGTAGGACACCGAGTCGTCCAATGACCCGATCAACTTAAAGCACGTATTGCTTTGGTTGACCATGTAAACCAAGGTCAGTACAAAATTTCACAGCCGCTGTAGCAGATGTTTTAATATGACTTCAGCAAAGTTCTTGGATGTGCTTTACATGAAGAAACTATGAAGCAAAGGAAGCTATCTATATCCTATATGTCAACATCCAAAATGTTTTATAATATCTTTTATCTTTGAATCAAACATCTTTTTACTACTTGTCATTTTACACCAAAGGATACACGAAAATGTTTTGTGTAGGTACTTATTTGACACCCTGCCTACAGCTTTGTATCAAGAATAGTGTCAAGAGCATACAAAATAAAGTTTTATGTATCCAACTTATATTCAAAGCTAATTTAACTGTTTGTGTTTATATATTAATGAATAAATGAATATATTTTATAGGAGCAAATAGGTAACACATATTGTCTAAATAATAAATACATACATGTATATCATTTATGTCAAATAATACAATATTCATACTCATATCATATCAATATCAAACAGAAATTGTTACCTACCTATATTGGTTATTTTTTATAATTTTTATACCTACAGGGAGTACCAAAAAGGGTAGGTAATACAAGCCGAAAGGAGGTGAAGGTACTCATGAAACAGAACAACCTGTCCACATGGAATATGAGTCGAAATATGAAAAAAAAATTGGACCTCCCGTATAAAATTGCCGATCAGCTGATTGATTTACTATGGTAGGTCAATTTTTTTTCATATTTCGACCCATATTTCATGGGGAAAATTGTTTAGTTTCGTGGGTACCTTCACATCCTTTCGGCTTGTACCCTTTTTGGTACTCCCGGTTATCCTATACGCGATTCTTTTACTTGTAATAAAAATAATCATTTATAGTCGACTAGCATCCCGTTAGCGGTTTAACCCGATGCAATTCATTTTCCCACAGGAATAAGCCATTTTCCTGTTATGTTTTATACACATTTCTACCTAAACTTTTTGATCAATCTGTTTATTACAAAAAACCGAATCAAAATCTATAGCGTAGTTTAGGAGAAGTTAGCGAATTCCACGACAGACAGACAGACAAAAAGACAGAAAAAGGCAAAAAAGCGACTTAATTTTATACTATGTATTGAAGACCACTCGCTGCATTCGCGGCCGTATGGCGCTCTTTTACTCACGGGAGTTTAAGACTCATATGAGAAAGAGAGCGCTCTCTCTCTCTGTTCGTGTGGGACACCGAGTCGTTCAACGACCCGATGATGCGCTAATACGACCGCCATACGGCCGCGAATGTAGCGAGTGATTTTCCCAACTAAAGATACTTACCTATTTTGTTTTTGGGAAACTAAGTACAGTTCCATGCAGAAAGAAAAAAAAACAAGGAGAAAGAAAGATGAAAGAGCTTATAAACCCAGCGTTAGTATTTATGTTAGGAATGTCTTTTTCAAAGGTAAAGTAAAATAAAATACCCTCACCATTGTGCGGTTTAAGATTAACACGTACGGGTCTACGAGATATTAATTCATATGCTTATTGATACAAAAGATAAATTCAAATCGTTTATCCGGGATAGGAAATGGATCGCATATCTAACTACGTCTCTTATCCTTATTTGTACCTTACGCACTTTCCTCTCTTCATATATAAGGGGATAAGGTAAATAAATTAAAGTACGGTACAGCCATTACCTCCTAAAATAGTTCATTTAATTTAAATTTCAAAAGTACCTACTTAAAATCATGGATACCTACCACTACATTTATCGAATTATTCTTGTGATAGCTCGAAGACTCTCCCTGCTCTTCCGAGTCACCTCCGAGTTGGAGGAGACCCAAAATGACAGATTCATGCGCGCCGAAACTTCAGTTGTAAGTCACTTGTTTATATTCTTTATGGTTTGTATGGAAATTTGGTCAGGTTTGTGACATTTTGACAGCTCGGCGCGACTGAACGGCTTTTTTGACATCTTAGGGCTGCAGACGAGGATACACAACCGGCAAATCCGCTGGATATATCAACTTCACCTCCAACTATAGAAGAAGTTGTTAAAGTTGCAAAACAACTGAAAGCGGGTAAGGCTCCAGGTGTGGATAACATCAACATTGAACTGTTTAAGGCTGATCCGGTGAGAACTGCTGAATTCTTACATACTCTGTTAGAACGCATATGGGAGATTGAGGAGGTGCCTTCGGAATGGAAGGAAGGTCTTCTAGTTAAAGTCCCAAAGAAAGGCGATCTCTCACTCTGTGATAACTGGCGTGGGATAACTGTACTGCCTGCTGCGGCGAAAGTGTTGGCGAAGATTATCCTAAACCGCATATCTCCTCAGGTTGCAAAAACGCTCAGAGAAGAGCAAGCAGGATTCCGCCTGGGTCGCTCCTGCACCGACCACATTAATACCCTGCGCATCTTAATCGAACAATGTGTGGAATGGCAAACTGAGGTTTTCTTATCCTTTGTCGACTTCGAAAAAGCTTTCGACACTGTTGAGTGGAATGCCTTGTGGTCGAGCCTTCACAAAAGAGGAGTACCGGCCAAGCTAATTGGAATTATAAAATCCCTATACTACGGAAGCGCGTGTCGAGTGGTACATGAGCAAACACTTGGAGATCCAATCTACATAAATGCCGGAGTAAAGCAGGGCTGTTTACTGTCGCCATTGCTTTTCATAATTCTGCTCGATGATATCATGAGAGAGGTAATATCAATACCAAGAGGACTTAAATGGGGCACGGGTGAGCTGGAAGATCTCGACTACGCCGATGATATAGTTTTGATTTCGCCAACTTTATCGCTGTTGTCGGAAAAAATTGAACGCGTTGAAGAATGCTGCAGCCCGAACAGGATTGCGCATAAATGTCCGTAAAACAGTGGATATGCGAATTCATACTACTAACAGTCAGCCCCTCATGTTACAAGACACGCCTCTCAACTCAGTCTCTAACTTTACCTACCTGGGGAGCATTATAACCAACCGGGGTGGCTCTGATGAGGACGTGGAATGCAGAATCAAGAAGGCAAAGGGAGCTTTTGCACAATTAAGACCAGTGTGGAATTCAAGCGTGCTAACGCGCCGCTTGAAGCTGTCTATCTTTGAAGCCGTGGTGAAGTCGGTCCTGCTGTACGGTTGTGAAACCTGGCGAGTCACGAAATCCTTAACATCGAAAGTCCAGGTTTTCATTAATAAGTCACTGCGATCTATTCTCCGCATATTTTGGCCAAACACCATATCAAACGAAGAGCTGTGGACAAAGTGCAACCAGATCCCTATTGGCGAAGAAATCGCACAACGAAAGTGGAGGTGGATAGGTCACGCTCTTCGCAGAGAGGAGGCTAATTCTGCGACGGTCGCTTTTGAATGGAAGCCAAGCGGTGGTGGGAAAAGAAGACCTGGCAGACCGGTGCACACATGGCGACGAACTGTGGACAGCGAACTCAAAGCGGCCGGCTTATCGTGGGAGGAAGCAAAATCCATAGCGCAAGACAGAGGAAGATGGAGGAAACTTGTTCGGGCCCTTTGTACCAGCGGGGTACCATAGGATCAAAGAAAGAAGAAGAAATAAGTCTTCATGTCTATTTCTTACTAAGCTTCATGGTTCAATATAATCCCTTTATCATAACAATATACTTCACAAGAAGTGTTAATCTATGTGATCATTCATCGAGTAGAGACCGGACGAAAGATCGCTCTGCTCAAAATATTTAAGCCTATTAAGTCGGCACTTAACACCTCAGAGCAAAGTCATTGTTTCTATAGGGAAGCCAAACTCAATCACAAAAATATTTACTTATCACGATAGTTTTTTAGGTAAATAAGCATTATACCGGTTAAAATAACTAATATGTGAAAGTAATCGCGAATGCTTCAAAAGTTATAAAGAATAAGAAAATTTCGCCATAAACAATTTCAAGCATAACCTTCGAGGTTACCTATAATAAAATCTTTATAACTTTTACAACTATACGCATCACACGTGACCTAGATCCATACAACTAAGTCAAAATATCAGACTATTTAAAAGTAAGTATGGTGGCAACAAAATCTACTAATGTATAAAAAAAACTCCTATTTACTCTGATTTAAAAAGCACATTGCGTTCTTAGTAGACGCTTGCCGGAGGCGTAGTCCAGCAGTGGAAGCCCATATCAATCCATCTCACGGCTCTTCATGATGAGTTGTGTTTGATCACGCGTTGGGTCTTATAACAATGAGTTTTTATTGCTTCACCCTGGTTGCCGTAGACTTCCCTCTTCAAAATTCCCGTGCTCAGAGTGAAGGCGCATTTAACACTGATTGCATGTCGATAATGTCGATAGAAAGAGGTGTGATACCGCCTTAAGGTGATATTAAGTGCAAGGGATAAGAATAAGCGGAAGATTAGAGTGGGGTAAACATTTGTGAGCAAATTAAGGCGCTTAGCGGGTTATGGTGTCATAATGACGTAATAATAGGTTTATGGAGCGATATGGCCTTGAGGTGATAAAACGCGCCAAGTCAAAGGAGAAAATGTTAGGTAAATATGGTTAGGGAATGGCCAGACCGGGCCTACTAAGTATACCTACTGTGTGTTATACAAGCAAATACATACATAAGAAACCAAAATTAGACAAGTATGAGCATTGTATGGCCGTTAGAATGGGCCATATTTGGCAGCTGTCAGAATCATGTTAATGTTCTGTCTTCCGTAATGTACCTAATTCATTTTCAGTTTGATTGTTAGATACCTTCAAATGCGTCAAACTTAAAGTTTATGACTTAAATTTGATCAGTCCTATCCTAATCTATAATTTCATCAATCTAGTCACGAAAGGTGACTTTAAGTAATTCTCAGACGAGACGATGTGTACTATCAGCTGCAACTCGAGTTGCCCTTTTAGGAGATTAACTTAAACTAATACCTTATTGTACCTAAATAAAAGGCTTTTACGGCCACTCTACCTATTTCGCACGAGACACCGCACATCATATTTATACCTACCTACACATGCAAGACGTTATACCTAATGTGTATGTGTACAATTATTTATAAGGCTTATATTTTAGCCCACAAAACAACATACGAAACATATCTACGAGGAGTTTAGCAGTTTTACCTATATAAAATTTTAATATTCTGTGCATTCCATCAATTTCCATCTTGCGCCGACCACAAATGATTTGTGATAAGGGCAGGCAGATGATGATTGGAATCTCTTACTCCCAAATTTTTTAAAAGGTAAACTCGAACTGCTGTTCATAGGTAAGTACATATACTTGCATTAGTGTAACCATCGGTTAGCGAGAAAGGAAATTAACTGAAGATAACTTGTTAATGTGATCATTATAGTTAACCGTAAAAGTTATAGGTTAACCGGTGATTTTATTAAGCGCTCTGTGTGATGCACTTGAAACTAAAGTGATTAACTTGATTATCTTGTTAGAATGATTACATTTTATTTTAAGCTGTAATAGTAATAGGTAAGTAGGTAAGCGTAGAACAACTGTGACCAACTATCTGGCGCCGATTTTATTTTTTAACATTAACATGTGTCAAACTTGTAGGGTTTTCAACTTGCGTTAACGATTCACTTACATGCTGACGAATATATGTATAGATAGCATTTGACAAGGTGTTTATCCTACCCCATACTTGTTTTTCCATATAAAACTCTTAATTTCGCTGGTTTCAGTCCCATTCTGCGTTTGTTTTAGCTCTTTGCAGCATCTTCTCTTCGCCGAACTAACCATCAAAGCACCTTGTCTATGCCGAATGCTGTGATGTGAAACCAACATTTCCATACCTACATGGTGTGAAATCTTACTAGTGACCGATAGCGAAAAGTCAATAAGGAACAACTTTCCACAAGGAAATACGAAAAAAATTTTTAGACCTCCCATAATAGTAACTGAAATCAAGCTGATCGGCAAGTTTGTATGGGAGGTCCAAATTTTTTTTTCATTTTCCTTGGGGAAATTTGTTCCTTATCACTAGCCGGTTCTGAGTTTTCGCTATCGGTTACTAGTAAAATTTCACCGTATGTGTATTCGCGGACATTGACACGGCAGGACATTACGACTCAAGATTTCTCCATTGTGAGGTTAATCCAATAATAAATTAAAACTTACGAAAGACGCTCAATAAAATTTCAAGCATCGCAAATTGCAGGCCCGGCTCAACTTTCAGACGCGTTCCGATTTCGGACCACATAGATTTGGCCCGAAATCGGAATATCGAAATTTATATTCTTTGATTTTGCATTTAGCATAATTTCTAATTTTTATACATTTAACCAGACAAAAATATCAACAAGAAATGTTGGTCATTTTAATACACGAAAATCATCCGGGATTTTTACGAGTATACTATGAAAGAAATGTGGTTTCTGGCTGTGCCCAGTTTACTACAGACCAGTGACTGCGACGACATCATTCCTGCTCCGCCCGACATGACTGCCTTTGTTTCTCTATGTAGTTTACCTAATATACGGGGTGTTAGGGACGGTATAACGAAAACTTTGCAGGCGTGTTCAGACCATGAAACTGAACAACTTTTACTATGGAGCCAAAGTTGGGAAACGAAAAAAATTTCCGATACAAAGTCAGTCAGCTGATCGTGAATTTTGTATGGGAGGTCGAAACATTTTTTTCGTTTCCCAACTTTGGCTCCATAGTAAAAGTTGTTCAGTTTGATGGTCTGATCATGCCTGCAAAGTTTTCGGTAGAAAATTAAAAAAGTGGACTGAATGAAAATCCGAAATGGTTTTTTATTTTAAGATTCCGCTTTCGCACCATTCGGGCCAAATCGATTTGGTCCGAACACAGAACATCTCAACTTTCAGTTGGTATTTAAACGTAACACATATTAAATTAACTCGAAGCTTAACCTTTGGGGGTCGGCCACGAACCATTGTTTCGAAAACGGTACCTCAATGTCGTGTCGATTATCAATATTAAGGCCTGTAAGGAAGAATTTCTTTAATATTTCGTAGAGAAAGTGATTGGCCAACGCTATGAAACTGGACAACGTTTCCCCTGAAAAATATTGAAATGAAATGAAACGGGTAAGGTTAGGCCCTATCTCCATGAGACGTGAGACTTGAAACTATTTCCATTCAAATATAAACGTTTGAAACAAAACGCTTGACTTCTTCTGTTTTTGGCGAGTTGAGACTAACTTAATTACTTTTGAGCGGTATCTATATGACCGGCCATTAGGAACTATTCCCTAGTGGCCCATTGGTCTTGGAGCGTGCATGCGTCGATGACGGCTGACGATTACTTGTCTGGCAGGTTGTCATTTTACGCCTCCCGTCGTACGTTTTATCAGTAAAGATAACCCCTTACATTTCTCGAACTTAAGGATCGTCTGAGCTTGTTCTAGTACTAGACAAAGTTGAAGCGACTGCAAATCACTACCAATAACTTCATATTCTCTGAAGTTGGAGTAGGCCAAGTATAGCCTATACTTTTCTGGCGTCTCGGAGTTTTATAGCTTCATCCTTCCTATACCCAAAATACTACAAGTTTCTCCTCTTACTCAACATCTTGACATATTACCATCCGATACAGTCTTATGAAACAGGTTAAGGCCAGCCATAGATAACATAATTCTAAAATCTAATTAGTTATCGCTTTGTCTCTATATATCCCCACCCACGCATACGATAAATCTTCACTAATATAAGAATAGGCTCATAATATGAGGGTTCATAGACTGCATAAAATAAGAGGATTACGCTTAGGTACAATGTGGATTATGCAATGGATTATGCTTAGTTACAATATGAAGAGTGGGAGAGCAAGATGAAAGGATTATTTTACGATTACCTGTCGGTCTATGTTGCAAACATTGCAAATACCTAGGGAGATTTTTTTCTTTTATGTTTTCCATACGTATGTCTAGTCCACTTCTAGAAATTAATATCTAAGTTTCGCGCAAGAACTTCTACAAACAGACTGAATAGGCCAACTGCATCCAATAATGGCCCAAAAATGTCTTCTGTCTACCTGGATAAACTTTCTACTTCATCGATTGTCAGTTTATGACCCGATCAATACAATCGATTTGTATAGTGTATAAAGTAAGGCCAACCAGACGAGATAAAAAGTGTAAACAAATCTGAAAGAGACAGCTGACATTATACCATATGACAGATAAGGACAGATTGTAATAACTGTCACCGAGTCATACAAAAGTTGTTTATATTAATTATCTTGTTTCGTTGGTCATACTTTAGTGTGTTTCATCAAATAGTTCCTCTGGCGTCATGTTGGTAGCATTGGAAAGCCGCATGTAATATTATGGCCGCCGCTGTATAATATTTACAGTGCTACCGACATAACGCCAGAGGAACTACTTGATGAAACGCACTATATGCCATGTCGTCTCTGTGTTTAAGTACAGCCTTTATGTTTTATGATCAGTGGTCGTATCATAGTTGTAGGTACTCAGTCAATGCAGAGAAAGCTTTGTTTAGAAAACACGTGATTTGTCTCTCGTTGGAAAGTTGAAATGATATAGGGACGTCTCGTAATCACAAGCATAGGAATATACAGGGTGTAAGGGACGGTGTACCGAAAACTTTGCAGGCATGATCAGAACATCAAACTGAACAACTTTTACTATGGAGCCAATGGTGGGAAACGAAAAAAAATTACGATCTCTCATAAAAAAATTACGATCATGTGACTGACTTTGTATGGGAGTTCGGAATTTTTTTTTCGTTTCCCACCATTGGCTCCATAGTAAAAGTGGTTCAGTTTCATGGTCTGAGCACGTCTGTAAAGTTTTCGCTACACCGTGCCTTACACCCCGTATAATAGTATTTCAAATCACTAGCTAGGTAGAGAAAACGGAGTAAACATCTAGACACACGGCAGTGTGTCCGCCAAGTTCGAGCAAAAAAAGCGACACACCGGCCGTGGGTTATATTACACGAACCATTTCGGGCCAAGTTCGACCCACCTATAACTCAAAATCTATCTAGACACACGGCAGTGTGTCCGCCAAGTTCGAGCGACACACCGGCCGTGGGTTATATTACACGAACCATTTCGGGCCAAGTTCGACCCACCTATAACTCAAAATCTATTTTATCTACGCATATGAAATTTCTAGTATCTGTTGAGATCTACTTACTCATCTAAAATACAAAATTTCATTAATGTATCTATTGTAGGTCTTGAGATATTGACGTCAGAAAATCGCTATTTTTACTATACACTCACTGACTGACTGACTCACTCACTCATCAAAACCTAGACCACTTCCAGTGGTCGTATTGACTTGAAATTTGGCATAGGGTAGGTCTTTAGGTCAAGGTAAAGGAAAAATCTGAAAATGGCCAAGTGTGAGTCGGTTTTAAAAATAATGAAGGTGTAAATTCATACCCTAAGGAACTAATACAAAAAATTATCTATATCTTCCAATGGTCGTACCGACCTAAAATTGCAACCGACCGAAAACCTTACAAAATAAATGAAATCCCAAAACATAAATGTGAAAGGCTGCCAAGTTCGACAATATTGGAATGCTTCGCCTATAAAAGAAGTGAGATCTAAATAAGTACCAAGTTCCATACACAGACCTCAGTTAAAAATAGTTACAGGAATGCACACTTGATTTTCCGCAGTTTGGAAAGTAGATTCTGAATAAATATCATATTAATACCTAAAATTCTAATACTTACAAAAACGCAAACCTGTTTTTTCAGCAGTTTCCTTTCCTACTTTTAATGATATAACTTGGCAAGTTTTAATAGAAAATTATATACTTGACTCATTGCGTTTTGTAGGTTTATAAATAACAAAGTGTGTGAAAACTTGCCAAGTTATATCATTAAAAAGTAGGAAAGGAAACTGCTGAAAAAACAGGTTTGCGTTTTTGTAAGTATTAGAATTTTAGGTATTAATATGATATTTATTCAGAATCTACTTTCCAAACTGTGGAAAATCAAGTGTGCATTCCTGTAACTATTTTTAACTGAGGTCTGTGTATGGAACTTGGTACTTATTTAGATCTCACTTCTTTTATAGGCGAAGCATTCCAATATTGTCGAACTTGGCAGCCTTTCACATTTATGTTTTGGGTGGGATTTTATCTACGCATATGAAATTTCTAGTATCTGTTGAGATCTACTTACTTATCTAAAATACAAAATTTCATTAATGTACCTATTGTAGGTCTTGAGATATTGACGTCAGAAAATCGCTATTATTACTATACACTCACTGACTGACTGACTGACTGACTGACTGACTGACTCACTCATCAAAAACCTAGACCACTTCCAATGGTCGTATTGACTTGAAATTTGGCATGGAGGTAGGTCTTTAGGTCAAGGTAAAGGAAAAAATCTGAAAATGGCCAAGTGTGAGTCGGTTTTAAAAATAATGAAGGTGTAAGTTCATACCCCTAAGGAACTAAAACAAAAAAATTATCTATATCTTCCAATCGTCGTACCGACCTAAAATTCGTTACGAAGGTTTGTATTTAGTCAAAGTAAAGTAAATAATATATGAGATATTTCCTTACCTAACTTAATCATAAGAAAAAAGAAAATACTTAAACCTTACAAAAATAAATGAAATCCCACCCAAAACATAAATGTGAAAGGCTGCCAAGTTCGATAATATTGGAATGCTTCGCCTATAAAAGAAGTGAGATCTAAATAAGTACCAAGTTCCATACACAGACCTCAGTTAAAAATAGTTACAGGAATGCACACTTGATTTTCCGCAGTTTGGAAAGTAGATTGTTATTTCCAAACTGTGCGAAAAATCAAGTGTGCATTCCTGTAACTATTTTTAACTGAGGTCTGTGTATGGAACTACTATTTAGATCTCACTTCTTTTATAGGCGAAGCATTCCAATATTATCGAACTTGGCAGCCTTTCACATTTATGTTTTGGGTGGGATAAAAGTTACAAGATACGTTTCAAATAAGTATCGCTTAGAACTCAAGCGCATTTCAGTCTTCAATATACCTATTCCAAAGATACTTCATACATATAATATTTTAAGACCAAAGAAACATAAAAGCAAATTCACTCATAGAGATGCCTTTACAATACCTAACTAGCATTCATTTTGAATGGAGCATTGTACTGTTCAAGAAAACCAGTGTAGTTTAATCCCTTGAATAACTAACTCGAAGTGCTGCTAAATACGTAAGTAGACACATATTTTTTTTCGTAATTTTAGATTGTTTTAATATGACATCAAAGTCTTGAAGATCGAGCGAGCTGTCATATCTCTCTGCGATTGAACTATAAATACAATTAAATGGGTAGGTACTATGCAAATTTTCATTTTATGGGAATAACTTGCTTTCTTTTTTAAATACAAATATGTGCTAAAGAAAAACAGTACCTAGGTATATGTTGGTCCTTTGAATATTTAGGTAAGTTCATGTGCTAGCGATGGCGATACTAAGGATAACACATTTTCTACCCATTTTTACCTAAGACTTTTCTTTCTATGCCTATCGCCATGAACTAATTTACGCGTACTATTTTCATAAAGAAATATACAAAAATATACATAGACAGTGTAGACAGGCCCCAGACGTGTTATAAACAGCTATCAGTGGCTCAACACGTGTATTTATAACGTAATAAGACGATGTATCATTGCAGGGCATTTCATATTTGCTGTCTTGCGCGCGTCTGAGCTATTTTTGTATCAGTGACTAAGGTACGGTAGTTCGTTTAAATATGCCATATTTGACATGTAAAGAAAGAAAAATAGCCTTTATGTCACAGCATTAAAATAATTTAGACAGCTGTCAAATGTGGCTTATTAAAACGGACGTACTGTAGTAGCTGGGCCAGTGCTTGCACTCGCTCATCGTTTTCTTGTGACACAAAGACGTTTTCCCGGCATATAAATATCTAACATAACCTATAAACCTTTCTCTTGAATCACTCTACTACCTATCATTTAAAAACTACACAAAATCCGTTGCGTGGTTCAGTAGGACAGATATAGAAACGCAAAAACGACTTCATTTTTATACTATGTATAGAATAAGACAATGTATCATTGCAAGGCATTTCATAATGTCTGGCTGTCTTGCGCGCGTCTCGGCGATTTTTGTATCAGTGACTAAGGTAAGGCCGTTCGAATATGACATATTTGACAGTGGTCAAACCCATACTAGAAGACATGTCAACAAAGGCGCAAACTCCACCAAAAAGACGAGGGCATAGGACGTAAGAATGACAGTTGACAAACAAGTGATCGTCAAATATTCTTCTTAGTGTTTGGCGCTAGCTGTCATAGATGCGACGCTTTGGCGACGCTTGTGTGTGCCTTTGTCAATACTTTTTCGTACATTTTGTATGGAAACGTCGCGATGTCAAACCACAAGCGTCATGCCCTACGTCTTATGTCCTTTCCTTGTCCTCTCTGTGGAGTTTGGGGCAAAGAAAAATAGACCTGTGTCACAGCATGAAAATAATTTAGACAGCTGTCAAATATGGCATATTTATACGTCGAACTTTAGTATCTGTTGCACCCTCTCATCGTTTTCTTGTGGGACAAAGACGTTTTCCCGGCATATAAATATCTAACATAACCACAGAATAATAACTAGTAACTAGTGTACATAACCTATAAACCTTTCTCTTGAATCACTACTACCTATCATTTAAAAAACTACACAAAATCCGTTGCTTAGTACAGAGGAGTAAACGGTGTGTATGACAAACAGACAGAGAGACGCAAAAAGCTACTTCAAATTATACCTACTATGTATAGAATAAGACGATGTATCATTGCATGACATTTCATAATAGGTACTGTCTTGCGCATGTCTGAGCTATTTTTGTATTGGTTACGTGTGTAATGTCTACGGTACAATAAATCAAAGGTGAATTATATTACGGTTTGTGACAGCCAACATACAAACGTCAACTTGTGACGCATTTCATTTATTGGATTGATTTAACTTCTTTTAGAAAAACCGGATGTGGTATATCATCGGGAAATCATGTGTTGCGCGTTGACAACTCCCAAAGAAAGGAGATTAGGACAGTCCATGAACCAACAGCTCTCTCCATGAATCAAAGGGCTAAGATGTAATCAAAATAAGGTCCAGAAAACTTTAAAAACATAGGAAAGGCTTGGATTAACAAATAACTTCATTTGCTTTAAACCAAGGACCTTTAAACATAGTATTAAACGGTGACACAAGTTTAAGAGAATCGGACCTAAATAGGTTGCTAATCTGGATAAAGTAGGTAGATCATGCATGCCATACCTAACATTTGCAGCTTTGCCATATAAGGTTCTTGTAAAGAATTCTTTCACCACCTCTAGTAAAAAACTACAAAGCATGTCCGTCTGTTCCCCGATCCAAAACGCGCGCCATATTTACTGCAATGGCGCAGCGTTTTGCGATCTTTTGATTTTATTTCATTATCGGTTATCAATCCCATCAGTAGGTAAGGTATATGTGAAGCAGTCTAATAAATCTATACTTTGAGATTTACTAGTAGTTTTTGCATCTCATACCTTCTTAAAAAAACCGGCCAAGTGCGTGTCAGACACGCCCACAAATAGGGTTTCGTAGTCAACGTTTAAATATCAGGTTTTTCAGCATTACCAACTTAATTTTGTTGCTGGTTTGTTAGCAGCAGTATGATGACCAACCGCAAATAGAAAAACTCATTTTTTTCTGATACCTTTAAGGGTGCAATATCCGTTATAGTTTTCATTGTAACTTCAGATTGTAAGCTATATTCCATTTTTATTTCAAATTTTTAGCGTTTATACTTTAGAAGTTACAGCTGGAACAAATTATGGGTCAAAAACGCCCTTTTTAAAAGCAAATATCTCATGACAGTAACATTTTAGTGACTTTGTTTCAAAGAAACCTCACCTTAGTTTTAAAAGACCTATTCAACGATACCCTACTCAATACTACAGAAGTAAAAAAAAATTTTGCCCCCTTTTCACTTCTATGGGAGGGGGTCCAAAAAACATTTAATATAATTTTTTCTTAACATTTCTATATTTGGGTCAACACGATCTATGTTCTCACCAAATTTCATGTCGATAGCTCTAAAACTGACGAAGATATGAGGGCGCGGCATACAGACAGAGCACTTCTGGGCAGGTTTTTGGGGGGTTTTCCTGTCCAGGGGGTCCGGCTAATTATAAGCATGTAACTTTTTGTTTTATGTTATCTGAATTTAATTCTATTTACATGCCGTATGGTTAGCCTGGCCAGCCCCGAGGCAGTGCCTTTATTTTTATTTTTTTATCCCGCCCGAGCCGCGTCTACACTAGGACCGCAAAATTGTTATAAGAAAAAGAAAATTGTGTCATTCAATTTTCTTTTTTACAATGACTTATCATTATTTTGTAATGACTATCAATAAGTGATATTTTTTGTATCCAACATTGAATAAATAAAATATAATATAGACAGACAGACAGACAGACAGACAGACAGACAGACTTGACGAAACTATAAGGGTTTCTAGTAGACTACGAAACCCTAAAAATACAAATCGTGTCAGTATTTCGATCCACTTCACGCGCCATATTTACTGCGCGGGCGGCCACCGTTCAATTAATTTGTCATAAGTAGGTACTGTCATCGAGGCACGCCGTGCGAGCTATTGATTGTATTCACTCACTTATTATATACATTATATAACGCTTATATTCCTTGCGGGATAGGTAGAGCGTAAACGGCTGTAAAAACAGTCATCACGTGAGACAAGACTGGGAATCATCGCGCCATCTTTACTGCGCGGGCGGCCACCGTCTGCGCGCGCACGATTAATTTGTCATACTATCATCGCGCCGCGCTATGCGAGCTTTTGCTTTTATTACATTATTGGTATATGGCTTGTAACATTGTAAGATGTGTTGTTTAATGAAAAGAGTAGGTTTTTACATATTGACATAAACAGTAGCAAATAGCACACATTATGTGCTACACACAAATCGGCAATCGCAGTACATAGATTCAGGGTAAGGGCGTGCGTGAGTGCAGGCAAAACAAAAGCGCATCTTAAAGTCCCTGCCTACAAAAACCTACATCTTTTTTATTTTAACCGAGGTTTTAACCAAATGCCTGGATTAGTTTAGGTTTAAGATCAAATTGAATTTAAATTTTGTGAAAAGCCGGTTTTTGATCAATACTTAAGATATTGATCTAAAATCTAATTTTACGGCCACCGTCTGCGCGCGCTCGATTAATTTGTCATACTATCATCGCGCCGCGCTATGCGAGCTTTTGCTTTTATTTTCATACATATATAACGCATATATCCCATGCGTAAAACGGTAATTTACACCACGTCTGACAAAAGTTTGAGGGTCATTCAAGAGACTAGGTTTCACCATAGTGACAGGTTGTCAGCGAGTCAGTATTTCGATCCAGTTCACGCGCCATATTTACTGCGCGGGCGGCCACCGTCTGCGCGCGCTCGATTAATTTGTCATACTATCATCGCGCCGCGCTATGCGAGCTTTTGCTTTTGTTTCATTATTGGTATATGGTTTGTAACATTCTAAGATGTGTTGTTTAATGAAAAGAGTAAGTTTTTACATTATTGACATAAACAGTAGCAAATAGCAAATTCTAATAGTTGTTGACTGCTACACACAAATCGGAAATCGCAGTACAGAGTAGGATTCATAGGGTAAGGGACTGGGCGTGCGTGAGTGCAAGCGAAACAAAAGCGCATCTTAAAGTCCCTGTCTACAAAACTCTCCATAAATTTGATTTTAAACCTAGGTTTTTGATATAAACCTGGATTAGTTTAGGTTTATGATCAAATCGAATAATTCAAATTTCTCAAAAGCCGGTTTTTGATCAAAACCTAAAATATTGACCTAAAATCTAATTTTACGGCCACCGTCCGCGCGCGCACGATTAATTTGTCATACTATCATCGCGCCGTCCTATGCGAGCTTTTGCTTTTATTACATTATCGGTATATGGGTAGCATTCTAATAATTTGAAAACTGTTCTTTGTGAGAGCATTGTTACAATTACAAAGAACAGTCAGGAATCAGTATAGGATATTCAGACTAAAGCCGTTTTTTTAAGCCAATATTCCATTCTTAAACACGATTGGTCGTGGACTGTTCTTTGAACAAAAACTAAAACTATTCCAGATGACCAATTAAAAGCAAGTTTTCCATTAAATATACAGGTGTATTACCATTTTGGGATCCTAAAACTGTAACGCCTCTAACCGAATATCTGAAAGAATCAAAAAACCAATTTCGGTCCAAATGTAGAGTCTGCACTCTTGCTACATATTATTTTGATTTTTAGATAACTATACGAATTTTCCATTTAACGATAGGTCATCAAATTATCAGAATCGGGAACGGTCTGGTATAGTCTATTCTTTCGGCGTGAAGAGAGATTTATCGGTTGCTTGCTTCGGACGCGATTATAATTCTGGCGATGGAATTTGGTGCCGCGTGTTACTGTATCGGCGTGGACTACCAGCTATACAGGTTAACGTATTTATTGGAGACATCTAGGAAGTAGTAAATTGGATTTACTTAGAAAATAAAGAAAATGTGGCCATTACGAAAAACTGACAGGTTCATCAGATAGATAGATAGATAGATTAACACTTTATTGCTTACATACAATTCAAAACAACAATACAGAAAACATAGAGCTAGAAGTAAGCAAAGGCGGCCTTATCGCTTGCAGCGATCTCTTCCAGACAACCTTTACTTTGAAAGAGAAAGATAAAAAAGTTTTGCAAGTAGTTGCAGAAGCAATCAAAATTAACAAAAAAACATCATCAGGACGTTGGACTACTCGGTGTCCCACTCGAAGTAGAAGAAGACGGCAAGAAAACAGTCTTTGGTCCAAAATTGCTATCGATGGATGCGTTATGTCAAGTAGCAAACGTGTCATGGCCATTGAATCATCATCATTATCTTCCTGCCCTTATCCCAATTACTTGGGGTCGGCGCAACAGGTTTCGTTGAACACAAAATCGTGTTGTAAAAGGATTTGGCTGAATTTTACGACCGGCCGCCTACCAGACGTCAACCCTCCTTGGGAATGCTTTTGTGGTGGATTAACCGCCACCATACGGTTGGCCCTGGCTGTTTGGGTCGGGTTTATCCCTCGGTCGCCTCTTAAGACTTCCACGGGAAGAGATGGGGTGGTGCTATTCTACTCTGCCGGCACCACACGGCATTATGAATAAAATCTTTTTAACAAAAAATATCACCGCCGAAAACTAAAAAGCCAAAAATAATAAGTATTGTTAGTATAGGTACTTACCTAAGACATATTTTTGGAAATATTACCTACAGTATTGGAACTCAGTAATTCTGAGTCGGCGTCGATAAATTTTACAAATTTAGTAATTAACACGCTTCATTGGCATGACGCCGACTCAAAATTACTCAGTTCCAATACTGTAGGTAATATTTCCAAAAATATGTCTTAGGTAAGTACCTATACTAACAATACTTATTATTTTTGGCTTTTTAGTTTTCAGCGGTGATATTTTTTGTTAAAAAGATTTTATTTCATAATTTTTAGTAGCTACTTTTCAAAATTACTTGG
Source organism: Phthorimaea operculella (assembly GCA_024500475.1). Classification (NCBI taxonomy): domain Eukaryota; kingdom Metazoa; phylum Arthropoda; class Insecta; order Lepidoptera; family Gelechiidae; genus Phthorimaea; species Phthorimaea operculella. Next base: position 2,338,104 of record JANFCV010000083.1, on the reverse strand, counting down.
GGTCGGCGCAACACGTTTCGTTGAACACAAAATCGTGTTGCAAAAGGATTTGGCTGAATTTTATGACCGGCCGCCTACCAGACGTCAACCCTCCTTGGGAATGCTCTTGTGGTGGTTTAACCGCCACCATACGGTTGGCCCTGGCTATTTGGGTCGGGTTTATTCCTCGGCCGCCTCTTACGACCCCCACGGGAAGAGAGGGGATGGTGCTATTCTTCTCTGCCGGCACCACACAGCCAATATGCTTCAAATGTGTCGCATAATATGAAGAGTTTATTGAATTGTCGTGGATTCTTTTATCAGATCCTGACCTGATGACTATGGGACCACTTGGACAGTGCACCCTTTCAAACAAAAAAAGATTTTTTCAAATCGGTCTAAGCGTTTTTGAGTAATCGGTGAACATACATAAAAAAAAAAAAAAAAAAAAAGTTCGGGCTGAATTGAGAACCTCCTCCGTTTTTTTTTCGTCGGTTAAAAATACACCCACACGTTAAAACTAAAGAGCACTAACCCTACGGTGTCGTTTTTCCGTTTCACCAAATTATTATAATTAATTGACATAGACAGATAAATGAACCATGTCGGTTCTTTGGACGCAAGCCGCACATTTTGCGTAACATTTTCTTTAAGCTCTGCCAAATGTATAAGAGAAATAGAGGGCTTTAGAGATTTGTCTGTTTTGTCACACAATCGTGTATGGCTACCCATCATAGTCTACAGTTGGCTGATGTTATTTAGAAGTAAAGACAGTGAAAAGTCGAAGGAAATTAAATTAAAACCAAGAAATCTCAAAGTCTGAAATTTTTTTGTCTAATATGAGTTGAATGAACCTGAGTAATGCGATTATCGGATTTGTTTGATTAAAATGTCATGACATATAAATATAGGTACTAGGAAACGGTCAAAATAATCCTTTAGGCACCTTTAGGTATTTGATAGTAATGAGACTACTCAAAAACCTACCAATCTAAAACAAGACTTTTTACAAAGTGTGCTGGCATATACCGACCTCCCCTGCAAGGGATACATATGTGTAGGCGCCATATACATATGTATGTATGTATGCTGGTATATGCCACCTCAAGGCATATTTTATACAAATTGGTAGGTCCATTTCAATCAGGACAAATAGCAGTTTCATTGGTGGTTTCTCAGAAACTGTGATGTCATCCCTTGCATTACAAATTAAATACACATCAGTCGCCATTACTAATAACGTGTAAGTAGGTTTGTGGTGTGCCGGTTTATTAACGAGTCCCAATAATGCTCAACAGTGTAATGCGCAGTGGTAAAATTTGCGGACATAGTATTGCCCGCCACAATAATGCACATCATTGTAATTTGAAACTATTTTTCGCTGAGCTTTGCCGTGTGATGCCGGCTTAGAATAGCATCACCCCAATTCTATTCGTGGGTGTCGTAAAAAGTGACTGAATGATAATTATCCAGGGCATGGGCAGCAGCGTACCCTGTCAATGGAACATCTTGCACTGCGCTCGCCAATCCGCCTGCCAATACCGCGTGGTGAGTATGGCAATTAAATACCCTCCGGAGGCCCATGACTAGTAGTGGAATGTTGTGGCTGTTATGGTTATGGTGGTTATGGTTTGTTGAGCTCCCCGAACCCTTCTAATAGATGTGCTCTGTCCCTCCAAAGCTCAAAGAGAATCGAACAAGTTACATCAGAGTCTTAAGGTCAATCTCAGACCACTGCACCAGGAAAGCACTAGCGGTCTAGAGATGATAACATCTAGATTATTTTATACTTGGCAAATATTATGAGAAATAGGCATAACATTCCGCGTTCAAAACTACCGATTCTCATAATAAATGGCTGCTATCCACATAGAGTTATTTCCCAACAATGCACCAAGGCAAGCCCATCCGTCAATATCGCCGTCATACGTCTTCCTTATCTATAATTTATTCTGCCGCCGTACCACCATCTCCACATTTTGTATGGAGTAATTGGATAGAAATATGACTGCGTTATAAAAGCTATCAGCTTTATTAGAGGCGTAATCATCAATATTTCACCGACGAATTGGCTGTATGACCTACATGCCTTTGCCGTTTGAGTGGTTAAAAAAACTGAACTGGCAGGCGAAGCACAAACCTATTCGAAAGAATTTATAACTTTTCGCGGATACTGGCCAGATTTCATTTCATCATGTGTTTCGAAAGCCATTAAATATTTAGTTTTAATATTTTCTTTCTTAATCTTATGTGGCTTTTCCGGAAGTTTTTCTTTCAAATCTGCCAGAATCAGAAAAGATTTTTAAAAGAGGTTGGGTATATTTATAGAGGTAGGTCCAATAGCCCAATAGTAGGGTTTGAATATAATTTACATAATGGTTTCGACCGGTTGCGGTGCAAGGAACTGTAATTCAATCGATATGCAATGTCGATGAAATGAATTCATGCCACGGATATTGATACCAATAAATTCGTTGGATAAAACCTTTCTATTCCATACCACTATACTTACAACTTTACTGTTTTAAGCTGAGAATAGATCGAAACCAATATTATTTAGGCCGGCCGCACACGCCCGGAATGCTAGCCCGGATCCCGGGCCCAGTTTCCTCATCCGGGGCCCGGAATGCTATATTTTCATACAAAATGTTCTAACTGCCGCACACGTCCGGTTCCATTCCGGACGGAATGGAAAACGGTTGCCCGGAGCTAAATCAAACCGGCGGCGCTGTCAAACCGGCCGGTTTCAAAACCGAATGACGTGATAGCGAATACATCGCTCCCATAGATTTTGTTCGAGTTGCCGCACACGCCCGGAATTTTTTGACCGGAATCGTGCCGACGCGACAGTTTTTTTCTTGTTCAGCGCGCCAGTGGCAATGCAGTTACAAGTAATTTGTAGTCCTTCATGAACTCCATGATAACGTGCTTTGACATCCGCGTCACTCAGAGCCTCCCAGAGTAATGGCGGGAAATATTGAGGTTAGAAAAAACCGGGCGTCTGCGGCAGGCGCCCGGAATTCCGGACGGGGAAACCGGGCCCGGAATCCGGGCGAGCATTCCGGACGTGTGCGCCCAGCCTTAGATAGGTAACAAATAAAAAATACACTTAGATATTGGTTTCAAACTCTTTGTAAGGGTTTTTAAGACGAGAATCCACGTAGTAAATTAGGATATTAGGGGTGGGTTTTGAGGCGGGGGTAGTGGATGGCGCGGGAGGTCATCGGAAGCCTGGTTTCACCGCAAAGACACCCTCAGAAGGAGGTTTATGTTTTCTTTGAATTATTACACCTGGTATTTGAAAAAATGTATGTCTTCCGATATTAAAATATCGACATTCTACACCAAGCTGCGTACAAAGTCGTCGGCATAAACGAATCCCACTCCGACAGAGTACAGTCAAGTGGAAAACACTCGAAAACTCGACACGAGGTTTGAAACTCGATACCGTTGATGTGCCGTGTGCTTGTAGCTTTTGACGTTCGGTTTACATGTTGGCTAAAATCTGAGCTTTGAAACAAAACAATGTATGGCGATTCTACACGCACCTCATGACTCTCTGATACTTTACCGGATCCGGAGTTATTTGGTGAAAAAAGTTTAAGAAATCGTAAGCCTTGTATCAGTGCAAGTTGCCGCATCAAATCGCGGCGAATCGTAGCAGCTATTGTCACAAACTAGGTAGACGGTTGTACAGATAACCCGCTCGAAGAAGAAGGAGCGACGATTTTGACGCTTACTGGAATGGACTGGAATCTCATTGGAACTCAAGGTAACTAAGAAGGTTTGCCATGAACGTCATATTTCTTGGTCATTAAGTTCTTGTATCAGATTTTACTGCTTTGATGTTCTTATACTGTAGCATGCCTGGCTATGTAACAAGTGTCAATCCCGAAAATCCTAAATAAGGTCGAGTGATCCTTCTATAAACTCTGTATTTTGTAACCCATGCCTCTTCAATACGAACCTCACTTCACCGTAGCGAATCGCAGCAGCTATTGTGTTAATGCTGTTTTATTGTTTGGGGTCCAACAGACGACCCTTGTTAGTGAAATTTTAATCATTTCTGGATTTGTTTCATTATAGACGGATTAAAAGTTCATGTTGCTAGGGCGAGGGGTTAAAGTGTACACTTTAAAGATTAATATGCTTGAGCTCTTTCAAGTAAGTAGAAACCAAAATGTAAACAGATGTACAGTCAGCAAAAAACATTAGATAACTTACAAGATTTTTTAAGGATATTTGCATAATATTCACCGCATCCAGGATTTGAACCTGCGACTTTGGGCATCAGTATCTTCTACCAACTGTGTTAGTAGAGCCATGGTAGCTCAGTTTGTAGAGGCCTCATAATAATGCCAAAAGGAGTCATTCAAAATCATGGTTTCTAAACCCAGACAAAGAAAATTTTGTTTCTATGTAGGTATATTTTATTTAAGTAGGCTTGGAATTTAAAAAATATTGAAACCAAACTTACCTAAAATAAGTGCAAAATTTAAAATGTTTGTTTCGGTCACAAAATAATAGTAGTTTATGCAACTGCCTAATAATGAGAGGCTTTAGGATGTGACTGTCTGTTTATCACACGAGGCGCAGCCGAGTGTGATAATAGTTTGACACGAGCATTCTAAAGCCTAATTATATGCAGTTGCATACACTATTTTATCTACACTCTACAAGAAAAACTATGAAAAATAATTCAAACCTCCGCACTGCACTATGGCGATGGCAAGCCTATCTACTGAACCACCAACTGTACGACTTTTGTACATAAGTAACTTTTTAACTAAACGTTAAAATGGAGGCTCATAAAAACTGAACAACTTTTAAAATTAAAAAGCATTTATTGGTGAATTTTAATTCGAAAAATGATTTGAAGCAAATATTTAATAATAAATAAGTCCTCATGATTTCAAGTGTCGTCCCGCCCGGGTGACACTTGTTTTTTTTTTTCATTTGACTTACTGTTGGCCAGTGTCAAATTGGAACAGATTACAATTTGGAACGCAGGTCAATTCGTTTCATTTTTTTGTAGCTGCCAGTAGTATGAAAGTTTTTTTAAAGGCTGTATATTCGTAATGCAGCTCATTACGTTCGTACTTTCGATTCTGTAAAACGAATATTACGAAATGAGTGTAGATAAAACCAATTTACTAGTAATACAATTTGAATTTCTTGACTCATGATATGAAATGTAATTCATTATCCATGTCTGTCCCACTGGGCAGTCCCAAGCGGTTTGCTTTGACAAAGTTGCTTCTCGACATTTCATACGGACGGCCAGTTCTGTGAAATGAAACACGGTTGAGTGACTATGTAAAAAACGTAATAGACAATTTGTTAATATTATTATCTGAAAACTCAGCATATTTACATTCCATTGATTTTATTTAAAACCACATAAATATGACGTTTACTAAACCTTGAAACACACTCTTTCTTACTAGGTACCTTCTACCTATATCGGGAGTAACGGAAAGGGTATAACAAGCCAAAAGGAGGTCAAGGTACTCATGAAACTGAACAATTTTCCCTATGGAACATAGGTCGAAATATGAAAAAAAAATTGGGCCTCCCTTACAAAATCGCCGATGAGCTAATTTATTTATTATGGGAGATCCAAATTTTTTTTTGTATGACTTTTGATTGAAACGGTTTGAAAATTATGGATATCAAAGGTTTCAAGTGCAAGTTGTCATATCTTAGGTACCTATAGGTACATTTTAATCTTCTGCTACAACTTCACGTACGTGTTTATAACGGGTACATATTATAATATCAAAAATTAAAAGGCCCTAATTTAAAATGTACAAGCCCAAAATACCCGAACTCAAAATATCAGAAGGTTCAAAATATTTGAACCCGTTACACCTTACTCTTTAATACCTAAATTCAAATGGTAAAACTTCATGATGTAATATTTTTAGAATACCTAACTCAAAAATATCAAATCTTCAATTCACCTTATAAATTATAGATTAGATTTCTTTATTTCATATTATAAATTTCATAATTACAGTTTTTTAAAATTAGATAAAAATGTCCAAGGATAATATGATCGTCAATGCAAAATAAAATAAAAATAATGTCAAACTTATCAAATAAAAACTAAAAATTGGCAATGTCAAAAATACATAAATACAATAATCATTATATATAATAAAACTAAGTTGATAAAATGTATGTGCCGATAAAACTTTAAAAGGATTCCCGGTACGATAAAGGGACTTATATAGTGCAAAAGCCCTATATCTCTCTCCTCGAACAAGAAAGTTCCCGTTTTAACTTATAGGCCGTATTTTTAAAGATATAAGGGCTTCTACAATCTATCAAGTAGTGGCGTCATCTGTGGTCGAGTAGTCGATCTCCACCTCAATTTCGTGATCTTTGATTCAATCTGTTTTTAGCATTCAATGTATTTAAAACTTTTTAGACGACTGCCCACAAAAAAGGAGTGTTATGTTTTTAGAGTTCATGTACATACATTCACGTACATGTATGTACATTACTTTAAACCACTGTAACTTTTTAACCACTGAACAGATTCGTTTGGAAATTGTGTCAGAAGAATCCTTACATTATCCCGATTGTCATAGGCTATGTAATTTTTTTAAACAAAGGAAAATTGTTTTTCCACAAAAGCAGGCGTGTTTTTTAATAAAGTTATTTATTAGACCAAACAGATAAATACCGCGAGTGTAACCGCGGGCGGAAAGCTAGTAACAAAATAATACAAATGTCATAATAGTAGTTTATGCAATTGCCTTATAATAAAAGGCTTTAGGATGTGAGTGTCTGTTTATCACACGAGGCGCAGCCGAGTGTGATAGATAATAGTTTCACACGAGCATTCTAAAGCCTAATTATATTGCAATTGCATACACTATTTTATCTACGCTTCACAAGAAAAACTATGAAAAATAATTCATACCTCCGCACTTCACTATGGCGATTGCAAGCATATCTACTGAACCAACAACTGAACGACTTTTATACATAAGTAACTTTTTAACTAAACGTTAAAATGGACGCTCATAAAAACGGAACAACTTTTAAAATTAAAAAGCATTAATCGGTAAATTTTAATTCGAAAAATGATTTGAAGCAAAGATTTAATAATAAATAAGTCCTCAAAATTTCAAGTGTCGTCCCATTCTTTGATTGTGTCGTGACATTTGTTTTTTTTTATTATCTTACTGCTAAATGTCGATATCATAAAGTCAGAAAAAAGTACTTTATGACATCGACATTTTACTTTATGACATCGATATTTTTTTTAAAGGCTGAATGGCTGTAAAGCAGTTGCTTATACATTTGCTTTCGAATTTGTAATAGGAACATTATGTATGAAGTGTAGATAAAAAAAATTGTAACAATACAATTTCAATGTCAATGGAAATATATCAAATAAAAAATACAGAAAGGCAAATAAAAATAATGTCATAATAATAACAAATAAAAATATAGTAAACAATCTATAAAAATTTAAGCATTAAAAATTCCGTAATTGTATAAAATTCATTATCCAACATTATATGATGTTGTGATGTTGATGGCTATGATATTAACTATGGATGATGACGATGACCTGTAACTATGACGAAGTGCCCCACTATGCGCATCACCTTCGATATTTGAGACTGGAACCATTGTTATTTTTTTTTAAAGAATTACATACAAACGGGAGGGAATACAATGTACTTTTTAATATTAAATGCATAAATTAAGTAGGTATTGTACAGAACATTCCTGAATTTATTATTATGTAGAATTTCGGGTAAATGTTTGAAATTCATATCACTTTGCCTCATCGAGTGAACAAAAAAGAAAATTTTCACATTTCAGATTATACGAAACTTGTATTTTTCAAGTTGAAGAGGTAAAAAAACAGTGAACTGTAAATGTTCGAGCACATTTTTCCTGGAATATTTAAAACTTTAAACTCTACAGCAAACGTCCCGGATTCGTTCGATCCCAGATGAGCGACAAAGTTAGGATTTGTAGTTGTGAATTAGTGAAAGTTGGAGACTAGGGTTTATCGGGTCGTTATTGACTCGATTTCCCACACGTTAAGAAAGAGATCAAATATTATTTCTGTTTGTTTTTTTAAATTCAGGTATATTTTGATAAAGTGTTTCGTATTAAAATATTTTAGGTTTCGGCTAATCAACTGTAAGGTAAATTAAATGTTTTGTATTTTAAATACTTGGCGTTTCAATAGTCTGATATTTTAATTTCGGGTATTTTGAGTTCGTACATTTTAAATAAGGGCCTTTTAAATTTTGAGTTTCTAATATGTACCCGTTTATAACACCGCGACGTTTCCCTAATTTGTGTTTACAACTTCTTTGTATTGTGTACCGGTTGTCATATTTATACAGATTATAATTTCACAAATAAACTATAAAATTAATTTTAGACAAAATAATTTGCTTGCTTATGGTTTTACTTCCTATTTTAGTACGAGTATATTTCGCATTTCGGTTTTCCCACGGCCAACCATCCTAACTTCTCTTTCTATGAAAATGTTTAGACATTTTAGCGAGTGCATTAAATAATAATACATTGTGGACTTGTCGGTCCGTTTGTCATTATATCATGGGGACCATTGTTCTGTCCGGCCACATAATAGTTATTTTAGCTGTAATGCTCGTTTATTTCTAAGGATGACATTATTTTAAGTTATTTTGTTTTGTGCTTTGCGGCGCGCTTTTGAAAGGATCGGTAGGCATTGAATATATTATTCGGTAGAAATACGCACTTGCATCTGATTCTGAGTTTGTTTAGATATACCTAGATCCCTATTTTGTGACGCGTAGTATTGGAACAAGCCGGCACTATCGCCAACAAATCCACCTACCCATTTAATGAATCAACTTTATAGGTACTGGTTTAAACCAGTATTTTCCACTAACCCTGATACACTGCGTCTCCGATTGTCGTCGTCATCGTAAAATATTGGCTAGTTTAAAAATAATAACAATGCATAATAGATTCTTGAAGAGTTTGGCGTTTAGCGTTGCAGGGGTTTAGGTTTATCCCTTTTAGGTAGGTAAACACCGTACTTTTTCGTTTATGTTGTAAAAACCTTCAAAAAAGTAACCATATAGGTCCAAGCATAAAAAAATCGCGCGCAAACTCTGTGTGCGACGTCCGTGACGACCCAGTAGGCCGAAGCATCTCCACTTCTCCAGTTACACTTTCCGAGATTAAATAAAAAAGAAGAGGGAGCAGCAACACAAGAAACCATCTTTTGTGCATCACTGTTAAGTCACTAAGGTCGAACCCTGCGTCAAACATAAAAGGAGCCTCCGCGAGTGGCGCATTAAACCTGCTATGCGGCCGGTGCACCCAAAGACAACAATCTGTAAGACAGCTTAATCGGTAACGTATATTGTCTGATCCTTTCCCCACAATGACGACTAAAAATTTTACCTGTCCGCGTGAGAAGTTCACTTTCATGTTCACCGAGCTATCATTTGTTTGTTAGCGAAGCGAAGTCATCATCATCTGCCTGCCTTTATCCCACTTTATTTGGGGTCTATGTCTTCTATAATATTTGATCTTCGCTGTTCTGCCTACTGTCCCGTCATGTCCTGCCACACACTGCCCCAAGCATTGTCCTGTCCCGAGGAGATAAACGACATCTGCTACTTTGTGTACCTACTGCTGCGTAAAGTTAAAGAGATTAATTATGTTGTGTTTTCTGTGGTAATCCCTCTTTGATGATTATGATTATTCAGCATTATATGTGTCCGTTTTTGCAAAACGCTTCGTAACTAGTAATGACATCTATTTTATTTAAAAGTAGCCACCTTTAAAAGTTTGTTGCAAATGTTATATCACGCTTATGTCCCTTGTGGGTTAGGAAACGGCTGTAAAAAAACTCGGCCACTTACACCACATTTGACAAAAAAGAGAGTCATTCAGAAGACTGTGTATCCACAGTTATAAATAAATAAAATAAAGGTAGAATAACAAGAAAACGATAAGCGAAATGAACAATTAAGTAAAATTGTCTTTCAGTCGTTTCTTTCATGCTGTTTACTTCATTTTCCTTTCTTTGTTACAGGTACGGTGGAAAACATTTTACAATTTGTGGACTTTTCTATCATGGTTAATGTAAGTGATACAATTTCTTTTCGCTATCTCTCTGTATAAAGTTGGTTAGCTCCATAATAATGTACTTATTCTATTTAATAGGTTATTTTAACTGAATTTCCATTGTTCTGAATTAATATTAAGGGTTATCCTACCTGAATAAGGCGCTTTACACACATAAGGCCCGTTTTGACGTTATTTAAGACAATACGAATTTGAACCTTATTCTCACACAAATATGGTGTATATCAAATTATTTGACAAATGCTAGGATTTTGGGGAAATCCTAGAACGATGGCCGAACTTCGTCAATTTTACCATATGCCGACTTTTGGGCAAAATCCTAATTCTGCCACCGTACTGCGACATATAACATAACTTTTATATTCATGCCTCAAATCGCTCCCTACAAAGTGCCACTTGCTCTCTTGGCACACCTTTATGTAACTTGCAATGTAATATCATAGAAATCAAGTTGTAATTCAAGATGTTCACCATAAAATAGTTTATCTTAATTAAGTTCTACCTACACACTTATTTAAAATCCCATTGCTTTTATTATAAGCCATACTAACGCATAATAATATAGGTGAATAAATGTATAATTTTGTAAAGTGCTACATTAAATTATTAATCTAAGTCTATCATAGAGCAATTTATAATCAGACATTACACGCCTTCCGCATTTATGTAGGTAAATTGGTGTTATGTTTATGTCCTGCAGCTTTGCCTGTTTTTAAGGCGGAATGTTACTAGATGCAAGTTTTAAGTCCAAGCTAGCTTTGTTGACATTTCTCAGATCTCTATCTCAGCTTTTATACCGGGAGTAACAAGCCGAAAGGAGGTCAATTTACTCATGAAACTGAAACACTTTCCCTATGGAACATGGGTCGAAACTCGAAATATGAAAAATAAATCAAATCAAATCAAATCAAAAGCATTTATTTCTCAGTAGGAATTACAAGATTCACTTTAAGAAAGTCACATTCTAATTCAAAATTAAAAAAGGGAAAATTTGTAGTGCAAAATTTTCTCTTTTTTATGACAATTTGTGTTCCTACTCTAAACGCGGCTCGGGCGGGATAAAAAAAATAAAAATAAAGGCACTGCCTCGGGGCTGGCCAGGCTAACCACACAGCATGTATCTTTATGCCTTAATAAATAACAAGGAAATGGAATAAAATTTGGACCTCCCTTAGTAAATCAATCAGCTGATCGGCAATTTTGTATGGAAGGTGCAATTTTTTATTTCATATTTTACCCGTGCTCCATGGGGAAAGTTGTTCAGTTTCATGAATATCTTGACCTCCTTTCGGCTTGTTATACCCTTTCTGTTACTCCCTGTAGAAAGTACTTATTTAATGTTAACGAGTATGTGGGTATGTGTGAGTGTGTGTGTGTGTGTGTGTGTGTGTCCGTGCATCATCATCGTGTTATATTTTGGCGTAGGTATGTTACAGAACCACTTCAGAGGCCATTTTTTAACAAGGAGTTGGTTTTTAAACTCTGTCAATAGGTTCTCTGTATCGGGTCGTTCATCAACTCAGTGTTTCATGTAGGTAATACAAATAAAATATGTATGGACTAACACAACTTAATATATTTTTTAACGTAGTTACTTAGACTTAACTACAATCAAGACTTACTTAATTCCAATTTAAGGTAGTAGGTATTGAGTTAAATTATAATGTTAGTAAGTTAAGTTATAATGTGTGTTAACAAACACAACTTCATATATTTTTTAACATAGTTAGTTAGATTTGCCTTCAATCAAGACTTACTTAATTCCAACTTAAGGTAGTATCGAGTTAATTCCTTAACCATCGGGCACAAGGATACGTGATTACCTGCTTACTTAACTTTACATAGTTTAAGTAATAGTTTGCTTATACCGGGTGTTAGAAAAAGCAAGATGGTTGCGTGCTTCGGAGGGCACGTTGAGGTAACCATCGGGCACAAGGATACTTGCTTACTTAACTTTACATAGTTAAGGCGAGGATCCACGCAGAAAAATACGATTTGCAGATTAGGGTTGAGGGGGGGTGATATGCGGGTAGCGGGCGGCGCGGGAGGTCAGCGGGAGGCTGGTTTCACCGCGAGGACCGTCCGAATTTTTGAATAAAATTTGGTTTGTTGAATTAAAATTAGTAAATCAGTTAAAACCCTATAGTATTAGCGCTCGGAAATTAAATGAGGAATCTTGTACTATAAAAAACTTAAGGAAAATAGTAGTAAAAGTTACATAAAAACTAAAATTAAAAAAATATTTTTTTATACAAAAAACATCAATCAAACCTAGAAAATAAATAGTTTTAGCTCTAGAAATTTTTTTTGGGTACGTCGTACAATTTTTTGAGGTCACAGTAACCACAGTAAAGGGCTTAAAAATTGAATCGAACGCAACGCTTTTCTGCGTTTTCCCTCGAATCCTGGCCTTAAACTAAGTTACGCCATGGGAGAAAAGAAATAACTTGCTTATACCGGGTCTTAGAAAGATTATGGTTGCGTGCTTCGGAGGGCTTGGTGAGGTAACTGTCAGTCATGTCATATTTGGATACTTATAGGTAGAAGGTCGTCAAGGTCACAAAGTGTCCAATTTCTTATTTCACATTAACAAGCTTTTTCTTAGGGACGCACATGAGGAGCATTAAGTAGGTACATTAGCTAAAACAGCATTGCATTTAATAAGACCCTGTATCACATACAAAGTTAAGTTAAAACTGAGATTGAACCATTAACTCTACCTCGTTAAGTAATTTACTTAACATTTACATTATTGCTAACATTATAATATCGAGGGAACAAAGCGAAGATGGGTATAATTTCTACTGCTTATTTAAGTAATACCTACGTTTGCCGTGTGGTGCCGGCTTAGAATAGCATCATCCCATATCTTTCACGTGGGAGTCGTAAGAAGCGACTAGGGATTTGAGAGTTTGTATTGTAATATTAGGCGACAGGAAGGCAACATTTCGCTATGGTGATATACAGTCTTCTGAAGGACTCTCAAACTTTTGTCAGACGTGGTGTAAATGGCTGTTCTTTACAGCCTTTTACGCTCTGCGTACCCCACAAGGGATATAGGCGTTAAACCTATATGTGATTGTGTATGTAGGTATATGTATGAAGACCAGTTAAAAGCCCATAAGTTAATTATGGTTTAAAAGAACGACCATCACAAAATTACACCTACATTTTCTACGTACTACCATTATAAGGCCGGGTTCGTTGCAATAGCCCCCGGAACGAGCTCCTAATAAGGCCCACAATTTATCTGGGCCAGTAATGGGCCAATAACTTAATTAAGATGAGATTTCCGTGAGAGTCCCGGCCACCATTTTGTACAATGTGCCCTGAGCTAGTTAGTTCACTGTTCTCTTTATTTTGCTTCCTATTTTATACTAGTTTAAGAATGGCTAGTATGAGAGGCTGAAAAGGTAGGTACTTATTTGCTCTTGAGATGACAATCGGGGGTTTGAAATGACGGCCACCACGTATAACCACGTACGTTGGATCGCCTTCTACAAGGTGAAGCGTCTATCAAGTAGGTAGGTGGGTACCTCCTCTACGCCAAGGTTATTCTCAAAGTTGATATTATCATTTTGTGAATTTGTTCCCAGTCTGGTGAGGACATTGCAGGCTGAACTTGCTAGTCCGAAAAGCAAGATGGTTCCGTGCTTCGGTGGAGACGTTAAGCCGTCGGTTATGGTTGCTGTCTATGATTACTTAGATGGCGGTCATAACTCAACCATATCAGATTCTAAAACCAAGGTTCATTGGGTCGTTCGACACTGAAATAAGAAGCAGGTACCTCCTGCCCTACAATCTCCGCTGGCTGATTGAAAATGATGGTCTAATCTATTGGGATTGGGGTGATGGTTCAAGTAAACAGCTACGTCCAAGTGGGTTTCTTAAAATTATTATCAATCTATTATAACAAAACCTATTGATTTAGCCTTTGATTTTCGTAGATTTTAAGCATTCTTCATTACAAGACTTTCGAAATATTGCTTTCGAAGAAAATTCTACATTAAGTTGTACTTAAGGAAATCGCCACAGGCATTACTTTCTGATTGATTTACGACAGCCATAAACTTGAACCTTATTCCTATTTTAATTTATACCTTGTTTCCAGGAAGTGTTCAGTAAACGCGAACGAAACCGGGGCACAAACTATGTATGTTATTGTACTGCTATCAGCAAGCACCTAAGTGTAACTGAATCAACAAGTAAAACTGACCAAATTTCCCAAAAACACTTTAACTAAATCATAGTGCTTATTTGTTGTATGAGACACTGGTGGGTAGGTATATCATTGGCATTACTTGGTTAAAATGGTTTCCATTGAAGACCTACGTATCTAACAATTAAATTTTAAGTAAGTAAAGTCTAATTTGGATTCAAATGAGCGAGTTTTTTCTGTCCGGAATTACGCATAATTTATGTAAGAAATTGTTCTGATGCTTTTATGGGATTTTCGTTTATTTTCCGGTTCTTAATAAGTTAATTGCGGGTGAAATCTTAATAATAACTGCAAATATTTTAAAAGGTGAACCAGTCCATGAAACTGAACAACCTTCCCCGAAGAACATAGCTTAAAATAAGCAAATGTGTTGGACGGTCAGGTAAATTTTCTTTTTAATGTCTACCTATGATTTATTGGGAAAAGTTATATTCTTTCATAGACGGATTTACCCCTTAAAATGTAAGCAGTTTTTTTACATGGGTGCTGTAACTAAGTACCTTAAGTTGCTATTATTTAAAAAATAGGTATCTATCTAGGTATAGGGTCGTAAATTACTAGGTATAGTTGTGAAAAGCTAGGTGCTTAGCGTGTTTCAGTTGGTTAAATCAAGCCGCGGTGGTCATTAAACTAACTAGAATGATGACTTTATAAACACACTTACCTATCTTTGGCTCTCATTTTGTTTCTTCACATTTTATCCATGTGTGGGCGATCTTGCAACTACCTACCTACTGACTCTAGGCACCAATCTTCTCAACTAACAAATATAAATGGCGTAGAGGGCGCGACGAATCGCGAGCCACTGAGCTCATTGCTAGAGATGGGCGGTGGGTATATACCCAATCTACCCATTTGGGTATATACCTGGGTAATTGGGTATTTACCGGGTAAATACCCATATGTACCCAAATGGGTGGGTAGATTGAAAAGTAATATTTTTTTCGTAATTCTCATTATTTTTGATTTTAACCATGACAGTTCGTTAGATAATATGAATACTATGATTGATAATATATAGAGGGCCTTGTACGAGCAGACGGAGTTAAGTTATAGGGAGAAAAGAGTAAATTTGTAATTTTTCATATTTTGACCTATGTTCCTTAGGAAAAGTTGTTCAATTTCATGGGCTGGTTTATCCTTTCAAATATTTGCAGTTATTTTTTACAACTTTTACGCGTGAACTTGACGGTTTGCCTAAAACTTTGCGAGCATGCTCGGACCATGAAACTGAACAACTTTTTCTATGGAGGCCATGATGGCAAACGAGAAAATATTTTTTTGACTTCCCTATTTGGGTACTTACCGGGTATTTACCGGGTACGTACGGGTATTTACCGGGTAGTTGGGTAAATACCCGGGTACGTGCCCATCTCTACTCATTGCACGCTCCTTAATTACCATTAGCACTAATTATACTTCGTTACTGCAATGTGATGGGGCATTTGCTTGAATGGACATTTGCATGGACTTGATATTTTTAGCAGTCTGTTATAATTATAATACCTATTATCATATCAGTTGCAGTCCACACTGCCTCCAAGAGTACCTACGTCATGTGGCACGATCTCCCGTTTCAGTCTTCCAGTATCTAAAACTCTTCTAGCTCAGAATAGAATGGTGGTCAACTCCTCTGATTTAAAGATTTTCAGAAGAGACATATGGCAATATCAAGCCCTCTCAATTTGAGGTTTTGGCAGCACAACGGCCAGAACGGCGCGGTCTTGTAAAGAGGCGAATCCGCGACTTCGAAGAGCAGCAAAAACAGCCCTCGGAGCTAAACGCGATGAATTAAAGGCCCGCCCTTCAATGGCAACTCACGTGCCCACACAATCGGTTACAATAGACTTGATTACGAGTGGTCGCCGTGGACAAAATAGATCGGAGAGATTATCATCATCATCCATCATCATCTAAAACTGCCTACCACCATATTTAAGTCATCGGTCCTTCTTGCCGGTGTGCGCCCAATCTTAAGCTTGCATGCAGCGGCGTAGTCTTTACTCGAAAACCCACTTCACAAGCCAGCAAATCCACCTGTCCATTTAAGGGACCAACTTTTACTGGATTTTCTACGTATTTGTATGGAAAACCGGTGTGAGTTGGTTCCTTTAATAGGTAGCTGGATTTACTGACGATAGTAATGTAGATACGTGTTTATAGTTACTGGCGCCTCAGCGCTGTTTAAAAGAGCTTAAAAGATTAGCTAAGGATTTAAGTCAGTAACGAACTTTAAGCTCACGACTTAATAAGTTATCTCTCCTCCCTTTTTACCCGAATTCATTTAAGTACGTAAAAAAGGAGGATTTTTTATTATTGTTTACAAAGACAATTCCTGTGGTATTAAGAATAAGTATTAGGTAATAGCAACTTATACCTGGTTATCCGACTTAATTAAGTAGGTATAACGTAAAAATCATTAAATAGAACAGCTATATTTAAGGAAAACATTTCAAACATGATGAAAATTACGACGTTCAATAAATTGTTGCAAATTGAGGCGCACGGCGGTGCACTCGCCAAGTTTCACAACATACTTAATTGGCAGCAGGAAATGCAACTATAAAATAAGCAGACTCACTAATATGATATCAAAGAGAGCCATAGATTTAACAATTTACAGACGCCTCACGTCTTACAACATCAGAATATACGGAATTAATTTACTGGGCTATAAACTGTGTTGCATCGCAGACCAGCGCCGCCACACTGGTTCGTTATGCTGATGAAATTATTTATACTGTGAGGGGGATGTGGATATTTATTTCAATTAGGTTTTGCAACGAGATTTCTCGGTTTTAAGTCGTATAATATTAGGTATTCCTGGAAATGAATTCACTGATGATATAATATACGCCATATAGGTGTAAAAGATAAAAGATTTGTTGAATTGATAGAAATGGCCTATAAACTATTTGTTTTCTTCTGCTGAAGAACCGAGGTCTTAAAATAAGAAAATAATGTAATTTCTGTCTTGAAGACAGTTAGCTAGTTTCTATTATAACTTTTATCTAGCCGTAGGACAGGAACACATCGATCAATAAAATACAACAATATTGTAACTTCCACCACCAGCCAGGTAGTTAAATGCGCCATTCCGGAATGTCAACCATTTTTTTCGTCGCCTTGCTTCTCAATGGATGACGATTTACGACAGACTCTGCGGCTACAAAACTTCAACAAAAAGAACTTTTTGTCGAAATACGAGCATGACTGGCCATTCATAAAACATCACGTTCGCGTTCTATTTTTAAAAGTCGTATGTCACTTCGCGAGGGAGTTTGTGCTTTGAGTGTTTACTTTTTAAAACGTTGTTTGTATTTTGAGTTTGGTTTTGGAAGGTTATTTTTTTAAACAGTTTGTTTAGGATTTTATGATGCGATGTCTTGGTTATTTTGTGGTAATCGTATCGGTAATGTTATTGCTTTATTAAGCGATGCATTTCAGATTTAACTCTTTAGATGAACTCTAGAACTATTTAAAAAAATACCACTTTTTCATTACATTATAATCCACGCCGCACTGAAGTGCAACCGCCAAGTCGCGACGCTGTTTTGATGCTGTCGATAAAACGTGTTAATTACAAATTTACAGGGTAACAGTGTTTTACTGCACTACGTATAAACACCGGCGCACGGCGCGTCGCTGTGTATATACAGGGTTGCCTTCCAAAAATAGAAAAGTCTAAAGTGCACTAAGAACGAATATTTTGACTACAAAATCTAGCATGTTCTTGAAGTAAAATAGTTTATTTGATATGTAATAAGTCATAGTTTCGTTTCTTTTTGCACTTTTCACCACAGAATAGGTATGAATTTGCATGATATGCATGCTTACGCAAGTAGCCTCAAGTTTTACTGAGAAGACTCTGACATTAAAACTTTTGACTACTCAAGAACGTGAAAAGCTGGAAATGTCCCGCTTAAGCCTGACAGATGAAAGTTGGCAACCCTACCCGTGTAGCTCTCTCTGTAAATATTTGCCTGTCAGTCTGTTTGTTTGTTAGGGGTGCATGTACACTGCAACGCACTATCATTGTGTATCTTTATTTTGTTTTGGAATTAGGGCACTGACCCATTTAAGTTGGCTACGTGAAGTTCAAGTTTTTTGACTACAAATTCTAGGTCTATAAAAATCCGTATGAGAACTGCTTTATGAAGGCTGATGTGAAGATTTTATCCGGATAATCAAAATATCTGCATGAGTTGCATAACAGGTTTACGAAGGCGATCACATTTAGGGCCTTACTACAAAAAAGTAGACGCGCAATAAACGCGAGTCTAGCGTTCTTGTTGTATGAAGTTTTGTTTTAAACTCTCTCTCTAAACACTTGGTTCAACACTTGCCTTACTTTTTTGTGGTAAGGCCCTTATTGTTTTACTTCCCTGTTTCTCTGTTGAATTTTCAGAAATCAAGATTAAGTAGAAATGTAATTGAAAAAAATATTTTTGCTTTGGATTTAATTTAGGAAAATATAATCACCGTAGTAGTATGGTACTAAACTTACTGTTTTCCCCGTAAAGGCAAAACACACATTATGCGAAATACGGAAATGTTGACAAAGCCTCATAAAACTGGAAACAGGTTGCTACTCCACATTGGCAGCCTTGTAATTGTGGAAAACTCAGAGCGTATGAAATTTAATTTCAACATGGAAGTAAATATTACGTTACAATCAGCAAAGGCTCGTGGTAGGTATTCATTTGTTTTGCTTTTGTAAATTTCGATCTTAGTAAGTAACTCAAAGTTTTGTTGGTAGTCTTTTTGTCGCGTGGGACATTGATTCGAAGATCAACCCTGTGATAACTTAGAGTCTACAAACGTTTGAAGATGGTTTGAAGTATTAAAACAGTTACCTTGGCGTCGATTCGATGACAAAAATAGAAGTATAGAACCTAAATTACTATGAAACCAAAAATAAATCTGAGTGTCTGCAGATCGATTCCTCTCAAATCAAATCTCAAATTCTAATACTAATATGAGAATTCTGAATAGTGAGCTCGGAATTTTTAAATAAGCTTAAGAAAATTTTCTTCTCTAGTCCAGACGTCTTTGTAATTAACAAAGACACTGACGAATTGCAAGCCTTCTCTTTTTGACATCAGTCAAAATAATGTAGTGAAGATATTGACAAGTCAGTTTATGTAGACCCTGAGGAACAAAGGCCCATAAACAGATTCCTCCTTCAAGCCTCGGAGCCGGTTCCGCGTGCAAACCTCGTTGTGGAGAAATTATTGTTTTTGCAAACGACTTGGCGGTGGGATTACAAGTTCAAAGTCAAAAGATCTTTTGAGCAGGGTATTTGGTGTTTGAAGTTAAAATTCAGAAAACATAAGCCTAGAGTAGAGTATAATGAAAACAAATTGTATAATGCGTTTTATTCTCTGTGCATTTAACTTAATTACATACAAACGTTATGATCACGCTTATATCTGTGTATGACCATTTTTCTGATTTAATTTAAGTACCAGACACAACTTTTCACATCATGGGAATGTCAGACTCGTTACAGCAAGGAAAATGTTAAACACATCCTGTGAAAAAACATCCTGCTTGCAGTATTTACAATAACGAAATTATCTCTGTGTTTATTTATTTCGCCGGTAAATTAATTTCTCTCGTAACATTTTCCATGAGGAAGGGTTTCTTCCACACAAAGGAATTATTCCTTTACCGGGCATACACTTCATGTCAGAATGAAGCTTTTCATTTTACCGAATAAATAAATACACTTCCGAATTTAGGTATTTACCAAATGAAGTACTGGAAGTACTTAACTACCTGCGCTTTCAGGTATCGGCGACTGTAAGAGGTTTGAAGCTTGAAAGAGTTTTTGTGCTACTGCTTTCAAATTTTAATGTTGTTTTTTTGATCTTCATTGTATAGTGCGTGTGACCGATAAGCTGTGCAAAATATTACAAAAATTTAGTTCTGTACTTAATTATTTGCTGATCATCATCCAGATTTATCAGCCAATTTTCTGTGTCAGTTGTCTGCAGATCCAATATTCCAAATTTTACCACAGCCATTTCACAAAGAATGGTTCCCTCAACTCAAATGTGCAATGAATAATATGGTCGCAGTCATGAGTCTGCGAATCGTCCAAGCCGCAATCGAGAAGGCATCTCGTATCTCGAACTGATCGAGCATCATCGATCTATTGTGTTGTCGAATGTCGATCGCGTGATTCATGATCCCGACCGCCTGATTTACTTCACCAAGGTTTACTTTTGTTAGGATATCTTTAGCTGTCTTCCAAGTATTTAGGTTTATGGTTTGCTCGAAATGTTTATTTTGGACTGTAGTTAATTCAATGACCTACGTTCGACTCATCATCTCAGTTAATGCTTCTTGAATATCAGGTAGGTACTTGTGCCTATCTGCGTCAAAAACTTTTTAAGCTTGTTGTTATTGGTACTCAATTCATCGACTTCATCTGTCCATTATTTGAGTGATTCTATCACAATTTAATTTTTGATCATTTGGCTTTCATTATGCCGTTTATTTGCGTTGATAAATAAAATAATAAAAAAATAAAAGTTCTTTATTCCAGGTACTGAGTCCCATATTAAAATGTCAATAACAATAACATCGATAAATATCGTCTTGGCTGCTTTTCTATGCTTGGTCTCTATCTATTAGAAAATCTGCCCACAAACCTCCCCTTTCCTTTATCCAAATGTTTCTGTCTGACCCTCCAATCCTTCAAACGCAGATACAATATTCGAAGCTTCAATCCCATACACATCACAATCTTTCCCGTTCATCCTATTATCCACATCCTCGTATATCCAAATACATTCACTGATCACCATAAAATCTTCATAAATCTCTTTCCTATTGCCTCAATCATTGCAAACTCCCCCTTATTCCTTTGCATCAAAACTGTCGTCCTCAGCCTGTACGATTTGGTCGGTCGGATTTGGTACGTCATGTTCAATTGCGCGGAAAAGACTGATGCGTTTATAATTGGCGGCCACAGACGGTCGTATTGTGTCTACTGTAATTGTTTTATTATTATGGGGATCTAGTTTGGAAATTATACGGTCGTGTATTGTATAATTTAATATTATTTGTTTAATGTATTTATGTTTATGGTGTTTTTATTGTGATGTTACGTAGTAGGGTTTTTTCATAAAGATGGACTTGGCGGGACAAGATACGCGTCTAGATTGTAGTGATAGAATCATATCTTGACGTCTTTTGCTGCGATTTTTTATTGCATGCTTAAGGAAAATGTGAATTTTCACGTTATTTCTACACAAATGCGGTTACGACGAATGCGTTATTTGCATAGGAATAACGTGTAAACTAACATTTACCTAACGCATGCGATAAATAGCCGCAGCAACAGACAACACGTGTGATCTCCACCAAGGATGGGCTCATATTTCTTACAGAATATGTTTTTAAAATAATATTTACGCCTACGGCAAGCCATGATACCTACATTTACCTACTACTGAAAGGATATGAAACGGATTATTTTACTGAAACTTATTTTCCTTTTCATCTCATTTCATACACACAACAACTGATATGAAACTAGGTTAACCTCTGAATAGCCAGTGTACATTCAAAGACCTCTTTCACAAATCGAATCTAGTTTTCACAATAAAACCGACCCGGCGGAATTGTTGACAAAAATACGATCTTTTTCACATTTCTTTGAGAGACACTCTGACTGAAGAAAAAGGTAGAGGGCGCTGTTGTAGCAGGTAAAGTGAATCTTTCTTTCTTTTTCGTGTGGGACACCGAGTCGTTCAACGACCCGATGAACCCTGGTGTCAGAGTTTTTCAACCGCCTTCTGCAAGTAGCAGGCCTCTGACATGGTTGTGTAACGACCGCCATCATAGACAGCAACTGGGACCGACGGCTTAACGTGCCCATCCGAAGCACGGAACCATCTTACTGAATTGTGAATTTGTTCCTTGTCTGGTTAGGACATAGCTGGACAAACCATCCGATTGTCTGAAAAAGAAATAGGGTTCCGTGCTTCAGAGGGAACGTCTAGCCGACGGCCCCGCCGATGTTTATGATTACTTAGACGGCGGGCGTTATACAACCACGTAAAAGGCCTCGTACTTGTAGTAAGGGGTTGTAAAAGTCTTGACACCAGGGTTCATTCGGTCGTTGGACAACTCGCTCGCTGTCCCACACGAAAAAAGAGTGAGAGAAAGCAGAGTTCTCAAAGCTATGTTCTTTTTATAATTCACACCGTTATGAACCATATCGCTCGGTCTAACCTATTCATTGATCTAAGCCAACACAAACACAATAAAAGAGCGGAGAATTCATAATATCCTTGTAATTTTGGGATCATTTCCGCACCGTTAAATCAAATGAGATTAAAGTCCCTCG
The DNA here is from genome assembly GCA_024500475.1 of Phthorimaea operculella. NCBI lineage: Eukaryota > Metazoa > Arthropoda > Insecta > Lepidoptera > Gelechiidae > Phthorimaea > Phthorimaea operculella. The sequence goes on along the minus strand of JANFCV010000083.1, from coordinate 2,315,419 downwards.
AACGACAGAATAAGATTTTTGTCAAGTTTAAGAATAGAATGCTTGTATCGTGTTGGTTGGTCCGTTGCTGAATTCAGAAAGACATACGTAAAAATAGCTTCTTCGATAACTTATAAATTATACAACCCAGCGGTTTAAATAAAAGATTGTTATAATTTTTTTCCTATCTGCATTTTAACCGCCGTAAATTTTCAATTTCACAAAAAGTCAATTCTACAAAAATTAGGTACAGCATAATTTTCATCGCAAAGTTCATCAATACTGTATTTTTTATTATTATATCCAATGATATAATATGTAGGTTGTTTATATCATAATTTTATTCGAAATACTAAATTACGAACGATGTACTCTCGTTATACCGAAATTTACGTTAAGACGTCAGCAACACCACTGGAGACATCGCTTGCAACGTTAAACTTGGCAATTTCTTACATTTTCCAATTTCGAAGAATTTCCGAGTCGACAAAACAATAAAATCTTCTTTTTCTGTCAAATTACTGTGATAAATAAACAAACGGGACATAGTCCTAGCGGTAGTTCAAAACATGCTGCACCTGAGAGAAGAGTTCTGAAATTTGGCACACTTAATCTTTAGGGTAAATGAATCGATTTGACCCGTAGTACACAATTTTAAAAAAATCCTGTGAGGAGTAATGACGTCATCTTTTTTTTGTATGGGAAAAAAAATTTTTTTGTTCCAAAACCTATCGTGTGTGGTATCAAATGAAAGGCCTTGCTAAGCCGGTTCTAAAAATATATGATATTATTATATTTAAGTCACTTGTATAAAATTAAATAGGAAATAATTCTCGAAACATGCCACGTTTGGGCTTCTCCAGGTATGATACGGTTGAATCATTACTTATGAAATATACGTAATATAATGTGTAATATCCTCATCTCTAACCTCAAGAAAGGTTCTACGGATTTTTTGTCTTAAAGTAATTTTTTTAGAATTTTAAAGTTACAGAAATTTATGAAAACACACTTAGTTGAAATTTGGCATCGAAAGTTCAATTTTGGACACCGAGAATTATATTATTATGTACATCACATCATATTCGTTTTGCAAAAAGAATGTTATGTGCTTCGGAGGGCACGGTTAACCCTCGGCCCCTTAGCAGTCGCTCTCTATGAATAATAAGACGGCGGCGGTCCGTCAGAGTCGTCAGTTAGGGGCTGAATAGTAACCATGGTTCATCGGGTCGTTCGTAGACTCGGTGTCCCACTTTTCAGAACAAGATTTATTAATAATAGGATGATAAATACAAATGCGAGAGAAGTTTTCGATTGATGGTTAAAGTGATCATTTCTCTATACACACATTATACAGGGAGTAACAGAAAGGGTATAACAAGCCGAAAGGAGGTCAAGGTACTCATGAAACTGAACAACTTTCCCTATGGAACATGGGTCGAAATATGAAAAAAAATTGGACCTCCCATAGGAAATCAATCAGATGATCGGCAATTTTGTATGGAAGTTCCAAGTTTATTTTTCATATTTCGACCCATCTTCCATAGGGAAAGTTGTTAGGTTTCACGAGTACGTTGACGTCCTTTCGGCTTGTTTTACCCTTTCTGTTACTCCCGGTATACACACCGGCAAAATTAACGGAATCTATACATAATAATAAAGTTGTAGAGGGTCGAAAGCCTGTACATAAAAGATATTGGAAAATTAATTGTCAGCGAATTCTTGAAATTGATAACAAAACACGTTTCAAAAGTTTTTACATATTTTTTCCGTTAAGATGTTTGTATGTGACAGCATCCTGAAAAACTACTGAACGGATTTTGATAAAATTTGGTACAAAGATTGCTATGGCATTAAAGAAGGTAAAGGCTACTTTTTTTCTCCACTTGAGGGACTGGAGTACCTGATGTGTACCACTAGAAGCACAACCACGAGCCCAGCTAAACAATGGGAAATACATTTATGGCACCAAAGCAAGAATTGTTTAGCATCATGGAATGCTCCTGCTGGCAAACATAGATCGAAGGTTTGGAGAACCTTATGTGGACCACCAGGTGCACCTCCAAGAGCCCAGCTAAACTATAGGAGACACATTATATAGGGTTACATTTAATTAAGTACAAATCTCTCGACAATACAAAAATGCTGAAAAAGTGTGTCACTTAGTATGGGAGTACCAAATTTTTTTTTCATATTTCGTAGAAAAGTTTCTAACAAAAGTTGTTCAGTTTTGTGAGTAGATCACACCCTCGAGAGATTTGTACTTAATTAAATGTAACTGTATAGTCCCAAAGCAAAAATTGTTTAGCGCGATGGGACGTGTCTGCTGGAAAATATAAATCGAAGGTTTGGAGAACTACAGGAGATACATATACGTCCCCGAAGAAAAAATAATTCAGCTTGATTGGGCCCCCCTGCTAGCAATTAGAAATCAAAGGTTTTGAAAACCTGATGTAGACCATCAGGAGTACGAAAAATAGCCCAGCTTAAATAGGTACATGAGATATACATATGGCCTCAAGGAAAAGAATATTTAGCATGGTGGGACATTTCTGCTGGCAAATAGCTAATGAAGGTGATGGATACCCTGGGAATAAATGTAAGGATGCTGGTGTGGGAATAATGTGTGTATAGACAAATGAAAATTATAAAGATGAACCAAAACTCCTCTCGCATCTGTATTTATCATCTTATAATTAATAAATCTTGTTCTGTCAAGTGGGACACTGAGTCTACGAACGACCCGATGAACCATGGTTACTATTCGGTTCCTATCTATCGACCCTGACCGACCGCCGCCGTCTAATTATTCATAGAGAGCGACTGCGATGGGGCCGAGGGTTAACCGTGCCCTCCGAAGCACATAACATGTTATTTTTGCAAAACGAATATGATGTACATATAATTAAAATCTCATCTGGCTTTATTTTTATCATTCTCGGTAACCAAAATTGAACTTTCGATGCCAAATTTCAACTAAGTGTGTTTTCATAAATTTCTGTAACTTTAAAATTCAAAAAAAATTACTTTAAGACAAAAAATCCGTAGTACCTTTCTTGAGGTTAGAGATGAGGATATTACACATTATATTACGTATATTTCATAAGTAATGATTCAACAGTATCATACCTGGAGAAGCCCAAACGTGGCATATTTCGAGAATTATTTCCTATTTAATTTTATACAAGTGACTTAAATATAATAATGTCATATATTTTTAGAACCGGCTTAGCAAGGCCTTTCATTTGATACCACACACAATAGGTTTTGGAACAAAAAAAATTTTTTTCCCATACAAAAAAAAGATGACGTCATTACTCCTCATAGGATTTTTTTTTAAATTGTGTACTACGGGTCAAATCGATTCATTTACCTTAAAGATTAAGTGTGCCAAATTTCAGAACTCTTCTCTCAGGTGCAGCATGTTCCATACATTCGGCCAGCGAGCCGCTAAGGCTAACACCGAACTGACGATATTATTACGATCGGTACAGCCAGCAAAAACAGTGTAATTTGGGCCGCGTGCCTCGTTGCTGTAATGACACGGGCTTGACTGGGACCAAGCCTCTCAATATGTAGCGTCGGCAGAACAAGGACTTGTTTGAGAGATAGCAAATAAATTATGCAAATGCCTTTATATATTTAAATAATTAAGAGAAACAACTGAAAAAATAAAATGAAACGAAATAGGTAGCTGGTAGATGTAGTTTCGAGCACGATGATCCAAATAATGCTTTGTAATTTAAACCTATCATTTCCCATAATACCTACTAGTCAGTCACTCTATGTCAATCGGCTCTGAAGAAGCCCCAGCCCAGCTAGAGACTTTTTGTTATAATTATCATCATCACTCAGGTTCCACCACAGAACACAATTTTGGGATCTTCTTCTTCGAGTGGGAAACCAAGTCGTGTAACGATCCGATGAACCCTGGTGTCAGAGTTTTTCAACCTCCTACTGTAAGTAGCAGATCTCAGTCATGGTTGAATTTTGGTATGACTGCATACAACGGCTGCTTCCAAAAAATTACACTTGGTCAGTATACGTGTCTGATACACTGCACTCTCTGAACAGTAATTTTGGAACCTTCCAACCCATCAATTATCTATTAGTTTCACGATCTTGTATGCATCTATGCATTTTGGGACCGAAAATTTGACGATGACGACGGCTGAGGAGGTCATGTGAAAATTTTAGACGTTTCTGCATACCGTACTGCCAAAGCTCCGGTTTCCGCTCGGGCGATCCCCGCGTAATGGCGGCCCTGTACCGTCGGCAAAAACACTAATAACCCATTGTGTCGAGACAGACAGACTCGGCGACATGATACCGATGGTTGACAGGGTTGCCAGACGTACGAGAAATCTCGTAACATTACGAGTTTTACAGAGTTTGTACGAGATTTAAGATTGACACAAATCTCGTACTCTTTTTTTTACGAGATTTTAACAAGTCTTATTATAGATACTGTAAATGGTAAATTTTTAGCTTTCTAAAGCGATAAAGGCCCAAACCGTAAAGGTAATTAATTGCGTACCTAAATTTCGAACCATGAAATGAAATGTACGCTAGAACAAGAGCTGAAAAGCTATACGGTAGAAATAAATATGATTTTACTACTATCCCTGATGTCAAATATATTTAATAAAAAATATGATTTTTGTTTGTTTCGTTTTGATTTTAACCACCCCGAGCGCAAGGAATGTGACTACCCAAGTACATAATATAAAATTATAAATTTTCTTTAAGATTCTTTAAATTTATGCTTTTACGAGATTATCTATTGAAATTACGAGATTTTTAGCAACACTGGTACGAGAAAAAATATCTGGCAACCCCGATGGTTGATTGCGCCCATTCGCATTTCGGTTGTGGTTATGGCCGTGTATTATAAACAATTATTGGGTTAGATAATTTTTGAGATTGATGCGAACGGACGGTGTACCGTTTTTGATTCGTGATTTCACATTCAATATGAACCAAAAAGCATAATGGTTTGTGAAAATTGCCACGTTAAAAACTGAGCAAGGCGCGTGGCATTATGTCCACCGTTTGTACAATTTGAAATAAGTATAAGAACAAATAAATTAATTCAATGTAACTACGAAGTTTGTGTGACTTGGACTTGGCTCAGTTTTACACTTCATAACTTTTCGGAGATTAAAATTTGGTAAATTAAATTTTTTTTATTGTTTGATTTAACTTTATCAAATAAATAACATTTCTAACAATCTGTTTCCCCGTAAGAGATACTGTCCTTTCTTCGAAAAGCACGTTAAGTCATCGTTACCACGCCACTGTATTACCGCTATTAGGGCGGTAATTTGTAATGACTCTCAGTCTCCTACTAAGTAACCACCTACCTACCAAGTAAACGGCTAAAAACTCTGACATCAGGGTTTTTCGGGCCGTTCGTAAAATCGGTGTCAAGCGATATAATATTGATTACAAAATAAAGCCGCATTGATAAAAATATAATGGACAGTGAGATTTACGGCTTACAGTTTAATCTCCCTCCGTCATAAAATGTGACACATTTCGTACATAGTAATTGATCGGTATCGGTCGGCAAACGAATGACAGACAGACAGACTGGCGACATTCAGTCATGTTTACATGACGATGATATAACACTTTTTATTGGAAGCCACTCCAATCATACCTACTATGAGTTGAATTCCTAGAGATTAAAATATGTAGGTAGGTACTTACAACAGTTACAATTGATTGGTGAATATGCTCAGATTTAAGGTGCCCTAAAAGAATGGTCGTGCTACGCGTCATGCCGCTGTCAATAGGACTGGTTCGTATGGGCCTTTATTGAGATAAGCTGTCACATTGACGGCGCACTACGCCGCGTACAGCGCCCGAACTTTAAAAAACCGGAGGAGGACCGAACTAGATCAAAGGAAAAGTTTACATTAACCTTCCTCGTAAAATGTTTGTCACAGTTCATACATTGTATCTAATGTAATCGATTGATATCGGCGAGTGATAGACAGACAGCCTGGCGACATTTAATGGTATGTTTACAGTATGTCGATGACATAACAGTTTGTAGATAATGTGCCTACATTGAAGGGGAGAAACTAGCGCTTGTTTTTTTTTACAGCTTTAATTTTACTCTGGCAAAAAGCAATAAAATGAAGTCATAGAATAAGCATCGTTTTGCTTGGTACTTTAATCAGCAGCACTTCTGGCGAAAAACTTGTCTTGTATTCACCAGCACAACAACCATAGGTAAGAGATCAACTTATATTGGCTTTTCTTTTTGTGTAAAAAACAGTATAAGTTGGTCCCTTAAATCAGTAGCTTGATGTGATATTCAACCTACTTACCTATTTAAGAAATCAAATTATACTCGTTTCTTTATGTGTATTGTAGGAAAGCTGGTATAAGTTGATCCATTAAATAGGTAGTACTAAATGCAATCAGTTATTGATTTGTATTCTACCTGTTTTGACAATAAGATGCTAATGAGAATGCATTGTTGCAGGTACGTTGCGCCACCCTGTAGTAAATCGGAGCTGATTCGCTTCATGGTGAGTGAATTATGTGATTGCCGATTGTGATTTGTGGATAACTTAGTTAAGGAAATAAGACTAGGCTAGAGTCAACTGCTTTGAGGAAGGTGAGTAATAGGTATACCAGCTGATGTACCGAGCTAGTGCGATTGATCAATAGATAGTGCCCACTCTAGTATGTAGTAGTAGGTACATTTACAAAAAAATATCCTAGACATTTCACACAGCGGCATCTAAGCACAAAGTAAGTATTGGCTAGCGCAATCTAAGTAACCCCGTTGGTAGCCCCAAATTAAATAAATAATAGGTTATAATTAATAATACCACCGCCCACGCGCCGTTTTTCTATATAATTTGTGGTAATACAGGCTGGGTTAGACAGATTCTGCTCTGTATTATAATATGGGATATTGCTTTTTTTAACTGTAACATAAATACAATAAACTTGAAACTCACTAAAAGGGATAGAAGCTGTTAACATCATCTCAGTATGCATACAGACAGACACAAAGTTGTATGTTTACATTGGAGACGCCAGTCGTTATTGGGTGTTAATGATACGGACACCTACGCGGCGCGACACGGAATTTATGTAAACTAATTCCCTTTGCACTTTTTAAAGGCACTTCTTCAGCCTTCTTTAGTTTCATGGTCGGATCATTGGACGTTGAACGTTGTCCCACACGAAAGAGAGAAACAGATTAACTTTGTACGGAGTAAGTGCTACGTTCATGGAAATGAGACAATTTCGCCTATCTACCTACTTCAAAGACTGTTGGACATGGTCTTCATAGCACAACCTACTCAAACCTACCTACAGACAGACAGACAGACACAAAGTTGTATGTTTAGTGCTTGTTTAGTGTTTACAGTCGAGACGTCGAGTGTCGTTATTGGGTGCTAATGATACGACATACCTACGCGGCGCGACACGGAATTTATGTAAATTAATTCCTGAGACATTTCTTCAACATTTTTTGGTTACTTCGGGTCGTTAGACAACTCGTTGTCCCACTCGAAAGAGTGTGTGTGAGAGAAAGAGATAAAGAGAGAGATCAACTTTGTACGAAATGATACTTTTGCAGGAATGGGTCAATTTTGCCTACAAGCTAAAAAGACTGGACCTACTCAAACCTACCTACAGACTACAGACAGACACAAAGTTATATGTTTAGTGTTTACATACGAGACGCCAGTCGTTATTGGGTGCTAATGATTCGACACACGCGTCGCAACACGGAAATTATGTAAATGAAATCCTGTTACACTTTTAAAAGGCATTTCTTCAGCTTTCTTCAGTTTCAATAATTTTGGTTTGTCATACGTACGACTCCTTATCCCACACGAAAGAGAGAGAGAGAGACAGATTAACTTTGTACGAAGTAAGTGCTACGTTCATGGAAATGAGACAATTTCGCCTATCTACTTACTTCAAAGACTGTTCGACATGGTCGTCATAGAACAACCTACTCAAACCTACATACAGACAGACACAAAGTTGTATGTTTACACTGGAGACGCCAGTCGTTATTGGGTGCTAATGATACGACACGCGCCGCGACACGGAATTTATGTAAATTAATGCTTGTTGCACTTTTTAAAGACTCTTCTCTGGTTTCAATTTATACTAAGGGCTAATTTCATAGGCTTGAGGCAATTTTACCTGCTAAAACATGGCTTTAACATTGTTGGTATCATCAGGACATGCATTTCTAGAAATAAAGAGACACAATTATTACAAACACTTTCTGTACAGATGTTACACGGTTTTCTTACACGGTTTTCCTGGATTTTGTTGGTTTAGCTATCTATCTTAAGTGTACCCTTCTGTTTAAAATTTTGCATTGATAATGCAGCAACGAGTATCACCCCGTGCAAGATTTATAAAAGTGAAAAATTGCTTTTTAATGCAACGGGTTTTTTACGATACACACGACGACGACGCTGCAGCGGGGCTTCATCAATCACGACACGAAAAACACCTTTTATAAAAACAAATAACGGCTCGCGAATTTCGAATTTCGAACCTGACGCCATTTTGCGGTCAGCAGGATAAATGGCGGGAGCTTCAAAGAGCGACATGGGAAATCAGGAAACTGTTATGCACAAGTGATTTCGTTATAAAATCAACATGGGTTTAATATTAAATGTGTACAACCGACATAAAAGAGATTCTTAACTAGTTTAAAAGGATAGTTAACCCAGTTTCAGAGATAACCTATTTAGATTTTACGTAGCAGCGAGGATGAAATCTTTTATCCTTGTAGGGAAATATTGCCAGACCAGCGGCCCGCTAGCGGTTTCACTCGCTGCAACTCGTTTTCCCGCGGGAAAAGGCATTTTCCCGGCATGTGTCATACCCACATATAAGTAATCATCCTTTTAAATCACCAAATAGGTAAAGATGCGCTTCAAAATCCGCTGAGTGAGGAGGAAGATAGATAGACAGACGGAGAAACGCAAAAGCGACTTAATTTTATGCTGTGTACGTACCAAATTGTTTTGTACAGTACCTATTTTGTAACAGTTTTAAAAAACAGTAATTTAATGACTTTTTCTTAAAAATCCGATCGATCAAAAATATTAATAAGTAGGTATATGTATTTTACCCAGAATTAGAAATGATTATTAGTTAAATTTAACTTATTACATCATTCACTACACAAGACAAAACCCAGAAGCAGGTGATAGACATGTTTTAAAAGCCATGTCACTGTATTTCTTCAAATCGGGCATTTTGTGAAACGCCCGTCGAAGCTCGGAGTGTTGCGTGCAGTTGCGGTAGAACTGTTTGATGTGTCAGTTGTCAGCTTGTCAATCAGCTGATCAAAGGATAGGGTGTAATCAGTCTGGCTGTTCTGTTGAAATACTATCAGTTTATATGGAGAAGTGATTTACCTATTAGTAGACAACTGTCTAAAGTCAGTCAGTGCAGTTTCGAATTGATTTGATTTATTTATTGATGCTTCTGGATTGTGCACTGACTTTTATTTTCTATCAAAAAAAATATGTGGCGCCTACGTACCTACAAGTAGTCTTACGTACGTAAATAACTTTCTTAAAAACTTTGTTTTACTGTTATCTCGATTGCTTTTGCTAGCATGTTGATAGAAAACAAACGTTTTTTACTAAATAATAAACCTAACATTCGTTTCAATTTATTCTACTAATGATATTATACAGCTTTTCGTCCACTCCTCCACGTCCTTTGGTTGATACCTACAGTCATAATAATAATCAAAACCATCACAGGAATGAACCGTACTCATAATTACTACTCACATTTTGACATCTTATGGAAATGTCGCAGGACGTTACATTTTACTAAAGGCATGTTTACACTACAAGTGGTGCCGGCTTAGAATAGCATCACCCCATATCTTTTTCGTGAGTGTCGTAAGAAACGATTGTCTGGATTTGAGACTTGACGTATATGGCAATTTTAGGCGACAGGCTGACAACCTGTCACTATTGTGATACACAGTCTTCTGAATGACTCTCAAACTTTTGTTAGATCTAGTGTAAATGACCGCATTTTACAGCCGTTTACGCTCTGCCTACCATGCAAGGGATATAGGCGTAATATATGTATGTATGTATTGTTAGTTATTAATTGTAACACTGTTGGATTTATGTTCTATAATTGCAAACGTCTCGGTTTATTTCGTGAATAACGTAAACAATGATGACAGGCGACACAAGTGTTGCTATAATAAAATAATAATGTTCGGTAGGAGTGGTACTGTATTTCCTCGTATGATGGGCCAACGCATTCTATTTCATTTCATTGCTTTGTTAACTGACAAAGATACCACTATCGAGTTGTCCTGGCAACGTTGGTTCGAGTATGGTTCGAAATACAGTACCAGACTAATATGCGGCGGTGTAGTGAATTTAATAATTATCAAAGTTTAAAAATGTAACGGTACCGTCTGACATTCTGTATTAGGAGTTCTGTGAATAAAGTCGTGCCATATAGTGTAAATTACTCTTGGCCTTTTCATTATTAACATTTCAGAAGTGTTTTTCGATTTTCCACGTGCAATTTTTAGCTCAAGCCACTTTAAATGAAGTGAAGCCAGCGTGAGTTTTGCGGCAGTGAAGCGGAATGAGGAAAGAGGCGCCTTTTTCTTTCGTGTGGAACAACAAGTCGTCCAACTACCTTATAACGCGCCTGCACCAACCAGAAGGAATGGTGGAGTCGTGTGATGATAAATGATGGATGGGCGATCGGATTGATTGAACGGCAACATCGTGGAACATCGTGGACTGTTCGCGGTGAAGAGGTGCTATGTGCAATTATTACAATAGCTCCCATATCATGGTGTGTAGACCGTGATTCAGTAAGGTACGTTTGAAAGTTTTAATTACTAGTTATGTACCTACCCTCCTTGTGCTTACATATTTGGTAAAAGATTAATTCAGTTTGGTATATATGTAGGGTATGTATTTGAAAATTAGCAGTTACGTTTATTTTTAAAAAGAAAATCACACCTAGGTATGTCGTTTACATATCACGCCTGCATCTTTTGCGGGGTTGACAGAGCGTTCCTATGACATATGTTGAGGGTAGTTTCAAAAATTGTATATCCCTATTGTGTTCATTGCCTAAAAATTAAATACAAAATGAATCTTTTAATCGTTTCTTACGGCACTCGCCTTAAAAAAACATATATTTTGTGATGCTATTCTAAACCGACATCACACTATGGTGGTAGGTACTGTCACAATACTAATACATTCTTTTTGTTGTTTTCTCGGAACCCGTGACAAAATATATGGATACAATGAGGTGCTGAAGGGCTGCTTTCGACTGGAGAAAATAACGGCAGTCGCAGATTCCTGTATAGACAGCATTAGAGCTTTGCAACTGAAACATTTTATCATAAAAAAAAACATCTCCCGGAACTATTTATATAACAGGTACGTAAACCAGTACTGATATGATAAGAAAATTTGGTTCATTTATTAGTTAAATACTAATTATTTTTATATCGAGAACTTTCTGCACCGTCATCTCAAGTGCGCGAAACCGCATAAGGTATATGATTATTCGCGTATCAATCAATCAGTTAATGTCAATGTTGTTCTTATTCTGGCTAAGGTTCTTTAAACCACATCTGTAACAGGTAACACAAAAAAAAATACGTGTGTTCTTCATATCAATTATTTACTAATGTGATTCTTTTTCACATGTTGCGACATTGGTTGGAGGCATTGGGGAAGCAATATGGCAAAGAGAAGTGATAGAATCTCGCACGAGCAACGTTCAGCCATGAAAAGTAAATAGAAGAAAGAAACTCATCGAAGAAAATATCGTTGATATTGCTATTGGTGGAGACTAGCTGGTGGCCTGATCTATTTCTGTAGGGTCATGTGGGCTACAGTGGATCGCTTTGTTTTCCAATTATCATTTCTTAGCAATGGATGAACGTAGAAAGTTTAAAGTATGTGGATCTTGAACTAAATATTTTTTTTTCATACTTGATATTTCGATTATTTTATGTGTTTATTTCAAAAGTCAGAAGTGAGCCGTTGTGTACTAGGGTACAATGGCTCTGTCTGATTTATACAGTACCTAGATCATTGCGGATAAATATAGAGAGTAATAAATTAAATGAACACAATTAATAGTTAGCCAAATAAGTCAAAAAATTACATTCCAATATCAATTTTATCAAGATTAAAGCAATCATAACAAGTAGTAATGAAAATTACAACACCATTTTTTTTATTTACTTGAATAATGTACTTTTGAACATTTTAACTTGATCCATTGTGTGCGTTTGGGGTATGCGCCACTGTAGCAACCGATGCCAATTTGTAATTATAATAATGATTTATTGATTTTACGTAAATCACTTTTGGATAAGACATATGGTGTTAATTTAAAAATATCACCAAATCAAAAATGTTCATATTGATGAAGTAAGAATATAAGAAATTACACAAAGCTTAATTTTAACACATAAATTCCACAAGATTTATTTAGTTATGCGCTAGAGGCGCAAATTTTACTGTTTCATTTATATTTTGTGTGCCAAGCTTTTCTAATGACCGATGAAAACATATAATATGCTCGTTCCTTAAACACAAAATCTTACTAAGCCTGTGTTCCCCAGTATTAAAGTAAACAGTCAAAAGAAAAAGAAGAATAATGATAATATATTAGTAATGATTTACAAGATGTGTTTTAGGAAGTCACATTCTAATCAAATTAATTAATATTATAATAACAATAAAATAAGATAACAAAAAAAACCTTTGAAGAAATAGTATTATTTTTTTACTTAAACAAGTAAACAAGTGTACAAGTAAACAAGTAAACAAGTAAACAAGTAAACAAGTAAACAAGTAAACAAGTAAACAAGTAAACAAGTAAACAAGTAAACAAGTAAACAAGTAAACAAGTAAACAAGTAAACAAGTAAACAAGTAAACAAGTAAACAAGTAAACAAGTAAACAAGTAAACAAGTAAACAAGTAAACAAGTAAACAAGTAAACAAGTAAACAAGTAAACAAGTATATACAAGTAAACAAGTAAACAAGTAAACAAGTAATCAAGTAAACAAGTAAACAAGTAAACAAGTAAACAAGTAAACAAGTAAACAAGTAAACAAGTAAACAAGTAAACAAGTAAACAAGTAAACAAGTAAACAAGTAAACAAGTAAACAAGTAAACAAGTAAACAAGTAAACAAGTAAACAAGTAAACAAGTAAACAAGTAAACAAGTAAACAAGTAAACAAGTAAACAAGTAAACAAGTAAACTAGTAAACTAGTAAACAAGTAAACAAGTAAACAAGTAAACAAGTAAACAAGTAAACAAGTAAACAAGTAAACAAGTAAACAAGTAAACAAGTAAACAAGTAAACAAGTAAACAAGTAAACAAGTAAACAAGTAAACAAGTAAACAAGTAAACAAGTAAACAAGTAAACAAGTAAACAAGTATACAAGTATACAAGTATACAAGTAAACAAGTAAACAAGTAAACAAGTAAACAAGTTAATTGTAATATTGTGCACGTTTTATCCGCTTATCTTCAATCAACTTACACTTTCCTAGGTCTGCTGGAAGACATTTCATTAGAAATAAGCAGTACCTGTTGTACCATTTTTCAAATGAAATTATGTATAAATTTTATTGTGTACAATAAATTGATAAATAAATAAACAAGTTAACAAGTTAACAATTAAACAAGTAAACTGGTAAATAAGTAAGTAAAGGAATTAAGCAAGCAAGCAATGAGCGAGTAAGCAAGCAAGTAAAACAGTTAAAAAAAAACAAGTAGAAAAGTTGACAATTAGACAAGCAGACAAGTAGACATGTAGACAAGAACATAAGCAGACAGAATAGTAGACACGTAGACAAGCAAACTAGTAGGCCAGTAAACCAGTTAAACACTTAACCAGTAAATCAGTAGACCAGTATACCATTTAACCAGATGAAAAGGCTGGTCCACAGTTGTGTCTTGTTAGCCGTAATATGTTGAAACTCTTAGTATTTTAAGACATCGCGAATCGTTTTGTTGGAATTATCTGTAAGAGGTTAGTTAATCAGAGATGAGATGAGACTACTGATTGAGCGTAAATAAACGCTTATTTTGTGTATGTAACATCTGTTCCGGACTAATGTTATATGTCTTAGATACTTAGTTTTATTATTGAAGCCGATGTTCATTTTTGCTAAACAATAATAATATTCTTTAGTTGTTTGACGTTGAAACTATTGAAGATTACAATAGATTTAAATTGATTATTAAAGTTAACGATTTAAAAGAAAATAAGAATTAAGGTAAAGTAAACCATGAATGTGCAAAGATAAATAATGGTTTTAATAACGAGCTTTGTTTAAAAAAAAAAAACTGCGTTGCGGTTACTGAGATTAATCAGATATTAAAAGCTTATGTACCGAGCGAGCTTTTCGGGAGTTTCTAAAAGCTTATGTACCGAGCGAGCTTCTCGGGTGTTTCTAAAAGCTTATGTACCGAGCGAGCTTCTCGGGAGTTTCTAAAAGCTTATGTGTCGAGCGAGCTTCTCGGGAGTTTCTAAAAGCTTATGTACCGAGCAAGCTTCTCGGGAGTTTCTAAAAGCTTATGTGTCGAGCGAGCTTCTCGGGAGTTTCTAAAAGCTTATGTACCAAGCAAGCTTCTCGGGAGTTTCTAAAAGCTTATGTGTCGAGCGAGCTTCTCGGAAGTTTCTAAAAGCTTATGTACCGAGCGAGTTTCTCGGGAGTTTCTAAAAGCTTTTGTACCGAGCGAGATTCTCGGAAGTTTCTAAAAGATTATATGTACCGAGCTAGTTTCTCGGAAGTTTCTAAAAGATTATGTAACGAGAGAGATTCATTGAAGTTTATGAGCCAGATTTTCGGATATGTCTAATATTGGCCAATAGAAAAGTGTTGTAAAAAAAAAACTAAGCGAGCTTCATTACACTTACAGTGTTTTTTTTTTGTGGTGGGTCAAGATTTATAAATTTCTAAGAGGTTTCTATATTATTATTTTCAAAATCGAATTTCCATTGTATAATTTTGAAAGCCAGTTCCTTCGAAGTAACAAGACATGTACCTAATTTTTAATATTTTGTAATTTTTGGTAATTATACGTTTTTTTTTAAACAATATTTAACATTATGTTGAAATATAACTATGAAACGAAATACTACAAGATTTAAGATAAATTGAAAGTTAAATCAACTAAACAAAAACAAAAATTAATCAAAATAATCTCGAGTAAATTAAAATGAATAATATCAATAAATTAGATAATAAAATCTATGGACGTCAAATATTTAAATAATTGATCATTAATGAATAGAACTAAACCAACATATTTTTTTCGTGTAACAACAAAGTATGTACCTAGTACTGTTTTTTTAAATTTGGGGTCTTGGTTAATAATACGAAGCCTAAAGACAAGATTGCTAATAAAATACGGTGAAACTACGAGTCACATCGAGTAAAAAAAAAATAAGGTTCTTATTATTACGAGGACGCAATGTGTAGCCAGGAATAGCCGAGTATGTGAGTAATTTAGCTGAAAAGTACTGAAAAATTAATATTATTTTTAGAAAAAAAAAATCCTTTTTGAATATTGATATTTTAAGATTAAAAATAAGTATTTTTGTGTGTTAGTTTGTTTAAAATACTTTAGACATTGAGATTGTTTAAAATGTTACGATTTGTAGAAAATATTTTTGAGAATAATATTATTGTAAATATTTTAAATAATGGATCGTTTGTGTGTTAGTTCATTTGAAATACTTTAGACATTGAGATTGTTCAAAATGTTACGATTTGTAGAAAATATATTTGAGAAAAATATTATTGTAAATATTTTAAATAATGGGTCGTTTGTGTGTTAGTTTATTTGAAATACTTTAGACATTGAGATTGTTTAAAATGTTACGATTTGTAGAAAATATTTTTGAGAATAATATGATTGTAAATATTTTAAATATGGGTCGTCAAAAACAGTTGTTAAAACTTATTGTTAAATTATTGTAAGACAAAATAATGTCTGTGATATTCTTTCATTACGAGGGCGTAATTAAGATTCAGGATTGGCCGAGTGTTAGTTATTAATTGTAACACTGTTGGATTTATGTTCTATAATTGCAAACGTCTCGGTTTATTTCGTGAATAACGTAAACAATGATGACAGGCGACACAAGTGTTGCTATAATAAAATAATAATGTTCGGTAGGAGTGGTACTGTATTTCCTCGTATGATGGGCCAACGCATTCTATTTCATTTCATTGCTTTGTTAACTGACAAAGATACCACTATCGAGTTGTCCTGGCAACGTTGGTTCGAGTATGGTTCGAAATACAGTACCAGACTAATATGCGGCGGTGTAGTGAATTTAATAATTATCAAAGTTTAAAAATGTAACGGTACCGTCTGACATTCTGTATTAGGAGTTCTGTGAATAAAGTCGTGCCATATAGTGTAAATTACTCTTGGCCTTTTCATTATTAACAGTATGTTTGTCGCAGGACGTTACATTTTACTAAGGACTTGTTTACAAGAGCTATTGTCGTTGTATGCGGTGTTTGCATTTTCACATAACAGTAGAATAAATTATAGAACAGGGTAGAGACCTCGTAGAGAGTAGAGACCTAATTTAGTTTGAGCCGTGCAGTGGTAGAGCAAAATGGGCGGTACTTTTTCTATGTACTATGTAAGCTCTCGGTATGTACTTTGTTTAAATTTCATAGCGTGTTTTGTAAATTGTATAAATACTTATTATTATTGTATTTTTTCAACATGGCGGTTTTACTATATCCATACCTAAACTGTTACAATACAAACAATTTAAAAGTTCTTAGTCATCTATCACTTTCACCGTACCATCTAAACATGCCTTAACCTTACTAAAAACGCGTCAAAAATATAAAGGACCGCGCGCTATCGCGACAATTTATCTAAGTGGCGCGACTTATCGCCCGACAAATCGGCCGACAAAAGTCGGAGTCCGATCTCGGTCCCCGATACCGACACTTGGCACTCTCTGCCCAAACAAATCGTGTCAAGTGGACGGAATTATGACGCGGGTGACGTGAGAAATAAAACAAACGCCCGTTCTGATTCTTGCGTGATTTATGATTTATTTTATTTGTAAACTTTTGACTTTCTCAGCTTCTTTAGCGCGTTGGTTTGACAGGCTGACAAATTGATTGTAAAAACTTCGCTAAAACAACAAATTGAACATTAGATTTGAATACGAAAACAGCTGGCTGGAATTTGTATTTTTGTTAAAAATTAAACGAACGACGAAAAAATACATTTGTAAATGGCGATTTCAAATTTCCGGACGAAAACCAGCCAGCGTTACTTTCTGTCATGTTTTACAGCAATTAAAACCTTTTCCACTCATCCTTTTCCGTTTATTTTTATTTCCAAAGCTTTTAACCGTGAAACGCGCCAGCTTATTTCAGAAGCTAGATTTTATCTGTGACTAAACTTGTTGCCATATGTGTAAATTTACTGCGAAATTTACGCTCAAAGCAACTGTTGGACTCAACTAACTTCAGACTTGTAAATATGTTTCGTATTTACTTTTAGAATGTTTATTTTTAGTTGTGTAACGTATTTTAGGAAAGGAAACAAGGCGAAAATAACCACCCCTTTCAGTAAAGATGATGTGTGGTTCTAAGTGTTTGTAATTAAGTATTATGAGTTATAAGGAATGTTTAGACTCATTATGATGTTTTGACGACTTGAAGATGTTTGCTTTGGTGTAGCATGTTTGACCAATTTAGATATTTTTTTTGTTTCGTTCATGAGGGATGTATTGTTGTCTACATATTTGGTCCAAAGTTATCACACCTTGCTGGCTTAGAATAGCAGTACTTCATCTCTATTCGCAGACGTTATCTGAAAAAGGCTACATAGGGTATGAATTCAGGGAATAGGCAGCAGCGTACCTTCCGAATACCAAATTTACACTGCACTCGCCAATCTACTTACTAAGTGTGGTAACAACATAGAGGGGCTCATTGCCAGTAGTGGACTGTTGTGGCCATTACACGAGAAACACACGCAACGTCCGTTTGTGCGTCATTTATTCGAATCTCCATCCTACCTGCATACGAATCATTTATGTCAAACGACATCGCCAAACGCTACTTCAACGGATGCGTCTGTCAAACAGTTTGACATAAACCGTATTCGTTTGAAAATAAGGTGGAATATCGAACAAATGACGCACAATAGGACGTTACGGTGTGATTCTCGCCTGTTGATGTTGTATTTGTACCACAACCAATTTTGCCCCAAAACTATCAGTGCACTTTGCATTATTCGATCCGCCCGCTGTACCAATACGCCATTGTCAATCAGTGCGTCATTAATATTCTGATGGTCGTGTTTTGTTTGGGCACCGAACGGTTATTGTTAATTGTAGTGTGCTGAAAATGTTACTATAGACGCTAGCTCCGAATTTAATGTAGGAAATCACATGTAGAGATCACGTTTTGTGAGAAAATTTTGTACATGTAAGATGAGGTATGAAAATTGCATCGGAAAATCTCAAATATCGCTCGCATTTCGATAAAGCGGAATTTCATGCATTACTGAGTTATAAGTACATACCTCTACACCAGCTGGCAGCTACCTATTCCAATTTTTTGTACATAAAAGAGAAAAATGAGACTGCGGTAGTTTGAAAGTCTTATTTTGAGTTTTAATTCCACTATTTTGAATTTATGTAATTTTAATATGGCCAGTGTCACTTGCGCTGCTGTTAAAATGACAAATTTAACGATACCTCACATGTACAGATCCGCCCAGCCGTTTGGGCTGTAGCCGGCAAAAAAATAGTTTTTGTCCACATACATACATTCATACCCACATACATCATACTCTCAAAATCAAAATATTGGATTTGAAAACGGCTATGCAGAGTGAAGCTGTTTTTACATTATGTAACATTATTTTCTCTATGTAATTTTTATTTCATAAACCATTCATGCTTAATATTTCTTCTAATTTGTTACAGATTTAAGCACCAACGAAGGGTTTAACAAATTTTCGTGACCAAAATTATTAATGGGAAAACAAGCAGGTGTATTAAAATACAAAAACCCGACTGCGGTAATTTCACCACTGTTATATGGTACTCCGCCATTTCGATTTTAAGAAACTTAAATATTATAGATTATGTTATTTGCACTTCTGAGACAAATCTAACATATGCTTAGATCCGCTCAGCCGCTTAGGCTGTAGCCCGTGAAAATACCTACATACATGGATACAGTATTATCGAAAAACATAACCCTCCATCTGAGGCAGTCGGGTAAAAATTAATATTCCACCGGGCACATTAAAGTACGTGGCTTATGACGGCATGAAAATGGGCCTGTTTAAGTTGAATACATTTCCACTATTAATAAAATCACAGCAGTTCATAATTAGCGCTCATTTATATTCATTATTCAAGCCACTTTGTTTGGCGTCTGTCGTCGTCTGTATTTTGACCATTTTCAATGACAATTTCAATGTTTTTGTGAATTTTGTTGTATCTAACAATTTTAATACCTAATTATCGATCGTCAATTGTTTTTCGTGGCTTCTTTGAACATTATATATTTTTCCCCGTTCGTCGTTTGTCGGGGCATATCGC
Source organism: Phthorimaea operculella (assembly GCA_024500475.1). Lineage (NCBI taxonomy): Eukaryota > Metazoa > Arthropoda > Insecta > Lepidoptera > Gelechiidae > Phthorimaea > Phthorimaea operculella. The sequence continues at coordinate 2,295,792 of JANFCV010000083.1, read as the reverse complement.
GAAATGTCTAAATTTGCGAAGCGCCTACTACATACTTAAATTACTTAATTTTCCTAAATCAGTACCAAATTTCTGTTATGCATGTTTTGCTGTATCGATTGTATATTTTACTAACTAACTAAGCTGGCTATCCCGTTAATTTAGAACAACCGAACACAGTCAACTGGTACTAATGTGTCCATTATGCTTTTGACAATGCGCTTTCAGAATTAGGCGTGCATTATGCAAAACTGAACATCACTAGTGAACAACCACAGGGCATATAGGTTGTTAATTTAAATGTGCATTCGACATCATCATCTTCCTGCCCTTATCCCAATTACTTGGGGTCGGCGCAACACGTTTCGTTGAACACAAAATCGAGTTGCATTCACGTACATTCGACAAATTATATAATTTTAAGTAGAGTAAAATGTTTTGTTGTAAATTGAATAAATTAAGTTCAATAACTTCTGTGAGAGATAGGAGAACATTGGTCTGCCATCTCATCTGGTGATGAATGTAGGTGTATATCTTGGGGCATAAAAATATAATTTGTCCTAGTACGCTATTTTGACTCGACCGTGCCTACCTATAGGTAACTAGCTCATGTAAGGACTGATTGTTCAGTACTACAAGGTGGGCCAAAAGTAATCAAATCACCCTATGTGAATCACCTCCCATTTTTTTATTAGGCATTAAAATCGACTACTGTTTTCGGAAATCAATCTTTCGAAGATGCCAAATTTATGTGATTATGTTTCTAAAAAGACATTAGTGAAATTGCCATCTCTACCGTACGTTTTAACTTTAAACACGCTAATTTCCATACATTCCTGACCATGTTTTTTTTTTTTCATTTGTGGTGGCTTCAGGGACTTGAAAGTTTTATAAACTGTAATTTGTAATCTTGAGCTTTTAAAAATACCATTGGGTGAATTCTGGCGTTGTCAGATCTGGAGATCTGACCAATGGGTTCAAAAACCAAATTCTGTGGATTGATTTTCACCAACTTGCATCAAGTCTGGAGTTGGCATCTAACTGCTTTCTTTATTTTTTATTTTACAGCATTAAGTTCACATCTTCGAAGGATTATTCAGTGATAACAAAACTTATTTTAACTTAATAAAAAGAAAATGGGGGCCGTTCTAACATGAGAAGGGAGGATTTCAGAGACCATTTTTGATTTGACTCAGGAGGTGGCAATTTGACCAATGTCTTTTTTAAAAACATAATCACATAAATTTTAAATATTCAAAAGATTGAATTCCGAAAACAGAAGTAAACTTTAATGACTAATAAAAAAATGGGAGGCACATCCTATGGGATGACTTCTTTTGGCCCACCCTGTAGATTGCTTTTTCAGGACATTGTTTTATAGTTTCAATTACATTATTTCTCACTTGATTTTAAGGTTCCGTGGTTATTATCACTAAAACTATAAGACATTATAACGGGTTTTAACTCAAGCACATAAGTCTGCCATTGCGGAACACCTGCTTGAGTCTGGTCCAAACCACTGGATCGAATTACATAATCCAAAAGTACTTTCGACCGAACGCCACTACATACCAAGACTGGTAAGCGAGGCTATTGAAATCACCAAGTACAAAAATTTCAATAGAGAAGATGGCTTCAAATTGTCAAGTACATGGAATCCAGTGGTAAACTTGTGTAAAAATAAGTTTGTGTCTAAACCTGCAATAAAATCATGCGATACCGTTAGTGTGTGTTGTCGAGATGACTTTCAGTGAGTCCGATAGTGACCAAAGTGTTCCGAAAAACGCAGAAGAATGAGGGAGACAGATATGTTTGCCCTAGCCGTCACCCGCAGCCGCTCCAGTTTACCCGTGATCATGGCGATTGCAACATCGCCGAAATATTGGGTGCTCGATATACCCCTACCGTGAGTTAAAACCCGTTATAATGTCTTATAGTTTTACATTATTTCTGTTTAACTCTTTGTACCACCCTGTAGGTACTCATTTATTTGTAGGTAATATCACGAACTGCTAATGATGGTCCAGTACTATGTAATGTTACCAACTGTTACCGCTTATTAATAAATGATTTTGGTTCAAAACATTAATGACGATATCAAAATGGCGGTTTTTGGCTCATTAGCATTGTGCACAAGTTGTTGGAACCAATTTTAATTTTATTTGATTGTTATATTGTTTTATGGGATAAAGTTTCTTTTTATTTCATCATCAGTGCTGCGGGGCAAAGGCTTCCTCCAAGTGCCTCCATAAACCGCGATTCTGTACCTACCAACTGCATCTGAAAATTACGACACAAGAAATATTACCTACTTATCTACCTAAGCTGTGTATGCACATGTATCTTTAAAGTGGTCTCAACGTCTCATGGATACTTTTTGTGATAGTTACTGTATCAGAATAAGGTCGAAATCGTATTGTTCCAACGCATACGATTCCAACGCAGCGCAAAAATCACGCCGACATGGACGTTATGTGTGTAAAGCGCTTTACCTGTAGTCTGTAGTTTAATAAAATGGGGCACTGGTTGTCGAGATGGTGGCGAAGATAACACCAGATTACAGAAAACATGACGCGACAATTTGTTATACGCACCCTGCTCTCTACCTACCTATTATACTTACTACAAAGACTACGAACTACTAGATAGGACTTTCTTTTTGTTTTGTTACTTATTGCGGTAGATGCCTACACCTGTCTCTGTTGCACCTGGATTGCAAAATTGTTCCCCAATGCAGCGTCAACTGTCATAGTATGGTTTTCGCCGCTACTAGAAGACATTTTTTGACACCTGTCTGTATACCTGTGTTTGGTGTCGTTGGATTTTCCATGATTCCTTGGTTCAGGATCCGAAATCGTCGTTAAATATTCAAAAATAAATTGCGATAAAGTAGTCAAACATGTCATGTTAACAAATACTTAGACGTCAATAATGCACTGCGATGGACGTTACGTGTGTTCTCGCCTAATTTGTCTCTAAGAGAGACTAATTTGAAGTTCCTTAGGTACGTATGTATAATGAAAATTGGTCCCTTTTAGACACGCAAAAAGAAACAGCCAAACAATTTGCGCTCCGAAATTCGCGAGATTCCATTTCTTAAGTTTTCTGCTTTGTCTCTTATTTATTCCATTTTCCATTCAGCTCTGTTTTGCGCTATTTTTAGTTTCGCTTCAATGCCGTATCTAGTACTTCTAATCAGTCCTTCCCAATATCCGTGTACACCTGCGCATGCGACCGACCGGTTACAATAATTACAGGCTCCATTAATTGAATGTTATTGAATTAGGGCCCCGCCTCCTCTCGCCCGGCCGATGTTTATCGCCTTGCTTTGAAGTATTTTGTATGGTGTTATATAGGTAAAATTATAAGACATTATAACGGGTTTTAACTCACGGTAGGGGTATATCGAGCACCCAATATTTCGGCGATGTTGCAATCGCCATGATCACGGGTAAACTGGAGCGGCTGCGGGTGACGGCTAAGTGCTCCATCCATAGGTTTTTTTTTCTACAAATAGATGGTGTAGCAATGGGCAGCCCAGTAGCCCCAGTAGTTGCTAACCTATGGATGGAGCACTTCGAGTTTCTGGCCATTAACACTGCACCATTGCCAATCAAGTTGTGGAAAAGATATGTTGACGACGTGTTCTGTGTACTGGAGGGAAACGACCAGTCAGTGCAGCAATGTCTACTGCATCTTAACTCGATCCACAGCAACATACGTTTCACGGCAGAAATAGAGAAGGATAGGTCTCTGGCATTCCTGGATGTGAAGTTGACGGTCAGAAGCGACGGCACTCTCAGTCACACGGTCTACAGAAACCGACACATACTGACCGATACCTACACGCAACATCGCATCACCATCCGCGACAGCTTAACTCAGTGGTTACCTCCTTAACAAATCGCGCCTATGACCTTTGCGATAACGAACACCTTCATGAGGAACTGCAACATGTTCAACACGTACTACTGAGCAATGGCTATCCAAAAATTCAGCCTCAGAAACACAAGACTAGGACACCAATTCCCAAGGTTGAGCGTCGTGCTGCATTTCTTCCGTATGTGAAGGGAGTAACAGACAGGATCGGACGGATAATGGATAAGTATTCGATAAAACTGTGTTCACCCTTTCAAGAAGATATCGCAGTTTCTACGGTCACAAAGGATCGATTTCATTAGAATGTCCAGGGGTGTATAAAATAGACTGTAGTTGTGGTAGCTGTTACATTGGTCAAACTAAGCGGACCATCTCCACCCGTGTCAAAGAGCACATAAAGGCAGTGAAAACAATGAAGCACATAAGTCTGCCATTGCGGAACACCTGCTTGAGTCTGGTCCAAACCACTGGATCGAATTACATAATCCAAAGTACTTTCGACCGAACGCCACTACATACCAAGACTGGTAAGCGAGGCTATTGAAATCACCAAGTACAAAAATTTCAATAGAGAAGATGGCTTCAAATTGTCAAGTACATGGAATCCAGTGGTAAACTTGTGTAAAAATAAGTTTGTGTCTAAACCTGCAATAAAATCATGCGATACCGTTAGTGTGTGTTGTCGAGATGACTTTCGAGTGAGTTCCGATAGTGACCAAAGTGTTCCGAAAAAACGCAGAAGAATGAGGGTAGACAGATATGTTTGCCCTTAGCCGTCACCCGCAGCCGCTCCAGTTTACCCGTGATCATGGCGATTGCAACATCGCCGAAATATTGGGTGCTCGATATACCCCTACCGTGAGTTAAAACCCGTTATAATGTCTTATAATTTTAGTGATAATAACCACGGAACCTTAAAATCAAGTGTTGTTATATAGGTACTTTGGTAATCTCAATATTACAACGTAGAGAGTTTACAAAAGGGTTACTCGAACCTATTTAGGATTTTCGCGATAGTCACTTGTTACTCGGAATCTCTACTGTCAAGAATCTCAAAGTAAGTACATTATTTAAATGAGGATCTTTATCGCCTTGCTTTAAAATATTTGTGCGTAAAGTACGGCCGCTTAAAGAAGTCCTATTTGATAGCTGAAAACTACATAGTTAAGTTACTATATAGAAGACATGTCAACAAATAAGAATAGACCTTGTATATTGACATAGCATTACCATCATTTTGACAACTGTCAAATAGGACTTATTGAGCGGCTGTACTTTAGGTAGTAAGAGCGTTACTAAAAAGTTTCATGTCAGAGAATAACTCTGACACCAACACGAAAAGAAAGAAGAATGGTTTTAATAGTTTCAGGTTCTATTCTCAGGAATGGAATACACTGTGTGAAAGTTTGACATTGTTCTCAATTTGACTAGGAAATTGCGGGTAGTGATTGTCCGCAATAAAGATAGCTTCTTCCATCGGAAGGCAGGTTAAATTTAAAAAAAATAAACAATGAAACCGTGAAAATTAGAACCAAGAGCACTTTATTTTATTTCCCAAAGGTCCTCAAACTTATCATGACTACTTTAATTTCTCGCCTTGCAACTCCTCAATAAACTGTCAAACGACTTTTTCCTGCTTCAATCAGATATGGTAAACACCTCCAATTAACATATTTGCCTTATCTCCCGTGGAAGGTGGTTCACACACATTCCGCTCGGTTTGCGGTATTTTGCCGATCCGATGTTACTGACGGATCAATTAGAAAAAAATGCGTTTTGAAGCACATACACAGCACATACGACATCGCATCACTGCTGTATTGCTGTCATCTACCAAATTTGCCAAAAACTGTCGCTGTTAATTGACTTCTTAATTGACGAAGGGAGTTTACGTCACGTTACTGCTTCAAATTGCGGCTGTCACAGGTTGTAATTTGTGTGCTGACTGTCACGAACCGCAAGGTTTGTACGTGTGCGATTTAACTTAGGAGCACAGACGACGCCGCCGTTTAGCCGCATTCGTCAAACACCTATGCCGTAATTCCGCTACTTGACAGATAGGTTAAATGAGCTACTTTTTATGACGATCGAAAACGATATTTGTTGAAATTATAGAAATATGACGTCATAATTCAATATTTTGGATGGAGTCAAAACAATATTTTTTATGTTTATAAATTCTAACTTTTAATATTTTGGCAATCAATGAGTGAAGTCTGTAGTCTTTTTGGACAATTGTTTTAAGCATACTTCTTTTGTATTTTATTTATGACCCTGTGAAATAGAATTATCAAATACCGCAGCATCGTGCAGCGTGTGTGGCAAACTTATCTCGCAGGGAATGTTTAATGTAAGTATTTAATTTGACCATACAACCGTTAATGTGGTCCTGTGAAATAAAGTGGTACGTTTATAAATTGTTCAGATAAGTTCCGGTTTTTTAACGGACTGAATTTGATGCATATTTCTTTACCCACGGCGGAACGGACACGGTATGTGCGGTTGGGGTGAGAGAATATTTTGTGTTTGTGCAAACCTATGTTGCCAATTATCTCTAAACCCACGGGTCGGATTTTGATGCGGTTTTTAGTAATGGATTAAAATTTCGTAGATGCATATTCTTAGATGAGGTATTACGCGAACAACTTGCCAGGGGGCACTGCAGTATACATTTTTTTGTGCAACTAATGTTACCAATTATCACCAAAACCACTGAATATAAATATTTAATAGTGACAGTGACATGACGGATTACGCTCTATATACCCCACAAGGTTTAATGCCTGATGTGTTGAGTATGTGTAGGTACAGGTGTGGTAACAAGATTTTCAAATTGGAGACACGACACTGGAAAAGCGGAATAAATACATTGAAATTAAAAAGAGTAAATATTTCCCCGGTCGGATTTACCTTTTATTTGCATTTACTGAATCCAAACATTGGTAGGTACACAATAATAAACATTAAATAAATATTTGATACGGAATATATAAGGTTACATTTAATTAAGTACAAATTAATATTGTAAGGACGTGTTCTACGCACAAAACTGAAAACTGTTCTTTGAAATATGAAAAAGAAATGACATCTTCTACAATTTTTTTGAAAAAATGTGTCGCTTAGTATGAGAGTGAGAGGCCCAATATTTTTTGCATATTATGTCGGAAAAATCAATAAATTAAAAGTTTTTAGTTTTATTAGTAGAACACACCCTTAAAATATTTTCACTTAATTAAATGTAACCCTATAGGTACATCGTGTTCCTAGAAAAATGCATTTAATTGGATACGTTGTTTAGGGAGTAGTACTGCACAATATTCTGGAATCAATATTGAAAAACGTAATTTTTTTCGACATAAGTCATAATTAGCTGACTGAGTAAATATGCCAGGCCGGTTTATTTTTTTTCGCATTGGTCCTTTTAGCCCTGTGGTGCCGGCATAGCCGTGTGGTGCCGGCAGAGTAGAATAACACTACCCCCCCCCGGAGGGTCGTAAGAGACGACGGAGGGATAAACGCGACCCAAACAGCCAGGGCCAACCGTATGGTGGCGGTTAATCCACCACAAATGCATTCCCAAGGAGGGTTGACGTCTGGTAGGCGGCCGGTCGTAAAATTAAGCCAAATTCTTAATACATTTCCCTCGGAACACGGTGTATAAAATGAAAGAATTTCAATAAATCGGTATCCAAATTAACGCAAGAGCGTTTAACTGAACCTTCACAGAATCATTATCGTTTAATTAATTGCAATTAACTTGATTAATGATGAAGACACGATGGCAAATTATACGTAAAGTAAAATTATGAGGAAAATTTCCTACCAATCTGCTTTTAATATTTATTCTGCCTTTATTTTTTGTAACAGGAGCTTTTTTGATTTATTTCATGAATAATTCTTTAGAACTCAGTCGGCATTTAAGCTGAAGAGATGAGTGCTGAAGTACCTACCGATGGCGAAAGGCCCTGGTTGAGTTAATTCTTTAAGAGACCTACCTACGCTTTTCCAAAATGCATTTAAAGCTAAGTAATTATCTAACTTATTCTTTGTATAACTGCGTGATGCTGGACAATTCGCAGTAAATCTTAAAATGTCGAACGGATGTCAGTCAAGTATTGAAATTAGACTTTTAAATCCTTAAAACCTTAGCCAAGGGGTACCTATTTCATAACTGCAAAGGGTTCCGTAAAAATATCACGCTCTACAGAATAAATGTAGAAGTCTCTTCTCAAAATTAAGACGTTGCTTTTAAATCTCAGCGTGTGATCTATGGATGGAAAAACAAAAGAATAAACCTCAGCCAGTCTGTAATGTAGCGTTGCAATGCTATGCGGGTTCCGTAATAAAATAAATCTTCCTATAGATACCTGCATGCAAGTACGTAAATAAAAACACTAGAATGTACCATGTGCAGACTTGAGATTTGCGTAGTGTCTCCTTGCTTAAGAAAACTTTCCGTTAAATAGGATAACGTCATTTATTTTCACAGAAAACGCGTAAAATGTGTGAAATCATAGACAATCTGCTAAACATATTTAACGGAGGAGTAACATCCTAAGATAACATGGAATTGAATTGGGACTACTGTCTACATCCAGCCAACCGCGCTTACCAATCTGCCAAACCAAACCTTTGGTGAGTGAGTATAGCAAAGCTAGCTGTCGCTATAGAGGGCTGTCGCTATAGAGGAAGCCACATAATATACAATGTACGTATGTATAATCTCTTTATTGTACCTTTCTTAAAAGTAATACAGGAAACACATTAGGTAACATAAGAACAAGATACATATGTCACAAAGGCGGACTTACCCCATTAAGGGAGCTCTTCCAGTCAACCTTTGAGAAACTCTGAGGAAATGTAGTACAACTGAAGAATCTTATTGCTGCTGGCTGATAACGACCCGATGAGCCTTAATATCAGAGTAGACGTTTTACTTTGACCTTGTTGCGTAACGATAAGTCCTGGAAAATTATTAATATTCGAATACAAGAACAAGATGGTATAGACGTCACTAGTACTAATAGCGAATGTCGCAGGTTAACCCTGCCTGCTGTAGATAAAGTTTTCTAATGATGTCAATATTTTATCTACGGATCTCCAAAATCCGCAACTGTCTCCGTCCGGTTCCGCGGCGCTCGCGCATAATTTGCGACCCGATGTCCGATTGTCTTTTGTCTTTTTGTCTCGTTGTCTTTTTGCTACTTTTGTCCTTTTTGTAGCCTCGTTTTGAGCTCGTTCCAGACGCGAGCGCTAAGAAGGTGAGGAATTTGCGTTAAATCGAGATACGTCGAGTCATACAGGGTGTCAGGGAATGTAGATACCACCTACATTTTTTGCGGATAGCTTTTCTTCTTCTTACTATCTATATTAGCCTATTGCAGTCCACTGCTGGACGTAGGCCTCCCCCAGGGAACGCCATAAGGCACGATCTCCTGTTTTTGCTATCCAGTCGCTACCAGCCGCCTTTTTTAAGTCATCAGTCCATCTTCGAAGGGTGTCCAACGCTACGCTTGCCGATGCGTGGCCTCCACTCGAGAACCCGCTTACTCCACCGTCCATCGCTTTTTACTATGAGGAAAATAACAATTTACATTCATCGTCCATGGGGTAATTTTTTCGTGATGAGTCAAACGGATGCAAAGTTTCCTAGGATAAGTATTTTCTATCCATGAAATTAAATAGATACAAGTACCTAGTGGGTTATATATTTTTACCCGACTGCCTCAGAAGGAGGGTTATTTTTTTCGAGAGTATTTATGTATGTGGACAAGAAAATTCTTTTTCACGGGCTACAGCCCAAACGGATAGTTCGATTTTGACATATGAGGTGTCAGCAGCGCGAGTGACACTGGCTATATTAAAAAATTATAGATTCAAAATGCCGAAATATTGCAGCAAAATACTACTTCAAAATTACCGCAGTCGGATTTTTTGTTTTTTAACACATCTACTTGTTTTAGAATTTTTCTACCAGCTATGCCTGCATTTTCCAAAATCTCCGCTATGTCCCATTCTCATTTTGCAATGAAATATTATTTCAATTGACGTTTTGTAAACATGTTACGAATTGGACATTTTGATAATAGGATATAACGCGTTGAGGCGATGATGATTTTAGGAATATTATCTACTAGCTGCCCGTCAGCGGTTTCACCCGCTGCAACCTATTATTCCGCGAGAAAATAGCATTATCGCCTCAGAGTTCACGCACTTTTATAATACTTATAACCTGTTTCCTGTATGAATCAAGGTTTCTTTTCTCGTGGTAAATTTTTTACTATGTATATAGTGGCCTGCACCGGCTTTGCACGATTGTAATTTATTTGGGTGGTGTTGGTGGTTAAATAAAACTGATAAAAGTTTAATACTTTAGGGGTTTAAAAATCAAACCCCTGAGACATATATTATTTACCTTTTTTAGCTCTTTGGCATTGTCGCAAATTTTAAAACAGATCACATATAAAATCACGATAATCCATACAAACTTTTTACCCCATTTTTACCCGACTGCCTCAGAAGGAGGGTTATGTTTTTCGAGAGTATGTATGTATGTATGTATGTGGACAAGAACATTCTTTTTCACAGGCTCCAACCCAAACAGATAGCTAGATTTTGACATATGAGGTGTCATTAGATTCGTCTCAGCAGCGCGAGTGATACTGGCTAAAAATTATAGATTCAAGATGGCGGATTTTTACAGCAAAATACTACTTTAAAATTACCGCAGTCGAGTTTTTTGTTTTTTAACACATCTACTTGTAAACTCAGGTGCCGTGTGGTCCCGGCAGAGTAGAATAGCACCACCCCTTCTCTTCCCGTGAGGGTCGTAAGAGGCGACCGAGGAATAAATCCGCCCAAGCGAATTAGGGTCCAGGAGAAGGAAAACTCCACATACAAACCCGGAACGGGGTCTCCGTCAGGCGCGAGTGACTGGTAATAAATCGTGCGGCAGACTCCTGCAGCCGACCTGGCTCCGCACGTATCGACCCGTCGTTCCTGTGGAGTCAGCCAGGAGCCCAGGAAGGTCGAGAGGGTGGCGCAGGTTCTGGGCAGCCCTGCGTTTTCCATAATTGCGTCCCAGGCAACGCAGTGTCTGTGGAGAGCGTGCAAAAAGCTATGCCGCTCCCATATCGGCTTATACAGCCATGAAAGATTTTGCCTCAGACACTGAATAAATCGTCTGACACAGACGTGTGAGGCCAATGATGATGAGGGGTTATAAATCGAAAACCCCTGAAACGCGCTTAAATTTTTATGTGACAAGTACAGCAAGACCAGTATGTACCATTGGCAAATAATAATATCGTAAGACAAAACATTAATTAATTAAAACATACATACATACATCACGCCTTTATCCCTTGCGGGGTAGGCAGAGCGTCAACGGCCGTATAAGTACGGTCGTTATCGCCACGTCTGACACATATTGACAGGTTGTCAGCCTGTCGCCTAAAATTGCAATACACATGATACCCTCGAGTCCTTTAGTCGCTTCTTACGACACCCACAGGAAAGAAATGGGGTGATCTATTCTAAGCCGGCATCACACGGCAAATTAATTAAAAAAAAAATTAAATTAATTAAAAGTTCGATAAAAAAAAAGCAAAGTAAGGATCATTCTATTCGGGTTCGAACGCGAGTCGTCTTGCTTAGAGGGCAAGCGCATTACCGCTTTGCCAGCGTGTCTTTAAGGTGCCTGTTGAATTAACGGATATGTTTCCCCACAAAGTGTCCGTAATTTCAAAATAAGCAAATGATTGCCTTCCACGCCAAAACAATGATGATTACGAAAGATTAGAACAAAATACGAAAAGGTTACTTACAGAAACCCAGTCGATCGCGCATTAAAACCCACCCCATGTACGTGAATTTTGCCTTACTTACTCGCCAAGAGATGTCACTGTTAGTTTTCGGCGAAAACGTTTAAAACGCGGGTCGGCTCAGTCACGCCACCTATGCAAAAATATTGGATTATGCGTGATCCCGTAGGAATAAGACATTTTCCCGCGGTAAAGAGTAGCCTATGTGTTATTCTAGATACTCTTCTATATTTGTGCAAATTTTCATGTCAATCTAATCAGCCGTTTTAGCGTGATGTCGTAACAAACACACACACAAACATCCGCCTTTATAATATTAGTAGGAAGTACTTAGTTGGTTCCCCTTTTAAGACTTACGTGGCCCTGGAAATATCCTCTCCTCTTTCACTGGATATCAGTCAAGTAAATTGAAAGGACAAAAGTGTTTTTTAACATCCTGTATTTTATCGACCAATTGGGTACTTTATAGTGTTGTAATTAAATGTGTGAGTGAAGTACAATTTTATGGAGATTCACGCGTGTTGGAGCTCGTTTCAATTTGCAACTTTATTGCAACATTCCTGCTCTTTGGAAATAGTTCTTTTAAGTGGTTGTTTTCAATCTACAGTTCTTCACTTTCCGCGTCGGTCACACACATACGGGGTGTTAGGGACGGTGTAACGAAAACTTTGCAGGCGTGCTCAGACCAGGGTTGTTGCGGATGCAGATTTTTTCACATCCGCGGATGCGGATGCGGATGCGGATTTCTGGGGTCACACATCCGCGGATGCGGATGCGGATGCAGATGTGTACATAAAACTTAAGTTTTGGGAGAAAAATTTAAAAGACAAGTCAAATAATCAGTAATTATAAGTCTTTCCATATTTCACTTTGCGTAGGTGGAAGCATAATTCAGTTCACACAAAAGCAACACTCACTTCACTTGACGTAATTGTTACCTACGTAAACAATTACAACGCAAAAATACAATAATAAAAGCAAAAAACTTGATATTAAGAAGAAAACAAATGAGCACGTCAAATCTTGTCACTACACAACACAAAAACAAAAGTGAGGCGCGGGGCTTCCCCGGAGAATAACAGACACCGAAATTAAAATGATTGATTACTTATTGGTCAATTAGCACGAGCGCGCAACACGCGCCAATCGCCGGTCCCGCCCCTTTCTTTCTTGTCCCGACCTGCTTCACATCCGCATTCGCATCAGCTCCGCATCGATTTTTGCGGATGCGGATGCGGATGTCTAAATTGATGCGGATGTTCCGCGTATGCGGATGCGGATGCGGATATTCGCAACATCCCTGGCTCAGACCATCAAACTGAACAACTTTTACTATGGAACCAATGGTGGGAAACAAAAAAAATTTTTGACCTCCCATACAAAGTCAGTCAGCTGATCGTGATAGCAGGCCAACAATCGGGATAATCGTACCTTCCAAAGTACGGAAACATCTTTTTGTTGATCAGATCAGATAGGTAAATTGAAAAATGACAACCTTGTCTTTTTAAGGCATAATCGAACCTGGAATCTTAGGATCCTGACATATGCATGACACAAATTTCGAAGGTGGTTAAAATTTTCCTGATGCTAGTCGCATTGGGTACGAAATTCTTGCAATATTTTTGTTCATTGCCACGTTAGTTCTCTATCAACAAGTGACACAGGATTTTGAACCTTATGTCGCACACATTCACTCTATTGTAGTGTAAATTAGCCCGTCTAATTGAAAATGTATGTACGGCACTGTGCATCGGCGTTCATTTTGTTTTACGATTGACAACAGATACGAATCTAGGTGAGGTTGGTGACATGCACGGCTTTTTACACTTTCAACATGTAACAAAAATGACCGATAATGTTTTTACCGCAAAACAGCTGCTAATTTTACTAAACGTGTTAGAATAGAATAGAATAGTTCAGTTCAACGATGGCATCGTGGGTCAAAACCTGCTCGTGGGACGTTTAGAATACTTCTGATGATTTTAACGTTGTTACCGAGCTATTGATTCTGTTCGGGATTATTTTCCCTGTATTAAATTAGTTATGTACATACCTACCCAGTAAATGCAGGAAACTCGTGAAAAAATCATAATTCTACGATTTTTTTTGTGATCTTTAGTGCAAAGCTGTATAAAACTATAAATTACAATTAAGTCCTAAAGGTCGTTTATATTAAAATAAAGTGAGTTAGGTTCGTTTACTATTTGTTATAAATTTTCAGCACCGCCTGTAACTTATTAACTAGAAACTGCTACTAATCCTTCTTAAAACTACTTAGACATGTCTGCTTCACAATTACCCCCTCTACTAGCCTGGGGCCCCCAACGTACTTACATCCCTGGATACACTGTAATAGGAACAGGTTTCTCGCCTGGGGCCCCAAACCTAGTACATCCCTGGATTCATATAATAGAAACAGGTTTCCAAAAGACAATAAGAAATTGACATCTACAGCTATTGTCTTAGAGGCGATAATGGTGCAAGGATCTCTAGAGGCGGTGTCTTTGATTGAAGCACCTTGGAAGTATGGCCATAAGAATGGCGGGTTGAAATGTTAAAACTTTCTGCTCTTGCGGTATTTCATGCTTTGAAAAAAGTATTCAAAATATTTTAAATTCAGTCGTATCGTCTGATGCATCAAGTCTAAGAATTACCCGATAAACTGTCTGATTAGATTACAAAGAGTAAACGCGCGTTTAAATTGTACAGAGGTAATTTTTATGCAATAAAACGACTCATTATTTACGGGTATTGCAGAAGTGACGTCCTTACGTAGCGTAGCGAGTTATAATATTTTTGTTATGGAAGTAGGTTCACAAGAACCTAAAAATCTTATTAATCCGGTGCACCTACTTACCCCTCTAATGGAAATTTTATTTGTTTCAGGTAACGTGTCAAAAGCAGCAACTTTGTAGTTGTGTAGAGACAATTAAGATTTGCAGTCTGATGTAAGACGAAGGTAAATCTTAAAGACAAAACATTTTATTGAGAATAACCAAATTATACTGTTCCTCAAAATCAGGACACAAGCTTTAAAAAACTTTGGTGTCTCTCGCTTTTTTCCTGGCCCCAACTTTTAAACGCTGCCGAGAATTGTTTTCACCTAAGGGCTTCTTAAAGCTTCTTAAACTCTTTGAGAGTTAACACGATATTAACTGACGGATTAACGTTAATCCCAAACGGGAAGTTAGTAAATTCATCGTCGTTTTGACAAGATTTAACGAGAAAATAAAAAGCAGATTTTTTTTGTAGGATAACTAGGAAAGGTCCAAAAATCATTCATGCTTAGACCCAATCGTGAGAAATATTTTTCAGTTTCTAAGTACCTAGATAACTTCTATTAAGTAACTCGACTGTCACTTGTTTTATAGCTGTAAGTGTAGGTACAAAACTCCCTACGATAAAAGTTATCATCTTTATCGATAAAATAAGCAACAAAGTCTTCTGTTTTACATTTTCAAACGTGAAATCTCTGAACTCCTATCATACCGCAAGTGCATATAAAAATTGCAACAAAAGTGGTATTTTATCGATACTCTCCATCAAGCTGGGGGCAAAACTGACTGGATGGTCTTGGTAGTAAATTCTACTAGCATCCATGTATTGCTTTTTAAAAAGGCGGGATCACATTCCCTTTTAGTAACATCCATAAAAAAAAGTAAATTCGTCCTGTAGGACTTGTTACCTACCTACAGGATTCTAAAATAGGTATTTTGAGATATTTCACGATTTGGACTTTTTATTCTATTTGACTTTCTAAGATATTATGCAAATCTTTGTCAGTTTTGGCAACTAAAATCAATTTTGTCTTTTTGGGGCGGACTTTTATTTTCTCCTTTTACTTTCTTAAAATGCTCCACATTTTAAATACTTCTTGTCTTGGTGCTTATACCTCCTTGAGTAAGTAGGTACTACATCTTGAGTTTAAGTGAGTGCTTTATGACCTCTTTGTTGGAGGAATTACTGAGTTGAGTCCCTCTTTGCACTGTTTGTCACGTTGGGTAGGAGTAAAAGATTTTTTGATTTCGTAAAAACAATAGCTGGTAAAAAGAATACTTTTGAGTGAATTAAAAGAAAGTAGGTATAGGATTTTATTTAACAGGCCAGATAAAAAAAAAGACAAAATTCGGTAAAGAAAAAAATCACTATTTCGGGTGATTTCGCCCTATAAACGCGAATCAAGGTATCATCGGAAGCACAAAAAAGAAAGGTTATAAGAAAGATTACTCGACCGTCGTTGTGTGTGCGAAAGGCCTTATGATTTAAATAGGTCGAGGCCTAAGAAATAAGACGTTTGTGGCAACCAACCATCTTCTTCGCTACCTTGAGTTCCTCTGAGATTCTAGTTCATTCCAGTAAGCGTCAGTAAGTACGCTTCAAAATCGTCGCTAGTACCTACGACCTACTGAGTGAGCCATTTGTAAAGGCGCCTAGCTTAACCATGTTTTAGAAAAGTATGAGGAAAATATACTTAAATAAAAGGTTAGTAAAATGCACACACGAGCCAAGTCCATAATAATCTGTTCCGATATCTCTAACCTGCTGATTTGCGAACTTTCTTGCTGACTTGCCAACTTTGTACGTTCGCTATTTCTAGTTGAAATTCTAGCTTGCGATATATTTCATTTCATTCTGCTTCGTTTTTGAGAAGTAGCTTTATGGATTACTAGCTGCCCGTCAGCGGTTTCACCCGCTGCAACCTATTATTCCGCGGGAAAAAAGCATTATTCGCCAAGAGATGTCGCTGTTAGTTTTCGGCGAAAACGTTTAAAACGCGAATCGGCTCAGTCACGCCACCTATTTCAAAAATATTGGAAAATGCGTGATCCCGTGGGAATGAGACATTTTTCCGTGGTAAAAAGTATCCTATGTGTTATTCCAGGTGCCCTTTTATATTTCTGCAAAGTTTCATGTCAATCTAATCAGCCGTTTCTGCGTGATGTCGTAACAAACACACACACAAACATCCGCCTCTATAATATTAGTAGGATTCATTAGGTGAAGTTGGTTTAGTGCCTCGAACAGGCACTAATATTGTTGAGTGGTTAAGGATAATATTTAGTACCTAGCTTATCTTGAAGTGTGACTAATGGCACTTACTTACATTGCTGTAGAAGATCCTGATGGAAACTTAATTTCATGGAATCAGGATACACATAGATCTACGATGACAGCTCGTATCATGAGAATCTACGAATTAAAGAAATTAAACTTATTCTAAGCTTCCATTTCAAAAGAAATCTTTGCATATTGAGATTCATTTCGTTTAAAATGAACCAGAGCAATTTTGCTCACAGGAATAAGGTTTCTCTTTTTACGTTATGCCTAGTTCAGTATATTTTAAAGAGTAAAATATTCCAATGTTATTTTTAAAAAGCCAGTGGTGCTATCCCCCATCGTAGCCCGGGGGCAGACGCCATCTCGCTGAGTTATGTCCCAGATCATGGATACAGCTAGTGAGCAACGAAATAGTTGAGTATAATTATGAGGAGAAAGGAGTTTCATATACAAAATACAAAGTATGCAAAGTAACTACTCACTCGACGGCTGACTGTAAATTGTTAGGTGTTTTGTCATCAAGTGGGAAGTCGTCTACATAAACGCCATTATCTCCAAAACCAGACATAGAAAGTGTTTGCCCCTTACATATTTTTTCAAATACGCCATGATACGTAACATATCAAAAACAGAAAAAAACACCGAGTTTTTTTTCAGCTTTATTTTCTGCGGTGTACTTTGAGAGAGTATGACTAAGAAATCAAGTTTTACCAATGTTTTCTGCTTGAAAGCTGTTATGATGATATCAGCCTACCTACTATGTAAGCAGACTTCCTATCTAAATACACGGGCAACAAAAACCACTGACCATTAACCGCTATGGATGATTTGGCTGCGGTCCCCGCGGCGCAGTGCACAGCAAACACAACCACCCGTGATTACCCGGATGATATGATTGCGCCGTACTTCACCCGCAATGTAAAGTGTAAGGATGGGTGCAGTTTGCAATCGACCAAATTAAAAAAAAAATGATTTTTTGTATCTTATGTGTTTGCTTGACTCCTATTTGTTAACTGTACATGAATCGGTGTACTTATACAAACTTCCATTATTGTCATCTTTTGGCGTTCCTATAAATTAATACGACCAAGCTTGAAGCACTAACACCCATAAAAGTCCACTGTTGGACATGGATCTCCTCTTGTATACGACCAAATCATTCTTAATTTTAAGTATTCGAATCACGATGGGTAGTAACGCTTATTAATTACGACTCGCTTTATTTACTTAATAACCGATTTCTAATGAATTAACTCAATACAGCCATAAATTTATTGATAAATCGACTTTTTGATCTAAGTACGAGTCACGTCACTACTCACCCCACATTTAACATTGCGGGCCCAGCGTACTGCCCTGAGGCACCCGCTGTTCGAAAACCTTCCTTCAACTAATCTCCAGTGTAGTGTGGGTTGATGCGATGTTTGCTATGCCAACGGATAAATAGGGGATATTATTATAGACCGTAATGAAAAATGTGATCTACTTTGCTTTATTACGACAAGGAAGCAAGGCTCACATTATCGAATGCCTTTCTATATTACCGCTGCTTAGATCGATCATTATTTTTAATGCGTTTTGTTTCTGTTTAGGAAAGGATGTTGTTTCGTAGTCAACCACAAAAGTGACGCCCCGCGCGCCGTTTCCCTAATTTGTGATAAAAGTATTAAATGGAAATTTCAGTTGCATAACTTTCGGTTTGAACTTGTGAAATACAAAATTCCGGTCCTTCTAGAGTTTCCAACCTTATCATTTTCAATTTTTAACTACCTATATCAGTCGGATCTGCCTGATCTACATCATGTTGATTATTTGTATTTGTACAATTGCCCTCGAATATTTCTGCCCCCGCAGTATACTTACACAAAGCCTGAGGGCGCAAAGCATTTTGAAAGGGTATTTATATCTACTCGCAATATTTTGCAATCAGTGTCCCGGCTCCGGATACATGACATGCATTAATTTATATTTGTTCAGTAAATAATGATCAGATTAAACCGATGTTAATTACATATAGTTAATTAAACGGCGCAGGTTTGTTTGTCGGTCAGTCGGACGAGCAGTGCAAACTTTACGACCTGTGTTATAAAGGGTGTAAATGAAATTGATTTTCAGTTTCTTGAACTGAATATGCTTGAAAATTTTTGATATATCATTCCCCGGTATACATATATCGTCAAAAAATTAAAATGTGTTCCGCATGTTATCTATATTGTCCAAGTTCAATGTAGATTTAAGATAATTTTGAACTTACGTCTGTTTTTCTAGTGTTAAACATAGTCTAATAAAACATGGTCTTTCCTTCCCAGAGAAACACAAGACAACGTCACTTAGTATTGCCATTTTATTTCAATAAAATACGTTATGGGGTAAATTCAATCTCAGAAAAGTGACCTAAAATATTTCTTAATAATTTAATAATTTAGATTTACGTGTGTATTAACTTGAACTTTACAACAACACTTCAACTGTATTTATTAGTTAACAGTATCATAAATGATTTACAAAAAACATCATAAGCGTGGGTAGTTCTGGTAACCCACAAGCATGATGACGTAGACTTGTGTTAGTCACGTGGTCCACGAGTCTCGGAACGGAATACCAGGCGGAGTATCTTATTATACCATGGTGTTAAAGACTTTTTCTAATTTTAATGAATAATATAGTATTGTATTCAGTTGCAATCGTAGTCCCGATGCAGTCGGACGTGACAATATTCGTCGGCTGTGTCGACGCAACAAATTACAAATAAGCACTTTTTATTTGTAACTAGCCTTCCGCCCGCGGTTTCACTCGCGGTATTGTATCTGTTTGGTCTAATAAAAAAGTTTAATTTTGAAACAGATTGCATCAAAGATCATGAACTGGAGGTGGAGTTCGACTACTTGACAACAGATGGCGCCACTACTTGAGGGACTGAAAAAGCCCTTATATCTTTCAAAATACGCCCTTTAAGATAAAACGGGAACTTTCTTGTCCGAGGGGAGATAAAGGGCTATTGCACTATATAAGTCCCTTTATCGTACCGGAAATCCTTTTAAAGTTTTAGCGGCACGTACATTTTATCAACTTAGTTTTATTATATATAATGATTATCGCTATGGCGCTATCTAAGCGTAGTGATACTGTCGTGGTCGACGAGTTGTTGGCGTTCGTGCAGAACAAGCTGGATGTGATGGACGTGGTCAGCCTGGAGCAGATCTGCCTCACCAGCTACTCCGACGTCGACATCTACACGGCCATGGCGCACCTAAATGAAACCGCCGAACCCAAGCATGTGCGTCTCACCATGCGCAATAAAGAGGGCAGTGGCAAGAAAAACATCCGGGACATTTTTCGTGTGTTCCAGAATGAAGATCCCGATGACGTCCCGACTTATGTAGCACGAGACCTGAACAAGCTGCCGCCAGTGACGTTTGACCATGTCGACGTCACCACGCTGCTTAAGGACATCGTGTTACTGAAATCCGACGTCAAGGAATTAAAAGAAAAATGGGACACCGCTGAACATGTGAGTGCAGAGCTGCGACGCGAGTTGGTCGCATTACGTGGACAAAACGCCGCGTCAGCGACTCCGCTAGCCGCGTGCGTAAACATGCAGCGCGGCGTCGCCGTGCAACTTGAAACCGCACCGGTCAGCGATTCCACGCGCCCAGCAACTAAACAACAGCCCGATAAACTGCGGGTCAGCGACCCCGCAGCTGACAGGAAGAGTGACAACAACACCCTACCACCTCCACCGCCCCGCCCCGAGCCTGCGCTGCATCCCGATGCTGCTCCCTTTGTACCTGGGAGGCAAAAGAAAGTTCCTCCGCAGAAGACTCGCCGCCCTCGCCGTAAGCGGCAGCCTGCACCTCCCGTGACGCAAAATGGGAAGCAGAAGGCAAGCCCTGCGGCGAAAGAAGACAACGTCGCGTCCCAAGCTATTGTTGACGAGGAAGGCTACACACTGGCGGAATCCAGGAAGCGCCGACTCCGTCGCAATCGCAATAAACGCGGCACTGTTTCCGCAGCTTCAACATCGCTGAAGGCTGCCGAACCTATCACGCTGCTGTATGTGTCACGGTTGGACTGCAACACGACACCCGAGGACATCCTGCAGCACGTGAATAATATGTGTCAGCTTCGCCAGGATCTTCCAGCGATCCCCGCCGATTCGACGGTGGAAATCCGACAGCTGGGCTCCAAAGTTGCGACCAATTTTATGTCTTTTGTCTTGTCGGTTCCCCGAAAATTCGTGTGCAAGTTCATGCGGGAAGATTTCTGGCCACAGGGAGTCGTATTTAGGCGCTATCGACCCCCTGTGCAACGTGAGTCGCCACCGCCGCCGCCGTCGGCTAAAGTGCTTACGTAGCTAAATTAAGTAATAAATAATTGTAGTGTGTTTATAGTATCTTATTTAGACTTAAGTTTTATTGTATTGTTTTATTCTATTCTATGGGCCCTGGTTGCCTGAAATAAACGTTATTATTATTATTATTATTGATACCTACCTACTGATTTTGTAAAAAAAATGCATCCTACTCGTCATCTCTCACGATTTCTCAGAAACCATTGAGCGATAAGCATAGTATGTTATACTGCGGAGTTCGGCGTGAAACAAGCTTTGTTGTTGTAGACTAATATAAACATTGTAGACATTGTAGTTTTGACGACCTTGAGCTGTAGTGGTACTTGTTTTTAAGTCCTCATTTACCGTGGTACAGCATATGTACCAAGTGATTTTGAACAAAGTAGACAATGTTTTTAAGAAATGTTTTTTTATTTTCCATTATTATACATCTGTTTACTAAAATAAATAATAAAATACTACACCTCAGTACATATTTTTTACATGAAGAGCATTCAAAACAGCCGCGCGATAAAATCTCAAGGACACACTCAAAGAATGAATGTTTTTTTCTTGAATATACTCAATGGTTCCGAGCTTGGTGTTGCCATTATTATATTTTAAAACCTACCTAGACTGTATTTTATTCAGAAGTGTCTACAGAGCGGGGCGCCCCGCTCGATAGTTATTTAGTCTATAGAGCAGGGCGCCCCGCTCGATAGCCGTCTGTCACTGATCTAGCTATCTGCCAGTGCAACCTCACATTTTGAATTTGACAAGTGATTTGAAGAAGTTTCGAAGTTTGTTTTGGTTGATGTTTGGTTCATTTTAGCGGAATTTCGGCTTGTGGTCGTGTATAAATTGTGTTGTTGTGACAATGGAAGGCGATAGCAGTATTGGCAGGCACAATCACTAATATTTTCAATCGATTGACGAATAAAACTAAAAATTCAGTCACTAAATTAGTCATGATTAAATTAGTGATGATTGAATATTTAGTTTTAAAAGTGATGAATTTTGTTCTGGTTTGTGTTAGTTTTTAGTCAACCTTTAAGGGACCAACTTACACTGGTTATTCTAAGTAACTGTATGTCAAACCAGTGTATGTTGACCTATCAAAGGATAGGTCAATGTGCTGCTGATAGTACATGAAACAATACTTAGAATTGCTTGACCTTTTGCACTCCTTGAACCTTTTGTCTTTTTTTTGTGTATATCATGTCGTAAGGGTTTATCGGGTCGTAAGGGTTGTTCGGGTTGTATAGGTTCTTCGGGACGTAAGGGTTCTCTTCAGGTCGTAAGGGTTATTCGAGCGTAAGGGTTCTCCGGGTCGTAAGGATTCTTCGGGCCGTAAGGGTTCTTCGGGTCGTAGGGGTCTTCGGGTCGTAAGAGTTCTTCAGGTCGTAAGTGTTCTTGGGGTCGTAAGGGTTCTTCGGGTCGTAAGGGTTCTTCGGGTCGTTAGGGTTCTTCGGAGTGTAAAGGTTCTTCGGACTGTAAGTTACTTCGGGTCGTAATGGTTCTTCGGGTCATAAAGGTTCTTCGTGTCGTAAGGGTTCTTCGGGTCGTAAGGTTTCTTCCTTTTGAGGCAGGCGGGTAAAAGCTATAATTGCAAATTGCAAGTTAGTCAGTAGGTATATGCGAGCGAGGTCAAACAAACAGATTTACTAAATCAAATCAAAGTGGGTACTGTTATATCATAATTATATAGAGTACATACGCATAATAAAACGCTGAATGTGTATACCTATTGCATTGTCGTCAATGCAATAGGAAACCGCTGTTTTCATAAAAGCTAACAAATCATCGCAAATTCAGATTGACTTGGACACCCGTCGGGCGCACACCTCTTTATTATATTTCCCGTGTTTTTCTTTAAAATATAATTTCAGCTAAATAAAATACTTTTTTAAAAAGCAAATCCTGACCCATCCCGTAACAGTGGTGTCAGAAGTGGGATCCAGCATTGATTTTCCCGTTAAATCTGCTGTATTCCATAAACGCGCGTCGCGTAAAATAAAATCTAAATTGACTTTGTGAATAAACTGTGCACGTGTACCGCTGTGTGACGCCGCTCAATCTCCGGGGCATATTTTTTCCTAGCTACTTCGCCGTTTCCTGCCTCGTCAAATTCCTGCTGTCCGTGGTCACTGGATAGTGACAGCCTTCATCATCGCGCTACCTAGCTACAGGAAGTCTTCTCTGCGTCCTGCTGCGGCCGCCACTGCGCCGTAGCCCGTAAACCTGACAGAACAAGAAATCTCTGCATCCTGCCGCCGCCATCGCCGTATCCTGAAAAACCTATCGACTAGCTACAAGAAAACTACTCCACATCTCGCTACTGCCGCTGCCGTGGCATCGTCTCGCCGTCCCGTCCCGTGTTGCACGCTGTTGTAACACTACGCCACTGTCGCCGCCGTCTCCGCGTTACTTCCACTGTCGTCGATTCCGCCGGAAATTTTCCCTTGTTGCCGGTACTGCTCGCCGACACCGCCGCTGTCGCCGCATTCGCTCCTGACACTATTTGCTGCTGCCGAAGAAATGAAAATACGTCTTCTCGTTTTCCTGTTGACTCTGTAAGTAAAACATATAATTATCCGTTGTCGCTACTATTTTATATTTCTTGTCCTTTTTCTCTCTCTGGTTCGATAAATCGTACATTTATCATATTTTTATTATCACCTCCTAGATTTTTCTCTAACAAATACTTACTATTTTCCTTTTTATTACGCTGCTATCCATATTTCCAACCTCTCGCGAAGATAAAGACCATCAAAATGCCGCCTAAACCAGAAACTAATGATCAAGATCAAGACAAGACTAACCCTGATCCTACCCCTGCTTTTGACATTGGTATTTTGTGCAAATTTATCACCTCCTATAAAGGCGACCGTGAAACCCTCACAGCTTTTCTAACTAATTGTCAAAATGCGTTAGATTTGGCATCAGCGAGTCAAAAGGTCTTACTATTTAAATATATAC
The DNA here is from genome assembly GCA_024500475.1 of Phthorimaea operculella. Taxonomy (NCBI): domain Eukaryota; kingdom Metazoa; phylum Arthropoda; class Insecta; order Lepidoptera; family Gelechiidae; genus Phthorimaea; species Phthorimaea operculella. Next base: position 2,271,744 of record JANFCV010000083.1, on the reverse strand, counting down.
TCGCCAGGTTGGAAGGCAAAGCCCAAATTGCTTGCTCCAACAAAATCTTTGAAAATTTTGATAGCCTAAAGACATTTCTAAAACAGAACTTTGGAGAGAGAGAAAACACTACAATCATCTTTTAATCGAATTGCAAGCCTGTAAACAACAGCCGAATGAAACAGTTACACAATTCGCCCTTAGGATTGAAAGCTGCTTAACCGATTTACAGTCCGAGATACATAACTCGGAGTCTCTCAAAAAAGATTTACCGGGCCGAATTGCGATGACCGAAGATCTGGGTCTCCACACCTTTTGTCTCGGGTTGCATCCGCGTTTGGGCAACAACGTAAGATGTAGAAGCCCCAAAAATTTGAATAATGCGATTAACATTGCTGTAGAAGAGAAAATCCAAAATCTTATCTTCAAAACAACCCCAGCTAAACCAAAGTGCAGAATTTGCGGAAAACATGGGCACTCCGAACCAGAGTGTCCGAATAAACGTCATTTTGTCCCGCCGCGTAGACATTTCGAATCGCAACCTTCAACCTCATTCCAAAATTCCAATTCACAAGCAAAAGTTTTCTGCAGGTACTGCAAGAATCCGGGACATGACATTTCACAATGCCGTAAACGTAAATTCAATAATGACAAGAACCGGAATTCTAATAATCAGAATGTTCAAGCGGTGCATCATGTTACACTCGAGCCGCCGTCCTAGCTTCGTCGCCGACACCTGAGCATGTGTCGGGCGATTACGGATACGATTCTAATAATGATTTAAACTAAGTGACCGGGTTACGAGTTCGTGCCGTCGTATTCCGAAGATTCAAGGCACAAAATCTTTTACTAACAGCCGATCCAATGCTTGTAATAAGGTTTTGAAATCTAAATCTAATGCACCTCAACCCTCCTTTTCAGGAGCCTCTGTTTCGTTGAGTCCTAAATCTAAAGCACCTCAACCCTCCTTTTCAGGAGCCTCTGTTTCATTGAGTCCAAAATCCAAAGCATCTCAACCCTCCTTTTCAGGAGCCTCTGTTTCGTTGAGTCCAAAATCCAAAGCATCTCAACCCTCCATTTCAGGAGCCTCTGTTTCGTTGAGTCAAAAATACAAAGCATCTCAACCCTCCTTTTCAGGAGCCTCTGTTTCGTTGAGTCCTAGATCTAAAGCATCTCAACCCTCCTTTTCAGGAGCCTCTGTCTCGTTGAGTCCTAAACCTAAAGCATCTCAACCCTCCGTTCCAGGAGCCTCTGTATCGTTGAGTCCTAAATCCAATGCATCTCAACCCTCCACTTCAGGAGTCTCTGTATCGTTGAGTCCAAAATCAAACGCATCTCAACCCTCCGTTTCGGGAGACACTGTTTCGTTGAGTCCTAAATCAAACGCATCTCAACCCTCCACTTCGGGAGCCTCTGTATCTTTGAGTCCTAACTCCAAAACATCTCAACCTTCCTCTTCAGGAATCTCAGTCTCGTTAAGTCCTATATCCAAAACATCTCAACCTTCCGTTCCAGGAACCTCTGCTCCGTTGAGTCCCAATTCAGGTCAAATCTCTATTTCGGGAGACGCTGTCTCGTTAACTACTAAATCTAATCACTCTCATACTACTAACCCTGAAGATGCTTCTCACCTTTCGACTTCTAATTCTAAGCCTTCTAATTCTTATGCATCCGCTGTATCAAGGAATTTTAAATCCAATCTTCGACCTTCCTTACGAAATCACAACTCGCCTTCATCTCAACCTTCCTTATTGGAAACTTCTAATTCGTTGAGTCTCAACAACGCAAACAAATCTCGAAAATCTATTCCAATGTACGAGATTAGCTCCTCGATCAAAAGAACAACTCTACCTTTCGTTGTCTTAGAAACAAGATATACTAATAAGCCTTTGCGATTTCTCGTTGATTCAGGATCTACCGTCAGTATCGTTAAATTTACAAGCTTTGACACTAAACCTTCACTCGGACGAAATAGTAAACCTCAAGGGCCTAACCAACAATAATTCTTTTTGCGAAACTTTAGGATCACTGCAATTAAAACTAAAATTCACAGTATCTGATAAGGAGACATTCTTTTACTCCTACAACTTCCATGTTATTTCAGAAGACGTGGAATTCAATTATGACGGCATCCTCGGAAATAACTTCCTCAAACATTATCTTGCCGATATCCGATACTCCATTGATCGTCTGGATATAGAAAGACACTTATTCCCAATGTTTTATGAACAACACACTTACGTGGTCCCTCCTAGATCAGAAGCCATTATCGAGTGCCAAATTGCAAACCCTACATCAGAAATTTATAATCTAACTGAAGGCTTAATTCTTGACCAACAAATATCCGAAGGAGTCTATCTCGCGAACTGCATAGTCAAACCCAAATCAAATCGGCGAGTCAATGTTTCTGTCCTAAATACAACTGACGAAGAAATCGTTATCAAAGACTACCAGGTTCGCCTGTTACCTTTCGACATTAAATCAGCAAAGCAAATAGCTCGTGACACTGTAGACGTCCATAACATCGAAGTCCAGTCGTTAGTCGACAGAACTCAAAAGGTCCTCGATCTAATTCGAACTTCTCATCTTAACGATGAAGAAATCAAAGCTCTCTTAGAATGCTGCTCTGACTACACCGATATATTTTACCTTGAAGGAGAGCCTCTCACACATACTAATGCCATCGAGCATTCCATTAACACTAAAGATGCCATTCATGTCAAATCCTATCGATTCCCCGAGTGCCACAAAAACGAAGTCGAAAATCAAGTTAAGAAAATGCTTGATGATGGAATCATTCGACCTTCAATTTCTCCATGGAGTGCCCCTGTTTGGGTAGTACCCAAAAAACTAGACGCGTCTGGAAAGCAAAAATGGAGGATCGTGATAGATTACCGAAAACTTAACGATGCTTCGGTCACAGAAATCTACCCTCTTCCATTAATCACAGACATCCTGGACCAGTTAGGTCATTCGAAATATTTCACGACGCTTGATCTAGTTAGCGGGTTTCACCAAATCAAAATAAAGTCTGAGGACGCTCCCAAAACAGGTTTTACGGTTATGACTAACGGCACATCTGGTCACTATGAGTTTACTCGTATGCCGTTTGGGCTGAAGAACGCTCCGGCCACTTTTCAAAAACTCATGAACACAGTCCTAACTGGCTTACAAGGCCTTCACTGCTATGTCTATTTAGACGACTGTATCATCTACTCGCATGACCTTCAGTCCCACATGGAGAAACTTCGACTAGTCTTTGACAGACTACGTCAATATAACCTAAAGTTGCAGCCCGCCAAGTGCGAATTCTTAAGGCGCGAAGTTGCCTATCTTGGCCATATCATCACCGACAAAGGTGTCTCCCCGAATCCTGACAAAATCAAATGCGTTTCTGCATTTCCTATTCCAAAAACTCCTAAAGACATCAAATCATTCTTAGGGCTAGTTGGCTATTATCGCCGCTTCATTGAAAACTTCTCCAAAATCACCAAACCTCTAACTTCACTTCTCAAAAAAGATGCTCAGTTTCTTTGGGGTCCTGAACAAGCTAAGTCATTTGAACTTCTAAAGCAGAAACTGACCACAGCACCTCTTCTCCAGTACCCTGATTTTAACAAACCGTTTGTACTTTCGACAGACGCCTCAAATTACGCTGTGGGAGCTATCTTATCACAAGGCGAGATCGGAAAAGATAAACCGATTGCCTATGCATCACGCACACTAAATAAGGCAGAAGGTAATTACTCCACCATCGAAAAGGAGCTTCTAGCTATTATATTCGGAGTAAAAACCTTCAGACCATACCTATTCGGCCGCACCTTCCAAATCGTCTCTGATCATAAGCCCCTCCAATGGCTTATGAATGTAAAAGACCCTAGTTCCAGGTTGCTAAGATGGCGCCTGAAATTAGAAGAATACGATTACAAAATTGTATACAAACAGGGTAAATTAAATGCAAATGCCGACGCCTTGTCCCGCTTTCCTATAAACACACTAACCGACTCAGTAGAATCAGGCACCCCACATTCAATGTCATGTAATCCTACACTTGATGCGCATGTCGACGCGCATGATGACTCAATAATGCCCTCTATTTCAGAAACATATGAGCAATTTCTACAAATCAGCAAACAGCCTGGAATAAAATTCGACACTGAAATTCAAGAACATAACGATTCTTTACTTAAAGCTAAATGCAAACTAATTGCTTATCCTACCTCGATAGATTTAGATGACTCTGTTCCATACTGCTCCGAAATTATTAATGCTTCCACAAGTCAACCGGACATTCGCGAAATCGAACGCGAATTAAACACCTATTCCTCTACTTCCAACGATAAACATGTGTTTACCCATTTATTTGTCCGTGTCAACCATTTCGACGAAATGACCTACAAAGATATCTTCAACGTCCTTCGCGAATACAGAGACATGATTAAATATTGGTACATAGAAGAAAAAGAATTCGCTATATCGGATTTCGATGATCCATTCAGCAAACTGTCATTTACTAAAATATACAACATGTTAGCCTTTCTATTTCATAATACAAGTATCAAGGTCAATATCTTTCATAATAGTATCAAATATCCTACACCTGATGAAGTAAAGCAAATCTTAAAAGAAAATCATGACTCTGCATCCGCCGGTCACCCCGGTATTACACGTATGTTGGACAGAATAAAATCGCAATTCTGGTGGAAATCCATGCGACAAGATATCGAAGATTACGTAAAAAACTGTCGATCTTGTCAAATAAATAAGCCATTACGTCAAACGAATCGTGCTCCTATGATTATAACGTCAACTTCCACTAGACCCAATGAGAAAATCTTTCTAGACCTAGTCGGTCCATTGCCTGAAACCCATGAACATAAATTTAAATTCATACTTACCATACAAGACGATCTCACTAAATTCTCGCAAGCATACCCGATGCAAACCTGTTCCGCTGAAGAAACAGCCAAGACGTTTGTTATCTATATATCTCATGCAGGTATTCCAAAACTCGTAGTATCCGACCAAGGCACTAACTTTTGTTCTGAAGTCTTCAAACAACTAACTAAGTTATTCGGCATAAAACACATATTCGCATCCCCTCATCACCCTCAAACTAGTGGTGCGCTTGAAAGAAGCCACTCTACTTTGAAGGAATATTTAAGGTCGTATATCGGAGAAAACCAACATACTTGGGATCTCTATATTCCCAGCGCTATGATCGCTTACAATTCTAATGTGCACAGCACAACTGGCTTTTCTCCTTGGGAACTTCTATTCGGTTTTAAGCCATACATACCCAGTAGTATCGATACCTTGGATCATAATACCTATACCGATTACATTCGTGCACTTAATCATCGGCTTTACTATTGCCGCCAAAAGGCACTTCAAAATATAAGTGCATCCAAAGAAAAGTCTAAAATTATTACGACTCTCACAAAACCCGTAACATATCAAGTAAACGATATGGTTTATGTTCGATGTCACCACAAACAAAACAAAGCCTTATTACCAGTTTGGAAAGGACCATTTAAAATAATCAAGCTTAATGGTAAACACACAGTCACACTGCTCATGGGCCGTAGACACGTACGTCATCACTTTGACGAAATAAAACTTGCTGCACCGCTCACGTCATCGTAAACAGAAGACTCTATAGTAAATAAGCACCTATAGTTAGTCATTGTATATCTATTTCAGATGGGCCTCAACAGCTGAGAGCAACTATGTGTCACCGATTAAAGGAAGCCCAGGATTATATTTCGATAAGCTTTTAGACGTTAAATTCACTAATAACGATTGGAATATTATTACATATGTCGACATTAGCCATATTAAGCCAAACTTAGACAAAGTAGACTTTCTGTTCGAAAGAATAAACATTCTTTGCAACTCCTTTGCGTCATCAAAAATACAAAATGACTGTAAGAATTCTCTCTCCAGTTTACACAACCTGCATAATAGCAACATCAATAAATTCTCTTCTATCTCTTTCTTACTCGTTGATGACAAACCTAACAAACGTGTAAAAAGAGGACTCATAGACTTTGGTGGTTCTTTATTAAAAACCTTCTTTGGCACTTTAGATTCGGAAGACGCAGTAAAATTCTCTAAAGCTATTGACGATGTACAGTCAGATGAAAAACGCCTCGCTCACCTTATGAAAGACAACATTCATGTCATTAAGTCAACTATGTATTCATTTAATAACTCGATATCTAAGGTTACGGAAAATGAAAAACACCTCTTAAAGAACATGGAAGTTATACATGAAACCATGGATAAAATCACAACCACCAATGACAAATTAGAAATCTCAACTCACTTGAACTCACTTTTAAATTCGTTAGAATCTATTATAATGACATTATCCCTTGATATAGACGATATTAATAACGCTATACTGTTTTCTAAATTAAACATTTTGCATCCGACTGTACTTAACCCACATCAGCTGTACAGCGAACTTGATAAACACCGAAACAGCCTACCTAAGCACTATGAGCTCCCCGTCTCTCTCACATTACAAAATATGCACGAAATTATAGATATCTCTAAATTAATTTGTTATTATCACTATAATAGAATTATAGTTGTAGTAAAAATACCTCTTGTGTTGCCACATGCCTATAACCTATACAATGTAATTCCCTTACCTGTGCCGTACGATATATCGAAACCAGATACTTATGTACTCATTGCTCCATCTGAGCCTTACATAGCAATAACTGTTGATCATATGTTTTACTCGCAGATAAAAGACATAGACAAGTGCAAGCTTATCAGTGAAAAGTGCTATTTGTGTGTGTTGGTGAATGTGTACTCGACTATAGCAAACCCGATTTGCGAAACGACACTCTTAACTGAAGCAGTCAGTAGTCTGCCTGAATCGTGTTCCTCTAGGTTTATTCACGGTTCTATAGATTTATTTCATAAAATTAGCGGTAGTCGTTGGATTTACGTGCAATCAGAACCTGGAAAATGTCATATTACCTGTAATAATGAACCAAATAGTTCCGATGTTATTTTATTTGGAACCGGTATTTTAAACATTCCAAAAACCTGTAAAGCGTTTTATAAGACACAACAGTTTATTCCTGCTTACGAAATACCTATTGTTAATGTAACCAGCGTAGTTTCAGATCTTAATATAATTATGGATGATTGCTGCGAAAAATCTAAACTTAATAAAACGTTAGGTAAATTACCTTTTAATAAATTAGATAATATTAATAATTTAGATTCCCTTGTTCATGCAAGCGTTACTTTAGATTCTTTTGAGAAGGAATTAGATAAATTAGAAAACCCCTCTCACTTTCAAAAATACGGTATTCACTACATGTCATTGAGTTATGTTTTTACTGTTATATTCTTTGTTTACCTACTTTACAGAAGCAGAAACATGTTTTGTAAAAAGAATACATCTGGTTGTTGCATACAGATTTTCAATCAATGTAACAATAACAAAACCACTAGAGAAAAGTCTGTCATGCCTATGGTAATAGTTCAAGATAAAAATGTAGATATTTCAGAATCTTCTTCAGATGAGAATGACACTAGAGTCACTCCTTCTCCAGTCAAAAGAAACATCTTTATTGCCAGCAAAAGCCATGAACAGTGAAACTTAGTTTTAATTACTTTTAAGATTACCTTTTTATATAACTTTGTATTCTTTTAGTCAAACGCTTGTCCAAGCCCATTAGAGTCAAATCTCTCATCACTTTGAGATGTGATGATCGATCTTAACGGGGGGGTTGTTATATCATAATTATATAGAGTACATACGCATAATAAAACGCTGAATGTGTATACCTATTGCATTGTCGTCAATGCAATAGGAAACCGCTGTTTTCATAAAAGCTAACAAATCATCGCAAATTCAGATTGACTTGGACACCCGTCGGGCGCACACCTCTTTATTATATTTCCCGTGTTTTTCTTTAAAATATAATTTCAGCTAAATAAAATACTTTTTTAAAAAGCAAATCCTGACCCATCCCGTAACAGTACACTTGCCCTGTACTTATATCTACCATGATACCTACATACGAGTCGAAATAACGGCGGAGCGGCGCCCCGGTCAATAGGCAAACCACAGGCAAAACGCTTTTTAGCAGGGCGCCCCGGTGAATAGCCTACATGACTATTGAGCGGGGCGCCCCGCTATATAGACACTTCCATTTTATTCATTCAATTACCGCTGCGTTCAGTAAATATTTTTAAAATGAGCGAAATGTGAGCTCACAGCTGTGCAACCAGATCCTGGTTTTTCCGCAGTTGGGGGTAAAATGGCGGCGACCATATCCTGGTTTTTCTCCAGTACAGGGGATAAAACCATTGAACGTAAACTGTCTGCTCAATTTTATGGATTTGTACTCAAACTAGATGGTTTCTTGTAAAGATCCTCTACTAGATAATATACTGCCAATTTTACGGTTATAGTTTGCCTACTCGCATTCTCAACCCAACTACTGTCGCCAGCACATCTCGACATATTTAAGGGATCAACTTATTCTGGTTTTTCTTGGTACTCCAACAATAATCCAGTATTTGTTGGTCCCTTAAACAGGTAGGTTGATGCGCTGGCTTCCTCAACCCACTCTGCAATACATCACACACCCACACTATGAAATATGGTAGGAAAGTTTTTGCCATCTATAAAATGGATAGCGAAATTAATATAAAAAGCGATATCTTTGAAGAATGTGGTTGTGGTTACGGATTCTCCATTTTATGAATGGCTGTCGAGAAATATTTACTTTAGCTTATTTTCATTGAAATTCAAACTTTTTAGTAAGTAGTTTGCAGAGAGGATCTGTGTACCTTCCTGCAGTGGCAACGGGATGGAAAAACCAATTACGTGAAGTAAAACGTGCATATCTCTATCTAACAGACTAGGATTCTTGTAGGAAGTCTCTAGATATACCCAACCTTTACAAAACAACTAAGCTACAAAGTAGGTAATTTCTTGGCATGAATGAACCGGTTACAAAAAACTTGCTGAATTATTTCCGTCGTCGATCTGTTTACGGTCTTTACGGTTTTTCTGACTGATCATTTGGAACATTCATTCACTACGGTGCTTTATCCGTTCACTACCGCCTCTGACAACCAGCCAGCGTTTTTCACGATAGCCCATTCAACACTTTTAAAAATAAACGTTTTATTTTTTAAACAGTTTCACAGACACGGTACGGCTTCATTCATCCTAACCTTATTTCTACCGGTCACTGGCCGATTCTTTTATTTATCACTATTTAACATTTAAAATAAGAACACGACCCGAGCGCCACTTTAAAGATGACAGTTCGAATTACGAGCCGCGCCTGCGCCCCGCCGATTAATGAGCTCATTTCGCGCCTTTTTATTTATCACTCGCTTATTAGTCGCACTTCAAAAAACAACTCGTGTGCTGTATAATAATTTGTTATCATCATTTATCAAGCATTTATCTCATTGTATGGCTCGTCCATTATACCAATTTATTACTTGCCAGGATCTTTTTCAAGAATAGGTACTTCTGTGGCTGCATCAAGTACAAATCTTTGCCCTTAGTAAAAAAAAAGTAAAATCGTCAGAAATGCGTGACGTATTGCTTCGAGCGTGCTGCATTTCTGTTATTCGCTTCATACCGCCTAGAATTCAAAGTTTTCAGAAACAAGACTCTATTCTATAGAACTATAGTCTATTTTTCAATAAACTATGTTAAAATTGTACGTTCGCAAGCTGTTGCGTTGCTAATCGGTGCAAGAACGGAAAATAAAACAATGACTTTCGTTTGCCCTTGAAAATAAATAAGTCGTAATTTGCAAAGCACGACTGCTACAGTGGACTGGTGCATAAAACTTAAACGAAAATAAAAAATAGCTTGTTAGGGTGCCGCACCCAAATGGTGAAAACCGTACCTTACCCTATTACTGAGCCCCAAGCTCCACAGAGAGGATGTTTAGTTTCGTATCAAAAACGGTTTCGTACCTTTTTGAGCGGACGGTGCTGGCAACACTTCTTTTCGGTCCGCCCCGTCTGTCATCTTTACGCTAGCGTTGTTGAAGCGAATTTTAGTTTTAAGTGGTGTAAAATTAAGTGCAAATTGGAGGAAAGGAGTTCGAGAACGAGCGGATGTTCCAGTGCTGTGAGTTTAGGTTATTCCCTATTCCTGCGCTCCTAAAATATCCTGAATACCTGATTCCTGTCATACTTAAACTCACAAAGAAACGGCGTCATCGTTTGCTCGGTAAGCAATTCGTTGCTGGGCCCTGTTTAAGTAGATTTTGGAAACAAGAATTTCTCGGCCGGAAACTTTCCGGAACAAAATTCTCTCATTAAATTTATTTTATTTAGCTATAGTAAAGAGCACTACGAATCGTAGTCAAATGTTGTTCCGGGGCTGATCGACCATTTAGTTTTAGATTTTAAGATAACTTTAATTTGCTTCCACTGCGCTAAGATCAGCTTCGGAATCAAACATTTTTTGGTAGCAGAGCGTGGTTGCTTTATTGCAACATAGTTAGCCGTAATTTAGTATTAAGCGTGTTTTTTATATTACCCACATATTTTATTAATTTTGGAAAATATTGTTTCGGTTCTTTTTTGTGACTGTATTGTTTGCCTAGTGAACGGTACCTTATCGGTAAGGTCTAGGCCAGTCAACTAACATTTATTTTGTGGTATTTGTTTATTGGTTTTTCGTTTTTATTAAGTCAAGTGTGTAAAAGTTGGTACCATGGCTCCCTCGATCGCCAGGTATAAGGCTGCTATAAAGACAGAATTAAGGTGGTTTACTACCACAGCGGCAATGATCGGCCGCGAGGACCGGGAGGACGCGCTCTTGAAAAGTGCACTACAGGCAGATGAACGGGTTCGGGTTGTGTCGGAACACCTCACAGAGTGCCTCATGCTCCTTGAGGAAGCTCCTAACCCTGAAGATAAGGAGCTGGTTGAGGGCGATGTAAGCCAGTGCTTGGAGCTGGCACAGGACATTGCGCAGGCAGCTGCGGACATATCTAGGCGACGTGACGGAAAGGAAAAGCCATTCCGTGGTAAAGTGGGACAAGGATTACAGGTGCCTCTTCCGCCTGTTACGGTTCCAGTCTTTGCAGGCGATTACGCCGACTGGCCGGCGTTTGAGGACCTGTATAGCAGTGTGGTCCACACACGGACGGACATAACGCCGGCGTACAAGATGGCTCAGCTGATGTCCAGGCTACATGGAGAGCCTCATGAATTGCTGACGCATTTGGCTGTCTCGGATAGCAATTATGAGGTGGCGTGGAAGATCCTTACCGACCGGTATCGAAACAAGCGCCTGATTGTAGACAGGCTGTTAGACCAGTGGCTGTCAATACCAACCATAACGCGAGGTACGGACCTCCGCGAGAAAATCTTCCACCCAGTCAGTGTCGCGGTCAGCGCACTAGAGCGACAGGGTTTGCCAGTGGCGGGCTACGGTTATATCTTGGTCCACACAGTGCTTCGCCGCCTGCCGAGCGAAATGGTCGCTCGATTCGAGCAGCTACATGGGGGCAAGTCCTCGGACCACCTCCCGACCTACGAGGATCTGAAGTCGTTCCTCGAGGCCGAAAGCAGGCGAGTGGACGTCCAGGCTGGTGAAGCCCCACGCAAGGAGACCTCTGCCCCTCGCCACCCGGAACGGCCGGGTGCACCGGCGCGAGGAGGCAACAGTAGGCAACCCAGGCGGTACAACACCGCATTGGAATCAGGGTGTGCCTACTGCAGGGAGACAGGCCACGGGGTGGCAGCGTGTCAGGAGTTTGCTGCGCAGCGGGTTCAGAGGAGACGGGGTGTGGCACAGCAGAGGCGTTGGTGTTTTCGGTGCCTGGGGCCGCATCAGGTGCGAGAGTGCCCTTCAAGCACCAACTGTAGGTACTGCCAGGGTGCACACCATCCGCTGCTCTGCATGAATCGCTCCGGAGGCGCCGGGGGCAGCGCTGGATCGGATCAGCGAAGGGAGCCTGCCCACCAAGGGAGGGAGCAACGCTCCCAACCCCCTCCAAGGAGGAGCCCACCTCCGCATCGGTCACAGGGACAGGCAGGGGGACGTCAACAGACGGAGCCCACTTACCCAAGGACGTGGGGACAATCCCCACCACGGCAGCAGGTGCCGGATTGGGGAAGAGCGGCACAGGAACGTGGCCAAGGACACCCATCCCAGGTACGGGATTCAACGGGCGGGTGTCAGGGGCACTAGGCAGCCACCAGGGTACATGCAGTATTCTGCGGGCTTGAGCCACCTGGTTGGGTCTCAAGACCCACGCATGCCCCCGCCTATGCCTGAGTACCCGCGGCTACAGGCGCAACCTCGGTACGGACGTTTGCCGTCGGGGTACTATAGAACTCCAGCCATGGCCTTTATGGGCAGACCTCCCTACCAGCAGGAGTGGGACCCATACACAGGTTTGGGTAGTGAGGATACCCCGCGGGACGCGGCCTCACCGCGTTTAGATTCCCGCTAGGTAATCGCCGCCTACTCATCAGCTTCGGCGCCCCGTCCAATCACGGTACTTTTGCCAACGGCTAAGATTTGGGTATGGGGATACGGTGGCCGGACCATTCAAGTAAGAGCCCTACTGGATACAGGGGCTCAGGGATGTATTGTATCGAGTAAGCTGGTGAGTAGGCTCGGCCTAAATGTACGGCCAAGTGAGGATGAAGCTGTAGGCATCGGGGGCCTAAATGTGCCTGACATTCGGGGTCAGACGAACTTTGAGTTCGCATTAGGTAGCACATGTACAGGGTCAGCTATCAAGTCTCAGCCGTGGTGCTGGATGAAGTGGTTGGGAAACTCCTCAGGTTAGGTTACCACCAACGGTACGAGGGTTAACCACAGGGTTGGAGTTAGCTGATCCTGATTTTGATACTCCTGGTACGGTGGACGTACTTCTCGGGTCAGACGTCCTCGGGAGATTATGGTGCGGTAGGAAGAAGGTACTCCAGGAAACTGGTTTGGTGGCCGTAGATACCACAGGGGGGTATGTTGTTTTCGGCCCAGTTTGGAGACCTCAGGACCTACCAGAAGGGATCCGGTCCTCTATGGTAGTGTGCTGTCAGAGGTGCTGCAGAGGTTTTGGGAGTCTGAAGAGCGCCCACGGCGGACAGACGGAAGCCAGAGGATGACGAGTGCGAGTTGTTCTATCAATACAACACTGCGAGATGCCCGTCAGGCAGATTCGTGACCAGGCTACCTTTTCTCCCAAACCGCCCCGCTTTAGGTAGTTCGCGACAGCTCGCGGAACGGAGACTACTCGGAATGGAGCGGAAGATGAGGCGAGACCCAGCACTTCGGCAGAAGTATATAGAATTCATGCGGGAATATATTCAATTGGGCCACATGTCGGTGTCCAGCCTGGATTGGAGGTGTGTCGAGCATTATTACATTCCACACCTGGCTGTCTTGAAGTCACCTGAGGCGAAAATACGGGTGGTGTTTGACGGTTCTGCTCCTACCTCGAATGGTGTGTCTGTGAACCAATGTTTGCACGCGGGTCCTAAATTGAACCGGGACATTGTGGATATTCTCACAGACTTTCGGTTACACCAGGTAGCGTTCGTCGCAGACGTCAAAATGATGTTTCGCCAAACCATGATACATCCGGATGACCGTCGGTATCAGCTGATTTTGTGGCGTGAGAGCCCAGATGAGCCGATGGTCACATACGAACTTAACACGGTGACGTATGGACTTAAGCCAAGTCCGTATTTGGCAGTACGTACGCTGCGAGAGTTGGCCGCACAGGAAAGGGTAAGATACCCTCGAGCCGCAGCAGTACTGGATCGCGACGTCTACGTGGACGATATCTGCACGGGTGCTGATAGCGTGGAGCAGGCGCTAATTCTACGAGACGAGTTGATCGCGATCATGGGTTCAGGAGGTTATGAGTTGCGGAAATGGTTGTCCAGTTGCCCAGAGCTCCTGGCCGGTTTGCCAGGCGAGTTCCATCAGGACCCGCACCTCTTTGAGAACCCGGACAATCCAAACACGTTGGGCATCCTCGGGGTGCAATATAGGCCAACGCATGACGTATTCACGAACAAGATCGAGCCCGACCTTTTGGAGAAAACTTGGACTAAGCGGTCGGTACTGTCGACAATCGCTAGAACGTTCGATCCTAGCGGATGGATCGCCCCGGTTACGTTCATGGCGAAGTGCTTTTACAAAGGTTGTGGCTAGCCAACTTAGGATGGGACGACCAACTCTCCGGAGAGTTGTTGAAGGATTGGCTCAAGTTTGTGACCACCTTACCAGGGATTGTGCACATCGCGATACCCCGCAAGTTAGTCCCATCGGTGGGATGTAAGGCTACCCTACATGGGTTTTGTGACGCCTCGGAGCGAGGGTACGCGGCAGCTGTATACCTTCGGACAGCAAGTTCAACGGGAACTGTGCACGTGCGTCTGGTTATGGCCAAAAGTAAGGTGGCACCAGTCAGAACTAGATGGACCATCCCCAAATTGGAATTGGCAGGTCAGCTCTTCTAGCGCGCTTGCTAAATCATGTAACCTGCAATCTGCGTGGTACCATCAACTTGGATGAAACGGTGTACGCGTGGACTGACAGTCGGATAGTTCTGTGGTGGTTGCAGACGTCGGTACATACACTTGAGGTTTTCGTGGCAAATCGGGTGTCACAGATTACGGGGTCGGAAACTCCGTTAGTGTGGAGGCACGTACCGGGAGAATGGAACCCAGCGGACTGCGCTTCGCGCGGGTGCAGGGCCCTGATTTGGTGAGTCACCCACTGTGGTGGGGACCTCAATGGCTGACTGAGTCGCCGCAGGAATGGCCATTCAACGAGTGCAGGGCGCCGCTTGGGCCACCTGATCGAGGTTTGCGAGTGAACGTGGGGCAACTCGTACCGAAGCCTAACCCAGCTTTCTTGCTGGAACGGTATAGCTCCTCGACAAACTTCTTGGGGTGACAGGTTGGATCAAACGGTTCGTGAACAACTGCAGGAAGCCTCAAGCAGAACGGAACTTTACACCTGTCCTCTCGCCTGCGGAGCGGAATGCGGCTCTATGCTCATTGGTTAGAGTCGTCCAGGCGGAACATTTTGAAGAGGAGGTCAGGCTGCTCAGGGATGGACGTGGAAAGCTGAAGGGAGGAATTGTGCGCCTCAACCCATTCCTGGATGAGCAAGGTATGCTCAGGGTTGGAGGCAGACTTCGAACGCTAGCCTGCCCTTTTCGGCTCGGCATCCACTGTTACTTCCAAAAGGGGACCCTTAGTTGAGCTCTTAGTCAGGGATCGTCATGAGAAAAACTCGCACGCGGGCTGTAATGCGCTATTGGCCATCCTACAGCGCGAGTTCTGGATCTTATCGGGACGACGAACGGTACGTAGCGTTGTGTTTAGGTGCTTGCCTTGTTACCGCTTGAAGGCAGCCACAATGCAGCCACAGATGGGAGATCTCCCACCGGACCGGGTGACGGAGGCCTGGACGTTTGCAGGTGTGGGAACGGATTTTGCAGGCCCTTTCATGGTAAAGGCATCACGCCTACGGAACGCAAAGTCTATCAAGGCGTACTTGTGCGTGTTCGTGTGCCTAGCCACCAAGGCCGTCCACTTGGAGCTCGTGGCCGACCTATCTACGGAGGCCTTTTGGCAGCGCTGGAGAGATTTACGTCGCGACGAGGGCGACCAGCGCTGATCAGGTCGGATTGTGGTACCAACTTTAAGGGTGCTGATCGGTGTATGAAAGAAATTGTAACGTTCTTACGGGAGAACGAAGAAGCCATCAGCACGGGCCTCTCCCGTCAGGGCATTACCTGGGTGTTCGATCCACCAGCGTGCCCTCACTGGGGTGGTATTTTTGAAGCGGTTGTAAAGTCCGCTAAGACGCATTTGTTGCGCGTCGTAGGGTTAACAATTTTGACTTTTGAGGAGCTGGCGACCGTGTTTTGTAAAATTGAGGCTGTACTCAATTCACGTCCTTTGTGTCCGCTCAGCTCAGACCCAAATGATTTAGAGGCCCTGACGCCAGGGCATTTCTTAATTGGCCGCCCACTTAACGCCTTGCCGGAATATCCCTATACGGAGGTGAATAGCAATCGTTTGTCGCGTTATCAGTTGCTGCAGCAAATGACTCAAAACTTTTGGAAGCGTTGGTCGCTTGAGTACTTGCACATTCTGCAGCAACGCCTTAAGTGGACGGACAGGACTGAACCCCCCTGCATTGGGGATCTCGTTCTGGTTAAGGATGCCAACCTACCGCCACTGCGTTGGCGCCGGGGGCGCATTCTCAACCTGTTTCCGGGTAGTGATGGCACTCCTCGAGTTGCAGAAGTTCAGGTGGGGGATTCAGTCCTTAAGCGAGCAGTAGCTACATTATCACGCCTGCCATGCATAGAGCGGACCGATGTGTCGGTCCGGGGCGGGTGAATGTTTAGTTTCGTATCAAAAACGGTTTCGTACCTTTTTGAGCGGACGGTGCTGGCAACACTTCTTTTCGGTCCGCCCCGTCTGTCATCTTTACGCTAGCGTTGTTGAAGCGAATTTTAGTTTTAAGTGGTGTAAAATTAAGTGCAAATTGGAGGAAAGGAGTTCGAGAACGAGCGGATGTTCCAGTGCTGTGAGTTTAGGTTATTCCCTATTCCTGCGCTCCTAAAATATCCTGAATACCTGATTCCTGTCATACTTAAACTCACAAAGAAACGGCGTCATCGTTTGCTCGGTAAGCAATTCGTTGCTGGGCCCTGTTTAAGTAGATTTTGGAAACAAGAATTTCTCGGCCGGAAACTTTCCGGAACAATATTCTCTCATTAAATTTATTTTATTTAGCTATAGTAAAGAGCACTACGAATCGTAGTCAAATGTTGTTCCGGGGCTGATCGACCATTTAGTTTTAGATTTTAAGATAACTTTAATTTGCTTCCACTGCGCTAAGATCAGCTTCGGAATCAAACAGAGGACAAGGAAAGGACATAGGGCGTAGGGCATGACGCTTGACGTTTGACATCGCGACGTTTCCATACAAAATGTACAAAAAAGTATTGACAAAGGCACACACAAGCGTCGCCAAAGCGTCGCATCCATGACAGCTAGCGTCAAAAACTAAGAAGAATATTTGACGATCACTTGTCTGTCAACTGTCATTCTTACGTACTATGCCCTCGTCTTTTTGGTGGAGTTTACGCCTGAGCCCCAAACTCCACAGAGAGGACAAGGAAAGGACATAGGATGTAGGGCATGACGCTTGACGTTTGACATCGCGACGTTTCCATACAAAATTTACGAAAAAGTATTGACAAAGGCACACACAAGCGTCGCCAAAGCGTCGCATCTATGACAGCTAGCGTCAAAAACTAAGAAGAATATTTGACGATCACTTGTCTGTCAACTGTCATTCTTACGTCCTATGCCCTCGTCTTTTTGGTGGAGTTTGCGCCTGAGACTTCGCTGTCTGCCCGTCTGTCCGTCTGTCACATATAGAGTTAGTTTTTTTACAGATGCCGTATTTCTGTTGCCGCTATAACAACAAATATTTTAAAAAAAAACTATAAAATAAAAAAAATATAGTTTATCTCTAGAAAGCTTCGTAGGCCGTATCTCATAAACGGTAATAGTTAGACAGTTGAAACTTTCACAGAACATAAATACGAATATTGCGGCTATGAAAACAAATACGAAAAATAATATAATGAAATAATACTTAATATTAAGGCGGCTCTTGTCCAACAAACGTGATTTATATGCAATATTTTTATACAACGGTTCGTGTGCAAGTCAGACTCGCCCTTGACCGTTTTTTATATCCAGTGAAAATAAACAGCTTGCTATCTTTCTAACTTCTCTCTTTGAAAGAAAAGTAAAAAAAATAAACTGAGAGAGCTTTCTATTCATGAAACTCATTCTAGCATTCTTTTTAAAAACGTTTGAAGGCGAGTTTTAGACGCAAATACAGGGAAAACGTAAAATTTAATTCATATCGCATTAAATATCACAATGATAAAATCTGTGGTTACAAAATGGCGTCTTTTTGGCGGGAAAACACGCTGGACGACGATTCTTATCTCTAGAAGTGCGTCTGGAAAGTAAATGACAAAAATAAATGTAAACATTTAAGCGACGTAGAAAAAACGCATCAATTATTATTGGCAGAACCTAAGGATATTAACCTAACATGCAGATGTATTAAAAAACAAAGACCCGACTGCATTATTTCAAAGTTGTATTTCGCGATAAAAATCCGCCAGCTCGAATTTATGATTCTTTTATATAG
Organism: Phthorimaea operculella; assembly: GCA_024500475.1. Taxonomy (NCBI): domain Eukaryota; kingdom Metazoa; phylum Arthropoda; class Insecta; order Lepidoptera; family Gelechiidae; genus Phthorimaea; species Phthorimaea operculella. The sequence goes on along the minus strand of JANFCV010000083.1, from coordinate 2,253,527 downwards.
GGTGAAATTTTACTAGTGACCGATAGCGAAAACTCAGAACCGGCTAGTGGTAGGAACAACTTTCCCCAAGGAACATAGGTCCAAAAACGAAAAAAAAAATTCACCTCCCATAGTAATTCAAATCAGCTAATCGGCAACTTTGTATGGGAGGCCCAATTTTTTTTTTCGTATTTCTACCTTTGTTCCTTGGGGAAAGTTGTTTCTTATGACCAGCCAGTTCTGAGTTTTCGCTATCGTTCACTAGATATATAGGTAGAAATTTCAAAATTTCACCCGATATATAGGTAGCCAGTGTCACTCACGCTGCAGAGACAAATCTAACGACACCTCACATGTCTGGATACATACGAACATACATACGTAAATACAATGCTCTCGAAAAACTTAACCCTCTTGAGGCTATCGGGTAAAAATAAAATACAGGGTGTAATGAAAACTGTGCAGGCGTGCTCGAGCCATGAAACTAAACCACTTTCCCAACTAAACATAATATGGTAGCGCCATAGGTAGATATCGACATCACCTGGGGCAAAATCTGTACCTTTCAATTAACAATTTTCTCACTTTTAATTTTTATCTCAAGATCCTTCTAGTAATGTATTCTTCGATAAACTCGATTAGGGTTGTCGATAGTTAGTTTTTGATTTCGCTCCCAGAACATTCACTTTCATTCTACTCAACCGTCGCCTAGGTTTGACGACTCCAGCTCAACTACAATATGGCTAGAATAAATTGAATACCAAATTTTAAAACACTTCTCGTGTTAGGTAAACAATTTTTGGAAAACTTCGCGGGCTCGATTAGAACCGCGGTAGCCCAGTTGGTTAGGGCGTCGGCAGTACTGATGCCGAAGGTCGCAGGTTCAAATCCTGCCTGCGGTGAAAATTTTGGAAGTTTTCCAAAAAAAAAAAAAAATGGCTAGAATACTACCTACCTTTAAAAACCTGCATTCAACTAGGAACTGTCCAGGGTCACATAATAAAATATAGATGGCGCTTTTCAGATGCTTAGTTGTTGTAGGTCCGTGTGGTAATGGCAAAGTGCCGTGTGGTAGAGGTTATAATAAGAATACTGACACCCCAAGTCAACTCAGGGTGTTTCGTAATACGCGATATAGGTACCTAGAAATTATGGCCTCGGCAGAATAAATATCAACTTTGTAGATGAGCCCACTGGGAATCGAACCCGGAACCTTCTGTGTAGCAGGCAGTCGTCCGAACCATTGCGGCACATCGGCACAAAAGCTACTAAAGAGTTCGGTGCAACAGCACTTTCTTAACTGAAAGCTTTATAAAAGTAGCTGAGCCTGCAGTGTCTGCGAAGTTTTCCAAATAAGTCGCACCAAACACAGTCTTGTCACCGAAACGGTTCTCACACACGCCACGTGGTTTTCCGGTGTTTTGTCGGATCCGGCGTTTTGCCAAAAGATTTTCCAAAATCGCTCAGGGGCAAGCTACAAATAATAGACGCGCGACGCGACGCGCTACATGATATCTGTCAGACAAGCGATTGTCAGCCGTTATCGATGCGACGCGCGTCTCAAGTGTGTAGCTTTGTCACTTCTGTTTCATACATTTTACATGGAAACGGTTTTAAACGTCGCGATGTCGCACGTCTCACGTCTCCGACGATCACTGGTTTGACAGATGATGCCGTTTGACGTCTCATATCTACTCTGTGGAGTTTGCGCCGTACCTACTACCAATACCAGACATCGCGGCACACGTCACCGTGTTATAATTACGGCAGTGTCGTTATTTGTAATTTGTATGATGACTCACGAATCGCAATGTCTTCCGGTGTGTGTGCAATTCCCCATGGTTCACAAAACTTTTCCAGGCAGTAGTGTATCCTGATTTCGCTGTCGGCAGCCCTAACCATGTGAAGTGTGCCTTAGGCACTACACGTACTCTGTTTAAAGATATAAGGGGAAAACACACGGTGCGTCGATTGATCGATTTTCCTCCTGATTATGTGTGTGTAATGTGGATTAACCAAAAAAAAAAAGTGGACTAACCATTTAGTTCTAAATACTTTTTACAGATGTCGCTGGATCGTCGCTTGGAGACGAGCATCAAGAGATAGAAAAATTTGGCATTCATCAACCGGTGCATCGATAGCTCAGTGGCAGAGCGGTGGAGCGTTTACCCATGCGGCCCGGGTTCCATTCCCAGTCGATGTATGACATTTTTCCTATTTCTTATTTTCCCTTGTGAGAATAATATAGCACTGTGAGTGCATTACAATCCCAATAGATTTTCCTCCTTATTTTCATACGACTACGGTTTATATTAAACGGTTTGAAGACGCATCCGTCGACGCAGCGTTGTGCGATGCCATTTGACATAACCCGTATTCGTATGAAGAAAGAGTGGTGAATCGAATGAATGTAGCACATACGGACGTTGCGTGTAGTTCTCGCTTTAGGCACTACACGTACTCTGTTTTAAGATAAAAGTGGCGGACTGGTACATTTTGTACGAGGGGCCAATCAGCCTACGGCGTAAGCTCTACAGAATATACGTGAGACGTAAGATGGCATCTATCAAACAAGTGAGCGTCGGAGACGTGAAATGTGCGACATCGCGACGCTTGCAACCGTTTCCTTATAAAACGTATGAAACCGAAGAGACAAAGCTACATAGGTGAGACGCGCGTCGCATCTATAACGGCTGACGATCACTTGTCTGACAGACGTCATATTGCACGTCGCTTCGCGTGTCTATTCTGTGGATCTTGCCCCTTAGGCACTACACGTGCTGTGTTTTAATATAGAAGTGGCGAACTGGTACATTTTGTACGAGGGGCCAATGAGCCTACAAGCGCCACGCTTGTTAGCGACGGAACAAGGAAGAAAGTGTCGTAGAAGTGCACTGATTTGGGGATAGTTGAAGATGTTTGGCACTTTAGTTCATTCAATTCAATTCTTCATTCGATTCTGGATTCCGACAATATATGACGCATATATCCCTTTCGGGGTAGGCAGAGCGTAAATGGCTGTACCAAAAGGCCATTTACACCAGGTCTGAGAATTTTTTTACAGTCATTCAGGAGACTGTTTATCACTGTAGGTAGTAACAGATTGTCAGCCTGTCGCCTAAAATTCTAATACTTACTTTTTCACCCTCAAACCCCTTACTCGCTTTTTACGGCACCCACGGGAAAGACAGGGATGATGCTATTCTAAGCCGGCATCACACGGCGGCCGACAATCTAGCAGACTATAATCTATAACCTTTTTTATGTCTCAAGTTTCTGTGATCTGAGCTTGCAGCAGGTTAGAAGGCCATCCTATGAGAAAGCTGTAAGATAACCGAGGATTCCATTCCTTTCGAAGCTCAGACGACGAAATTAATAAACACTGTCGCACGCGCAGAAACCGCGGCTTTATCAAGATGGCCGTCCGTTTGAATAATCCGCGCCGATAGCCACTGGACAATGACGAATCGATTTTTGCATTAAATCGATATCTGCCATCGAGAGCCCTGTAAGGAATGCTGATTTATTGTGGAGTGGAAATCGGATATTTGATGCAATTACGAAGGTTTTGGGGATTTCGGTTGAAATCATTATTTGTCATAGCTATTTTCGGACAAAAGTAAGACAAATGTTTATTATGAAGAGGAAAAGTAGTAGGCCAGAAATCTTTTGTATAGTCCATCCGCTATCATGTGGAAGGCCAAGTTACGTTGATAGCAAAACTTACGCGTTCATCGGAAGGAACTTGGCCTTCCGATGATAGCATATTGGTACCTACTCGATGGATAATCTATGTCATATTTTTACGATAGGTATAAAGTTACGATAATCCAAAACTGCAAAGGATATACATGACATCAAAGATATGCCATATACAATCAAGCTTATGGTACTTCTACCTCTAAAATAGAGCAAGTGGTTGATGGATATTAATCTGGACCCTACTTCACAGTTGTTGCAGGAATATCCATATAATAATACTGCGCCGTTAGGCGGTTCCCACACTTACCATCCCTTGTTGCATCCGTAATCCAGACAAATGTGTGTATCAGATGGAATTAAATGTCGAATCCCCCGTACTGAAAATCGACGTTGGCGCAGGAGCAACGCTTGGAAAAAGTTGTGTCAGCTTCAGCCTCTGTGAGACTTACATTATGGTAGATGCAATATACTATTTTCTTTTACGAAAATGGACGTCAGTTGTGGGGTTCGCCTACTTGAAGGATAATAGATAGGTACCTAATTTGGACCCCACTTCAGTCGCAGTAGCTGCAGACATATTTTGATACACTACGCAGCACCGCTACCCCTCTCGACCCCTTCAGGGGTAAATCTCAAATTTAATTTGATTCGCGGATCGGTTGAGAATTACACGCTTAAACGGATCGCTGATAATTAATTATTTAATTATAATTAAGCTCTGTTTTGGATGAACAGGAAACGGGTATTTCCGCTGGTAACTCGTTAAGGTGAACAGTTATCTAAATTATTTTATTGAAGCGACTTTGATTGAATTGTTTGCATACATACCTACATACATATTTCACGCCTATAACCCTTGCGGGATAGGCAGGGCGTAAACGACTGTAAAAACGGGGGCTTCACACCACGTCTGACAAACGTTTGAGAATCATTCAGAAGACTGTATCGTTATAGTGACAGGTTGACAGCTTGTCGCCTAATCTAGCAATACAGATAAACTCTCAAATTCCTTAGTTTCGTACGACACCCACTGTAAGGATATAGGGTGATGCAAATACTCAAATGAATTTCCGTAATAGAGATTATTCGCCTGAGAAGCTTAGAAGATTTATTAAAATCTAATTTTCCATCTCTCTCTTGTCTAAAATCTAATTCACAGAACTTCGGTAGCCTGCAGCCAATCAACAGACAGACTATAGTTCAAAATGAAGTACTACTGTAAAATCCTAGACTAGGAAAGCTTCAGACGTATCGCGATATGCTAATGTGAAGCCAAAAGTTTTTGACGCAGTGTAAAGTTGAGTTTATAGTTTTAATGTTGGACGTTTCTATAGCTGGATATCTTAATTAGTTACCTAATTACTGTGTAAGAGCTAAGAGTTGGCTTTAGACGTTTTTTCCCTAAACTATGTAAATAGTCTTGTCTATTCTTGTCTTGGTTCAAATAATAATATGTAAAATGGCGCCCGCCACAGTAGGCTAAGTATATTTTTTTCTGAAATATTACGCAGTTTACACAGTTCTTATTATTGAATCTTTCTACAGCGACACGTTTTACCTATAAAGAGAAACCTTGGCATATTAGTCCCAATATTACTGCATTTTCTTGCAACAGATTTTTCAAGTTGGGACTACAGCCTAGGGAGTTATATAAACAAGGACAAATAACACGCACAAGTATAACCTGCCAACCCTACAGCAACACTCACGCCCCCTCTCGGATGTAATCACTGCACTCGCGGTGGGAATAAGATAGCACGAGGAGAGGCCCCAAGTGGACCCGTAGATAATTAACGTACACGATGCCAAGTTCATTTCGAAATAGGTATTTGCGCTTATAGACTACGGGAATGAAGGGCACGAGAGTGGATATTTAGAAGGTTATATTTTGCTATTTTCGCAAGTAGATAACTACTTACTAGTCAGTCAATCATAACCTAAAACTTAACCTTAACAACCACAACAGTCCACTGTTGGACATGGGCCTCCCCCTATCGAGGGATATTGCCATACCTACTCACCACGCTTGGCAGGCGGATTGGCGAGCACAGTGCAAGATGCTTATTTTACAGGGTACGCTGCTGCCCATTCCCTGGAAAATTAACCCAAAGTCGCTTCTTACGACTCCCACGGGCAGAATTGGGGTGATGCTATTCTAAGCCGGCACCACACGGCACAGCCGGCGGCACCACACAATGAATCATAAATTGAACAAATGTAATTTATCTACCCGTACGTTGAAAATATTATTGATTTTTTGATAGGTATTGAAAATTCCACAAGTTTTGTGGACAACGTAACACAAATAAAATAAGTATTTCCCGTTCATAGAAAACTTAGTTCGCTCCTTTTCAAACCGTAACTTTGAGAATCCGGCTCCTTACAAATCCCTCTTTTGAATTTGCACCTCGCTGCACCGATTACGCATTTGGGGTGGTTTGGGTAGGTACGAATAATTCTTGGTATTCGCGAATCGCATACGGTAATGTCTTTGAGGTGTGTCTACAGTACGGCCATTCCAATAGGTCATATTTGACACCTGTCAAAATAATTTTAATACTATGACAAGCTATTTTTATTTATTCATATGACATTGTATTCTAGTATGTGTTTGATAGCTGTCAAATAGGCCGTACAATAGTGATGGCCGTGTGATTCAGTGTAGTGTTTCAAAAGTCTGTGTCAAAGAAAACTGAAGAATGGCTTCGAAAGAAAACTGTCAATTCACTCTTAAGTTTTTGTTGTTACAAATGCGTTCATACAACCTGTTACATAACTAACCAAAAAAAAGAATATTTTTCATTATCATCAGTCGATGAAATAATCACATCACTAGTCTAGGTCAGGTGCTACACTACCTGGCGAACAAAGTCCCCTTCGGCATACATTGCTGGTTGACTTTGTTTTTTGCATTGATGTCATACATGTAATAGCCAGCAATGTAGGCCGAACTGCGTTTCGCCGCGTCAGTAACTTCATTTGAACTTTGAGCTGTCAAAATTAGTGATGCGATGCCACGATTAAAAATAAGTGTAATTTAATAAAAAAATATTTTTTTCGTAGTTTTTAAAAACGATACTACGGCTCTAATTTTTTGTTAATTGACTCCTTGCAACGGACCTTTCCTTCCCCTTTCAGCTTTATTGGTTGTTTTGTAACACGTTGTATAAACACGGAGGCTATTTTAAAAAAACGAAGGACTTTTTTATGCTGCATACCAACCAACATATTTCTTTGCTTAATGATTTAAATTTTATGATTAAGCCCGCTATTTTATTGAAAACAGCGTTAATTTCAAGTAGGTATAATTTTAATTTTCATGTTTCTTTAAAACGATTTAAAAGACCGTTAAATTTAGAACCAGTAAAAGCACGACCATTATTTTTATTTCCCTCCCTCACACGGCGGCTATAAACGAGACGAACTCTGCACAACCACATAATCAAGTAAATTGCGTCACATCCTCTGAAAATTACAGAGCGAAATTCAAAATTGGAACGTAACATTCAAAACTCATACGTCATTACCTTCACGTCTCGGTCATTACCGTCCGCAGCACCTTCGCATAGAAATGCGATTTGTATACTGTATATTATTGTGTGGTTTTTGATATAGAAGCACATTATATTTTTTTGACATTTAAATGAAGTAAAGTCTGCCGTGTGGTGCCGGCATGATTCCATAACTATAACCCCAATTCTTTCCCGTGAGTGCGTGGGTATTGAGACCAAATAACCTGGCACTACCGTGATACACAGTCTTTTGGAAGACTCTCAAACTTTTGTGGTGTAAGTGGCGATTTTTTTACTTTAAATTTTTTGTCCATTTTTACAGTCGTTTACACTCTGTAGGGGATATAGGTGTGATATAATTATGTAGGTATGTGTTTGGTCAATCGAAGCACAATCAATAATCATATTAGCGGAGGTCGCGTCGAGCTTTCCACACCGTCGGCCCTGTTTGGGGGATGCATTAAATTATGGATTTTGAAATTAACGCATCATGCAATTTGAATACAGAGTATGAAACATGAGCGTTATTTACAACCCGATAATGTGTGGCCGTGCACACAGCAACACTTTAACCTACCCATTTTTAATAGACTATGTAATACTGAATTTTGAAGCAAATACGAAGAAAAACCAATATAAGTTGATCCGATCAAACGAGTAGGGTAAAGTGCTGGCTGGCAGTATACATCAAACATCATCATCAAACAGTGTGTACCTATTTTTTACATCAAACAATTTTGTTAAACTGTTTGGTGACTGTTTTTCAAACATAAAACTGTCTATTTCCCACCAACAACATAGCGACAGGTAGTCAGCCTGTCGCCTAAAATTGCAATACACCTCAACTCTCAAATCCCTCTTGTTGCTTCTTCCGACAAACGGGTAAGAAATGGGATGATGGCATTCTAAGCCGGCACCACACGGCATTCTCGTAAACGGATTCAAATAAACACTTTCTATTTCTCTCATTCCCATCCACCTGACACATTCCCATCATCTTTGACGACTCATTCGTTCGGTCGTTTCGCGTAAGGGTTAAGTAATTTATCCCCTGGTCGTTACCGCCCTCGCGCCCGAGGTGGAGTTAAATGACATTTGTATGATGTAGACGGATACTCGCAAGGGGTAGAATCTGGGCTCAGAGTAAGGGATGTTGCAGATGGAAACCAACGAGTAAGCAAAACGTAACCATAAAAAAGAAAAACAATATAATAAAATGAAAAGCCGATGGCATTGAGGCTTGGCACGTGGCATCTAATACCAAATTTCTTCTTATTTCCGAACGACTCGCCCGGTGGATCCGGTGCCAGCGTTTTTATACGGCCTTACAAAGTCAAAGTTAAAGTCAAAAATGTTAATTCAAATATACTTACTTACTCTAAAATCTAGATAATTTGATACCTAACGCTTTCAAAAAAGTGTTCACATTATTTTTTAGCAGGCGCTAAGTCTAACTATGACAGGATTTTTCTTAGTTAAATTTTCGTTGTTCATAAGATTCCCTCTAAACGTTTCATTGCTCAGAGCGGCTGAATGGTAAAATTTTCAGGTGAATGTGTTTTTTTATTTATATTCATTGCTGGGGTGTTTTTGTTTTGAAAATATGTGCTTTATCTTTATGTTAGTGCTGTTGACGTCGTTCTGAGGGTTGTTTTTGTTATCATTTTGAATATCTTAACGTTAACACTTTTCGACCAGCAAGCTGAAGTAAGACATATTGATATACCTGGAGTAACAAAATGGGTACTTATAACAATCCAAAAGGTGGTCAAGGTACTCATGAAACTGAGCAACTTCATCTATGGAACATATGGGACGAAATAAAAAAAACGAGTTAAACGTGTTTTTAGTTTGACAGCCTGCCGTTTTTACATTTTGGTCTTATCCCCTGTGCAAGATCTACAAATTCCCGGAAGAAACCTTTCTGGAAGGATCTTTCTGTTTTGGTATTATGAGTGTTGATATTAAGTATGTATTTCATTGCTTAATAAACGTCACCAAATATAGATTAGTACTATATTTCAACAGCTCCCAACTGCCACATAAATCATAAAATAAACCCTGGGAATAATATCACCAATGACAGAAGAGAATGCGCTGCTCAGATTTGCCAAAAGAAGCAATTCGTATGTCCTTATAAATTAAGCTTATGTGTATTAACTGTATTGAATTAACCCACATCGTCAAGAATGGATATGATTTATTGAACATCAAGATTATCCGCGGTGATATGGGCATGAATCAAAACTATACAAGGTGTTTCAAAATAGTTACGTTGTATTAATGTTTAAAAGAAATGGCTACGTTTATATATATTGGTAAAATCACCACTTAAAGGATCAACCTACACAGGTTTGTCCTAAAAACTGTTTTCAAAACCAGTGTACTGAGATTCCTAAAACGCTGCCGACTGTATTCAATTTTATTTATTTTCAAATTATATAGAAAAGGAAAAGTTAATCAAATGAAATCGTAAAAATATCTGAGAGACATTTTTAAAATCGTCTTCATGAAAGAAAACAGCTTTCACAAAAATAACATCGATAATTTCATTACTTTCAGAGTGAGGGGTGGAATATCAGATTAAAAAATATTACAGAGAGAACTCTACTTACTGATAACCAAGATGAAGCAATGTTAAACTCGTCGCAATAAGATTTGGCATTGCACTAAATTACAACACTGAAGTGGGCCTCCTTTGATTGTCCGATTGGGCAGCTGATAAATTCATGCTAATGCTTTGGCATGCTTAAAATACCTTCATAAGGAATAACATAATATGTATTGAAGCATACTAGAATAATCGATATTTTTAGGCTATCAAAATGGGCTTTTTGAAAATGCCTGATTTTAAATGCACGACAGACAACACATCATTGATCTTGTACTCACATACAGAAATGTGTGTGTGTGTTAATAAGTGCATGTTTTTGTTAATTTTTCAGCGCATGTAAGATTTTGTTATGAGTACTTTTTAATAGCTTTATCCAGTTCCTCCTCTAAAATAACTCTGAGACCAGGATTTTCAAACCTCTTTGTACAAATTCCCGGGAGATGTTCGCTGAAGCGTGGATTGCAGATTCCTCAAATGCGCTCCGTCGTGTCGTGTTCGCTCACTTAAAAAATCTGTAATGGGTGATTTAAAAAGTGTTTTCATAAGTGGACTTTTTTAAATCTTAATTAATATATACAGAAACGTACGTGTTGTTATGTGCATTTACTTGTGCATGTTTCAGTTTCATCGCATGCCAATTATTATATCGGTTGAGTTTTTCATGACTTCACTTTATTATTCTGTCGTTCCCTCTCTAAAATACCTCTCCTCTGAGGACAGGATTTTCAAACCTCTTTGTACAAATTCGCGGGAGGTATTCACTGAAGCGTGGATTGCGGGTTCTCACTTAAAAACATCTGTAATGGGGGTGTAAAAGATGTCGTAGATTTGAGAAGTGCTTTTTTTTCTTTGCGAGTAAAGGTAGACAGAGATAATGGAGATGAAATCTGATTTTAGTTTATGCTTGTGTTTCTTCTCTTGTTTTCATAGTGGGTCATTGACCAAGATTACTTACCTACCTATACAAGGTGTAAGGGACGGTGTACCGAAAACTTTGCAGGTATGATCAGACCATGAAACTGAACAACTTAATTACTATGGAGCCAATGGTGGGAAACGAGAAAAAAGTTCCGACCTCCCATACAAAATTCACGATCAGCTGACTGAATTTGTATAGGAAGTAAAAAAAAAATGTTTTCGTTTAGCACCGTCTGTTTCATAGGGAAAATTGTTCAGTCTCATGGCCTAAGCACGCCTGCAAAGTTTTCGTTACACCGTCCCTTACACCCCGTATTATTCTCTTTTGGCAAGCATCATTTTGGCAAAGATAAGGCGAGGATGAAGAAGAAGGAGGCAAGCATCAAACGGTGCATTGATAGACCGATATTGACTATGAAAGGGGGACTTTCCCCTATGACGAACGATATATAGTGTGAAATTTTACTAGTGACCCTTATCGAAAACTCAGAACCGGCTAGTAATAAGAAACAACTTTCCGCAAGGAACATAGGCCGAAGTACGAAAATTTTTTTTTTGAGTTTTACTTCACTCTATATTATGATATGAAGAGATAAAAAATCATTGACTAACTAGTGTTTACTAGTACTTAAATGTCCAATTTCCCACCTCGACCGCAACATACCCATCAACCATCACCACACTATAAATCCGTCGGTCCGTCTGTCGTCCGTCGGAAGTGATCCGTCCGACCGACAGTCACTAGTATACGAATGAATGAGTGGGCAACTTTCCCGTATGACGAGCGATATATGATATAAAGAGATATTAAAAAAAAACTAGTTTTTACTAGTACCTAAACGCCCTATTGCCCACCTCGACCGCAACATACCCATCAACCATCACCACACTCTATAAATCCGTCGGTCCGTCTGTCCGTCGGAAGTGATCCGTCCGACCGACAGTGACTAGTATACGAATGAATGAGTGGGCGACTTTCCCGTATGACGAACGCTATACCAATCGCAATCATAGTGTTTTGTGCTGAACCAGTAATTAGCAACATTCGAGCCCTCAACACAATTAAAAATCATGAAATTACTACTTTTTACTAGTTCATAAATGCCCTATTCCCCACCTCGCCCGCAAAATACCCATCAACCATCACTACACTATAAATCCGTCGGTCCGTCTGTCGTCCGTCGGAAGTGATACTTCAGATCGACAGTCACTAGTATACGAGTATGGAGTACACGCGGTAAGCCAACTTGCTCGTTTCGCGAACCGGCGCGATTCGCCAACTCGCTTTCTGCCGACTGGCGTGCTAGGCCTACTTACGCCATTCGCCGACTAAGCGATTGGTAAACTGTAGCTATTGTGTACAGTCAAGTACATTTTTTTTTTTAATTTTGCGTATTTTGGGATTGAATGAGTGGGCGACTTTCCCGTATGACGAGCGATATATAAAGAGATAAATAATAATGAATTAACTAGTTTTTACTAGGTGCTTAAACACCCATTTTCCCACCTCGGCCGCAACATACCCATCAACTATCACCACATAATAATATTATAATATACAATAATATTCGTCGGTCCGTCTGTCGTCCGTCGGAAGTGTTTTGTCAGACTGACATTGATTATGAATGAAAGGGGACCTTCGCCATAATATGACGAGCGATATACGAGTGATACCGATCGCAATCATAGTGTTTTGTGCTGATCCAGTAACTGTGAGTAATTAGTAACACTCGAACCCTCAACGCAATTAAAAATCATGAAATCACTAGTTTTTAGTAGTACTTTAATGCCCAATTTCCCACCTCGACCGCAGCATACCCATCAACTATCACCACACTCTATAAATACAAAAAAGAAGTTCAAAAACTAAAACCCGACTACTGAGAGATCGCGCTCTAAAAAGCAAGAAACAAGAATAATTAAATATTAACTACACACACTTTAATGCCTCTATCGTCTACAAAAGTGATATAAGCTTGTAGCAGAGTGCAAACTCTGCATGGACATCCTCCCTAAGCCACCCCCACATCTACCTTTCGAATCATTTTATAATTTAAATTTGGAACACGACACCGAAACGTCACCGTTCTTGGCCTTTTTTGACGCATTCAATCCTTGGGAGCCACACTGGAAGCCCCAGATTTGTTAATATTTATTTATTCTTAGTGTACAAATAGTCCGCTTTCATTTTATACCTGATATGTGTTGTGTTACGTTGTGATACCTAGTTCTGTTTAAAATTGTATATACTGTGTCGTGTTAGTTCAAGGAAACCCGCAAGGTAATGATCTTCTATCAAATATTCACCATATCATCATCACCGCACCATCAAAACTAATTACTAATCTGTACCATAATTTTTAGGGTTTCCTACGCTCAATAAAAGAAGTCCCGTACCAAGCTAATCTTATTATTTATGGCCATCACGGCTATAAGCTAACACCTATAATAATTAATTTTTGTGGAAATTTAATATAAATTCATAGTGGTTTTGAGGTTCTAGCTGTGGTCGTGTGCCACATTGCCTATATTTTTTTATTACGTAAGAATACGTAGCACACGACCACAGCTAGAACCTCAAAACCACTATGAATTTATATTAAATTTCCACAAAAATTAATTATTATAGGTGTTAGCTTATATCACTTTTGTAGACGATAGAGGCATTAAAGTGTGTGTAGTTAATATTTAATTATTCTTGTTTCTTGCTTTTTAGAGCGCGATCTCTCAGTAGTCGGGTTTTAGTTTTTGAACTTCTTTTTATTTTAAATATTTTGGAGTCCCGAACATGTCTGTAATACCAAAGAATACTCAATATAGAGTCTGGCTAGCGAGTCTTTGGACGTCAAATAATTCAAATATTTCAAATGGCAACATGTTAACACTGAAAAACTACACTAAAACAATTTTGATACTTACTATTTTTTTGTTTTGTGCTCTTTAGTTTGTGTTTACCTTGCCTACCGGTATGTATGTATGATGTATCTACCGGGAGTAACAGAAAGGGTATAACAAGCCGAAAGGAGGTCAAGGTACTCATGAAACTGAACAACTTTCCCCATGGAACATGGGACGAAATATGAAAAAATATTTGGACCTCTCAGAGTAAATCAATCAGCTGATCTGCGATTTTGTATGGGAGGTCCAAATATTTTTTTCATATATCAAACCATGTTTCATGGGGAAAGTTGTTCAGTTTCATGAGTACCTTGACTTCCTTTCGGCTTGTTATACCTTTCTGTTACTCCCGGTAGATCATCATACATACCGGTAGGCAAGGTAAACAAACTAAAGAGCAGAAAACAAAAAAATAGTAAGTATCAAAATTGTTTTATTGTAGTTTTTCAGTGTTAACATGTGAAAGATTTTTAAAATTGGCGCCATTTCCGTGTCCAAAGACTCGCTGGCCAGACTCTAGCTACTCTCGTAATACTGTAGCAGATGTGGAAAGTGTACATACTCCAAAATGTAAATGATAGCTGTTTCGCTATAGAAAAATACAAGCTGACTTAAAAGAATGAGAAGGCATGATTATTAGATAGGACGTGTTAAAACGAGAAAGTTTTGATAATGATCCTCGTCTTTTTTCAAATCACCCTAAAAATGATTTATGCTTGTCACAAATCTCCAAAACCTCGAATTTCAAATACTTCTAGTGTTAAAAAATTGCTAAATTTTCTACCTCATAGAGGTAGAAGAGAGAAGAAAAGCCTGCGAAATTAAGCAAGTGCACCTTAGCCAATAACGCAAAACCAACCTAAAACCGCCTGAAGTAAAACTATTGTCGAGAAGACCAATAGCTGCATTCATCGCCTTATAACCTTTCTTTTCCCACTTGGTGGTAAACTCAAGTGCGAAAGGGAGCACAATACGGCTGTAAATGCAGCGATCCCCCGAGGAGATCGTTCCCCCTCAACCCCCCCAGTCGATGGTTGGTACGAGTTTCACTTCTCAATTAGAAGTCCACGTTTCTTTTTTCTGTGAGGGGGACAAGCCCCCCTCAACCCCCCGAGTCGATGGTTGGTACGAGTTTCACTTCTAAAGTAGAAGTCCACGTTTCTTAGATATCACGAAAGTATACGCTTCTTTTTGTGTGTTTGGATCGCACTGGGTGATTTTGAATCTCACCATTCGCAAACAACTTCGTATTAGGTAGTAACTGAGTAGCAACAGTTAGTACTATAGATACATAAAAGATCTTTTACATTAACATGTTCGTTGCGTATACGTACCTACTACCTAGTAAGCACCTTTGTTTTATACGCACGGGTTTGCTGTAGATATTTTATGTATCTTGTGCTTACATGTCAAATAAATTTTATCATCAACAATATGACAAGTCCGAGTCAAATGAGCTCGAATATAAAATGTTTGCCAATTGTGTTAGTGCGATACCTTATCTTTATTCCGACTTCATCATCTAAGAAAATCTACGTTTTCGAAATAAAATATATATATTTCTAAATTGTGCTAATTCAGCCCTTTCGTTTGATACCCAACTCGATACCAGTACAAGAAAATAAATATTTTCTTCGTTACTTAACACTGTATAGAGGGCGCCATATTAAATTCATTTTGACATTATATAGCCTGTAACCATCAGACTGTTCAGACGCTTCTATTGATACCTCATTTGTCGAATTTGGATAAGTAGTTCGGGAGTTATGAGGGAACAGACGAAATTTATGCCACAAACATACATACATACATACAAACATACATACATACAGGTCAAAATCATAACCCTCCTTTTTGCTTTGCTGTAGTCGGGTAAATACTGTCAAAAATCTCAAAGTATAAAAATATCAAAACTGCAAAATCTGACAAAGAACTTCATATAATTCTGAGCCAATTTTAAATCCAAGAAATATGACGTTCGTGTCAACCACCTTCTTAGTTACCTTGACTTCCCCTGATATTCCTGTTATTTCCAGTTAAAGCCAGTAAGCGTCAAAATCGTCGCTAGTACTGAGTGAGCCATCGGTATAGGCGCCCCGCGCGCCGTTTCCCTAATTTGTCCTCATTCCTAATTTCCCACCTCGACCGCAACATACCCATCAACTATCACCACTCTCTATAAATCCATCGGTCCGTCTGTCATCCGTCGGAAGTGATCCGTCCGACCGACAGTCACTAGTATACGAATGAATGAGTGGGCGACTTTCCCTTATGACGACCGATACATGACTTGACTGATACCAATCACAATCACAAACAAAAGGTACATAGGCTATACATGAGAGTAACAAAAAGGGTATAGGAGGTCAAGCTACTCATGAAACTGAACAACTTTCTACATGGAACATGGGTCAAAACACGAAAAAAGAATTTGGACCTCCCATAGTAAACCAATCAGCCGATCGGCGATTTTGTATCGATGGTTCGAATTCTTTTCTTATATTTCGACCCATGTTCCATGGAGAAAGTTGTTCAGTTCCATGAGTACCTTGACTTCCTTTCTGCTTGTTATACCCTTTTTGTTGCTGCCTGTATAAATGAAATGTAAGTCCCACCACGTCCCACTAATACCATAGGTGTGAGAGCAAAAATCTTGATGCTTTATCTGAATTGAAACAGCATAATTCATACTCGTACACGCAGCAATGCTTCAAATCCAATTACCTTCATTCAACCCACGCGCTACGAATCAAAGCTAACATTTGGCCAGAATCAGTCTACAAAGGCTGCGTTCACAGATAATTGTTATAATATCATCCAGCGAATGGGCAGCAGCATTCCCCGACAATGTACCTAACATCGTTCCCTGCGAATGCAACAGCTTTCCCTGTGAAAGAACATTTTTTACTACGCTCGTCAGTCCGCTTGGCAAGTGTATTTCCAATAGTGCAAAAGCTTTAAATCCAATTAGCTTCAAATCAAAGCTAACATTTGGCCAGAATCAGTCTACAAAGGCTGCGTTCACAGATAATTATTATAATCTGATGCATGCTATTACACGATCGCAGCGATACCGACTAATTACTACGTGAAACCTGTTCCTGGTAGAGTTGGGACAAGAGTAATAGGTTATAGGAACAGTTTAAGTAAGTGGTATATTGTGTCATGTCGGTTGAGTTGATATGACAAGTTGAGTTGAGTTGTTATTTGGTTTCTATTACTTCTTATTGGTGTTTGACAACGGTTTGATGAAGAATCTGATGCAATTTATATCAATTTGTCAAACCACCTTATATTTATAGTAGTTCTTTGCCATTTGTCACATTATTGATTGAATTTGGATAGCAGCTGTTGTACCGTAATATCAATAAACTTTTTGACATCAAGATTCGTAAAAAATCTTATAAAATTAATGATAATTTTATTTTAGGGAACGTAACGTCCTTAGGTACTAAAGATACCTGTCTACCGTTTTACAAAGTCCATTAAACTGATATTGCTCCATTCCACACCCTGAATAAAGCATAAAACTATAATTACAAACAAGTATTAAATTTCATATTGCCTGCACTTTATGTTAATTAAAATGAAAGCTAGAGATGTGCACCTATTTACTTATTAACAGCGTAGTATTTCACACGTAATAAAATAACAGTTAATTCATCAAATACTAGTCTGCCTTTAGCGAACCGTTAAATGTCTTGTAATCGTTATATCCCTAGGCGTTTGTTAATTGAAATGCAATACACACGTACACAGATAGGGTTATTTAATCATACAATTTCTATAGTAAGATATTGTGTAGTATAGTATCAGAGGGAATTTGAGATTCCAAATAGAGTTGAATTTTGGATGGACATAGCGTAGTTGCAATAGAATGTACTGGGTAGATTCAATTACTAACAGAAATTGTAAACAAAATATGATGATAGGTACCTACTATTCACTGAGGTATGTGCATTTCAAAACTCGGGAAAAAGGTCATTGACCCTTCTAAAAACTGACAGAGTATCATTACCATGACTTTACAACCACAGTATATAGATGTAGCGCAAGCGAAGCTATATATTCGCTGTAGCTGTGGTTTGAGCATCCAAACTCGGGAAAAAGTTTATTGATCCTCCTAGAAACTGAAAATCATGATGTTACAGTTACAACTCAAGTAAATTTATACGAGAGGTAAATGAACTTTTTGCCGAAATTAATACGCACAAACAATACCTAGAATAGAAACAAAATAAAAATGCCTCGGCTACGGCGTAGCAATTTTTTTTCGCATAGTCTGTTGATATGGTCTTTCTATACAAAGTAAAAACAGATAAAATCGAAGAAAGGCAGATAAAATACAAAAAAAAAACATACAAATGTTTGTTTATTTTTGAAGCTCAGAATTCCACGTAGAGAAACTTTAATAGAGAGTCTACGAAACCTAGGCAAGTAGGCTCAAGAACATTAAATTCTGAGAGATTCTTGTAAGCCGTGTAGTAAGTTGCGGTAGGATAGTTTATTATTACTAGAGAAATAGTGGGTCTCATAAAATAATCTACTACAAAACTTATTTAAAGAAACAAAATAAAAGCATTATTATTTTCTATTGAACATAACAAACACCGCGCTTGCGGTAGTAGGGCCCAAAATATTATAAAAATAATTATGCTTTACATATATTGCTCGGGAAGAAAACAGGGGAATACGTTTGTATTCTTTTTCTTCGAGTGGGACATCAAGTCGTCCAACGACTACTTTTACAGGTTTATTTCTATAAACTGTATGAAAATCCAGTTTAAGTTGATCCCTAGTTCAAAGGTTAGTCAACTTAAAATTCTGTAGATTTGATAGTATATGTTAGAAGCGCAAGTAAATCAATTATATCAATGGCAAACTCACGTGCCCACACTTTGCACGGGACTTTACTGCCAAAATCGGCTACAATAGCCACCTACGGGCGCATTAGCGCCGACAGAAGTGGTCGCCATGGCCGTAATCGGCCGGACAGATCATCATCATCATAAGACCCAGTATTTCCCACCGAGTGTTGCCAACGAATTGATTTCAGCATCCATCTAGTACCACGGACGTTTATAGCCAATATTACCATTATTTATTCACCGACTAGTAGGTAAATATAAATACAGTATTTATGTACCTGTACGCAAGCGTGTATTATGCAGATCAAATTGATATATTTGCAAAATGAATGTAAATGTATGGGAGTTTAATGACGGCCGGCGCCTTCCTTGATGAGAATAATTTTGTTTATTTATTTTATGCTCACGTAGATTCATACCTAGAATACCTACTATAAGTAGCACCTAGAGCACAAATTATACAGATGGCTCACTCAGAACTAGCAACGATTTTGACTGTAACTGGATGGAACTAACCGAATCTCAGGTAAAGTCAAGGTAACTAAGAAGTTGGTCGCCACGAACGTCATATTTCTTGGATTAAAATCGGCTCAGAATGATGACGTTTTTGTATCACATTTTACTGTTTTGATAGTCTTATACTTTGAGATCGTTGACAGTAGCAACCCTGGCTATGTAACAAAAGCCAATCGCAAAAATCCTGAATAGAGTCGAGTGAACCTTCTGTAAACTCTCTATTTTGTACCGAGAGTTCCTTGTGCTGTAACTATGGTGCCGCCTTAGTTAGAATAGCATCACCCCATATCTTTCCCGAGGTTGTCGTAAGAGAGATAATGTGTATTGTAAGTTTACACGATAAGCTGACACTCTGTTACTATAGTGATACACAGTCAAAATTTTGTCAGACGTAATGTAAATGGCTGTTTTCACGGCTATTTACGCTCTGCCTACCCCGCAAGGGATATGGCGTGATGCACTTAGTATATCACGTCACAAACCGTTGAGTGGTCTGGGGCGTTTGCTATTGGTTTGCTTTTCGCCGTTTTTTTTACTATATAATTGCGGCTTATTCACCTGCCTATTTAAGGGACCAACGAACGGGAAAAGCCAGTATAGCTTTTCATTCAATTACTAATAAAATGCAGTATAAGTTGATCCCTGTAGTGGGTAGGTGGATTTGTTGGCGAAAGTACCTAGATATTACAATTAAAAAGTAACCAACGAGAACAGAATAAAAGCGAAAAGAAATCTTGCTTAGGTACAGATTATAGCAAACAGCATTTTCTGTAACAATAATGAACTTCGTTTACAAACAAAACCTTTTTCATAAGAATTTTATTTGTACAAAAAATTTGTACAAGTCCAAACGAACTATATGAAGACTAGTTTATTTATTTCTACTTATCTCAATCTACAACGAAAGTGTAGTTGAAAAACGTTGAAGGAAACAACTTTCCTCAAGGGGTAGGTGTAGGTCAAATGGTCAAAAAGTAAAATCCCTACGACTTTTAGGTTAGGCTAGTTCTAGTTCGATATATTTTAAGCTCATCTATAGCAATAAAATACGATATTAACTGCGTCGCTTGCAAAAGTTAAACCGTATTTCGCTTTCCACTTCCCTATTGTACAAATCTCTTTGCTTCATCACGAATTTCAGCTTACGTTGAAAAACCGCTGGTATTCAGATCTCTTGTGTTTTTTATTGTTTTATTTCGTGTTTTACGACCTGAACTCAATTAAAGCGTTTATTAGTTTATTCTCAGCGAGTTTATTTCGGAACGACCACACACAGGTTACGTGGAACTTCGTTTGCGATTTACCTGCATACATAATATATCACGCCTATATCCCTTGCGGGGTAGGCAGAGCTTGAACGGGTGTAAAAAATCAATGACGATAAGAACATTTCAGATTATTAGAACAAAAATCACCTTTATCATCACCTTCTCCCTGCAAATAGGTAAATGAGTAGGAGGATAAATTCAGGAAGTAGACAGTAGGCTTTCTTGACAATCCTTTGAACTGGGCTAGTCAGTTCGTATGATAAGTAGGTAAGGGTAAAACCTAAAGGAAATGCTGAAAATATTTCCAAGGTCAAACTGGCTGCAAAACTGATCGACTTTCCCATAAATCTAGATCGAAAAATGAAAAGAAGAACCCCGGACTTCAATAGCTCATTTTGCCCCTTTTTCGGAAAAAGTTACTTATTCACTTTTATACCTTGTTTCAACTTTTTTACATCTTGTATTTTGTTGGAACGTTTAGAATCCACCAATTCATTTCAACTTTTCCCTAGTCCTATCTTGTTCAATATCAAATTACCCGTACAGACGACATTTAATTTTCCTTCTCTTTGTTTCAGGTGAGTGGTGTGTAGTCGTAAGGGACCCCCACAGGGGCTCCCATTGTATCAAGAAATTGGCCCCAAAAAGGTATGTTTGGTTGAAGTAATTTTACGGGGCCCACACGTAAGGTCCGTTGCCTGCGTTATTTTGGCGCAGCGCTAAAACTTGTGTCGGCCAGATGCATACAAATTTCGAATTCTCCATTATCTCAGCTCTTCGTGCGGAATACCGAGTCGTTCAACGACCCAACGTATCCTGGTGTCAGAGTTTTACAACAGCCTACTACAAATAGCAGGCCTCCAACATGGTTGTATAACGACCGTTGTGCCAAACGTGCGCAGAAACTTGATTGCGTTGCGTTATCTTAACGTCGGTTTTAGTATGGGGAATTCGAAATTCGTATGCATCTGACAAATGCAAGCGTTAGCGTTGCGCTAAAATAACGCAGCAGTGGAAGTTATATGTGAGTTCCGCCTTACTGTGAAAAGGGTAGTCTGGCTGAAGTAATTTTGCTGTGAATCTTATCAGTGTTGGTAAAATTGCGGTTTGGATAATATACTTGATTTATCTCAATTTTTTGCGAAGCGAATTTGGCTGTGATATGAAAATTTCAAGAGCTAGAATAGTTTTCACACATTTGCCGCACTGTTGTGCGATATTTGTCAGTGCGGTGCTATATTGACGAAAGAAGTACCTATAGTACGGTCATTCGAATAGGCCATATTTGACTGCTGTCAAACCCACACTAGGAAACATTTTAACAAAGATAAATAGACCTTATGTCATGGCATTAACATGATTTTCACAGCTGTCAAATTTGGCCTATTCGAATGACGGTACCGGAAACCGAAAGGAGTAGTAAGTAGTAGTAGCTTCTTCATTCCTAGGTCCATTCATAGTAAGATATTATTCAAATTCAAATTCAATAATTTATTTCTTAGTAGGAATTTACAAGATTCTCTTTAAGAAAGTCACATTCTAATTCAAACTTAAAAAAGAGAAAATTTCTAATGCAAAATTTTCTATTTTTTATAACAATTTGTGTTCCTACTCTAAACGCGGCACGGGCGGGATAAAAAAAATAAAAATAAAGGCACTGCCTCGGGGCTGGCCAGGCTAACCACACAGCATGTAACTTTATGCCTCAGTGATTGACAAGTAAATGGAATTACATTCTGTCAATATTTTAAAAAGGTGTTCCATACGTATAGTTAGCCGGACCCCCTGGACAGGAAAACCCCCCAAAAACCTGCCCAGAAGTGCACCTATTCTAAAGTTGACAATATTTTAGGCCCTATGCTACCCTATCTAAGCTAGAAAATAAATTAATAGTATAATAGTAATAGCCAAAAACGGCTCAACAAAATAAAAATAATATTACAGTAGATTATTCTAACTGTTTCGTCTTTAAAATAAAGGTACTTTAAATATACGAGCAATAAAATAACATAACAAAAAGTAAATTTACAGTAAATGTAAAAATACATGTCAAAAATTTAAGAATAATAAGTATGAAATGTCAAATTTAACCACTATACATGTCAATTTACATATCATAAAAGTTTAACCACTAAAATATAATGTCATGTTTATTTTTAAATAATGCCTATCTCTTGCATTGTGTTGGAGCAACTGTTGCTACTAACCAGACATCTTTGTCTTTCAGATAATGTTCAGTCTTGTAATACGCTTTCAAACATAAAGTATTCTTTATTTTAATTTTAAATTGCCTATCATTTAACTTTAAAATTTCCTCTGGAATTTTATTATAGTAGCGTACACAGTTACCCATATATGATTTACTGATCTTACTTAATCTAGTTTGTGGCGGTACAATTTTATTTTTATTTCTTGTATTACGACAATGAATATCAGAGTTTCTTAAATAGGAACTGGAATTCTTACGTACATACATTATATTGTCAAATATGTACTGCGAAGGAAGCGTAAGAATGCCAATTTCCTTAAACAATTCTCGTAGGGATTCATGACTTCGCAGTTTATATATTGCTCTTATAGCCCTTTTTTGTAACACAAAGATAGTTTCAATGTTAGCGGCTTGCCCCCATAACAATAATCCGTAGGACATTATGCTGTGAAAGTAACTAAAATACACAAGCCTGGCTGTAGCAACATCGGTCAATTGTCGAATTTTTCGAACAGCGTATGCCGCTGAGCTAAGTTTACTAGCCAGTGCTAGTATATGTGGATCCCATTGAACGGTTGCGTCGAGTGTAATCCCTAAGAAAACTGTTTCAGTTACATAATTAAGCTTTTCATTATTTAGAACAACATCGTGTTTAATACTTTTACATTAGGCAAAGAGAATTTAATACATTTAGTTTTTTAGAATTCAGCACTAAATTGTTTGACGTAAACCATTTATGAACCTGATCAAGTGCGCCATTTACTTCGTCAATATTTACAGCTTTTCTATCCACTTTAAATATTAAAGAAGTATCATCAGCAAAAGCACTATCTTGGCTAGATTCTGTACCATGAACGGCAAGTCGTTTATGTATACTAAAAATAGAAACGGCCCCAAAATTGATCCTTGCGGTACACCAATTCTGACGGCAGATCCTATCGACTTCACACCATTATCTGCACTGTCTGCGTCCTATCTCCGAGATAAGATTGAACTAAATCAAGCGCTTTTCCTCTTATACCATAATGGTCCAGTTTCAGCAACAGTGTCTCATGATCAACGCAATCAAATGCCTTGGACAAATCGCAGAACACCCCTATGACATCCTGCGACTCCTCCCAAGCACCGTAAATAAGTTGTAGGAGGTTAACAGCAGCGTCGGTTGTCGAGCGCCCTTTCGTAAAACCGAATTGTTGATCATGTAGTAATTTATTTAAGTTGAAATGTAGGAGCATTTGATTAAGTACAATTTTCTCAAAACTTTAATCAAAACTGGTAGTACAGATACTGGCCTAAAGTTACTGGGATCCGTTTTATCTCCTGCTTTAAAAGAGGTTTTACTTTACTGTGCTTCATGAGATCAGGAAATACGCCATGATCAATGCAAGCATTAAATATACAGGCTAAGTATGGTGCTAATGTATCAATTAAAGAACTACATAGTCTTACTGACATGCCCCATAAATCCTCTGTAGTTTTTACTTTTATATCTTTAAAAGTTTTTAATATTACGTTCGCATTAATGTGCCTAAACTCAAATATATTAACACAAGTCTGAACATTGTTTTTAAGAAGATTTGACGCGATGATTGGCGAAGAGTTAAGTGACTCAGTAGTTTTGAATGGGATGTTACTGAAAAAAGTTTCAAACTCATTAGCTACATCAGCGTCTGCAGTAACAATGCCCTGACCAGTCATCAAAGAATGAGATTTTTCAATTGGTTTGTTTCGACCAGTCTCTGAATTGACAACTTTCCAAACAGTTTTAATAACATTTTCAGCAGAGTATATTTTATTTTTGGTGAAAATTGCTTTAGCTTGTATGCAAACATTTTTGAATATCTTAGAATATTTTTAACATGTTCAACAAAAGTTACACTATGATTATAAGACTTTTCGTCATACAGCTCAAATAACTTATTCCTACTTGTTCGAATCCCTACAGTTGCCCAGTCGCTGAATTTAAATTTAGGATTAATTGTTAATTTCTTTACCTTGAATTTGTCTTCAAATTCATCACGTATCGTTATAAAAAGCTTTGAATAAAAGTTATTTGGATTGTTAGTATCATAGTCTAGAACTGGTAGTTTTTCTGATAGTGCAGTATGGAGTTTGTCTACTTGGTTGGAGCTTATAATTCTTTTACTAATAACAATCTTTTCAACTTTAGGACGACATGGAAAAAGCACAGATTGTCCATTGTGGTCTGATTTACAACAATTTACTATTTCTTGGTCTGAATAGTCACAATCACAGTAGATATTGTCTAAACAAGATGCTGTGGTTGCAGTTATTCGAGTAGGTTCTTTAAATATGTTGTTTAGGTTAAATGACTTAAACAAACTGATAAATCGACTTCTAAGCAACATTTTCTAATAAATTTATATTGAAATCTCCACACACAATATGAAATTTATTCTTTGATTTTAATAATATCTTTAAAACATCTTCCATAATTAGTTCAAAACTCTCATAGTTACTATTTTTAGGGGGTCTGTATACGCACACTATAATATGTTTCTCCAACTCAATGCATGACAGTTCACACACATTCAACTGAAAGTCCAACAATATCTTTTCGCTCTTTAGCTTAGATATTTTTATTAACAAGAATAAAAGTGCCTCCGCGAATAGTGGACTTTCGATTGAAGGCACTGACTATTTCATAATTTTCGTAATTTATGAGCATCTCATAGTCCTTCAACCAGTGTTCCGAAACGCATAAAATATCACATTTTCTTGACTCCAGGAACAACTCAATCTCAAGCTCCTTGCCAGGAAAGCCCTGAATATTCTGATGAATAATACTAAGCGGCTTTCCCTTTGTCTCATTGTTTAGTTTAAATGTTGAGATTTATTGTTCCTGGATGCAAGAGGCCTAAGTCTAGAATGATCTGGTGTACAATGTGTAACCGGGTCAGAAATGTTCATAGCTAACAAATTAGCTAAAAG
The DNA here is from genome assembly GCA_024500475.1 of Phthorimaea operculella. NCBI lineage: Eukaryota > Metazoa > Arthropoda > Insecta > Lepidoptera > Gelechiidae > Phthorimaea > Phthorimaea operculella. The sequence continues at coordinate 2,228,091 of JANFCV010000083.1, read as the reverse complement.
TTTGCGGTAATAAAGAGATAAGTACATTGTACTGTTTGTCAATATAAAATTATCAAATAGATTAATGTCAACTGTATATAAGTTGTCACTATGACTACATGTCAATTTATATAACATAGTATTAAAATTAAATATTCTACTATTATATTCAACTTGTCCCTTAATATAAGGTAATGTGCCTATAATACAGTTACGGACATTTAGGGTGGCACAAGAATTAATAAAATTAGTCAAGGCTCGCTTGTCGACACCGCTACTGTGACTTAATAATAGCACCACTGTAGTGTTTTCAGAGAAGTTATAGTTTAACATTCTATTAGTAATTTGTTCAAACGAGGCCTGGGGTAAACAAACATTTTCAACAACCTATTAGAATCTATAGTTAACAAGTAGTGATTCATACACATGCCCCAAGTCCTGATCTAAGTGAGCCATTAAAACCTACGGAACCACAATAACTTACATTTAATTACGAACAAATCTATCAAGGGGCAGATTACAATCACGTAAATTCCTAATGCGAGTTATGCGAGGTAGACGGATATAATACAAAAAATTAAGTCACTGCAACGGGGACAGCTAAGGTAACCTCACGGCATGTAACTGTGTTACAATACTTACAATACTAACTCAAGGCAACAATTTGTTTTTACATGCACCTCATGATTTGCCGGATCCGAATCCGTATTTGACAAAACTCCCATACAAAAACATCTCAGCATAAAGCGGCTGTCATAGGTTGTCATTTGTATTGCGGCTGTCATGAACCGCAATTTCGTACACTGCATCTGCTATTCACCTACTTATTTGATATCTAACATTGCTCTAATAACATCTGTAGTTTTGTTGTGGGTACTTTTGCCTTTAGTACGGTCATTCTAATAAGCCATATTTAACAGCTGTCAAACCCATACTAGAAGACATGTCATCAAAGAGAAATAGACCTTATGTCATAGCAATAATATGATTTTGACAGCTGTCAAATATGGCCTATTCAAATGAACGTACTATAACACTTATTATGATATTATGATTCATACACACGCCCGATCTAAGTGAGCCATTAAAACCTACGGAACCACTATAACTTACATTTCATTACGAACAAATCTATCACGGGGCAAATTACAATCACTGTACCTGGAGGCATATTGTTCTTAGCTAAGTTTATACAGGGTATTTTATTTACTTACATTTAAAACTTTTTAATTACTTATGTAAGATTTAAATGAAATCTGTATGTATTCTATTCAAATACAGTAATTAAGGCCGGTATTCGGGAGAAAATGCAGAAAAGCGTTACGTTCCATTCAGTTTTTAAGCCCCTTACTGTGGTTACTTCTACTACTACTGAGACCTCAAAAAAATAAACGTGGTACCCAAAGAAATACTCTAGAGCTAATGCTTCATCTTTTAATTCCCGAGCGTTAGTACTAATAGGTTTTAGCTAAATAACTAATTTTATTTAAACAAATGAATGTTTCCAAAAAAAAACAGCCTTCCGTGGACCTCTCAAAATCAAAAAAATCAAAATCAAAAGCATTTATTTCTCAGTAGGAATTACAAGATTCACTTTAAGAAAGTCACATTCTAGTTCAAACTTAAAAAAGGGAAAATTTGTAGTGCAAAATTTTCTCTTTTTTATAACAATTTGTGTTCCTACTCTAAACGCGGCTCGGGCGGGATAAAAAAATTAAAATAAAGGCACTGCCTCGGGGCTGGCCAGGCTAACCACACAGCATGTATCTTTATGCCTCAATGAATGACAAGTAAATGGAAATAATCACTAAGTCAATATTTAAAACAAGAAAGGTGTTACATGTGTATAGTTAGCCGGACCCTCTGGACAGGAAAACCCCCCAAAAACCTGCCCAGAAGTGCACCTATTCTAAAATTCACAATATTTTTACGCCCTATGCTACCCTATAGTACGGCTTGTTAGTCGTGAGTACAGTCCCATCCGGAAGATGGCGTGAAACTTGGCATGCACGTAGCTTTGACACGTATAATTAATAATTTCGGGGGGGACAGGCTGTCAAATGAATGTTTCCCCCCCTCCTCCCCCCTTTTGTGTCCCTAATTTCAGTTATTTTGCTTTAATTCGAAAACGGTTAAAGTTACATGAAAACTTCCAAAAAGTAAAATATTCTTCATTAACCGGTATGCGACATTAGGTGCCGATCGGCACCCGAGCGTCAACATTCCGTCAAGGACCGTAGGTGCCGATCGGCACCCGCGATTCTGGCCGTTATTGCGTAAAAACTACGGGTTATTTTGCTTTGGAATGTTTTGACAGATGATTCCTTACGATATTAGCTGTCAAATGAGCCATAGACAATAAAGATTGGATGAGTGAATGGTTTAGAATGAACCGTCAAAGTAAGGCCACTGCACACCCACTGCACGCTCAAAACGCACGATTTTACGCACGATTTTTCGGAATTTTATCGGTTTTCGAGCAAATTTTTTGTTTCTCATCACTAGAAGCGAGTATCCAAACCCAAAAATAAAAAACCGCTTGTCAATCTGTGCAGGAACAGCTGAGTTTGACGCGGAAAGCTGAAGGTCGATTGCGCGGGGTGGTCGCGGTTGTATGGGGGTTTGTTTTAAGGCTTCTATGGCGTGTCCTTGACGGAGTTGCAGTCGAAAATCTAAGCCTTCCCCAGGTTAAATTTTGCACCACACTTGTCTTTAAAGTACGTTAATAGGACTTATAGTTTACAAGTTATGCTTCTGTGAAATTCATCATTTTTTTGAAGTTGACCTCCAGCTCTGAATAAGCCATAAGTACCTTGTGACAGAATATTCTATAAATCTTGGTATTGGCGTTTGTTAGTTAAGTAGTCTTCAAAGGAAATCCATAGACACTACACTTCATTCGTGCCTGTGAGGGTGGGGAGGGGCAAAGTTTATTTTTTTGGAGCTGAACTTGAGGACTTCTGACTACTAAAGTACATATGAGAGGATAACTTTGGTATCATTTTCGGGTAAACCAAGGACGGAGTATTTATTTTTGGGAAGGATTTTGGTACCTCCCATACAAAATTTTGTGTATATTAGGCGAAACAGAAAAAAAAAGTACATTATTTTTCATTTGAACGCTGTATTCTCCTTGACCTTGGGACATATTCATAAGAAAATAGCACATGCTGGAAGCCACACTCACCCAAATTACAAAACCATATTTGATTTTCGAAATAGTAAGAAAATGCTTAGCCTACAGGAGCCTAAACATTTTTACAAAGTTATGTTTGTAGCTGTAACTCTCAAGCTCATTGATTTTATATGCAAAAATAAGATTACCAACCGCAAAATCATATTTCTCAATTGTCTTAAACCATACCAGATAGGGAAATGCCTTCATAGCAAAAGTTGTTCATAATGATGAGTTGTCTTTGTTGGCATATAGGAATTGAAGATCTGGAGTACCTGATGTGAAACATCAATAGCCCACCTGTTACATAGTTTAACTAGACTGTTGATGTTCTATATCAGGTACTCCGAATCCTCAATTTCTATATGCCAGCAAAGACAACCTATCACTATGAACAACTTTTGCTATCAAGGCATTTCCCTATCTGGTATGGTTTAGCGACAATGGAGAAATATGATTTTGCGGTTGGTAATCTTAGTTTTGCATATAAAATCAATGAGCTTGAGAGTTAAGCAGCTACAAACATAACTTTGTAAAAATGTTTAGGCTCCTGTAGGCTAAGCATTTTCTTACTATTTCGAAAATCAAATATGGTTTTGTAATTTGGGTGAGTGTGGCTTCCAGCATGTACTATTTTCTTATGAATATGTCCCAAGGTCAGGAGAAAACAGCGTTTAAATGAAAATAATGTACTTTTTTCTGTTTCGCCTAATATACACATATTTTTGTATGGGAGGTACCAAAATCCTTCCCAGAAATAAATACTCCGTCCTTGGTTTACCCGAAAATGATACCAAAGTTATCCTCTCATATGTACTTTAGTAGTCAGAAGTCCTCAAGTTCAGCTCCAAAAAAATAAACTTTGCCCTCCCCACCCCACGCGAATGAAGTGTAGTGTCTATGGATTTTTTGTTAAGACTACTTAACTAACAAACGCCAATACCAAGATTTATAGAATATTCTGTCACAAGGTACTTATGGCTAATTCAGAGCTGGAGGTAGACTTCAAAAAAATTATGAATTTCACAGAAGCATAACTTGTAAACTATAAGTCCTATTAACGTACTTTAAAGACAATTGTGGTGCAGAATTTAATGAAGAATATTTTACTCTTTGAAAGTTTTCATGTAACTTTAACCGTTTTCGAATTAAAGCAAAATAACTGAAATTAGGGACACAAAAGGGGGGGGAGGGGGGGAAACATTCATTTGACAGCCTGTCCCCCCCGAAATTATTAATTATACGTGTCAAAGCTACGTACATGCCAAGTTTCACGCCATCTTCCGGATGGGACCGTACCTCCATACAAGCTGTAGGCTAAGAAGCCGTACTACTAGCTAAGTTAGAAAATAAATTAATATTAATAGCCAAAAAGGGCTCAACAAAATAAAAATAAAAATGACAGTAGATAATTCTAACTGTTTCGTCTTTAAAATAATAATATACTTTAAACATTTGAGCACCAAAATGTCATAGAAAAAAAAAGAAAATTTACAGTAAATGTAAAAAATACATGTCAAGAATTAAGGAATAATATAGACAAAATCAATATACGTTAACAAAATAGAATATCTCACGCCGCCCGCTACCCGCATCTCACCCCCCTCAACCCATACCCTAAAAACGTTTTTTTTTCTGCGTGGATCCTCGCCTTAAACAACTAAAAACCCTGCATCATCCCACCCATAACACAAACACACAACGTTACGCCTATTACTATTGCTATTTGCCAATACTTACTTAAGTACCTTTCCTAGGCTTGGCAGGCGGATTGGCGAACGCAGTGCAAATGTATTGCGCAAAGAATGTTGCTGCCCATTCTGGTTTATAATTCATGTTGACCTTAAGGTAAAACTAGGATGATGAGCTAGCATCAAAAAATCATAAAACACTCTGTATATAAATCAAAGGTCTTATGAGGCGATTCTTGGCAGGAATTGTAAATTAATGGGGTGGTGCTATTCTAATTCGGCATCACACGATTATAAAACACCCTGTATATAAAACCCAAGTCTTATGAGGCGATTCTTAGCAGGCATTGTAAATAATGACCGATAGTTAAGAGGTCGCGCGGGCATTGGAGAAAGTGTCAGAATTATTGCTTTGACTGCAACATTAGGACGCGGACACACTGGATAAGTAATATTTTGTAGGCGGGGCGGTTGTAAAACTCTGAAAAATAATATTTAGGTAAAGAGATTTAAGTTATCAAAGTATGAATTCTACAAACTGAAACGTTAACAGTCACGATTATTTGATTGTCAATAAAGGCTCTGATTGTGAATTTCATTCCCATTCCGCGATTTATTCTTGCGCATTATTTTCTTTGTAAAAACAAGCGATATTTTTTCCGTCATCGTGGAAACTTGCATAAGATTCAGTGCGTAACAAAAATCCAAGAAAAAATTCGTGCGGAATGAAATCGCTGTGCGAATAGAGCCTTAAAATAAACGTGAGTAATTCAAAAATTAGTTAGAAAAAGTAGGATTAGAAATACCTACCTTGTCTACGAGATTGACATACCAGAAACATCAATCTTTAAAACGTTTTAAAATAACCATCATGTAAACACGTCTTTAGTCAGAAATCTGTTGTTAAGATAACTTAATACCGTCCATTGTGTAAGTTACAATGACTTGTACAATATAATGCACTTCTCTCGTAGACGATTGATTGTCGGATCGGCTGTAAACGATCACTGCATTCAAGTATGGTCAAGTTTGGATCATAAGATTATTATTGTGAGATATGTGACGTAGATTATTTTAAAATAAGTTGTATTCAGTATTCAGACCTCGTAATATGAAATACGCCTACTACAAATGGCCTCTGACTTGTTTGTGTAACGAATGCCGTCTAACTAAGAGCCCTTCCACACGAGCGATTTTGTTCGGGCTCTTAGTTATCAAATCATTATGCAACCGCGACCATCGGCTTAAGTTTAACCCACCTTTAAAATAAATACACTGCCTTGGATATTGACGCAAACATATAAGTTTAAGTTTCAGTAAAAAAAAATTCAGTCTGGTTAGGACATTGCGGGCTGAACCACCTGATTGTCCGCATGTAAGATGGTTCCGTGCTTCGGATGGGCACGTTAAGCCGTCTCGGTCCCGGTTGCCATCTATGATGGCGGTCGATACACAACCATGTCAGAGGCCTGCTACTTGCAGTAGGCGGTTGAAAATCTCTGACACCGGGTCGTTGAACGACTCGATGTCCCACACGAAGAGAGAGAGAGAGAGTAAATTTTTTTAATACCCTTACTGAGTATAAACTTACAATCTAGCTAAGTCTTGCCATACCTACCTTGATTATGAAAGTTAGTAAATAACAATAGGTAGGTAACGCATCTTATATTTCCTAATCTCTCTAGTAAGCTATGACCATGTCGCTTATTCATGTACTATTTTATAGATTCACCTTCCGTTATTGTAAAAAGAGTTTTCTCTGAGATGCAAACGATAGCTTTTATCTCGATAGACAGGTTTTGTGAAAACCACAATTTCAAGGGATCTGCTTAAGCTGGCTGTTCTTAATGTTTATAAGAAAAACTAGAAAATTTTGATCCTTTAAATGGTTAGTTAATCTGTTGATAGTAGGACAGTTTAGGAAGGTGTTACTTCACATTCTTACCTTTTATTAACACCCACCTATAATCTTTATAATTGCATATTTGTCAGGTTTTTGATTGATTGACTGAAGATGGATAGTTTAACGGTATTTTTTCGTGTGGGACAGTATACATACATACATACATAACAGCCACAACAGTCCACTGCTGGACATGGGCCTCCCCCTATCGGGGGGTATTGCCATACTCACCATGCTTGGCAGGCGGATTGGCGAGCGCAGTGCATGATGGTGCATTAACAGGGAACGCTGCTGCCCATTCCCTGGATGAGTATCCCTTAGTCGCTTTTTACGACACCCACGGGTAGAATTGGGGTGATGCTATTCTAAGCCGGCATCACACTACGTTTTACCTGTGGTTTTATAATATCTTTTGTGAATATTTTTAGTTTCATAGAATCAGAATAATATTAGCATGTGGCATAGGAAAGAAAAAAATCTTTAGCATTTCTCTACAATTTGATATCTTGAATTTTTATTGGATGTTTCTACAGTTCAAATTGAATTTGTTGTAACTTGGACTTGAAATTTTTTGTCCATAATCTATCCATTTGTATCATACCTAAATAACACATCTGGCAAATCTGACATCCATACTAATTAACGTTCCGTGCGAATGACATACCTTCATAAAGTTTGGTTGGCAGTTGTCTAGTTCGTTTGGCGGAGTAAAATACTAAATGGTTCATCAATACAGTTCGATGTGCACCCAGACAGTTCATGTCGTAAAAACTGTCCGTACATTTAATACGACCAATAAACGCGAGAGAACCGTTTACTATCTAGTTTATTACTACAGTTCCGAACTACAGTCTTTATTGTACACACCCATTTATGATATTATTACAAGTCAAATTATAATTCTGAAATCTTATTGTTATTATCTGTGATCTTGTTGCGTAGGTACGCACGTTTGATTCTAGAAACTAAATAAGTATTTTATCACAAACGATAGTTTTTCCGTCAGTGCGGAAACTCGCATAAGATTTTAGTGTGGTGTGTTGCGAAAACGCGCGATATTTACACCGCTTTGCGGATTGATCCTACCGACAAAGGGTTAATTTCTGATCAAACGTGCTTTTTCGTTGTTAACCCCTCATCTAATAGTATTGTGTTGTGAACTATTTCGTTTGTTCTACAACAGTCACTACACAATCTACAAAGCTGAGCCGATCAAATATGAACAACCATTCAACTGGTCGGTATTGTACTGTTTGTGTATCAAATGGTACCTACAGTGTAAGTTTCAACTGTGTGGTACTAACAATTTCAACTGTGTGTAAATTGTGTGATGTGTGTTTGTTTGTGGGATTTTGTTTTGTGACAGAAACGGTGTCAGAGAGAGAGATACATTGTATGAAAATAAGACAATATATGTCATTATGTCATATTCAATGGTAGAGTGCGTTTCATCCATAGAGTTATATAAGTAGGTATATAAACGTTTCATCTCGTAGTCCCTTATGACGTCATGTTGGTAGCATAGGAAAGTGTGTAATAAATAATTATGGCCGCCAATGCTACCAACATGACGCCAAAGGAACTAGGATGATACGCTCTCTAGAAGGTGTGACAACTATTTGTATGCCATTATAGGTAGTGTAACTTACTTGTTAGATCGAGAACGGTTAGCTTTATCAATAGTGCTGATATCATAATGTCGTTATTGTCACAATATCGGTCCAGATACGGTCTCATTATCGCAATCAGACCGCAATATCTAAGCTTATCTAATCAAGCTTTGTCTGATTCTGACAAAGATTAAGCTAAGCTATTTCAGAACTGTGGTGATTCAGCGTAAAGTTATTCTTACTATGACGTTTCAATATGTTTAGTTTTCGTATAAAATGGGCGCGCGCTGCTGGCAACACTGTCCTGTCATTCACGTCCTCTGCCGTCGCTCGCTTGGTTGATGCGAATTGTAATTATAAATGGTGTAATTTAGTGTGCTTTCGGTGTTCTCGTGTGGTTTTCCCTGTTCGGTGGGGAAGAGAACCAAGTGTATTTGGTTCCGGCGCTTTGATTGTCAGTCGGTTCGATAACCACGCGGCCGTCGGAAAAAAATAACCTTACTTTTAGTCACCCGCGCGTCCAGTGTCCTTTGGTTCGCGTATTGTACAGTAAAACGTGTTGCTGTCGCGAGCAGTGGTGTGCGGGAGAAATCTTTGTTACTGTGTGTTAAACATTATTTGATGTCGAACTATGAACAATAGTACTCAAGTGCTTGTGAAACTTGTTGGACGGAGTACCACGCGAGCTGGTGCCCGGTACAGTAAGTCTAGTACCTAAGTCCCAATCCAAAAGTCTTCCTCAAACCTGATACCTATTTTTCCTGTCAAAACTAGACTTACAAGGAAACGACGGCGTCATCGTTCGCTCGGTAAGCAATTGTTGCTGGGCCCTGTTTAAGTAGATTTTGGACACAAGAATTTCTCGGCCGGAAACTTTCCGGAACAAAATTCTCTCATTAAATTTATTTTATTTAGCTATAGTAAAGAGCACTACGAATCGTAGTCAAATGTTGTTCCGAGGCTGATCGACCATTTAGTTTTAGATTTTAAGATAACTTTAATTTGCTTCCACTGCGCTAAGATCAGCTTCGGAATCAAACATTTTTGGTAGCAGAGCGTGGTTGCTTTATTGCAACATAGTTAGCCGTAATTTGGTATTAAGCGTGTTTTTATATTACCCACATATTTTATTAATTTTGGAAAATATTGTTTCGGTTTTTGTGACTGTATTGTTTGCCTAGTGAACGGTACCTTATCGGTAAGGTCTAGGCCAGTCAACTAACATTTATTTTGTGGTATTTGTTTATTGGTTTTTCGTTTTTATTAAGTCGAGTGTGTAAAAGTTGGTACCATGGCTCCTCGATCGCCAGGTATAAGGCTGCTATAAAGACAGAATTAAGGTGGTTTACTACCACAGCGGCAATGATCGGCCGCGAGGACCGGGAGGACGCGCTCTTGAAAAGTGCACTACAGGCAGATGAACGGGTTCGGGTTGTGTCGGAACACCTCACAGAGTGCCTCATGCTCCTTGAGGAAGCTCCTAACCCTGAAGATAAGGAGCTGGTTGAGGGCGATGTAAGCCAGTGCTTGGAGCTGGCACAGGACATTGCGCAGGCAGCTGCGGACATATCTAGGCGACGTGACGGAAAGGAAAAGCCATTCCGTGGTAAAGTGGGACAAGGATTACAGGTGCCTCTTCCGCCTGTTACGGTTCCAGTCTTTGCAGGCGATTACGCCGACTGGCCGGCGTTTGAGGACCTGTATAGCAGTGTGGTCCACACACGGACGGACATCACGCCGGCGTACAAGATGGCTCAGCTGATGTCCAGGCTACATGGAGAGCCTCATGAATTGCTGACGCATTTGGCTGTCTCGGATAGCAATTATGAGGTGGCGTGGAAGATCCTTACCGACCGGTATCGAAACAAGCGCCTGATTGTAGACAGGCTGTTAGACCAGTGGCTGTCAATACCAACCATAACGCGAGGTACGGACCTCCGCGAGAAAATCTTCCACCCAGTCAGTGTCGCGGTCAGCGCACTAGAGCGACAGGGTTTGCCAGTGGCGGGCTACGGTTATATCTTGGTCCACACAGTGCTTCGCCGCCTGCCGAGCGAAATGGTCGCTCGATTCGAGCAGCTACATGGGGCAAGTCCTCGGACCACCTCCCGACCTACGAGGATCTGAAGTCGTTCCTCGAGGCCGAAAGCAGGCGAGTGGACGTCCAGGCTGGTGAAGCCCTCGCAAGGAGACCTCTGCCCTCGCCACCCGGAACGGCCGGGTGCACCGGCGCGAGGAGGCAACAGTGGGCAACCCAGGCGGTACAACACCGCATTGGAATCAGGGTGTGCCTACTGCGGGAGACAGGCCACGGGGTGGCAGCGTGTCAGGAGTTTGCTGCGCAGCGGGTTCAGAGGAGACGGGGTGTGGCACAGCAGAGGCGTTGGTGTTTTCGGTGCCTGGGGCCGCATCAGGTGCGAGTGCCCTTCAAGCACCAACTGTAGGTACTGCCAGGGTGCACACCATCCGCTGCTTTGCATGAATCGCTCCGGAGGCGCCGGGGCAGCGCTGGATCGGATCAGCGAAGGAGCCTGCCCACCAAGGGAGAGCAACGCTCCCCACCCTCCAAGGAGGAGCCCACCTCCGCATCGGTCACAGGGACAGGCAGGGGACGTCAACAGACGGAGCCCACCCAAGGACGTGGGGACGATCCCCACCACGGCAGCAGGTGCCGGATTGGGGAGGGGCGGCACAGGAACGTGGCCAAGGACACCCATCCCAGGTACGGGATCCAACGGGCGGGTGTCAGGGGAGCACTAGGCAGCCACCAGGGTACATGCAGTATTCTGCGGGCTTGAGCCACCTGGTTGGGTCTCAAGACCCACGCATGCCTCCGCCTATGCCTGAGTACCCGCGGCTACAGGCGCAACCTCGGTACGGACGTTTGCCGTCGGGGTACTATAGAACTCCAGCCATGGCCTTTATGGGCAGACCTCCCTACCAGCAGGAGTGGGACCCATACACAGGTTTGGGTAGTGAGGATACCCCCGCGGGACGCGGCCTCACCGCGTTTAGATTCCCGCTAGGTAATCGCCGCCTACTCATCAGCTTCGGCCCCGTCCAATCACGGTACTTTTGCCAACGGCTAAGATTTGGGTATGGGGATACGGTGGCCGGACCATTCAAGTAAGAGCCCTACTGGATACAGGGGCTCAGGGATGTATTGTATCGAGTAAGCTGGTGAGTAGGCTAGGCCTAAATGTACGGCCAAGTGAGGATGAAGCTGTAGGCATCGGGGGCCTAAATGTGCCTGACATTCGGGGTCAGACGAACTTTGAGTTCACATTAGGTAGCACATGTACAGGGTCAGCTATCAAGTCTCAGCCGTGGTGCTAGATGAAGTGGTTGGGAAACTCCTCAGGTTAGGTTACCACCAACGGTAAGAGGGTTAACCACAGGGTTGGAGTTAGCTGATCCTGATTTTGATACTCCTGGTACGGTGGACGTACTTCTCGGGTCAGACGTCCTCGGGAGATTATGGTGCGGTAGGAAGAAGGTACTCCAGGAAACTGGTTTGGTGGCCGTAGATACCACAGGGGTATGTTGTTTTCGGCCCAGTTTGGAGACCTCAGGACCTACCAGAAGGGGATCCGGTCCTCTATGGTAGTGTGCTGTCAGAGGTGCTGCAGAGGTTTTGGGAGTCTGAAGAGCCGCCCACGGCGGACAGACGGAAGCCAGAGGATGACGAGTGCGAGTTGTTCTATCAATACAACACTGAGAGATGCCCGTCAGGCAGATTCGTGACCAGGCTACCTTTTCTCCCAAACCGCCCCGCTTTAGGTAGTTCGCGACAGCTCGCGGAACGGAGACTACTCGGAATGGAGCGGAAGATGAGGCGAGACCCAGCACTTCGGCAGAAGTATATAGAATTCATGCGGGAATATATTCAATTGGGCCACATGTCGGTGTCCAGCCTGGATTGGAGGTGTGTCGAGCATTATTTCATTCCACACCTGGCTGTCTTGAAGTCACCTGAGGCGAAAATACGGGTGGTGTTTGACGGTTCTGCTCCTACCTCGAATGGTGTGTCTGTGAACCAATGTTTGCACGCGGGTCCTAAATTGAACCGGGACATTGTGGATATTCTCACAGACTTTCGTTTACACCAGGTAGCGTTTGTCGCAGACGTCAAAATGATGTTTCGCCAAACCATGATACATCCGGATGACCGTCGGTATCAGCTGATTTTGTGGCGTGAGAGCCCAGATGAGCCGATGGTCACATACGAACTTAACACGGTGACGTATGGACTTAAGCCAAGTCCGTATTTGGCAGTACGTACGCTGCGAGAGTTGGCCGCACAGGAAAGGGTAAGATACCCTCGAGCCGCAGCAGTACTGGATCGCGACGTCTACGTGGACGATATCTGCACGGGTGCTGATAGCGTGGAGCAGGCGCTAATTCTACGAGACGAGTTGATCGCGATCATGGGTTCAGGAGGTTACGAGTTGCGGAAATGGTTGTCCAGTTGCCCAGAGCTCCTGGCCGGTTTGCCAGGCGAGTTCCATCAGGACCCGCACCTCTTTGAGAACCCGGACAATCCAAACACGTTGGGCATCCTCGGGGTGCAATATAGGCCAACGCATGACGTATTCACGTACAAGATCGAGCCCGACCTTTTGGAGAAAACTTGGACTAAGCGGTCGGGACTAGGGTTTGCAATCCGGATATTCGGATATCCGTTTTATCCGGATATCCGCCACATTTTAAATCCGGATAGTTGGCACCTAATTATTCGGATATCCGGATAATTCAGTTATTAATTTGGAGGAGTTATTTTAACCAAATGATGCCAAAAATTAATACTATTTCATCAAATTATTCATACCATATTTATTTGCATCGAAAATATTGTAAATGATCTCATAAAACTAAGAGATTCACTGAAAAATATTTTTATTTATGGCACTAACCAATATTCGGCTTTTCCGGCAATGTATGGATGTATTTATTATCATGTTATTGTTTTTGAATTGAAACAGCATTTCTTTAAGCATAGTCTTACTGGGTTGTTTGTCGACCCATTCCATAGAAGATAAGCATTTTTGCATTTCTGTGATGCAGGTGCTCTCATAATCAAAATAGATGCAAATAATTATGATAGCTGACCATGCAATAAAAACTTGAAACTTGAATTGCGGTTCAAAATCCTGATTTCTATGTAAAAGTAGCTTATCGTGCGAAACAGCTTTTGTTATAGAGTTATTTCCGTTTCTCATATGTTTGGCTTGGCGCCTGGTGTTTCACATCAGGTATTCCAGAGCCTCAACGTTTTTTGTGCGAAAAGAAGCAGCCCATCACGATGAAAAGAACTGCAATAGAGTTCTTTCCTTATCTCATATAGTTGAGCGGTTGTTTCACATCAAGTACTTATGGCTCTCAATGCCTTTTCTATAAACCAGCAGAAAGAGAAGAGAGAAACAACTTTTGCTATAAAACGACTTCTGCATCTTTTGAAGACCCAGGTAATCTCCTGGAAGTCTGTATCAAGAACTAATAACTCTCAAGTACTGAAAAATAAAGAACTTGTCCATCTCCCTCCAATTTGGTATCAAAATCCAATAAAAAAAAACGGGTAAGCCGTAAAAGAGTTACTTTTCGATTATAATATTTTATTGCGGATTTTTATTTGCAATTATAATTATTGGAATATATTTTAAAAAGAAATTCAACGAATTTAAGCATCTTTTGTAAAATATTTGCTTTATCCGGATATTCGGATATCCGGATATTTGAATATAAATTATCCGAATTATCCGGATAGTAAAAATTAACGGATAATGCAAACCCTAGTCGGGACTGTCGACAATCGCTAGAACGTTCGATCCTAACGGATGGATCGCCCCGGTTACGTTCATGGCGAAGTGCTTTTTACAAAGGTTGTGGCTAGCCAACTTAGGATGGGACGACCAACTCTCCGGAGAGTTGTTGAAGGATTGGCTCAAGTTTGTGACCACCCTACCAGGGATCGTGCACATCGCGATACCCCGCAAGTTAGTCCCATCGGTGGGATGTAAGGCTACCCTACATGGGTTTTGTGACGCCTCGGAGCGAGGGTACGCGGCAGCTGTATACCTTCGGACAGCAAGTTCAACGGGAACTGTGCACGTGCGTCTGGTTATGGCCAAAAGTAAGGTGGCACCAGTCAGAACTAGATGGACCATCCCCAAATTGGAATTGGCAGGGCAGCTCTTCTAGCGCGCTTGCTAAATCATGTAACCTGCAATCTGCGTGGTACCATCAACTTGGATGAAACGGTGTACGCGTGGACTGACAGTCGGATAGTTCTGTGTTGGTTGCAGACGTCGGTACATACACTTGAGGTTTTCGTGGCAAATCGGGTGTCACAGATTACGGGGTCGGAAACTCCGTTAGTGTGGAGGCACGTACCGGGAGAATGGAACCCAGCGGACTGCGCTTCGCGCGGGTGCAGGGCACCTGATTTGGTGAGTCACCCACTGTGGTGGGGACCTCAATGGCTGACTGAGTCGCCGCAGGAATGGCCATTCAACGAGTGCAGGGCGCCGCTTGGGCCACCTGATCGAGGTTTGCGAGTGAACGTGGGGCAACTCGTACCGAAGCCTAACCCAGCCTTCTTGCTGGAACGGTATAGCTCCCTCGACAAACTTCTTGGGGTGACAGGTTGGATCAAACGGTTCGTGAACAACTGCAGGAAGCCTCAAGCAGAACGGAACTTTACACCTGTCCTCTCGCCTGCGGAACGGAATGCGGCTCTATGCTCATTGGTTAGAGTCGTCCAGGCGGAACATTTTGAAGAGGAGGTCAGGCTGCTCAGGGATGGACGTGGAAAGCTGAAGGGAGGAATTGTGCGCCTCAACCCATTCCTGGATGAGCAAGGTATGCTCAGGGTTGGAGGCAGACTTCGGAACGCTAGCCTGCCCTTCTCGGCTCGGCATCCACTGTTACTTCCAAAAGGGGACCCTTAGTTGAGCTCTTAGTCAGGGATCGTCATGAGAAAAACTCGCACGCGGGCTGTAATGCGCTATTGGCCATCCTACAGCGCGAGTTCTGGATCTTATCGGGACGACGAACGGTACGTAGCGTTGTGTTTAGGTGCTTGCCTTGTTACCGCTTGAAGGCAGCCACAATGCAGCCACAGATGGGAGATCTCCCACCGGACCGGGTGACGGAGGCCTGGACGTTTGCAGGTGTGGGAACGGATTTCGCAGGCCCTTTCATGGTGAAGGCATCACGCCTGCGGAACGCAAAGTCTATCAAGGCGTACTTGTGCGTGTTCGTGTGCCTAGCCACCAAGGCCGTCCACTTGGAGCTCGTGGCCGACCTTTCTACGGAGGCCTTTTGGCAGCGCTGGAGAGATTTACGTCGCGACGAGGGCGACCAGCGCTGATCAGGTCGGATTGTGGTACCAACTTTAAGGGTGCTGATCGGTGTATGAAGGAAATTGTAACGTTCTTAAGGAGAACGAAGAAGCCATCAGCACGGGCCTCTCCCGTCAGGGCATTACTTGGGTGTTCGATCCACCAGCGTGCCCTCACTGGGGTGGTATTTTTGAAGCGGTTGTAAAGTCCGCTAAGACGCATTTGTTGCGCGTTGTAGGGTTAACAATTTTGACTTTCGAGGAGCTGGCGACCGTGTTTTGTAAAATTGAGGCTGTACTCAATTCGCGTCCTTTGTGTCCGCTCAGCTCAGACCCAAATGATTTAGAGGCCCTGACGCCAGGGCATTTCTTAATTGGCCGCCCACTTAACGCCTTGCCGGAATATCCCTATACGGAGGTGAATAGCAATCGTTTGTCGCGTTATCAGTTGTTGCAGCAAATGACTCAAAACTTTGGAAGCGTTGGTCGCTTGAGTACTTGCACATTCTGCAGCAACGCCTTAAGTGGACGGACAGGACTGAACCCCTGCATTGGGGATCTCGTTCTGGTTAAGGATGTCAACCTACCGCCACTGCGTTGGCGCCGGGGCGCATTCTCAACCTGTTTCCGGGTAGTGATGGCACTCCTCGAGTTGCAGAAGTTCAGGTGGGGGATTCAGTCCTTAAGCGAGCAGTAGCTACATTATCACGCCTGCCATGCATAGAGCGGACCGATGGGTCGGTCCGGGGCGGGTGAATGTTTAGTTTTCGTATAAAATGGGCGCGCGCTGCTGGCAACACTGTCCTGTCATTCACGTCCTCTGCCGTCGCTCGCTTGGTTGATGCGAATTGTAATTATAAATGGTGTAATTTAGTGTGCTTTCGGTGTTCTCGTGTGGTTTTCCCTGTTCGGTGGGGAAGAGAACCAAGTGTATTTGGTTCCGGCGCTTTGATTGTCAGTCGGTTCGATAACCACGCGGCCGTCGGAAAAAATAACCTTACTTTTAGTCACCCGCGCGTCCAGTGTCCTTTGGTTCGCGTATTGTACAGTAAAACGTGTTGCTGTCGCGAGCAGTGGTGTGCGGGAGAAATCTTTGTTACTGTGTGTTAAACATTATTTGATGTCGAACTATGAACAATAGTACTCAAGTGCTTGTGAAACTTGTTGGACGGAGTACCACGCGAGCTGGTGCCCGGGTACAGTAAGTCTAGTACCTAAGTCCCAATCCAAAAGTCTTCCTCAAACCTGATACCTATTTTTCCTGTCAAAAACTAGACTTACAAGGAAACGACGGCGTCATCGTTCGCTCGGTAAGCAATTGTTGCTGGGCCCTGTTTAAGTAGATTTTGGACACAAGAATTTCTCGGCCGGAAACTTTCCGGAACAAAATTCTCTCATTAAATTTATTTTATTTAGCTATAGTAAAGAGCACTACGAATCGTAGTCAAATGTTGTTCCGAGGCTGATCGACCATTTAGTTTTAGATTTTAAGATAACTTTAATTTGCTTCCACTGCGCTAAGATCAGCTTCGGAATCAAACAAATAGGTAAGTTATCTGTGTGCAAAGACAATACTGAATCAAAGTCAAAATATCATTAGAGACATAGGGAAAAAGTGGTAAGTACCATGTAAAAAAATAGTAGGTACCTACGTGAAAGGGAAAGCTCTTTAAAATATGCAAATCTTGGATTGGTCAATGATGTACGTACGTATTGAATTTCCAATAGGACCCAACATTTGCTCGCTATCTCTAGCAAAACATTTATCCTGCAGGATTTAAGATGTGCAAACTGGGTACATCGAACCAGCACCGCACCTTGTTGCTATTCCATCTTGCAGTGGAGCTTAGGATGTTCTTGTATTTATGTTGTGTTGAGCGTATTTATGCTGTCTTGAACTGGTGCTGTATTTATGTAGCTGGAAGGTGTAAGGTACAATCTACGGAGTGTAATGTAAGGTACGTACGTACGATGTATTGGGATTTTTGATGCTATATTATTCTCATTAATTGAAAATGAGAATCTTAAGAATCGAATCTTCGCTTCGAGACGAGCATCAAGAGGTTGAGAAATTCAGTAGGGTCCGCCAGGCGTCCGTAGCTCAGTTGGCAGAGCGATGGGTGGGACGGTACTCCACGGTCCCGGGTTCAAGCCCCGACGGTCACTATAGAATATTTCAATTTTCTCATTTTCAATTTATGGTACGTACGATGTACCGAAAACAATGCAGGCAGAGGTAATCAGGCATTGAAATAAACAGATCTATTGACATTGAAATAAACAGGCATTGAAATAAACAGATCTATCTATTTAGACTTATCGACCTAACATACGAAATTTCGATTAGCCGACTGGCTTTCTACGGATAAACGAAATATTATCTATCTTTATTTCAAAATGGGCGTCATAGCAAATATTGCTTTGAGTTTCATAATCTAATCATCATGCCTGCAAGTTTTCGTTACGCCGTCCATTACACCCTGTATACATCTTGAACTAGGGTCTTATTTATGTATCTAGAAGGTGTAAGCTGCACTACGTCTTGAACTAGGTGGTTTATTTATGTGGGTGGTGTAACCTACGCTACCTTTGGGTACGGTACGGATGGCAAAGCAATTACTAGGCTAGACCGTAGACTGGAATCGCAAGGTATCTATGATTCAGCATGCGGAATTCGATAGACTTCACTGTCTGTAGAGGTTCAAAACTGATAAATGTAGAGGTTTAAAAGTTTTTTAAGCATTCTGAGTAGGTTCGTATCTGTAATCTATTGTACTTTTTTGGCGATAAACTGACTACGATTAAGAAAAAACCTGAATTTTCCCATCAAAAATCGAAGCCAAATGGCTTGTCATTGCGTGGGAAATACTGGGAATACCGCTGCTCTATTAGGATTACTGGTGACCTCATTTTTCCTTCAACTCAATCAGCTAAGCTTTATATACATACAGGGAGTAACAGAAAGGGTATAACAAGCCGAAAGGAGGTCAAGGTTTTCATGAAACTGAACAACTTTCCCCATGGTCAAAATATGAAAAAATATTTGGTCCTCCTGTACAAATCGCCGATCAGCTAATTGATTTACTATGGGGAGGACCAATTTTTTTTTTCACCCATGTTCCATGGAGAAAGTTGTTTAGTTTCATGAGTACCTTGACCTACTTTCGGCTTGTTATACTATTATGGCCCTTTTCGTTACTCTCGGTATAGTCCTCTAAAGCCCAGACTGATGTCAAAAGCCACTCTCTCGAAGTATGTATGAGAATTTTAGTTGATTTTGGCACAACTTTTAGCTTTATTTCTCAGTTTTACATATTGGTGCAGCTTTAGTTGCAATATTTATAGACTGTTGACGCTTAGCCCACCTTGTAAGGGCGAAAAAGCATGACCGCGTGTATGCTGCACTTTAGGACGTGTAAATTCGACACCTCGTTCAGCCGAGTTCGTGTAGCGTTGTGTTATTTGCGTATTTATGTTCAGGTGGTGTTTATACAGGGTTTTACGAAAAGTAGGTACTGCGTTCCTTTTATGGGGTGAACAAGCCCATGACACTAAACTTTTTTTGTTAGGAACTTTGGACAAACTTTTTTAAAAGTGTGACCCTCCGTACAAGAAGTGACACAATTTTGACAACAACTTGGCAAAAGTAGTTAAGTTTCGCGTACTACTATAGCCGCGAGGGCCATAAATAATAGGATTAACTTCAATGGATGATCTTTATTCAAAGATATGGACCCTGCAGACGTAACAAACATTAACACACTGTGATGTTGGGTATGGAGGTGAGCAGATGGTTGTCGGGAATGATTTGAGGCTTACCTTGGGTGGGTCCATTAATGTATCACAAAATATATAAGATAGACAAAATGTTCACTTTCACTTTTTGGACTGTTTCGGGAACTTTACTTGGTTAAATACAGTTGCAAAAATATGCGAGAGTACAAATTAACAAGGATAGGTGTTGACTTCACCGTCAGTTAGAGAGGAGTGCGTCAAAAAAGCCAAGAACGGTGACGTTTCGGTGCCGTGTTCCAAATTTAAGTTATAAAATGATTCGAAAAAGGGAGATGTGAGGGTGGCTTAGGGAGGATGTCCATGCAGAGTTTGCACTCTGCTACAGTACCCGGGGGGGCCGGAGAAAAAAAAAATTGATTGTCCTATAATCAATTTTTTTTTTAATGTAGAAGTATTTCAATATGTATAGGATGCTGGTAAAATTTTGGTGTGTGTTCCGAAATATTGTGTGTTAATTAGTGAGTGTAATGTTAGTGTAAATAAATTAATTGAAAGTGTTTTAAAGTTAATTAAAAATTAATATTAAATGTAAGTATGGGTCGAGTGATCAAAGATTTTGAGTGTATGTGATATCTACAGTGAGTATGTACATGGTGGAAATTCTAAGTCAATCATACGTCATATCAAGCATTCATCACCGATCAAGGTGTCTGATTCCTATTACACGAAATCAGGCCCTTACAAAATGGAGAGCAGTTTTGTTTGTATTAACTGTTCTCGAAGAGTTTCCACCAGGGTGGTGTCGGATTGTAAGTCACAACCGACTCTGTAATCCTTAGCTTTTGGCTTGTTTATCGTGTCGCTAGACCCGCACGGTGATGTAGTATTTACAAGTTTGAGAGAAAGTATTAAATTATTACGAGAATCGTAATTGAAAAAAAATTGTATACGAGAAATAGTTGGCGTATACGTTAAGTTCAAATTGTGGAAATCAAAAGGTAGACTAAGTTAATATAAACTTGGTTAGCAGCAAGTTTAATTAGAATTGAAGTATAAATTTATTAGAAATTGTTATTATTGAGAAGTGGATAATTACGACATTATCTTTGTCGATAAGGTGTATCTAATTTTTTTAATTAGATAATTAATTGTAACAAGTGAAGAAGAAAAATGGTTAAATATAAAATGATTTATCATAAGTTGTGTTTGACATACGTCAATGTTTGATGGTAAAGCCGAAAAGTGTGATGAGGTGAAAAAGGTTTACAAAAAAAAAAATAAAATGGGTGCGTGACTACTCTCTAGTGTAGTACGCTTTATCCAATTATGGATAATTATAGGTTGAATAAATTTTAGTTTAGTTAGGTTGTTTTGCGGTTTTGGTTGGTTTTAGATCTTTGATATGCCAACGTCCTAAGTTGTTGTTGTTCATATCGGTTAGGTTATATACTAAAGGAGAAATCTTTTGGGATACGATGCATTTAATGTATTTTGGTGCTAATTTAGCTGAGAAGTTTTTGTCGGAAGAGCTTATGGGATAATTGCGTTTCCAAACTATATCGCCAGGTTCAAACTCTTAAGTTTTGACGATGTTTGTTGTAGTGGGATGCGTTGTTTTGGTGAATGGAGTGTAGTCGTGATTGTACTTTATCGAAAATGGGGATAAGCTGGCCGAGATTTTCTGCATATATATCTCTTGGAGCGAAAATGAGGTCGTCCGTGGTGTCCTTTTGGGAGTAGATAGAACCACACGGTACTAGTTCGCGACCGAATACTAGGAAAGCTGGGGTAAACTTGGTTGATTCGTTAACAGACGAGTTGATAGCGAATTGTATTTTATGGAGGTGTTTGTCCCAGGTTCTGTGGTCGTCATTAACAAATGATGCCACTGCCGTAATAATGGTTCTGTTGTATCTTTCAACAGTATTTACCTGAGGGCAATGAAGGGGTATAAGGTGTATGTGTGGTATTTTGTATGAGTGAAACATGTCCGTTAATTCTGAGCTTGTCATTTGGGGACCGTTGTCTAAAATGACTGTTTCTGGAATACCGTAGTTCATGAATACTAAGTCTTCTAGGACATGTTTGATGACCGAGGAAGTTGCGCGTTTAATTGGGAATAATAGGCAGTATTTAGAAAAGCAGCAGGTTATTACTAGTATGTATCTGTTTAGTTTACGCGATATGGGTAGTGGTCCAATAAAATCGATTGAAAGGCACTGAAATGGTCGTGAGCATTGTTTAGGTTCGCCCATTAGACCGATAGCATTTTGGTTACGATGTTTATATGCGAGACATGTGTCGCAGCGTGAGATAAATGTTGCCACATCTTTGTACATGCCAGGCCAGAAATAGTTTAGCTTAATACGATGGTAGGTTTTGAAGGTACCGAAATGTGCTGCGGTTGGTGTGCAATGATTTTGTGCAATTATGGAGTTTCGGTGTTCTGAGGGACGACCAATTTCCAGCTGTATTGTGAGTTGAATGGGGTTAGCGAATTAGTGTATTTATAAAGTTTGTTATCTTTAATTGTGTAGTCGGGAGTAGATGAGGATTATTTTTACATTTATTAAAAATGGAGATGTACCATTCGTCCTTGGTACTACTGGAATTGATAATATTAACATTGGGGATGTTTCGTGAAAGCAGGTCGGGTACTAGATTTTCGGAGCCCTTTTTATGTTTTATTTCGAAATTAAACATAGATAGGCGTATGCACCAACGTGCCAGTCTACCTGTGGGGTTGTCTAGGCGGAGGAACCATTGTAGTGCTGAGTGGTCGGTGTAGATGGTGAATTTGTGGCCATTATCTAGATAGCAGCGCCAGTGCTCTAGTGCTGTTATGACACTTAGAAGTTCTCGTTCTGTGATCGAGTAATTTCGCTGGGGTGGGTGAGCGATTTGCTCATATAAGCAATTGGCTTTTCTATGCCGTCAAATTCTTGTGTGAGCATCGCTCCGATTCCGAAGGACGAGGCATCGCAATGGACGGCGAAAGGCTTCGTGAAATCAGGGCAGGCGAGGATGGGGTGCTAACTAAGGCTTGTTTAATGGAGTTGAATGCTGATTCAGCTTCTGGTGTCCATTTGAAGGGTGGTGCTTTTTTGTGGGTGGAGGTTAGTTTGTTTAAAGGTGTAGCTAGTGTGCTTAGGTTTGGGACGAAACGTCTGTACCAGCTTACGGTGCCAAGGAATTTCTTGACATCCTTTGCTGTTTTAGGTACCGGAATGTCCAGGATAGCTTTGACTTTGTCCGGGTCTGTTTGGAGACCTTGACTGTTGACGATGAAACCGAGATACTTTAATTCGTTACGGAAGAATGAGCATTTTGGGAAGTTGATGGTTATGTTGGCATCTGTTAATTTAGTGAGAAGTTTGTTGAGTATTTCAACATGACGTTCGAAGGTTGAGGTGGCTATGACTATATCGTCGAGGTAGCAGAATACTGAGTTGTCGCACATGAGATCTGATAGTAAGCTATCCAGAAATCTTTGTTGGGTAGCGGGGCGTTGGTGAGACCGAAAGGCATCACTTTAAATTGATACATTCCGCGACCGGGTACGTGAAAAGCGGTTTTGGGTCTATCCTCAACTCGCAAAGGATTTCCCAAAAGGCTTTGGCGATGTCTATGGATGAAAGGTATTTGGAATCGCGTAGGTTATCTATGATATCAGAAATGAGTGGTAGTTTGTAGGCATCTTTTTGTTATTGCGTTGAGCTTACGGCTGTCGACGCAAAATCTCCAGGTATTGTCCTTCTTAGGGGTAATCAATACTGGGTTAAGCCATGGGCTTTCACAAGGTTCAATTACGTCTAGGCGTACCATGTCATCAACTTCCTTGTGAAGGGCCTTTGTTTTTCAGGGGATAAACGATAGCATCGCTGCTTTATTGGTGGGTGATCACCAGTGTCGATGCGGTGTTCTACCAGGTGTGTCCTACCTAGTGGTTTTGTGTCCGTAGAAATATTTTTGAATTTTTCTATTATTAGGTTTGCTGTAATTTGTTGGGATTCAGTAAGGTTTTGAAGGAGTTGACAATTTTGATTCTTGGGTTTTATTTATTAGGAAGGTAGTGGTTTTAGGAAATTGGAAGGAGGCTATTTTGTGTAAGACATTTGGGGCAATGTTGAATGCTTTCCAAAAGTCGATTCCTAAAATTAAATTTTGTGATACCTCAGGTATAACGTGAGCTGATATTAGTGAAAATTTATTGTTATAGGTTACGGGAAGAGTGATTAGTCCGATGGAGTTTTTTTGGTTATTGGCTACTGTACCTGTTATCCGTATGTTTTGTTTAATTTGAGGCCTTGTTTTAGTAGTATTTTGTAAGAATCCTTACCTAATATTGTAATAGTACTGCCGCTGTCGAGGAGGCCGTTCAGATGTAAGTTATTCATTTTTATTGTGACAAATGGTCGCTCGTGATCGTTATCATCGAATAAGAGAAGGTTTACGTGGTAAGACTTGAAAAATATCGAAAGTGAGTTTAACCAATTTGTCCAATCTTGTTTATCGAATTTAGAATTGTCATGTTGAACGGGCTCCTCCTTATTTAGTTTTTGGAGTTTTAGTACATTTAGGGCAGTTGAGGGCTGTGTAACCCTTGTTGCCACAACGAAAGCAGATTTTCTGGGGTTAGTACAATTCTGTAAAGTATGCGAATTGTTTCTACAGCGGGGCATGAAAATTGGGATTGGCTGCTGGTTGGGGATGGTTTATTAGTATTTACGGCATTAATGGCGTAAGGGAAAGGGGATATATGGTTGATAGTTAGGATTGGTAGTGTTTTTATTTGGGTTAGACGGAGAAGGAGTAGTATTGAAGTAATCTTGGGAGTGATTGTTGACGTGAAGTAACTTTTCAGTGAATTTGCATGATTCTAGGAGGGTAGGAATGGAAAGAAGGTCTGGTTGGGTTACTCGCAAACTATATTGGGGTTGTAGGTTGCGTAATAGAATATCGATTTTTCCGTTTTCGGACAATTGATTATGAAGTTTATTGAAAAGGGATTCCATAGTGAGAAGTAGATTATGACGCGTTCGTTAGGGTGTTGTTTTCTATTTTCTATTAGCTTTTTTAGATTATAATCATGATTTCCAATTTCAAAATCGTTTATGATTGCTGATTTGAATGTTTGCCAGTTTGTGAGTGTGTCTTTGTGTGTTCTGAACCAGTCTAGTGCCGGTCCAGAGAGAATGTCGTAGATGTGGTTGTATAGAGTGTGTTCAGTTAGTCCTCTAACTTGGGCGTATTCTTCCACACGGACTATGAAGTCTCGTGGGCAGCCTTGACCCTTAAAGATGAATCTTTAAGGTCTGTTTGGTATTTGTTATTGTTGTTTGCTATTGTGTTCAATTTTTCGGTAAGTGTTTCGAAATAGGTGTTTGCGGGGTTAAGATTTACGCTGCTGGTTTGTGCCGAGCAGTATGTGGAAGAAGGTGGGTTAATCAAGTTGTTGTATTGTGTTTCTAGCTCTCTTAATCGTTTGAATAAGTCGTTATGAGTAGTTAGTTGTTCGTTTGTAATGTCTTCAGATTCAAGGTTAATAAGGTTGAATCTGAGCTTAGTGTGTGTAATGTAAGGTGGTATTTTATTTTTCCTATTAGGAAAACTTAGTAGGCTAGCTTCTATTAGGTTAAGGCATTTAGTTATATCTCGGATATCGGTATCGAGATTGTTTGGGCTAGTTTGGTTTATTGGTTGATTGGAAGTTATTGCTTGGGCTAATAATTGTTGGAGAGTTTCTACAGTTTGGTTCTGGTTGATTTCAACGTTTCTTATTTTTAATTCGTATTGGAGTTCAGGTTTATTTAGGTAATTATAGTTTTCCATTGTAGTGTTCTATTATGAAGGAAAAGAAACAAAGTTTGTATTTAAAAACTTTGGAGTAAATAAAATTTTAAAATAAAATTGACACTAGCTGAATTGCTCGTGGGCAAAAGTCGAAGTTATTAACTAATACTTGACGTTGGCAAAATCCGTTTGGTCGGAGCCAAAAATTAAAAGAAGTCCAATGACTATCTTTGGTTACTGACACTGGCTAAGTTCTGTTAGCAGATGCCAAAAAAAATAAAATAGGGGAGAAATGAAATGACAACCTTGGTGTCAACTGAGTGGCAATGACAATGAGTGTTTGACTTGACACTTGTTTGTTTGATCGTATCTCTGGGCAGTGTCCTGTAACATCCTTCAGTATGCTGACGACATAGCCTTATACGTCTCTTCCCACTCCAGCTCTGAATGCGCCATTCGCCTGAACTGTGCCCTAGATAATCTCAACTTCTGGCTATCTGATCATGGTCTTTCCCTATCCGCCCCCAAAAGCTCTGTCGTGGTCTTCACACGTAAAAAGATAATTCCTGACGTTAATATTGTAATAAATAGTGAAATTATTGAAGTACAAGATAATGTCAAATTCCTGGGCATGTTTCTGGATTCTCGTCTTTCAGGCACTACCCACCTCAATTATATAAGGGATAAATGCGAGAAAGGCATTAACGTACTGAGAGCCCTCTCAGGAGTATGGTGGGCGCTCACCCTTTCACCCAAAAACTTCTCTACAACGCCTTAATTCGCAGCCTTTTCGACTACGGGTCATTCCTTCTCGAGCCCTGTAACAAGGCAGCCCTATCGTGCTGGGACAAAATCCAGGCAAAATGTCTTCGTATTGTCTGTGGCGCAATGAAATCTTCTCCCTCCAAAGCACTCCAAGTTGAATGCCTTGATCCCCCTCTCTTTCTTCGGCGCCAACTACTCTGTGACCGCTTCTTCTTTAAAATTGCGCAGGACTCTTCCCATCCATTGCTAACCTCTATCTGCCAACTGTCAAACCTGATTCCTTCCTCACAATACTGGACCCATAAAGCTTCCCCCTGCCTATACAAAAGCTACCAAAAGTTCTTGGATTCCTCCCCTGTATTCCAATGCCCTGGCAATCCCCTATTTTCAATCCCATTCAAGGCTCTAGTGTACCGCCCTCGAATCCTAACCTTTTAGGCGTCGAAAAGACGACCCTGGCGCTAATTCCCATTTCAACCGAATCATCGCCGAAAAGTTTCCTGACTGGCTAACCATGTTTACAGACTCTTCCAAAATTCCCTGATGACCCGGTGGGCTCTGCCGTCTGGGTCCCCGGATGAACCTTGTTCTGAGCTTCAAGTGCCCCTAAATCCTCGGTATTCTCGGTGAAGCCATTGCCATCTTTGAAGCCATTTCACTAGTTGAGTCCCACAAACTAAACAAAACTATTATACTCACTGACTGTCGCAGCTGCCTGGAGGACCTACAGAAATTTCCTCCGATCAAAACCTGTTCACCCTATCAACCTGAAATCCAGAGACCTTTTATTCAAATGCTCCTATCTGACATAGAAGTCGTTCTCGCTTGATCCCAGGCCATTCGGGTATTTCTGGAAATGAACAGGCAGATTCATTTGCTAAATGGTCTGTCCATAATGGCACGGAGGTTTATTATAACAGCTTTTCGAGAGATCTCAGTTTTATAGCTAATAACGATTTGAAAGTGAAATGGTCTGAAGAGTGGACTGATGTGTCGTGAGAAGTTCAAGCATTACGGTGGTCTACAGCCTTATATTCCCACCAAACCCTGGTTTTTAAATATCGCGACTTTTCAAAATTTTCGACCTCGACTGCAATCCGCTTGAGACTTGGCCATAACTGCACTCCCTCCTTTTAGCTAAGATAAGGGTTCGGGACCACTCTCTGCGAATGTGGTCTGGCAGAAGGCACAGCCGACCATATCTTCTTCGACTGCCCCCGCTACTCCTCCTCACTCTACGACGTTCTCCCTCTCTCTGTCCCTCGCCCAGTCAACATGAGCTTCATTCTCTCCTCCCTGGATCCCCCTATCTTTCTTACCCTCTTAAAGTTCATTCAAAGATTTAAAATTAAGCTATAGCCCCTCGCTAGTTTACAACTCCTAATATCTTTCATTCTACTCACTCCAAGGTTCTTAGATATCCCCTTTTATTCTGGGTGACTACTTTTGTATTGTAATTATTTAGAGAGACCGATCATCTGGCTATTCTTGAAACCCGTATAATCTTCCAAACCCTGACACTGGCAGAATTGTCCTTATGGACAGAAGCCATCTAAAAAAAATTGAATTGAATTGAATTGACTGGGCAGTGTCAAGCGTGTCAAATTTGTCAATCTAATTTATTCTACGTTTATTTATTTTGTAAAATGTAAATTATTTTGCTATGATTGGAAAATTTCGGTTTCGAAATTACTTTATACGGATTATTTATGAGCGGTGTAAAAAAATAAATGGAAGATATAATGAGTAGGTATAGTAATCAAATTGAAATTGGTATTAGCTTTTAATATTTATCGCGTTATTTAGTGGACGTATTGTCCACTGTCGGACATTCAGTTTTATGAAATAAGGGTCGCTCTGTACAGCTAAGGAAAACAGAGTGGGTTGCGACTTATCAAGGATAGTGTGTGTGTAGTGTTTGATGTGTAATTTAGTTTTTGGGGTGTGGGAAAGGGTGAAAGTTTTATGCCGAATTACTTTGCCGAAATTAGGTCAGGGGTGCCGATGCCCGTTTTAGAATTTTGAAAAGCTAGTTGATGGGGTATGAGATGGGGTATGTATTGAGTTGTGGAGTTGGGGTCTGGCTGTCGGTCTCGAAGACCTGCAGGACCCCGCTAACTACTCGTATGTCCAATTCCTAGGATATTGTCCTAGGTATTGGTGTGAATTATATCTCCGAGTGAAAGATGACTTTCGTCTAAATCCTACACTCGAAAGATATTGTTAGCTACCAATGGGTAGCCGTGATAGTGTCTATTGTCTGTATTATGGGGTGTAACGATTTGATTTGTGTACTGTAGGTGTACTGTAGTTAATGATGATGATGATAATGGGAATTTATTTACAGATTTATTTATTTATTTACAGAGTTGGACGTCCCTGTTCGGGCGCCAGTATAGCCGCGAGGGCCATAAATAATAGGATTAACTTCAATGGATGATCTTTATTCAAAGATATGGACCCTGCAGACGTAACAAACATTAACACACTGTGATGTTGGGTATGGAGGTGAGCAGATGGTTGTCGGGAATGATTTGAGGCTTACCTTGGGTGGGTCCATTAATGTATCACAAAATATATAAGATAGACAAAATGTTCACTTTCACTTTTTGGACTGTTTCGGGAACTTTACTTGGTTAAATACAGTTGCAAAAATATGCGAGAGTACAAATTAACAAGGATAGGTGTTGACTTCACCGTCAGTTAGAGAGGAGTGCGTCAAAAAAGCCAAGAACGGTGACGTTTCGGTGCCGTGTTCCAAATTTAAGTTATAAAATGATTCGAAAAAGGGAGATGTGAGGGTGGCTTAGGGAGGATGTCCATGCAGAGTTTGCACTCTGCTACACTACTTCACCCCTTAAAAAGACAGCAGTACTTTTCCGAACATCTTGTATAGTCGTATCTTTTTCGTGTTGTGTTTGTGGTACTTATGTTGTGGAGACGTAAGCTATACCTACTATTCGCGTGGGCAGGTGCATTCAGAATTCAGATCATTATTATTGGGATAAATCTTTTCATATTTCGACCTATGTTTCTTAGCAAAAGTTGCTCAGTTTCACAGGCTGATCCACCTATTAAAAGCATCGCAGTACTTTTCGTAACACCCTGTATATTTGTATTTACGTAGTTTTGTGTAGTGGTATTTATGTAGTCGACACGTAAGCTACACCGGTCGCGTGGGCAGGTGCTAATGTACTGTCCCGCCCGAGGAAATGTCCTGTCGTTAAATGTTTTAAAATAATTAATTTAAAGCACTCATATTTCGATCCTTGTTTCTTAGCAAAAGTTGTTCAGTTTCACGGGCTGGTCCATCCTTTATACGGACTGTAGTGCTTTCCATAACACCCTGTATAGTGGTACTTTTCGTAACACCTTGTATAGTTGTACTTTTCGTAACACCGTGTATAGTTGTTTGTGTTTTGGTATTTATGTAGTCGCCACGTAAGCTACACCGGTCGCGTGGGCAGGTGCTAATGTACTGCCGCGAGGAAAATGTCCTGTCGTTAGATGTTTTAAAATAATTAACTCGCGAATAAAATGGTGCGCTTTTATATCGAGGTTTGCGCATGTGCCAAATTGATAATGACAATTCTTTTGGGAGAGCAAAGTATATTCCAAAGTACTTTGGTAGTTACGTCTAAAGGGCGCTACACACCGGGCCCGTATGCGTGGCGTGCACGTCATCACGCGCGTACAGATGACGTTGTATCGTATGAGAGAGGCTGCACACCGAATACGCATGCGTACGCGTAACCACAGCGTAATCACGCGCGTAGCGCGGTGTGTAGCCTCTCATACAATCCCATACGATACAACGTCATCTGTACGCGCGTGATGACGTGCACGCCACGCATACGGGCCCGGTGTGTAGCGCCCTTTAGACGTAACTACCAAGGTACTTAGGAATATACTTTGCTCTCCCAAAATAATTTTCAGTTTCAACTTGGCACATGTGCAAAACTCGACATAAAAGCGCACTATTTTATTCCCGAGTTAATTATTTTAAAACATTTAACGACAGGACATTTCCTCGGGACAGTACATTAGCACCTGCCCACGCGACCGGTGTAGGTTACGCCTCGACTACATAAATCTCATACAATCCCATACGATACAACGTCATCTCTACGCGCGTGATGACGTGCACGTCACGCATACGCGCCCGTTGTGTAGCGCCCTTTATAGGAAAACGCGTAACAGTGAATATCTATGCTGACCGAGTCGAAGGTCTTCATAATTATGTTTCCGTCTCTGAGTTAAGGCCGCTATAGAGCTTTTCACGAAGCCCATACAATTTTCCCTGCCAGACCTCTCGGAGCGTCATTTTGCGAAAAACATGGGGATGTTTGAATACTTTTTACAGTGATATTATGAATAAAAATAAATATATTTTTCTGCAATTAGATTAAGTACATCTTCTTAAATAACATATATTTTTTTTAAATCTTTACTACTGTTATTTTTTCATACAGAAGCCGTTATAATGGCGCATTATTTTGCAAAAAATCGTATATAAAAACGTGGTATTATTCTATATTTCTGAATAAAATTGTAAAATGTTCACTGTAGACTTTGTTCTCAAATATATACTCTATTTTTTTGTATAATTGATATTTTTTTACAGTGAACCAAAACTCTAAAACTCACGCTTGATTTGAGGTCTTTTCCTGAATTTTGGTTTTGTCGCTTTAGATATCGCTGTTTGTAACAGGTTTAAAACTAAAATGTTAATATTTACATTGTACATTTTTTAGATGAAGATATGCTTGATTAAATGTTCAAGTAACATATTATTTTTACATAACGGTTTTCGAGAAACTCGCATGTTTATAAAGCCAATATTTGCAAATTTGCTAGAAAAAATTGAATGCGCTCTTAATAATAATCAAAGTTAAAGTAAGTCTTTTAAAGAACCGATTCAGTTCATTCTTAGTTCTTGTCTATTCTATGCATCATCATCACATCACCATCTTCTGCCTGCCCCTTTCTCCCGAATCAGTCTCTGCAAGGGTTCTTTGCAAAAGGATGTATCAATGTTTTATTCGTGGCCGCTTCTATTTCTATTTCAGCCTATTACAGTCCACTTCTGGACGTAGGCCTCCCCCAGGGAACGCCATAAGGCACGATCTCTCGTTTTTGCCATCCAGTCGCTACCAGCCGCCTTTTTTAAGTCATCGGTCCATCTGGCCGGAGCGGAGGGCGTCCAACGCTACGCTTGCCGAGGCGTGGCCTCCACTCGAGAACTCGCTTACTCCACCGTCCGTCGGTTCTTACGACAAATGTGGCCAGCCCACTGCCACTTCAGCTTGCTACACTTCCAGACTATGTCCGTCACTTTGGTCTTCTTTCGGATGGCCTCATTCCGGACTTTATCCATATTAGAGATACCAAGTATAGACTTTTCCATAGCTCTCTGAGTGACATGTAGCCGGTGGGCCAGTTTTACTGTCAAGTTCCACGTCTCGGCTCCGTAGGTCATGACTGGTAGGACGCATTGATCGAACACCTTGGTCTTGAGGCATTGTGGCAAAGATGATTCGAGGATGTGACGCAGCTTTCCAAATGTTACCCAGCCAAGCTGCACTCTTCTGGTGATTTCAGCCTCAAAGTTGTCTCTTCCCATCTGCAAAGTTTACCCAAGGTACACATATTTCTGGACAACTTTAAGGACTACACGTTCTACGGAGACCGGCTCGGGGATTATGTGTTGATTGAACATGACCTTCGTCTTATCCAAGTTCATCCCATGTCCAACACGTCTCGAGGCAGAGTTAAGACTAGATAGCATTTTTTGCAGGTCCTGCAGCGATTCGGCCATTATGACTATGTCGTGACTTGACACCGCTGCAAGGACTCCAAATCAGCCCAGGTTTCGATAGAGTCGAAGGCTTTTTCGTAGTCCACAAAAGCCATACACAGTGGTTGGTTGTACTCCTCTGTCTTCTGTATAACCTGCCTTACAGTATGGATGTGGTCCACGGTACTGAAGCCCTTACGAAACCCGGCCTGTTCCAGTGGCTGAAAGGCGTCAAATCTTGATGCCAGGCGATTCGTGACGACTCTCGAGAACAGCTTATAGATGTGGCCGCTTGCCTGACGTCAAACGTCTTTTGGAATGCTATGTAGGTGGTATCATAGTCGACAGATGTTCAGCCGAGGTGAAAACTCTACGTCGCCTTCTACGAAACACCCTGAGTGGACAAGGGGGGGCAGTATTCTAAGCTGCTGCTACCACATGATAAAATTTCATAATTACGAAATTTTACGAACTAGCGAACCACTTCTCCAACCGACTGTACTTGCGCGCACGCAGGTAAAGTTAGTTTACGAGTCCTCCATAAAGTACAGTCGGCCGCAAATAGAATAACCCGCCACGACACGACGGCAAACGGTACACCTAATTACTGTGAAAACCCATAAACGGTTTTGGTTAAACTAAACTGTTTAAGACTACGTACAATATATGGACACGTACTGGACTAATTATTTTACTGTTAGGCGCTGTACACACATAACGTCCATTTGTGCGTTATTTTTGCGCAGTGCTATTAAAATACGATTTCGCACTTTATTTTCATACAATACGGTTTATGTAAAACAGTTTGACAGACACATCCGTTAGCGCAAAAATATCGCACTAGCACTACCCTGTGTCGACGGAAGCATTTGTCAAATAATTTGACATAAACCATATTTGTGAGTATGAGAATAAGGTCGAAATTCGTTGTGTGTAAAGCTTACTTAGCTGCTGCTGAACTGGGGTTAGTAGACCACACATTGAGTTTTGATACACACATGCACACACATGCATATCCAGGTACCTATTCTAAGTACTTATACCTACCTATTTCGGTCTAGATTATATGGATTGTTTCATAGAACATAATTTTCCGTGTAGTAGCGACTAAGATACTGCTACCCCTAGTCCTCTCAGGGTGTTTCGTAAAAGGCGACGTAGAGTTTTTGACATTGGCTGAATATGTAGACTATGGTCTATCGCATGGTGGCGGAGATAGCACTTACAATAGCATTTCCAAAGAGGCTTGAAATCAGGCAGGCTTCGACCAGAGATTAAACATTGCCAAATCCTGTATGTGCTCTAACAAAACATGTTGCGCCGATCCCAACCGATTTGGCAGATGATGACGAAATTAATAAAATGAAAAATGATTTTAACAACAAAATCAACAGAGTAAGGTAGGTTTCGACATCTACAAACAGACATGTTGTTTTAGGTTGACTGATTACAGTTTCCACATAGATTGATTTAAACCACTGTTGGTCAAACACGATCTATTTCGCATATTGTATGTGGTCAGAGTCAAACTGCATATCATGAATGAAGCCATCTGAACTACCCTAAACAACAAATAAGGGACACGGCGCTCGGGGCGTCTTTATTTATTTATTTATTTAACCATTTATTGTACACAAGAAACATAACAGAACAAAACATAAAGAAAATAGACACAACAAGCACTGCTTATCTCTAAAAAAGAAATTTCTTACAGCAGACCTAACGGAGAGAAATGGCATTTGGCGAAAGGCGGATGAGACGTGAGACTTTACAGATAGCTCACTCAGTACTAGCGACAATTTTAACGCTTACTGACTTTAACTGGAAATAACCAGAATCTCAGGGGAAGACAGGGTAACTGAGAAGTTGGTTGCCAGGAACATCATATTTCTTGCACTAATCAGACTATTGTTCTTCTTCTTTGAGATTTTTAACAGAAGCAATTCTGGCTGTAAAAAGAGTATTATGCGATTGACTGACTCCGTGTCCGACTCGGAAAGAAGAAGAACTAAAAAGAAGAAAACATTAAGTAAAA
Source organism: Phthorimaea operculella (assembly GCA_024500475.1). Taxonomy (NCBI): domain Eukaryota; kingdom Metazoa; phylum Arthropoda; class Insecta; order Lepidoptera; family Gelechiidae; genus Phthorimaea; species Phthorimaea operculella. The sequence goes on along the minus strand of JANFCV010000083.1, from coordinate 2,194,269 downwards.
AGAACCTACATAAGTTACCTACAGTAGTAGGAAGAAACTGTAGCTGAGAACTGGCAGTTACTGGTTTAGTAAGTTTATTATACGAATAAAGTTAAGAAAGATATTATTAGACATTGATACGATAAGAAGAAGAAGAAGTAGAAAGAAGCGCGCAAACTCACACATACACATCCACAGATACACATGTAGGTATAGCACCCTACCTAGTTCCATGGTTGATTATCATCCTTTGTCTATCAGCGCCGGCTGTCGCCTGCAATGAGGACTGTGCCATATTAATGCCCTCCCTGATTGATGCTATTGAATCGATAAATTGACCCAATTAGTCATTAGTCTAGCTTGTCAGTAGAGCTTAGAAGCTACTGTGGTCCAAATTAGGAAAACGGCGCGCGTGGCGCCTTTACAGATGGCTCACTCAGTAGGTACTAGCGACGATTTGTCGATTACAGACTTTTACTGGAATGAGCTGGAATAGGAATTTAAGGTAACTAAGAAGATGGTTGCCTCGAAAGTCATATTTCTTGGATTAACATTGGCTCAGAAACGTATTTCTTTCTTGTATTATGATGTAGATTTTGCTGTTTTGATATTGTCATACTTTGAGACTTGAGCAACCTTGGCTATGTAACAAATGACAATACCGAAAATCCTAAATTAGGTCGAGTGATACTTCTGTAAACTCTTTCCGTGTTATTTTATCACAAGAAAAGTTAGACATGGTTTAAGTCGCTTGACAACGTCAAATCGTAAGTATGTACCTAAAATTAATTTGAACACTGTCTTAGCGCGCGCATAACTTTTTGTAATAACACCGTTATTTTGTGGTAGTAGTAGTTAATTTCCACTACCCTATAATACTACTACCGTTTGTGTCAGTTACTCTGCAAGGTAGCTTTTAAAAGTAGAATGTAATACCTGTGGTAATACTGACTCAGCGGTATAGTGCGATAGCCGCAATCGTAATTTGTTAAAAATTCCAGTCAAATAAATATTTGTTTCCTTTGATTTCAGGTATGAACAAATCCAGGAAAATACCTACAGTAAGTTCCACCATTGAATCCAAAGGACTAAAATTACAAATACCCCCGGCTGGGTTTAACGAAGCGGCTAACACGATCCCAGCCCGATTCTAATCTCGTTATGGAGTTGATTTTTCAACGAACCTTTTAGATTCAAAAGATTCAAGATTCAAAACTTTTATTTCCAAGTAGATTCACAAAGAATACTTTTAGAATGTCAATATTAAACAAATCAAATATAATAAAAGTAGGTACATATAAAATTCAAATTATGATTAAGACGAAGTTACAATTGATTATGACAATTTTATACTCCTTGTAAGTCCTGATTTGGTATTCAAAACAAGTGCGTGTTTCTTGTGCTGCGCTGGAATTTCAGAAGTCCACGCATTTTGTCATTAATATAATCATCTAACTTATAATAAGCTTTATAACATAAAGTTTTCTTAATAACAGACTTAAATTTACTTTCTGATAGACTTAATATATCTTCCGGTATTTTGTTATAGTATCGTATACTTAGACCTTGAAATGAAGTCCTAACTTTGGTTAGTCTAAACTTAGGTTGATCTAATTCATTTCTACTCCTTGTATTGCGGTTATGCCTTTCATAATTTCTAGTGAAAGTATTTATATTCTTTCTGACGTACATGATATTTTCGTAAATATATTGGCATGGTACGGTCAAAATATTAATTTCTTTAAACAGTTCTCTAAGGAGTCACGACTGCAAAGTTTATAAATTGCTCTAATGGCCCTTTTTGAAGTACAAAAATTGTTTCAATATCAGCGGCGCGACCCCACAACAAAATTCCATAGGACATAATGCTGTGAAAATAACTAAAGTAAACAAGTCGTGCAGTTGCAATATCCGTAACTTCTCTAATTTTACGTACCGCATAGGCAGCCGAACTTAATCTTCCCGATAAAGATGTAATATGTGGACCCCATTGTAGCTTTGAGTCAAGAGTAATCCCTAAGAAAACTGTGCTGGTAGTAAATTCTAATTTTTCATTATTAAGTTGTACATAATTACTCGATGAATGTACTACATTTGGCAAAGTAAATAATACACATTTTGTTTTCTTCGCATTTAGAACTAAATTATTTGCAGTAAACCAACTATGAATTTGTCCAAGAGTGTGATTTACCTCGTCATAATTCTGTGCATGTCTATCAACCTTAAATATAAGGGATGTATCATCAGCAAATAATACAATCTTGGACAAGTTCTGTACCATGTAAGGCAAATCATTTATATAAATTAGAAATAAAAATGGTCCTAAATTTACGCTTTGCTCCTTCCATTCCGAGAAATAACTGGAAAATGTTGCGACATCGAACTGTGTGTAGGAATGAGAGAGTAAATTTTGTGTCTGGGATTTAAAATACATACATATATTACGCTTATGTCCCTTGCGGAGTAGGCAGAGCGTAAACGGCCGTTCACACCACGTCTGACAAAAGTTTCAGTCATTCAGAAGACTGTTATTGTTGTAGTGTTGTCAGCCTGTCGCCTAAAATTGCAATACACATCAACTTTGAAATCACTTAGTCGATTCTTATGACACCCACGCTAAAGATATGGGTTGATGATAGGGTTTTCTACCCGGGTACCCGGGTCCGGGTATACCCGGGTATTTCAGACTTTTGGTACCCGGGTATAAACGACGCATGTACCCGGGTACTCGAGAAACTGATGTTTTACAAATAAAAGAGTAAAAAGATTAAAGGATTTATTTATATTTTCAAAAGTATTGTTTCTTTTAACGAATTGACTTCATATTATATAGATTTCTACACAAATTGACTTTATATATCTAGTTTTCTATAGTATTTTTAAGAGAAAATATTTGTATTATTTTCTGGGAGTATTTTTGTAGGTTTGTAACGAGTTTCCTCTAAACCTGCGCGTACGATTTTAAGATTCCTTTTATCTTTAGAATGCTAGGTTACTCATCCTGGAATTATCTAAATGAGATAGATGCTTTTTACCATGGAGAAATATCTTACTCTCACGTGAAAACTGTTAGAAGCGAGTGGAAACGAAAGTAATAAAAAGTAAGACTGACTGAAGTATTTTTATACCGGTTTTGTTTGTCTAATTTTACTAAATTATTCCCACTTTCTGAACTTGAATGATAGGTATTATAATAAAGTATAAATAGAGTTAACTTTTAAATCTTTGTTTCTCAATTTTGAACTGATTTTTACTTATAAAGGTAATACCCGGGTACCCGGGTATACCCGGGTATTTAAAAAATTCGTATCCGAATCTAAATTGAATATCGAAATCTAAATTGGTCGGGTATTCGAAAACCCTAGTTGATGCTATTCTAAATCGGCACCACACGGCAATTTTTCCTAGAAAATATTCAGATGTGTTACTAGTTTATCTTTATATCAATCATCGACTTTGCAATACCTAGACGGGATATCTCAAATGAAAAACGCGAGTAAAAAAATATTCCCTTTTATGGTATCGTAGTAAAAATTGGTCTAACATTATTTCGGTTCGGTAGGTATCTATCCAGTGGCGTGCACAGGGTTTCAGGACAGGGTAGGCAGTCAGTATGAACATAATGAAATTTAAGACCCATTGTGCTACACTACACGTGTTTTTGTTAATAGACACGTCCATCCACACCACACAAAGCGACGCGGTTCATTCATATAAGAAGATATGGAAATAAACACAAACAAAGGAAAAGATGTTAGTTTAAACTCACCAGTAAGCAATTGTCACCAGCAGGATACAGGAATAGGGTTAGTTCAGATTTTCACATGCGGTTGGCAAGAGTTTGACCACCTCAAATATTTAACTAAGTGATTGATGTATTTTATAAACAAGTCACTTAGAAAATACCCAAAGCGGCCTTTAAAAGGCCTTGGAAGTTAGTTTTTCTTGATGCAAGCACTTTCACACACATAAACTAAACAAAAGCGATAAAAAATATTAAAATATTGCATTACTCTACGTAGTACGTGCTCACTTGTATATTAAATCTACGCGCCTGTCTTTTTTTAAATAAATTTTTAATACATCGTCGTAAAAAGAATGTGACCGCTTTATTTCGGACAAAAGCTGTTTTTCAATTGAAATTAAAGAAATTTCTGTGAGCCTTTGTTGACCTTGTGTGTTCCTTAAATACGTATGTATGCGTTTTAAAGACGAAAATGACCGTTCAGCCGAGGCGCTGCTAACCGGAATGGTCGCGATAAGTTTTGATAAACGTAAAACTTGTGGGAAAACGTTGTCCAATTTGTTTGTGTACAAATATTGAATAATTTTAAATACGCATTTGTCTTTAAAATCCGGCGATTTATAGACGCAACGAAGTTCGTTCCGCAGTCTGTCAATGTCAAATATATCTTCGTATTTAGACACAAGTTGGGAAAGCAATTCTTCAGGAAAATCAATTATGTAAAAATCTAATTTTTCATTAGAGAGCAATTGAAAAAACTTTAAATCAGTGATGTTTTGATAACGACGGCGAGACTCGCTCAAAATGTTGTCAATAATTTCAACAAATACTCGCTTGTAATGTGTTTTCGGATCGCTAATATTACGTTTTCTTTTAGGTGGTCCAGAATATAAAGTTGCGTCATGATAATTGATCTCAAACTTGTCTCTGTAACTTTGCATGAAGGACTCAAACTGTTTAATCATTCTAACACAGTAAACAATATCTGTCGTCTTTTTTTGTAAAACATCGTACAAGACGTCGGTTTCAGCAAAAATGTCGGAGAATGTCTTTAAAAAGAAGTTAAACTCAAACTCTTTTAAATTAAATAAAAATGCAGTTATTTGTTGCAGTGTGTCACCATCCCATTTATTATCCGTATTTTCCTGCATGTCTTCAAAAAGTTCCACCAGGTGAGTACGCTCGCTAAGGATTACGTTAACTGAGCGCGAGTGGTAAGTCCACCGTGTTTCAGCAACGCGGGGCAATTTTTTCATATCTGCAAACTCTTGAAAGTGTGCCATGCGCTTAGTGCCCCCATGAAAAAAGTTCGCAAGAGATTTTATAGTGCTAAAAAACCGCTTAGTTTCCGAAATACGTTCAAAAGTCTTAGACAGTATTAAATTTAAAATATGTGCTGAACACCAAACATATAAAGCAAGCGGACATTTTTGCCGTACCAATGCTTGAACGCCATTTAAATCTGATGATAAAACTGCCGCGCCATCGTAAGTTTGTGCGATTAATTTTGATAAGCAATCATATTCCTTTAATATCTCTAAAATTGTGGAACTCAAAGTAGCAGCCGTTCGATCAGAGCTGACATCTACGTACTTTATAAATCTATCTACTACTTCGGCATTCACAAAATACCTAAGTATAAAAACTAGCTGTTCTCTGCCACTAACATCAGGCGTTTCGTCTACCATCACGGCAACGAAATCGGTCGCTTTAATTTCGCGTTTTATTGTATCATTCATTACAGAAGCAACGCTGGAGATCAAATCATTTTGAGTTCGGTTTGACAGACCCGTAAACGAACTAGTTGCGTTTTCTAAATGAGTTTCCAATACGCCGTCGTATTTGGCTAGTAAATTGACGAGCTCTAAGTAATTACCTCTGTTTAAAGATGTGCTACTTTCATCATGACCACGGAAAGCTAGCTCCTGTTTTCCCAAAAAACAAACAATGTCTACTAATCTTTGAAAAATGTTTCTGTTGCGATCTACTTTTCCATTATGTTTTTCGATATCAAGCTTTAACTGATGGTTTAAACTTGTTTCGATGCGATTTTTTCCAAAGGTATAAAACTTTATGCATGACTCTAAATGTTTTTCTGTCTGCTCGTGTTTTTTAGCTGCGTTGGGAAAATTATTCAGATCTACATAGCCGGTATCGTTCCAAACAGATGAAGACGTAGAAAACAATAGGCAAGGAAAGCAAAATAGACTATTGGCATGCACGCAACCCGTAAGCCAGTCATATTTTTCGTAATAAGACGTATGAAATTTACGCGTAGTGTTACCTTTCTTTTGTGTTAGCTCCAAATCGGGTAAGCATCGGCCTTTAGAAACAATATTAACTTTTTCCTCGTAAGAAAACTTGCTAAAGCCGGCACCTTTTATTTTTGATAAACACACACTGTCAACGCAGGTTTCACAGTGAAAACTGTTTGTAAAACACATTTTATTGAAGTTACAGTTCAATATCAACACAAAACTCTGTTAAAGTTATTTAAACTTTGAATTTACAAAACGCGACGCGACACTTCACATCAAGAAAAAACAACAATGGTGGATAATTGCAATTTCTAATTTCACGTAAATTGAAAGTAAAATACTGCCAATCGATAATGCACCTCATTGGTATGCAAATAGTTAAAAATCTGAGGTGTCAACAATCGGTCGTATTATACGCAACACCTCCCCCGCTTCACTCCGCACCTCACCGCTTTACTTTTTTATTGAGTTTGGTTACTAGTTTTTTAGCGTAAGCGTCCGCGCGCGCTTCGACATTTTACCGCGTGACAGTCGGATGTCTCTTTCTCTCTCGTGCAAAAGGGAGAGAGGTCCGACTTGTCAAAACTTTTAGGTTCGACCTTTTGGACGCACACGTTTGCAATATTTGCGAGTGTATTACGCTAAATTTCACACATTCATAATGTAGAAAGAAGGCGAGTTCACGAGGTAAAAGGCGAGTCCACCTGTTCGGTTTGACTTGCAGTGGCGCGAAATATTGGCGCGCAAAGGTTTGACGGCGAAATAAAGAAACGGTATTTATTACGTTCCATTTTACGGTAAATTGTTGTTTTAAGGTTAATAAAACTAGTATTGGCAGGTGAAAAGAAAATGACAGGGTAGGCAGTGCATTTATGCCTTTATGGACTGCACGCCCCTGTATCTATCTATATAATTTTGAGTTCAGATTTTTGAACAAAGTTTCAACAAAGTCTTCTGATGATATTTCCGTTACATTTCGTGTCTATATTGAATTTTACGCTAAAATATTTTATGCAAAGATTAATAAAAATATTTTAGGTATCTATTTTATCTACAGATACTCAAAAACTGTACTGGGCGAGAAATACGCGTAACGTTCGTTTTATAAAAAAACGATTTTCCACCTTATTTTCATAGAAATACGGTTTATGTCAAGCGGTTTGACAGACGCATCCGCTAACGCAAAAATATCGCACAAAGCTGCGTCGACGGATGAGATGCGTCTGTCAAACCATTTGATAACAATCCTATCAATTGCATTTATATGAGAATAGGTTGAAATTCACATTCTCCTAACGCATGCGTTACGCAGCGCAGAAATCACGCACATGCGGACGTTTACGTATGTTTCTAGCCTAAGTAAAGACAGAGTCACCAAACATAAAAATCTCAATGCCTCATTTCCTCACTGTTCATCTCAAAGCGCATTTATTACCCAAATGATTGTAATTCTGACACTTTTATCGTATGTCGCACCTTTTTATTCAGATTATACATTAAAACGAATCCAATTTTGTAATTTACATGTTGTTATAACGTGATTCCGGAAACGTTGAATCATTTGATTTAGAATTTACATCTTTATGAATTTAAAAGAGGTGCTTTCAAGATGTCCATTTCCGTACTGTACTAATTTGATGTGTCGTATGAAAGTAAAAATACGTAATATTTTTTCTTAAAATTAAACCTTGTAAATGTTTACTGACAGATTTGTTTTTAAAGGTGCAACTTCGTCATGTGCGGCCGACCGCAGCACGCTTCTACGGCTATAGTCGTAGTATGAAGAAAGTGTATGGGTGGCTCATTCGAGGGGTGCGACAGACTATAGCCGCATCCGCCGCACGCGTCAGTCGCACGATCGGCCGCACATGACGAAGTTGCACCTTTAGCTGCTTTTTAGGATACGATTACAAAATTACACATACGAGTAGTTTAATAACCTGAAGTACCAACGTACGTTCAAACGTTTGTATCAATAGTAAAATAAATCTAATATAATTTCTTGCTCAAAATAACTCTACCATCCTGTTAGTCAATAAGACTGCAAAAAATGACAGAGGAAAACCCCATTCAAATACAATTTAAAAGCACACAAAGTAGTCTGGCATCTCAACAAGTAACGAGCATAAGACTCTTCGCTCGCTCACTGTGAGGGAATGCAATCCTGCAAGTAAATTTCAGTCCCGGTATTTGCGGGACTAGGCCATATCATCAAATAATAGTTTCCAGCGGGATCCTGGTTTTTGCGGGATCCCACGGGAGACTATTATTAAGACTTTGATAAAAATATTAAGAAAATGTAAATGAATAGGTAGCATTACTTCTTTTTCTTCTTTTAGTGTGTGAAACCGAGTCGTCAAATGACCTGATAGATAACTGAAAAACTACGATTTTGTATGTTAATATTTTTAGTTATATTGTGTCCAGAGAAAGTCATCATCATCATCTTCATGCCCTTATCCCAATTACTTGGGGTCCGCGCAACACGTTTCGTTGAACACAAAATCGTGTTGCAAAGAATGTGTCCAGAGACAGTATCACTATGAAAAATAATAATTATAGATGTATCATTTAACATCGTGTTCAAAATAACTACTCAAAAATGTTATTGTATTTATTGAATTCTTAGATTAATGGTTTCTAACTTCACAAGTTATACGTCTTCATTACGTATGAATTTTGCAACCTTTTAATCCCGCAATCCCGCGCGGGATCCCGTTCAAGTTACGACCGGGATCAGTCCAGCAAAGAACATGCGGGATCCCGGTATTTCGGGATCCCAGTATCCCGGTATTGCATTCCCTACTCACAGCAAAAAGCTTCCATGAAAACACACTTAAAAAATAAAATAAGTCTCTAATTGCAGGAACTGAGGAAAAGGAAATATGAAGAGATATGAATGGAAATCATATTTGCTCTGTCTGGCCTGTTTTAGTGCAAGTCTGTAGAGAAGAGCGACTTTATTTCCTTTTAAAATGCTTTAATTTTTTTGCTTACTACTAATATACTACGTAGGTACCACCTGTTACGAGTAGGTTACGTTGGAAAATGGCATAAATATGTCATCATCTTCCATTACTTGGGGTCGGCGCATATTTTATTTAAATATAAAATCATGTGAAAAGGATTTGGCTTAATTTTACGATCGGCCGCTTGCCTGACGTCAACCCTCTTTGGGAATGCTATCGTAGGTGGTATTACCGCCACCATACGGTTGGCCATGGTCGGCACATATTGCTCATTTTGATTTTTTGATTGCATCCAAGGTCAAAAACTCTACGTCGCCTTTTACGAAAGACCCTGAGTAGAATCGGGGTGGCAGAATTCTTAGCCACTACCACTCGGTAATTCTTAGCCGCTACCACTCGGCACTTTGATTTGATTGGATTTGATTTTAAACTTGCAAAAATTTCCACCGCAGGCCAGAAAGTAGTATGTTCTTTCAGTTTTTAAAGGGAAAAGGTGTTTTAAAGCCGAACAAACTTTTCTTCACAGTCACTTTTCGCCGTTTAATTGTTTCATGCCTATTTATTAATTACGATTTTAACTAACGAGGTCAAAACCATAGTTTGCGAGTCAAATATTGTATCATGCAGTGATGGTATTCAGTTGACGGACTTTTACAGTCACATTCATCATATTTGTTACATTCACGATTACACCTGAGTTTCCCCGAATCCTGCGATTTGAGGCAGCTCGTATATTTAATTTGTGTTTGGGCAGCGGCCTTTGATGTGCGTTGGTGCTGCATATTAAATTCTCTTAGCCGACAGCACCCGCCCGATCAAAGCGAGTAATTATTCTGAACGCAGTTTTCCCCCAAATTAACGTTTTTTCGAGTTACGCCGTTGTTCCGCGCGAGGTTTTATGGCCGGAAATACGAGAATGTTGTACGAATGTTTTTTGCGGTAAGCAGAGTATTCAGAATATGATTCCACCTGCTTATAATTAAATCGCATTTTTTTTAAATTGTTTAGCAATGATAACAAGAATTTTCTGCCAAAGTCAGTAAACTGTTCCTACGCAGAGGAAGCCATGCAAATAATCTAAACAAACTTTACTTATGCTTTTAAAAATTTAAGTAGACATTCTTTCTTGAACTTGTTAGATAACGTTAATAACTAGGTAGGTACTATAAAAATATTCCTACTTATGTAGTTATCTTTGTAACTATTAAGTATAAAGTATCGAATCGAACAGTAAAAATAATTCGATCGACCTCTAGAGCCATAATAACACCCCATTATACAGATAGAGTAGGTGTTGAACCAAAGCTGAGCAAATTGTATGGTAAAGTAGATTTGAACCAATGACTTGAAAGATTTTATACTCTACACTGCAATGAAGTACCTAACTACCTAAAAAGATGAAATAACTTGAGTACGCAGGCAAATAGATGTTTTACCCTTTTTGTAACTCCCGGTATAAGGACTGGGACGTAAAATATAATTAAGAAGTAGATCAAAAAAACAAAAATTATAGTTAGCATGAATGGAATGTAAAAGTCACGTGTAAAAATATTTGATGTCATATTTTAACGATCCAAATTCCGTGACGCTTTGATTGACTGGTGTGCGGTGAAAAACGAAGACCGCAATTCATTTGCATACATTTTCTGGAAATGGTTTAAGTTTACATATAGGATTCGGTAAAAGCACGAAGATAAATATATAATACTACTGGAACGGGTACAACGCAAATTTGCACGTTATTTATATAAGAAGTTATATGGATACTATCCCTTCTTGTATCCGTCTTTATTTGTCTCGGGTATGGTCGGAATGGATACCTTAACTTTGAGACGGAAATGTGCTCTCTTAATTCATTTTTATAACTTATTAAATGGAAGGATTGACGATCCAAACACTTTATCCGCGTGTAAACTGTTCGCCCCTCAGAGTGCTTGTCGACTGCGTAAGTTCCAGTTGTTCGTAGGTCCCTCTACACGCACCTGCACAGCACAAGGCGCTCCAACACCGCGAGCTGTCTGCCTTCTAAACGCAATGATTGCTCAGATACCGGAAGTAGATATTTTCTTTAATACCTTTGTAAAATTTGTTCAGTATGCTAGTAATTATTTAAGTTCTACGATGTAATTCTATACCTACTTCACGATTTGGATTACTCTGTAAGTGAAGTAGGGATGTTTTAATAATAATAAATAATAAATAATAATAATAAATAATAAAGGTAGGTAAGTATGCCAACGTTGGTAGGTAAACTAGAATTATTGCAAAGTCTTTTAGTTTGTTAGTCTGTGGTCATGTTGGGCTCCAATCGTTTGTCGATCTCCGATATTAAATGTTACGCCGACACGTTCAAATAATATTGTCTGATCGGTACTGCCGGCAGAAAAAGTGATTTTATTGTGGGTTATACGGGACGCCCTCCGTATAGGTTTGAAAGTTTGTCAGATTGCTATGCCTGGAAGAGCCTGCTATATTTCATCATTTAAATTAATCTTTATCGAACCTTCTCCTTCGATTTGCTACTTCTACATTTACTGAAACTGGTGAATCTAGGCATCTATTGGAACATCTTTTACTATGGGGCCATCTGTGAAATTACGAACAGCTGTTCTATACATTTTACCTGGGTAGGTATAACTAGGGAACCTTTTCTTTTTGTGTTTTCACAGATGGCCCCATAGTAAAAGATCTTCGTATATATGCCTAGATTTACCAGTTTGAACAGTTAGTACTGCTTGCCGGTAACACATTGTTCATCGGGTCATTAGACGACTTGATGTTCCACTAGAAGAAGAGAGACTGTATATCGTACCCACTCACGCCAAATACACAAACCAATAATACCAGCACCAAGAACGGTGGGACGGTGACCAATGCTTTCCGGATTTGAGTCCCAGTCGATGCATGACATTCAATTTCTTATACATTTATGACAAATAATTTGTTTGTGTAAGCTTACGGGGTTTTAATTATGTTTATCTAATAATTAATTGTCTTATCTTATCCTAATATCTTGACTCTAGGGATAACAGTTACAATAGTTTCAATTAGAAATTCTATTTCCTAACTTTGAACTATTGCTGTTACGAAACAATATTGTTTAGCATACTTTGTTGAAACTATAACGTTTGTCGTCGTGACTGTACTGACATTTACTTTGATTCCGTTTGTATTTTACGAGGTATTTAAAATTAACGCGAACCGGTACAAATTACAAAGGCTGGTAGACAATAAGTCTAAAAACACCTACACATTATTTGGCTAGGTGTAGGTACTTACTTACCTATAGTTTATTTAATTTTATTATTTTAGGATGACAACTCTTTTTTTTTATACATTTCTACATTTTTGTTTTTATATCCTTATCATTTCTGCCTTTATCGCCTCATTACTTGGTTAAGTTTCTTCTCTCTCGTGCATGATACATAACTAAGTAGTTTGTCTTGTCCTTTCTTAATTTCTACAACCCTATTATTTCGTAAAAATAATTCTATCCACACACTTGAAAAGCCAGGTTCCCGTATTTAACCCTTAAGATATCCTTAAAATCCAAGCGTCGCGGCGGCGTCGTTGTCGCTGTCAAATGACTGGTTTGCATGGGGATACCAGAAAGACCGGGCGTCAGCGTAAACGACGCCGCCGTGTCGCCGTCACGTTGACAGCGTGCTGAGAAGCTTAGGGTTTGTATGGCGCTGTCAGTTGATGTTGGTCGGGTTTTTTCTACAAGACCGCATCGACATTGGCGCCGTCAAATTTTGACGGCGTCGTTGTCGCGACGCCCGGTTAATAAGCGTACCCTTAGGCGCTTTGCTTTTGCTTTGCATGCCCAACGATGCGTTGACGGATGCGTCTGTCAAAACAGTTTCATACGTTGGGCATGCGTCATATTCATATGGGATTAAGGTGGAAAATTTGCATTTTTCTCACGCTGTGATAGCGTAGCGCAAAAATAACGTTGAAACGGACGTTTTGTGTGTAAATGGTTATTACTAAGGGTTATTAAAGTTATTATCATGCGTTATAGGGAATTCGTTCTTGTAATATTAAGTCAAAATATGGTCTCGCTAAGTGCTACTATACACTATCTTAGCCACATTTACTGATCATCGAAAGGCGATAAATCGTGTGACTAATCCAGGCGTGGTCCAGATTCTATCCTGACTAAGTAGTGCTCCCACTGGCCACCAGCCAACATCGTTACATGTTCATTGCTGTGATTATGCCATGATTTGTATTGTATTGGCAGATTTATAGGGAGGACATTGGTCTAATGTATCTTAATCTTAATCTGTGGCTGGCTTTGGGGAAATGTAGCAAAAGGAACGGCATTTGATTTAGTTTTCTTTGGAATAGCTTAACTATTCCAAAGAAAACTATTAAATATAGCTTAACTATTAAATAAATAAAAAACTACGAATACAATATTAGGGAAAATCTTTTAGTTTTCCGCTTACACTAACATCGTTATATGTTCATTGCTGTGATTATGCCATGATTTGTATTGTATTGACAGATTTATGGGGATGGCAGTGATCTAATGTATCTTAATCTGTGGCTGACTTCCGGAATTACGCTTCGGGGAAATGGCGCAGAAGTTTGTGAATGTCCTGAGAAGAACGGTATCTGGTCTGGTTTTATTGAATATAGTCAACTATCAAAGAAATACAATATCGAGGAAATAACTGTCGATTTGCCACCAGTTATCATCGTTACATGTTCATTGCTGTGAATGTGCCATGACTTGTATTGTATTGACAGATTTATGGGGGATGGCATTGATCTAATGTATCTTAATCTGTGGCTGACTTACGGAATTACGCTTTGGGGAAATGACGCAGAAGTTGCGCATGTAAAGAGAAGAACGGCAGTTGGTCTAGTTTTATTGAAAAAAGCTTAACTATCAAAGACATAATAAACTAGGAATACAGTATCGAGGAAATAACCATCAATTTGCTACCACTAACATCGTTATATGTTCATTGCTGTAATTATAACACGATTTGTAATGTATTAACGGATTCATGGGCTAGGAAAATAAAGTGTTAATACTGAGATACAGAATTTTAATTTAGGGAAATGTCATGAATTGCAAAATGGTAATATAAAACAAAGTAATCAACTAATCCCTAATCCTTATCATTAACGTTTTCATACGTATCATTTAGAAAGGTTTTATTGTCTGAAGCCAGGGTTCATCGGGTTGTTTGATGACTCGGTCTGCCACATGAAGATAGAGAGAGAAAGATTTGTCTTAAAAACAAATTTAATTTCCAGTGCAATTGTAAAGGGCACGTCCCGATGTGTTGTTCATGCAATATTTATGTTGTCATGTGTCCAGCGCGAGGCAGCGGCGGAATCAATGCATTCCTTATAGCGAGCCGCTGTAGGGAGAGCTGTTAGTAGTTAGCGATACGACAACATTCAACGTTCTTATGCCATTTTCTTTTAAGGACTATCAATTGTGTATTTTGCACCAATAATGAAATGTTAATACTGAGATTTTATACTCTGTATCAGCCTATTGTAGTCTACTGCTGAACGTAGGCCCCGCCAAGGGAACGCTTTATGGCACGATCTCCCGTGCTTGCCATCCAATACTGAGATACAGACTTTTAATTTGGGGAAATTTCGCGAATGGTAGAATGACTGTTATTGTAGTAAACACAAATATTCCATAACGTTAACGTTTTTATAGGTATCAATAAGAAAGGTTTTATTCTATGACGCAACGATGCATCGAGTCGTTTGACAACTCGGTGTCCCACACGAAGATAGAGAGAGAGAAAGATCTGTGACTTGAAAACAAATTGAATTTCCAGTGCAATTGTAAAGGGTATGTCCCAATGTGTTGTTCATACAATATTTATGTTGTCATGTGTACAGCGCGAGGCAGCGGCGGAATCAATGCATTCCTTATAGCGAGCCGCTTTAGGAAGAGCAGTTGGTAGTTAGCGGTACGACAACATCTATCTAATACCTTTAAACGAGCAAGAATTGCAAGGATATAGTCCCTTTCTTTAGAGTATCTTTCTTTATTTGAGTTTACCACTAAGTGGAAAAGAGAGCGCCATACGGCCGCGAATGCAGCGAGAGGTCTTCTCAACTATACTCGTGACTATAATGAAAAATCAGTAAATAACTGCTATCACCGCTCCTCTGTTTACTAAGCGACAGCCTTATCGTATTTGTCGTCGTGGGTCCAATTGGGTATGTTTTATTCAGAGCTGGGTGCAAGCAATCGACTCGCGCGAGTGTGCACACGCTCTCTTCAGGTACTAACAGTCGCACCTCGATTTACAGTTACCATGTGAGGATTTTCACACAGTTAGAAAAAACTACTCGCTGCATTCGGGGCCGTATGTTGCTCCCTTTCTTTAGAGTAGGGTCAGGTAGGCAACAGTGACTCGGATTTCTTCAATCAATAAAATTTTATAGAAAACTTTGAAGTATCAAACTCAAATTCATCCCTAGGATGTATTGATTATTACTCTATCGTTACGCATTATAATTTTTTGCAATAACTCGACAATTAGGTCACCAGACAATTTTTTCTAGAAAAAGAAACTTGAGTCACTGTGTACCTGTACCTGTCTACACTGACTCAACCCCTGTAGTACACAGTGACTCTAACAGTTTATATGGACTCGGCAGCCCTGTCGTGCTAGTATAATATTTATTGAAACTATGCATTATAAGCAGTTATATTTGTTAAATTATTCTTTTCATATCATTACTATTGCCATAAGACATATTTTACAATTGTCTGTTAGTGTTTGTAAAAATAGAGAGATTAGCCAGTACTTTATGTTAGAGTCACTGTGTACCACTTAAATTTGAGCCAGTGTAGACGCCGTCGCCGTTTTGAAATAATTAGCCTACAAATATTACCAGACTTCTCTAAGAGCTAGCAAATCTAGCTTATTATCTAGTATATGGACTTCATTTTTGATGATAATAATTACATTTTCCGAAATCTTTAAATCTTAACTGATAAACATACATGTAGGGTACCTTTAAAAGCATTTTTATAGGTGCAAAACCAATCGCACATTTTTTTCACAATCAAACCGCACTGGAGTGGACGGATGGTTGGTTTGTATGTGTTTGGTTGTTAAGAGCTACCATTAAGTTAAGAATACAGATAGATATTGCTGTCCTAATACGAGATATAAGCGTGAGTCAATGTACCCGCCTGAGTCACCGATCCCTACTTGACCCTACCTATCTTTCTTTTTTTAGTATACCACCAAGTGGTAAAGGGAGTGCCTTTCGGCGGCAAATGCAGCGAGAGGTCTTCTCAACTATGCTCGACATTAATGAAAAATCAATAAATAAACCAAACACATCCTCCTTCTGATCTCCGCTTCTCCGTTCACTAAGCGACAACCTTATCGTATTTGTCGTCGTGGGTCCAATTGGGTATGTTTTATTCAGAGCCGGGTGCAAGCAATCGACTCGCGCAAGTGTGGACACGCTTTCGACTATTTCAGGTTCTATCAGTCGCACCTCGAGTTACAGTTACCTACCATGTGAGGAATATTCTTTCTTATATTAGATTTTCACTCAATTAGATACCTATTGCCGAGAAAACCATTAGTTGCATTCGCAGCCGCATGGCGCTCATTTACTCATTTTAGTTTACCACCAAGTGGAAAAGGGAGAGCCATCCTTAAAACCACTAGGTAAAAAATAATCCTACTGCTGATTACCGCTACTTTGTTTACTAAGCGACAGCCTTAAATCGTATTTGTCGTCGTGGGTCCAATTGGGTATGTTTTATTCAGAGCTGGGTGCAAGCAATCGACTCGCGCGAGTGTGCACACGCTCTTCACTATTTCAGTTCAGGTGACTACAATTTGTTTCCAAATGACTCGAATAAAACGTGTTTTACAAGTATATTAATTTCTTCTGTAGACAATATTGCCAGTGATGAAAAAGATTTTTACCAAAGTAGGTAATA
Organism: Phthorimaea operculella; assembly: GCA_024500475.1. Lineage (NCBI taxonomy): Eukaryota > Metazoa > Arthropoda > Insecta > Lepidoptera > Gelechiidae > Phthorimaea > Phthorimaea operculella. The sequence continues at coordinate 2,177,358 of JANFCV010000083.1, read as the reverse complement.
AAGTGTCTACCTATTTACATTAAGAACAAATATACGAAATAAACATGGTTCTTCTCAATCATCATATTCCTGCCCTTATCCCAAATACCTACTTGGGGTCGGCGCAACATGTTTTGTATGAACACAAAATCATATTGCAAAATGATTTGGCATTATTTTACGACCGACCGCCTCGTATCGCAAGCGAAACCACCTAAACCCATTTAAGTGACAAGCTTATAATGGTTTTCTAAGTCATCATCATCATCATCTTCCCGCCCTGATCCCAATTACTTGAAGTCGGCGCAACATGTTTTCTTAGTATTTGTATGAAAAACAAGTATAAGGTTGGTCCCTTAAATAGGTAGGTGGATTTGCTCGCTATAGTACCTACCTACTTAATGATCCCATTATTCGATCAAATCGAAAAACATTTAGATTATTTATCTCGTACTAACAAGAATCAAGATTAAAACTGAACATCCTTTCCGTGAATAATTTCCGTAAATAAATAAATTTTAAGTCCGGACGCGTGACATAATGAACTTGCAATTAAATTAACAAAATTCATCACATTCCTTCGTAATAAGCACTTAACACTTTACATACAGGGTGCGCAAAAAAAACTGTAGGATATGCTGTTATAATTGTAAGACAACAACTGAGTATATTGCAAAAATGATCTAAATTGTCAACTCAGTGTCACTCGACTAGCAAGCAAAAAACCAAAAATATTGGCAAATGTAATTGGAACTGTGTGTATGCCAGAATCAATTTGGAACAAAGTAACCCTTTATCAAACACGGTAAAAACAGTTTTGTTTCAACCATTTCTGTCGTTGTACCTCGCGTTGTACTATTAAAACTTGAGAAAATATTTTTTATGCTATTTTTGTCTTATTTTCGCGTCTTCGCAATCGTCGCGCGTCAACGTTAAAATTAATAATTTGAAAAGAGAATATTGGCTCATAATTCGTTGGCTCATCTGTCAATCAACGTCGATATGAAGGATGGTCTGTCGATGTCCCGATTGATACCGACCTGATAGGGATGTGACTTTCACACCAAAATATCGATTAACTAATAAAAATCGATTCTTATTTTACAGCATCAAAACTCTCAAGAAACAGTGTAAGTACCTACTTATATAACAGCAAAAAAATTAATAATTTGAAAAGAGAATATTGGCTCATAATTCGCGGGCTCATCTGTCAATCAACGTCGATATGAAGGATGGTCTGTCGATGTCCCGATTGATAACGACCTGTTAGAGATGTGACTTTCATACCAAAATATCGTATTTTTTTATTGCATTCGATTTTCGTACTACAATAGAGCAACGAAACACGTAAGAAAAATAATTTTTTTCTGTAGGTAGGTGCTAAAAAACAAAGTTGCGGCGCGCCACGACGCCGTCACGTTGACAGCGCGCTGAGAAGCTTAGAGTTTGTATGGGATGCGGTCGGGTTTTTCTACAAGACCGCAGCGACAACGACCCCGTCAAAATTTGACGGCGACAACGACGCGCGTCGTTGTCGCGTCGCTTGGTTTTTAAGCCTATCTTTAATCAAAATTGGTTGGTTGGTATTATAGCATCAAAACTTCATGTAAAAAACTTCTGTATGTACTTAAAAAATAATAGAGAAATTATTCACTTGAAAATCATACATAAGTAACGTTATTGTTGCAACTCATTTCACGCGGTGCAACTCATTTTTCGCGACAAAAATAACGTTTTACTGGCATGTGTTATACATATAAACGTTCCTATTGAATCACTCTAAATATTTCAAAAACCGCATTAAAATCGAAGCGTTAGCGAATTCCACGACAGACAGATAGCGACTTCATTTTATACCTACTATGTAATTGATGATATAAAAATTACATTTTCTTTTCTTGAATAGGATTTTAACTTACTTTAATTATCATATTTGCTAAGCTGTCAGACGCAAAGCGAGTTCATTTTATACCTACTATGTAATTGATGATATAAAAATTACATTTTCTTTTCTTGAATAGGATTTTAACTTACTTTAATTATCATATTTGCTAAGCTGTCAAGTATTCATGTTATACTTTGTAAAACTTTATCTTGTTTATGAATCATCGTTGTGTAATCTCAGACTGTCTGTTAATATTTATTGCGATAGGTAAGGTAGGTTTGTGAGCCAGTTTTTGTTCTGTTAATTTTACTCGTATCTCACACGAAAATAACAACCTCAGGTATAAATAAGACCTTATACGATTTCGTTTAGAATTTTTAATCGATTATGACCGAGTTCAATATAAAATCGATATTTTTTTTTACATCCCTATTAGACACAGTGTTTACCGAAGGAAGGAGGAGGCTTTTCAATATTCCTCCTCTTTGTTTGGAGTGCCAGCCAATTTGCAGGTTATTTGGATTATTTTGTTTGTTTCCAAGAGATATTAGAAATTCTGCTCCCTTGTTATTACCGACTACAAAAGGAGGCTCTTAATTCGAAACATTATTTTTCACGTATTTCAGCTGTTACCTACCTACTTAGCTAAGTACAATATTTTGCACCTTGATTTAGTAGCATTTTAATTTTTAACATCATTTTTGCAGTTTAATGTTTTGCCGTGTGATGCCGGCAGATAGCCGTGTGATGCCGGCAGATAGCCGTGTGATGCCGGCAGAGTAGAATAGCACCACCCCCTCTCTTCCCGTAGGGGTCGTAAGAGGCGACCGAGGGATAAACCCGACCCAAACAGCCAGGGCCAACCGTACGGTGGCGATTAATCCAACACAAAAGCATTCCCAAGGAGGGTTGACGTCTTGTAGGCGGCCGGTCGTAAAATTAAGCTAAATCCTTTGAAACACGATTTTGTGTTCAACAAAACGTGTTGCGCCGACCCCAAGTAATTGGGATAAGGGCAGGAAGATGATGATTTTGCAGTTTAATGTAGGTATTACAGTATTTCACATACCTACCTAGACAATAATGAATGAATTCGCAAAAAGAATAAATCGAAATCAAAATTATCAGAACCATCATTAGATAGGTAAACGAAAAATACTATAAAGAAAAGACAATTTCAACTAATCTTAATTTTCATGCCATTTTCAATTTACCTTACAACTTTTGTTCGAAATTAATTTAATTCCAGTAAATTAATTACCTACTCCCAAACACCCTGTATAGATATTTCGTATCTTGTGCAACGCATCACAAAATTAGCGTCACGTGCTCCGTATCAGCGTAAATTAATTAGTATTTATTGCGTCGGCACTTTCAACAGACGCACCTTACATAGCGAGCAGGGGTGGCAAACACTTTTACCAAGAATAAAGCAAATAAAATTAAACGATGGCAATAGAAATTGCCATTATGCCATTAAAGATCAGTTTTGACAGCAACTTAATATAATACTAGTAAAAATAACGATATAGACACATGTTCTACGAAAGTCAATAATTACTTACCTAAGTAGTATCCATTCGCCTCGCGGCAGACGCAGCGCACCTAACATAGCATGCAGGGGTAGCGAACAATTTACCACGAATACCTAAAGCAAATAAAATTAAACGACGAATAAACGATGGCAATGAACAACGTTTGATATACTTAATGTAGGTAATGTAAGGTGCAGTATGTTTGACCCAGGTATGGATATTAAAAAGTTAAAAAAAGTAAGTAGCAACCCTAGAGAGTAGGCATAGGTAAATAATTGAAAGAAGGAGCGATCTGTCCTTCTGTAAATTCTCTATTTTGTGGAAAAACGCTACGTCGACGGATGCGTCTGTCGAATCGTTAGACATAAATGAGAATAAGCACAGAATTCGTATTTTCCCAATGCAAAAATCGGAACGCTGCTACCCATTCCCTGGATAACTAACCCTTAGTCGCTATTTACGTCACCCGAGAGTGGAATTGGGGCAATGCTATTCTAAGCTGGCATCACCAGGCATAATTGAATTTTATTTACTGCATAGTAAAGGATACATGCACAAAAGTCAATCATTAATTAGTATTTATTGTAGCAGGGGTGGCGGACTTTTTGACCCCTGACATAGACAAATAAACTACCACGTTTGCAACTCTTGCTGTCCCTAAGGTACGGAAATAATTTGAGTTGATGTACACCTTACCCTTACGTTACCTATACTGTCACCCCTAGACCACTCAGGGAGTTTCGTGAAAGGCGACGTAGAGTTTTAGACCTCGGCTGAATATTAGTCAATGGTCAACCAAATGGTGGCGGTGATACCACCTTCTAGCATTCCGGAAGTAGATTGACGTCAGGCAAGCGGTCGGTCATAAAACATAGCCAAATCATTTTGCTTTACGATTTTGTGCTCTTTCAAAGCTATCAACTGATCTGGGATCTTATCCCTTGCAGGAAAACTCTTTTCTTATTGAAAAGTTAGTTTTTTGAGTCATATCGCGAACCCTAGAGGGTTGGTTACAGACACCAGGAGTACTCAACATTCTTGCAACTTATAAGTGCTGAATATACATAATACTTACGTGTTAATTTAAATCAGTCTAGCTTTTTTTTATTACACTTATTTCACAGTGATTTACATATTATAATATTGTGGTGTTTACAGTCACCAGGGGTACGCAACCTCCTCGCAACTAGTAATTAAGCCTGATGTATCTATTTCTAACACTAGTTCTAATAAGTGTCTAGCTTTTCTTATTAAATTTTATGACACATTGACTGTCATAAGTCTAGCTGTTTAATTATTTAATTTAATTACACAGTAAGTTTCCTAAGAATATTGCGAACCTGAAGGGTTACAGGGGTACCCAACCTTTTCGCAACTTGGTAATCAAACGCTGATTCATCCATTCTTCACATAAAACCTAATCAGTGTAGCTTTTCTTATTACTCTGCTTTATTACACAGTGAGCTATATATCATATTGCAAACCCTGAAGGGTTGGTAACAGGGGTGCCCAACCTTCTCGCAACTTGTAATTAAGCGCTGATATATCCATTCCTCGCATTAATAGAATTAATGGACTCGTTAGCCGGAGTGGGGCAATTTGGCACGACTTGATATTGTTAGGGTTGGTGACATCTGCCCTTATTGGGTTCTTGGCACTTGCTTTTATGTGTGTCTCAAGTAAAATGGCTGAGGTAGTATGGTTTGGCAGCGGAGAGTGTTAGAAATGTAGTTTTTGATACGTGAATCAAAGGTGATATTAAAGGGGTTTATCAATTTCGTCTGATATAAAAAGTATATCATTTTAAAGCTTAGTTAAAATGTTACTAAAGAATATATTTAATTTTATTTTAAAGACCTCCATTTATTTTTTTATTAATTAAAAACAAATTGTCGTACTAAACATGAAATGAAATGAAACGAACATGCATTTTTGTTGCATTGCCATCGAAATCATATGGAACCTTCTTAGATGACGGCATAGTATCTATAAAACCTTCATGAATTATGGCAGAAGTATCAATGTTAAAAAGTAAACTGTCATTCATATCTGTCATTAAACCAAAACAAACACAAACATTGTATTTCATTCTTTATAAATAGGTATATTTTAATGCCCTAGAACATTTAACACTTATCTACGAGATCGAATTTTATTTAATACCTAATGTGTATTCAGATAGGACTTCATTCGCACATTTTGTATACTGGATTGTACTGATTTAGAGGCAAAACACAAGAAATCATGTTATTCGATAAGCAGCACAATAAATCACTTAAAATCTACTGATGTAATTATTATTGACGATCCCCTGGTCTGCAGGTAACGGTAAAATATGTAATAAACAATAAAAATCTCACAAAATAAGTAAAATAATTATTATAGCTCAAAGTAAACAAATCAATTGTCAAACATAACACTTGACAACCGAGGGATATTTTTTTGCATCTAAAGAGTTTTTTTAATGAGGTTGCATGTGTAAAGTAGGTAGAAAAAGTAAAGGCTCCCGCAGACAGGATGCGTCGCCTTGTGTCGGGTCACGTTGCGTAGCGTGTATTTCTACGCAGGCGCGCAGACCCTGCCACACCGGTAAGTATACGCAGCACATGCCCTTACTTCAAGCAGTGCGGGTCCTCGCATTGATAGTCCCAGCGACGCAACGCACGCCCTTAAAGCTAACGCAGACCGAACGTAGCACGCGTGCGTGCGTGCAGAAATGGAATGAAGACGTCAGATGACAGACGTACGCACGCAACGCAACACTTGGGCCCCAAGTCTGCTAATTTTTAGCCATTGTAATGCCAGCGACACACAACTGTCATTCTATTGCCACTGTGATTTTCCATTAAAAACTGTTAGCAGAATACGAAATGACCGAAACCATGCAACTGACAAGCCATCGACATCCAAGTGAAACGATTTTCATTTAGCAGACTTGGGGCCCTGTCATCTCTAATAAGAAGTCCAGAAAATGTCGCGTACTTGCGCACTTCATACAGCTCCATACATTACAACCGTTGCGTGCGTCTGCGTCAACGCGACGTAGCATTGGTCTGCTGGAGCCTTAATTAAAGGGTTTCTGGCTCGGATACGAGCTCTTTTAGCGGTGCCAAACTGAGAGTTTACCATAGTGTTGCCAGCATTATCATTATGATTACCACTTCACTTATTTAAAACTTATTTTAATAAAAAACGGCGATATTTTTTTAAAATATAACTTAGGAGTTTTGCTTTATTAATTATGTACTTTAAACCTGTATAACTCTCACTTCAGTCGAAATTCTCCTCCCGCGTTTCACACATTTTCCGGATGTCTCTTTTATCTGCTGTTCCAAAAATGATTTCGTTGATTTTGCCTTTCATTGAAAATGTAATAAAACTTTTCGGCAACAATAGCACGGTCATTCGAATAGGCCATATTTGACAGCTGTCAAACCCATACTGGGAAACATCTCAACAAAGGAAAATAGACTTTATGTCATAGCATTAACATGATTTTGACAGCTGTCAAAAATGGCCTATTCGAATGACGGTACTATGGTTCTAAATTGCGGCCCTAAACTTACTAAGTGATAGTTGGCGATGCGAAGCACATCCGCGGTTTTGATGATTTATGCGCTAGAAGATTTATGTGGTTGAGTCCTAGCTGGTAAACCATCTTCCTAGGTTTGGTTTATTGTTAATTATTTTAAATAGACTAGTAGACCGTGCATTTTAGAATAGCAGATAATATCAATATTGCAAATGTATAAATTTTCAATTTGGGAGAGTGTAGTTTAGTGCCTGCACTAAAAACTACAATTTTTGTGATATCGCTTTTGCAACTAAATTCTGGTCGAATTTTGTACTTAGGTAAAAATGTTTACAGAAATTATTTTGCAAATAGACATTATTAAGTGTCTCGAGAGTTAGGTAGGTATGTTTTTCAAACTATCTGGTTTTGTTTTAGACTAAAAAAATATTCCTTCCATATTTTTCTACATAGATTACTTAGATTCTCGTAAGTATACAGTGAAAGTAAAGGCAATAATTGTAGGTAAGATAACTCAATTTATATGTACGGACCCGCTCGAGGTAATAAAATTGGGGATCGTTAGGAAAAGTTCGGCAGTTGGTAGTTAATGAAAAACGGGCAGTGTCCGATAAATTAGCCATCGGGGCGATATCGGCCATTGCCGACACGTGCGAGTGGGGTGACCACACGATCGTGACTTTAATTAAGAACATAGAATTTAAAGAATATAGAAGGTAAACAATCCAGCAAATATTACATGGTTATAAAACTAGAAAAAACGCGAGAAACAAACACGTGTATGCCGGGACTCTAGAAAACATAAAATACCACAAAAATAAAATTTTATTTCGCCATTCTCACTATGAAATATTCTGCTTACACAACCATGACAGAGTCAGAGGACTAAACTAGTAGTAACCGGTTTAAAAACCTGACACTGGAGAACGTGTCATTCGTCGATTTGGTGTCCCACACAACAAGAAAAAGGAAAAACAATCAGAGGTTAGGTGAAAGACAGGAAAATCTCATATAAAATGTAATTTAATATTTTTTACTAAATATAACCTCCGTAAATTTTCTCGCACCTGATATTTTTGTTTTAGTATTCCTTACCATTATCACCCTGCCTTGTAATAGCTATAACACAAAACTCGTGACAACCCCGGGAATTTTGAGTAAACAAATGTTTTTATTTTTCTCCTAACATCTTCTTCTTTATAATTTTTGTCTTATTATTATTATTATCTGAAGATTTTACTAGAAAATAACAAAGAATAAAAATGGTTTGTAATAACACTAAAGTGGGACGTGCGCAGACGTTTCAAAGCGCAAAAAAACAATTGCTCGTGCTCGTAAATTATAGGTAGGAATTGTCTTATAATTTCCAAAATCATGGTCTCCACACCCGGCAGACTCGTCAATCACCTTACATTGTAGTTGTACTATGGACAGACGTGCACACACGTTTCCGTTCCCACTTACCCGACATTCAGCTGCCTGCATATCGCTTGCTTATATGACCTAGTTTGTATGTTTTTTTAGGTACCTAGGGTTGCCAGGGAATCACAATCACACCGTTGCTACTTTCCCGGAATTCATCACTGAAGAAACAAAAGCTATCAAATCGCGAAAAAACAGTTACTCGTGGTCTATTTTTTATGATTTTTGTAGGTAAATTATAGGAATTGTCCTATAATTTCCAAAATCATGGTCACCCTACGGCAGACTCCTCAATCACCTTACATTGTAGTAGCACTATGGACGGACGTGCACACACGTTTCCGTTCCTACTTTCCCGGCATTCAGCTGACGTCACTGAGGAAACAGAAGCTATCAAAGCGCGAAAAATAAACAAAAATTCGTGATCTATTTTGTATGATTTTTATAGGTAAATTATATGAATTGTCCTATAATATCCAAAATCATGGTCACCCTACGGCAGACTCCTCAATCACCTTACATTGTAGCAGTACTATAGACGGACGTACACACACGCTTCCGTTGCTACTTTCCCGGCATTCAACTGTCTGCATGTCACTGATGAAAAGCTATCAAAGCGAAAAAAAAAGCAGTTGCTCGTAGTATTTTTTTAAGTTTTTTGTAGGTCAATTATAGGAATTGTCCTAAATTATAGGAAATGCCCTATAATTTCCAAAATCGTGGTCACCCTACGGCAGACATGGTCACCCTAAGGCAGACTCCTCAATCACCTTACATTGTAGTGGTACTATGGACGGACGTGCACAGACGCTTCCGCTCCTACTTTCCCGTTCAGCTGGCGACATTGAGCGGACGGCGGACGGACGACGGACGGACGTGACCGCGAATAATTGGACGAACTTTGCCTTTGGCACAGGAATGTAGGAGTTTGATGTGTGGCTCAGGAAATTTATGTTAAAATACTGGGTAAATTTTTGGCTACGTAAATTTGCTGGGTGATGCACATAAATTGCGCCTATATCCCTTGTGGGGAAGGCAGAACGCAAACGGCTGTAAAAAAGCCATTTACACCACGTCTGAAAAAAGTTTGAGAGAAGACGGTTCAATAATATTGAGAAAGGTTGTGGGCCTGTCGCCTAAAATTGCAATACACATGAATATCACACACAAAAACCACGGGATAGATTTGGGGTGGTGCTATTGGTAGCCGGCATCACACGGCAAACATTGCAAGACGATTATACTTATCAATATGAACAAGTTTTACTCGCCACGTGTAATATTGATTGAGAATATAGGAAATGAGAAATATGAGGTACTCGATCAACTATACAAAAGCTATAAAATAATGTAAATTCTAGAAAAAACTATTCTTTTCCATTGCAAAGTGACAGCGTTTACATATCTACGGAAAAAGCTACTCTCCTTAACCTTTCGACCTACCTTACCTAGCTCATTCATCACATCACAAGGCCCATAAATCTTAGCATTCTAAACCTCGTATGTTCCTCGCATAAAGCAAATACCTATTGGCGGGTGCTCAATACAGAGAGACGGCTACAAGCAAACGTCGCTACACTCACTCACACATCTACACGCCGTTGTTTATGCGCGATCTCGAACCGTTTCGAACCGGCTTATTGCGAGAGTTGTAAACTCAACAGCAGCGTATTAGCAGCGTTCGGTGCGTGTGGACGGCTAAATGACGACTCACAAGTGTAAATACTTTTGTATAACGTGTCATAGTGTAAGGTAAGTAATGTACCTAGGTACGTTTGATTCAGGTACCGCAGTTCATAAAATCAGAAAGAAAAATTAGCAAACCTAGGGGAGCTTTCTCGGGGAACTAGGATGGGTCGAGTAGTGGGCCCCCATAACGCAAAATAGACGCATGTATACGTCGAGTTGCGGAAAACAGCCCGTACAACCATTACCATTATTACCATTAGTAAGGGAGACCGAGGGGTGTTGGATCATTTTTAACATTTTGCTTCGTAACACAAAATTCTGTAAAAATAAATCGTTTTTGTTTACATCAATCGATAGCAAATTTCATTAGCTTTCAAATGATATATATGTTAGAAATATAAATATAAACTCTTTAATAAAAACTCAATTTTAGTCGAGCAAGTCATTTTGATCCAACACCCCTTATACCGAGGGGTGATGGATCAGGTACAGAGGGGTGTCGGATCATTTTATGTTAATGTCATTTCAATAAAGGCTTACTTGAAAATTGAAGTGTTTTTACTAAAAATTAGCCAAATAATGAAGTGTTAAAAATTATCTAGGGGCACGGCAGTGCCCCCTCCAAGTCGAGCCAAGCGATGCGCGAGTGCATTAACTACCGTTCCTCGAAGTGCTTAGTCGTTTTTTTGAACTCTCATAACTTTAGTTTTCGATATACCAGATCGATCAAATCCTCAGGATATCTTGTACATAGTAACCTTATTAAACATGCAAAATTTTAATAACAAAGCTTTAATACCTTTGAATTTATGGATATCTAAAAAAAACGCCGATTTCTTTACTCACTGACACACTCACTCACTGATGATCATCTAAATGTTCGGATACAACCTGAAGTGAGAGAGTCGGAGTCCGAGTCCGAGTCCGAGTCCGAGTCCGAGTCCGAGTCCGAGTCCGAGTCCGAGTCCGAGTCCGAGTCCGAGTCCGAGTCCGAGTCCGAGTCTGAGTCTGAGTCTGAGTCTGAGTCTGAGTCTGAGTCTGAGTCTGAGTCTGAGTCTGAGTCTGAGTCTGAGTCTGAGTCTGAGTCTGAGTCTGAGTCTGAGTCTGAGTCTGAGTCTGAGTCTGAGTCTGAGTCTGAGTCTGAGTCTGAGTCTGAGTCTGAGTCTGAGTCTGAGTCTGAGTCTGAGTCTGAGTCTGAGTCTGAGTCTGAGTCTGAGTCTGAGTCTGAGTCTGAGTCTGAGTCTGAGTCTGAGTCTGAGTCTGAGTCTGAGTCTGAGTCTGAGTCTGAGTCTGAGTCTGAGTCTGAGTCTGAGTCTGAGTCTGAGTCTGAGTCTGAGTCTGAGTCTGAGTCTGAGTCTGAGTCTGAGTCTGAGTCTGAGTCTGAGTCTGAGTCTGAGTCTGAGTCTGAGTCTGAGTCTGAGTCTGAGTCTGAGTCTGAGTCTGAGTCTGAGTCTGAGTCTGAGTCTGAGTCTGAGTCTGAGTCTGAGTCTGAGTCTGAGTCTGAGTCTGAGTCTGAGTCTGAGTCTGAGTCTGAGTCTGAGTCTGAGTCTGAGTCTGAGTCTGAGTCTGAGTCTGAGTCTGAGTCTGAGTCTGAGTCTGAGTCTGAGTCTGAGTCTGAGTCTGAGTCTGAGTCTGAGTCTGAGTCTGAGTCTGAGTCTGAGTCTGAGTCTGAGTCTGAGTCTGAGTCTGAGTCTGAGTCTGAGTCTGAGTCTGAGTCTGTGTCTGAGTCTGAGTCTGAGTCTGAGTCTGAGTCTGAGTCTGAGTCTGAGTCTGAGTCTGAGTCTGAGTCTGAGTCTGAGTCTGAGTCTGAGTCTGAGTCTGAGTCTGAGTCTGAGTCTGAGTCTGAGTCTGAGTCTGAGTCTGAGTCTGAGTCTGAGTCTGAGTCTGAGTCTGAGTCTGAGTCTGAGTCTGAGTCTGAGTCTGAGTCCGAGTCCGAGTCCGAGTCGAGTCCGAGTCCGAGTCCGAGTCCGAGTCCGAGTCCGAGTCCGAGTCCGAGTCCGAGTCCGAGTCCGGCCGGCACAACACGAGTAGTGTTAGTGTACGTCTATTAAATTAACCATACAAAATTTTACCGAGGTGTGTTGGATCGGCCTGATCCAACACCCCCGGTTCGAAAAATCGTGCCAGTTTGAAAAAAAAAACAAACTGAGGTAAAACCACAGGGAACCAAGACGTACCAGTGGTACCATTTGAATCCTTAATGTGTAAGGTTTCATATCGTATGAAACTTAAATAAAAATATAAAAGCACCTCCAAAATATTAGACTGTCAAAAAACAGCAGAAAACTTACTTTTGTCGATTTTTTTGACGATGATCCAATAAAAACAAAATGGCGCGCGATTTGTCAGGGACGCTAACTAAGGGGTCAACAAGGGGCAAAAATAGGCACACTTGCATTGTAGTCTGCTCGCTAACGGTTCTACTTTTCGAGAAAACAAAGCTGATCCAACACCCCTATGATCCAATTCCCCTCGGTCTCCCCTACTACTCTAGAGTGTAGGTATAAATGATCGGGAAAAGAAGCGAGCTGTCCTTCTGTAAATTCTTCATTTTATGTTCCTCGCAAACTATCATTTAGCATGGCGGAGGCAAAACGAGGAACGCCACTGTCGTTCACAGCGTTCCCGAAATGATTTACGACTTGAAGAGTGCACTGCTTTTTTTGTTGTCGTGTGTGTGTATGACAAATTGTTTGGGGTCAAATGACTTGAGTAACCCTAATGTGAAATAATTTGGGAAGAGTTGTATGGTTTTGTTATGTAAAACTGTAATAATAGAGTGCCATATTCGATTGTTTTTTAAGCTCAAACGAAAGCTGGACTTTCTTCATAAAATCATAATATCATTGTCATATTTCTTTCGTGTAAAAGTGGAAACTTCTACACTATAGTTGAGACGGCCATTCGTAGCATTTGCAACGCAGTTGTATAGCATTTCCTTTGTCCCTCGAGTTTACCACCAATTGGGAAAGGAAGCACCGTACAACTGTCATAGGGCGGCGAATGCCCGTCTTAACTATAAATACACTAACTTTTTAGACTTCCCTTTGATTCAAGAATATTTAGTACATACCTATGTATCTTGTTACTTTCATTTCATCCTGCTATAATTTTCTTTATTTTAACGTGTACTTTATTATTTATTCTTAATTACATTATTTACATAATTATCTACCTAATTTTACAAAATCTACTCCGCTCTCAAAAAGTTTTCAGAGATTATTATGATAATGAGAGTTACGCAACGAAGCTATTAATCAAAATGATCATTCACCGAAATCGTTCGGCCAGTTTTCCCCCTTACACAAATGTTTTCACATCTCAGTAACGAAAACAACTCGTGCACTAGACAAATAGTGATATTTTTTACCGTCACATCTGTTGAACGTATCTGTCTTGGTTAGATTGATGTGATGTAGGTTAAAGATATGTGACAAGTCAAAGTCATATTTACGGGTCGGACGTCATTCGCAGGATTTGGTGTTGTTGTGATGGTGTTGTACAAGATAAAAGAACTTGCGTGAATGATATTCATGTCATATTAAAACAACCCATTAGCTTCTGCGGCTGATTTCCAGTTTAGAGCTAGGTAATCCGATTCAATCACAATTGAGTTTTGAAGGTATTAACTATTGTAAACCATCACAAACTTGTCAAGTCTTTTTATTGGCTTTTTAGACATACCTACAAGCTTTTTCTATGGCTATATCCTCTTCTCGGACATGATATCCCATCCCACATCTCCAGTTACTATAAAATCATCCTTTTACTCTTCTGTTTTGAAGCAAACAGTGCGCGTTGACAGTTTTACGTCGGCAGACGGCGCGCGGCGTGCTCGAAACATGCGCTCATAAGTTCAGCACCATCGGGTCGTTCATCGACTTGATGTCCTACGCGATCTGCATCACTTATAAATTCTGAGATATTCATGAACTTTTTACTGTTTTAAAGTCTTTTCCAATTTACAACACCACCTACCTACCTATGGATCACACATCTACAGTAGCTATGAAATCACTACTTTACTCTTCTGTTTTGAAGCGTTGACAGTTTTACGTCGGTAGGCGGCGCGCTCGGAACATTCGCTCATAAGTTCATAACAGTCGTAACTGCAATATGGAGTTACGACGCTTTGTACGATGTTACGACTGTAGACGCTCTATTTGCGCGGATATGTCACGCGTTTTGAGGTTAGGAGATTTGAATATTCTGTGCCTTCTTTATAAATAGATGATTCATACTTAGTTACTCTACTTTGTCAGACTTTGGCAAAACTACCAATTTTTTTACGATCTCGAACTTTTGATGGTTTGCTTTTGATGGCGTTTGCTAGTCGGAAAAAGTATCGGGAGTCGAACATTCGAAGATAAGTCTACCTTTCGATACTATTGATTGTTCTGTAGTAAATCTATAATATCGATAGTATCAAGAGTATTGCTGCATTTTGAACAACCGAAACTATCTACAGTCTGATGATGATCTCTCAGGCCGATTTTGGCTATGGTGACCACTTCTACTCCTGATCAAATTGGCGCTGATGTGCCCGTAGGTGGCAATTGTAGCAGTAAATTCCCGTGCACAGTGTGGGCACATGAGTTTGCCATTTATATAATTGTAGTAGAATTGATGGCGGCTGGAGGACGGGCCTTCAATTCATCGGGTTTAGCGTCAAGGTCTGTTTTATGCTGCTCTTCAAGGTCGCTGATTCGCCTCTTTACAAGACCGCGCCCTTCTGGCCGTTGTGCTGCCAAAACCTCAAATTGTGAAGGCTTGATGTTGCATTTTTTCATGTGTCTCTTCTGAACACCTTTTATTCGGAAGAGGTGACCGCCATGCTTTCGCTTGCCCTCCTCTAGCTCAGAATAGAAGATGCACTTCGCCTCTCACTCATCCGCCATCCGGTATACGTGACCGCACCACCAAAGCACAGTCTATCGATAGCGTGAACTATCGATAGTCCACTATCGAGCAGCAACACTAGACAACACTACACAGCTTGGGCCTCATGTAGCCTACTGCGCGTGTTTACCCGATATTAATTGCGGCATTCGGAGAGCACGGGTCAGCAACAGTTGGCTAATGCGCCCGATATGTTATTTGACAGTTGTCAAACCTATATTAGAAGGCATGTCTATTATTCTTTATTGATGTTAATCATGATTACATTAGGTAGTTGGTTCCGTGCTTCGGAGGGCACGTTAAGCCGTCGGTCCCGGTTGCTGTCTATGATCACTTTTACACAACCCTGTCAGAGGCCTGCTCTACAAATTTCTGACATCAGGGTTCATAGGGCGACTTGGTGTCCCACTCGAAGAAGAAGAAGATTAACATGATTTTGACAGCTGCCAAATATATCCTATTCAAACGGCCGTACTGTAGTCCCGGCTTGTAGATACTTCTAGTTGGTACCCGATTTTGCCCGATATTAATTGCGGCACTCGGAGAGCACGGGTCAGCAACAGTTGGCTAATGTGCCCGATATGTTACCTGTCTTATTTGACAGCTGTCACCCCCATATCAGAAGACATGTCAACAAAGAAAATAGAAAATAGACCCTTTGTTATCATATCATTCAAAGATATCATTATATACTCCCCATCAAAAAAATCGAGACAGTTTCGTTTTCATTGTTGAACAAAATCTTAAATATATGAAACTAAAAGAAGAATGAAGGACGTTGATATTATGATTTAGAAACCATTCACTATTAAACGAGATTAGATATTCATTCCAAAATAAACATATTATGTCTCGGATAATGTGATCCGTACAAAACGTAAAGTTGCAAAGCGTCTCGATTTTTCTGATGGGAAGTGTAGTGCGTTTCATCTTATAGTTCCTATGGCGTCATGTTGGTAGCATTGAAATTTTATACGGCGGCTTGACGGCGGCCATAACAATACATGCGGATTTCCAATGTTACCAACATGGCACCATAGGAACTATATCTAAGATGAAACGAACTATAACATGATTTTGACAGCTGTCAAATATGGCCTATTCGAACGGCCTCACTGTAGTCCCCAGTTACTGCCAGCTTGTAGAAAAATTTACCTTATGTCATAGCACTATCATCATTTTGACAGCTGTCAAAGGTGGCCTATTCGAGCAGCCGTACTGTAGTCCCAGCTTGTACCGCATGTAGCCTACTGCGCGTGTTTACCCGATATTAGTTGCGGCATTCGGAGAGCACGGGTCAGCAACAGTTGGCTAATGCGCCCGATATGTTACCCAGACCCGTGTAGATTAGATTAAGGAATAACTTACACAAGGAGTCACAAAAATCTTTGAATTTGATTAAGTACAGCAAATAGAGTTCGCTTGAACAAAAACGCGCGCTCCCTTTTGGCTCCGGAGCGATTTAATTTGATGATATGTGGTGGGAATGAGCTGTTTCAAGTTCTTAGTCACAGCTTGTAGGTAGGTACTTATCCGAGTGCGCGTGTTTGCCCGATATTAATTGCGGCATTCGGAGAACACGGGTCAGCAACAGTTGGCTAATGTGCCCGATAATGTTACCTGCAGTACGCGAACGAGTTCATGACTATCCTGAAATATGCTCATCTTTGTCGGAGGCGCATATTTCAGGATGGTTATGAACTCGTTTGCGTACTGTAGACCCAAAATTCGAGAGGAATACCTAAGCTAAGAATGACCACAGTGAAGCCGCAAAAACAGATTTGAGGCGCACTCTATAGCTTGCATAAAGTCTAACTAGCTGGTGCCCGCGAACTTCGTCTCGCCAAGGGATGTTCATGCGCCAACAGAAGTTTTCCGCATGTTTTTAAAGTGAAGCCGTGCTCTTGGTGTTTCATGACAGTTAAATAGGCAGACGGACTCCAAAGCTTTAAAATAATCACTTCTCATAGATGTTGACCACATGACACTTTTTACTCCCACCATACCAAACGTCAAAATACGTCGCAATAAAACCTAAAGAATCTCTTTATGAACCATATTAATTTAATGTTCTACCTGCAGAAGCCTATTTCTATTCTATTTCATTCCACTGCTGAACGTAAGGAACCCCATAAAGCACGATCTCCTGTTTTTACCGTCCAGTCGCTACCAGCCGCCTTTTCTAAGTCAGCGTTAGTGGTCCATCTGGCCGGTGAGCGTCGAACGCTATGCTTACCGAGGCGTGGCCTCCACTCGAGAACCCGCTTACTCCACCATCCATCGGTTCTACGACAAATGTGACCAGCCCTCTGCCACTTCAGCTTGCTACACTTCCAGACTATGTCCGTCACTTTGGTCTTTTTTCGGATAGTCTCATTCCGGTTTTTATCTATTATAGCTACTCGAACTTCGTTTCGTTTCGTTCTTTATATCTACCTTGAAAAATTCTAATATCTACACCAGCGCCCTAAAAATTGTATCAATTACGCTACTTTTGTAGGTATTAATTGTTGGAACCATATTTCTAAAACTGTAGTTGCATTCCCAGCAGATGCCAATACAGAAGCGTTCCGTCAAGCTTAACATCTTTTGCTTTAGAGCCATTTCAATATCTCCTATATTTTAACTGAGCTTCTAGTGGTGATCCTTGTGGTCTACATCAGGTACTCCAAAAATTCGATGTCTGTTTGCCAGCAGAAGCATCCCATCAAGCTGAACTACTTCAGCTTTGGAGTCATGTCCTGTATCTTCTATATTTATCTGAGCTCCTGTTAGTGCACCTGGTGGTCTACATCAGGTACTCCAAACTTTTGATGTCTATTCTGCAGCAGAAACGTCCTATCAACCCGCGACCACACGTCCTGTGAAACGTCGGGACACAGGTAAATTATAGAGGTTTACCTAAATATTATCGCGTAGACCCGGTTCAATACTTAAAATGTGGGAAAACAGTCGCGAGTGCTTCAAAAGTTATACGTCCTATCAAGCTGAACAACTTTTGCTTTGGAGTCATATCTGTATCTCCTATAGTTTACCTGGGCTCCTGTTGGTGCACCTGGTGGTCTACATCAGGTACTCCAAACCTTCGATGTCTTTTCGTCAGCAAAAGCGTCCCATCAAGCTGAACAACTTTTGCTTTGGAGTCATATCTGTATCTCCTATAGTTTACCTGAGCTCCTGTTAGTGCACCTGGTGGTCTACATCAGGTGCTCCAAATCTTCGACGTCTATTAGCCAGCAGAAGCGTCTTATCAAGCTTAACAATTTTTGTTTTGGAGTCATATCTGTATCTCCTATTGTTTACCTGGGCTCCTGTTGGTGCACCTGGTGGTCTACATCAGATACTCCATACATTCGATATCTTTTCGTCGGCAGAAGCGTCCTATCAAGCTGAACAACTTTTGCTTTGGAGTCATATCTCAATTTCCTATAGTTTACCTGAGCTCCTGTTAGTGCACCTGGTGGTCTACATCAGGTACTCCAAATCTTGGAAGTTTAATCACCAGCAGAAGCATCTCATCAAGCTGAACAACTTTAGCTTTGGAGTCAGATCTGTATCTCGTATAGTTTACCTGGGCACCTGTTGGTGCACCTGGTGGTCTACATCAGGTACTCCAAATCTTGGATGTCTATTCGCCAGCAGAAGCGTCCTGTCAAGCCGAACAATTTTTGCTATGGCGTCATATATCTATATCCTACAGTTTAGTCGGGCTCCTAATCGTGCTTCTGGTGGTCTACATCTGATACTCCAGACCCTCGAGTTGTAAAATGTATCCTATATGTTGACCAGACTAATAAGGTATTACGACACAAAATTTGGTTAAAATCCGTCCAGTAGTTTTCCCGTGAAAGATGGACAAACAAACAGACAAACAGACAGACAGACAGACAAACAGACAACAATTTTTTTAGCTATTGTTTTGAGATCTGTATCTTGAGCACAATTGAAAGCAAAAATCCTTTTTTTAAACTATCTCATGTACAGAATTGGTTTCGTTTCTGTTTTATTATATGTATAGATAAGTTTAGTGCATTAGTAATGGGAATATTCTGATGGTGCACCTATGGATGTCTTCCGTACCTATATTGGTTAGTACCAAGTTAGTCCCAGCTTGTACCTCATGTACCCAACTGCGCGTGTTTGCCCGATATTAATTGCGGCATTCGGAGAGCACGGGTCAGCAACAGTTGGCTAATGTGCCCGATATATTACCTAGACCCGAGTGCCTTAAAGTAAAAATTCATTCAAGAGGATACTCTATAGGTCAGTTCCGATTGAAGGAGACGAGAAGAGATGAGACGAGACGAGACGAGACGAGACGAGACGAGACGCGACGCTGCAATGTCAGTTTCAAGCCACATCCAGCTGCAACGCGCTCGCGCATTGTCGCTCGATGCATCTTGAGGCCGCTCCATGCTAAGAATGACCACAGTGAAGCCACAAAATCAGATTTGACGCGCACTCTATAGCTTGCTTATAGGTACAAAGTCTAATAAGTTTGGTGCATTAATAATAGGAACATAAGCACTGACTGTGCCACTACAGGTACTTTTAGTAGGTACCCGAGTGCGCGTGTTTGCCCGATATTAATTGCGGCATTCGGAGAGCACGGGTCAGCAACAGTTGGCTAATGTGCCCGATATGTTACCTAGACCCGCGTGCCTTAGATCAAAAATAAATTCAGGAGGAAGCCCTAAGAATGACCACAATGAAACCGCAAAATCAGATTTGACGCGCACCATACCATAACAGCCACAACAGCCTACTGCTGGACATGGGCCTGCCCCTATCGGAGGATATTGCCATACTCACCACGCAATTGGCGAGCGCAGTGCAATGTTGCATTTACAGGGAACGCTGCTGCCCATTCCCATAATGATTATTATCCCTTAGTCCAGGGATGGGGAAATGGCGGCCCGCGGGCCAAATCCGGCCCGCGGAGTGATTTCATCCGGCCCGCGGTCACTGACTAATTTTTATTAAGTTTGGCCCTCAAGTTCAATTAATCACGTTAATAAGTAGGTACCTATTTGGTGAAGGTAGTTAGGTGTTTACTGGCGTGAGCGACCTACCAGCTACTGACACCGGACAAAATAAACTTTTTCGTTTGCCAACTAAATAGCTTGGAAAATCAATTCAACCAGCGATTTAAGGATTTCAAAAGAATAGAAACTGATTTGCGATTGTTCTCTTCCCCATTCGCAGTTAATTGCGAGGATGTAGCAGCAGAATATCAGCTTGAAATTATTGAACTTCAGTGTGATGACACGTTGAAACAAATGTACAACAATTCAACAAAAATTAAATTTTACAAGTCATTGTCAAAATGTAAGTTTCCCAATTTAAGAAAACAAGCTCAGAAAATCAATTCTTTATTTGGATCTTCATATACCTATCTGTGAGCAAGTGTTTTCTATAATGAAGCTGCGTAAGAACACCTTGAGTGTATTTTAAAAGTTACGTCAAGTAATTTGAAGCCAAATTTTGTCGTGCTTGTAGACGAACAGTCAAAATTTCATTTACCTCATCGACTAAGCACATCAAAATAAACTTAATTTCTTGTACATTTTTGTATTAATTATCTTATTTGGCCCGCTTACAAGTTGTGATTCTTTGATATGGCCCTTTCCAAAATGTATTTCCCCATCCCTGCCTTAGTCGCTTTTTACGACACCCACGGGTAGAATTGGGGTTATGCTATTTGGAGCCGGTATCACCCGGCGCTTGTTTACCCGATATTAATTGCGGCATTCGGAGAGCACGGGTCAGCAACAGTTGGCTAATGTGCCCGATATGTTACCTAGACCCGTGTGTCTTAGAGTAAAAAGAAATACTAGAGGAAACCCTAAGAATGACCACAGTGAAGCCGCAAAATCAGGTTTGAAGCGCAGTCTAACAACAAAGTAAAGTTAGAGCGCCGTTCTCAATTGTCATGTAGAGGGTGCGAACAGTAACGTGACAAAAGCATGGTTTCCGCCAGCCGCCAGCCATATTGAATTTTTGAGTAGAGTAGGACGTATATTATAATTTGTAGTGCGTTTATGCTGTCGTCTTTCCTAGCTCTTTCGTATAATTTTCAAACTAGTCAGCTGTCGAATCTGTACTTTTTACATTCGACAGGTGTACTCAGCGACGCCTTAGAATAAAAGAGCGACGAAAGAGCTACGAAAGATGATAGCATGAACATACCCCAGGACGTGGCGTATTTTTGCTTTCTTTACTTCTTTATCTTCTTTTTTCGTATGGATAACAGAGTCGACATTGGGTGTTCATAGCGTTCCCTCTAAAATATCTTGTGCTCTGTGTCGTAGACCCTGAGACCCGCAGCTAATGCCTCGGACACTGGGGCTAATGCTGCGGATTCTGTTACATAGGTAACAGAAGTGCGGTATTACTCAATAAGTAAATACTGTTTTTAGCTTGTAAAGAATTTCAGCGTTATAATTTGCAAAAGTATAAATTTAGTACATCTAATCGACAGTGGACAAGTGAACGGTAGACCCAAACTTGCAATCATTTGTTCGTTATTTTGAGAGCTAACCACATTTTAGCCGATTCACCCTATTCTTGTTATTCCAAAGCATATCTACGCTCCACGGTCAAGTGGAATTTGTAAAGTATGGCAATCCCTCATCATCATGCATCATTTTCAACCCACATCTGCCCTTTGCATGATATAAGGCTCCACTCTACAGCGCCAATCCTCACGGTCTTATGCCAACCTTATCCAGTGACGTCAAGTACCTAAGCTTGATGATATCGTCCGACTATCGAGCAGGTGGTCTGCTCATTGACCTTTTCGCTCCTCTTGGCCACCACTCTCTGACTGCTTTTATCCACCGGTCGTCACTTCGTCTTGCCAAGTGTCTTGCCCATCTCCACCTCAACTTCATCAATCCCTTACATACTTCGACTTCTGTTTTACGTCGAATTTCTACGCAATCAATTTATAACCGTACTTTTCTTTCCAGAATGCAACTGCAACGGGCACGCCCGCCGCTGCAGATTCAACATGGAGCTCTACAAGCTGTCCGGTCGCACCAGCGGCGGCGTCTGCTTCAAGTGCCGCCACTTTACCGCGGGCAGGCACTGCCACTACTGCCGAGAGGGGTACTACAGAGACCCGACCAAACCTATCACGCACAAGAAGGCTTGCAAACGTAAGTATTCAAAACCTGTGTTGTATAGAAAGAGACCAAATTAAACTGGATTTTCATACAATTACATAGAATAACCAGCCTACATTGACTCTTAAAACTAGTAGCTTTATATTAGTAACAGCGGCGGCGTCTGCTTCAAGTGCCGCCACTTTACTGCGGGGAGACACTGCCACTACTGCCGAGAGGGGTACTACAGAGACCCGACCAAACCTATCACGCATAAGAAGGCTTGCAAACGTAAGACACAATACTGTAGATCATGTTAGGCTGGTTGTTCATACAAATAATAAGAATCGCCAGTTTAAGTAGACCTTTGGAACTTGAGAAGCTAAGATAGTACTACAGAGACCCGACCAAACCTATCACGCACAAGAAGGCTTGCAAACGTAAGTAACTTTACTGTAGGTCCAATTAAGCTGGTTCTCCATAAAAATAATAAGAATCACCAGTTTAAGTTGACCTTTGAAAGTTGAGGTGCTTAGCTAGTACCTAACAGCGGCGGAGTACCTATGCTCCAACCTATAAGAAGGCTTGCAAACGTAAGTTTGTCTTCCCCTTTTCTCGTCCACTGCTGGACACTTTACCCTATCTTTAGCAACCGTAAAACGTCCATAATTCTACTTCAGATTAGCCGACAGCGTGTAACGACTGCCAGCAACCAACCAGTTTTACTTAGATACATATATCACGCCTCGCCGCATCCCTTGCAGAGTAGGCAGAGCTTAAACGGCGGCGGCTGTAAAAACCAGCCATTTACGCCACGTCTGACATAATTTTGAGAGTCATTCAGAAAACAGTGAGAAGATTACCCTAATGAGGGCTGTCAGCCTGTCGCCTAAAACTGCAAGACACATCAACTCTCATAATATCCCTTTAGTCGCTTCTTACGACACCCACGGGAAAGATATGGGGTGATGCTATTCTAAGCTGGCACCACACGGCATTTTTACTTAGGCATTTACATTACTTAGCATGGGAACCAAAGTTTAAGACTAATATTGCTTCATGAACTAAGGCTAATAGGATAGTCGATGGAGTCGGTTTAAATGGTTCGGTTAACCGCAGACCGACCTATCACGCATAAGATGTAATAAATCTACTTATCCATCCAAAGCATGGTACCTAATTTAGTATAAGGGTATTTCACAACCGTCTAGCATTTAATATGGGAGTGAGAATCGAAACATTTTTTTATACCTGTCACTCCACCATCATCTTCCTACTGATTATTTATTAGAAAAATAATTCTGAGTAGTTTATATGACGCAATAGAGTGCATAAATGAAGCGCAAATAGTACGCGAGTACAAAGCACCCCGTTGGGATTGGCGCAACATGATTTGTTAGAACACAAAATCATGTAGCAAAAAGATTTGGTCATGTTTTATGACCGGCCGCATGACTGACATTAACCCCGCTTTGGGATTGCTACTGTAGGTGGTATCACCGCTATCATACGGTTGACCATAGTCGATAGGTACTCAGCTGAGGTCAAAAACTTTACGTCGCTTTTTACGAAACATCCTGAGTAGACTAGGGGTGGCAGTGTTCTTAGTCGCTACCATACGGCATTGCGTGGTAGGTACTCCACTCCACCTCCCTACTTAAATTAGGTACCTACATTTAGGTACGAATTTATCGTAAATAAACAACCATACTGTAGCGAATGTTTTTGCAAAGCATACTATTACCAAGTCCTTCACCACGTAACAACTCCAATTACTAAACAATCAGATCAAAATTAAAATAATTCCTACAAACTTTTACGAAACTCGCATTTCACGTTTCAAGCCGTAAAACGTGCTTTTGGTTTTGTTAAAAATAAGTTGGGAGCATACCGAGTGTCGTAAAGCAAAATAGAGTAAATATACAGGGTCGTAAACCAGTTTACACCTGTTTGAACTGGGGATAAAGTAAACCAGGGTTTAAAACAGTAGGTAGCACGTTGGTTGTTGAAACTTTTGTAGACTTTTAACTGAAATTTATCAGTATTTGAACCCTAAAATACGAGTCGTAGATGTCTTCATTTAGAATCAGTAAAATAATGAATCGAATTTGATAAAATCTATTGTTGGTAGGTACGTTTGAAATTACCATTCCTAAACGTAGAAAATAGAAATAGCGATACTTCTATATATCACTACACATCTAATGAGAAGGAACCCAAACTAAATAGTATCAAAACTATCGCGAATTCTGCGATTCATAAATTTCTTTTTTTCAGTTGAAATATCTAAAAATAGCCAGCACGCTATAAACCGTTGAAATAAACGGCAATCATCCGCAGGCTATTTCGCCAGAGCACAGTCCTGCCCATAAAAATCGCGCGGCTATCGAAAGGTCCCCCGAAATGGGACCCTGGGGGCCCCGGCCACTTTATAAGGGGCCCTTTTCGCTGACGTCGGGATTAGTTTTTGGGGTGTAAACCCGTTTTTACAATTGCTCGGGTCAAATGTTTGGACCTGGGATGCAAATAAACACAATGTTTGGGATTTGCATTTCTCTTTTGCCAGTAAGTTTTGAAAAGCCCTTATCTTCAAGTTACTTTGTGCTTCCACGTTGCAGTTTTGCAAATTGTCGCTAAAATTTGTCTACCTTTTGACTTGCTGTAGTCTTACCACTCATTACAGGAACTTCCAAAAATTATGGTCACATCTTTTAGCTATGCAAATCTTGGAATGTAAGCTTTAGAACGGGGCGGAAAAACGCGTTGTTCGAAGAATCTAGGTAATGTTAGAACAGAATACTTTAGGCGACAGGCTGGCAACATGTTACTATGGTGCAATTGGTGCACCACACCATGGTGTGGTGATACACAGTCTTCTGAATGACTCTCAAACTTATCAGACGTGGTATAAATGGCTGTTTTTATATAAATTAGCCTATTTCTGTTTCCACAAGAAATATATCAATCATATTATTTGTATTCAAAATTCACACGAAAACTTTTAGAGAGGTCAACGTCTCTTTACATTCACACTTATCAAAAAGGCCAAAGAGGAGGTCGGCCTGCGAATCCCACATACTACCTTCATTCGGCGATCAGGGGAGGTCGGGGCAAACGAGCACATTCGAATAATTGAGTTCCCGGAAATGGAGGCGGCGAAGGGAATTACCCGGCAAGTGGGTAGAATTTCCCGGGATTGAAACGGTTTTTTTTATTCGATTTACACTGCCCGATAGAGATAAAGGTGATTTCAGAAATCACGTCATTAGTGCGAATGATCATAATAAAATTTAGAGAATTGCTCGTAAAAGTTAGATTTGTTTTTTGTTTTTCCTATATTGATTGCGAATTTTCTCCCGTGGTACTTTCTAGTTACCCAGTTGCCTACTACAAAACAAAAATACTTCCTCCCCTCCGCTTCTCAAACTAACTAACTGCTAATAACAAGCAGATAACTGTGTTAATCGTGTGACTAGAGTGGACTAGGGAAATATGTTGTTTATGCAACGTAAACTTATTTATATGAAAAGAAAAACAGAGTAAAGTGATATTGTATCACATTGCAGCACTAATTTAGGTAAACAGCTAGCGAGGTTTGCAGAATACGAGTTTGTGTACGATATGTATCTACTAGCAAAAGTACTAAGTAGTTATGGTACGAGTACATAACATAAATTTATGGTATCCAAGACATCATACCATAACATTGTAGTTTAAATGCGGATTTTTGCAAAAAATCATGATATGACAACTTGCATAGAACATTTACGTCGACGACGTGTTCGTAAAATCTGATGTGATGTGACATTCATTCAATCAGAAATTCCATGTGTAAACTCTGCGTAGGGCGTTTCGAAACCAAACAAAAAGTTGTATAAAAGAAACTTTGAACTACTTTTTTTATCACAAGGTTAATAGTAAGTACCAGAATATTTTAAAAACCCAAAATCACAAGCCGTAGCTACGTAATACAAATCTCTTTCATCTGAAAACTCGAATAAAGCATTGTTGTTTTCTCCGCGGCCCGAGGAGAAATATTTCTAAGTTTGACACATAAGTACCGCGAGAATTAGATTTGGAGAACACTTTATTATTTTGTTAGGAAGGAACAACAACAGCGCGGGAAATAGAAAATATTTGTGCTGACTCGGCTTTCAGCTAGTTTTAAGAAAAGTTTAGATGTGTACGACATTTTGTGCGACTGTTTTCTTGTTGAAAATGGTTTATAAAATAAGTTTGACGTAAATTGTAGAAAACCTAAAATAGTGAAACGTTTGAGGTAGAGGTGAAAGATCTTGTAGCCGCACAGCCGAGCTGGATTAGCTGGAATGCTGATCTGAGACCATTTATGAAGTGTTTTTTTGTCCGGATTTTAAATGGATTATCTAGCAGATTTTACAGTTGTAGTTTGATAAATTGAAAATAAGAAAGTTGAAAAATTCATCAGCGACCGCCGGGACTTGAACCCGGGACTGTGGATTGCCGTTCCACCGCTCTACCAACTGAGCTACGGGCGCCTAGCGGACCTTGATGAATCTTTCAACCTCTTGATGCTCGTCTTGAAGCGACGATCCAGCGACATCTATAGAAAGTATTTAGAACTTACTACATGGTTAGTCCACAATTATGAGTGGAATTCAAACCATATGATGAAGCTTGCTTAAACCAATGTATTGGAATTTTTAATGCACTCACAGCGCAATATTATTCTCATAAATTGAAAATAAGAAAGTTGAAAAATTCATCAGCGACCGCCGGGACTTGAACCCGGGACTGTGGATTGCCGTTCCACCGCTCTACCAACTGAGCTACGGGCGCCTAGCGGACCCTGATGAATCTTTCAACCTCTTGATGCTCGTCTTGAAGCGACGATCCAGCGACATCTATAGAAAGTATTTAGAACTTACTACATGGTTAGTCCACATTATGAGTGGAATTCAAACCATATGATGAAGCTTGCTTAAGGCGTTCCGTTTTCCATACAAAAATTCAATGGAGTTATGTATGTAAAGGAGACAAGAGTCGGTTTAAAAAACTTGATGGGGAGTCCCGTGGGTATATAAGATTGTCGCAAAACACTAAAAAGAATTTTTAAATCATCAGATTTCCCCGTAAAAAGCGAGTCGCCACTTTACGAAAATAGATGGAGCTACTGCTGCAATAAATACGTTTAATTTTATTGTGCAGAAAATACTGATTATCTTTTAACTATAAGTAGTTTTGCGACAAATTTACGTGTGCCTTCATCATTCAGAATAAAGTTTCTTTAAAAAGAAACTCTACAGCTCATGTGTAACGCGACTGAAGTGCAGTTTTTCGTTTGTATGACGTAACGAACCACCTTAAACCAATGTATTGGAATTTTTAATGCACTCACAGCGCAATATTATTCTCATAAATTGAAAATAAGAAAGTTGAAAAATTCATCAGCGACCGCCGGGACTTGAACCCGGGACTGTGGACTTCTTATTTTCAATTTATGAGAATAATATTGCGCTGTGAGTGCATTAAAAATTCCAATACAGTTGTAGTTTGCTTATGTTTAAAATCTGCCGGAAATCGATAATCCTGCATTGAATGCTTTCAAAAATGGTGAAAATCAGTCAGAATTCTGAATTTTAGGTGAAGAAGTAACTAAATTAGAGTCGCAAATCGCATAGGTTTAAATATAATTTTAAATTGACTGTACTTAGGATACCAAATTAACTCCTGCTTATTCTTCGAGCTTGCCGGTAAAAATAAAAAACCGGCCAAGAGCGTGTCAGACACGCCCACAAATAGGGTTTCGTAGTCAACGTTTAAATATCAGGTTTTTCAGCATTACAAACTTAATTTTGTTGCTGGTTTGTTAGCAGCAGTATGATGACCAACCGCAAATTGAAAAACTCAATTTTTTCTGAAACCTTTAAGGGTACAATATCCGTTATAGTTTTCATTGTAACTTCAGATTGTAAGCTATATTCCATATTTATTTCAAATTTTTTGCGTTTATACTTTAGAAGTTACAGCTGGAACAAATTATGGGTCAAAAACGCACTTTTTAAAAGCAAATATCTCGTGACAGAAACATTTTAATGACTTTGTTTCAAAGAAACCTCACCTTAGTTTTAAAAGACCTATTCAACGATACCCTACTCAATATTACAGAAGAAAAAAAATTTTTTTGCCCCCCTTTCACTTGTATGGGAGGGTAACATTTAAAATATTTTTTTCTTAACATTTCTATATTTGGGTCAACACGATCTATCTTCTCACCAAATTTTATGTCGATAACTCTAAAACTGACGAAGATATGAGGGCGCGGCATACAGACAGACAGACAGACAGACAGACAGACAGACAGACAGACAGACAGACAGACAGACAGACATGACGAAACTATAAGGGTTTCTAGTAGACTACGAAACCCTAAAAATGATCACGAAATATTATTCCTACTAGGGACTCCCAAGTCACCTATAACAAAAGTGGCAACTCATGTCAAGCTAGAAAATGGCGCAGACAGATGTTACAGCGGCAATT
The DNA here is from genome assembly GCA_024500475.1 of Phthorimaea operculella. Classification (NCBI taxonomy): domain Eukaryota; kingdom Metazoa; phylum Arthropoda; class Insecta; order Lepidoptera; family Gelechiidae; genus Phthorimaea; species Phthorimaea operculella. Next base: position 2,148,789 of record JANFCV010000083.1, on the reverse strand, counting down.
GGAGCCGCGCGCTACTGTACTTTCTGTTTTTAGGGTTTCGTAGTCTACTAGAAACCCTTATCATTTCGTCAAGTCTGTCTACTGTCTGTATGCCGCACCCTCATATCTTCGTCCGTTTTGGAATTATCGACATGAAATTTAGTGAGAAGATAGATATCGTGTTGCCCAAATACAGAATTGTTAAGAAAACAATATAAAATGTTTTTTGGATCCCCCCCCCATACAAGTGAAAGAGGGACTTTTTTTTTCTTTTGTAATATTGAGGAGGGTATCGTTGAATAGATCTTTTAAAACTAAGGGATGAAAACCTGTTCGTGGGCGTGTCTGACACGCTCTTGGCTCTTGGCTATTTTTTTCTCTATTTTCGCTGTCTGACGCCGTTCTTCAATTTGGCTCGCTCAAACTCGACTAGACCGTTTACGAGGAAATTGCGACGGGTACATTTGAATGCGATTGTCTTTTATGGTGTAAATAAGAGACTTTCTAGATTTGTTTGTTATAATAAGGAAGTAGTAGAAAGTCTAATAAACCATAATGGCTTTTAATATAAGTGGGTATATTTCGTAGTTATCAATAACACTTCAAGGATCCTTCTATGATATGTTAATTTATCAAGCTAGCGTTTTTACTTACTAAGATGTGGAACCTTAATTTGCTAAGTATCTATTATCTTCGAACGATGCATTGGTCAGCCTATGACAAATGTTTGTCTTGACAATGTAACTGTTATCCAACAAATTCTGATCTCCCGTCCTTGTCCACAGCATGCGACTGCCACCCGGTGGGAGCGAGTGGGAAGACCTGCAACCAGACCAGCGGCCAGTGCCCCTGCAAGGATGGAGTGACAGGAACCACCTGCAACCGCTGCGCTAAGGGATACCAGCAGTCTAGAAGCCACATCGCGCCTTGTATAAGTAAGTGTCGGATATTCAGTCAATGTAGGACCCGGGATAATGTATTAGACACTGCTGCATCAAAAGATACTAGCATTCCAGCCTTCGTTGGCAGTAGTACTATTGAGTTCACGCCTTGTATAAGTAAGCGGTCCCCATATAAATCCTAAAACGCGGTATTAAAGTTTTTTCGCTGATTGGTATATAAGAAATCAGCAGCCAGTGCCCCTGCAAGGATGGAGTTACAGGAACCACCTGCAACCGCTGCGCTAAGGGATATCAGCAGTCTAGAAGCCACATCGCGCCTTGTATAAGTAAGTGTGGGATATTCAGTCGACGTAGGACCCGGTAGTTTGTATTAGACTCTGCTGCGCCAAAAGATACCAGTACTCCAGGAGCCATATCGCGCCTTGTATAAGTAAGTATGGGGTATTCAGTCGATGCAGGACCCGGTAGTATATATAAGACTCGGCTGCACCAAAGATACCAGCAGTCTAGAAGCCATATCGCGCCTTGTATAAGTAAGTATGGGGTATTCAGTCGATGCAGGACCCGGTAGTGTATATTAGACTCGGCTGCACCAAAGATACCAGCAGTCTAGAAGCCATATCGCGCCTTGTATAAGTAAGTGGGGATATTCAGTCGACGTAGCATAAGTGCGGTCCCCTATACAAATCCTAAAACGCACTATCAAAGTTTTTTCGCTGATTGGTATATAAGAAACCAGCGGCCAGTGCCCCTGCAAGGATGGAGTGACTGGAACCACCTGCAACCGCTGCGCTAAGGGATACCAACAGTCTATGATACACATCGCGCCTTGTATAAGTAAGTGTGGGGTATTCAGTCGATGCAGGACCCGGTAGTTTGTATTAGACTCTGCTGTGACAAAATATACCAGCAATCCAGGAGTTGTATCACGCCGCGTACTTATAAGTAAGCGGTCGCCATACAATTCCTAAAACGCGCTATTAAAGTTTTTCCGCTGATTGGTATATAAGAAAGCAGCGGCCAGTGCCCCTGCAAGGATGGAGTGACAGGAACCACCTGCAGCCGCTGCGCTAAAGGATACCAGCAGTATAGAAGCCACATCGCGCCTTGTATAAGTAAGCGGTCCCAAAGTCCTAAAACGCGCTATTAAAGTTTTTCCGCTGATTGGTATATAAGAAACCAGCTGCCAGTGCCCCTGCAAGGATGGAGTGACAGGAACCACCTGCAACCGATGCGCTAAGGGATACCAGCAGTCCAGGAGCCACATCGCGCCTTGTATAAGTAAGTGTTGGGATATTCAGTTGACCTAGGGCCCGGTAGTGTATATTAGACTTTGCTGCGCCAGAAGATACCTACAGTCCAGGAACCATATCACGCCGTGTACAAGTAAGCAGTCCCCATTACTCCCCATACAAGTCCTAAAACGCGCTATTAAAGTTTTTCCGCTGATTGGTATATAAGAAAGCAGCGGCCAGTGCCCCTGCAAGGATGGAGTGACAGGAACCACCTGCAACCGATGCGCTAAGGGATACCAGCAGTCCAGGAGCCACATCGCGCCTTGTATAAGTAAGTGTGGGATATTCAGTCGATGTAGGACCCGGTAGTTTGTATTAGACTCCGCTGTGACAAAAGATACCAGCCGTCCAGGAGTTGTATGACGCCGCGTACTTATAAGTAAGCGGTCCCTATACAAGTCCTAAAACGCGCTATTAAAGTTTTTCCGCTGATTGGTATACAAGAAACCAGCGGCCAGTGTCCCTGCAAGGATGGAGTGACCGGAACCACCTGCAACCGCTGCGCTAAAGGTTACCAACAGTCCAGGAGCCATATCAATCCGTGTATTAAGTAAGTGGTCCCCATACAAATCCTAAAACGCGCTATTAAAGTTTTTCCGCTGATTGGTATATAAGAAACCAGCAACCAATGCCACTGCAAGGATGGAGTGACAGGAACCACCTGCAACCGCTGCGCTAAGGGATACCAGCAGTCTAGAAGCCATATAGCGCCTTGTATAAGTAAGTAGGATATTCAGTCGACGTAGGACCGGGTAGTTTGTATTAGACTCTGCTGTGACAAAAGATACCACCAGTCTAGGAGTTATATCGCGCCTTGTATAAGTAAGCGGCCCCCATACAAATCCTAAAACGCGCTATTAAAGTTTTTCCGCTGATTGGTATATAAGAAACCAGCGGCCAGTGCCCCTGCAAGGATGGAGTGACAGGAACCACCTGCAACCGCTGCGCTAAGGGATACCAGCAGTCCAGGAGCCATATCGCGCCTTGTATAAGTAAGTGTGGGACATTCTGTCGACGTAGGACTCGGTAGTTTATATTAAACTCTACTGCGTCAAAGGATACCAGCAGTCTAGGAGCCATATCGCGCCTTGTATAAGTAAGACTTATTCTGTTCATTTGTTTCGAGTCAAGGCCATGATCCCTAGTGTGATTATGATAATTATATCTCCGATCGATTTCGGAGTAAGAGCTCTAAAGAACAGAATCAGACTGACGGCAACTTTCGTCAACAAGTCAATGTCAGCCGTCAAGAAGTCGACGACTCAGTGTTATGTCGGCCTGTCGGCAGCTGCCGCCAACAGCCATCTACAAACTGTCAACTTTATCAAATGACTATTTGACTATTTGTCGGCTGGAAGCAGAATATAGCGACGTCACTAAATATTCACTGATACAAGCTGACGGTAGCCACCCTTTGACGGCAGTAGCCAATGACGCTTAAGCCATCCGCTGCGTGGCGCGTCTTGTCAGCGCGTACCCGCAATGCGAGGACTCGTGCTAAGTTCACTCACTTAATCTGTGTTCTCTGTGCAGGAATCCCGCGCGTGGTGACGGCGGTGCAGGCGATGGAGGCGGTGGAGGGCGAGCCGGGCCGCGGTAAGTAGTAAGTGGACCTCATTGCACTTCGCCTCATCACACCACCCCGCAAGCGCTCTGTCACGATTGAACCACAAAAAAGAGAATTTACAGAAGGACAGGTCGCCCCTTTTTCCGATCATTTATACCTATACCCTACTTGCGCTTCTTTTTCTTTCTGAATGTTTGAAATGGTACCTGGGTCACCTAAACTTATAGCCCTGTCAATATCGACATCAAACATTGCAAACGCGCATGTAACTACGATTTTGTTATATATTGTTAGGTCCCTTGAGAGTAGTTAACACCCAAGTTTGCAACATTGAAAACCCTGTGCTGCCAATGTCAACGTCAAATCAAAATTTGTTCATAAGTTTTTGCGCGTGTATCTCATGAACCGTGATAGCTAGAGAGTTGATTTTTTTACAGGTGATGTATGTCTATTGCTGCTATAACAACAAATACTGAAAACCAGAATACAATAAATATTAAGGGGGGCTCCCATACAAGAAACGTGATTTTTTTGCTCATTTTTGTCGATAATGTTTCGAAGGCTGTTTCTCGTGAACCGTGATAGTTAGATGGTTGAAATTTTCACAGATGATGTATGTCTATTACCACTATTACAACAAATACCAAAAACTAGTCAAGTGCGAGTCGGGCAACAGATATGATATTTCTGTCATTTTTATAAATGATGGTACGGAATCGTTTGTGCGCGAGTACGACTCGCACTTGGCCAGTTTTTTTGTATTCGTTGTTATAGCGGCAATAAACATACATCATCTGTGAAAATTTAAAAGATCTAACTGTCACGGTTCATGAGAAACAGCCTCCGAAACATTATTTACAAAAACCATCAAAAAAACACGTTTCTTGTATGGGAGCCCCTATTTATTGTATTCTGGTTTTTAGTATTTTTTGTAATAGCGGCAACAGAAATACATCACCTGTGAAAATTTCAACTCTCTTGCTAACACAGTTCATGAGATACACGCGAAAAAACTACTGAACGGATTTTGATATGCATCATCTGCGAAAATTTCATCTCTGTAGCTATCACGATTCATGAGATTCAGCCTGGTGACAAACGGATGGACGAACAGACAGCGAAGTCTTAGTAATAGGGTCCCGTTTTTTACCCTATTGGGTACGGAACCCTAAAAACTGGCTAGTGCAAGTCGAACAACATAATATGATTTTTTGAAAAAAAAAAATGTAACAAGAGCTGTTACATCGGAAATTCTGTAATTTCACAGCTTTATTAGCACTGCGGAAGAATTGCCCATCTATGACTTGCTGTATCTTTGCAACCAAAAGACATAGTGTGCTCAGGTTTCGCTGAAATTGTAGCAAATTTAGTTATCTTTAATAAAGTTCTATGAAAAAATCTTCGTTATGGTAGATTTTTATAAAAAACTGAAATATGGGCCAAAATTTAGCAGTTTATTGAGCACCGTGGAGGCAGCACAAGGTTTTCAGTGTTGCAAACTTGGCTATTAACTACTCTCAAGGGACCTTACAACATATAAAAAAATCGTAGTTACATGCGCGTTTGCAATGTTTATTTATTTTTATGTCGATATTGACGGGGCTATTAGGTACATTACTAAGCATTAATGATGCCAGGGAAAGCCTTAACAGACTTTACGCACAGGGTTTTAACTCGCTAATACCAGTTTCATGCTAAGGAGATGTACGTACAGCCCCTTCCCCTCTCTATCTGCCCTTGGACCCGAATTCTGATTCTTTCCATTACCTATAACCTGCCACCACTCCCCACCATAGGAATTAAAAAAAAACATGTATGGAGCTTATTAAGAGGTCTTTAAAGAATAAATTACTAACTGATAAAACCGGGATTTTAGTTTTTATGTTCAATCAGTATCTGTAAAATTTAGATTTTTGATTTTATTTTCGTTGAAATAAAAGGTAGGTAGGTATAATCGCGTTCACAATGTTAGTTTTGAATTATATTTTTATATCGCAACTAAATCGTGACAGAGCGTTTTTAGAGTGACTGTAAGTTTCACTAAAATAATAATTTTAAGAATCTCATATTTAATTATTGTAAATCTAAAATATTTGAGATTGCAATTACAATATGCTTACTGATTATTTGGAAATAAGAGGTAAGATTATTTTTACGGACACTCTTTCTTTTGGTTTGCACTTTATTTATAAGTTTTCATATAGTGAAGTGATCATAATATTATTTAAGAATCATTTTAGATTTCGTTTCAGGCTTTTTTGATTCATAAACTCATTAATCTCATCAAACATCTCAGAAAAGGTAATCATTGCATCTAGAATAAAATAGATTAATCGTTTTAATGCAGTCTTTTACATCTAATATTTTTAAAGAGCGTGTTGGAAACTCTTGTCAACCTGTTTTCATTATGCAATATGGGTTGGGAACAGTTTCAAACATGCAGCGTAAAAACACCTATTTTAGTGTGAAATCAATATCTGTTAGAGAATATAATTATTTAATAAATACCCTTTTTGCCTGCCAGATCCAGTTCGTTTGTTATTTCGTATAAAGGCAAATTTATCCTTCAATTTCGCTTTATTAATTAACCTAATTGGTTATGTAATTAATGAATATCTGAGCTTCAATCTACAGCTCCTACAGGTAGGTATCGTATCGTATTTCATGTGGATATTCAGGTCTTTTTATCGCAATAAAATAACTGAAGACCGTATGGAAATTCAGAGTTATTTCAAACTACTATAAATGAAGGCAATAGACTCCACTTTTGAACGGAACTGTGCAGATATTATAATTACTAATTCTTCTTCTTCTTTAATAATTAATTGTGATATTAAAGTTTATTGTTTGTGTGTGTTGTATATGAGTATGTTTGTGAACAGCGGCGGAGCAGTGCGGACGGTGCCGCGCCGGCGCTCGCACACTAAACCTCAACAAGTTCTGCAGCCGAGACTACGGTAAGCGCAACCTCTCTTTCTCCTCTTCGAGTGGAACACCAAGTCGCCAAACGACCCGATAAACCCTGGTGTCAGAGTTTTACAGCCGCCTACTATGAATGGCAGGCTTCATTTATAGTCAATGTTGCCATTTAATTTTGCAAAATCATTTTAGGGTGCCACTGCCACCCCTAAATTTTTGTCAGGACTTTTAGACAGACTGTAATATGGAAGCGAAAATTAGGTACAAACATATCTGAAACATATCTTTTCTTCTACAGTCATTATAGGCAAACAGATACAATATTTTGCAAAATTGTATTTTTTTTATAATAAAATAAGTATTTGTCGGCTATCTCACCTGGTAAGTGATAAAATAATGCAGGCAGACGATGTTGGCAATGCTTGCCTAGGTAATGCCTATTCACACTTAAGTTACAATGTTCCGGAAACGAATTCGCTGGCAGGGAATTATACTCCAAAATTTACTTACAGACAAAATTTGAGGCACTTTTAATAACCTGTCTTTCTCTTCCACAGTCATAATGGGCAAGCTGGTCGGCCGCGAGCCGAGCGCCGCGGGCGGCGGCGCGAGCGGCGAGTGGACGCGGCTCGCGCTGAGCGTGCAGGCGGTGTACAAGCGGGGGCCGCGCTCGCGCCTGCGCCGCGGCACCGCGCCGCTGTACGTGCGCGCGCACGACCTCGCCTGCAAGTGCCCTAAGCTCAAGCTCAACAAGTGAGTCAAATCAGTTTTATTTGTTAGCGACTTTAATAAAGAACAGTATACAACTTTTAAGTATGGGTCACTTCGGGGGCTGGAGTACGTGTGCTGCGCTGAGATGTGTGTAGCCCCCTTCAGGAGCTGGAGTATGTTTGGCACACTGAGATGTGTGTAGCCTTCTTCGGGGGCTGGAGTATGTGTGGCACACTGAGACGAGTGTATCCCCCTTCGGGGGCTGGAGTGTGTGTGGCACACTGGGATGTGAGTAGCCCCCTACGGGGGCAAGAGTGTGTGTGGCACACTGGGATGTGAGTAGCCCCCTACGGGGGCTGGAGTATGTTACGACCGAAGCGACCTACAAATACAGTAGAGTTTTATGATATTTCTCGATAGTCTACCTACAGTATTAGTCTCCACGTCATAAACTAGTGAGAGCCTCAGCTAGAGAGATATACTTATTTGCAGACAGGTATTGAATATCTGCAAACATTTCATAAAGCAATCCGGATTCCAAACATAGTTGACTCATTAAACTTCCCGTTAGGAATGTTGTGAACTAGGAAACATCGGCTCATAATCGATCATAGAGATGTTCGAAATGTTTTAATACTTTTAGATTCATATTCTGATTAGAAGGTTTAATAATTACCCAATACGGTTTTCCTATCTAGTATTATAGCTGCTAATTTTGTCCACAGATCGTACCTAATCCTAGGAGTGGAAAAGGAGGGAGCATCAGCCGGCTTACCAGGACTGACTGTGGGCGAGAGGACCCTTCTCCTCGAATGGCGCGACGACTGGCACAGACGCATCCGTCGTCTGCAACGGCGAGCCATCAACTGCCACTAGCTGGCTGAAGAAGAATAAACTGCCAGCGGAGCCATTTACTCGAAAAGAAGAAATGTCGGCCAACCAGGATGAAAGTTTTATCATTTAAGGTGATTCCGTCTTGTTCCATTGATGGTTGGGAGCATTTTAGAAAATTTATATTTCGATCAAGTCTTTGGATCTGCTTAAATTTGAAAAAGATCATTATAGCAGTTCCAATCAGTATATAATAGAACTAAATATTCTAAAATACTCCTCATCATAAAATAGTTGTTTTTTAACTGTTACTGCCAATATAAATGCGCTGTCTTCAACAAACAAATCACCTAGTCGATAATGATAAGGCGTAGTGCAGAATGCAGAAAGGCCTAAGTAATATTGCTATTCATAATATCTACTGCCGTTATGGTTAAAATAAGGCCGTAATATACATTGAAGTACGGTATAGATGTCTAACTACTGAAGTTATCCATCCATATATGGTCTAACACATTTAGACAAGAAGAAGTAAGTAAATGTTTCCATCCGATGAAATCATCGATTTTCAAGCCAAATAATATACATTTTGTATATTACGTTTCCCTTCCTAGGATTTTGTTATATGTAAATTTTAATAAGATTATTTATTTAAAAGTAAATTAATTTTAAGACTAATCAAGCTTCGTTCCATTTCTTGCATTTTTGTACAATTGTTATTTTATAATAAAAACGAGAAAATGCATGTTAAATATTGATTTTAGATATTGGAAATTATTTTAGTGATACCATGTGTCAGAATCTTTTTTCATTTTACTGTATTAAAGTGGAAATCAAGACTGTCATTTTGACAAATGGTATGACTTTTGGTCGCGATTGTACAACTTAGGCTTAAGTCGTATACGAAGGTAAGGTCATCAAGAAAAGTGGAGTCACGATGGTTTCAAGTTTTACCTCATTCATTAATTTATAAGTAAAAACTTATATTAAGAGTTATAACTGTATTAAACTCTCACGAAAATCGAATTATGCTTTTATAATGTTTTATTATTTAAGATAATTAATTACATACGTCAATTGGCATTCTTAATAATTCTTAAAATCTTATTATTATTCTTGGTATTCTAAAGTTGCTAAAACATCTGAAGGTGACTGCTTTTGTTTTTTAAAGCTGAATTCACCAAATTGGGAACGGGACAAAATATGCGTGAAAAATATATGAAAAATCTACTTTTCAGCTTTAGTTTGTTGGTGGGATTGGGCTTAAGCTGATATATCAATAAGACTATAACTTGCGCCGATTAAGAATGGATCCCATAATAGTTATATGACATATGAGCAGAATGGCAACAATGATATTGCCAATTCGAGATCCATTCTTTATAAGCGCAAGTTATATCAACTAACTCTTTCTGTTGTATAATTTAGATTATTTTTTGTCTTGCCAAAGCACATTGCCTGTCATTTTGTACAAAGTACTTAACGTTTCATTTTCATACCTCTTCTGTTAACGAAATAAGCCCTAGATATAATGTTTTGACAATTTATATTTACTTAACATCAATTCATACAAAACGTTGCCTGAAAAAGGTATGTACAGTATTACTAGCTTTACTAAGTTAAAAATAATTATTGTAAGTCTCTTTTGGTTCAACAAATATGCCGTATTTCAGAAAAACGATTCCCTCTCTTTGGTATAAAGACATAAATCCAAAAGTGCATATTTTAAGAAAAGATATCAAAAGTATAATCCCCGTAAAAAATCAACAAAAGACGGACCTCCATCAAAGCAATCATTTACAATTGAGCTGTCAGAATTATTTACGCTATTATCGCAGTAAAAAGATAACAAGACTACGCAACACCTAGGTACTGATTTGTCTCTTAAGCTACTTTCTCATAAACTTCTTTATCAATGGTACCTGTGCTATGAGACATTATCGGGTGGCGAAATTTTGAGCCGGAGCCAAATAAAATGATACATAATGTTAATACAAAAGTCCATAAAAAAATAACTTCGTATCTAATAGTGAATTATGTTTGAGGATTGAGATTATAAATTTTCCCTCAATACCTAAATAAAATATCGTTTTCAAAGTAAACAGTCTGAGTGGAAATTTCAGACTGCACCTCAGGTACTTTCGCCGTTAGATACATACATAATACATATGGAACGTAGTTCAAAATATTTTGTACTTTGCCATCGCTCTGAGGTACAGTTACGAACACAATGCAGTAAATCATGGGCGCTCACGATATCGCAATCGGGCATGATCGAGTGCTGTCGTGTGCAGTTATTATTGACCAATCAGAGCAATTTACAATATTTTATAGCAAATATTTGCAAGATCACTCCGGGCTGCAGATGTATTAAAATGTTACTCGTGTTTTAATATAAAAAGAGCAACATTTTGTAAATTCAGTTATACAAATATAAATCCAAGTTCATGCCTTTGTCTCTTGCAAAAAGCAGTAATTTTGCCACATAAAATATGAAATGTTTTCGTATACCTAACAAAATTTGAAGGTATATTTATTGAATCAAAAGAGGAGAGATGTTTAGATGACGGATTTAAAACCTTAGGAGTTTCGCTTGGTCGTATTACGGATTGTAAAAAGTGTATTTAGTTGTAGATTGATCTATTAACCTGTTTCTAGTTATGCATATCTTTAGATTTCGTAATAAACTTTTTCAAATGTGTTTCTACGTAACTCTGCGAAATTAATTTTCATATTCAGGTAAATTATAATTAATTAGCTTTTTCCAGATATTTTTGCGTGCCTGCGATTTTTTATCTAAAAACATACCTATTTATTATAAGAACTTTACTATTTGCTGTTGCGGCGTAGAAACATATTTAAAAAGAAATGATATAATAATGTCTGAACGTAATTAGTCGATTTGTATTTCTACAGTTTAAACTAATATGTGAATATTTTTTAATTATTCAGATTTATTTATGTAACAATGAAGATGAAATTAAAACTCATTACCTAATCATGCTTGATTCCAGGCAAGGAAGTGAAAAACTATAATTTGTTTCATAAAGTTAGAATGTTCCGTAATTAAGCTCTTATCTCGTTGATTCGCATAAAAGCTTGTCATGAAAGTAAAACACTGGCCAGCAAAAAATTATCTTTTGAAAAGCTATTCAGTAGAAATACGTGGCAAATGCGAGAAAATTGGCCGGGATTGGGTGAATCTGTGCCAGTATTATGTCCGCTCCGATAGTTTTGCACCCCGCGGCGAGCGCCTGATGTTTTCCTCATAGCAAATACGACATTATCTTTCCTCTTTCCCTTTTCTCTTTTTTATACGAAAGAATCAGAAAATAACCTATTTATGAAATGCTCCACAGCTCTCTCTGAAAATCTTTTTATTTTTATGTGATACAAAATATGTAGTGACTTCCAAATAAATAGTGCAAAACAGATGCCATTTTAGAGAAGAAAAAGCTTTTACGGAATTTTGCTATTATTTATTTAAATCACGCACATTTCAATAATTTTCGACACGACTGTACTGAATGCAACTTAGTTTATTTTATAATTAATAACGACTTAAGTTAACTTATTTATAATATTAATAAGGGATGTCAATTTAAATATTATGGCATGTGCACAAAATTCCTTTGCCAGTCTATTTGAAAAGAAAGGTCCATCCGCTATCATCGTGTCTTGACCACCCTAAGCGGAAGGCCAAGTTACGCTGGTCGCAAAACTAAGATACTTAAAGACCAGCGTAACTTGGCCTCCCCGCTTAGGCTGGTCGTAACACTATGATAGGAGATGGACCTATAACTTTGCTATTTTTACACAGTTAGCTTTTTTAAATAGATTGGTGGTGGAAAAGCGTTGGTAGTGTATTTGCAATGAACTTGATTGTGTTTTATGATACCCTGCTCCTGTGATGTAATAAATGTTATTGGTTATATTTATTTAAAAATAAAAACTCCATTAATACAGTGTGAGTCTTGATAAAGTGTACATATCAAAATCAGGGAAACTGCATCCAAATTTATCGATGAAAAAAATATAAAAAAAAATAAAAAAAAATATTTGAATTTTTTATGATTTTTTTAAGATTTCGAATTGTACCTGTTGACCCCATTTAGGTAAATCGTCATAACTTTTAAACTAAGTGTGTTATCAGAGTGGAATAAATTTTGTGATGATTGCTAATAATAAGCCGTACTCATGAAGTAAAATATCCCAGAGAAATAACGTTGTTAATTTATAATTAATAGAAACTTGAAGAAAATTTTGTTTTTGTCATTCATTTTACTATTATTTTACAATTTCTTAAAGTCACCCGTAAACCCTACTTTTTTTATTTATGCTTATTCTACATGGCATTAGCTTTCTAAAATTAAAAATTGCACGTTTACAACTCAAATACAACAGTTTCTATGAGCCTTTATAAGTGTCCATGCGCCTGCGAGGCGTGTTGTTTTTTTACTTCACACCATTGTTTATCACAGGTAGAGACCTTTTTTTGTGAGTCATTAATTTGATTTAAGAATAATAAATGATTATGCAGAAAAAATACTTATGTTTTAATCATTATCCAGTATTTAACTAAGTTAACTGTTTTTTTAAACGCTGATTTAAGAAGTTGTAGTTGAGTTATAAACATGATTTTTTTACTTTTAGCAAGCTTATGCCATGTAGAATAAGTTTAAATGAAAAAAAAGTAGGGTTTACGGGGTGACTTTTTAAGAAATTGTGAAATAATCGTAAAATTTATGACAAAAAAACAAGATTTTCTTCAAGTTTCTATTAATTATAAATTAACAACGTTATTTCTCTGGGATATTTTTACTTCATGAGTACTGCTTATTATTAGCAATCATCACAAAATTTATTCCACTCTGATAACACACTTAGTTTAAAAGTTATGAAGATTTATCTAAATGGGGTCAACAGGTACAATTCGAAATCTTAAAAAAATCATAAAAAATTCAAATATATTTTTTTATTTTTTTTTATATTTTTTTCATCGATAAATTTGGATGCAGTTTCCCTGATTTTGATATGTACACTTTATCAAGACTCACACTGTATACGGATGTTTGCGTATTATTTTTTCATACTAGTCCTACTTACATTGAAGACAATGATTGAAGGCAATGTACTTCTTACATCGGAGAACAAATATGAATGGCGTATACAAGAGCCAGGCTCTAAAATCAAGAAGAAGACCACTAACAACTGAAAAATAAATCAATACAAACATATTTTAATACAAGACATGCTAAAATCATGAACAAAATATCGATCTGAGTCTGTACGGCCGTTTGAATAGGACATTTTTGACAGCTGTGAAACTAGGGTTTCTCAGCTGTCAAAAATGTTGGTAGTGTATTTGCAATGAACTTGATTGTGTTTTATGATACCCTGCTCCTGTGATGTAATAAATGTTATTGGTTATATTTATTTAAAAATAAAAACTACATTAATATACGGATGTTTGCGTATTATTTTTTCATACTAGTCCTACTTACATTGAAGACAATGGTTGAAGGCAATGTACTTCTTACATCGGAGAACAAATATGAATGGCGTATACAAGAGCCAGGCTCTAAAATCAAGAAGAAGACCACTAACAACTGAAAAATAAATCAATACAAACATATTTTAATACAAGACATGCTAAAATCATGAACAAAATATCGATCTGAGTCTGTACGGCCGTTTGAATAGGACATTTTTGACAGCTGTGAAACTAGGGTTTCTCAGCGGGAATTCCCGAGGCGGGAATTCCCGGGAAATTTGGCCTTTGTCGGGACGGGAAAAAAAGGATCGATTTCCCGGGAATTCGGGAAATAAAGTAGAAAAAATTAAATTATTATTTTGACGATAATTTCGGTATAACTCAGTGTTACTTATTAAAAAAATATATGTGTATTTGCTCTCTCCACTTTTACTCCCTCCCGCCCCGCCCGTGTTTTGTTTGTTTAAATTTTACCGCATTGATTGTGTCGGTGCCCACCCCTAGTGCAAAAGTGTTGTGTGGTGATTGAAATATCAGCCCTAAATTATATTAAAACTTAATGGTGTATTCTTGATTTCATAACTGATTAATGGAATAAATAGGAAAATCATCATCATCATCATATCAGCCATAGGACGTCCACTGCTGAACATAGGCCTCCCGTAAATATTTCCACCTTGTCCGATTAGAAGCGGCCTGCATCCAGCATTTCCCCGTGGACTTGACCAAATCGCCTGTCCATCTCGCGGGGGGCCATCCTACGCTGCGCCTGCCGGTACGTGGTCTCCACTCGAGAACTCTCCTGCTACATCGATTATCAGTCCTTCGAGCAATGTGGCCTGCTCATTGCCACTTCAGCTTACTAACTCTCTTAGCTATGTCGGTTTACTTGGTTCGTCTACGGATCTTCTAGTTTCTGATTCGATCACGTTTGTAAAACCGAGAATAGCTCTCTCCACAGCTCGCTGAGTGACTCCTAGTCTATTTAGGAGGCCGGCAGTTAGAGACCACGTCTCGGTACCGTAGGTCATCAGCATCACTGGCATGACACACTGTTCAAACACTTTCGTCTTGAGACACTGAGGAATTTTTAACGTGAAGACGCTGTGTAACTTCCCGAATGCTGCCCAGCCGAGCTGGTTTCGCCGAGTGATATCTTTCTTAAACTTAGATCTTCCTAGTTGGACTGTTTGTCCTAGATAGACGTATTTGTCCACCACTTCGAGTAACGAGCTCCCTACTGATATTGGGGTGGGCGCTACATGAGAGTTGACCATGACTTTCGTCTTATCCATATTCATCTTGAGGCCCACTTGTTGGGAAACCCGATTGAGCAAATAAACATGAAAGACTGGATTGCATTAATTATTTTTGGTATTTTCATTTACTCACAGTTGTGCATTATTCTCATAAATTCTTAAATTATGAACTCGCAGATCATAACCACAATATTTATTCCAATTATTGTAGCATAGAAGGTATTATTTTAGGTAGTTTACGAAGAGAGACTAATTAAACTGTATATATTATTGATGACTATTTTTTTGTTTAATTTTAAAATCATTTTTATGCTTTTTAACGAGGAAAATTAAATTCCCGACTTCCCGGGAATTCCCGGGAAAAAAGAGGTCGGGAGTTTTGGTGTCCGAGAAATAAAAAAGGTCGGGAAATGAGAAACCCTATGTGAAACCCATGCTAGAAGACAAGTCAACAAATAAAAATATACATTAGCTTTCAAATATGGCATAATCAAATGGCCATACTGTAGCATGTTGTTCATGCCAACCTGGGCCGCCCAAGGCCAGCTTATGTGATTTCTATGATGCCAATATATCAACAATTTAACTTACGTATTCATGATAATAATGTTCCTACTTAAGAAAATCTTTATAAATGAGAAAATTATACTGATTTAATAACCATCACTTAAAGTCCAAAATAAAGTGTGAAGAAAGTGAAGAACATTATATCACCAAAACAGAAGCAATAAAGCTATGAAACATCTTTCAACACCTCTCCTGCATCCAAAAACTATCGCATCCACCCCATAAAGACGATCGCTACAAAAATAATGGCGTTACCGTCAGCTTCGAGGTAATTTCCCAAGAGGGTTGTAACTCGCGAGTAAGCGTTAACGTGGCAGTTATAAGGAGTAAAAGGTTGGACGTACTGCCCAATACATATCAGCTAGGGTCAGTCACTTGCGGAAAAGTTCCATCTTTTTTTTTATCATTGATATGGGTTAGTTTTCAGAAAATTTAAGCTGACTCCGTAATTTTTACAGATTGCTAATTTGTAGGTTAAATTATGAACAAGTTTATGGTTTACAAGTTTACTTGTATGATAATATGAAACAATCAAACTATAAGAATGCAGCTTTCAGACAGAGAGTAGACATACATATCTTTTACCATTATGTTAAACAAAATCAGAAGCAAAAATAATTACATAACCAGCACCATTCACTAGCAAACCACAAATAAACCTATTTATTCTTATGTAAAATTATTCCCTTTACAAATTCTTACAGGATCGTATGCATTTTACATCATATCAAAAAGCATTACCTACAGGTGGCTATGCGGAGTTGAATAAAACATGACTGCACCAGATTGCATTCAAATGCTTGTACTACACTACAATACAATACCATTGCTATTATAGTGGCGTTCTGACTGCCAATTCTGGTAACAACTAGATCTTAAAGTCTGGAAGAACAAGGTTTTGGAAAGTTTTATATCTGAAATTTCACAAAATAGGGCGAGTACAGCAAAACCTTTGCCGTGTTATTAAAAAAAGTTAGACATAGTTTAATTAAATCGCTTGACAACGTCAAATCGTATGGAAAATTAAGTTAAACACAGTATCAATTTAACTTTTCTGTAATCAATCACACCGTTAATGTCAAATACAAATGATATAATTCTAAATTCTTCGACTACAAATAAATACTTCTAAAGTCCCTAATTTAAACTTCATGCATGCAAGAGCACAAAACACAAACAACCATAAACATAATGGAATTATGTAAGTAAATTCGAAAAACGTTACAATTTTGAATTAAGCTCTTTTTAATTGTAGGTAGATTGTAAGTTATATACTTTGTGGAAAAAAAATCTGTTTTAATTTCTATTATATTTCTTTCCGTATCAAATAAAAAAATACTTGGGTTTCCACTCTGAAGATGAAAGAAGGTTTGTATTGTAGTAGAATAGGAGAGGTGCGCAGCGCAGGCGCATTTCTCAGTGCGAACATTTCTCGCATTGCATGATCACGGAGCGCAAGCGCGTATTGTGCCGTGTGCGCGTGCTGATCCATAAGGTCTGGGACACACCACGAACCACGAGCTACGAGGTATTTGCAGAGATTATTGATTGAACTAAAAACTAGTATAGGGTTTTTACCTACACATAATTTTCAGGGTTTGTTCTACACTACTCTCAAAACTGAACAAATTTTATTAGAAAATGAAAACAAGAAACATATCTTCATTTCTTGTCTTTATCTGATTGAAAATTACTTTGAGATCACCAAGATTAAGAAGAAAATCTACCTACAGTAGATGACTGCGGTAGCTAAGTATGTTGTTATAGATAAGTAGTTAGGTCATTAAAACGAGAAAATTGAAGAAGAAAAGGACACTGTCAACGTTTATCAAAATAAGGTACTTCTATTTCAACAGTAAAGAAGCTATTTTAGAATAAACCTGCCTTAAAATTTGAGAAAATCAATGTTTACGACCATTTAAAAGTCAATTTAAGAGTCCGTGACGTTTTAAAATGCGATCGAAAGGGGCGTTTACCCCTTAATGGGGAAATAATGGTCCGAATGGTCGATACTGAACGAGCTACGTCTTCAGGACGTGGGGGACTAACGCCTTAAGGTGTAACATTGACGACATTAGCGCCGCCGTTCTGAAAAACAAACCATTAACTTTATGTACAGTGTTGGTCCTCAAGAAACACATATCATATGCCACTGCACTGTGAAGACTTGTCTATTGTGAGCGTTCATTAATACAACGCGCTGTTTATAAGAAAAATAATTAGGATAATAATTATTTTAATTAAATGAATAGTAGGTAATAAACAAGGATAGTACAAGAAAAAAGACTTAGTTAACTAATTTAATACTACGTGCCTAATTCCTAACTATGTATTATCATAAGAATAAATAATAACACTACCGTGTAGAAATGAAACTCCTTTGTCTGGGCCCGAAAAGCCGCGCTTTAAATACCTACTTCCCCCCTCAGCCCGTAACGCCCCGCG
Source organism: Phthorimaea operculella (assembly GCA_024500475.1). Lineage (NCBI taxonomy): Eukaryota > Metazoa > Arthropoda > Insecta > Lepidoptera > Gelechiidae > Phthorimaea > Phthorimaea operculella. Next base: position 2,130,820 of record JANFCV010000083.1, on the reverse strand, counting down.
CGCTCCCGCACTTTAAGTCAGGGCTGTCACGTGCTAATAGTTATAGTCCAAACTAGCGGCCCGCCAAGCAGTTGCAAGACTTTCAGCGTAGTATGTTTACACACCTACGCACCAGAGAATGAAAAATCATGCAAATGAAAGATTTGAGATGAATAGGTATGAATTTGTTTGTTACCATAATCAGCTAACAATAACTTTACTACCTAAGGTAGGTAGGTATGACGGATTACAAAACCGAAACTATTCAGTAGGGTAGGTACCGACTTGAGTAAAAATAAACAGGAGAACACAAAACCAACATCGTCATCATCAGAGTCATCCTCGCATCACTTTTACAGCCATAAGCACCATAGTCATTCGGCAAGGCTAAACTTTTCCGAAAAAACAAAATTTGACCCGCGCGACGAACGCTTACGCGGCGAAGCGCACTCCCGACCGAATTGATCGCTCTGCGACTGCCAGACTGTAGGCAAATATAATGACCTTGAGCGCGTCTGGAGCGGGAGTGTCGCCTCTAGGTGTGTTTACTCTTATGGTATTATGTAAAAAGCTTAAGCTAAAAGCATCTAGTCAAAAATATTTTTACTTAATATCTGTCGTTATTTATGGTAAGAATTCATAATTCGTTTCCAGTATGTGCAGTAGGATTTTTTCTTGTTTGTGGGCGCCACTACTCGAATGTTCAAGCTTTAACCTGACCGGAATATCTAAACAGGTGTCTCGAAGGAAAAATGGATGGAGCTGATTGAAACGATGTAGCTGGATGAAAGAAATATTAGGATCATGTAATAAGGGTTGTAATATAAAATGTTACAATGATAGTTCTAGGAGATCACTTTAGAAAGTGAAAGTCAAAGTCAAAAAACTTCTTTTAGGTAGCCAAACCCAAAGGGTGAAAAAGGAATGTCTGTCCGTCTGTCACAAGGCTGTATCTCATAAACCGTAATGGTGAGAAAGTTGAAATTTTCACAGATGCCGTAGGTATTTCTGTTGCCGCTTTAATAACACATACTAAAAAAAATAAGGGAGGCTCTAATACAACAAACGTATCTAATTTTTATGCCATTTTGTACGTGAGTTGAGTACATATACGCGAGTCCGACTCGCACTTGGATGTTTTTTTCTTATAACGAAAAATACAGACATACCATAATTATTTAAGTTTTTTTTATAAGTAAAACACACCCTGAAATGTAGTGTATTTATAGCCACCTCACCTTCTTTAGTTATAAGTAGGTAAGTCTTCATATAACTTAGCTAAGTACGTACAGAAGCTTTCCACTCGGTGTGTCACCTTCTTTACCGAGCCGTGAACTCTCAAAGGCTGAACAATAGCCGATAATAACTTTCTTTGTGTAAGTACCTGCCTACAACCTCTACATAAGTAGGTATTATAAATTTATACTCGCATAGTTCAAAACGCATGGGACGAGAAACACACGCAACGTCCGTTTGTGCGTCATTCATTTGATTCTCCATCCTACGTGTGTTCCTCGCCGGGTGGACCAAAATTATAAACTTCTTGGATAATTATCCTAATCAATCACCCCTATGTATGTATATCGAGATTTTTCTTAGTTTCCGAGATATTCAACAAGTTTCAGAGTCATTCAGAACTCAGAAGTTTCTTCAGAAGACTGTGAATCACCATAGATAGGTAGTTTGTCGCCTAAAATTGCAATACACATCAACTCTCAATTCCATTAGTCGCTTCAAAAAACAAACAAAACCAAAAAACAAAGAATCACTGTATTATGAGATAAAATATCTCCATTCTGTCTGAATCATGAATTTGATTGGAATAGTTAGAGATACCGTTATTTAGTAGGCGGAAATTTATTTTCTATTGTGTGAGATGACTCTAGAACTGTACAGTCAGCAATAATGACCTAATGACACTGATACCTTTGCAGACCGTAGAGCCTTATTTATTATCACACAAGCGGTTTGCGACCGGATGCGGAGACACACGGTCGATGCGCAGTGCATTCGTCGCGGACGCGCGGCGGATTCGCAAAGTTTTGGTATAAATTCTGCCGGTATCCGACCCGCGCGTCCGCGACATAGGCGAGCTACCTTATTTTCGTACGAATACAGCTAATGTCAAACGGTTTGACAGACGCATCCGTCGACGTAGCGTTCCACGATGCCGTTTGACATAAACCGTATTCGTATGGTAGGGTGGAGAATCGGATGAATGACACACAAACAAAAATGTTTCTCGCCATATTGGCTGCGCATCCGCCGGACGTCCGCTCCGCATCCGTTTTTAAACCGCTTGTGTGCTAATGCTCTTACTCTATAAAAATATACGACGACCATTTGTAGAAATTGGAGATTCAACCGTTAAAGAAAATTGACTGAATAAATATCTTGCGTTCTAGAGAAACCAAGACAAGACACTTTGAATTCGACTAAACGGAAACATGAAAATTCAACGAAATGGTCGTAAAAGCATTATTATTCTGTGGTAAAAGCACAGGGTAAACTCGGGATAAGGAAATACGTACCTAAGATATCAAACTTCCCAGAATAAGAAACTGTCGCTAACGAATATAAAAAGTAACTAAGTAAACTAAGTTCAAATGAAAGTCAGTTCATACCTATAGGTATATATCACACCTATAGCCCTTGAGGGGTAGACAGAGCGTAAACTGCTGTAAAAATCATTTACACCACGTGTGACAAAAGATTTAGTCCATACATACGTACGTAGTTTAGTCTTCCTAATTTTATATGTGCTTAGAAAAGTGGGTAGATACTTGCTTGTTATACCTACTTGGATACCTACATTCTTCTTATTCCTTTTCGATAAGTTTGCTATTATTAGTACGTTGTCTTGTGTATAATAGTAAAACTTTACTTGCAGATTTGCTTTCTTTCTATTTTTAATCCATTTGTCCGCTATTTCCTATTCCCCTGAGATGTTAAGGGTCGTCGTCACGAATCGTTGACGCCGTTTCGGATAACTAACGCGCGTGTGTGCGAGTCACGCTGTTTGCAACCATTTTGCAACCAATATCATTGCGGAAGCACGTCTTTACTAAAAGCCTCTCTACTTATAATAATGGATTTACTTAGGGTTCTTCATAAAAGCAGTAAATCTGGAATTATATTTATCCACTGAGCTTTTACTGTACCTACCTACATTACTTCGAGCGTTCTGGAGCTAAAGTTCTCAAAGCGTGATGTCAAAAGAAAATAGTGCACGGAAATCTGCATGGTCTTGCCAATAGTATCATATAGTAACTCATAATCGAATCATTGAATGGCCGAAACAATGAATGACTGAAATATTGAATGACCGAAACAATTGATGGTCAGAATTATGTTTTCTAGAAAAAAAGAAGAAAATCATTTCATATCTCCTCAAACATGTATCACGCCTAGACAGAGCATAAACAGCCGTAAAATGGCCATTTACACCACATCTGACAAAAGTTTGAGAATCATTCAGAAGATTGTTTATCACCGTAGTGACAGGTTGTCATCCTATCTTACAACTTACACACCACATCAACTCGAAAATCCCTTAATTTAGGCGCTTCTTACGACACCTACGAGAAAGATATGGGGTGACAATTCCATTTTTAAGGTTTCTGTTTTCTAGTGCTTGGTACCGACAAGCCGGACATAAACTATGCTGTACGATTTAATAAATGTTGCTGCATCTAGAAAAGTAACAATTATTTATATATAGCTGTAAAATTTTACAGTCTGAAAAAAATCGAAACCTTACACTATGGATCGTTCATGAGTGAGCGGGAGGGACTGTACCTACTTACTTATTTGCGTTTACTATTTTCGTACGGATCCCTTGAAAATTTTACGGACTCATTTAAAACCGTACTCGGACTACTCAGGTTGTTCACACACAGACGACCGCGGTCAGATGCCCTCACTTGTCTACAGTCGTTGATGAGAGAAAACAACATTCCTACATTTCGTACACATGTTCAGAGAAATCTATAGACGGATTTTTTCATACAAACGATGTCACCGTATGCCTCTGCATCGTCTTAAACAATTTTCAGTATGGGACCAATTCAGAAAAACGAGTTTTTTTACCTACTATAACAGTCTGCTGATCGTGAATTTGGTATGGGAGTTTGACGTGTCCAATTCAATGCATTTTCTCCAAAACACGGTGTATGTTCACTTATAAAAGAAATTTCCGAAAATTTGGTGATTTAATTGCATATTTATCTCACTCTCTCTGGTCTTAAGTAATGAGGTGCTAAGTGCTGAAACATCAACACACTGAACGCATTATAATATTATGTCGACAGTCAACACTAAATAACCCAGAAGAGTTATTGCGATGATTCAGACAATTTAAATAGCAATCAAGTATATTTGTTTGCAGTTGACCATACGGAATGCAATCACAACAAATAAAATTTTCATATAAACTGTGGCCCCGACGAGAGCATAATGGCTGTTCTTATGAAAAAGGTATATCTCAAGTAGAGTCATATCATAAATTTTGAATCTACACTCCCGTACTAACCTTTCTGATCTAACGTGCGACATCGCGATGCTTGAAACAGTTTCCATATAAAATATAGATTAACAGAAGAGACACCGTCAACCCACGCGTTGTGTCGTGAGACGCACGTCGTTTGTTTCGATGAAGGCTGATGATCACTAGTTTGACAGATGTTATTTTTTAGCTGGCACCCTAACAACTTTTCCGAGTGTACCTACCACAACATTTATGTACAAGACAAACAGGACCATACCTTGATGAGTAAAAGTCAGGTAAAAGTACAAATAAATTAATTGTGTGTGACTACGCTGTTTTTAAAGTTTTTGGATGTTAGGAATGTTATGGTATGACGTAGCAAATAAAGAAAAAATATGAGAGAAGGATCTCTATAGATAGACTCACATCCATAGCTAGAAGTTTTGTCAGACTGAAATGCACCCGAGAAGGCAAATGCACCGCCATTTCTATGCCATTTCTCACAAACGTCGATGCAAGGACACAGCTGGTAATATTTCAATGTGTCCATATGTCGCTCCTACTGCAGCCTGCTAGATAAATTGTTCCAGCCAAAAGCCTTGATGTCACAATACTGGATATAAATGTAAGAGAAGATTTTCAGGAGGTTTAGGTACAAGTGGATTAGGTATGTTAATCAGTAAAGTCGCTTTTTATTTTTACCACGGAGAACTCTCATAGGAAAAGTCACTAGGTTTCCTTTATAAAGTCTGTTTCGGCGTTATTTTTGCGCGCTGTCGCTTGGTTTTTAAGCCTACCATTAAAAGAATGCGAATTTTTACCGCTCTTCCACCGAATACGACGGACGACGCATGCCGAATGGTGCGTCGACGAATGCGACTGTCAAGCGAATTGGTTTTTGTCAAACGGTTTTACAGATGCATCCGTCAATATATGTAAAAAGCGTGTATGTACACTACATATCGTAAGTATTTAATTCTGCAATTACGAAGCTTTTCAATGTTTCTAATGCGAAATACAATGTTTCTAAGCCCTGTGAGTCACCAAGAGGTTAAAAAATTAATCAAAAACTTAAAGAATAAAACTAGTCATGGCTTCGACGAGCTGCCCCCAAACCTTATCAGACAATGCTCTGAAGAACTATGTTTACCATTGTGTCTTCTAATAAATCAATCTTTCGACGAAGGAACTTTCCCAGATCTATTAAAAACGGCAATCATCAAACCGATTTACAAAAAATGAGAGACTACTGATCCAAGTAATTATAGGCCCATAGCACTTTTGTCCACTATCTCTAAACTCTTTGAAAAAGCCATGTGTAATCGCATCTACAATTTCTGTGAAAAATATAAAATATTCCATGACAGCCAAAACGGTTTCCGAAGAAAAAGGTCTACTATACTAGCTGTGTACCAATACATGCAGGAGGTCCTAAACACAATAAACGATAAAAAATATGGAGTTGGTCTTCTCTTAGATATGACCAAGGCATACGATAAGGTTCAACATCAAATTTTACTAAACAAGCTATATGCAATAGGAATCCGCGGAAATAGCCATAAATGGGTTAATTCTTATCTAAAAAATAGACGACAAATAGTAGAAGTAGAATCTAGTGATATAAATACAAAAGAAGTTAAAAAAGTATACTCAGAATTTAAAACAGTTAATGCATCAATACCTCAAGGAAGTGTCATTGGGTGTTTGCTATTCATTATTTACATTAATGAGTTACCAAAATTTATTCAAGAAAAGTGTGTCTTATTTGCGGATGATTTATCAATATTAATGACATGTGAAAATGATGATAATATACAACAAAATATTAAAAAATTACTTGATGAAATAAATAACTGGATGAAAAACCATAACCTAGATATAAATTATAACAAAACTAAAATTATTACATTTCACCCACACCAAAAAGCACCACTTAATATAGATATTACATACAACTCTATTAATTTAGAAACAGTTACTAACTTCACCTTACTAGGATTAGATATAGATACCCACGTAGACTGGAAAGCGCATACTCAGAGAATTAGAAATAAACTAGCTAGATTTACATATGCACTATCAGAAATAAAAAGAACTACGGATCTTCAAGCCGCACTTTCGACATATTACGCTTATGCCTATTCATGGTTAACATACGGCATAATCATGTGGGGTAATAGCACAAATGTGTCCACACTTTTCACCCAACAGAAAAAACTAATTCGCATTTTAGTTAACATTAAACCAACAGATAGCTGCAGACCACATTTTAACAGACTAAAAATCCTCACTATACCTTGCATATATATATTAGAAGTTTGTAAATTTGTTAAGACCCACCCCACATTTTTCAAGACACGCGAAGATATCCCTACAAAGTATTCACTACGCCATAAAAATAGATTAATGATACCTACTTCCAATCTTACTAGTCATTCCAATAGCCCATTCGTAATGTCCATTAAAATCTTTAACAAACTACCTTAAAAAATGAAACTAACTATAATAAATTCGTAAAAGATCTCAAATCGTTCCTAATAAATAAAAGTTATTATTCAATAAAAGAATACATGGAAGATAAAGTAAAATAATGTTGGTTCTATAATTTATTAAGTATTAACTACATATTTGATCTCACCTAAATTTATTGTTATTTAGATACTAATATTGTTATTCACAATTTAAAATATTTATTACAAACGTTTATCTTTCTGTTTTGTATAAAGCTTATTTATATTATAAGTAGAGTCATTAGTTTTAAATTAATTTAAGGCTACCCTCTCAAAATGTTGCTGTGCCCTAGCAGGGTGTCGTTATACGGGTTTTATAGTGTTCTGCATATTGTACGACATTGTAATTCTAACATCTATGTATATTGACTTATGCAATAAACGATTGAAATTGAAATTTTCCACAGTAGTCGTTAATGTTATCGACAGGAAACGTTGCCTCATTGTTTTGTAAAAGCTTTACAATAATAAAGTTATGAATAAAACAAACCTTGACGAGCATGAATGGAAAACTTTCTTATCTAAGTGTAAGCTACTACTTTCCGATAAAGGAGCCTTGTTATTATAAACCAAAGCAAATAAAAACTAATTATTTCACCATTAAGGCTCCGCCCACACATCGAATTTTACTCGCGTACGGCGATTTTTCTCACGTGATATTTTATTTTGTATGAATAATCAAGCGATATTTTTCCGTCAGTGCGGATACTTGTGCTACAAAAACGAGTGACGTGGTACAAATGGCCGTTTTACGGCCATTTACGCTCTGCCTACCCTGTAAGGGATATAGGTAATAATGTATGTATGCATGTAAGAAACCAACGTTCCGAAGCCACGGCTTTTTTGAGTAGCTTAAATTAGCGAGAAAGGAACATAAACAGTGTGCCCTCTTGAGACGCGCCACGAAGCGATAAGTATTCCAAACACCACAACACAAGTAATTAGGTAAACAGTAGCGACGCGTGACCCCCATAGTGATACAATTAAATTAATTGCATTTGTACGATCAGAAGCACACCAACCTACCCATTTGAGGGATGAACTTACACGAGTTGTTCCTAGGAACTGTATGGGTCAATATTTGAAAACCGTTCTTCAGGTCCTTTGACTGGCGATTTTTTTATTTTCGTTTTATGGTTATTTTAGTATTGCATAATTATTAAGACCTTAATTCGAAGTTATTAGTGAAAAATCACTTAAATCTAACCACACGTTTCGTCAAAATTCAATTTTGAAATTTGAGGTGCACGTCAACAGGACATTTTGCGCCAGTCAAAGGACAAAATGAGCTGAAACTCTTAAAATTTGCTTTTAACTAACTAAAATTGAAATAAAAGACACCGCTGCCAATCAGGCACACAATAGAGACACCACGAGGCTACCTGAAACATGACGAGCCAGCTTGAGATATGGCGCAGCCAGCCTAAGAGACCAATAGGCAGCCTGAGAGGCAAAGCAGTGAGCCAGAGAGACGATGTAATCATCCTGAGATATGACACGGCTAGCCTGCTACATGACACGGCCAGCCCGAGATACGATGTGGGCAGCCTTAGAAATCACGCAGACAGCCACAGCCACGAAGCCATCAGTCTGAGACAAGACGCCAGACCGAGTGGCCTGTACCTGTAATGCAACGCAGTCAGTCTGAATGAGTCATGACACGGTCAGCCTGAGATACGACGCGGTCAGTCTTGAGACACGACGCGGCCAGCCTGAGGTAAGATGCGAACAGCTTGAGAAACGATGCAGCTAGCCTGAAACACAATAAAGTGCGCTTGTGATAAGAAGCAGCCATTTTGAGTGACTACTAGGCATCCTGTGACACAGCGCAGTCAGTGAGACATAACGAGGCTAGCCTGAGACAAGAATTAGCCAGCCTGAGACATAAAGGAGACAGCTGAAACACGCGTATAATGGCTGTAGGTTTTGTGCAAAACTAGAACAATCAATTGCAGAAATTTCATCGTAATAATGCAGTGTATAGTCAGTCAGTTATGCATGAAGAAACGTCTTGCTAGCAAGCACACGTGTAATTCTGTAACTATGGTGGTTTGACTAAAGTTGTGCAGCTCTACATAGGTAAAAACCATACATTAGTAGGTACAACGAGCAACAAAATGAAGCCAGCCCAAGTGACTACTAGGCTGTCTGAGACACGACGTAGTCAGTCTAAGAGATGATGCAATCAGCCTAAGACACGACGCGGCCAGCCTGAGACACCACGAAGTCAGCTTGAAAGACGACACATACAGCTTAAGAGACGATGCAATCCTGAGACATGACGCAATGAGTCTGAGACACGACGCAGTCAGTCTAATCTAAAGATACGACGTGGTCAGCCTAAGAGGCGATGTAATCAGATTAAGATATGATGCAGCCAGTCCAAGACAACACTAGGCAGCCTGAGACATGACACAATAAACCTGAGACACAGCGTAGTCAGTCTGAAAGACGATGCAATGAGCCTGAAACACGACACAGCCAGCCTGAGATACGACGATGTCAGCTTAAAAGATGACACATTCACCCTGAGAGACAATTCAATCAGCCTGAGACATAACGCAGCCAGCCTAAGCAACTAACCAAACACATGAGAATTGATGAGTGACTCAGACTATCAACACGGCAAACGGTGCTGCTCACCTCCTAGAAACCCTTAATATCCACGACCATTGGGCACCAGCAATATCCACAGAAACTGGGCTGACATGGGGTGGTGCTATTCATCTCTGTAGACCCGCCACAAAACACAAAAGTATGCACAAAGAGTACAAAACCAATCAATTAAATAACATGTGTCCTTTGACTGGTAAGAAATGTCCATTGACTGGAGAAAATGCCAGTCAAATGGCGCCAGTCAAAGGACCGAATTTTATGTTTTTTGTGACTTATTCGTAAACTATTAAATATGATCAAAATTTGTAAACAAATCTTTAATCTCAATGAAATATGTGACATTATGTTCAAAGAATAATTTCTTTGTAATAACTCTTTCACTTAGAAAACATGCCCAGGAAAAGGACCTGACGCAAGTATAAAAATATGACCCGAATACTGAAAACCTCCTATTTTATTTTGGGAGTGCCAAGGAGCCACCTGTTTGCTCTCCTGAGATTACGAAGAGTTCCTGGCAGAAGGAGGAAACAAGAACTAGCTAATAGTTCTCTTAGTTGCAACATACGAATCGTTTAAGACCACGCGTTCAGAAAACACAAAAACGTGTGACCAACATAAAACGACAGTTTTATCGGTGAACACAGTTAAATATTGTACTACTTATAATTTATTACAAATCTACATTATATAAGGATTATTTTAATAGGTAAAATATTCCATCATGTCCAGCTAGATAAAATTCTACACGTGTTTGAATTTTGGAACAGCTAAGTGTGACACGCGAAGAACGCGTATTTTGCCCCCGATTTCAGGTTTCAAATCAAGTTTTAGTTAAATATATTTTATATATTGTGGATGGAATTTAACTTTCCAGATAGCCAATTAAACATTCTTTCATATGAAAATTAGTTAAACTCTGTAAGTCTTATAACTTTGAAACAATTAACGTGTGACCGCAAATTTTGACCTCTCAAAGATTCACCCGTATGAAAAACCAGTATTCAAGGTAAATCCTTCTGACAACAAATTTTTGTATCGAGAAATAAAAGATCTTTATCTTGACGACATTTTATTGAACTAAGGTAAGTACTTATATTACTACACCTCGTATACTACTAAAACATCTTATATTAATAAGCACACAACATTCATTGAAATTCACGTTCTTCAGGAAGGTATATTCTGTAAGTTGCGTAAGCTTGGAAGTTGATATAGTAACCAAAAAAACAGACGACTTATTTTTCTCTAGGTTTTCTTTCTTGCTTATTAGTCCTATGGTTTTGTAAATGTGTTTTCTATTCTACTTTGGCTTGTAGTGCTCCACGACTGACTTGAGTCTCTGGCTGATGCGTTGGGACATCCTCAGCGTTGTGGCTTCTGGCAAGCTTGGCGACGAAGGTCTCTCGGGCTGTAAGAAATAAGGGTCATCTCATCATCAGTGTTGCCAGACCGTCCCAAACGGACGGTTTTTTGTCCCTTTTTCCCGGAGATAGACCGTCCTTTTTTGTACGTTTGCATCTACCGTCCCTTTTTGGACGGTCTAGGCCTAGACCCTCCTAGTTCTAATAAATGATCTGTTATAATTTTGGACCAGAAAACGTAGTTTTTTTTATTCGAATCATGTAGCAAAAGGATTTGGCGATGACTATATGTTATGTATGGCCGTATGCAGTGAAATTTCAATAAAATATTCGCTACAAATTGCATAGACATTAGACACAAAAATGATACTGACCCTGCAGATTTCTGAAGATTCCTCTGTAACCTCTGGGAATTTTGCAGCAGTTTGTGCGGAGTAGAAGATATTGGGGTTATCATCGTCATCATCGCTGTCAAAATCGTCTGAATCATCCGAGTTCGACTGTAGAAAAGAAAGGTAAGTATTTTACTACTTTCATATTGCCATTAAAATAAATAATATTACCATTGTTACCCACTGGCCTGTAACGTCCTACTGCAGGGCAAAGGTCTCCCTCCCTTTCTTCAATTCTTACCTGTTTTGGACTATTAAAATAAATAGCAAATATAGAAAACCAAGGGAAAAATAAGCTACCTCAGTTTGGTCATAGGACTTTTCCAGGTACTTTCATCGACTCTGATTGAATACCAGCATCCAGCTGCTCGCCCAATATTTGGAAGGCACTCGACCCAACTGATAAAGATTCCTGACAGTAGAACAGCAAAACAAAAAGAACTATTTATTGCTGGACATGGGATAAGTATTAATAATAACCATTGTTTAGTTTCGTACCATACGTTTTGTAGTTTCGCGCCATTTCGTCTGACACCGGCTAGTCGGCCGACGCCATCTTTTTTCCTTTGTCAGTTCTGTCGGTTCGATAACCACGCGGCCGTCGGCGATATAACCTTACTTTTTAGTCACTCGCGCGTCCAGTGTTAGCCACATATTTTTAAGTAATTTCTCATGCGGGAGAAGTCCTTTGGTTCGCGTATTGTACAGTAAAACGTGTTGCTGTCGCGAGCAGTGGTGTGCGGGAGAAATCTTTGTTTTTCGCATGCGCAATTGCTGCCAGGGAAGAGTTCCCTGTTCTTGGGCAGTAGTAAACCAAGTGAATAGTGGTTTTGTAGTGCGCTTTGAATGCGAACTGGGCAGGATTCTTATTGAGGGCCAACGTGGCCGAACTATGAACAACAGTGAACCCAAGTGCTTGTGAAAACTAAGGTGAAACCAAAATTGCTGAAGGGACGGAGTGCCACACGAGCTGGTGTCCGGGTGCAGTAAGTCTAGTACCTAAATTCCAATCCAAATGTCTTCCTCCAAAACCTGATACCTTTTTTCCTGTCAAAAACTAGACTTACAAGGAAACGGCGGCGTCATGGTTCGCACGGTAAGCAATTCGCTGCTAGGTCCTGTTTAAGTAGACTTTGGAAACAAGAATTTCTCGGCCGGAAACTTTCCGGAACAAAATTCTCTCATTAAATTTATTTTATTTAGCTATAGTAAAGAGCACTACGAATCGTAGTCAAATGTTGTTCGAGGCTGATCGACCATTTAGTTTTAGATTTTAAGATAACTTTAATTTGCTTCCACTGCGCTAAGATCAGCTTCGGAATCAAACATTTTCTGGTAGCAGAGCGTGGTTGCTTTATTGCAACATAGTTAGCCGTAATTTAGTATTAAGCGTGTTTTTTATATTACCCACATATTTTATTAATTTTGGAAAATATTGTTTCGGTTTTTTTTGTGACTGTATTGTTTGCCTAGTGAACGGTACCTTATCGGTAAGGTCTAGGCCAGTCAACTAACATTTATTTTGTGGTATTTGTTTATTGGTTTTCGTTTTATTAAGTCGAGTGTGTAAAAGTTGGTACCATGGCTCCCTCGATCGCCAGGTATAAGGCTGCTATAAAGACAGAATTAAGGTGGTTTACTACCACAGCGGCAATGATCGGCCGCGAGGACCGGGAGGACGCGCTCTTGAAAAGTGCACTACAGGCAGATGAACGGGTTCGGGTTGTGTCGGAACACCTCACAGAGTGCCTCATGCTCCTTGAGGAAGCTCCTAACCCTGAAGATAAGGAGCTGGTTGAGGGCGATGTAAGCCAGTGCTTGGAGCTGGCACAGGACATTGCGCAGGCAGCTGCGGACATATCTAGGCGACGTGACTGAAAGGAAAAGCCATTCCGTGGTAAAGTGGGACAAGGATTACAGGTGCCTCTTCCGCCTGTTACGGTTCCAGTCTTTGCAGGCGATTACGCCGACTGGCCGGCGTTTGAGGACCTGTATAGCAGTGTGGTCCACACACGGACGGACATAACGCCGGCGTACAAGATGGCTCAGCTGATGTCCAGGCTACATGGAGAGCCTCATGAATTGCTGACGCATTTGGCTGTCTCGGATAGCAATTATGAGGTGGCGTGGAAGATCCTTACCGACCGGTATCGAAACAAGCGCCTGATTGTAGACAGGCTGTTAGACCAGTGGCTGTCAATACCAACCATAACGCGAGGTACGGACCTCCGCGAGAAAATCTTCCACCCAGTCAGTGTCGCGGTCAGCGCACTAGAGCGACAGGGTTTGCCAGTGGCGGGCTACGGTTATATCTTGGTCCACACAGTGCTTCGCCGCCTGCCGAGCGAAATGGTCGCTCGATTCGAGCAGCTCCATGGGGCAAGTCCTCGGACCACCTCCCGACCTACGAGGATCTGAAGTCGTTCCTCGAGGCCGAAAGCAGGCGAGTGGACGTCCAGGCTGGTGAAGCCCCACGCAAGGAGACCTCTGCCCTCGCCACCCGGAACGGCCGGGTGCACCGGCGCGAGGAGGCAACAGTAGGCAACCCAGGCGGTACAACACCGCATTGGAATCAGGGTGTGCCTACTGCAGGGAGACAGGCCACGGGGTGGCAGCGTGTCAGGAGTTTGCTGCGCAGCGGGTTCAGAGGAGACGGGGTGTGGCACAGCAGAGGCGTTGGTGTTTTCGGTGCCTGGGGCCGCATCAGGTGCGAGTGCCCTTCAAGCACCAACTGAAGGTACTGCCAGGGTGCCCACCATCCGCTGCTCTGCATGAATCGCTCCGGAGACGCCGGGGGCAGCGCTGGATCGGGTCAGCGAAGGGAGCCTGCCCACCAAGGGAGGGAGCAACGCTCCCCACCCCCTCCAAGGAGGAGCCCACCTCCGCATCAGTCACAGGGACAGGCAGGGGGACGTCAACAGTCGGAGCCCACTTACCAACGGACGTGGGGACGATCTCCACCACGGCAGCAGGTGCCGGATTGGGGAGGAACGACACGGGAACATGGCCATGGACACCCATCCCAGGTACGGGATCAAACGGGCGGGTGTCAGGGGAGCACTAGGCAGCCACCAGGGTACATGCAGTATTCTGCGGGCTTGAGCCACCTGGTTGGGTCTCAAGACCCACGCATGCCTCCGCCTATGCCTGAGTACCCGCGGCTACAGGCGCAACCTCGGTACGGACGTTTGCCGTCGGGGTACTATAGAACTCCAGCCATGGCCTTTATGGGCAGACCTCCTTACCAGCAGGAGTGGGACCCATACACGGGTTTGGGTAGCGAGGATACCCCGCGGGACGCGGCCTCACCGCGTTTAGATTCCCGCTAGGTAATCGCCGCCTACTCATCAGCTTCGGCTCCCCGTCCAATCACGGTACTTTTGCCAACGGCTAAGATTTGGGTATGGGGATACGGTGGCCGGACCATTCAAGTAAGAGCCCTACTGGATACAGGGGCTCAGGGATGTATTGTATCGAGTAAGCTGGTGAGTAGGCTAGGCCTAAATGTACAGCCAAGTGCGGATGAAGCTGTAGGCATCGGGGCCTAAATGTGCCTGACATTCGGGGTCAGACGAACTTTGAGTTCGCATTAGGTAGCACATGTACAGGGTCAGCTATCAAGTCTCAGCCGTGGTGCTGGATGAAGTGGTTGGGAAACTCCCTCAGGTTAGGTTACCACCAACGGTACGAGGGTTAACCACAGGGTTGGAGTTAGCTGATCCTGATTTTGATACTCCTGGTACGGTGGACGTACTTCTCGGGTCAGACGTCCTCGGGAGATTATGGTGCGGTAGGAAGAAGGTACTCCAGGAAGCTGGTTTGGTGGCCGTAGATACCACAGGGGTATGTTGTTTTCGGCCCAGTTTGGAGACCTCAGGACCTACCAGAAGGGATACGGTCCTCTATGGTAGTGTGCTGTCAGAGGTGCTGCAGAGGTTTTGGGAGTCTGAAGAGCCGCCCACGGCGGACAGACGGAAGCCAGAGGATGACGAGTGCGAGTTGTTCTATCAATACAACACTGCGAGATGCCCGTCAGGCAGATTCGTGACCAGGCTACCTTTTCTCCCAAACCGCCCCGCTTTAGGTAGTTCGCGACAGCTCGCGGAACGGAGACTACTCGGAATGGAGCGGAAGATGAGGCGAGACCCAGCACTTCGGCAGAAGTATATAGAATTCATGCGGGAATATATTCAATTGGGCCACATGTCGGTGTCCAGCCTGGATTGGAGGTGTGTCGAGCATTATTACATTCCACACCTGGCTGTCTTGAAGTCACCTGAGGCGAAAATACGGGTGGTGTTTGACGGTTCTGCTCCTACCTCGAATGGTGTGTCTGTGAACCAATGTTTGCACGCGGGTCCTAAATTGAACCGGGACATTGTGGACATTCTCACAGACTTTCGTTTGCACCAGGTAGCGTTCGTCGCAGACGTCAAAATGATGTTTCGCCAAACCATGATACATCCGGATGACCGTCGGTATCAGCTGATTTTGTGGCGTGAGAGCCCAGATGAGCCGATGGTCACATACGAACTTAACACGGTGACGTATGGACTTAAGCCAAGTCCGTATTTGGCAGTACGTACGCTGCGAGTTTGGCCGCACGGGAAAGGGTAAGATATCCTCGAGCCGCAGCAGTACTGGATCGCGACGTCTACGTGGACGATATCTGCACGGGTGCTGATAGCGTGGAGCAGGCGCTAATTCTACGAGACGAGCTGATCGCGATCATGGGTTCAGGAGGTTACGAGTTGCGGAAATGGTTGTCCAGTTGCCCAGAGCTCCTGGCTGGTTTGCCAGGCGAGTTCCATCAGGACCCGCACCTCTTTGAGAACCCGGACAATCCAAATACGTTGGGCATCCTCGGGGTGCAATATAGGCCAACGCATGACGTATTCACGTACAAGATCGAGCCCGACCTTTGGAGAAAACTTGGACTAAGCGGTCGGTACTGTCGACAATCGCTAGAACGTTCGATCCTAACGGATGGATCGCCCCGGTTACGTTCATGGCGAAGTGCTTTTACAAAGGTTGTGGCTAGCCAACTTAGGATGGGACGACCAACTCTCCGGAGAGTTGTTGAAGGATTGGCTCAAGTTTGTGACCACCTTACCAGGGATTGTGCACATCGCGATACCTCGCAAGTTAGTCCCATCGGTGGGATGTAAGGCTACCCTACATGGGTTTTGTGACGCCTCGGAGCGAGGGTACGCGGCAGCTGTATACCTTCGGACAGCAAGTTCAACGGGAACTGTGCACGTGCGTCTGGTTATGGCCAAAAGTAAGGTGGCACCAGTCAGAACTAGATGGACCATCCCCAAATTGGAATTGGCAGGGGCAGCTCTTCTAGCGCGCTTGCTAAATCATGTAACCTGCAATCTGCGTGGTACCATCAACTTGGATGAAACGGTGTACGCGTGGACTGACAGTCGGATAGTTCTGTGCTGGTTGCAGACGTCGGTACATACACTTGAGGTTTTCGTGGCAAATCGGGTGTCACAGATTACGGGGTCGGAAACTCCGTTAGTGTGGAGGCACGTACCGGGAGAATGGAACCCAGCGGACTGCGCTTCGCGCGGGTGCAGGGCACCTGATTTGGTGAGTCACCCACTGTGGTGGGGACCTCAATGGCTAACTGAGTCGCCGCAGGAATGGCCATTCAACGAGTGCAGGGCGCCGCTTGGGCCACCTGATCGAGGTTTGCGAGTGAACGTGGGGCAACTCGTACCGAAGCCTAACCCAGCTTTCTTGCTGGAACGGTATAGCTCCTCGACAAACTTCTTGGGGTGACAGGTTGGATCAAACGGTTCGTGAACAACTGCAGGAAGCCTCAAGCAGAACGGAACTTTACACCTGTCCTCTCGCCTGCGGAACGGAATGCGGCTCTACGCTCATTAGTTAGAGTCGTCCAGGCGGAACATTTTGAAGAGGAGGTCAGGCTGCTCAGGGATGGACGTGGAAAGCTGAAGGGAGGAATTGTGCGCCTCAACCCATTCCTGGATGAGCAAGGTATGCTCAGGGTTGGAGGCAGACTTCGGAACGCTAGCCTGCCCTTTTCGGCTCGGCATCCACTGTTACTTCCAAAAGGGGACCCTTAGTTGAGCTCTTAGTCAGGGATCGTCATGAGAAAAACTCGCACGCGGGCTGTAATGCGCTATTGGCCATTCTACAGCGCGAGTTTTGGATCTTATCGGGACGACGAACGGTACGTAGCGTTGTGTTTAGGTGCTTGCCTTGTTACCGCTTGAAGGCAGCCACAATGCAGCCACAGATGGGAGATCTTCCACCGGACCGGGTGACGGAGGCCTGGACGTTTGCAGGTGTGGGAACGGATTTCGCAGGCCCTTTCATGGTAAAGGCATCACGCCTACGGAACGCAAAGTCTATCAAGGCGTACTTGTGCGTGTTCGTGTGCCTGGCCACCAAGGCCGTCCACTTGGAGCTCGTGGCCGACCTTTCTACGGAGGCCTTTTTGGCAGCGCTGGAGAGATTTACGTCGCGACGAGGGCGACCAGCGCTGATCAGGTCGGATTGTGGTACCAACTTTAAGGGTGCTGATCGGTGTATGAAGGAAATTGTAACGTTCTTAAGGGAGAACGAAGAAGCCATCAGCACGGGCCTCTCCCGTCAGGGCATTACCTGGGTGTTCGATCCACCAGCGTGCCCTCACTGGGGTGGTATTTTTGAAGCGGTTGTAAAGTCCGCTAAGACGCATTTGTTGCGCGTCGTAGGGCTAACAATTTTGACTTTCGAGGAGCTAGCAACCGTGTTTTGTAAAATTGAGGCTGTACTCAATTCACGTCCTTTGTGTCCGCTCAGCTCAGACCCAAATGATTTAGAGGCCCTGACGCCAGGGCATTTCTTAATTGGCCGCCCACTTAACGCCTTGCCGGAATATCCCTATACGGAGGTGAATAGCAATCGTTTGTCGCGTTATCAGTTGTTGCAGCAAATGACTCAAAACTTTTGGAAGCGTTGGTCGCTTGAGTACTTGCACATTCTGCAGCAACGCCTTAAGTGGACGGACAGGACTGAACCCCCCTGCATTGGGGATCTCGTTCTGGTTAAGGATGCCAACCTACCGCCACTGCGTTGGCGCCGGGGGCGCATTCTCAACCTGTTTCCGGGTAGTGATGGCACTCCTCGAGTTGCAGAAGTTCAGGTGGGGGATTCAGTTCTTAAGCGAGCAGAGCTACATTATCACGCCTGCCATGCATAGAGCGGACCGATGGGTCGGTCCGGGGCGGGTGAATGTTTAGTTTCGTACCATACGTTTTGTAGTTTCGCGCCATTTCGTCTGACACCAGCTAGTCGGCCGACGCCATCTTTTTTCCTTTGTCAGTTCTGTCGGTTCGATAACCACGCGGCCGTCGGCGATATAACCTTACTTTTTAGTCACTCGCGCGTCCAGTGTTAGCCACATATTTTTTAGTAATTTCTCATGCGGGAGAAGTCCTTTGGTTCGCGTATTGTACAGTAAAACGTGTTGCTGTCGCGAGCAGTGGTGTGCGGAGAAATCTTTGTTTTCGCATGCGCAATTGCTGCCAGGGAAGAGTTCCTGTTCTTGGGCAGTAGTAAACCAAGTGAATAGTGGTTTTGTAGTGCGCTTTGAATGCGAACTGGGCAGGATTCTTATTGAGGGCCAACGTGGCCGAACTATGAACAACAGTGAACCCAAGTGCTTGTGAAAACTAAGGTGAAACCAAAATTGCTGAAGGGACGGAGTGCCACACGAGCTGGTGTCCGGGTGCAGTAAGTCTAGTACCTAAATTCCAATCCAAATGTCTTCCTCCAAAACCTGATACCTTTTTTCCTGTCAAAAACTAGACTTACAAGGAAACGGCGGCGTCATGGTTCGCACGGTAAGCAATTCGCTGCTAGGTCCTGTTTAAGTAGACTTTGGAAACAAGAATTTCTCGGCCGGAAACTTTCCGGAACAAAATTCTCTCATTAAATTTATTTTATTTAGCTATAGTAAAGAGCACTACGAATCGTAGTCAAATGTTGTTCCGAGGCTGATCGACCATTTAGTTTTAGATTTTAAGATAACTTTAATTTGCTTCCACTGCGCTAAGATCAGCTTCGGAATCAAACAACCATTCATACAATAAAAAAATATGTATAGTAAAATTATATGAAACGTTTGTCATAAATTTTGAACAATATCGAAATGAAAATAAGTCATTTGCGTTTATATCAAGTATTACGCACCCCTGGACAGACATAGACTTCCTTTTGTTCTGCGTTTTACAACACCCATTGGCTGAATTAGGACGTTGCTTATGTCATCCAGCACCGCTATACAGACGGCATAAATTGCAGTCAATGGAAGCGCTTGGAAAGGTCTGAGGCTTGTTGTTGATATTGATGAATAATTCGATGATATTGAAGAAGACGATGGTGATAGTGATGATGATGAGTGATGACGATGGTGATAATGATGATGATGATAATGACGACGAAAATTAAGATACTTATCATTAATGATGTTAAATGAAAAGGATTTAAAACCAACCAATACCAACTAACTTTTGCTGAAGTCATTGTTCGGCTCGCAGCGGCTGATACCTTTTTCTTCGAGAACGATGATTTTGAATGAAAAGTTGATGAATATACTTACAAATAATGATGACGAATAGAAAATATCCAACAAGTATCAAACACCAACTGGTATCAAGGACTTCCTCTTGCTAAAGTCATCGTTCAGCTCCAATTACTCCAAGCGGCCGATAATAGATTACTTTATGATGATGTTGTTGAAAAAGATGACGATTATAATCTGAATGATGATGATGTTGTAAAATATGATGACAATAAAAATAGATCAAAAACTAACTGGCTTGGTCTTCTTCCTGTCAGGGTCTTCATTCGGCTCGAAACTCCCAATGCGAGTTTCATTGAACGTGGGGTCGATGCAGAACTTGTTGATCTCGTCCGAGTGGAAGACGAAATAGGATTTGCCTTGCGGGAGACATTGGCTGAGAATAAAGGATTGTGACATTTGTAACATAAGGAGCAAGCAGCAAACTCCACGCAATTAACGCACAGCACGACGCGCAACATGACATCTGTCAGACAAGCGATTTTCAGCCGTTATCGATGCGACGCGCGTCTCACGTGTGGAGCTTTGTCGCTTCTGTTTCATACATTTTTTATGGAAACGGTTTCATTCAAGCCTTTTGATGTCACACGTCTCACGTCTTCGACGGTCACTTGTTTGGCAGATAACATCTTACGTCTTCTCTATAGAGCTTGCACCTAAAATCGACTGTTGAGGCCAATCGGTTAAATGTTACGCAGACGCAATATTTTGTACACCTAATAAAGTTGAGCAGAGAAAAAGAGAAAGTGGAAATGTAACGCAAGGTGATTAACGTAGACTAAGGTATGGGGACAGGGTTTAAAAGAAAGAAAAAGCAACCCATAAAGTAGTCACCAAGTCCTTGATGTCTTAAAGCCTGATACCTTCGAGAATCCGACTGAGCTTAGGTTGGTTATTTACAAACTACACTGAAAAACATATGTAGGTATGTAGCTCCTGACACAAATTATGAAAATTTCATACCTGAGCATATGCGCAAGCACAAGCAACGCGCAGATCAAGACTGACATTACGGCGATGATTGGCAGATAGCCGATAATCTGTGTCGGCCTGTCACAGTCTGACAGGCGCTCGTCGTTCCTGTCAAGCATTGAGTTTTTAACCATCAAAAAGTGGGCCTGCTTCGTTTTGGAGGTATTTGAGCAGAAATTGATGATGAAAGCAAGATGTTGCATACACAGGGAAAGAGAGAGAGTTTTCCCTAATGGCAACCACGAATACATTAATATAGGATGATCCTATTCTAATAAGCTGGCACCATACATAACCAGCATTACAAAAAATACTTTGTCAAGGAGATCGAATGGCTTAGCTTAGCTACTATCTGCTCCCATTAAAGGAATCAATTTTATACTGACTGGTTGACTTTATTCATTTATTCTCTTTGGTGTTATCTTACATACCAATTGACAGTTCCACAGTTCTTGATCCCATCGCAGACGACGCCGTTGGTCATGCAGTAGTATTCATCGTCGATGGGATCCCAGCATTCAGTCTCGTTCTTGTTGCTTTTGCAGAACTTCTGTGACTTGGGTCTGAGTCTTGCCGTGGTCACTGTCACCTCATAGGAATAGGCCTGGAAGCGTCATTGAGTAACAAAATGGTATAACAATCCGAAAGGAGGTCAAGCTACTCATGAAACTGAACAATTTTGCACATGGAACATAGTTCGAAATATACAGGGTGTTAGGCAGAACGTTGGACATACGAAAAGAGAGTTTCTAATCATGATTCTGAACAACTTTTACTATGAGGCCACATGCGAATTAGCATAAAAAATTTTAGGTGTTCCATACATCTTTGCCGACTAGGTATGAATTTTTCTATGGAAAATTCAAATATTTTTTTGCGAATTCGCAGGTAGCGCCATAGTAAAAGTTGTTCAGAATCACGAGTATTAACACCCTTTTCCGTATGTTCAACGTTCTGCCGAACACCCTATATAGAAAAAAATCCTCCCATAGCAAATTAATCAGCGATCGACGTTTTTGTATGGGAGATCGAATTTTGTTTTAGTCATATTTCGTCCTATGTTCCACGGGGAAAGTTGTTCAGTTTTATGAGATTGTCCTTGAGAACCTTGTTATACCGATTTTGTTGCTACCTGTATATCGTTTACAGGCGAAAGTCCACTGGGTTTTCACTTCTACATGTTTGAAACTGAGGCGATGAATGACTAGAAAAATCCTGGTATCAGAGTTTTTACCGCCTACGGCTACATAAAAATGTTGTCATGGGTTGGTTCTAAACAACTTTTTGTACTACGTCGTACAGACTTGCTGAACTTACTATCGTTGATACCTATCGTACCTAGGTACCTTACCTTCGACTCATATTTTTTTGGCAAAAGCGAGTCAAGAGCTGAGCACTCTAAAGGAGCGAAAGTATTGAAGGAAAACTTACTTCTATATCGGTGTTGATGCTAGCGTTGCTTCTAAACTGAAACCGGAACCTTCCCCGGGTGAAGGCTGTCCAATAATTTGAGAAAACATTCTGAATTTCCAGCTCGTCTTCGTCGCAGATAGCAAAGCGGGAGTGGTACTTCATGACGTGGAAGGCTTAAACATTATGGCACAAATTAGGTTATAGCAGCTACCTAACTAGATGATTTGTTTACACGCAATGGTGCTAATCTATCCTGCCTGAATGAACAGGCTCCACCATACAATCGTTACCTGTTTTCGGTCTACGCAAAACTTAATGAAAACTCATACTTATCTCCGGCCCTGCGAAGACATTGCGTTACATAATGTTGATAATGCCATTACTCCTTAAGCTTGTTTGTTCTATTTGTGGTCTAACAAAACAAGATGCGCCAACCCCAACTGATTCGGTATAACGGCAGGCAGATGCTGAAGTAAAGTGAGCAAGAACCTTCAGGGTTGTGGTCGCAGTTGTACCCGATGGCAGTGGGGAACCTGATGACGACCACCATGTAGTTGTCTCTGTCTGTGTTGATGTCTACTTCGCACAGGTAGTCCACGTCTGGGAGCGTCTTCAAAGTCTTGAAAAAGCAGGACAGCAAAAAGTTAGGTACCCGTTTAAAAGCCTGCCTGTAAGAATCTAAGTGGGACAAAAGACTTCAAGCAACGCGGATTTTCCATGCCGTTCTAGTGAAAGGAATTTAAATCGACGATTCCTGGCGCACACGCCACACACATTGAAGGCATTTCCAGGAAAATCGTAAGAGTGACAGGTTGTCAGCCTGTCGAATCAAATTGTAAATAATACCCTCGACCTTAGTTACCATCTACAACACTCATGGGTAGAAATGGATGGGATGATGCTACTCTATGCCAGCAATACAGGGCAAACTAAATTAGGAGATAATACATACGACGGTAATAGTATCAGACAACCCGGCTCCAAAAGAAAGGTCGAATCTGAGTCTTTCAGATGAGGAACAGATATTGGTGATATCCAAAGGACGGTACAGCAACATGATTCCTCGAGGTCGCCCCAAAGCCACGTGAAATGACAAAATTATCGATAGCAATATTAAACTAGCTGAAGCCATTTTTAATATTGATTCAACTGAATCTGGATGGCTATGACTGTTAATCAACTGTTAATACGTTTTTAAAAGGGTTGTTCTGGTTATGTACATTTCTTTTTTTTTCGGAAAGCGTATGTGTAGCGGTGGACGTCCTATAACCAGATGGAAGATAATGTGATAGTTGCCTGTGATTTTTTAATGTTTTAAACATAAAATATAGAACATCAAAAAGTAACAATTGATAACCTTCCATTGATTCCAGTTTCACACGATCACTGAACCTGCAGTGATAACGACCACCTTGGGAGTACTTCGCGAGTTCAGGAAAAAACAGAAAAACAAAAGAGAGTGCTGATACTAAGTCATTAGCGGGGGATTATCACTGTTTTGCTGAACGTCTTCACGTTTCGTAGGGTTGGGAAACTGAAAGAAAAGGAAAATTTTCGGCTATGAGAAAAAGTGGTTTGCTTAAGGAAAACGACGAGCCTAATTTGTCAAAAAAAGCAGATGATCTGATTAATCGTAGCATAATCATCAACAGCCCACATCATAAATCGCTCCTGGACAAGAATCTCTTCCTTGTGTCAGTTTTTACGAATGGCAATTGTCAAAATATATAGGCGATGACCTTTTACTAAAAGTTTTACAAAATTGTTAGCTAAAATTGGGTTTCAAACTACAAAATACACTACAATAGGTCGATATTATGTAAGTACAAAGCGCCTAAATTCTCGGCTAGCCACCGAAGTGCCAACCCTACTTCCTAAAAGGCGTCCATTGCATAGGTCCAGAGTAAATTTCGACTTACATTGCTAGCTAGTTATAATAGGTACCTACATTATTATATTCTTTAGGCATTATATTCTTTTGTGTGGGTGAAGACGGAGCTAAACTCTGTGTAGTGTTAATTTATTTCTCTCTTCCTCCCTCTCTCTCTCTCTCCCTCTCCGCGAGTATTTTCTTAGACCCAGAGTCTCTTTCCAGGTTATATTGGAAGCGGACATCATTGTTGTTAGAGAATGTGCAAAAAGCATTCCTTGTGTAACGTATATCTCTACACCAAAGTATCATTCATCGGTTCATGGCAAGTAATGAAGAGAAAATGTAATCAAACTTTGCACAGTTGCTTCAGCACTGAATGCTGTATCTTAGTAATATTAAATCGCTTAGGGATATCACAGGACATCGACTGGTTGGTGTAGGATATTGTACCTATACTTGATAAAACAAACAAACGAGAAAGGTGCATTGGTACAGATGCAAAACTCTACCCACACCAATACTTAAAGTCTAGTTTATCATCGACTAGAAATGTATCAGAAACACAAGTCAAACTCTGCACAGTTGCCCCAGCCCTAAACGCCGTATCTTAGTGATTTATATCACCAACCGTGGCGATTAGTCGCTTAGGGATTATCCAGACGGGCGGCGATCGGGCGATTCCCGCTGATTTATTTGTTTCCAATGGCGTTGATTAAGACTGTAAGTAATTGGGAGTTCAGAGTTCTCG
Organism: Phthorimaea operculella; assembly: GCA_024500475.1. Lineage (NCBI taxonomy): Eukaryota > Metazoa > Arthropoda > Insecta > Lepidoptera > Gelechiidae > Phthorimaea > Phthorimaea operculella. The sequence goes on along the minus strand of JANFCV010000083.1, from coordinate 2,105,868 downwards.
AAGGGTAGGTTTTGGTTTGGCTATTACTTATTCGGCGTTAGTGGTTTGTTAGGACTTTAAAAGCTTTCTTGAATTCAGTCTCAGTCGAGAAACACACACGTAACGTCCGTTTATGCGTTATTTTTGCGGTGCATAACGCATGCGTTAGGACATTAAGAATTTCAACCTTATTCCCATACAATTACGGTTTATATCAAATGATCCTACAGACGCGACTCATGCGCTGATGCAGCGTTGTGCGATGCACAGCGCTAGCGAATGCTTCTATCAAACCGGTTGACATAAACTGTTTTTGTATGAAAATAAGGTGGAAAACTAGCATTTTCTTAATAGATACGATAGGTAGCGAAAAAGAACGCACAAAAGGACGTTACGTGTGTTTCTCGCCTTAGCCCAAGGTTAGCACAAAGTTCAACCACTTTTGCCCATAATACTAGCTTACCTAATGCTAACAAATCATCACAGTAATCATAACGTTTAACAAATTTACTTGATACTTACTGAATACTTACCAGAAAAATTCACAAGCATTTTGATTATACTTACCTACTTAATCTTAAATGCTTATGCGACGTAATAGTCTAGTAACTAACGTCACAGCTATTCGGATTGACCCATGAAGCTGAAAATCGGCATATAGGTACTTTTTGACCTCCTGATCAAAATTAGACATGGAACCCAGCGGGCACCACCCCCCTTAACCTTTTACCAACCCCCCTCCTTTACAAGGCGTAACTCTTGAAGTAATTGACTTGGAGGGTAGTTTTTATTTCGTATCGTGCGTGACATCTCACTTGAAGCTTATTATGCCCTAAAAATTACCCTTTAGGCCCCCGGGGGGCCCAAAAGCCCGAAAAGTGGGGTGTCCCGTTCTTATATGAGATTTTCTTATTTTCAAGCTATCGACTTCCAAGAGGTATCAAAAGTTGCGTAATTAGACACAGATTGCAAAAACCTAAAATATCTTTGAATAATATTCATTTTTAGGACTCTATCGATCGTTAAAGTGTTGTGACTACGAAACCAACATATTATTGTTTTTTAATGTTCAGCAAAGCCCTAAAGATGAATATTATTCAAAGATATTTTAAGTTTTTGCAATCTGTGTCTAATTATGCAAATTTTGATACCGCTTGGGAATCGATAGCTTAAAAATAAGAAAATCTCATAGAAGGACGGGACACCCTACTTTTGGGGCTTTCAGGCCCCCCGGGGGGCCTAAAGGGAATTTTTTATGGCACAATAAGCTTCAAGTGAGATGTCACGCATGATATGAAATAAAAACTACCCTCCAAGTCAATTACTTCAAAAGTTGCGCCTTGTAAAGGAGGGGGGGCGGTAAAAGGTTAAGGGGGGTGGTGCCCGTTGGGCTCCATGTCTAATTTTGATCAGGAGGTCAAGAAGTACCTACATGCCGATTTTCAGCTGCATGGGTCAATCCGAATAGTTATAACCAGCTATTGACGTTAGTTACTAGACTATAACTAAATTTAATGTTATGTGCTCCTTCCGAAATCACTTAGTCAGGATATTAACCAGGCTACTAACGCCTACACGGCCTCTTGTTTGCGAAATAGTTATAGGTCCTAAACGATTACAACCTGGTTCAGCCTACAACTATTCGAAGACATCAATTTCACCTACTCAAATGCCCTAATCTCGGTGAATATCTCTATAGCTCAGGTTTATCTCGACCAAGCCTTTCCTACTACATTGCTGAGGTCAATAATTCCTTGTTATGCAGCGTATATATATAAACTGTCATACTTTCGACATCTCCAGCACAGTGTGTTTTTAGGGTTTCGTAGTCTACTAGAAACCCTTATAGTTTCGTCAAGTCTGTCTGTCTGTCTGTCTGTATGCCGCGCCCTCATAACTCCGTCAGTTTTAGAGCTATCGACATCAAATTTGGTGTGAAGATAGATAATTGACCTAAATTTAGAAATGTTGAGAAAAAATATTTTAAATGTTTTTTGGACCCCCTCCCATACAAGTGAAAGGGAGGCAATTTTTTTTTCTCCTGTAATATTGAGTAGGGTATCGTTGAATAGGTCTTTCAAAACTAAGGGGAGGTTACTTAGAAACAAAGTCACTAAAATGTTTCTGTCTCGAGATATTTGCTTTTAAAAGGGGCGTTTTTGAGCCATAATTTGTTCCAGCTGTAACTCCTAAAGTATAAACGCTAAAAATTTGAAAATAATTTGGAATATACTTCTTAATCTGAAGTTACCATGAAAACTATAACGGATACTGTACATTGAAAGATTTCAGAAAAATAAAAGTTTTTCTTTTTGCGGTTGGTAAATCATACAGTTGCAAACAAACCAGGAACAAAATTAACTTTGTAACGCTGAATAACCTGATATTTAAAAGTTGACTACGAAACCCTATTTGTGGGCGTGTCTGACACGCTCTTCGCCGGATTTTTCTCGAGGCATTAAAGACGAATGCCCATTTGTGGGCTATGTTTTTCCATTGCCTCAAGGTGATACCAATATTAAAATTATTTTTACATTTAATCTTTGCTGTTTCGCCTTAAGAAAGTGTTTATAAAACGGGTAATTTAATTTTATTTATTACTAAATCTTGTATTGATTGTTCATGAAACTAGGAAATCAACCAAACACGCGCTAGAAAGCACAAAGAGTTTTATTATCTAAGCAACTCATATAATCAGCCAAGTAATATAATGTACCTATTTGACCAGATTCTTTTTGGTTACAAAATGACACAAAAATGACGTGAATTATCTGTCTGTTTCTGGTTGACGTTTGACGGTTTGTTTTTTGAATCACATTCCTTGTCATAAGTCATAAATCATAAAATAATATTTCAATTTGTATATTTATTTCAATTGACCAATTTTGACGAAAATACTACAAATGTTACCATTATGGTCTTGCCAAACAAGTTTGTTGAGAGTTTATTTAGATAAGTTCATGTTTCACACAAATCAGGTAATTACCTCTGTTAGATCAGTGATGGCTATGAAAGGGATGGAATCAGAGAATGGGCGGCAATATTCCCCGTAAATTACGTTGAGCTCGCCAATCCGCCTGCCAAGCGTGGTGTGGTGAGTATGGAAAGATGATGGAAAGTAACCTTCCCCAAATTGCTGTGTTCGGAGACACAATTGATTCTGGATGTTTATACCTACCGTATTGATCTAAATATTACTAGCAATCATGTGCTGCCAGGCCTGCCGCATAATCAAGGCACCCGCATGGTTAATAATGTTAAAGAGAGATAATAATTATTTTGTTTATGCATTTTAGGTCTCAAGGATGGAACGTATACTAAATGCAGTTTTTATGATAGTGCTGCAACAAGGAAAACGATACGACATAGGTACCTACTGCTATGAGGCTATGACATGGTTGTGTGACGACCGCCGCCGTCTGAGCCCGGAACCTTTACACCGCAGTCAGTTGCACTACCACCTGCATCATATCAATCAACCAACAAGTAGCAATAAAATAAAACTTTTTTTTTGCATTATTTATTGTATTTTACTTGCTATCCTATTTACCCAGCAGAGGAAGTGAATAGAAGGTAATGAAATAAAGAGCCTTTTTACACCAGAGATTTTGCTCCGGCGATTTTTCGGTGGAGAGCGATCGCGACGAGGACGCGACGGTTCGCGGCGACTAGCGGCATACACGCAGCTATATATCACTGCATTATGCGTTCTCGCTGTAAATACAAAGTGGGATGGTTGGTATTTAATTCACAAAATGGACTCTTATGACAAGCACGCGGTGGTTACGTGGCGATTGAAAAATCGCGATGATAACGCTGCGTGCATGCTGCGATGCGAGCTGTCGCCCGTTCGTTGCGATCACGTTCCGTCGAGTAATAGCCTGAAAAAAATCGCCTGTGTGAAAGAGCTCGTAGACTCGTAGTGCTCGTCACTTAGGCTCAGAAACGAATTCTGCAAGTGCCGTATTTTGGAAATTATCTCATAATCTTTACAGTGTTTCCAGTAGCCAGTAGGATTCGCTGATATTTAAGGGAATCTTAAATGCAAGTGTTAAATGTCAAAGTGTTAAATTATGAGATCAATCTGTTTTTAGGTTATGTATTATTTTTATAAATAACTTTATATCCCGGGTTTTTATAGAAAAGAAAAACTGGAGGTAAATAAGTGGTTATTTATTGTCCATTTAAAACTACTTCAGCTTTGAGGCATTTTAGACGGGAGCCCTTTGGCCCGTGGGCAATATTCTTTAGCAAGATATTTTGTAATTTAGCATTAATTATCGAGATATGCAATCTAGCTTTATTTATGATTTACGGCGACATAAATGATGTAAAAATAAAACCTTATCACAGGCACAAAGTAAGTATTGGCTAGCTCTCTATTTTGTGTCACAGGCACGAAAGCAAAAGAGCACCAGCAGCTTGCCAGCAGCATTTTACAGCATTTTGGCACCACCGCTTGCCAACGTGCCTGCCCGGTCCGTCAGTTTTGACTATGGTTTTGACAAAAGGCCTTAAACTAATAAGTGTGAGTATCTAACTATGGTATCTAATGATGAGTATTTATCGACTTTATGAATTAAATCATCACACCACTGAGTGGGCTGAACCGGCGCTTTTTGTATAAACGCTGGAATTTCTCTTCTAGTTGAGCGAAAGGATCTCTAACTAAACAGTAAGGGTGAGAATCCACCAGAGCTGTGCGAGGTAGCGAGGCGGTGAGCGAGGAAAAAATCCACCAATAGAATCACTTCATTTTCCTAGCCTCGCTCAGCTCAGCTCTGGTGGAATAGGGTTGAGCGAAGCGAGGCCATTCTACATACAAAACAAGCGAGAAATGTGTGCGAGGAATGTGTAGCGAGGAATGTGTAGCGAGGAATGCGTTGCGAGAAATGCGTTGCGAGGAATGCGTTGCGAGAAATGTGTTGCGAGGTTTCCACTACATCGCATTCCCCCCGCTCACACATTTCACAGCTTCGCAACGCATCCTCGCTCCGCACATTAATGCGCATTTTGACAGCTCCGCTACGCATCCTCGTACGACACATTTTACTCGCACAGCTCTGGTGGAAACCCCTACACATTTCCACAGCACAGCTACGCATCCTCGTACGACACATTTTACTCGCACAGCTCTGGTGGATTCTCACCCTTAATCGACTCGTGCGCACATTGTCCGTCGAGATTAAGACCGCTTCAGGCTCATGGGAACCCACGTTGGTATCAGAACTAAGATTATTGAACCGTATTTCAATACTTTACTAGAGAAAGTAGAAAACATGAACAAGTGAGTACTGGGCATACTTGTATGTAGGGTACCTAAACGATACGAAAGATGGTTCCGCGTTTCGGAGGGCACGTTCGATAAAATAACACAATAACACATATGGCGACGGTCGTTACGCGCCCATGTCAGAGGCCTACTACTTAAAATGAGTAAGTAAGTAGTTAAAAATCTCTGGATAATTCGTCAACTCGCTTAAGAAACTGAAAAAGGATAGGATTGTTCAATTTATGGAATATTTGGAACCAAGAAAATAGGCGAAAAGAAATTCGGAGGAACCACAGTTGAATTGAGTCGTTAGAACTTGCATTAAGAACTTACAATTCAAAAATACTTTTCTCCGCATGCAGAGGCAGCTTTTTTCGGATATTTGTAAACCAGACTTTGACTCTTGACCCGGTAATATCCATCCATTTCGTAAGGCAGTGTTTGCGCTAGGTAGCTTATTTAGGTCTTAAAAGCTAGTCCGCATATCAAAGCCCAGCTTATTACAACTAATTACAGTGTAATTAGTAATTACAATGACGCAACGTGGCACAGAATAAACAAACCTGATTGCAGTAACATCGTGCTCAGATTGAGAATATTTCAGAGGGAATCCTACGCACGAGAAGACTGAAGCCGTGGAAAAGTCGTCGCTATCAAACTAAGCGCACACTGACTACAGTGACAATATTATCTTCTTTTACATTTAAGAATATTTTAAGTAAGTATCTATACCTACAGAATAAAGCGCGTTTATGTACATTGATTTGTTTTAGGTCATTTGTAGACGTGTTGCACGTGTTGATGTATTTGGCAACGATCATGGCATCATGTGAAAGACACTTTTCCTCAAAAAACCACATAAGGCAACATTATTGTTTACTGCTTCATTCTGGTAGCTCGAGGATTTCAAGAGATCTCTGTTGCCCTGAGCCAGCATGACGCCGATGAGAGCATTACGAATCAGTCATCACTACAAATTAAACTTCTCTAAAGAGTTTTTATGGCTTCACTCTGATTTCTCAAGGATCCCTCTGAACAATATCCTTGCTCTGAGCCAGCATGGCGGCGATGGGCAGCGTTACGAATCAAACAGCAACTACAAGTATATATAGCTATTGTGACGAGTCTTTCACGGCTTCACTATAATTGTTTCTCTCCCCCTCTGGAAACATATCCTTGCTCTGAGCCAGCATGGCGGCGGTGGGCAGCGTTACGAATCAACCACCAGTTACACGTGTAATTACAGTAATTATTATTTATTACTGCATATTGCTGTCCTGCTGAGCAATTCTTGTATTCGTTCTTGGTAAGCAAATGTCTGTAAATTAATTTTAATGTTCATAAGCTCATAATGAACGAAGTCAAATTAACGAAATCACTTGAGAATATACCTACCTACTTTTAATTAAGTACAAATATTTTTTCAAAGGAGTGTTCTGCTCACAAAACTGAACAACTTTTATTAGAAACTTATATATTTATTCTTTCCTTTTCCCTGAAGGTACTCCAAGTCTAGAAAAGTTTTGTAGTAAAAAGAGTGGGTAAAGTATGCCCTCTGTGGCCAGTAGATAATAGTCCCATTCGTCTCGAGGAAGCGCAGTCACATACTCATTTGTAAAAGTCTACGGACTCACCGAGTTCTGGTTTCTGGAATAGGTATGCGAGTACGTAGAGGTAAACATATATAAGGTCCTATTAAATTCACTGCAAATATTTTAGGGGCACATCAAATAAAATATAAGCATGTACAGGCAAATTTTTAAAGAAATCTACACGCTAGTTTTCGAGAAAATTGCATTTAACTAAAAAAAACAAAACGAAAAAAGTACACCCTATTTGTCCTAGAAACACACACTTCGATGAATTTAAATTACGCGCCAAAAAAACGTGCTGTGATTGGTTGGTTGTTAGTGTGCGTGCTGCGTAAGTGAATCCTGTCTGCGTGGCGGAACGTCAGTCGGGTCAGTCAAAGGATGTTCACATAATTAATTAAAAAGTTTGTTTGAAAGTGAAAAAAAAATCTAGCGTCTAGATTTTTTTTAAATGCCTTAGACGTTTTTCTTATACATATTTACGCATGCCCTTAAAATATTTGCAGTGAATTTAATATGACATTATATTGTCTTCTTTGCCCTTGCGGAATAAGCTGAAGGATATTCAGGCTAGGGATTGCAATCCCGCAATGCGGGATCCGCAATCCCGCGGGATCCCGCGCTATTTTTGGTCTTGCGGGATCCCGCACCTTCAAAACGCGGATCCGCGGATCCCGCACATTGAAAACCCGCGCCAAAAAATATGTCCTAACTATCAAAACATTCTAAACTATTTGCGTAGAAGCTGAAAGAGCATTTCTTACTTATGGTTCTTTGAGACGCAGGCTGGGTGATACTCGTAAAACCTCTTTGATTAAGAGCATTCTTCTATAACTTATCAGTTATCTAGACGCTAGAGTTAAAAAACTTTGACACCAGGGTTCTTCGTGTCGTTGTGAACGACTCGGTGTCCCACACGAAAAGAAGTTATCTTATCACCATAGGTAGCTAATTTTAGTCCCAGCTGTTGGCGGTAAATTGAAAATTTGTTATTTGACAAGTCTAGTGAAAGTTTTGATCTTAAAGTGACTTATTTGCCCCCTAATTATGATTTTTAGTCAATACAATATTAGAATTCATTCATATTATTAAAACAAACTGGCTAAGGGTGTGTCAGATACAAATAGGGTTTCGTAGTTTAAATATTAAGTTTTTCAGCGTTACAAAGTTAATTTTAACCGCAGATAGAAAACCTTTTATATTTTTCTTAAAAGTTGATTGGTATCCATTATAATATTTTTCATGATAACTTTAGGTTGAGACCTATTATCATTATTATTTTACAAATTTATAGACTCTATGCTTTAAGTACTTACAGCTGCTGGAACAATTTATGACTCACAAACGCCCCTTTTAAAAACGAATATCTTGAGATAGTAACATTTTCTCTCCTGGTTGTAAAATACCTATCCAACGATACCCTGCTCAATATTGCAGACAGATAAAAACATTTCTTGCCTGTCACATGTATGAGAGAGGGTTAAACAAATTAATGTTTGCAGTAGTAAGAATAAATGGTAAAATTGATCACAGCTCTAAATACGAAATAAATGCAATTTGATTACACTAAACTAAATTTTTAGCTAGTCATTTTAGCTCCACATGACATGCACGTTAATTTTTATTGGATTTAAGTCAATTTTTGAAGAAAAATCTGTATTCCAAATAAGACTTTTAACATCATTACAAAGATGCGGGATCCCGCGGGATCCGCGCGGGATTGGACCAATCCCGCAAATGAATCCCGCGGGATTGAATCAGGTGCGGGATTGCAATCCCTAATTCAGGCTGATATTTAGCAACAGGGTACGGGGTGGGGTGGTTGGACACTTTTTGGCAAGACGGACCGGATGGTAGTGTAAAGACGAAAATGGAAGGTTCCGCAGACATCCTGGTCTAGTCATGCAGTGGACTGCTATAAGGTAATGTGAATGATGACTTATTTCACTTTGCGACAATAGAAAACAGTTTACGCCGAAAAATTCTACGTGGTAGCTTTATTGCTGCCAAGCTACCTCAACTTTACAGTTTATTCAGAAATTGAATAAATACAAATCGTTATTACGTCATGAATGAATAAAATAAATTCAAGCCGTTATTAGAATCGCCAGTTCAGTTGATTTGGCTTCCAAGACGAACGCAGCGTGAAATGCAGCGGCATTGGATAATGCAGTCATTTATCTACCGGCCCTAGAGAGTAGAGGCTACTTTTACTATAATTATGTTATAGTTATTCATTTATTAGGTTCATTTTATAGTCGTACCTAAAGCATTCCCAAGGAGGGTTGACGTCTGGTAAGCGGCCGGTCGTAAAATTGAGCCAAAGCCGTTGCAACACGATTTTATGTTCAACAAAATGTACCTATTGCGCCGACCCCAAGTAATTGGGATAAGGGCAGGAAGATGATGATGATTTTATAGTCGTACCTACTCAGTACCTACTGCTTATTTAATAGACTCACTCGGGTCGTTGGACGACTTGGTGTCCCACTCGAAGAAGAAGAAGAATTAAATTATAGACTCAAGGTAGACTACCCAAAATTAAGCTGTAAAATGCAGTTCAAAAAATTTAATCTTTGTCAAGTGACCAACCTTTGACCAAGTTTTCTGGTTTAAAATGACTTGTTCTTCTTGTCGTGTGGGACATCAAGTCATCCAACGATCCGCTGAGCCAAGTCAGAGTTCTTCATAGATATGATTAGGAAATATAATTTAACCCGTTTTTGGATTAGTTCCAGTTCCAGACACATCACATCCGAATTTGGTAGGTATTCGGGTAAAATTATACGGACCTCACGTATAAAATGTAAACATTTGTTTTTGCAGACGTTTTTACTTCTTTGCACTTGAGTTTATTTCTAGTTACCTACAAAGAAAATGCAGGACACAATAATCTTACAAAAATATTGTTTCTCCATCAAATTACTGGCACTCAACAATATTGCTGGTGTGGAGGAGGACAATACAAACAAAACGTGTGTGCGGTGGCTACCAATATGAGACTGAGTGTACAAATACAAGGAGGGAAATAAAATAGAGATACATACATACATAATAATATATCACCCCTCTATCTCTTGCGAGGTAGGCAGAGCGTAAATAGGCCATTTACACCACCTCTGACAATTGTTTTAGAGTCACTCAGGGCACTCAGGCATGTCGCCTAAAATTGCAAACACAATCCTTTGTACTTTGTACCACAGTGCAATGCATAATTGTTGTCAGTTTTTACCCGAAAGAAAGGTTTATGTTTTTCCAGCGTATGTATGTAGGTATAACTATGGACAAGTGAATGCTGCTGTGCTGGAGGACAGTACAAACAAAACGTGTGTGCGGTGGTTTTCAATATCGCGAGACCGAGTGTACAAATACAAGGAAGATGCTTTCATACATATATCCCTTGAGGAGTAGGCAGAGCATTAAAAAACGGCTATAACACCACCTCTAACAATAGTTTGAAAGTCACTCAGAAGACTGTGTATCACTGTGTCGCCTAAAATTGCAATACACGTTTACTCTCAAGACGCTTAGTCGCTTCTTACAACACCCACGGGAAAGATATAGGGTGATGCTATTCTAAGCCGGCACCACACGGCACTATATAGGGGAACTTGTTGCTTCTTTTCTTCCAATCCTCTGTACTACAGTGCAATACACAATTGTTTTCAGTTTTTACCCGACTACCTCAGAAGAAAGGTTTATGTTTCTCCAGCGTATGTATGTAGGTATAACTATGGACAAGTGAATGCTGGTGTGCAGGAGGACAATACAAACAAAACGTGTGTGCGGTGGTTTTCAATATCGCGAGACCGAGTGTACAAATACAAGGGGGCATGTCTTGCAATCGTCGGTACTACAGTGCACTATAGTTCTATACACAATAGTTTTCAGTTTTTACACGACAGCTTCAGAAAGAGGGTTATGTTTCCCGAGCTTATGTACTTAGGTAAATTCTACAGCCTAAATGGCTAGGCGGATGTTGAATTACAGCGGTTTTAAAATTCATTGGACGGTTTTAAACGTAACTAAACTGAACACATTCTGGAAAAGCGTGTAAAAATGAGACGACACTGACGGAGAACAGAACTGAATGACATATCAACCGACGTGAGCCCTTCATGAGCCAGGCTCTAAAATAAAGAAGGAGATGACCGTACTTCTCTTTGTTTTATGACCCTTTTATGAACCAGACTTGCGGTAATTTTAATATTATAACGCTAACATTAAAATTACAGCAAGTCAGGTTCTTGGCTTTCTTGGCCTCTTTTCCCATCAACGAAGAAGTAACAATATCATCAAAGTAGTACAATAGTAACATACAGGGAGTAACAGAAAGGGTATAACAAGCCGAAAGGAGGTCAAGGTACTCATAAAACTAAACAACTTTCCCCATGGAACATGGGTCAAAATATAAAAAAAAAATTTGGACCTCCCATACAAAATCGCCGATGAGCTAATTGATTTACTATGGGAGGTCCAAATACAAACAAAATAAACTCTACAGCACATTACGCCTCAACTTCCGAATCACAGCGCACAAACATCTGAATTCCGTATTTTCCGGCAGTTGGAGTTGAATTTGGTTGAATATTGAATTTCCTCCACATCGGTGCGTTGCTTTGGCCCTACGTCTGATCAACGAAATTCTTCAGACAGTAACCTACAAGGACTAACTACAATAATTCATAAAAAACTCTTCTCAATCAAACTTTGCGCGTGCTAGAATACAACTAAATATACATAAGCGTGCCATGTTCTGTACACCGAATGAAAAATCTCTCTTTAGTTATACTTAATTTACGTAGTTTTAGCTGGTTCTGTTTAGGTACAGGCGAGCAACTTATCAAATCCTTGCTAGCTAATACTATAGCATAAGTATAAATCATTTTTCTTTGTTGATGTCTTATGTAGGTACTATCCAGCTGTGTCCCTACAGATCTGACAGCTATCAAAATAGGCTTTTAACTACTTACATAATTAGTAAGCACTCTTAAACTTGATTTAAGTAGGTAGTTTTCTGTGCATTTAGTTTTGCTTAAGCAAGTGCTTAGTTTTACTGCAATTAGTTTTTCATGGGGTGTTCTCAGGTTCCCTCTGTAACGTCTCCCTTTCTCTGAGGGCCCATATTTCCGAGTTATCATAAGTCGGGGCTGAACCGCCGGGAGGCTACACGGCAATGCTTTCCGAAGGATAATCTCGTGCACTATTTCATATTGTTCCCGCATTTTTAGGAATGGGTGGTTGGTTACCGTCAGGTTTTTTGGGACACCGAGCCGTCTAATCCAACGAACCCTAATGTCAGTTTATCAACTGCCTACTACTAGTAGCAGGCCTCTGACATGCTTGTGTAACGACTGTGGTCAAAGTACACAAAATATAGAGATTACAGAAGGTTCACTCGATCCTATTCAGAATTTTTGCGATTGTCTTTAGTTATATAGCCAGGGTTGCTGCTGCTGTCAACAATCTTAAAATAAAAGAATATCAAAACAGTAAAATCTGATACAAAAATGTCATATGATTCTGAGCCAATTTTAATCCAAGAAATATGACGTTCGTGGCAACCAACTTCTTAGTTACCTTGACTTCCCCTGAGATTCCGTCCGGTTATTTCCAGTTAAAGTAGCCGTCAATATCGTCGCTAGTGCCATCTGTATAAGCGCCCGCAGCCGTTTCCCTAATTTGTTTGTAAATGTCTCGAAGCACGGACATGTTTATTTTTGAATAATCAGGTACCTCAGCAGTAATATAGTAACCAGACTGGAAACACAGTAATGAAATGAATATATCAACGTTGTGAGTGGCTCGCAAAAAATCGAACCCGAAATCTTTCCGAGACGCAAGCAGTCATATTTCCATACCACTGCGCAACAGGACCCATAATAAACTCACAATAAAAAACTAAACTCCATAGCAAATTATTTTCTTTGTGTAATAAAATAAAGCAGTCACTGTTATCATAATAGAGCGACCGCGGTAAGGAGGAGAATAACAAGCTGCACATTTTACCCTCCCCTTATTGGTACTTTACCTCTGGGACTGTGAAATACACGAGGCCAAATTGCACAGTGCACCGCAAGTTTATTCTCCATATTCTAAAAGATGCAAATGACGGCTAAATTACAACCCTAAGCCCTAAGGGCGTTTGTCCACCGCCGCCGCCGTCACAGTCACGTCACTGGGAGAGAACGAGATTATTTCGGGCCAAGTTTAATATGACGTGACGGCGAGCGGTGACGGCGGCGGTGGACAAACGCCCTAAGTAAATGTATGTACCGCTACTTCGGTGCCGTCGTCTCCTTCTCGGCGACGTGAAAGTGACGGCGGCGGGGGTGGACAAACGCCCTAAGGCGCAAGCCTTACAGCGTCGAAGATGTGAGAAGAGCGACATAGCAACGCTTGAAACCGTTACACGATAAAATTTATTAAACAGAAGAGAAGCCTCACGTGAGACGCGCGTCGCATCGATGCTGGCTGACAATCACTTGTCTGTTAGATGTCATTTTACGTCTCGCGTCGCAGGTCTTATCTGTGAAACGAATGTGTGACGTCTAAATTACAGCCCAATATATGACTACAGCTCGGGACGCTGAACCACTCACGAGATCTTGTAATTATTTCAACAATCGACTTAAATTGTCTATGGATATGGATGAGTCTGGGAGAGCTTGTTTATAATCGTGGATGAAAGCTGGAATTCTGCGTAACGAAAAAAAAACGGTTAGGCGCAATTTTATACCGCTACGGCGTAGCACGTTGCTACGACAATTTACAATTACACATATTTCGCAGTATTTTTTTGTGTCCTTTTTTATGGTATTTTGCTTTGTCCCTTTTGGACACATATCAAACAAATAACTTTTCTTTTAGAGACCCTCTTTACATACCAGCCAGCGTGTAGTGACAGAATTATTTTTCAAGCGTCTCTGCTCAAAACTCAGGGCCGTGTGTTTCCAAACTCCTCCGTAGCAAATATAATAGCTTTTCCACCGCAATCGCATTGAGAATTTTATCAAATAAATATTAGGAAAGTCTTGTTTATTTAAAATTTGGCTTACCAACTTAGGGCAGACCTTCTCAGACCAAGAAATAAGCAAGACGTAGCACCTTAGGCGAATCTTCTTCTATTATGTAGGACACCGAGTAAAACGACCCAATATACCTTGGTGTTATTCAACCGACTACTACTACTAGCAGACCTCTGACGTGATTCTGTAACGGTTTTTATAGACAGCAACTGGTACCAATGGCTTAAAGTTCCCTCCGCACGGAACCATCTTTTTTCGGACTATCTGGTGGTTCAGCCTGCAATATTCGAACCAAAATGATTGAAGAAATTAAGTGCCCCACCGAGAATTGAACCCGGAACCTTTGCACCCAAGGCAGTCACGCAACCACTGCACCGCATAATCCATCATTTACTTGGAGTCGTTTGATATAAGTACGATAGAAAAGTGTACTATATTTTTGACTTCACATAGTTTGTTCGCAATGTTCTCTCTATTTTTTGGTCTAAGCGCTCCATTAAAGTATTTTTCTTGGTAAAGTTGTTCAGGGAAAATCTTCTCGTTTTTTTTGTAATCGGTTGAGAAGTATATTTAAATTGGCAATCATCGGGACTAGGTAGGTTAAATTGGTACCTACAATATTTTTTGCGAAAGTTTATTGGAAAAATTCCCTCATCAATCATTCGTATTGGCATATGTCGAAAATTCTGATGGATTAACGTAAATAAAAATATAGATAAGTATTTGTGTAAAATATAGTAGTACCTACTTTTACTTACTTGACTAGCCGTGGCCAAAACCACTTTTGTTGCGTCGTTAATAATCTGCCAGCCTCATCTAGGAATTGGCGTGACACAGTGCTTGAAGCCCTCCAAGTCAAAATATTCGTAATCAACTTTATTTTATACCCCAAGTAAACCGTTTTCATTAAAGTGACAAATTGACCAGCAGACAATAAACTAAGTATGTAATTGTGTGGCAAACAAGTCCAGCAGTGGACAGTTGGACTACATCTTAGCACAGTATATTCTCGTCCTAACCACAAAATAGAGTTTACAGAAGGTTTACTCGATCCTATTCAGGATTTTTGTGATTATCGTTTGTTACATAGCCAGGGTTGCTACTGTAAACAATCATAATGTAAGTAGGTATAAGAATATCAAAACAGTAAAAAAAACTGATACAAAACGTCATATGAGGCAATTTTAATCTAAGAAATATGACGTTCGTGGCAACCATTGACTTACCCTGAGATTCAGGTTAATGCCAGTTAAAGTCAGTATACGTCAAAATCGTCGCTGGTACTGAGTGAGCCATCTGTATAGGCACTCCGCGCGCCGTTTCCCTAATTTGTGTCCTAACTCTGTACCTATCTTGTATACTACAGGGTGCCCAAAAGGGTGTCAGTGAGCCAATCTGCTACACAACGATGCTACACTAACAAAGAGCGATAAACTACATCTGTGACTTCATTAGCGCTGTTCATTAGTGATGTGCCTTGTGTGTGTTTCATATTTCGATGTTCCGAAAGTTCATTTGGTTTCTGTCTCGGAATAGAATATATAAAAGAAGATATTTCTTTTTGTTAATAATTTGCCTTTTTTTTTAGGTAACCAACATTAGAAAGCTGGAGATATCAATCTTTAAACGTCTGTATCACTACCAACCTAAAACGCGATAAGTTTATCTCTCTACACATCTAAATCGCGTTTTGCATAAATCGCGTTTAGCCTAGTCATAACGCGACATAGTCGTTTTACGCTTTACACCCTGCTCAAAGTTATGAAAGTGGGCTACCTACTATTGTACCAGTTTTATTTTAAGTATATTTTTATTGCGACAGACTCAATTCTTCTCTACAACTTTTTCATTTTTCGCTCGATTTTCCTCTTACGTTCTCCCACCACTATCTCTGTGTCTCATGTTGCGTTGATTGTGTATTTACTTCGTGCACATGCCGGGGACGTCTTTGTCGGCTTGTTGAAGGTCAATATAAAGACCGAGCGCGGCGGCGTCGTAGTGCGCCGTCAACGTGACAGCGTCGTTCGTGCCGCTCAGTCTTTCTGGCTTCCCCATACAAACCAGTCATACTATGAATGACGCAGTTACGTTGAAGGCTCACTACGACGCCGCCGCGCTCGAACTTTATTTTCAACTTAATGGTGGTAAGTTTTCAAGAGCCTTTTCATTCTGTTTTTTAGTTCCTTTAAGTATTTTCCTCTTACGTTCTCCCATCACTATCTTTGTGTCTCATGTTGTCTTGATTGTGTATTTACTTCGCGCATATGCCGGGGACGTCTTTGTCGGCTTGTTAACTCTTGTGTTACAATATTTTTGTCTAATTACATGCTTTCATCTTTAAGCCATAAAAGTACCGTTGAAATATACGCCTATATCTCCTGCGGGATAGGCATAGCGGAAACGGCTTTAAAAAAACGGCCATTCACACAACGTCTGACAAAATTTGAGTGTCATTCAGAAGACTGTGTATACTACTATAGTGACAGCCTAAAATTTAAATACACATCAACTTTCAAATCCCCTAATCGCTTTTTACGACACCCACGGATATGGGGTAATGCAATTCTAAACGGCCGAAATATAGGAACAGTAAATTATTTTTAACCGACGAAAAAACAAAAGAGGAGGAGGTTCTCAATTCGTCCCGAACTTTTATTAATAAGAGGTAACAAGTTGTCAGTCCATTGCTCAACACATGAAACCATCAAGACCATGCAAGGAAAAGAAATGGGCTGATGCTATTTAAAGCTGGCATCACAACCTGCTAAATACTGGACAAAAAATAACTCCTCCGGCGTGCATTGTCCAGACTATTGTTTTGCCGCCTTTTGTCGGCCGAGACCGATGATACCTGACCCCTGACTATAATATCCCAGAACCTAGTTAAAGGGTTGCCAACTAGATACCTAAAGTTGTACCATTATTATTTAGGTAGAAAATGTGCCGTGTTATGCCGGCTTAGAATAGCATCACCCTTTATCTTTCCCGCGGCTGTCATAAGTAGCGACAAAGGTATTTGAGAGTTGATTATGTATTTCAATTTATTCGACAGACTAACAACCAACTGACAACCTATCTCTATGGTGACACGCCGTCTTCTAAATGACTCTAAAACTTTTGTCAGACGTGGTGGAAATGGCCGTTTTTACAGCCGTCACATTTTGTCCACTTTTAGGTTTGACTTTTCTGTATAGATTTTTAAAGTAGCATTTGTTACTTGTGGTGCTGAAGAATGCCTATAAATATTTTTATATTACCGCATCCTTGGTGAAACAATTCTCAAAATTAATTCAGCAGTTCTAGGAATAAGTTTCTATAAACAAGCATAAACTAGCTAGTAACGAAAGAGAAAGTATTTTTAGCAACCCTATATTTCTCTTAGTTCTAAAAGTGCAAGGGGCTCTGTAGCTCTCTCTACGCTGGTTACATGTATGACACTCCAAGGCTTTCTATGTAAAGTGCATCGGAGAGCACGTTTGAACTCAAGTCAAGATATTCTCGATAAATTCCGGTCTTTGTGAGATAATTTTTACTATGAAATAGCGCATAGTTCAGGATCTACGCTTAGAATTAGTGATGTGCTGACTACTACGACTAGTCGAGAAAACATATTAGTCAGCAATTTTCGTCGGCGACTATTTGGTCGAAGAGCTTAATGTTCGATTGCCTCTCATATGTAATTTGAAAACAGTTTCATGTTTTATTTTCAAAGACTCATGTTATACTAGCGGCCCGTTAGCGGTTTCACCAGCTGTAACGCGTATCTTACCCTTAAATCAAACTTTTCCCCTCAAATCACACAAAAAAAACCGCATCATAATCCGTTCCGTGGAAGAGTTAGCGATTCCCACGACAGACAGACAAACAGATAGAAAAACGCAAAAACCGACTTCATTTTATACTATGTATATTTTGTTTTGTAAAAACTTCATAAGTAGGTTTATCCTGGTCACGGCACCAATTTGTACTTACAGACTTTTCCAAAAATGCTAACCTTAAGTCGTTAAACTTTCTTTTCCAAATGGATCTCATAGAAAAATGTTTTTTTTTTATATTTTGAACTACATTAGTTGTGTTAAATATGTTTTAAGTGGAACAAAAACTGTTAAGACAAGAGAAGGCATCAAATTCTTATAAAAAAGAATCATAAGTTTACATTACTAGGGATGCTCTGTCTAGTCTGGTAAGCATACTAGATAAATATTTTATAGTCGGTTGTTATCTAGTCGTCAAAATCAAATTCAGTGCATCTCTATGTGTGTAGACATTGTTCTCTAGGGCAATGTTATTGAAATTCCTACGAGAAATAACTTAAGCGTATTGGAAATACTAATAAAATTGTGGAACGCAAAACATCCTTGTAGATAATATTCTATTGTCCTTTCTTGACATAATATGTATCTAGGGGAAAGTTGTTCAGTTTCATGGTCTACATGCACCCTATCAGTATTCGGCATACTGTCCCCTACACCCTGTAGGTATATACGTAAACAAAAACGACTAAGTATATTTCGAAATAATTTACTTGGTATTTATGAAATTTATTTGTAGGTATGCAAGGGTTTTCTTTATTTCAACCTATATTCTGTGCTCAGGGAAAGTTGTAAAGATGACAACCATTGACCACTTGAAATATCTTTGTTTTCAAACTGTCTTGGATATCAAATCAGGATTAGACGTATAGATTAGATACACATCCTTCCGTCCTTCAGACACACGCGTGCTGTGATTGATCAGCCTTAATCGTGCACGTGGTGTAATAGAGGCAGAAGACAGTGTAGGAAGATATATCGTCGTTCATAATCATAACAGCACCGGAAAATTATAAATCTGTCCAATCTATCTTCTTTTTCTTCCGACACCGAGTAGAAGAACGACCTGATGAACCCAGGTGCCAGAGATTTTCAACTGTTCACTCCGAAAAAACATAAAAGTAAAAAGAAACGTGACTAACTGAAAAAATTACTTCGTTAAAAGAATGGACATTTATATACCAGGTATTTACCTGAAACTTACACGGTACCTATACAGTTTTTCAAGGATTTCCAAGGACAAATCTGTGTTCAAATCGTACCAATTCGTGACGTTATGTTTCATGATCATGTCATGACGATACCAAAATTTTGTATCGGAAGTTTGTATGTCTCGAGTATAAGATGATCCACATTTCACACAGTAGCCTCCGCAGTCCTTCCTTCAAGTGTTTTCGCGGTGTGAAATCCCCAAGTGGTCCCAAACCGCACATTTCTACTGCCAGTCCCTTGCCCTGATTCCACAGCCGTTAACCCCTCATGCCCTGACGGTGCGGCCCTAAACCGCAGAACCATGGAAACATCCTCAAATCATGGCGCTGTTTGTTTTTATTGCCTTTTGTGGGATTTCAACCGAGTACTCGTAAAAGGGGGCTTCATGAGATTTTACTACAAGGTAAGGTAGCTAGAAATTATTGTAGGCAAATAGTTTTGAAACGTTGAACAGAAATAATAATGGAAATTATCTTACCAAACACCAAACCCAAACAACTTTAATGTTTAGAAAAACGTATTAGTCAAGCTATTAGTCCATGATGGGCCTATCTAGGCAGTTACCCCACATGACATAAATGATCAGAAAATGGGGTGATGCTACCGCACAGCTTGGCATAGCATCACCCCATCATACAATACTTTGCACTGCGCTCGCCAATCCGCCTGCCTATAGTAGGGGAGACCGAGGGGAATTGGATCAAAGGGGTGTTGGATCAGCGTTGTTTTCTCGAAAAGTAGAACCGTTAGCGAGCAGACTACAATGCAGGTGTGCCTATTTCTGCCTCTTGTTGACCCCTTAGTTAGCGTCCCTGACCAATCGCGCGCCATTTTGTTTTTATTGGATCATCGTCAAAAAAATCGACAAAAGTAAGTTTTCTGCTGTTTTTTGACAGTCTAATATTTTGGAGGTGCTTTTATATTTTCATTTAAAATTGATACGATATGAAACCTTACAAATTAAGGATTCAAATGGTACCACTGGTACGTCTTGGTTCTCTGTGGTTTTATCTCAGTTTAATTTGTTTTTCAAACTGGCACGATTTTTCGTACCGAGGGGTGTTGGGTCAGGCCGATCCAACACACCTCGGTAAAATTTTGTATGGTTAATTTAATAGACGTACACGAACACTACGCGTGTTGTGCCGGCCGGGTGTAAATAGGTGTTCAGAGGTACCATGCGCTGTGACTTGTAACCGAATACGTTATTAATAATTTGGTATCATTCGCTTTCTCAGTCTCATCCTCATCCTCGGACTCGGACTCGGACTCGGACTCGGACCCGGACCCGGACCCGGACCCTTTCATTTTCACTATCACTTCTACCAAATTTCAGCTTTCTAGCACTTCAAGTTTTATCCGAATATTTTGATAATCATTAGTGAGTGAGTGTGTCAGTGAGTAAAGAAACCGGCGTATTTTTAAATATCCATAAATTCAAAAGTATTAAAGCTATGTAATTAAAAATTTGTATGTTTAATAAGGTTACTATTTACAAGGTTGGAGGTTCGAAGTTCCTAAGCGCTTTGTTTAGGTAGCGAAAGCAAAATTAAAAAGTAGTTAAAAAATAGTAGCCATCATTAAATTATTGAAACTTACTAACTTTTATTTATTTATCTTAATTTTATTTACGTATATTGTTTTGCATGTGTTCATTAAATTTTATTTGCATGTGTTGCTTTTTAATAAATATTTTTATATTCAATATCGCACTGTTGGTTGGCCACCGAACCTGCGCCTTCCCATAGGTTATAACTGAAAATCAGCGATTTTGCTCCTTAGCAAAATAAGACGCTGAGATATAGCCTTTTTGCGCTGCTGCAGCATACATACATACTTGGTGTTGGGGCTGCGTCCCCACTTTACGACATATTATAGTTTTAAAGTTATGTTATATCGCTGTAACAATAATTAATTATGTATGTATGACTGTAGAACCAAATAAACATCTATTCTATTCTATTCTTCTATTCTATTCTATTCTATTCTAAGATATCCTGAGGATTTGATCGATCTGGTATATCGAAAACTAAAGTTATGAGAGTTCAAAAAAACGATTAAGCACTTCGAGGAAAGGTAGTTAATGCCCTCGCGCTTCACTTAGCTAGACTTGGAGGGGGCACTACCGTGCCCCTAGATAAATCTTCACACTTAATTATTTGGCTAATTTTTAGTAAATACACTTAAATTTTCAAGTAAGCCTTTATTGGAATGACATTAACGTAAAATGATCCAACACCCCTCTGTACCTGATCCATCACCCCTCGGTATGAGGGGTGTTGGATCAAAATGACTTGCTCGACTAAAGTTGAGTTTTTATTAAAGGGTTTATACTTATATTTCTAACATGTATATCATTTGAAAGCTAATGAAATTTGCTATCGATTGGTGTAAACAAAAACGATTTATCTTTACAGAATTTTGTGTTACGTAGCAAAATGTAAAAAATGATCCAACACCCCTCGGTCTCCCTTACTAGTAGTTGTAAATCGTTATTACCAACCTAATACGTATATAATACGCCCCACGTTGGGCGCCAGTATGACCGTGTTGGCCACAAATAATAAAATTATCTTCAGCTCACTCTTTTATTGAAGCATAGGAACCCTAAAATACAGGTACGGGTTAGTGCCTAGTTATGATGGTATGAAGATAAATGGGTGAATATTTGATATGTATTACCTTTTACGGGTTCCAATACGGTACGTGGATTCACTTATAACATTTAAAACAAAACTATCACAAATCACCACTCGACAGTAAGTAAAATATGAATCGGACTAGGTATTTGCACTATTATATGAAAATTAGTAAATATGGACCTTTCTGTCTAGATCCCAAGAATTGAATGCGTCAAAAAAAGCCAAGAACGGTGACGTTTCGGTGCCGTGTTCCAAATTTGAGTTATAAAATGATTCGAAAACAGGAGATGTGAGGGTGGCTTAGGGAGGATGTCAGTGCAGAGTTTGCACTCTGCTACAGTATTCATCATAACGAGACTCGTGCTTATTTTCAAAACATCTTTTCATCCTTGTACTGTACACAACATACTTACCTAATATAGACCTACATGTGTGTATGTGTATCCCTTTGACCCACTCCGGCTTTGTTCCTGCTCCCGACGGCCAGATGAGCCGTTGTGGATAATTAGAAAAGTGTACGCCTTCACAACACCGCTATACTCACCTATACCTAACTATACAAGCCAGTTGGTGTATATCTACCTACAACTACAAATGGTAGAGACACAAATATAACCTGATGCACAGAAGAAAGGGACCCGAAATGGCAACACTATTGTTGACGTCCTGCTCATAATATGTCATATAGGTATCATGTAATTTCTTCTATGAATCAATTTATAACAACTAGAATGATGAAACTGACCAAACATTAGGAGCTGATTCCACATACAAGACGTAAGACATTAGACGGGGCCCAGACGAAACGACGCTAGAAACCGCTTCCGTAGGGTAAATTAGCCGGTTGTCGGCCAATCTTGCGAACTTTTGACTTTAAGATAATATATTTGTATCAAAAGTTGGGTAGAGAAATATGCAAAAAATTATTTTGAGCTCAGCAGATATTATAGTTTTTGCAATGAAATAGCATTTTATTATAAACTGCACGAAAAAAGAGTAAATAAATAAAATATCCGAAAATAGCAGTTTAGGGGGTTCTCGGCCACTTCATTCAGTTTTCGGCCGTTATACCAAATACTTCTCGGCCACCTTGCAACTCACTGAAAAATAACCCTTGTTCTCGTGACGTTAGAGTTAGTTTTTTATTGAAAGGTACAAAAAGGTATTTAATTAACATTTTTTTATTCAAATGGATGAGAAAGTTGATGAAAATTGTATAGGTATCAATGCGGAGACCGAACTCATGAAGCATCATTTTTGAAATTGGGTACACTTTTTTCCATTAACATAAGCAGTTAATTGTTTTTATCATATAAACATCGTTTTCATCGCGGCCGAAAATATAATTTATTACAGTCACTTTGCCGGCCGTCTTTTGAGGTATGGGCCGAAAACTAAATTAATAGAAATCAACTTTCGGCCGTTCAAACTCGATTTATTCAAGTTACTTTATCGGCCATATCAGCTAACCCTAGGCCGAGAACTAGAATATCAAAGCCCACTTGTCGGCCGTCGGATACAGAATATTTTTAGCGGAAATTTGTGCAAAATATTTGTATAAAAGCGCACGGCCGGCAACTAACTATATCTTTCAATACAGGTTTAAGAACGCCTTCAAATATATTATAGTTATTAAGTCTTAAGGAATATAATTTAACAAATGATAAAAGTCGAGTGGTTATGAGCTAGCTCTCGACCACTAGGCCGAGAAATAAATTTCCTCCAGATTTGCATCTAGTTATCCGACCATCTAATTTTAATTACTAATATTGAATATTTCAGGTATTTTCATAGATATACATTAAATATAACTCATATTAAGTATACTGATACAATATTTATTTCCACTTAACCACAAACATCGCTGTGACTTACCTCGAAAAAAATTGATGCTCCAAGTTTTTTTCCCTGATTTAGCACACAACTTCACTCCCTAATTTTTGAAAGTGCACTGACGAATCAATTTGACAGTTATAAAACTGACAAATTTAAATGTGATAGGATACATCGAAAAATTTTGAAAGGCGATGACTTTTCTAATTATTTACATAACGTTTTCATATCCGGAGCGAATAACTGGGAAGTGGCCGACAGCTAATGGTGGCCGGCAAACCGGCACATTTACCCTATAAGTAAAATGTATGAAACAGAAGAGACGCCGTCTACACACAGCACGTGAGACGCGAGTCCAAGGAGCTTTCGCGAGTCGCAACGATGACGGCTGACAATCTCTTGTGTGACAGATGTCATCTCATGTATACGATTACTCCCTTTGACCCACTCCGGCTTTGTTCCTGCTCCCGGCGACGGACGACCAGATGAGCCGTTGTGGATAATTTAGAAAAGTGTAACGCCTTGACAACACCGCCGGCCTGTTCGTTCGTGTTAATACGTAAGAGATGAAAGAAAAAGGATAAACACATTACAACCAGAAAGATGAAACTGACCAAACATAGGTTGTAACGTTATGGTATAGGTTAATCGGGTCAGGATGTTCTGTGTAACTATGTGCTTCTTTAGCAAAAGTATAAGTAGATGAGGACTTAATAAAGACCCTGCTAAAAACACTCCATACTCATGCTTTTAGCCAAACTCACACATTTTTCAGCTTCCATGGCAACATTTGGCACCCCGATACATTTATAGAGATGTATGGAGAACTCTAAAAAATGCATTGCTACGGCGTAGTCAGTTTCGTAGCTCTAAGCGCAATTGAAAACTGCATTTTAATTTCTGACTATAGCTACCCACTCTAAAATGAAACTCCACAATATTTTGCCACAAATCAGAAATCCCGGCCGAAACTTTTCGCGCCAACCGAACCCGCCATCTTGATGAGCCACGTTCGGATACGCGCAAATCAGCGAGAACGGGATTGGAACTCGTGATCGGAATACAGAGCCACGCACTGGCTGGTAACACGCACCTTGACTAGGGTCCGGTCCGATTGGTCACGAAAAAAAAACATACTAAGAGGCAAGCTCCACAGAAAAGACGCGCGACGCGACCTGCAACATGATTACATAACATCTGTGAGACAAGCGATGATGATCGTCAGCCGTTATCGATGCGACGCTCGTCTCACATTTGTAGCTTTTCCTGTTCTGTTTCATACATTGTATATGGAATCGTTTTCAAGCGTCGCACGTCCCACATCCCCAATGATCACATGTTTGACAAATGTCATGTTATGTCTCACGTCTCACGTCTACCCTCTCTAAGGAGCTTGTCTCTTAGGCGAAACTTTTCGCGCCAACCGAACCCGCCATCTTGATGAGCCACGTTCGGATACGCGCAAATCAGCGAGAACGGGATTGGAACTCGTGATCGGAATACGGAGCTACGCACTGGCTGGTAACACGCACCGACGACTAGGGTCCGGTCCGTTTAGTCACGCAAAAAATACATACTAAGGCTTCAGTTCCACAGAGTAGACGTAAGACATGCATAAGTCGTAAGATGTGGAAGATCGCGTCGCTCGAGACAGATTCCATATAAAATGAGTTAAACATACGAGACAAAGCTACACACGTACACGTGAGACGCGCTTCGCATCGATGACGGCGGACGATCACATGTCTGACAGATGTCATCTTATGTTTTATAATAATAATAATAATAATTCGTTTATTTTCAGACATTTACATAGTCCATAGATTGTTAGTGGTATGGCAAGCTTAAAATTATGTTAGTAGCACAGTTATAATTAAACAAGTAAAACATTATCATTACTACAGCATTCATAGGGTTATTATCATAAAGTTTCCGCTAAAAGCATAAATCAAATTAAGTCGACTCACATAATAAAAATTACTAAAATTATATAATCAAAATAAAATATAAGTATCACAGCAAGAAATTTAAATGTCAATGATTACAATTAATGTTTAAAATTTTAAGTATCACAGCAAGAAATTTAAATGTCAATGATTATAATTAATGTTTAAAAATTTGAATTCTGTTATAAATTAAATTAAATTAGTCAATTCATAAATTTATACGACCCCCTCATATGCTTTTTCATCCAGTGAATCTGAATCTCGCAGTCAGGCCTATCACTGATTACTTTTAGTATGCTGTTGGAGCATTCTAAAAGTAATTAATTATGTCTCACGCACTCTGTGTAGTGCAGCTTGCCCTAAGATTGCCGATCCCCGATTCATCAAACACACTCAACTGTGTCATGAATGTTCATGTCATGTCATCAACATCATAATATAGGTACCTAACGAATTTTGTTGTCAAAAAGCAGCTGCCGCGGATGACAATCACCCATTTTTATGACAAGATCCGCTTGACACCTGACTTTGCAAATGCTCTTTTTGTATTATTGAAGACTTGAAGATACACAGGTAAGTAAAATACATCAAAATAACTCTTCAAAAAGTAATGTAGGTAGATTGTGTTGAGACTAACCGGGACTAAGATTTAAAAACGCTCTGTGACGATTCGGGCGAACTAGCACTACCTACTGTGGCGAAACGGGCCCAACTCGCACCGTTTTACATAGGAAACGTGTTAGAATAAGAAGGTGAATTCGCGCCAGTGACTCGGATAATAGTGAGCGGGCGGGAGTGAATTTCGCGGGATCACTTGGCTGTATATGCTTCAATGCCGTTGCCTCGGAGAAGTTTAAAAATGAAACGACCGGAAAATCGAATGACAGGAGATGACGGAATATGATCAAGGAATTTGAATTCCGAACGCGCGGGTATGATACTGTCAGAGGGAGTTTAATGCTCCAATGCGTTATTTTTATGATCGGATGACGAAGCACTTATTTTCGCCTTTTTATCACTGTAGGTCGTTTTCCTGATAAATTATCTACACGAAACGATGTTCCACCAACAAAGCAACTACTGTCCACTGCAGGACATGGACTTCCTCCTATTCGGAAAATTGGCCATACCCACCACGCTTGGCTGCTTAATTGGCGAGCACAGTGCAAGATATTGCACTCACAGTGAACGCTGCTTACTAATTTCGAACTAGGTTTTTTGCGTATGAGGAAGACTGACGCCAGGGTTGACCTCTTTCTGCAAAAAATCGAAACATTTTTCTGCACTCAGTAAGTAAAATCTAAAAGAATGTTCTACAGACATTAAATCTAATCAAATAGCTTCTCAAACTACAAAGCTGTTCCTTGTTGAAAACCGATAAATCCTTCTTAGAGGATTTGTTTAAAAAGTAAAATAAACTTATATAAATCCGGCCCGGCGGGGTGGGTGCTTATTTCCGCGCGAGAAGCGTTCGGAAACGTACTCCAGTCAAAGGATGGAGCCTCCTCGATCGCAATGAATATCCGCGCTGTGTGCGGCCACTAAACCCGCTGCCTTACTCTCTGGCCTTACTACTTGACATTGGCACAAAGTCTGTTTAATGCCATAAAAAATAAATCTTCAGCGCCACTACTGGCCACTTTCGTCAACTAATTTCACGTGATACTGGCCGAATTGCTTACTAGGTGCAAGGGAAAAAAACAAGACGAAGTAATCTGTGACTACTGCCCTGCCCAAAAGCCCTGCCTAATGTGACTACTGTGCCAGTTTGTCGCCAGTTTTTTGTGTATTTTGTGGCAGCACTATCACAAATTAGAGCCTGTACAGAAGGCTCACTCAGTACTAACGTCGAATTCCACGTCGATCTCCCATACAAAATTGCCGATCAGGTCTGCAGAGTTAAGTTACTATGGGAGGGTAATTTTTTTTAAATATGTGTTCGATGGGAAAATCGCTGGTTTAGTGGCCTTACGGATTTTTGTATCCGTTTCTCTTATCGCGGATATTTCGTCTGTCCGCAATCCTGTCTCTGCTACCGAACCGCTACCATTGGCTCGCGTTCAAGTGTTTCATTAAATTCAAGTGAAAACTTGTTCAGTACAAAGAAAATAACTTGATGTACACGTAGATGAGTTTATATTGGGTGTTAGAGAAAAATCTTGACAATAATAACATTTTGTTGTACTTATTAAAGGTTTGCTGCGAATCTTCCGCCATATTTGCTAATTCTGCTACGAATGTTTGCTACGTAGCGTCTACGCGCGGGCCGTAGCCCGTAGCAATGTTCAAGTTTATTTTTTCATAAACATACATTTACAGTTTTACTATTGCCAGCAAATCTGCCTACACTTATCCATTTAAGGAATCAAAATGGTTTTTAATTGTTTTATTAATTGTATAAAAAACCCAGTAGGTAAGTATAAGTTGCTTGTTTCCTTAGATAAGTAGTTACTTTGAATAAAGATAGTACTTAAAATCCCGTATTTTCAACTGGAACGCTTAGTAAAGTACGTAGGTACTTTCTTGTACTTATGTCCTTTGATCTCCAAGGACTCCAAGACAACGACGACGTGGAATTAAATACCTATATCAACACAAACACAGTGCCGACACTCGACAGCAATAAGCGATGGCGGCGGCGACAGACAAATAAGTTTGTTGCACTTTCTTTCATTCGCCCCGAGCAAGATTTGTGGAGATTGATTTCAAATTAGAATGCTTCGGTGATGCTATGAATATGCAGGCGACGACGTCCTAAGATTGATATTCTTCTTTTAAAAAGATTTTTGATGTATTTTATATAAATTAAGGTGCAATTTCGTCATGTGCGGCCAATCGCAATGTGTCATGTGCTTACCACAGAAATCGCATTGATCAGCTGGCTCCAGGCAAAACAAAAAGTAAAAAAAATATATAATAAACTGAAACAAGGTCAAAGTACTTACATGGGTCGAAATATGAAAAATAGATAGGAAACTTTGTTCAGTTTCATGAGTATCTTGACCTCCGTTATTACTCCCTGTATTTCGATTGGTGGCTATACCTAGTCGATGCAGCTACAGTCGTAGTATGAAAGTGTACTTATGACGCAAGGCCGTATGCGTTTGTCGCGCCCCTCAGTCTCGGCCATACAGATACTACGACTATAACGGCATCGTCTATAGCCAAAACATCTGAAAGACGGTGCAGCCTACTTCAATTACAACTTCTTTCATATCATATGGAACATAAAAAAAGAAAATTGCATCTTTCAATTTTCTCGATATGAATACCATGATAGATAATAGTAGGTTGTTGACGAGGACGGAAAACAAGACTTTGATTGACGAGTAGAGTTTGAAGTCCGAGCCACAGGCGAGGACTCTAATTATACGAGTCTAGCAAAGTCATTTTCCCCGAGGCTTACATAGTGCTTTTCTCAAAAAAATGCTAGGAAATAATAAAGATTTTAATTTATTTTATAGTAATTTGATATAAAAAGTTGTTTTACTGATTACTAAGTCAAGATGTGAATTTGGAGTTATTCTTTTTTTATTTTGTAATTTCTGAACGATTTCGATATCGCGCCAGAAAAGTTGTATTGGAATCCATTGCAGTTGTGTAAAAAAGAAATCGTTCAGAAATTACAAAATCACAGACAATGTCAAACTTTCTGGATTGCTTTTTTGAAAGAAATTGTCATATTTCCTAGCATGTTTGAGAAAATAATATTTTTGTATCCTACTTTGAATTTGCAGTATGAGTTTTGTAAAATAGCGCAATAACTTTCGACAAGTGTGAGAAAAACGAAAGCAATCAAACTGGCCAATCTGGCCATTGACCGTTTCAATCTAAATATTCCACATTCAAACTCCCCGAAAGTTTTACTCGCCTGAAATCACAATTTCCAGCCAGTCCGTCAAACCTTTTTGCCCTTTCCAGACTCGCTGAAAAAGTAACGCAAAGAAATCCGTTTGGACGAGAGGAAATTAAAATCGCTCGAGTTTTCATATCACGTGGCGGGCATACCGTAAGATACGAAGTTCGAATCTACGCTGGGTTTGGTAGTGATGTTTTGATGAGCAGTATACGAAAAGTATCCGAAAGACGTACCTTATAAGACGCGCCGTTTTTTCAGTTTGTGTATGGCTTGCGGCTATCCGACTTTGAATAGCATAACCCCATTTTGGCCATAGGTGGGTGTCGTAGAAAAAGACTGCAGAAAATGGGCAGGGCAGTTCTATACAGGTGTAAAAAAATCAACTGCAAATATTTTAAGGGGTGAATCAGCACACGAAAGTGAACAACTTTCCCCAAGGAACATAGGTCGAAATATGAAAAAAAATGTTGGACCTCCCATACAAAATGTACCGGCCGACCGAGTCAATTTGTATGGGAGGTCCATATTTTTTTTCATATTTCGACCTATGTTCCTTGGGGAAAGTTGTTCAGTTTCATGGGCTGGTTCATCCCTTAAAATATTTGCTGTTGATTTTTTTACACCTTATATGTATGAGTTGAGTATAGATGCACAGATGCTCGGACTTGCAGGTTCCGATTTGGCATACTTTGATTGTTGTCTTGAGTTCATTGTAATGGTGCTCAATGCCCATTTAATAACCAGCAAGCAATGGCTTTGTTAGCAGAGTAGGTAAGTGTAATGGCCACTTTTTGCCTGCCGTGATTGGTGAGTCTATCCTTACCTACTCTCGAATAAATGAGACCCCCAACTAATAGCAGTGCACTGTTATAGGAGATTTGATCTGAAATATCCGATGGAATAATCCGTATTCTTCACCAATCGCATCCCTACCGACCCGTATTTACCCGCGGAATGCTAATGCTGCAAGATTCAATCAGACAAACTACTGGACCGGAGCAGAGTTTGATTCAGATGCTTTACATAGAAAGTAGCTTGAAGCTAGTTGCTACGCCAAAGAAGTTTCTCGGTGGTAAAGCAATTACGAATATTTCACTGGATTTTTTCCGTAATTCGTTATTTTTGAGTCCTGGTAATAAACTACTGGATCGGAGCAGAGTTTGATTCAAATGTTTTATCTACATAGAGGGTAGTTGAATCTATGCCTCGTCAAAGAAGTTTCTCGGTGGTAAAGCAATTACGAATATTTCACTGGTTTTTTTTTTCATAATTCGTTATCCTTGAGTTCTGGTAATAAACTAAAGTAAGGCCAACCAGACGAGATAAAAAGTGTAAACAAATCTAAAAGAGACAGCAGACATTTTACCATATGACAGATAAGGACAAATTGTAATAACTGTCACCGCGTCATACAAAAGTTGTTTACATTAATTATTTCGTTTCGTTGGCCATACTTTACTGGACCGGAGCAGAGTTTGATTCAGATGCTTTACATAGAGAGTAGCTCCTAGCTAGTTGCTTCGCCAAAGAAGTTTCTCAGTGGTAAACCAGTTACGAATATTTCACTGGATTTTTTCTATAATTCGTTATCCCTGGTAATAAACTACTGGACCGGAGCAGAGTTTGATTCAGATGCTTTACATAACGAGTAGCTTGAAGCCAGTTGCTACGCCAAAGAAGTTTCTCGGTGGTCAAGCAATTACGAATATTTCACTGGATTTTTTCCATAATTCTCCTTGAGCACTGGTAATAAACTACTGGACCGGAGCAAAGTTCTGTTTGTATAGAGATTACTTGAAGCTAGTTTGTGCTACGCTTCGTCAAAGAAGTTTCACGGTGGTAAAGGAATTACGAATATATCACTGGATTTTTTCCACAATTCGTTATTTTTGAGCCCTTGTAAACTTCGGGCCTACGGAATCGAAGCAGAGTTTGATTCAAATGTTTAACCTATGTAGAGGCACGTAGAGGGTAGCTTCTATTTGCGCTATGCTTCGCCAAAGAAGTTTCACGGTGGTATAAGCAATAACGTATATTTCAACGGATTGTTTTTCATACATCGGGGCAGAAACAACCTTATGATAACTTACTGTGGGGGCCTTGGGTGGTCCATTATTCTAGGATTATTTCTACCTAATGCTGCCAGCAGTACTTCAAATAGAGTGGAGATTATCTAGGCGTGAAACACACGGTAACGTCCATCGTTTGTTCGATTCTCCACCTTTTTTTCATACGAATACGGTGTATGTCAAACGGTTTGACAGACGCATCCGTCGACGCAACGTTGTGGTAGGGTAGGGGTAGAGAATCGAATGAGCAACGCACAAACGGACATTCCGTGTATTTTACGCCTTTGATCGTCTCGCAACCATTTTACGGCTTTGTAAATAACACGAAAAGACACCAAATGTGAAGTTCATGTTAATCACTCCGAACTTTTCTCATTTTACATTGTTTTCTTAAGTTCGTCGCGTCTTTCGGGCACATTACCAGCTTTTACACGGGACTAAAGACCCTCTTAACTAATAGCACTTGTTGTAATGAAATTAGCATTCGCGTCCATTTGTTACCGGCTATACTGACTCGGCTGTGCCGTTCATACACACACCGCATGTTATTGCGGTTTTTGATAAACAGCAAGCAAATAGGAAACTTTCTATTGGCAGTTCTGAGTCAGTGCTTCGTCAGTGCCATAGATATGCCAGTGCCTTTGTCACGAGGGCGTAGTGCTAAGTGGTATAGTGCGTTTCATCTTATAGTTCCTATGGCGTCATGTTGGTAGCATTGGAAATTTGTATGTAATATTATTGCCGCCGTATTATTTTCATATACAAATTTCCAATGCTGCCAACATGACGCCATAGG
This sequence comes from Phthorimaea operculella, assembly GCA_024500475.1. Classification (NCBI taxonomy): domain Eukaryota; kingdom Metazoa; phylum Arthropoda; class Insecta; order Lepidoptera; family Gelechiidae; genus Phthorimaea; species Phthorimaea operculella. Next base: position 2,073,828 of record JANFCV010000083.1, on the reverse strand, counting down.
AACTATAAAATGAAACGCACTCTAATTTGACGTTATACCAACCAAAGCAAAATTCAATATGGCTGGCGGCAATCATGCTTTTGTCATGTTTCGTTTCACGTTCTGTTCGTAAATTGATTATTTACCTACTGTTCGATTCGATTTGTTACGGAATAAAGTCATTTCGTTATTATTTAAGGTATAAAAATTAACTGCAAATATTTTATATCCTGAACAACTTTCCACCGCACTTTACACCGCATGCCTAGTATCCTGCCAAACGGTAGAATACCGCAAAATCTTGAAGTCTGTTTGAGATATAACTTTACCGGCTACCGACTTGGCTCAGTCGTGGAAAAGTCAGTGATTTATAAAGGGATTATTGTGCTGAAAGAGATTTATAGGTAAGTACAAAGTTGTAAGAAACTGCGGATTGTCTGTTATGGATTAAAGAGACGGTATTGAGACCTAAACTTTATTGGTCAACAGGATATTAGTCTGAAGTAAGGTCTGAAGCAATCTGCGTTTGCTTTGATAAGTAAATTAGTTTGTCATAATACCTACTATTACGAGTCAGCACCCTTCAAGAGGTCAACTCTCACTTATAAAAACCAGCAGTACCTATATAATTTAGTTGATCCTTTAAATAAGTCACTAAAGAACATACATACATACATACATCACGCCTCTATCCCGGAGGGGTAGGCAGAGACTACATCCTTCCACTTGCTACGATCCTGACAAACCTCTTTCGCTTCTTCAACGTTCATCAATCTTTTCATGCACGCTCGTCGGTTTAGGGTACTCTTGACCTGGCCTTTCTTTAAAACGTCCCCGATTTGATCTAGGTACGTCCGCCTAGGTCTTCCCCTTCCAACGTTTCCATCCACACTCGCCATATATACTTGTTTCGTTAATCTTCTTTCATTCATCCTTTCAACGTGGCCAAACCATCTAAGCATTCCTTTTTCTATACCAGTCACTACGTCTTCTTTTATACCACAACGTTCCCTTATCACGCTATTCTTAATCCTGTCACTCAATTTTACTCCTAACATACTCCTTAACGCTCTCATTTCTACCGCATTTATTCTACTTTCATGCTTTTTCTGCCATACCCAACTTTCACTCCCATACATAAGTGTTGGAACTAACACCCCTCTATGCACAGCCAGACGGGCCTTATTAGACACTTTCTGGCTATTCATAAAGGCATGCAACGCTCCATTCACCATGTTGCCGGCATTCACCCTCCTTTCAATATCACTTTCACACTTTCCATCTGATGTAAATTTTGATCCCAAATATACAAACTCTTTCACTTGCTCCACTCTCTCCTCTTCAATTATAATATTACACTCTGTCGTACTATCCTCTTTTTCAAAAACCATTGCTTTCGTCTTACTAACATTTACTTTCATTCCTTTCTCTTTCAAAGCCTCATTCATAATATTTACCATCTCCTGTAACTCTTCAGCCGACGACGCAAGAATAACTTGATCGTCAGCATAGAGCAGACATTTGACGAGTAAATCGTTCATTCTTAGTCCACATTCACTCTCTTTCAAATCTGTCAAACAACTATCCATGAATAGATTAAACAGCCATGGTGACGCAACACAACCCTGTCTAACACCTTTCTCGATATTAAACAGTTCCGTGTATGCGCCGTTGATCCTGACACAAGCACTGGAATCCTTATATAAGGATTTCAGCGCTCGTATCAAGATATTGCTCACTCCATGCATGGATAGAGCCGACCACAATTCATTCCTCACCACTCTGTCATAGGCCTTTTCCAAATCCACGAATGCGCAATAGACTTTCTGGTTTTTAGCCAGAAACTTTTCAGCTATGCACCGCAAGGAAAAGACCTGATCCGTGCATCCCATCCCCTTACGAAACCCTGCCTGAGCATCCCATACTTTCTCATCCGTTTCTTTCACCACTCTTTCAATCAACACCTTTGCATACAGTTTGCCGACAACACTAAGAAGGCTTATACCGCGATAATTTTTGCAGTCTAGCTGCGACCCTTTTCCCTTGTACAATGGTACTATAACAGCCTTGCACCAATCACTTGGCACTCGACCGCTTTTCCAGCAAAGGTTGAAAAGGAGGTACTAAAGAAAGGTGTGTAGATCTTGATTATGTTATGTAAGAAAAAGCAAATTGAAGGAGCATCATCTTCCCGCTGTTATCCCAATCAGTTGAGATGGTTAGAGCACAAAATAATGTATCAAAAGAATTTGGCAATGTTTTATGACCGGCCGCCTGCTTGACGTCAACCCTTTTTGAATGAACAAAAACTTGCTAACTGGAAATAGCAACTCAACTTTGGCGCAACGGTTAATAAGTCCTATAAAAATTGATCTCAAATTGAACACCATGAAATGCTCATCCAATAGGCTATAAAAGAAACTCTTAAAAAGAGCTTTGACGGAAAGGGCTTTATTTAACATTCGTTCAGCGTACACTTTGAACAAAAATTAGTTAAATTAAAGATGTGTGATAGTTGTGAATTGAATTACACAACATACGAAACTGGGGTAGTAAAATAGTAACTGAATCAAACCCTGGGGGAGGTCTACGGCCAACAGTGGATTTTTATGATGTTTTATAATAATATGGCTGCAAAAGAGCTTAAGTGCAGCAGCACCTTATGTTGGGCTTATAAAAGTTCAAAATACATATCTCTTTCTCCATAAGGTCACTTCACTACGGACGAACTGCTGCTGATAATCTACAAAGTACTACCTATGTAGGTACTTACAAAAATCAAGCAAGTTGTTGAAACAGTTTCTCTTTACGGAAAACAATGAAAGCTCTCGATGAAAGAAAAACTTATCACAAATCTACTGTAGTTTTCCTAAACAGAATAACTTTAGGCAAACTTTTCTATCGGCCAATCAAAGTGAGAGCCCAAAAGTCGGCCCAAATTGAACCGTGCGACACCAGAGGGTTAACTCGGTCCCTTCTTGAGCAATGCATGTGAAAATCAAATAGGGAAACTCAAGGATTGGAAGTTGCTCTACGATTCTTTGATTTGATCTATCTTACGAAAAGGTTCTTGACTTTTCGAGTTTTGTACTTTTACAAATGTGAAGTTGTTTTGATGAGTATTGTAGCTACCGCAACCGTAAAAAAAACATGTTTCAGTTGCGTAACATTAGGTATTGATACCACAGGGAAAAAAGTGTCAGTCCACGGCTGTCCAAGTGAAGTACCTACACTCAGCTCAGTCGCACAGACACAGTTTAGTCTCAAAATAGAGTTTACAGAAGGTTCACTCGACCCTATTCGGGATTTTTGCGATTGTCATTTGTTACATAGTCAGGGTTGCTACTGTCAACAATTTGAAAGTATGAGAATATCAAAATAGTGAAATCTGATACAAAAACGTCATGTGATTCTGAGCCAATTTAAATCCAAGAAATATGACGTTCGTGGCAACCAACTTTTTAGTTACCTTGACTTCCCCTGAGATTCCGGTTAGCTCTAGTTAAAGTCAGTGAGCGTCAAAATCGTCGCTCGTACTGAGTGAGCCATCTGTACAGGCGTCCCGCACCCCGGCTCCCTAATTTATGGTTTATTTTAGTTTTTTAGGACCCTATTTTCGAGGCATAGACTCTAGTCAGTATTTCAGCGCGTAAATCCGCCAGTATTTAAGCAAGGTAGTTTTAAAGATTTCTTCGTGTACGCCGACTACAAAATCCCTTTGTTTGGTAATCGGGATTCCAGCGAGATTGAAGCTCATCCTTCCTTATAACTCGGGATAACTTCTGCTGAACTTTCCAGAAGAAGAATTTAACTAAGTTAGTGAGTTAAGTTTCCGAAAGTAGAGAGAACTTAAACGGTACGGTACCTGACTTTAAGCCGAGTCAATCCTATAAATAACTACCTACTTATAGAGTATTCTATTATTATATTCTATTTCAGCCTAATGCAGTCCACTGCTGGACGTAGGGCTCCCCCAGGGAACGCCCTATGACACGATCTCCCGTTTTTGCCATCTAGTTGCTACCAGCCGCCTTTTTTAGGTCATCGGTCCATCTGACCAACGCTACGCTTGAAATCCAATCATGAAAATCGTTATTGTATATTTGAAAACAAACTAGTATTTCGGTTTATAATATCTATTCTTATGGAAGGACAAACAGAACTAGTTCACCCTTAACCAGTTTATCTTTTCTTAACGCAGCGTAGCAGCTAGCTACGACATGCCTACGAGTAACTACGAACCGTAGATTAAGATATCCCTCTGTTTATACGTAAGTAGGTACGCCACTTCAATAACTCCCAATATTTTCTACCAGTCAATTTCAAGTAGGAAACCCCCAGCCAGCCACTCGTAATAACTTTACTCCCGACGGAGGGAAATTAAAAAAGAATCGAATACCAATTTCGAATGAGTTTCGAATTTCGATGTCGAAGTTTTCCCATAACATGTAAATGAGGAAACTTGGACTAATTACTGAGGCAGAGGCAGACGTGGGGTCTGGGCTCTGCCAAGTTGGTCGTGAGGTACTTGGCATGGCCAGGGGCATCGCTATAACTATGTGTCTACTAGTGGTAGATAGAGCATTTAATAATATGACCGCTGTTAGGTACCTAAATAAGTCTAACAAAAAATTACGACTGTAGCCGGGTCCTAACTCCTAAATACAAAATGAATTACTTACCTAAGTATTTTTTTTCAGTAGAGTATGTTTTTTCATAAGGATACCTAGGAACTTATTTATTCTATTGGTTGCCGGTACTGGTTATACAATACAGTAGGTAAACTTGTAGATAGATTATACATATGGCCTTATGGTGAGTTAGGATTTCTGTGTCTAAAAACAAAAGGTGATACATTTCATAACTTTATTGCAGTAGGCGGTTAAAAAACTCTGACACCAGGGTTCATTGGGTCGTTGAACGACTGGACACCTAGTCGTAGGACACACGAATAGAGAAAGAGAGAGAGAGAAAACTTTATTAATTCTTTTGAATTAAATTATGAACTGTTTGATAGAAATAAATGGCTCTACGGGAGGGTAAGAGCCCGTCTCCCCATATGAACTGACAGCCCAAACCCACCCCAAGCAAGAAACTAAGTAACCGTAACCAGCTTACAGATACGAGTCTGTATTAGACACTCGTAAAAATAATAACCGACATTAATTCGTTGCCTATCCGACCGAGACACCTGCAGCTAAAAGAACCAGTCCATCATATGAGATTACCCCAAATCCAGGGAAAATTGAACGCCAGCTTCAAACGGGGGAGAATAATTCCCTCTGAGGTGGATGAGTGTTCGCTGGAGGGTAAACTGATGGGTGATAGAAAAAAGGCTTATGGAGATGTAATGTAAAGAAAAACGCCTGATTAAATTATGTGAGCAATTTTTTAATGTTAATGTGGTACGATTTTCTTCCAGGTAGGCGTTTTGCAGCTTCATGAAAGCTTTTTTTATTTGCTATTCAATAATAAAATTACAAGAGCTGAAATAGTCAGGTATTGTGCGGAAAGGGGTAATGAGAAGTGTCAATTGGTCAAAATTTTGCACTTTCATATATCACAAGCTATTCTCCAGTCATTTCTGATTACTTTATTTAGAATAGAAAGAATAGAAAACGTTTATTTGTCATCATCATTCATTACAATCATTTAGCTTAACGTAACATATTTTTTAAATTAATGATAACAAAAAGGTTCTCACTCAGCATTTGCTATGGAGGAGCCTAGCCACCATAGCGCTGGTCTTCCGTGAGCCCTAAAACTAAAATTAAATTAAAGTTGGCAACACATACAACAAACATGACCACGAAGTCGTACAGAGTTATTATTTATAAATCTAAAAACATCAATATATAAATGTAGGTATATATATAATATCTTAATTTGTATATATAATGTGCTCATATAAACAGAACCGTAGTATGGAACCTATATAATTACTACCACTAGTGCCTTACACATATGAGATCAATTACTTAACTTTAGAATAAATGCAATAAATATATTCTGATCCTATATTCTAAATTCAATAAATATATTCTAAACTGGTGAAAAAATACATATTTTAACTCAAACAGCCATGCGATTTCAAGTTATTGATTTTGTAATTTTAATAAATACTTTTTAAGGTGATATTTAAACGAGTAAATAGATTTGGAGTTTCGTATTGGCGGTGGCAAGTTATTCCAGCATTTCGTGGCAGCATACCGGAAGCTACCACGAAATGCGGCTGTTCTATGTTGACGGCAAGAAAGGCGACTGGCAAATCGAATATGACGGTTTGAAAAGTTGAGCTTATCATATAGATATGAAGGTTGATGTTTTTGAATAATTCCGAAAAGCAAAGTAGCAAAGTGAAACGCACGTCGTGATGACATGTTCATCAATTTATTATTGTTAAGATATGGTGTTATATGAGAATACTGCGGAATGGGAAAACAAAAACGAGCACAAGCATTTTGTAATCTTTGAACACTTTTTTTCGTACGTTCCAGTAAGCACTCGCCAAAAACGGTATCTGCATAATTAAGTTTCGACAAAATAAGTGAATCACAGAGACGAATACGCATATCAACATCCAAATATTTACGAATGCGGTATAACACCTTAAGCCTATAAAAACAGTTCTTAATAGTGAGTAAAATATGGTTTTCGAAGTTGAGCTTGGCGTCAAATAAAAGACCCAAATTACGAGCTTCAGTAGTGTGTATTATAGGTTTATCTTTTATGGCAATTACGGAGTCCTGTTCTAGAATGTTTTTAACTTGTTTGTCGCTACCAAGGATTAGAAATTTGGATTTCGAAGGATTTAAGACTAGGCAATTAGCCTCGCTCCATTCGGATAGTCGATTTAGATCTTCGTTTAGTTTTATAACCGCTGCATTTACTTCACTGGGCTTTGCTGAGATATAAAGCTGAAGATCGTCAGCGTAAAGGTGGTAATTACAGTGCTTTATACAACTGGTAATGTCTGCAGAGTATAGTATGAAGAGGAGGGGTCCGAGGATGGATCCCTGTGGAACACCTCTCCCCACCGTGGCAGTGCTTGAAGTAAAGGAAGATCCGTCATTATTTCGAAGCTCAACGAATTGAGTACGGTCGGTTAAATAGCTTGAAAACCATTTTACTGTATTTTCATCAAAGCCGTAGAAGGTCAGTTTAGATAAAAGTAGAGCAATATTAATAGTTTCAAACGCACGTGAGAAATCTAAAAGAGCTAAAAGGGTACCATGCCCTTCATCCTGAGCAGCTAAAATATTATCGACTACGTCCAGAAGGGCAGTCGCTGTGCTGTGGCCTTTCCTGAAGCCCGACTGTTTAACAGGTAGAATATTGTTTTTTTCAAGAAATTTGTAAACTTGCATGCCAACCGCCTTTTCAACAATCTTTGACAGGCATGGCAATATGCTAATAGGTCTTAAGTCTTTGAATTCGGTAGGGTTGGTATTTTTGGGAAGCGGTCTGACAATTGCAGTTTTCCAGGCTTCAGGAAAGGTGCACGATTCTATAGAAGTGTTAACTAAGGCTGTGATAGAGTTAATAGTGTGCGGAAGTGTCAACAAAACCATATCCAAGGATATGCCATCTACTCCTAAAGCGTTGGTTTTTATTGACTTTAATATATTTAATACGGTAGACTCGTTAACGGATTCTAGTTTAAAAGAAGCAGAGCTAAACCTATGGGATTGATAATATGTCAATAAAGAAGTGTCTACAGTATCTTTTCCAGGCAAAGAGAGAAAGTGCGTATTAATTTTGTCGGGGTCAAATAAATGAGGTGGAATTTCAGTGTCATTAGGTTTGAAATTTGCTACATTACGTTTGATATTTGTCCATAACTTACGAGGATTTTTAATATTACTATTGATATTATTTTCGAAATAAGCTGTTTTTTCGCTGTGCAGAGCTCTGGTCACGACGTTTTTTAGATCTTTGTAATACTCTTTATGGGAATCGAGTTCTGTGACACGACATCTTGCATGAGCCTCATCACGTAATTTCATCATTTGTTCAATATTGTGTGTGATCCAGGGATACGAACGTTCTTTGATATGTATTAGTTTACATGGTGCATGCCGATCAAACAGAATAACAATGTATGCACTTAAACTTTGTAATAATTCATTAACGTCATTAGTTACTAGTTGGTTCCAATTAATTGATTCCACATCATGGTTGAAAAGTTCCAAGTTAATATCTTTTAAAGGCCTATAAAGGATCCATTTAGTGGGCGGTTTACTTTTTTTAAAACTTGTTTTACAGGATAGAAATGCATGATGGCTAAGTTCACGGACATAGTCAACCTTTACATCAAAGATCTTTGTCGTGGAGCATAAAACATCAATTAATGATTCGCTATGATCCGTGAAATGGGTAGGTTGTTGATCAACATATTGAGTAATATTCATACATTCAAGGAAATCTAAAAGCTTTTTCGCATTCTGCGGATTATATGTTGATGATTTTTTTAAAAGATTCGTATTAAAATCACCCACAAGTATTATGTGGTCGTAAAGTGAAAAAGAAGCAATAGATTCGGATAGAGCGTCAATAAAATTATCTAAGAGTATCCATTGTGGGCGATAAGCCGTTCCGATTGCAACCTTAAGTCCATTGAGAGTAAGACCTAACCACATTTGCTCAACAGAATGCAAGGAGGGATGTTTTAGGTAACGCACATTGATTCCACGCTTGATATAGAACCCAACGCCGCCTCCACGGGACCGGACATTAGCAGGGCGAGAAATGTGGCGCAATCGATATCCAGGTGGAGCGGGGGCGCGAGCCTCTTCACCTGTTGGGAGCCAGGTCTCATTAATTGCCAGGATATCTACTTGATGGCGTGATAGCGCTACTAGAAACTCATCATGTGCAGTACTAAGGGATCCAGGATTAAGCAACCCTATAGATAAATTTTTTGTCTTAATAAATTGAAATATATACGCGTGCAAGATTTGACAGTATTTTCCCCTCATAATTAAAGATGTAAGTAGAGTCAAATGCCGCTTGTTCACAATATAGAAATATTGAAATGTGGTATATTTTAATAGTGTGTAGTACGAGTTTAAATTTTGTTTATAGTACTTAGAAATATTAATATTATAATAAATGGGACAGGATGATAATGCATAATGGTAAGAATTATATGATATATATGTTATAAAATAAATATAAATATCAAATATAATTTTAACATAACAAAACGCGTAAGTTATAGTGAGATCTGGTCTTAAAATTATATACTTAACTATAGATAAAATTAATGAGTGAATTAACAGAGCATTAGCGCAACAATGCAGAAAGTGAAACTTAAGGTAAATCATAAACTTTAAAACAGTCAAAAAGTAATCTTGGCATACAAAATAAAATGACACATTATATGCCACTAACATTATCAGTACCAAAAACCCTCGCAATGTCCCTCTCTGTGCGTATACGCGAGATCGAACTTTCTTGGTCTTTTCTGACTAATATTACACCGTCTTTCGTCCATGCGAACTTCCATTTAAGACGTTGCTTTTCTTCTCTAGCTTTCCAAAAAAGCTGTCTGTTTATGCGCGTCAATCGTTCATTCACATAGAAGCGACGGGGTTCCCCTGGCAGATCAAATCCAGATGTATCAACAGTACGACGGACTCGTGCAGCTTGCAACAGCGCATCTCTTTGTGCACGTCGTACTAGGCGGACAGCAATTTGCCGAATTGGTGTACGCTCTCCCTCATTGTTTCGAGCGCCTCCTCCAGTAGCGGCTCCTGCGGCTGCACCAGCGTAATCGCGCCGTGCTCCCACTCGCATCGCGCTAACTACGTCGCTAGGCAAAATGTTGACGCCAAGTTTGCTACCAACAAGAGACACGATGTTGATAGGGTTCTCGCCGGCTACCTCTGGGATACCCGATATTTCAAGGTCATTTTGAAGTAGTTCTTGGTCCCGGTCATTTAATTCACTTTTTAGATTTTCAATTACAGTATTCTGCTTCTGATTATTGTCTGAGCCAGTGAAGCCTTCCGCCAGTTGATGTTCTATGGATGCAACACGATCTTCGATACCATCAACCCGGCTGTTTAAGTTTTCAACTGTGTGTACTACATCTTCTAGTCTTGAAATAATGCGATCGGCTAGTGCAGTTATTTGTTGGTTGATAAGTTCTTCTATTGTATTCTTAAAAGTGTGGGTGATGTCTTCTCGAACCGCGTCAATTATTTTTCCCAGCATACCATCTGGCAGTAACTTTTGAATTGAAGCCACATGACTTTCTGCATCAGCTGACTTGACCGTAGGGGTTACTACATTCTCCGGTACCTTATTGTTGTTAGCGGTCACTACTTTCTTTGGTACATTTTTCAGTGTCTTGTCTTTAGGGATTACTGGTGTCTCCGGTACCTTCTTCATAACCTTGTCGGTAGGAGTTGATAATTTCTCCGTCGCTTTAGCCCTGTCCTGTAATTTTCCCTTTATTTCGGCCGGAGTGCCCACTTTAGGTGTAGTGACTGGTTTAGGCTTGTCACCCCTGCGACAAGAGGCGCATAACCATCTGTCTTTAGACTTACTACTCATGATACGAAAAAATTGAGGGGTAACGGACGTGCACGTAACATGATAGCATAAGTAACAAGTAGTGCAAAATAATGCTTCTCCTGTTGTAATATCCTTCGTACAAGTGGGGCACTGCTTAGCATTATTTTCGTCTGATCCTGCCATCTTTAATTAATTCCTAAAACTTCAGTTTCAGACTAACTATTTTATAATCTGTGGTTCAGTTTGTGAGGTTGTGTGTCTATTTAAGAGTAACTGTTTTCTAATCTGTGGTACAATGAGTAAGTTACGGGATCCAATTTATAGATGGCGCTGTGTGTCAAGCCGTTCCACTCGTGTTCTACTACTCCTTCATGCTTCCTATAAGTAATCTGTGCATGCTTCTTTGCATATTTTTAGGTTATATTTGCAAATTCTTTAAAATTATATCCTTCTCTTCAGTATTATTTATCACTAATACGTTCCTCACACTTACTTGCTGTAACTTTTTATGTTTTTCTAGTGAAATGTTGTGAATCCAACTTTGTATTGCCGTTGAAATATTTTCACCGTTGAAAGATTTTCACTATTTTCTGTCGAATTTCAAGTTAATAGACGAAAAGTTATATAAACAATATAACCTTGTTTCATCAAAATCCGTTCAGTTTTCCCGAAGTTATTGAATTTTTAAAACCAGCTACACTTTCAGAATTTGATTTTGTTGTATTCTACAACCTTCTTGGTTGTATTTATTCAGAAGTGGCACTTTTCTTTTTAAGTTCTGTATACTATATTGTATGGCATTCATTGAGACATATTTGCCAGTGCCAGTTGAATTTACGCATTTATTGGGACAATGGGAAAATACAGTGAGGTATGTGACCGCACTGTATAGGTAGTTTTGGAACGTAGCTACTAACCAGCAAAAAAGAAAAGCGCTTGTGGCTGTTTGTGTCATTCCAATTTCTTTACCAAAGTTCTGTTCAGTCTATGTGATTTGTGATATTTATTAGTGTAAAATGAAAGAAAGATACGAAAAAGGGGAACAAATTGATAATCTACCACAAATAGATAGTTTTATGGTAAAAAGATATTTATCCGAAAACAATTCATATGCTTCAGCTGAAATACATCAATAAATAGAGTAAAATGAAATCGCTTTTTGACAAACAACCATGCGAACTTTATTTTAGCAGGCCAGTATAATAGCTATCTTTTTGCTATTTTCCAGTTTTAATTACAACCTTTTTGCTATTTTCCAATACTGCCTATGCAGTATGCAGATTATAGTGTCTCAATAAACGCATTAGTTTAACTGACACTGGCAAGTATGTTTCTATGAATGCCATCTCTTAGAATTAGAAAATAGAGTGCCACTTCGGAGTAAATACAACTTTTAAAAGTGTGGCCGACTTTTAAACTTCAACAACTTTAGAAATACTGGATGGATTTTGATGAAATAAGAACTAAAGTAATGAGAAAACACGGGAGAATAGATTTTTTGCAAAATTTTGACACGTTGACACTTCTCATTCTACTATAATTTTAGAAATCTTGTACATATCACATAAATCACAAATTTAGTGAAACGGCGCGCGGAGCCTATTTTGTGCTGAGTACGGAACGCAGTTCCACAGTAACATTTTGTAGAACGGAACGTAAACATTTCGTTTAGAAATAACATTGAGCTTTCCACGCGCTTTTCATGAAAATCCTGAAACATTGTAACAAACCGTTGTTTTAAATGAAATATTTTCATTTTTCAAATAGTTCATATATAATTTTTCACAAAACATGCGTTTGTTTCGGATTTTGTGCTGAATAATGTTTGTTTTATTCAGTGACGTCAATGAGAAAATCGAGTGACGTTGCAATTTCTGAACGTACGACCCAAATGTCAAACTAACTACTTGCGTGTGCAATACAACTCGTGAATTCATTAAAATTTTCGTAAATATCATATCGTAAACAGTGTTTGGTGTTCACCGGTGATGGCTGGGAAGCTGAACAAATTCGAAACACCGAGCTCCGCGAGCTCTGATAGGTAAACTGGTGTGGTAACCACATGATAATGTTTGTTTGAACAGCTGGCTCGCGTGTCAATAAAAAAAACGCTGCATAAGGAGTCCCGATTCAGTGTTGGCTTGTTAATCCTCGCGTGTGGAAGGTGTTTTGTGTGCGAGTGTCGTGTGTGCAGCTCGGAGCCCGTGCAGCATTCTGCAACGGTGTTGCAACGCGTTAACTATAACCTCAATTGCACGCTCGACGATTTATTTTTAGACTTTTATTTAGTCCATTGGCAGCTTGCGTACCACTGAATGGCCGCGGCGTGAGTCGGACACGTGCTCCGGCGTATCGTGTTTTCGTAAAACACCGCGTCACATGAAAAAGGTCAAAATTCTGGAAGAAATGGAGCCAGGGTCGTTGATCTTCGCCAACCCGTAAGATATCCTCCAAATATCGCTGTTCTCCGTGTTCGTGACTAGCTTCTGGCTTCTTTTAGCTTCGGTTTTGTTTATGGCACCTCCAGGTATGTTTATGTTGTGAATCAATGGTGTTTAACCTTTAAAACCACCTGAAAACGCTGTGCTACACCTATTAAACTCTGCACAGCCATTTTGGCACGACTTACACTATTCATTCACACATAAAACAACAGCAATGCAGTTTATTTATGATTTGCCTTGTCACTTTTGCCTTTTACTGCACAGTGTTAACATAGATTTAAAATTATCATGTGATAACCAAAACAACTACCTATACAAACCTGTTTGTCTACTACCTATATTCTTAAGAATTTAGTCTGTTATAATTTTGTAAACAATAAGCATGACTTTAAAAATATCATTTGATAACCTACACAACTAATTTAAACCTGTTTTCCTTCTATAATCTTAAGAATTCTGTCTATTCATCTATTCAAGAATTTGTAAACAATATGTGACTGACGTATGATTAACCAGTCAGACAAGATTGGGGAGTAGATACCATATCAGATAAATGATAAACATCTTAACAAGTTAGGAAAAATAATAATAAATAATAATAACAGTGCGATCACAGTGCCGAATAAACGCATTCTAGTGTCAAGATCATATTATCATTGATACATAGATAGCTGGTATATGAAAATATTGTTTGTTTTCATGATAACATAATCACAGAATCTAATTTACGTGTTATGTTTTCATACTTATCTCAACACGTAACAATTTGTTAATTAAAAAGTCTTGTAGGCTTATTATCATAATCATTCATTAATTTAAAGTTATCTATCAAATCAATACATTTTTCTTTTATTTATTTATCTTATTAAAAACCTCTCTCTTTCAAACTGAAATGCAAAACCTGTAATTTGCTTGTGAATTACTAAGTAATAAAATGGAGAAACAGATTCACATTATACCTACCTAAAGTCTATTTTTTTTAGAGAGTCCGTAAATGTAAACAAACAACTTGCCATAACCACGTCGATAGATTTCGCCATAATATATGAGAACTGCACGTTATAACTGTCATACAAATACATATTTCACTTGTTTCACATCCCACATAAATGAAAACACTTAATTTATGACACAATTATGTAGAATTCTATTAGAAATTAATAAAATAATATACAAACACGGACATTTTGACAGATCGTGAACATACAGCCATCTTTGAATAGTGCTGTGCCAAATCATTGAATCCAAAGTTCTGATTCAGTTCAGTGAGTCGGTCAATGAGTCGATTGATTGATTACTTTAAGGTTTCTATTTTTTTTCTGTTTTAGTCATTATTATTAGGTATGATCATAAAAGTTCAATCTTATTCTTTGAGAATACGTAAATAACATCTACAAACATTTATAAAATGCCTTTTATCAGAAAAAATCGCGACTTACTTTCTCTTATGTAAGGATGAAAGTACCGTTAAGGTTAGGATAGGTAAAATTAATAAAATCTAACTTGATACCCGTTACGTTTGTCAGATACATACTGAATGAGAAGGAAAGAGGAAACAAAGAAAAGTTGACCTTGAGCATTTTCCCAAAGCTGACTGATGTCACACGGTATCAAGCTATATTTAATGTCCGACTCACACACTCCATGAGTTATAGGAGGCAACACGAGGGACGAGTGTACATGGTGCCCTCGAGTTCCTTTTTTTCCCTTGCCTGGTCTACGTGTCACGTATTGTATGTCAATCGTGACGGATAAATGTCAGCGCCGGCCGGGGCTGTCATTTTTTCCATTTCTTATTTTCATTTATGAGAATAATATAGCGCTTTGAGATAATATAAACCATAATACACGAATAAAACATGTTCTATCCTTGGGTGGGAAGTTATAATTTAAAAAGTATTTTAATACATATTACATACGTTGTCCTGTTGTGTCGTTATTCTTTGTATGTGTATCTCTTGTAATGTTTTTGTGTACAATAAACGGTTAATAATAATAATAAAGTTAATTAAATTTAATTTATCAACTCTTTCACGAGTCAGCTGTGGAGGGCCTCCAGGAGGCGCCTCGCGAGTGTGGTTTGGGCATTACGCAGTTGATAAATGAAATTTAATTAACTTTTTTAAATTATATCTTCCCACCCAGGATAGAACATGTTTTATTCGTGTATTATGGTTTATATTATCTCACAGTGTTATATTATTGTCGTAAATGAAAATAAGAAATGGAAAATATCAGCCCGGCCGGCGCTGTAATTTTTCCGTTTCTTATTTTCATTTATGTTTTTCATGTGCTCTGAGATTTATGTGACCGGTACCTATCCTAACAAATAAAACAATTCTTTTAAGTGGATAATATTTATTAATTATTCACTGCCAGATCTATCAAAATCTTCGCTACTACTGCTTTCACCAACGTGAATCACAAACTCCGGGGTCGGTTTATCTGTCAAATCGTCAATTATGCCGTCGAGCCGCATCATTTCGTCTTCTTTTTTCTTAATGTGCTCGACGCATTTTTTCCAGGACTCCGTACCAATTCTGCTTATACCATCTTTCAGCAATTCTTCTACAGCGTCTAGCTTGAAAGTTTTATTGTGTCGCCCAACATAACCTTTTATTTGTGCCCATATTAATTCGATTGGGTTTAACTCGCAGTGGTATGGAGGAAGGCGTAGCACCAGTATCTGCTTACTAGCTGCTAGCTCATCTATGTATTTTTTTTGGTACGTTTCTTTGTCGAATTTAGCTAGCAACTGCGCCTTAATCTCTTTTTCTTCGAATTGTATATTTTTTTCTGTCAGCCATCCTTGTATGTCTGCCTTCCTCCAGCTCATATTTGGTATACGTTCTAACCTTCTAGAATGGTACGGTGCGTTGTCCAATACTATTACTGACCCCGGCTCAATTTTTTCTAGAATCCCTTTGAACCTGCAATTTAAAAATAACTCATTATCCATCTAAATGCAATTAATTAAATTTATGTGGGTGGGGAGGGAAATTATATCATGGACTTCAGTCGTATAAAATAATACGGGTCCTACTACATTGCCGTGTGATGCCGGCTTAGAATGTCATCACCCCATATCTTACCCGTGGGTGTCGTAAGAGGCGACTAAGGGATAAATTCATCCAGGGGTCCAATCACTGGATGAATTTCACAATCGCATTGCAACATGTTGCATTGCGCTCACCAACCCGCCTGCCAAGCGTGGTGAGTATGGCAAATACCCCCCTAATAGGGGGAGGCCCATGTTCAGCAGTGGACTTTATTGTGGCTGTTATGATGATGATGATGACTACATTTATCACAAGTATTGACTTACCATTTTTCAAATGTCTCGGCATCCATTTCACCGTGATAGTCACCCTCCGAATCAGTTTTCTTGGCTTGAAAATGTTTTCTCCTCCTTCAAGAAAACCGTCTTCGCTGCCAATGTGGGTGACTATCAGGCGTCTTCCCTTTTGTGGGTTTTGAAGGCCCGTCGAAAGTCCCCTCAAAAAGGCCTGTCGGCTACTTTCGATGTCCCCATCCACCCATATATAGTTGGTAGTATGGCCTGTAAAATAAGATAAAGAAGAAAAATTATTTCAGTAGTTCAACTAAGTAATTTAGAATATAATTTTGTAGCAAAAATATAATTGTATTCTGACCTTCGTTGACCCATGTTTCGTCAGTGTAATAAATTTTTCTATTTTCTTTTCGGAAGTCTTTAATGCGCATTAAATATGTTCTTCTCCATGCAATGAGGTCTGGCCTTTCTAATAATACGCTCTTCCTCGATCTTTTTGTATATTTAAAATTCATTTTTTTCATCAGCTTATACATTGAGCTCCTCGAAAAGGTAGGCAGGTCATCATCCTCGTTAACGGCTGTCAAAACTTTGTCGATTGTCGGCAACTCGTTTGCATAATAAAATTGATGAACTTTCATCCTTATCGCCGTCAAAGTAAAATCATCTAATTGAGTAAATTTTGATGTTCTAAAATGAGGTCGTTCTGGAGATGACACTGCGCCTTTTCTTTTGTATTCATTAATGGTTCTTGTAACTGTCTTTTCAGATATTGACATTATGTTTGCAATGTTTTTATAAATTTCTTGTTTATATGGGTACGTTGCCATCGACGATACAAAATATTTGAACAAATTGATAATAACCATTTTGCTATAAGAATTCAGCTTCGTTGTTTTGGGCCGTTTCTTCATAGGAGAGGAAGTCAATTCATTTGGGAGTGAATTGCTCCTCTTACGTTTCTTTTGGCTTTGGCCAGAAGATGACGATGTGCCAGGTTGCGCATCATCCATGATGAGGTCCTGAAAAATAAGTATAACGCTAATTTAGAAGAATATGGAATAATGAATGTGAATGAAATTAAATTAAGTTTCTGTAAAGTAGCTATCTGATAATTCTTATGTAGTGAGTGACAACGATTATTATGGGTGTACTACTTTCAAATTAATTGTAATAGGTAAAAAAGTTATATTAACATTACAATGGGGCCTACTTATGTTTTTAAATTTACGCTTAAATATATAAAAATAATAGTTTATGCGGAAAATCACTTTATTACAAAGAAACCTACATTAATTCTCTAAACATAACATTATTTACCACCGTTATTTTACTACTTACATAGAAGCTTGGCATAGAAGTTAAGAAATTAACGTTTGGTGATTTTTACATTTTTCTCCAAATGAGCTACCATGGACTTATACTCTAAATTATACGATGATACCTGTGACAGCAGGATGCTAGATAGGAAACCAAGTGAGTGTGAAAAGGATAAAATAAAAATTGAATAAGTCTGACATCTGTCACAGGTATCTAGCTATATTTTATGGACTATAGGTTTTTTCTTAGCCGGGCCGTATTGGTTATGGTCCTGTCAAAACCTGATTTTAAAAGTTAAAGCTAAATTAAGCTAGCCGCCAGAATAGGCTGCATTAATTCACAGATTCTGAAGAAAGATAGAATGATCTATTTTCTTCAAAACTAATATACCTAACTATTTGCATCTGTGCGTTATCAGTTGTAATTTTTGTTCCGTATAATTCTCGAAATCTTAAGTAAGAATATGACTCACGACATGCCTATTGTGTGCCCATGCGCGTTATCAATGTTTGGAACCCTTAGTATAGTTAGGTGATTCGTGGAATCCATAGTGAAAGAAAGAATCTAATGTCGACACGCCTACTATAGGTAACTATGTGCAGCTGCAGTGTTTTTCTACTTTTGTTCTATATAATTCTCAGAATTTAAAGAGAAAGAATATGACTGTCGGCAAACCTATTGTTCATGCTCGTTATCAGTGTTTGGAACTTTACTATACATAGGTAATTTACAAAATACAAAGTGAAAAAACTGTTGTCGGCAGGCCTACTAAAGTGCGTTCGCTTTGTACGAATCGCCCTTTTATCGTACCGCCTAGGCGCGCGCGGCACTTGTCAAAAGATGCCGCCGCCGCCGCCGGAATAAAGGACGTCGCGCTACGTTCTGAGCGAACGAACTTATCAGATATTGCAACGTTTACAGTATAGGCATAATTCACAGGATCCGTAAAAAGAAATAATATTTTAAAGGTATTTTTTTCCTTTCACTTTGAAGTATCGATTTCATTTGTTAATATTTTTTATATAATATCTATAAACTTTGTTATGTTAAAGGCGACCATTCCTTATGTTGGTGGTTATAATATAATTAGGTATCTTATATAATTGTAATATCACTTTTGAAATAAATTATCAACAACCTTATCTTCTAAATGAATAAATTACTTATAAATTTATTTTAATGGTGTATTTTAAGATTTATGTTTGGAAATTATTATAAAAATTTCTGGGTATTGGAACTAAGTATACAATTTTTCACTAGGTATTTTGTAAATGAGTTAAATATTTAATTAACATAATTTAAATTTTTCCGCTGAATGACAAAGAATTTATAAAACTAAACATTTTATTTTTTATAAATCGAATCTTAGATAGAACTATGTAATTAATATTAGAAGTATTAAAGTACAGAAATAAATACATAAAAAACGAATAAATAAAGTGATAAATACATACCTTTGCTAAAAGTAGCAGTTGCTGCAAAATCCAATTCGGTAGCGAGGTCGGAGTCCAGGAGGCACAGCAGTAAGTCGTCGGTTCAGATAAAAACAACGTCCAAAACAAAAGCAAACACAAAACCGAATATTAAAGCCAAGTCGTCAGGGATCAAACACGGAAGAGCATTCGGAACACACGACATCGGAACGAAGCGAGGAAACGAATGACGGTCAATCGCAAGCCGTAAAACGCTATTGCTTCAGAACGACTTTCTCTTTCTAACAGTAACAATAGCGAGCGAGAGGCAAGAATTGTTTTATCATGCCGTCTCTATTATTTAGTGTTCCAAGTACATTGCGAAAAAAAAAATTAGTAATGAAAAACATTATTTTCTTAAACTTAGATTCATATCAACGGGGCTTAAAAGGGACGACATTTTAATTACTACTCCTTTTTATAGCACTGTATTTAAGCTACTATGAACGGCAAAATTATATTACGTTTACCAATAAAGGTTTTTCTTTTTTAATATAAAAAGCAATGATAATGCGGGTAAAGCCACAGGGTATTTGTTTTTAATACTGTGTTCAAACAAACAACAAGTTACGATGATCTTACTCGACTCAGTTATAAAGATTTTGAACTGACTCACTCTTGCCCAGCCCTACCAAATCTAATATTAGAGATTTTTAGTCTGTGGAGATTTGTTTGTTTACCTTTCTGGACTCTCTAAGAAAAACAGACTTTACATAGATTTTTACATATTTTACGACGACGATATATGAAAACCTCCTATCTACAATGGAAATTCTATGTAGATAGGAGGTTTTCATATATCATCATCGTTTATCTATTTTGCCTACCTACACCAAGGTTATACGGGTCATTTCACAATAAAATGTCAAATGTTTGAAGGTTGCACAATGCTTACACAGATTGAAAAACAACCTCCTCAAATACACATGCACATGTTTTTATAAACATTTCCATTGTTTGATTATTAATATTATAATATTACACACATTACTGACATAGATTTTAATATAACTTATTGTTATGCAATATAAAACACCTGGCATCAGATTGTAAAGTAGGTTATGAATCAAAACATGAAAGGCTTACTTTCAGACACAGGCCTTAAACAATTTACTATGTTTTTGTGCTCTTTTAGGATTCTGGGTAAGCTGGCGGCACAGACAGTCCAGTACTGCTGTTATTATCAATACTTCAAACTGTTAGCGGAATATTAAACTACCGAAAGGCCTGAAACCTATTATTTTATCTGTGCTAAACTATCCAACTGACATGCTATAGAGACACTATTGAAATGTTTTTATTAGGACCATTACGATAGCCCTTACCAGAATACGGAAAACACAAAAAAATCTGATTCGATAAATAAATTTTGCAATAAGTTTACAATAATGATTGCATGATAGATAAAGTATCATACCCTTGCATGAAACTCATATGCAGTTATCTCATTAGGTACCTGTTTGTTATCTTGGCATGTTGTCATAAAATAATAATAAATGCGGTAAATAAAGGTGATGGATAGCATATTGACCTACTTTATATCATTTGCGTATTCTCGGCCATTGTCAGCCGTTATCTGCATAGATATTTTTTTGTAGTAATATGAATACGAGTATAAGCACAACTAGAAATATTTATTTATTTTTGATTTCAGACTATTTAAAAAAGTTATTCCACATTTAGCATATTTAACTTTTGCTTTGAATATTTACCTTATATTTACTCTGAGAGGCAAATCTACACTATGCACCATACCTACACTAATTAATATGTCCTCTGAAAGGCACATACAACTTCAATTTGAGTCATGTTCTGTTCGGATCATTTGTGCATGGATTTTAGCCTAACTGTAACAAAATAAAAATAGTAAATATTTCGATCTAGCTACTTGACTTTTCGAATACCTCACCAATTTATATACCCTACACCCTACTATACCATATTCAGTAGTGATCGTGTACAATTTATTTGAGTACCCGGGTTTTACCTTTTGCAATCAAAGTTGGTAGGAATTGAGAAAAGAAAATTGAAATATTATCTTTATTTAGAGCTACCTCTCGGTTACAAGATAATGCATGCCATGAAATCCCTACTAGCCCCTAGCTACAGTACCCTAGCTACTGTATGATTTCAGAAAGCTATCTTTTTTACTAAATTCAACTACCTGTAGTTAGAGGTATAGATCTGCGAAATGGAGTGAGTGGACAGAATCTGGAGTGAGACTACAGATTCTATCCACTGGGTGGAAATATTTCGACCAATTTTTATCAATTTTTCGAACTGAAAAACTACCCAAAAAGTTGGTAAATAGGACCTCCCATGTCTGATGTGCTAACTTCATAAATAATGTGTTTATACATTGACAACAAAGGCACCATTAACTGGACCACCTGTACCTAAACCAAACAAACCACACCTCCTCCTGTGCCAATTCTATTAATACCTACTTAATATAGGTACTCTTATCTACCGCGTGACTCACACTACACTTCTTATGCTTTTAGGTGATTGATAACAATTTGCTTTAGATGATTTTTTATGGTGTGAAAAGAAAGTGCAAATATTTTTTTTTTTTGTTAGGTGCTTTGATGTATCGTCAACAACGAATATCGTCAATAACAGACTTTATGAAATGAATGATGGATGATTTTCTTGGGGTAAATGTTTTCTTCGTAGATAATAGAGTATTCTTAGCAGTTTGTGTCTCTACATGACCAATGCATGACACTCCTTATAGTCTTCTGGTAAATAAGTCTTACTGCATGAATCACAATAGATATGAGCGCTGGGCAAAAGGTATGTGAAGGTACTGTGAGTGCATTAAAATCCCAATAGATTGATAGCAACAGCTTCATCGTATGGTTTGAATTCCACTTATAAAAAGTTGTAAATTATTTCAACTATATTTCGCTAGATCGTCGCTTGGAGACGAGCATCAAGATATTGAAATTTTACAAGCATTGATCGGTGTATCGATAGCTTAGTGGCAGAGCGGTGGGGCGTTGACCGGTTCCGGCCCCGATTGATGCATGATTTTTTATCAATTTCTTATTTTCATCTATGCAGGTGATATTAACAACAATATCCTCCACAGCGACTCGGAATTGGCGTTGGAGTTGAGCGAGCAAGTGTTCCTGGACGACGATGACTACACACGCGCCCCGGCTTCACCCACCACGGTGCCCAACGTGCGCCCCTACAGGCCGCCCTCTACAGGTACCTACCACTTACAAAATTTGCCGATGCCACTACCAACTGGTCTACCGTGGCTCTTTCCTAGCCTGCAAATTAAGAAAGTATATTTTGGCCACTAATGCCTGGCATTGCTCCGTCTACTGGGTTAGTTTTGCAACTAATTCCCAGCGACTAATTCATTCTTTACAGATTAAATTTAGTCAATGCGATGAAAACCCGGGATAAATTGAATACCATTTTAAAACAATTCCAGTGTTAGGTATACAATTTTTTCTTGTAGCAAAATTTCGCTATTTTCTTATAGGAAACAACTTTTCTTAGGAATCTATTCTTAACTAGAATGACGCATTTGATGGTGGAAGATTGTTCCACGCCAACCTGGGAAAGCTCTTGCGTATTTCTCCCGAGGAAACTTGAGGAAAGTCAAATCATTTGTGATGAAATCTGGCTAACGTTCTATTACATAAAATGTGATAAAAATCTAAAAGTAAAGCCGTGAATCAAATCTTGTGTCCCATTTTTGAGATAGGTACCTGCATACCTACTTCTCACTACGAGTGAATTTACTACTCATCATCACTAGATCATATGGGACACCCGATGAAATTATAAATAGAAACAGGTATCAAAAACCTTCTAGGTAGATCATGGAGGTAGTTAAATGATGATGAATGAAGAACCTCGTACCTGCTAGCCCCATCATTTTGATACACAATGGACCAGTTAAATATAACTGGTACTTCTACGTAACCTTTAGGTAGGTACTATAATAGGCTCATACGATACGATACGGCTCATGTTATAGCGATTTAAGATTTAACCTTGAAACCTGTCGCCGCCAGAAGTTGAGTGAACTATTATTACACTGGAAAAACAAACACATCGCGTCTCTAAACGTGAGGGAAAACCAAGCAACAGGTTCAGCTAGGTTAGGTATTAGGATCCAGTTATTCTGGAAACTTTAGACATTTGTATTCACATAAATTAAAAATTACAGTTGAAAAATTCATCAGCGACCGCCGGAACTTGAACCCGGGACCGTATGGAACTGTCTGCTCTGCCAACTGAGCTACGGGCGCCTGGCTGACACTGATGAATTTTTTTATCTCTTGATGCTTGTTTCGAAGCGGCGATTTAAGCGACATCTAAGATGTCAGAAAAACATTTGTATCCAGTTTGATTAGGACTGTATATGGTGGACCTCGCACTGAACTACCGAGGAACTACCTGATTGTCCCCTGACGGTTCCCTGCACTTGTATCGCAGTTGCTGACGTTACATAACCACGTAAGAGGCAAATAAATTACATAGTAAGCGGCCCGAAAACTCTGTGACGTCAAAGTTCATGGGTCTTCTATCGAATCGGTGTCCCACAAAATACGAACGACTGCGTAGAAACCTGCTGTTTATTTAAAGTTTGCTGGTAACCTGCCTCTTTCTTTAGAACCTACCTCAATCTTATAATGTAGCGAATATTGTTTACAATCGGTGCTGACTAAAGTCGGTGTAGGTATTAACTAGCTTCAAAATCTAGTCCAAAGAAACTGGTGTTAACGAACCAAACAGTATAATTTATTGTTATTTTATTAGTCACACATGCTTACATCACATACAAACCCCCCCGCTGGATATCCGTGGTGAACGGACGTGTTTCTTGTTAAATCCGCACAATTTTTAAAATTAAAATAAATAATCTAATAAATTCAGTGTTCTGTACGTGAAGTACCAGGAGGACATAATCTGCAAGGACCTTTGAGTAAGAGAGAAGCCCAGTGTGTACGAGAGAGCGATATACCCCCACGCAGCTGTTAGACCACTGTGAGACGGAGAAACTACGAATAGAACGAGATATCTATACTGCTCAAAGCTACGCATGAAACTAGTTGCTAATCAAAAATACGCTTGTGGCCACGCCCTCCTCCCCTTTCCATGCGCAGGAGTCGAGAAATCTATAACAATAGATAGCTATATAACAAGTTCATTTAGGCCTAGAAACACTTCCGCGTATTTGTTCCCGTCGGCAAAAATAGGCCTACGCAGCGGTGATTGCAAACAAATTGAATTAAAATGTCGGTAACACGTAGTCCAAAGAAAACTATGAACACAACTGATAATCAAAATGTAAATGAATCAAATCTACTCGACTTTAGCCCATCACAGGACTTGATTTCCAATGTAACTGATCGAGCACCAACCCCACGTAAACTTATGGATACTTTGAATAGGATCCAAAAGAGTCAAGATCTCAAGTTTGCGAAACTAGAGGAGAGTATGCGTCTAATCCAAAGTCAAAACGAAGTCATGCAAAAGTCTATAACTTTCTACTCTCAACAGTATGAGGATTTGTTGAAAAAGGTAAACGACTTTCAAAAGGAAAACAAATCCTATAAAGAGCGAATCCAAATCCTCGAAAACAATATCGATCAACTAGAACGCAGCTCGAAATGTTCAACAGTTGAGATAAGAAATATCCCGCTATCGCCGGCTGAAGACAAGACTACACTTTGCACTCACATCATCAACTTGAGCGAAGCCGTGAACCAGCCCATTCAGGACCACGATGTTCGTGACATTTTTCGTATCAAGTCCAAATCTGGGGCACCAGGACCAATAATAATGGAACTCTCCACATCTTCGATCAAGGAGCGTTTTATTAAGTCGGTCATTAGCTTCAATAAGGGTAAACCCAAAAATGGCAAGCTAAACTCCACCCATCTCAAACTAAAAGGCACTCCAAAACCAGTGTACGTTTCTGACTGTTTGACAAACAGAGCCAGGCGACTGCACTATCTTGCTCGTGAGTTCAAAAAGAAACATAACTACAGCAGCTGTTGGACCGCCTACGGAAAAGTGTACCTAAGAAAATCAGAGGAATCAACACCTATTAGAATTGAGGCTGAAAATGATTTAAATAAGTTAATGGCAATATGACTATGTTTTCTTGTTTTACAGTTTTTTACGTTAATATTACTATATTTAACTAACAATACACAAACCCAACACTACACAACAAGCACACAACAATCTTCCACAACACATCGTATTAAACACATACTAATGGCTTCTTTTTATTATGCCGACCAATGGTACCGCTACTCAACAATTTCAATAATGACCTGTTTCTGCGAAGAAAACTGTAGGCTTAAAATTCGATAGTTGTGATATAAATGTACATAACGACTTGGATGTTCTCTCCGTGGCAGACTATTCTTCTTGCAGTATAGATGACTGCGAAAGTCTTTTCAAAATCTACATACTTCTCTAAAAATTATCACACAAAATATAAGAAGCATTAGAGGTAATATGCCTAAGTTGTTGACTTTATTACTTCGTTCTAAAGTAGATTGGGACTTTATCATACTAACTGAATGTTGGCTTTATAACAATACGTTTGTACCATTTTTAGACGGATATGTTTATTCGTCTACTAGTAATAATCTAACACAAAACGAAGGTGTAGTTGTTTATTATAAATTATCGAGCGATATATCTATAACCGAACCAATATTAGTTGATGCCAATTGCTTGCAAGTCAAGATTAGGATCATACGGTTATCCTTGCCATCTACCGTCCTCCGGCTGAAATGAACACCTCCAAATTTTTAATTCTCTTAATAATATATTGCTATCACTTGCCTCTTATAAAACATTATAATAACGGGCGATATTAATATTGATATTTCTGATCAAACGATTGACCCCGTGCACAAGATTACCTTAATCTTTTAGCTACGCATGGTATGTTACCGACTTATAATACTGTGACACACGATAAAACTTGTCTGGACCATCTAATTTTAAAACGAAACTGCCGGCAAAATGTTATGTGGCTCACACGACCATTACTGACCATTACACAATTCTTACAAGTCTATCCTCTTACACAAAACTCATACAGCAAAAAAAGATAACCCGTATTGATTTTGATTTGTTGGATTTAGCCATGTCGAAAATTGACTTTCTTCTGTGTTTGAGGCGAAGGATGTTGACGATGCCGTTTCAATCTTCATTGGCTTGCTTACTAAAATCATAACTAGTTGTTCTAAAACAATAATGGTTCCTAGACGTAAACGTATTATTAAACCTTGGATTACTCCTGGTTTATTAAAAATCATGAAAAATCGAGATAAACTGCACCTTAAGTGTAAAAAGTATCCTAATAACGAAGTTTTTAAATTAACCTACAAACGTTATCGAAACTACTGTAACGATTTTTTGAAAAGGCTAAGCGTGAATATGAGAAATCGGAAATAAGAAATGCTAAAAATAATAACAAAAAACTTTGGGAAGTAATCAAAACAATTACTTACACAAATAAACCAAAAGCTCCTGCAGTTGAGTTAATTAATAATCAGCACCCCAGGGATTCTGTAAATGATGTTAATTTATTTTTTGCTAATATAGGAAAGAGACTAGCAGAGTCGATGGTACCACTTATAAACCCCTCACTCCAGGTAAATACCCAAATTGTGCCAACCTACTCCTTTGGCCTACTCCAAACTGATGAGTCAGAGGTTGAGATTTTGGTCAAAAGACTAAAAGAGTGTGCTCCGGGGCTTGACAACGTGTCTGGTTCTCTACTTAAAAGATATTCTAACCTTTTGGTTCCACCGCTTACGCATATATGTAATATATCGCTGAGTGCTGGAGTATTCTGAGGAATTTAAACGTGCTATAATCTTGCCTGTACACAAAAGTGGTGACAGAGATCTTGTCAACAATTATAGGCCTATTTCGATACTACCTGCCTGCTCGAAAATCCTGGAGAGGATCGTGAATACCCGTCTGGTAAGGTTTCTTGAGACAAAAAATCTTTTACATAATGCTCAATACGGATTTCGCTCAAATAGATCCACTAGCGATGCTGTGCATGAGCTCACTGATTTTATAGTATCTAACCTGGACAGACGGAAAAAAGTTGTAGCGATCTTCCTAGACTTGGCCAAGGCTTTTGATACGGTCTCTGTACCACTTCTTCTAAGTAAATTGCAAAATATTGGAGTGAGAGGTGTGCAACTGGAATTCTTCAAAGTTATCTGTCAGACCGCACTCAGTGTGTCAGAATTGAGGATTGGACTAGTGATGACCTTCAAGTCACTTACGGAGTGCCGCAGGGCAGTATTTTGGGTCCAACGCTGTTCCTCATATATATAAACAGTTTGTGCCAACTACAGCTGACTAACGGGAGGATCGTCACATTTGCTGATGACACGGCTCTGCTGTTTAGTGGAAACACATGGGACGAAGCTTACTATAACGCACAACAGGGCTTTAATACAGTGACCGAATGGCTGAGGACCAATATGCTTACTCTAAATGTAGACAAAACCAAGTATCTTTGCTTCACCCTGAGAGACGCTCCAAACCACGCCGACTTACATAATTATATTACAGCTCATACTTGCGATAACTTAGTTGATTGCAAGGACTCTGCCCTCGTCTAGAATATGCTGAAAGTATTAAATACCTAGGTGTTGTAATTGATAAAACCTAAATTTCAAGTTGCATATTGAACAGTTAACCAAAAGGACACGAAAACTTATATATATTTTTAAAAACTTACGGCATGTGGCTGATGTGAAAATAATTAGATCAACTTACATTGCATTATGTCAATCAGTTTTGTCCTATTGCATCATGTCGTGGGGCGGAGCATGTACAACCCATCTCATGAAGCTTGAACGTGCACAGAGAGCGGTTCTCAAGGTTGGACTTTTTCTTCCCTACCTACATCCAACTGTACAGGTGTATAACGCATATGAGGTCCTTACAGTACGACAACTATTTATTGGCCAAATTATTCTTAAACAGCACTGTCTATTAGAATTCGATTCTTCTATAAATAATAATCGACGCAGAAATAGAGTATGCCCTTCGAGGAATTTCAGAACAATGTTTGCGCATCGGTTCTTCTGCTTCCTTGGTCCCTTTTTATACAATCTTGCTAACTCAGCTTTAACTATTTATCCCCTGTCTAAATCAGAGTGCAGGAAAGCGGTGACTAGTTGGTTGCGAGCATTCGATTTTGACTCAACTGAAGATCTGCTTCTTCCTATTCAATGAATCCATTGCCTTATGTAGCCTAATAATACAAACACACATCCTCTTTACACAAACACAAACACAACACTTTTCCTACTAACATTTTTTTAAATTCTTATAAAGTCAATATAATTATTTGCTTGTTTTTTAAATTTAATATTGTAATTAATTCTACATACTTAATTTTCAAAATTCATGATATAGACTAGATACCTAATTTCCAAGGAGTGGGGGCCTGGTAATCTGTCTGACAGGGTACGCCCTAGTATAGATACCAGTCTCTCACAAAGGATCTTATTTAAGTGATGTTTTATTGTGTATCTTAATTGAACCTTTGTGAAAGAAAATAAATACTTTTTTACTTTTTTTTTTACTTTTTTTTTTAAACATGTTCCGTATTACCAGTGAATAAGGTTCAAACTCGAATATCTATTCCCTCTGTAAACTATTAATTCATTCAAAGCATAATCTACTTTAATACCGAAACATAGAGTTAAAAGTACACCTAGATGTTCTCAGCCTTTATGAATTTATGAGAATAAGGAAAATTTCGCGTGAATCTTCTCCAGTAAAATATTTGCAGTCGTACGAAAGGTTATTAAAAGTTGGTAGTAAAATTTTATTTATGTTTAAAATAGTTTAGACATTAAATCGTTCAGTTGCAAATTGTATCTAAGTGGTTAGTGCTCTTTCTACAAATCTTAGTCTGAAAAGGAAAAAAGTGATCAAATTCTGTGGTGTCCAAAACTCTGAAAAACATAGAGTACCTACTGGAAAGATATTTGTAAAACGGTGATTTCTGAAACCGTGCGCGGCAGGGTGAAACGATTGGTCTAACCACTCTTGTCATAGTTTCTACTACTCATATTTGTTATTATCTATGTATCTAGATTCTAGGATGTGTATAAATTAATGTCGTAGAATGTGTTAGACAAGCACAATTAGTAGCAGACTTCCGCATGAGAAAATTTAAAAATACTATCGTCTCCAGAAATACCTTTTCTTCAATTGGAACTTTACAGTATATGTCCAGTGATCCACCAGTTTTTATACCCCATTGTATTATGTGTGTCACGTGAACGAAAACTCACACCATACTGAAGGGGTGTAGTCTTTCTTAGTTGCCAGGTTGCTATATGAGCTTTCTGACCTTCAATTATACCACACACGATGTTAAGTAAGAGATCATAATATGAGGCTTACGAGAATTAACTCTAAATTAATCTCAGGAAACATAGGTAGAATGAAAATAGAAGTTTAAAATTTCCCAAAGCAAAGCCAGTCTAGAAACACATAAATTTATTTATAATGGAAGTTTTTTGAGAAAGTAACAAAGGCGGTAGTCTGACTTGATCTTAGTTCAGCGCCACCATTCGGGCAAGTCTTTTTCAAAAACGTCGAGTTTAAGTAAAAAAGTAAATTCCTCGTCAAAATGAATGAAGACGTCCATTCAAAATGATAAGGTCAAACCAAGCAATTAAAAAACCCGCAAGATCATCCAAATTAACAGCAGCAAAAAACGGCCTTCGGAATCGCAATACGGTAGTCACGAGTTCATTCATCTGTACCAATACCAACGTCGATTCTGGTGAACATATCCTTAGCCAATTTTTAAACCCTTCTGTCAACTTAAAAAGGTGTCACCATAAGACTTTCGAAAATGATACGACGTGGCCTAGCCACAAAAATCTAGCTACAAAATTAATTCTTAAATTAAACTGGATTGGATAGCATGGAATTAAGAGTGGAGGCCACGCTTTTTCCGTTGCGTTTCTTTTAGCGTTGGACGCCGTCCTCCGTCCAGATGGACCGATGACGTAAAGAGAGCGGCTGGTAGCGACGGATGCGGATGGAAAACGGAAGATCGTGTGAAGAACTATCTAAGAATTAGCTAAGGAAATGATCGCCAGAATCGAGGTGAATTTTGTTGATTAGAAGTCTGCCTGACTCACAACCACCAGTTGTGTTTGTTTGGTAAATTCGGCATCACGTCTGTTTACAAATAATGTTTTTATAACCTGTTGATAGTTGTGGTATAAGTTCCTTCGTTATCTGTGTGGGATCCCGATATTTGATGTGATTTTTTGTAAAGTCAGCTCTGATTAGGAGGTATGTAAGATTCTAATTATACCCTGAAAGACGAATGAAAGTAATCTATAATTCAGTTGGTCCTGAACCTGAACTAATAAGCATTGATTAAGTAGATACTGCAGGTAATTCGGGATACATATTCTCTAAGCTTACCTGCCGTGCCTTAATGCCGTGTGGTGCAGTAGAATAGCACCACCCCCTCTCTTCCCGTGTGGCTCGTAAAAGGCGACCGAGGGATAAACCCGACCCAAACAGCCAGGGCCAACCGTATGGTGGCAGTTAATGCACCACAAAAGCATTCCCAAGGAGGGTTGATGTCTGGTAGGCGGCCGGTCGTAAAATTCAGCCAAATCCTTTTCCAACACGATTTTGTGTTCAACGAAACGTGTTGCGCCGACCTTAATTAATTGGGATTGGGCAGGAAGATGATGATGATTTCCTAAGCTTACCTTAAATTAGTGCTGTCAATTTCTGTGAAATAGGTTTACAAATATCTAAGTCTTGTCATGACGGGATACTTCAACGATAAAATCACCATTGTTCGCCATTGTTTTCACCGTTGCCTTATTTTGACAGATAATGCCCATTTTACGCCAAATTTGAAGACAATTTTAGTCGTGATCATCTCCTGTCTTTTGCTAAATCTATTTGACAGAAAGTGACAGCGCTAATTTAAGCTAAGTTAAGAAAATTTATTTCTCGAATTGACCTTTTCTCCTCACAAACAATGTTTGTTCTTATTACGGCTTCATCTTAGTTGTTTGTTTAGTATACCATGTTGTGAAAATGTTTGTTAGCGTTACGATTACGAATTGTACCTATTTTTGTCAACTATTTGAATATATTGTGGTAGTGTTGTTAATATTCGTTTCGTACTTACATAATAAAGTCCAGAGACTACAGAATTAGAATGGACCTCTCAATCAACAAGAACTTTAAAAAGTTATTAAATCCCACACTTCCTTTAACTTTCTACTTATGATCGTCTGTAAAAGTTACTCTAGCAATAATACAATGGGCGTTTTTTGGAGAAACTAAGCCGCAAGATGGCGTTGTACGCTGCCATAGACTAAAAGGGATTAAATGTCAAAATTTGACAGCTAATCCCTTTATGTCTATGGAGGCGCACAACGCCATCTCGCGGATTAGGTTCTCCAAAAAACGCCCATTACGTTATTTGTATGCCTCAACCTTAACAGCCATAAAAGTCCACTGCTGGACATACCATTGCCATACTCACCACGCTTGGCAAGCGGATTGGCGAACGCAGTACCAGATGTTTCACTGGGAACGCTGTTGCCCATTCCCTGGATAATTATCCCTTAATCGCTTCTTACTATACCCACGGTTAGAATTGGGGTGATGCTATTCTTAGCCGGCATCACACGGCGTATGTATGCAATTAAGTAAGTAATTTAATCTTTATCTTTTCCAGGATCGAACATCCTGAAATCGCCGCGCGCGCGCCGCGTGCGCACCACATCGATGTCCCAGCCGAACAAACGGACAACTGCTGAGAGCATACTACACGCGGATAGAAGGACTATCTACACGGCAGGCAGACCGCCCTGGTACAACTGTACCGGCGGGCAGGAGATAGAACCGTTCCTTATAGGTAAGTGTGATAAGTCATTATCATTAGAGCGGTACATATTGTTTCGATGTCGGCGTTATTACCCCACAGCAAAATTCCGTAACACAGCCTGACCATCCACAGTATACATCGACTAGTGTTTTACCACATTTTCCCAGCCGAACAAACGGACAACTGCCGAAAGCATACTTCACGCGGATAGAAGGACCATTTACACGGCAGGCAGACCGCCCTGGTACAACTGTACCGGCGGGCAGGAGATAGAACCGTTTCTTATAGGTATGAAAACCATAAAAATGTTTTGATATCGGCGGTACTACCCCACAGCAAAACTCCGTAGGACAGCCTAAACTATACATCGAGCAGGATATAGCTCTTTATGGTATGTACTTGTGTTTTACCACATCGATGTCCCAGCCGAACAAACGGACTACAGCCGAGAGCATACTACACGCGGATAGAAGGACTATCTACACGGCAGGCAGACCGCCCTGGTACAACTGTACCGGCGGGCAGGAGATAGAACCGTTCCTTATAGGTAAATACGATCATTCATCATCATAAGTTCCGTACAAAAATGTTTCGTTATCGGCGGTATTACCCCACAGCGAAATTCCGTAAGACAGCCTGATCATCTACACTATAGATCAAGCAGGATATAGTACTCTTTTTGGTACCAACTAGTGTATTTCGCCAAATCGATGTCCCAGCCGAACAAACGGACAACCGCTGAGAGCATACTACACGCGGATAGAAGAACTATCTACACGGCAGGCAGACCGCCCTGGTACAACTGTACCGGCGGGCAGGAGATAGAACCGTTTCTTATAGGTAAATACCATCATTCATCATCATAAGTTCCGTACACAAATGTTTCGTTATCGGCGGTACTACCCCACAGCAAAATTCCGTAATACAGCCTAACCATCTACACTATAGAGCAGGATATAGTGCTATTCCTGGTACCAACAAGTGTGTTTCATTCACTACATCTATGTCCCAGCCGAACAAACGGACTACAGCAGAGAGCATACTACACGCGGATAGAAGGACTATCTATACGGCAGGCAGACCGCCCTGGTACAACTGTACCGGCGGGCAGGAGATAGAACCGTTCCTTATAGGTAAGAAAACTGTAAGAACCGTATGTTACGATATCAGCTGTACTACCCCACAGCAACACTCCGTAAGACAGCCTAATTATCGAGCAGGATATAGTGCTTTTTCGAGTACTAAATAGTGTTTTACCACATCGATGTCCCAGCCGAACAAACGGACAACAGCCGAGAGCATACTACACGCGGATAGAAGGACTATATACACGGCAGGCAGACCGCCCTGGTACAACTGTACCGGCGGGCAGGAGATAGAACCGTTTCTTATAGGTAAATATCGCCATCAAACCTATAAAATATAGTTCTAGAATCAGCGGTATTGCCCCACAGGAAAATTCCGTAGAACAGAGTGACAAAATTAGCAATCTTTGAGTAAATCGTTCCAAAATCGTCGAATTCATCATAAAAGAATATCTAAGTTCGAATTGTTGTAAAAACAGACCTATAGTCTTTCCAAACGTTTATTTAATTTCGACAGCAGGACGTCATATACGATCTAACTTGGCGTGATAAGGATAAAAGAAAAAGCAAACAAGTGCTTGAAACGATCATAGTAGATGCACCACATAATATTCACGCCAATAAAAGACACTGGTGTTTCAGCCTGAATCAGAAACACGGTTGCTTATAGCGTTGGCACGCTACGCTGAAAGTCTTTGGTTCGAATCCTGCCCTTTATGGTTTCTATATCTTCTTATATTTGCATTGTTACAGGAATATGTGGTGCAAGTGCGTCGGGCAAGACGACGGTCGCAGCCAAAATCATAGAATCTCTAAACATACCATGGGTCACCATCGTCAGTATGGACTCCTTTTACAAGGCAAGTTGACTGTAAATTAGCCTCAATTTCTACAGGGATTCATGAGGCATTTGGGGCAATTCTTGTCACTTTCTAAAACAAGCAAAAGAATAGAGACAGGAAATCATTTGTTTCCTAATACACTCTAGCAAATGACGGAATCATTTTAACAAATTCAGATTTACTGTCTGCTTTCTTCGATACTTTTACTACTATAGCCACAAAAGTCCACTGCTGGGCATGGGCTACTTCGATACACATACATATGTCACGTCTATATCCCTTTCAAAGCCTCAATGGCTGTACGAGACCGCCACTTACATCAAGTCTGACAATAGTCTGAGAGTCACTCAGAAGACTGTGTATCACTATAGTGACAGGTTGTCAGCCTGTCGCCTAACATTGCAATACACGTCAACTCTCAATTCCCTTAGTCGCTTCTTACGATAGCCATGGGGAAGAAATGGGGTGATGCTATTAAGTTGTTATATGTAATCCGGCACCATACGTTGTTTGAATTTGTATGATAATAAACAAACTATCCCCTTTATTCCAGGTGCTAAACGAGAAACAGCACCAAGCGGCGACCCGCAACGAGTA
The DNA here is from genome assembly GCA_024500475.1 of Phthorimaea operculella. NCBI lineage: Eukaryota > Metazoa > Arthropoda > Insecta > Lepidoptera > Gelechiidae > Phthorimaea > Phthorimaea operculella. The sequence continues at coordinate 2,039,363 of JANFCV010000083.1, read as the reverse complement.
CAACTTTGACCATCCGGACGCGTTTGACATGGATTTACTCATAGAAGTATTGCAGAGACTGAAGGAGGGCAAGAAAGTTGAGGTCCCGATATATAACTACGTTACGCACTCGAGGGAAAACCGGACTGTAAGTAGACTTAAAATATGAAGTGAGATACAAAACAATGCCCAACACAAAACTTTACAGACCACTATTTATTTAACCATTTATTGCACGCAAAAACAAAACAAACATAGAAACAATTTACAATGAGACAAGACAAAACTGGTTTACTTATTTTTTTAAAGTTTTTTTTTACAGTAAGCCTACTTAGATGAGACTACATAAATCGAAACGCAGATATGACGTCCATTACACTATGTCCTTTTTAAAACGTAGAAATTATACCTTATACCTAAACCTAATTATAAAGACTCAGAATAAATACACACACCCCAAGAGTTTCTTATACCCCTTTTCCGAAAGACCACCTTTCTTTGTGTTTCAGAAAACGATGTACGGTGCAAACGTGATAATCTTCGAGGGTATCTTGGCGTTCTACAACGCAGAAGTGGTCAAGATGTTGGACATGAAAGTCTTCGTCGATACAGATGCTGATATACGCCTCGCCAGGAGACTGAGAAGGTGTTCTTTCTACTACTACTACTATACTACTATAACAGCCACCATAAAGTTCACTGCTGAACATGGGCCTCCCCCTAGGGGGGTATTTGCCATACTCATCACGCTTGGCAGGCGGGTTGGTGAGCGCAATGCAAGATGTTGCAATGCGATTGCGAAATACATCCAGGGATTGAACCCCTGGATGAATTTATCCCTTAGTCGCCTCTTACGACACCCACGGGAAAGATATGGGGTGATGACAAGCCGGCATCACACGGCATGTTCTTTCTAATACTGCATAATGTTTCAATGACTGTTGTCATTTGTCCAGCTACAAATAGTGTTCTGGCATCGTTAATTATCAGGTTATCGAGCGGTGTATTCGTTAATTGTCAGGTTATTGAGCGGTGTATTCGTTAATTGTCAGGTTATTGAGCGGTGTATTCGTTAATTGTCAGGTTATTGAGCGGTGTATTCGTTAATTGTCAGGTTATTGAGCGGTGTATTCGTTAATTTAATTGTCTTGTAATCGAGCGGTGTATTCGTTAATTGTCAGTTTATTGAGCGGTGTATTCGTTAGTTGTCAGGTTATCGAGCGGTGTATTCGTTAATTGTCAGGTTATCGAGCTGTGTATTCGTTAGTTGTCAGGTTATGGAGCGGTGTATTCGTTAATTTAATTGTCTTGTAATCGAGCGGTGTATTCGTTAATTGTCAGGTTATCGAGCGGTGTATTCGTTAATTATCGAGCTACAAACATTAAGTGGGTTTTTTTAAATAAGTTTTCATTTATTGGCTTTACTATTCACCATGTAAATTAAACTTCATCTTTCAGAGACATAGTCCAACGCGGGCGCGACTTAGAAGGTGTACTCAAGCAATATATGACACATGTCAAACCTGCCTACCAAAGCTACATCGCGCCTTGTATGGCACATGCGGATATCATAGTGCCGAGAGGGGGAGAGAACAAAGTCGCCATACATCTTATTGTGCAACACGTCCATAAGCAACTGCAACTGGTAAGTTAGAATTAAGCAAATCGATAGCTTATCTACATATATCAGAAAATTACAATAAATGACACTTTAACTAAAAGTACGTCAATGTCACTAAAAGTACGTCAATGTTACTGAAAGTACAACAATGTCACTAAAAGTACAAAGTCGCAGAAAAGTACATCAATGTCACAGAAGTACAAAAATAACACTAAAATGTACACCAATGTCACAGAAAACATCAAAGTCACAAAAAAGCACACCAATGTCACTAAAAAGTACACTAAATACACTACAAGTATATCAAAGTCGCAGAAAAGTACCACCAATGTCACTGAAAAGTACATTAAATATAAGTCGCAAAAAAGTACACCAATGTCACTAAAAAGACCAACTAAAGTCATAACATAACACAAATGTATCTTAAAATGACACCAATGTCACATGTCAAACCTGCCTACCAAAGCTACATCGCGCCTTGCATGGCACACGCGGATATCATAGTGCCGAGAGGGGGAGAGAACAAAGTCGCCATACATCTTATTGTGCAACACGTCCATAAGCAACTACAACTGGTAAGTTAGAATTACAGATCCATCCTTTGATTTGAATTACAATGACATTAAAGTCACTAAAAGTACGTCAATGTTACTAAAATGACACTCAAGTTACTAAAAATACGTCAATGTCACTAAAAGTACACAATGTCACTAAAAGTACACCAATATCACCAAAAGAACACCAATGTCACTAAAAGAACGCCAATGCCACTAAAAATACACCAATGTCACTAAAAGTACACCAATGTCACTAAAAGTACACCAACGTCACTTAAAGTACACCAATTTTACTAAAAGTACACCAATGTCACTAAATGTACACCAATTTCACCAGAAGTAAACCAATGTCGCTAAAAGTAAACCAATGTCACACTAAATAAACTAAAAGTATATTAAAATCGCAGAAAAGTACACCAATGCCACTAAAAAGACTAACGAAAAACCATTCAAAGAACGATGTATCTTGAAATTATGTATTTAAATGATACACGTCAAACCTGCCTACCAAAGCTACATCGCGCCTTGTATGGCACACGCGGACATCATAGTGCCGAGAGGGGGAGAGAACAAAGTCGCCATACATCTTATAGTGCAACACGTCCATAAGCAACTACAACTGGTAAGTAATAATTACAGATCCATTGATGGATTGCAAATCTATAGTTTATCTATATCACTAAATTACAACATTTAATAAAAAACGACAATGTTATTAAAATGACACTCAAGTTACTAAAAGCACGTCAATGTCTCTAAAAGTACAACAATGTCACTATAAAGATCACCAATAAAGTACACCAATGTCACTAAAAAGTATACTAATGTCACAGAAGTACAATTATGTCACTAAAAGATACACCAATGTCACTAAAAGTACACTAATGACACTAAAAAGTGCACTAAATATTCTAAAAGTATATCAAAGTCGCAGAAAAGTACACCTACATACGTCTTTAAAAAATCCAACCAAAATCATTAAAAACACATCAATATAGGTATCTTAAAATTATATCAATGACTCATGTCAAACCTGCCTACCAAAGCTACATCGCGCCTTGTATGGCACACGCGGATATCATAGTGCCGAGAGGGGGGGAGAACAAAGTTGCCATACATCTTATAGTCCAACATGTACATAAGCAACTACAACTGGTAAGTAAGAATTACAGATCTATCCTTTGATGGATCGCAAAACGATAGTTTATCTATGTCACAAAATTACAATAAATGAATGACACTTTAACTAAAAGTACGTCAATGTTACTGAAAGTACAACAATGTCACTAAAAAGTACACTAAAAGTACAAAGTCGCAGAAAAGTACATCAATGTCAGAGAAGTACATCAATGTTACTAAAATGTATACTAATGTCACAGAAGTATATTAATGTTACACTAATGTCGCAGAAAAGTACACCAATGTCACTAAAAAGTACACTAAATATAAGTCGCAAAAAAGTACACCAATTAAAAAGACCAATTAAAGTCATAACATAACACAAATGTATCTTAAAATTATATCAATGACACATGTGAAACCTGCCTACCAAAGCTACATCGCGCCTTGTATGGCACACGCGGATATCATAGTGCCGAGAGGGGGGGAGAACAAAGTCGCCATACATCTTATTGTCCAACATGTCCATAAGCAACTGCAACTGGTAAGTTTGAATTATAGATCAATGAAATAGTGATTGTCAATACAAAAATAGATCAATGAAATAGTGATTGTCAATACAAAAATGAACACAAAATTACAATAATGTCACTAACCATAACCATAACAGCCACAAAAGTCCACTGCTTGATATAGGCATTCCCCTATCGAGGAGTATTGCCATGCTGACCATGCTTGGCAGGCGAATTGGCGAGCGCAATGTAAGATGTTACATTTACAAGGAACGCTGCTGCCCATTCCCTGGATAGTTTATCCATTAGTCATTGGGGTGATTCTAAGCCGGCATCACGCGGCAGAAACTACTAAACTAACACCTGTTTTTTTTCCAGCGCGGTTTCAAAGTTCGGGAAAAGTTGGCGATTGCACACGTAGGTCAACCCGTCCCGGATTCACTGTACGTCCTCAAAAACACACCACAAGTAAGTTCTTTTATTATTAACCATCTCCTTTGTGAAGTTTACGAAGATCCCATTTATGTTGAATTCAAATATTCTTATGCTGAGATCTAGAAGTGCCCAAAAAAAGATTTTTGTCAGATATTTTTGCGCCTTTTCAGTATGCAGTGATGGCTAGATCGAACATTTTTTTTATTATGGGAGCCAATGCGTGGACGACATAAATATTTTAAAATTATGAACTTATAATCAACCTTGCCAGATTTTGGTCATGATCAATTGACGCCCAGAATTTTTCAATTCTAAAACCAATTCTAAGTTTTAAAAAAACCTTTTTATATAATAATGTTCAACTAATCTTATGTCCTGCCTATATATATATTTATTTTAATCTAGTATTCACATACTAGCTAAATGTCGTAAGAAGCGACTATGGGACTTCGAGAGTTAATGTGCAATCTTATCGGAGAGCTGTCCCTTACATCCTGTATGTATATAGGTATATGTATTCAAATACAGTACTATTTGTAGGTGCAAGGTCTCCACACGTTCATCCGCAACAAGGACACGCCGCGCGACGAGTTCATATTCTACTCGAAGCGACTGATGCGGCTGGTGATCGAATTTGCATTATCATTGTTACCCTACTCGGAGCATATCGTGGACACCCCACAGGGATTCGAGTACAGAGGTAATCTGAGTAATTTGTAAACTACATCATTGATACATTCTAAAACATCGACATTTTAAAATTATACACAGTATTAAACTCCAGTACGAGTATCCAGTACGGTAAAAGTCATAAACTAGCACACCGGATAATTCACGAAATAACAAAGTATTTTGGACAGTCTTGCTTGTGACTTTCTAAAAGAAGGGTTTTATTTACTTGCATCTTCAGTGTTTTAATGTAATATTTGAAACTAAGACCCTACATTCCGCGGGAAAAAGGCCTTCACTGTGTAATACACATAAACCTTCCTTTTGAGTTACTCTTTTACAAGAAGCTGCATCTAAATCCGTTGCGTGGTTTATGAGGAGTTAGCGAATTAAACAACAAACACATAGAGAAACTCAAAAAGCGACTTCAGTACTACCTATCTTTGTATTGGTTTGAATTTGTATTTTCAGGCCGCAAATGCGACGTAGAGAAGATCTGCGGCGTATCAATCCTACGAGCGGGCGAAACTATGGAGCAAGCTGTATGCGACGTTTGTAAGGACATCCGCATCGGGAAGATACTCATACAGACCAACCAACAGACTGACGAGCCGGAGGTAACTTACGAGTACTTATTATTAGTATAATGGTGGGGTGATTTCATTAGTGTCAAAAATGCCTGGTTGTGTCATTAAAGGGCACAAATCACCCTCGTGTCATTAAAAGTCTGGTTTGTGTCATTGAAGGGGTGATTTGTGTCATTTACGGGGTGATGTGTCATTTACAGGGTGACTTGTGTGATTTAAGAATTGGTTTGCGTCATTGAAGGGGTGACGTCGCATGAAAGGGATAATTTGTGTCATTAAAGGGGTAATTTGAAAAATAACGGGTAATTTGTCACAAAAATGGGGTAATTTGTAACTATAACGGGGTAAAATCTGTGGTGTCCCGATCCTACGAGCGGGTGAGACCATGGAGCAAGACGTGTGCGACGTTTGTAAGGACATCCGCATCGGGAAGATACTCATACAGACCAACCAACAGACTGACGAGCCGGAGGTAACATATACATATTAGTATATTAGTGGGGTGATTTCATTAGTGTCAAAAATGCCTGGTTTGTGTCATTAAAGGGCACAAATCACCCTCGTGTCATTAAAAGCCTGGTTTGTGTTATTAAAGGGGTGATTTGTGTCATTTACGGGGTGATGTGTCATTTAAAGGGTGACTTGAGTGATTTAAGAATTGGTTTGCGTCATTAAAGGTGTGACGTCGCATAAAAGGGATAATTTGTGTAATTAAAGGGGTAATTTGTGTAATTAAAGGGGTAATTTGTGTAAAAACAGGTAATTTGTGACAAAAATGGGGTAATTTGTAACAATAACGGGTTAAAATCTGTGGTGTAACAATCCTACGAGCGGGCGAGACCATGGAGCAAGCCGTGTGCGACGTTTGTAAGGACATCCGCATCGGGAAGATACTCATACAGACCAACCAACATACTGACGAGCCGGAGGTAACTTATACTTATTAGCACCTACATTAGTTTGGTGAATTCATTCATTAGTGTAAAAAAGGGGCGATTTGTAACAATATTGGGGTAATTTGTCATTAAAGGGGTGATGTGTGTCATAAAAGGATTGATTTGTGTCATAAAAGGGAGAGTTTGTGACATTGAAGTGGAGGTAATTTTTGTCATTAAAGGGGTTATTTACAACAATATCTGAATGATTTATGTAAAAACGGGTAATTTGTGACAAAAATGGGGTAATTTGTAACTATAACGGGGTAAAATCTGTGGTGTAACAATCCTACGAGCGGGCGAGACCATGGAGCAAGCCGTGTGCGACATTTGTAAGGACATCCGCATCGGGAAGATACTCATACAGACCAACCAACAGACTGACGAGCCGGAGGTAACTATACTTCTTATTATATCAGTGGGGTAAATTCATTACGGGATGATGTGTCTATGTGTCAAGGGGTGATATGTGTCATAAAAGGGATAATTTGTGTCATTAAAGGGGTGATTTGTGTAAAAACAGGTAATTTGTGACAGAAATGGGCTAATTTGTAACTATAACGGGGTAAAATATGTGGTGTATCAATTCTACGAGCGGGTGAGACCATGGAGCAAGCCGTGTGCGACGTTTGTAAGGACATCCGCATCGGGAAGATACTCATACAGACCAACCAACAGACTGACGAGCCGGAGGAGGTATGACCCTAGAATATATTAGACCAAAGATTTAATTGTAACTTTACTTCTCAACAGTAACAATTTTTTTGTAACCATGGCGGAGTTATCATCATCTTCCTGCCCAATTCATGTTTTATGACCGGTCGCCTGCCTGACGTCAACCATCTTTTGGAATGCTTTTGTAGGTGGTATCACCGCCACCATACAGTTGACCATAGTCGATAGATATTCAGCCGAGGTCAAAAACTCTTACGTCGCCTTTTACGAAACACCCTGAGTAGCCTAGGGGTGGCTACCACACGGTTTTCATCAACTTCAAACATCAATAACCACAACAATCTACTGCTGAACATAGATCTCCCTCTACATGGATATACTTGCCATGCTCACTTACTCGGGCAGAATACATGGTTTGTATGAAAACTCTCAAAACAGGCCAGGCATTCTCTTACTTCGTAGTCCAGTAATATAGAATTTTCGTTCTCACAAAGAAGTGTTTCCGTGTATAAATTTTAGTAACAGCTTTATCACGACTAAACCTACTATTTCACTTTTCTTTCCAGCTATACTACCTCCGCCTCCCCAAAGACATAAAAGACTACCGCGTGATCCTCATGGACGCTACCGTCGCCACCGGCGCCGCCGCTATCATGGCTATAAGAGTGCTACTCGACCATGATGTGCCAGAGGAAAATATCAGCTTAGTCTCCCTACTTATGGCTGAGATTGGCGTGCATTCTATTGCCTACGCTTTTCCTCAGGTAAGAAAGAATACTTGATATATTATCCTTTAGTGAGTTATGGCTATTAGTTTTACCAATGGACGCCACCGGCTATAAGGGTGCTCCTTGACCATGATGTGCCGGAGGAAAATATCAGCTTAGTGTCGCTTCTTATGGCTGAGATTGGCGTGCATTCTATTGCCTACGCATTTCCTCAGGTAAGGGAGAAAACTTGACATAGAATACTGTAAGTACGACTGGATATTACTGTAAGTACGACTGGATATATTATCCATAAATGAGTCATGGTTATTAGGAAGTTTAGTTACTAACGGATGCCACCGGCGCAGCCGCCATCATGGCCATAAGGGTGCTACTCGACCATGACGTGCCAGAGGAAAACATTAGCTTGGTGTCTCTACTTATGGCTGAGATTGGCGTGCATTCCATTGCCTACGCTTTTCCTCAGGTAATATAGAAAACTATATTATCCTTCAATGAGTTATGGCTATTAGTTTATTTATTAATGGACCCCACGGTCCATAAAAGTGCTACTTGACCATGATGTGCCAGAGGAAAATATCAGCTTAGTCTCCCTACTTATGGCTGAGATTGGAGTGCATTCTATTGCCTACGCTTTTCCTCAGGTATGGAACAAAGCCTGACATATTTTACTCTTAGAATGACTCGATATATTAGCAAGAAATGAGCGAAGTTTAGTTACTAATGGATGTCTCCGGCGCCGGCGCCATCACGGCTATAAGGTTGCTACTCGACCATGACGTGCCAGAGGAAAATATCAGCCTGGTGTCTCTACTTATGGCCGAGATTGGCGTGCATTCTATTGCCTATGCTTTCCCCCAGGTAAGGGAAAAAACTTGTCATAGAATACTCTAAGTACGACTGGATATACTAGCCGTAAACGAGTCATGGTTATTATGAAGTTTAGTTACTATGTGGCCATAAGGGTGCTACTCGACCATGATGTGCCAGAGGAAAATATCAGCTTAGTGTCCCTACTTATGGCTGAGATTGGCGTGCATTCTATTGCCTACGCGTTCCCCCAGGTAAGGAAGAAAACTTGACATATGATACTCTTAGAACTACTCGATATATTAACCATAAATGAGCCATGGTTATTAAGAAGTTTAGATACTAATGGATGCCTCCGGCGCCGCTGCCATCATGGCCATAAGGGTGCTTCTTGACCATGACGTGCCGGAGGAAAATATCAGCTTAGTGTCCCTACTTATGGCTGAGATTGGCGTGCATTCTATTGCCTACGCTTTTCCCCAGGTAAGGAAGAATACTTGACTTATAGTACTCTTAGAATGACTCGATATATTAGCCATAAATGAGCCATGGTATTAGTAAGTTTAGTTATTCTTGGACATGAGGATAAGGGTGCTACTTGACCATGATGTGCCGGAGGAAAACATCAGCTTAGTGTCTCTACTTATGGCTGAGATTGGTGTGCATTCTATTGCCTACGCTTTCCCCCAGGTAAGGAGGAAAAAGTTTCTTTAAATGTTCTTTAAGGCGACTTGATATATTAGCCATAAATGAGTCATGGTTATTGAGAAGCTTAAGGTGCCACCGGCGCCGCCGCCATCATGGCTTTAAGGGTGCTACTTGACCATGATGTGCCAGAGGAAAATATCAGCCTGGTGTCCCTACTTATGGCTGAAATTGGCGTGCATTCTATTGCCTACGCGTTCCCTCAGGTAAGGAAGGAAATTAGATATATAATTCTCTTAGAATGACTCGACTTGATATATTAGCCATAAAAGAACCATGGTTATTAGGAAGATTAGTTACTATGTGGCCATAAGAGTGCTACTCGACCATGATGTGCCAGAGGAAACATCAGCTTAGTGTTGTCCAAGGCTTAGTGTCTCTACTTATGGCTGAGATTGGCGTGCATTCTATTGCCTACGCGTTCCCTCAGGTAAGGAAGAAAACTTGACATTATGATACTGTTAGAATGACTCGATATATTAGCCATAAATGAGTCATGGTTATTAGGAACTTTATGGAAAATATCAGCCTGGTGTCCCTACTTATGGCCGAGATTGGCCGGCATTCTATTGCCTACGCATTCCCCCAGGTAAGGAAGAAAACTTTACATATGCTATCTTTAATTATGATACTCCTCTACTCTTTAATAGAACGACTCGATATATTAGCCATAAATGAGCCATGGCTATTAAGAAGTTTAGTTACTAATGGATGCCTCCGGCGCAGCCGCCATCTTGGCCATGAGGGTTCTACTTGACCATGATGTGCCGGATGAAAATATCAGCCTGGTGTCCCTACTTATGGCTGAGATTGGCGTGCATTCTATTGCCTACGCGTTCCCGCAGGTAAGGAAGAAAACTTTACATATGCTATCTTTAATTATGATACTCCTCTACTCTTTAATAGAACGACTCGATATATTAGCCATAAATGAGCCATGGCTATTAAGAAGTTTAGTTACTAATGGATGCCTCCGGCGCAGCCGCCATCTTGGCCATGAGGGTTCTACTTGACCATGATGTGCCGGATGAAAATATCAGCCTGGTGTCCCTACTTATGGCTGAGATTGGCGTGCATTCTATTGCCTACGCTTTCCCGCAGGTAAGGAAGAAAACTTGACACAACTCTTATACCTCTATAAAAACTTGATATATTAGCCATAAATGAGTCATGGTTGGCTGTACGGGTGCTACTCGACCATGACGTGCCAGAGGAAAATATCAGCTTGGTGTCCCTACTTATGGCTGAGATTGGCGTGCATTCTATTGCCTACGCGTTCCCTCAGGTAAGGAAGAAAACCTTATACGACTTGATATATTAGCCATAAATGAGTCATGGCTATTGAAGTTTAGTTACAAATGGATGCCTCTGGTGCCGCCTCCATCATGGACATAAAGGTGCTACTTGACCATGACGTGCCGGAGGAAAATATCAGCCTGGTGTCACTACTTAAGGCTGAGATTGGCGTGCATTCTATTGCCTACGCTTTTCCCCAGGTAAGGAAGGAAACTTGAAATATAAAATCTCTTAGAACAATTTGATATATAAGCCATAGTTTAGTTAGTAATTGACGCTTTGTTGCGACCATCGCCATCATCGAACGAGCCTAATAAGTTAGAACGGGTAGCAGTAGTAAGAACACAACAGTCCATCAGTAGCAAAACGCTGACACTATTGAACCTCTATTACTTTTCACTTATTTGACGTAGGTATCTATGGAACTATTGCCTACACTTGACAGTACGGCGCGGGGCGATACGCGCACTCTATAGCTTGCTACAAGGTTCTAACAATTTTTATATCGAATCATGTTTTTTCCTTCCCAGGTAAAAATCATAACATCGGCTTTAGACCCAGAAATCAACGAGAAGTTCCACGTGATGCCCGGAATAGGGAACTTCGGCGACCGATACTTCGGAACCGAACCGGACGAGTGAGATCGACTTATACAAGGTCTGATAGAGTGAAAGAGATGACTATGTCACCTTAAAATTACAAACATCGCCAGATTTCAGTATGCTTCGCTAAATTAGAATTCGACGAAATACGAACCGCTAGTGCGTTTATCAGTATTTCAAGGGATTGTAATTTAGCGAGATACACAGTGTGTAACCGTCATTTATTAAAACTGGTGATTCTAGGAATCTATACGAAAATCTTTTACTATGGGGCTATCTGCGAAAACACGAAAAAAACAGATGAAAAATCTATCATAGAAAATCCTGATACCTACCTACTACTCAAGGAAAATGTATGAAACAGTTGCTTATATTTTCGTGATTTCGTAGATGGTCCTTTAGCAATAGTTGTTTTATACAGATACCTAGAACACCCGTAAAAATTAATGCCCGTCTACCGGTATTACTATTATTTGAGTGGAAGCGCTTGGTCCACTTGCCGGTAGCAGCCTGTATTATAATCTAACGTCGTTTGTAATTTTACGGTGACATACAGCTATATGTGAGGCGTGTGCCGCGCGGTTGTATTGGACGCGTTCTCAAAGGGAGCTTAGTTCGCGGTTAAGCTTTAATTTAATTTTACTTGCGTATTTCCTTTTAATGAATTATTTTTCTTGTAATTTGCAAGATTCAATTTGTCCCTAATTTATTAGGTTCTTTTGTTAGTTAAAATATTGTCTATCATGATCATGAACTATTTACTATTACTATTATGTATTTATTCGATGGTAGTGAATATGACTAATCCTTTTTTGTTTTGTGCGCTTCTTTGCACAGTTTTTTTTTTCAATTCAGGATGGTACTTAATAATTAGCTAAATATTAGGCCCGAATCAAGTTAACCTACCGGTTGAGTCACTTTTGATTTAATTATTATCTTTTCCATATTTGGACTTTAGACCTGTTTTCAGTTTTTTTATCATTTTTCGTACCAATACAATAAATATTATTTGATGCCCATTTAGAACGCGTCCACAGTTTAAGAAAACCACAAAATAACAAGTATCTCAATTATCGAGAGTGTATCGTGTATTTAACATTTAAAAAGAAAGAAATAAAAAAAGCTAGGCAGAGCCAACTTAAGGAGTCCTATTTGATAGTTGTCAAATCCATGACAATCCGTATGCACCATCAGTAATGCACAAAGTGTTGCCCTATCTTTTAGCATGTATTTGACAACTGGCAAATCGGATTTGCTAGAATGGCTTATCTGTTACTGATATAAGTAAAAGTATTCGGTCATCTTACGTATTGGTGTATCCCTCCCTTCCTATTTTCAACACTATTGTATTTAAATCTGCATCTCGCTATGGAAGTTTTAAGAGCTTATTTTGGATCTTTCGAATAATATTGTATTTTATACTAGTCTAATCTATTACAATTTTTGGACTTCAGTTAAGTTATTTTACACACCATTCATGAATTACTACACTATAATAATGGTTTTTTCAATCATGTTTTTGTTGCACTCAATGTTTTTTTATTTTATACTTATTTGTTTTCTTCATTTATAATTTTATGTACACGCTTCCATCATGTTTTTACACATCACACATGTTCTACACATTACAATCATGTTTATTTTTACTTTTTTAATAATTTGATCTTACTGTATTTAAAGAAATGAAATGATTACGTAATTTACGTATACTATTTTATAACTGTAAAAACTTTATAAATTATTGGATGATCCAAAATAGGTTGTGTAATATCGTATTTAGAAAAACATCTAGTCAGTACTTATTTGTACTAAGTGAGAGTCTAGGATCTCTTTAAATAAAATGTAGAAATATTAAATTATGGTGCCCCAAATAGTTTTTAAAAAGTGTAATCATTATATTAAAAACATTATGCTTACTTAACTGTACTTAAAAGCTTACTTAATCTAATCACGGTGCTTAAATTAACTCAATCTAACAATGTTAACTTCAGTATAAAAGATGTAGGTATTATCATTGAGTAAAAATAACAGTCACAAACATCTTGACCAAAGAGATTGTTCCTATACTTGTAATTTAATTTGAAATTCGAAAGAATTTTTAAAATACTTCGTAAAATTTAATACACACATTAACTTCCATAGAGACTTGCCATATTCCTGATTATTTATTAATGTACTTGCAATGAACTTATTTATTCTTACTTGCCACAGGAAGGTCCGAATCCTACGATAGCTCACTATTGCCTATTTCAAACCCTAAATAGGCCTTTAGCCGCCGGAAAATAAATTCTCCTAACCTACCTTAAATTAGCGCTGTCAGGTTTCCGTTAAATATTTTTAAAAGAAGATAGAAGATATTAGTCCTGTGATGTTTAATATGTCAATGAGTTCTTCGCCATTATTCTGACAGTTAACGCGTATTTTGCGTCAATTTTATCAGACAATTTTAGTCGTGATCATCTCCTGTTCTTTTTTTAAGCTATTTGACGGAAAGTGACAGTAAAGAGAATTTATTTCCAGAATTGCGGAATTTTTGTCTCTTTATTGTAATTTTTAGTTTTCGCCTTTGTCTCTTTATTGTTCGTAATTATAAAGTACTTACAACCTTCCAAAGTGCAATAAATCATTTCAGTTAAGAATAAGAATAGTTGACTATTATAGGACCCGGTCTATCTTTGGGATCCGTATTCCGTACCTACCGTAGTTGTAGAAATTACGTAAATATTTAAAAATCTATACTTTCAGTCTAAATAACTTATTTGTTATTTTCCTAAATTCTATACAATAGAGAATTACAATAGAGAATTACAATTATAGGTACTTACATAAATAGTGAAATCTACATAAATCAAGTGTTCCGTAACTTTATACCATTTTATAGACTATTTTTTTCTCATTCCGTTGTGTTACTTACTGCCAACGCGTTTCGTTTTTAGTTTTTCAGTATTATACCTAATATTTTACGTAAAGTTTTAGAAAAAATACCTTTAAGGTCCAAGTTTGCGATCTACGATTCAACATCTTTAATTTAAGAGCCTCACTCTTTTTGGTAGAGTATTAGAGGCATCACTCAAACGCTTTTGTCACTGTTGCGTCAAAATCATACGAATTTGACACTAACAGATAAGTATTAAGACACGCGATTGATCGCTGACCGCAAATTCGCACCTTAAATCATATAGTAGAAAAAAAAGTTTTTATTGTACTTCCGTTTTATTTATGTATTGTATGTATCGTTCTTCCAAACCACATCATGTAAAAAGTATTTAGTTCCATACGAATGATGTATGAATTCTACGATATTACTTAAATTTTAGCTTAATTTTTGGGAAATTATTTCCTGGACTATACGAATATTTTAGTTTTAAGTGTTTTTCTCAGCGTTTAGTAAATGGATGTGCTTAAATAATTTAAGAATAGTTTTTTAGTATTTAAATTATAGCTGAAAATATTGGACTTAATCTACTTTGTAATTTTATTTATAACTGCACAAGAAAAGTGCTGTAAAATAATTAAATTTGAACGAAATCAGTTTATATGAATTCTTTTTGACAGAATTTTACATGATTTTGTATTACGTCTTATTACGTCTTGTGTGTAGGTATACCTACTTAGTCTTAAATATTAAGGTTTCTAAGCATGTGACCCAAAAAGTATATAGGGTGAAATTTTACTAGTAACCGATAGCGACACCTCAGAACCGGCTAGTGATAAGGATCAACTTTCCCCAAGAAACACCTAGGTCGAAATACGAAAAAAATTTGGACATGTAATATGGGAATACAAACTTGCCGATTAGCTGATTTTAATAAGGTACTGTGGGAGGTCCAAAATTATTTTTCGTATTTCGACCTATATTCCTAGGAGAAATTGGTTCCTTATCACAAGCCGGGTTCTGAGTTTTCGCAATTGGTCACTAGTAAAAATTCACCCTATATGTATATTATGTATGTATGTGATGAGCTGAGTATACTCACGAGAGGTTATGCGGTTTTTCCAACACCTTTATACATCGGCACCTGTGTGAGCTTCCTAAGTATAAGCAATGAATTTTATTAAAATCAAGTTTAGTGTGCTACAGTACAGTGTACGTAATCTGTAAACAGAATCATGAATTTCTGAACCTAATCTTAAGTTTTGAATACACTTTTAAACCGCTAAGCACAAACCAACATAACTCTGTAAATGGGTTAAAGAAAGTTTTAATGAGCGTTTATTGAAGAAACTTAACCAAAAGGTGGCGCCATATTTTGCCAAATTAGCTGTCATGTGGAAGCGGCTAAGAATACTGCAACCCCTAGTCCACTCAGGGTGTTTCGTAAAAAGCGACGTAGAGTTTTTGACCTCGGCTGAATATCTGTCGACTATGGTCAACCGCATGGTGGAGGTGATACCACCAACAATAGCATTTCCAAAGAGGATTGAAGTCAGGTAGGCGGGCGGACATAAAACAATGCCAAATCCTTTTGCTACATGATTTTGTGCTCTAACAAAACATGTTGCGCCGACTCCAACTGATTTGGGATAAGGGCAGGCAATGATAATGATTGACAGATTTGTCTATGGCGGCGTAAAAATCCATTTTGCGTTTTAGTTTCTTCAAAAATGCTCGTTCATCATGAATGACATTTTACATCGTATTGTACTGAATTAAAGCTGGTTACATGCACAAGCTTTCTGTAAAATATTGATGTTAGTGTGTATGCAAAATGTATATTCGTAAGTCGCTGTGAATATTGAGAAAATATGAAAAAAAAAACAAAGAAATCTGATGTTATACGCTAATATAGAAAATGAAATATTGAAGTGGTTGTTTAATTTTTTATTCCATTAAAAACTTAACATAATATATGAATTGGATCATATTTAAGTTAATATGCAATTAAAATACTATACGCTTAATATATTATTACTATTTATGGCATTTTACTCTACGTAAATAGTGTAGTTTACTTATAGTCTACGTATGTAAGGTATTCATACTTTTTATGGCACGCAGATTTTTACACAATACTATTGGAAAGATTTAGATTAATGTTTCGGAAAACATGAAAATAGCATATATTTGGCAAAAAGAAAATAGTTATTTCTTGCGAAGCTATTAAAGGGTTTTTTCTATGATTCCTTCAATAATAAAATTAAATGTTCCTAAAGACACCTACAGTAGGTACAAGTAAAATCTTAGATACATCATCTACTTTTAAAATTTAACAAACCAATTATTCTAATGTTCCAAACATTTTAAAATAAAAAACACATCCAAAAGTGAGCCTAAAAAATCTTAAAGTAAAATCAAAATACTTATCAAATAAGTAATAAAAATAAGACTTACGTCTACCCAAATTCCTTCCATCATCAGATATGTTCGCTGGTGTCCAGGTACCGTTGGAACACCATGTTCAAATGTTCGCTTTTCGGACACGTCACTTCACTGCCACTCTGGTTTTTCCTGCAAATCGTTATAGTTTGATTTACACACAAATCTGATTTACACAACACACGAAATGTTAGGGATATTATAAATTGCATATCAAATAAATAATCGCCTATCAATACATATTCATCATTTATATTTTTTTTTACATCAAATATCTTACTTCACTGCAAATAAACTAAATGTTTAACAAAACATAAACTGCAGATAATTCGAAATTTTACATCAATATGACATAACATTTTTCCTCATAATGCAATACAGATAAATTTATTTTTGTACAAAAATACTACATACATAGCATGAATACTGACTGCACAGCAAATTTTCCATATTTCATAGCAAAATAACTATCCCAGTCGGATATTAACCAGTAAACATACGTAAGTAAACATAAGTTTATAGGTCCGTTAGGTATAGCCTAACCGAACCTGGCGCGGAAAGCGCCAGGTTAGGTTAGGTTAGAACTTTGACCACAACGCACGAGCCGAGCGAGCGGAGCGAGCGTGCCGCGGCAGCGGCCGGCGATGTGCCAGAAACGACACGTTATGCGCGTCATCAATTTAAAATATGATTATCGATGTGTATGATTAACGATGATGGTTCATCTCTAATAAAAACTGCTGTAAATAATATAAAAATAGAAGCTATATTTAAAAGAAAAAGAGTTAACAGGTATATTGTGCATTAAGATTATTAGCTGTGCATTGATGAAAAAGCTTTTGCTTTAGGAAAAATCGCTGTACGCTGCGAAAATAAATTGTAGTGTGTTTAGTGATATTTTGAGTTGAATATTATGCTGTGCAATCAGTAATTTTGATGGGAATTTGGAATCTTATTGCATAGAAAAAGGATATTTTTTGATTAGCGTTTAAATACTACCCGAAATGTTATAGTTTTGTTAAACGAGCTACACCGCATTTACCTACTTTCTTACATCAAAAAGGTTTCGTGGAATCGAAAATAATGCCCGTTGTAAAAATTACCGCGGTATGAAATTTTTCAGTTGTAAAAGTTACTCCGCAAGAGATCACACCTTGTAAAATACTACGTGATTTTTTGTAAATATGAACACGAATATTATAAATGATACTAATTTTTATGTCACTACGCGACACCACCCAATAAACTGAATTAGAAACTGTTTTGTTTTGTATGTAAGTATGTAACTATTGGCATTGTATGCAACATTGTAAACATCCTGTATTCAGTACGGGGCTTCCCCGAATTTCAATATGGATATACCTATAGCCTATAGCTACTCTACTTGTCAACTAGCCAAGAGTAAAAATTGTACTGACTCTAAAATCGTTGCCTAAAATATGAACTAATTACTAAGAAACCAAACAGTTTTTCCAAAAAACGTAGAAAAAGGTCATCAGATAACTACAAAAAATAAAAACAGTATTTTTTTACAGATAGCCTTATTTCCTGAGATCAAATAGGTGTAAGCTATAGTGTAAGTCTACGTACCTACATACTTACTTATGGTATTCCTCGCACTCTTCCAGAGGAACGTCGGCGCTGACCAGACGAGACCCAAATCCGCTGTAGTAGGTAGCGTAGCGTTGCTGTAAAATATAGGGTGAAATTTTACTAGTGACCGATAGCGAAAACTCAGAATCGGCTAGTGATAAGGAACAACTTTCCCCAAGGAACATAGGTCGAAATAAGAAAAAAAATTTTGGACCTCCCATAGTAACTGAAATCAGTTTCGATCGGCAAGTTTGTATGGGAGGACCAAAAATTTTTTTCTTAGTTCGACCTGTGTTCCTTGGGGAAAGTTGTTCTTTATCACTAGCCGGTTCCGAGTTTTCACTATCGGTCACTAGTAAAATTTCATCCTAGGTAATCGTTAGTAAAACCTGTCCGACGATGAAAGTACTACAATCCGATACTATGAAAAAGAGAGGTGAATAGAAAATTCATAGTAGATATGTGCCATGTAGGATAATAGCATCATCCCATACCTTTCCCATGGGTGTCGTAAGAAAGAAGCGACTAAGGAATTTGAGAGATGATTTGTCAATTTTAGGCGACAGGCTGACAACCTATCGCTATGGCGAGACACAGTCTTCTGAATAACTGTCAAACTTTTGTCAGACGTGGTTTAAATGGCTGATTTGCAAGAAATATATAGGCGTGATATATGTATGTTACCCAGAGTTGGTCAAAAATTATTCGTGAATAAATAGCCTGGCCAATACATTTATCACGAGTGAAATATAGAGAAATTATTATGCCTCATACAAAACTGTTAATGGAATAACGAGTACATAATTAGCTTATTATAAAAAACATAATCTTGCATAATTATTCGTAGCGGGCTATTTACTCGCGAATATTTTTTTAACAACTCTGATGTTACCTGCAAATGCTTAGAGAAGACTTGCTCAGCCGCCATATTACAAGCAATCCTCAAAGCCCTCGCAATATTATCGATGTATCTCACATACAAAGTGACCATATCACGAAGATCACTGTAGTAGGTTACGGAGGTTCTAAAGTGTCTTACCTGCAAATGCTTAGAGAAGACTTGCTCAGCCGCCATATTGCAAGCAATCCTCAAAGCTCTCGCAATATTATCGATGTACCGGACGTATAAAGTGACCATATCACGAAGATCGCTGTCTCTTCGAGGCGTGAGACGCAGGTTTATGCCGGCAGATGGCGCGTTTCCCTGGAAATAATGAAATATGAAGTTGCTGAGTTGTATGAACTCCAAAAACGAGGTATCAGTTATTTTAGTAGCAAATTCAATGCCGTGTGATGCCGGCTTAGAATAGCCTTACCCCATTTCTTTCAAGTGGATGGCGTAAGAAGCGACTAAGGAACTCGAGGATTTCATGTATATTGCAATTTTAGGCGACAGGCTGACGACTTGTCACTATAGTGATACACGACAATAGCTAAAACAGCCCTCATATTAGATGTTTGTCAGACGTGACGATACGTAGACGATAACGTGTGACGATAACAACCGTATTTTTTTTACAGTCTTTAAGGCTCTGCCTACCCCGCAAGGGATAAAGGCGTGATCTATGTAGGTATGTATGTATTCAAATCGACTTCTGATTTATAAAACTTTTTATAGGCGGTTAAAAATGAAAATCTTCGTACCTGATCAACAATGCACTTCATCATGAGAGTGAGTCTCTTTCTGTCGTAATAGTTATGCTCGTACTCGTTGCCGAGCCAGATCCCGCCTAACATGTTGTAGCTGAAAAAAAACAAAGTGAATTACGAAATAAATTACTGGTAAAACCATACAACTATGGTCCTAGCTTGCAACTATGGTCCAAACAAACCTGCAATTAAAGTACATATTTCTCATTTACCTCGTGTTTGGTAACAGTTGTTAAGTCAGTGTTAACCATACATTAGGGGTCCTATATAGGTTTACATTTAATTAAGTACAAATCTCTTGAGGGTGAGGTCTACTCACAAAACTGAACAACTTTTGTTAGAAACTTTTTTAAGAAATATGAAAAAAATATTTGAACCACCCATACAAAAATTTTGAAAAAGTTTGTCGCTTAGTATGGGAGGTCCAAATGTTTTTTTCATATTTCGAAGAAAAGTTTCTAACAAAAGTTGTTCAGTTTTATGAGAAGACCTCACCCTCAAGAGATTTGTACTTAATTAAATGTAACCCTATATAGTACGCCCCACACAGGAGGAGTTAAATAAATAAAAGAACATACAAGTTTGTTTGGACCATAGTTGCAAGCTAGGACCTTAATTGTATGGTCTTACAGTTTTAAAACACAATACCATTTCTGGATAACTTGCATTTTCCACCGTAGGCAGGATTTGAACCTGCGACCTTCGGCATCTGTACTGCCGACGCCACCTACCAACTGGGCTACGGCGCTTGCGAATTAAGCAGGTATACCTTCCCTAAAATCGATTTTATACTGTAAATTGATTGACAACCTCAGCAAATATTGACTTGGCTAGTTTGCGCAGTTTCTGACAGATTGTCTCATTTGACTCACAATAACAGCTCTACAGATTTACTTGACATCACCATCTTCCTGCCCGCATCCCAATCACTTGGGGTCGGCGCAACATGTTTTGTTGAACACAAAATCGTATTGCAAAAGGATTTGGCTTAATTTTACGACCGGCTGCCTACCAGACGTCAACCCTCCTTGGGAATACTTTTGTGGTGGATTAACCGCCACCATACGTTTTGCCCTGGCTGTTTGGGTCGGGTTTATCCCTCGGTCGCCTCTTACGACCCCCACGGGAAGAGAGGGGGTGGTGCTATTCTACTCCGCCGGCACCACACGACATTAATAACTTTAATTACAGCTGTTGTTATACAGGGTTATTTTTAGCCAGTGCGCAAACTTTGCAGGGTGTTTCTACTCGTGATTATGATAATTTTTTTACTATGGGACCACCTGCGAATACGCAAAAAAAATGGATGTTCCATAGAAAAATTCATACCCACTCGGCAAAAATGTATGGAACACACAAAATATTATTTTTTTATTTCTAAAAAATTTCTAGTAAAAGTGTTTCAAAATAACGAGTAGAAACATCCTGCAAAGTTTGCGCACTGACTAAAAAATAACCCAGTATCTCGAATTACAATTGTAATACTCACGCATTAGCTATGAACATGTGATGGCCAGGTTCACAGCAAACTCTGTAATACCGCTCCAGGTTGTAATTCTTGAGCAGATACAGACAGCTTGTGACATCCCACATGTAAGTGTTCAGAGTTTCCTCGCTGTAATTACAGTTGTAATATCTCGAATTACAGTTGTAATACTCACGCATTGGCCATAAACATGTGATGTCCAGGTTCACAGCACACTCTGTAGTACCGCTCCAGGTTGTAATTCTTGAGCAGATACAGACAGCTTGTCACATCCCACATGTAAGTGTTGAGAGTTTCCTCGCTGTAATTACAGTTGTAATTTCGAGGATTACAGTTGTAATACTCACGCATTGGCCATAAACATGTGATGGCCAGGTTCACAGCACACTCTGTAATACCGCTCCAGGTTGTAATTCTTGAGAAGATACAAGCAGCTTATCACATCCCACATGTAAATGTTGAGAGTTTCCTCGCTGTAATTACAGTTGTAATTTCGAGGATTACAGTTGTAATACTCACGCATTGGCCATAAACATGTGATGCCCAGGTTCACAGCAAACTCTGTAATACCGCTCCAGGTTGTAATTCTTGAGAAGATACAGACAGCTTGTCACATCCCACATGTAAGTGTTGAGAGTTTCCTCGCTGTACCAATTACAACTGTAATAGCGCTGATTACAGTTGTAATACGGCATGATGAGCAGCTGGCATCTGAAAATAAAATATATTTGCACTGTTTTTAAAAATCAAGGAGTCAACTCCTGTACCAAACCGAGATGTTTCTTTTTCATAACTATAGCACATAAATGTCACAGAGAATAACAGGAACAAGCTATAATGACCTGTAGTTTAATCTCTCCTTATAGTCGGCTGTCATCTTCAACAGCTTTGCGAAGAGCTTGATCTCGCGTTGAACATCAGTTTGGAAAAGCGCGTCGTACCCCTCCCTGTATAGAAAAATCAAGGTATTGTCAAACGTGAGCTATTGTTTCATAGATACCTACGTCAAATGTATGAACCACTTCTAGCCATTTATTTATCTGTGTCGCATCTTGTATTTACACAGAAGCTTTGTATGTGAAGCGTATCATTATGCTATCTCACCTATACGGCCAGAGTAGGAACGTCTCAGCATTCAGACGCTGTGCCACTTCTAGGCATGTCTTTATCTGTGTCGATGATTGGACAACGACTAAAGCGACGCGACGTAAGTGAAATGCATCATAATGCTATCTTACCTATACGGCCAGAGTAGGAAAGTTTCAGCATTCAGGCGCTGTGCCACTTCTAGGCATTTCTTTATCTGTCTCGATGATTGGACAAAGACTGAAACGACGTAAGTGAAATGCATCATAATGCTATCTTACCTATAAGGCCACAGTAGGAACGTCTCAGCATTCAGACGCTGTGCCACTTCTAGGCATTTCTTTATCTGCGTCGCGGCTTGGATGAAGACCGAAGCGTCAGGATTAGTGAAAGCGCCTGATGTGTATCTGCGGGGAAAAAGTTGGCTTCATTTTAGATTCAAGAATGTTCATAATTTGCCTAGTGCCGGCTTAGCATCAACCCATATCTTTCCCGTGGGTGTCGTCGTAAAAAGCGACTAAGGAATTTAAGATTTGATGTCTATTGCAATTTTAGGCGACAAGCTGACAACCTGTCACTGTGGTTATACGTGATACACAGTCTTCTAAATGACTCTCAAACTTTTGTCAGACGTGGTTTAAATTGCCGTTTTTAAAGCCGCTTACGCTTTGCCTACCCCGCAAGGGATATATGTGTGATTGTGTATGTATGTCAATTTCTAGTAAAAGTCATAGAAATATTTTAAACGTCTATCGGTTAAATTTTTTCGAATGTATTTAAGAGTTTCAGTCCAAAATGGACCCAAATGGATTACTTATCATATGACCTAATATTGAAACGCAAGAACATTTTTCGCTTACCTATATCTAGAATGCAAGTCCGGCGCCAACCACAGCAGCTTCACGTGGTACTTCTGGTTCAACTCTTGCACGAACTCCATCATCTCCTCCCACTGAGCCTTGCTCTCCTCCCAGTTGTCATTGGCTGGAATAAAGGGAAAGTAATATTTAATTTTATTTTAATAAAGTTACAATCTACAATCTTTTCATTTATTTATAAACCATTCTATATATACTCTTTATTGCATTAAATATACAGAAACATATTTACAATATTTGTCGCAAGGGCGAACTTATCTCTTAAAAGAGATCTCTTCCAGCCAACCCATGTCTTGTGAGAGAGCTTAAAACTTTCGGGGCAAATTAGCAATAAGAAATTAAAAAGAAAATTTAATAATATAAACAAATAACCAAGCAGATAAATATACCTTACATGAATATACATACCTACTTAAATAAATAAATAAACAATGCTTACATAAAAAGTACTATAAAATAAATAAACATACATAAATATATCGAAGTTGTTGAGAAATGAAGTGCTCTTTTACTCGCTTTTTAAAAACAGAAATAGAGGTGCTTTCCTGTATAGTCCTGAAAAGATTATTCTTTTCAATGCCAAGTTCATGTCTAAGGTTTAAAGAATAGTAATCATTTGGGATCATCTCGGGAACAATTAGTTGTGCAATAACTTCACGAGAGTTTATCGATAACTCGAATCGCAGAAGTTGTTACGAAGCTATGTCGTCGCAACACAAATGCTACCAATTGAATACGCACCTTATATATAATATCATACTTTCATTATTTTAAATTACGTTAACCGTCGGTGTTTCTTCAAATTTTCTTTAACCTTCTATTACTTACCCGGTACCAAGTCAGTGTCGAAGGCAGTCCAGTATTTGACACCGAGCTTCGTCATGAAGTCGAAGAGTGCTTTGACGCCGCGTTTGTGGTTGTCCAATGTGTTTGTGCCGTCGTCCCAGGAACGGGTGGAGTTGCGCTGATTGTCGTGACCTAGATGTACATTTTAAAAATAATTAGGAAAATGTTACAAGCTGGTACCCGCGACCTTGGGTTCGCTGATTACATGATAAAAACTGTGTAAAACTAGCACTGAAAACGGCTATAAAACACATCAGCGTGCCACACACCTCTTGCCCCCGAAGGGGGCTAACACACATCAGCGTGCCACACATACCTCTTGCCCCCGAAGGGAGCTAACACACATCAGCGTGCCACACATACCTCTTGCCCCCGAAGGCAGCCAACACACAGCAGCGTGCCACGCATACCTCTTGCCCACGAAGGCGGCCAACACACAGCAGCGTGCCTCACAAACCTCTTGCCTTCGGCGGAGTATCACATATTTTATGGGGGGACTTATTTTCTACCTTTCACTTACCATTTTTTCTGAAATCAGTGAATGAAACGCTGAATTTCAGCCACTCCTCCATAGAGCGGGAGTGCACCCGTTCCCCGGCGCTGTAGTAGCGATAAGTGGTTGTGTCAGTGTGGGACGCTGTGTTGTTGTAATCCACCTTGTCGATACCTACGAAAACAAAATAGAAAAAACAGTGGCTAGGTAAGAAAGTATTTATTCTAGTCAGCCTGATATAAAGCTCCCTTTACTTGGATTAATTGTAATAAATATGAGCAACCAGAAACCAAATTAGATTCCCTATTAATTGCCCGAATCGTTTTGAATATTAACTTTAGAGTTGTAATTAATTAATTACACAGAATACTTTTAATTATAACCATAGCGCAAACAATCTGAATAGTATTTTAACTGGAAATTGGATAGTAAATGACAAAATAGTTACCACTAAAATCTGAAAAGCTATAAATTAATACAAAAATTAACTTACCTTGAAAATAATCCACGTCAATTCTCTCCCTCACTTTCTGCCTCTTCGCTCCAGGTTGGGCGTAGGTCGCCATTTTTATTTTTATTTTCAACTTTTTCCAGTAACAAGTTCACTTTTAAACCTCCCAAACAGTACACTAGTGGGTGACAAACAGACAGACGGATGTGCAAGTGTAATCTTATATAATATCGCTTGAAAAGGTTCACCCGACCGAATATGTGTCAGTTAATTCCGTCCCATTGTTTCGTATTATATTAGAACTGGTTTGGTTTACACCTTTATAAAATGGTTTGTGGTTTTGTTGAAGAGATATATTTTTTGAGGGTTTTATGAGTATGTTTAGAAAAGTCGGGGTTTTAATTGTAAACAATAGTCACCAAATGAAACAAAAGCTAGTAGACGAAACTTTTTTCTAAATAAAAAAGTTATTCCCAAGGTTTCTATTGCTCTGTTATTTTTCCTATTTGAGAACTTTAATTAAATTTACTTTGGACCTACATAGGTAAGTGTCTATTCAAAATTTTCACAAAATATTAGGTTTAGGTATATTATACTAGAAAAGTTATCTATCTACCTATATCTAGGGAGGTGCTTACATTCTATGATTTAAAAATAAAACACAATATTTCGCTTAAATAACTTTATTCGTCACACTATAAAAAATACCATACCAGCCTAAAAACAACAGCAAATATCACTACAAATATCGGCAGATAGTTGTTTTTTCTCTTCACATCGGTAGTAATACCAGATACCTCCCCCTTTTTAAGGGGGGCGGTTAGACCCGCCATGGTAGGGCGGGTTATTGGTTGTCCCATCATAGAGAATTTGGTAGCACTTGTGATTTTTACGGTGACCATCTTGCCCATGTATTTTTCTTCCTTTGGTATTAGAACCTAAAAAGAAAAAGATAGGGTGTTGAATTTGTAGGTACATATTTAAATCAATAACGCGTTTTGAAATTCGATCGATAGTCTCAGTAATTTTGCCATACTTTAACGCTACAGCAAGTAGACTTTTGCTGTCGATTTCTCTTTTCTTTTCTTTTTGAATTAAGAAATACAAGATGTAATAAAATCAACTGCAAATATTTTAAGGGGTGAACCTGAACTACTTTCCCCAAGGAACATAGGTCGAGATAAGAAAAAAAAAACTTGGGCCTCTCGTACAAACTGTACCAGCCCATCAAGTCAATTTGTATGAGAGGTCCTAATATTTTTTTCATATTTCGACCTACGGGGTTATTTTTTAGTCAGTGCGCAAACTTTGCAGGGTGTTTCTACTCGTAATTATGATCAATTTTTACTATGAGACCACCAGCGAATTATCAAAAAAAAAATGGATGTTCCATAGAAAAAATCATACCTACTCGGCAAAAATGTATGGAACACACAAATTTTTTTTTTTAATTTCTCAGGTAGCCCCATAGTAAAAGTTGTTTAGAATTACGAGTAGTAACATCCTGCAAAGTATGCGCACTAACTAAAAAATAACCCTGTATGTTCCTTGGGAAAATTTGTTCAGTTTCATGGGCTGGTCCTCCCCTTAAAATATTTGCAGTTGATTTTTTTACACCTTATATATCACGCCACAGCACAGGATAGCGATTGAATCACGGAATCTAGACAAACCCGAAAAACAAGATCTAGACTCCACGCACGTTATCTCGACATTTGAATCTCGATATAAGTCGATAAGATATCGATCGGCAATTCAGAATATCAACGCAAAAAATTCAATATGAATGAAAAAAGTCAAGTCGACATAAAATACTCAATGCACGACAGGATAACGCCCGACAGAGCGTGTTGTACAACAGAAATGTATGTAAAATTATTGATCAAGTCACATCACTACTTTACTACACACGTGATGTCTCCGATCATCATGTCGTGCATTACACTTTTGGTACGGTGTGATGGATGGTATATCATTGTGTTGATTCCATCCATCATGTCGTGCTTTGGTGTGTTGTACATTATTTTGTCGGCCAGTATTATGCTGTAAGACAATGTCGTATACTGTAGGGACTCTACATACCTGTTCATAAAACTCGTTATGTGCGACATAGTACTTCTTATCATGTGAAACATCGGTGACCAGCACTTGCTGAGTCTCGCCCACTTTGTGTCCGTACGGTTCGTACGAGCGGAACAGTTCCGACAGCAGCTTCGTGCGTTTCTTCACGTCCTGGCTTGAGCATACCTGCAAAAATAATTACTTGGACATTATTTCACATTACTAAAGCACAAAACCATAATTATTGAAAAAGAAACGTCCCACACAAAATTACTTGATACGAATATAATTTTCATAAAATGCGATGAGCGGTGTGATGGTACCTCAAGCATTTCTATTCAAAAAAACCTACACAATCGACAAGTGCAATACTATCAATGATACCGATTGCAAAACGATCGATAGTAAAAAAACTCCTATTGAAAAAAATCTTAGTCAGCTGATATTTTTTAAGGGTGGATTGGGTGGACCGCTGTGGCACACTGATGTGGAATAGCCCCCTTAGGGGGCAAGTGTATGTGTGGCACGCTGATGTGTGTTAGCCCCCTACGGGGGCAAGTGTATGTGTGGCACGCTGATGTGTGTTAGCCCCCTACGGGGGCAAGTGTATGTGTGGCACGCTGATGTGTGTTAGCCCCCTTCGGGGGCAAGTGTATGTGTGGCACGCTGATGTGTGATAGACCCCTTCGGGGGCAAGTGTATGTGTGGCACGCTGATGTGTGTTAGCCCCCTTCGGGGGCAAGTGTGTGGCACGCTGATGTGTGTTAGCCCCCTTCGGGGGCAAGTGTGTGGCACGCTGATGGGTGTTAGCTCCCTTCGGGGGCAAGTGTGTGGCACGCTGATGGGTGTTAGCTCCCTTCGGGGGCAAGTGTGTGGCACGCTGATGGGTGTTTCTACGGGGCAAGTGTATGTGTGGCACGCTGATGTGTGCCCCTACGGGGGCAAGTGTATGTGTGGCACGCTGATGTGTTAGTTTCACGGGGCAAGTGTATGTGTGGCACGCTGATGTGTGATAGACTTACGGGGCAAGTGTATGTGGCACGCTGATGTGTTAGCCCCTACGGGGCAAGTGTATGTGGCACGCTGATGTGTTAGCCCCTACGGGGCAAGTGTATGTGTGGCACGCTGATGTGTGATAGACTTACGGGGCAAGTGTATGTGTGGCACGCTGATGTGTGAGACCTACGGGGGCAAGTGTATGTGTGGCACGCTGATGTGTTAGCCACGGGGGCAAGTATGTGTGGCACGCTGATGTGTGATAGCCACGGGGGCAAGTGTATGTGTGGCACGCTGATGTTGCTACGGGGCAAGTGTATGTGTGGCACGCTGATGTGTGCCCCTACGGGGCAAGTGTATGTGTGGCACGCTGATGTGTTAGTTTCTACGGGGCAAGTGTATGTGTGGCACGCTGATGTTAGCCCCACGGGGCAAGTATGTGTGGCACGCTGTGTGATAGCCCCCTACGGGGGCAAGTGTATGTGTGGCACGCTGATGTGTGTTAGCCCCCTACGGGGGCAAGTGTATGTGTGGCACGCTGATGTGTGATAGACCCCTACGGGGGCAAGTGTATGTGTGGCACGCTGATGTGTGATAGACCCCTACGGGGGCAAGTGTATGTGTGGCACGCTGATGTGTGTTAGCCCCCTACGGGGGCAAGTGTATGTGTGGCACGCTGATGTGTGTTAGCCCCCTACGGGGGCAAGTGTATGTGTGGCACGCTGATGTGCGGTAGCCCCCTTCGGGGGCAAGGGGTATGTCCTTGAATAAAGTTGTTCAGCTTGAATTCCAGCTGTATCTCATTTTTACTTACTCTCTGCATCTTAGCGGCAGGTGTGCCAGGTCTGGGGAAGAACTGGTTGATGAACAATGACGGGAACCGGTACTTGTCACACAATGTCACGGTATCCTGGAAATCCTGGTCGGTCTCGGTGGGGAAGCCGCAGATTATGTCCGTGGCTATTGTCATGCCTGGCACTCTGGAAAACAAGAGTAAATAAATGCAGTATGTATAGGATTACATTTAATTAAGTAAAATTTTTTAGAAGCGTGTTCTAGTCACTAATCTTTAAACTTTTATTAGAAACTTTTCTTCGACAAATGGATTTCCGATACAAAGTTGAAAAATTGTGTCACTTAGTATTACCAATATACCCATTTTTTTTACACATTTCGAAGAAAATTTTGTAATAAAAGTTGCTCCGTTTTGCAAGTAGAATACGCTTTTTAAATATTTGTACTTAATTAAATATAACCTTCAATATACAAGCAAAATTATAGAAACTGAAAATTGAATTCGTTTCGAACCCACGACATTCAGTGTACAGTGCAAACGAGACAGATCCCCACGGTCCCGGGTTCAAGTCCCGGCGGTCGCTGATAAATTTCTAAATTTCCTTATTTTCAATTTACCAGAATAATAGTATAGCCCACTGTGAGTGTATGGGACGCTAGTTGCGTTCCACGATCGAGGATTAGGAAGTGGAATTGCTAGTTGCGTACCACGAGGAAGGGTTTGAAATGAGGGAAGTGGTCGGTTCGGGCTTGGGCAATCGAATGCCAATTTATTCCAGTGCTCACCGGTATTTATACAAAATGTGCACTCAATTTGTTAGCAATTTGAGGGTATAACAATAACCCTATTTGCAGTTTAGCCACAAGATGAATTTAACTAGTGTATCGTAGGTAGACAAAATATCAACATTGTGGGGACACCCACAAGTGTATTAAAATACCAATAAACTTACTTTTCTTTAAGAAAATCGACGACGCGTTCAAAATCTGCTCTGGTATATTCTCTCTTCATATCTGATAGAACTTGGTCGCTGCCACTCTGTACGGGCACGTGAAGGAATCTGGAATAAAAAGAATTCGTAATTCCGACCACCCATTCAAATTTCACGATCAGCATACTGACTTAGTATGGGAAGTCGAATTTTATTTCGATTACCACCACATGTTCCACAGGGAAAGTTGTTCAGTTTCATTTTCTAAGTACACCTGCAAAGTTTTTGTTACACCCCGTATAGCCGAACTAATGTAGCAAGAGGAAAGCATTACATTACAAATGTCGTAGATTTTACGAAAAATATTAGTTTGAACAAGGTTTTCGGCATGGTTTTATTATAAACACCTCAATACTTTAATCAATTTGAACTCCACAGAAATTTTAATGTTAAAAAAGTTGTAGGTTACAACGAAACCAAGTTATAAACGATACCAGGGTATAAAAACAGATAATCAAAGATATTATGGTTAGAAAATATTAGTAGCATAAGAATTTGACCATTATCCTACATTTTACTCACTTATAAACCCTAGGGTGGTGCATAATCTGGGCCACTTGCTCCAAATGTTCCAGTATGTATGGAGGGTTGGTCATGCCGAGCCGGAGTCTGCAACCCTCGGGAATTACTTCTACCAGTTTCC
Organism: Phthorimaea operculella; assembly: GCA_024500475.1. Taxonomy (NCBI): domain Eukaryota; kingdom Metazoa; phylum Arthropoda; class Insecta; order Lepidoptera; family Gelechiidae; genus Phthorimaea; species Phthorimaea operculella. The sequence continues at coordinate 2,008,846 of JANFCV010000083.1, read as the reverse complement.
ATAGAAGCTTTGCAAGTTTCCTAAAATCTACTTTCCCGACTGTCCCGACTGTCCTGATGGCGTGGTGGATAGTACCCCTGCCTTCTACGCCGAGGGTCGTGGGTTCGATTCCCACCAGACACAAATATTTGTAAAGACAATTTTCAAATATTTGTGTTTAGTCTGGGTGTTTTCTATGTATAATATGTATTTATTTACAAAAAAAGTATAATAAAATAAGTATCATATCAGTTGTCTAGTTCCCATAGTACAAGCTTTGCTTAGTTTGGGGCTAAATGGCGCTATGTGTCTCGTCCAGGGATATTTTTTTATTTATTTTATTTTAATCTACTCACTTGTAAACCCTAGGGTGGTGCATAATCTGTGCCACTTGCTCCAAATGTTCCAGTATGTACGGTGGATTGGTCATGCCGAGCCGCAGTCTGCAACCCTCTGGAATCACTTCAACCAGCATCCATAGTAGCTCGGGAAGGGATGTGAATATGTCTCGCCCGTAGGTTCCTGGAAGCATGAAAAACATATTATACTTATACATACATAGTATACAGTCTCTCCCGTTAACTCAAGAACAATTCAAAAGGTTTTAATTATTTTGAGACTGTCGCATTTTACAGCAATAATTGTTACTTTTCTAGATGTAGCAACATTTACTAAATCATACAACATAGTTTTTGTCCGGCTTGATCAATAACAAGAAAATCGAAACATTAAAAACCTGTTCATGAGTTAAATGGGGAGACTGTACATCAGCCTATATAACACCATGTCTGACAAAAGTTTCAAAGTCATTCAGAAGACTGTGTATACCATAGTGACACGTTGTCAACCTATCGCCTAAAATTACAATAGAAATTAACTATCAAATCCCTTTGTATACTACTCACTGTATTTCTAAAGGTGCGTACGGACTAGAGGCAGCCTCAGGTTGAGCAGCCCTGCCACGCACGGCTCGTGTAGAGGCTGCTTCGGCAAATAATTAAAACAACATGAGGCAGCAGCCTGAGGCAACCTGCCTCGAGTCGAGCCAGGCGCGCAAGATGGCGCCGGATCGACAGCTGATTCTCTTGTATTTCTGCGTCGGCGTCTTCCGCCATTTTAGTATTATCCACGCACGACAAACCATGGCGTCATACGAAACTCGTGCTGCTGCTGCGTTTTTGTAATATATAGGGTGAAATTTTACTAGTGACCGATAGCGAAAACTCAGAACCGGCTAGTGATAAGGAACAACTTTCCCCAAGGAACATAGGTCGAAATACGAAAAAATTTTTGGACCTCCCATACAAATAGCTGATTTCAATTACTTTGGGAGGTCCAAAAATTTTTTCGTATTTCGACCTATGTTCCTTGGGGAAAGTTGTTCCTTATCACTAGCCGGTTCTGAGTTTTCGCTATCGGTCACTAGTAAAATTTCACCCTATATTATTTGATCAAAAAGAAATAAAGACCACCACGTTGGTGAATGAAATTTATATTCAAAAACAGAAATAATGATGGCATAACGTTGCTCCGTGAAATTACTTTTGAATGTGAACCAAACGACAAGGTCAACTTCTCACGCATGTCAACATTGAACATTTATTTTGTCTGGTAGCACCAATTATACAAAAAAGGTGACAAAGTGTCGTACTTTTCGCCATTGTGCGTGGCTCACTAAAACCGTGCTCAAACCACGTCCATACTTGTGAGGCACGTACGCCGAGGCGCCTTTGAGCACGGTCAAAAAACCGACACCGAATGGCTCGCGCCGAGGCAGCCTCACGCGAGGCGCGCCTCGGGCTGAGGCACGTACGCACTTGAGGCAACAGGACGAGCCGTGCGTGCCTCAGGCGAGGCTGCCTCTAGTCCGTACGCAACTATAGATATGCAAACAAGTTGTAGTTCGGCACACTTACAAATTATAGTTCCACACTAAGTCAAGAAAATTCATTCAGTGCGTCAATCATACCTCTTGCCTCCGAAGAGAGCTATCACGCATCGGTGCGGCAAACATACCTGTGTCTTCACTAGTAAGCCAGATCTCGCAAACCCCCTCCTTGAAGGCCTGAATAGCCCGTTCCACTATTTCCTCCGGCGGGTAACTCGCTAACTCCCCCCTTACATGCTTGGTCTTGCAGTAGGTGCACTGGTTCAAACAGCCCGTGTTGATGGCTATGATCTCGATCAGAGGGTTCTATCAGTCATCAGTGCAGCATACATACCTGTGTCTTCGCTAGTAAGCCAGATCTCGCAAACCCCCTCCTTGAAGGCCTGTATAGCTCTCTCTACAATTTCCTCCGGTGGAATTTGTTCCCAGTCTGGTTAGGACATTGCAAGCTGAACCACTTGATTGTCCGAAAAGCAAGATGGTTCCGTGCTTCGGATGGGTACGTTAAGCCGTCGGTCCCGGTTGCTGCCTATGAGGGCGGTCGTTACACAACCATGTCAGAGGCCTGCTACTTGCAGAGGTGGTTGAAAAACACCAGGTTTCATCCGGTCGTTGGTCGACTTGGTGTCCCACTCGAAAAGAAGAACGCACGATACATACCTGTGTCCTCACTAGTAAGCCAGATCTCGCAAACCCCCTCCTTGAAGGCCTGAATAGCTCGCTCCACGATTTCCTCCGGCGGGTAACTCGCTAGCTCCCCCCTTGCATGCTTGGTCTTGCAGTAGGTGCACTGGTTCAAACAGCCCGTGTTGATGGCTATGATCTCGATCAGAGGGTTCCGGACTTCAGATGGGCATGTTAAGTTCGGTCCCGGTTACTGTCTATGATTACTTAGACGGTGGTCGTTACCCAACAATTTCAGAGGCCTGCTACTTGTATTAGGCAGTTGAAAAACTCTGACACCAGGGTTCATCAGGTCCTTGGTCGACTTGGTGTCCCACTCGATACATACCTGTGTCTTCACTAGTAAGCCAGATCTCGCAAACCCCCTCCTTGAAGGCCTGAATAGCTCGCTCCACGATTTCCTCCGGAGGATAACTCGCTAGTTCACCCCGAGCATGCTTGGTCTTGCAGTAGGTGCACTGGTTCAAACAGCCCGTGTTGATGGCTATGATCTCGATCAGAGGGTTCTTCCGCACTTTAGGTAGTAGGAGGGAAGCGCCGCCGGCTTTGCGACCGTCTGTGGTCTTCTTTTGCCCGAATAGACGGACTGTATGACCTAAAAAGAGTAAGATGAATAGAATAATTTATAAAATCATCTCAGATTTGGTTGTGGCACAAAATAGAGAATTTACAGAAGAAGGAGAGCTCTGTCCTTCTTCTGATCATTTATACCTTACACCCTAGGCTAATTTTACTTTCTGAATTTTTGAAATGATGTACCTGGGTTATAAACATACTTAGGTACATACCACACTTCCACTATAACACACTACAAATTTACACTCGCGAATCTTCGAAACATTCGTTCATCGAAACTAGAATATCGCCGAATGTCTGTGTAAGTGTAGTGACTTTTCCTTGTAGCAGTCTCTCTGAACTGGACAGCCACCAATACTTACTATGACACAGTAGGTAACTATAATGTGATTGTTGGATGTATTGTAAGAGTGTTTTTCATGATTTTCTTAATGAATGGTCTCTTCTCAGGCATTTTAAAGATGCACCCTTCTAGCTAACTATGAAAACAACATTTTTGGGATGAAAATTACCAAAAACTCAAAATTAAACTCAACATGTGAATGTACCTATTTATCATATTCCCGAGTTACCTTTGAGAGTCTCTTCAACAATCTCCACAATGCGGTCTATCTGCTGTACTCCGACCACACTCAGTCCCTGCAGGTAGCCGGCCCTGGGCGCTCCCTGAGGCACACACCCCGCCACCACTACATGGATGAATCGGCTTTGGCCCAGCCCTTAGATACTAGCAAGCTATAGAGTGCACATAAGGCTCCGCAGCGTACTGTCAAAGCGTAAGCAGTTGCTCCCTAGATACAGACGTCAAATGTATGAGAAGTTATAGAGGTTCAATAGTGCTGTCACTGGCGTTTTGCTACTGACAGACAGAGAGGTTGTGTGCAGACTACTGCCGACAGTTCTAACTTTTTAGGCGCGCTCTATAGCTTGCTTATATATACTCTAAGGCCCAGCCCTATCTCATTCCTGGAAAGGGGCTGTCTGTTATTCCCAAGTTACCTTTGAGAGTCTCTTCAACAATCTCCACAATGCGGTCAATCTGCTGGACTCCGACCACACTCAGTCCCTGCAGGTAGCCGGCCCTGGGCGCTCCCTGCGGCACACACCCCGCCACCACCACGTGGATGCCTCGGCTTTGGCCCAGTTCTATTTCATTCCTGGAAATGGGTAAAGTTTTAAAACATTTAAATTACTACATTTTAGAAACACCGAAACTCCACTAATTACACTAGAAACAGCTGTAAAAACTTGAATTGAGGGTCCCAGAAGCAAAACAATTCTTAACTACAAACAGGGACCTAAAAACATTTTGATATTTTTACAAATGAATAGATTTTTAAGTAAAATTCAGTAAATTCAGTAATTTTTTTATTTTAGTAAAATCAAAGTATGACAAACTATAAAAGCTCACTTGAAATGGTCTTCTGCAGGGCTTTTCACAGTGCAGGAGTTGAGCAGCCACAGCTGGGCATCAAACTTCTCCTCCGTCAGCTTGTACCCATTGGCTGCCAATAAACCGGCCATGTACTCCGAGTCCGAGTTGTTGTGAGCACAGCCCCATGTCTTCACGTAGATGGTTTGAGTGCCTGTTAAAAAAAATGCATGAAAGATTACATTTGTGTGTGGCCTCCAAAAAAGCCAGGTTTTAAAACGAACAAAATCCCAGACAAATCTTTTTGTCTACACTAATATAATAAAGAGGAAAACTTTGTTTGTTTTTTTGTTTGTTTGTTTGTTTTTTTGTATGTATGTAATCGATAAACTCCGAAACTACTGGACCGATTTCGAATATTCTTTCACCATTAGAAAGCTACAACATTCCTGAGTAACATAGGCTACTTTTTACCACGGGAAAATTCCTCATTTCCACGGGAAAACGGTAAGCAGCAGGAAAAGCGGGAAATACAGCGGATATTACCCAAATAAGCCAGACCGCTTTACTGATCTTCGCGAAATTTGGCACTGATATTACTAGCATAGTAAAGAAGGACATGGATTACTTTTTGTCAGCCCTCGAGGATCTGGAGTACCTGATGAGGACCACCAGCATCCCACCTAAACTATAAAAGATACAGTCATGGCTTCATAGAAAAAGTTGTTCACCATGACGGGCCGCTTCTGCTAGCACATGGTCATCGAGGATCTGGAGTACCTGATGAAGACCACCAGCATCCCATCTAAACTATGAGAGATACAGCCATGGCTTCATAGAAAAAGTTGTACATCATGACGGGCTGCTTCTGCTGGCACATGGGCATCGAGGATCTGGAGTACCTGATAAAGATCACCAGCATCCCATCTAAACTATAAGAGATACGGTAATGATTTTTAAGTAAAAGTTACTCAGCATGGCAGGCTGCTTCTGCTGGCACATGGTCATCGAGGATCTGGCTGGAGTACCCGATGTAGACCACCAGTACCCCATATAAACTATAAGAGATACGGTAATGGCTTCAAAGTAAAAGTTATTCAGCATGACGGGCCGCTTTTGCTGGCAAATGGTCACGAGGGTCTGGAGTACCTGATGTAGACCACCAGCATCCCATATAAACTATAAGAGATACGGCAATGGCTTCATAGACAAAGTTGTTCACCATGACGGCCGCTTCTGCTGACACATGGTCATCGAGGATCTGGAGCACCTGATGAAGACCACCAGCATCCCATATAAACTATAAGAGATACGGTAATGGCTTCAAAGTAAAAGTTATTCAGCATGACGGGCCGCTTCTGCTGGCAAATGGTCACGAGGGCCTGGAGTACTTTATGTAGACCACCAGCATCCCATATAAACTATAAGAGATACGGCAATGGCTTCATAGACAAAGTTGTTAACCATTACGGGCCGCTTTTGCTGACGCATGATCATCGAGGATCTGAAGCACCTGATGAAGACCACCAGCATCCCAGTTGTTCACTATGACGGGCTGCTTCTTCTGGCACATGGTCATCGAGGATCTGGAGTACCTGATGAAGACCACCAGCATCCCATCTAAACTATAAGAGATACGGCCATGGCTTCAAAGTAAAAGTTATTCAGCATGACGGGCCGCTTCTGCTCGCACATTTACCTCTGCTGGATCGGAGTAATGGACTTTTTACTACGGGCAAAGATCCAATTTCTACGGGAAAACAGGTAAGTAGCAGCGGGTGAAACCGCTGGGCGGGCTGCTAGTGTCTTATACAATGGTTTTTGTTGGGAACTTTGTTCAGAAAGATTGTTTAAAATGCATCCTCATTGAGAACATTTATGGGGAACTTATGTATTCGTTCAATAGATCTGAAAAGGTTGCAGTGGCTGTTGGTCTGACCAAACCCTTCTAACCAAATAATAATAAAAATTTGTTCAATGTTTCGGAACTTTGCCCCAGAATTGTACCCTAATGAATACCTGGCTTAAGAATGCTTGTGTTAGGGTGACAAAGAACACCCAGTTCCTAAAACAGATAAGTATATTTATCAAATGTGTTCCCAACTGGGTATGGAACCTGGGGCTTCTGCATAGCAGGTGGGAGAAGCATGCTATGCTATGTACATGTAAAAGATGTAGGCATGCTGTAGTTTGCAAGAGGTATGTGTGGCACGCTCATGTGTATTATAGAGATATCTGGTGCTAATCAATTTTCGAAACAAACTATGACGACATCCATCCTACACTTTTATCTCTAATCTAAAATGATATTCTTGACTGAATGACTTGAAACTCTAACGATAACAAAACTTTCTTCAAGTCTGATTATTGCCAATTCCCTTTATCTTTGCTATTATCACCAAAATAAACAAAAACTTTGAGGTTATTTTTTACCTGGTACGACACTCTCCAATATAACCTTTTCTACGGGTTCTGTGGTCTTCACATCCCGTTTTCGGGAGCGCACAGTCACATTTTTCCTGCTGGCATACCGTTCTTTAGGAGTTATGTCCTGAGAAGATATTAAATCTTCAATATCGTCGATAATTTCCGAAAAAGCCTCTGGCATTTTGCAAAACACATGACCGAATGACAGCTGCTGTCAGAAGTTGCAACTGCGTTTTGATGCTTTTTTTTGCAATGGGCAAGCAAAGCAATAAATAACCCCAAAGCAAAGAAAGCATTGTAGATTAAACAAGATTTACTTTAGTGTATTCATTATTTTCGTTAACTTGAGGAAATAATAAGGATGTTTTTATTTTAGCTCAAACCACAAACACATTGCATCAAATGCATCAAAACGCACTATAAATCATGTTTGGATACCTAAATAGAAAAAAATTGAAATTTTAATCATGTATCCGAATATTCTTAACGACGAGCTGCGAGGCCTGCGAGTGCTTGTGCGAGTGGTAAAAATTACGTTACATTTAAATATAAAATTATTTTTGCACAAGTTATGTACAGTAATGAAAATAAAATCAAGTTCTTTCACAGTTTTATTATTTATTTTAGTTACACAAGATATATAAAAGGGTTAGGTGCCGGCAGAGTAGAATAGCACCACCCCCTCTCTTCCCGTGGGGGTCGTAAGAGGCGACCGAGGGATAACCCCGACCCAAACAGCCAGGGCCAACCATATGGTGGCGGTTAATCCACCACAAAAGCATTCCCAAGGCGGGTTGACGTCTGGTAGGCGGCCGGTCGTAAAATTCAGGCAAATCCTTTTGCAACACGATTTTGTGTTCAACGAAATGTGTTGCGCCGACCCCAAGTAATTGGGATATGGGCAGGAAGATGAAGATATATAAAAGGGTTAATTTAGAAGGCATTGTCATAGTTACCTACATCTAGCAGCAGCAACGCAACACACCATACTTTGTGAGTTGTGACTAGGGTTTCTCAGCGGGAATTCCCGAGGCGGGAATTCCCGGGAAATTTGGCCTTTGTCGGGACGGGAAAAATAAGTACGAATTCCCGGGAATTCGGGAAATAAAGTAGAAACAGTAAAATTATTATTAGATGATAATTTCGGTAAAACTCAGAGTTACTTATTAAAAAATATAGGTGTATTTGCTCTCTCCACTTTTACGCCTCCAGCCCCGCCCGTGTTTTGTTTGTCACTCGGAAAAAATTGACCACGTAGGTTGTGTCTGTGCCCCTATTGCATAAGTGTTGTGTAGTGATTGAAATATCAGCCTTAAACTATATTAAAACTAAGTGTTTTCTTGATTACATAACTGATTAATGGAATGAATAGCAATTCATCATCATATCATCCATAGGACATCCACCGCTGAACATAGGCCTCCCCTAAATGTTTCCACCTTGTCCGATTAGAAGCGGCCTGCATCCAGCATTTCCCCGCGTACTTGACCAGATTGTCTGTCCATCTCGCGGGGGGCGTCCTACGTTGCGCCTGCCGGTACGTGGTCACCGATTATCAGTCCTTCGAGCAATGTGGCCTGCCCATTGCCACTTCAGCTTACTAGCTCTCTTAGCAATGTCGGTTACCTCGGTTCGTCTACGGATCTCCTCGTTTCTGATTCGATCACTTAGGGAAACACCGAGCATAGCTCTCTCCATAGCTCGCTGAGTGACTCCTAGTCTATTTAGGAGGCCGACAGTTAGAGACCACGTCTTGGTACCGTAGGTAATCACTGGCATGACACACTGTTCAAACACTGTAATCTTGAGACATTGAGGATTTTTTGACGTGAAGACGCTGCATAACTTCCCGAATGCTGCCCAGCCGAGCTGGATTCGCCGAGTGACCTCTTTCTCGAAGTTAAATCTTCCTAGTTGGATTGTTTGTCCTAGATAGACGTATTTGTCCACCACTTCGAGTATCGAGCTCGCTACTGATATTGGGGTGGGCGCTACATGACAGTTGACCATGACTTTCGTCTTGTCCATATTCAACTTGAGGCCCACTTATTGGGAAACCCAATTGAACAAATAAACATGAAAAACTGTATTGTATTGATTATTTTTGGTATTTTAATTTACTCACAGTTGTACATTATTCTCATAAGTTCTTAAATTATGCACTTGCAAATCAAATCCACAATATTTATTCCAATTATTGTAGCATAGAAGGTATATTTTTAGGTACTTTACGAAGAGAGACTAATTAAACTGTATAATATAATGATACGATTTTTTTGTATAATTTTAAAATCATTTATATGCTTTTTAACGAGGAAAATTAAATTCCCGACTTCCCGGGAATTCCCGGGAAATGGAGCTCGGGAGTTTTGGTGTCCGGGAAATAAAAAAGGTCGGGAAATGAGAAACCCTAGTTGTGACATAAGATTTTGTACAGAAGCTACAATAAATTAATTAGAATACCGATAATCTACGCTACCTACTATGGAACCTACCTTCTACTTCTTTTCGTGTGGGACACCGAGTCGTTTAACGACCCGATGAACCCTGGTGTCAGAGTTTTTCAACCGCCTACTGCAAGTAGCAGGCCTCTGACATGGTTGTATAACGACCGCCATCATAGACAGCAACCGGGACCGACGGCTTAACGTGCCCATCCGTAGCACGAAACCATCTTACTTGCGGACAATCAGGTGGAACCTACCCTACCTATTTATCTACTCTTCTCTTGGTTCCATAAAAAACTCGATCAAAAGGACCCCAATAAAATTATCACTTCACATCAGATAATAGCGGTTTCAATATCTTATAAAATCGACCCTTAATCCATATGCATACAGTGCAAAGGTGTAAGCGATCATGACAATAGGTCGTACCGTAAGCGCAGCTGCGAAAGGTAAAGCCGTGCGTGCCAGTCTGACTGATTGATCCCAACTTGAACTTGCTTGGATATGGCTTGGATAGATAGCCCACAGAATAAGGATGTAGCTGCTATAAAATCTACTTCTGAGCAAGTCAGCTGTCGCTACTTCTTACTACTACTTCTATTCTGAGGGATACCCTTGCTTGCATAGGTACCTTAAAAGCTATGTCGGTACGCAAACTAAGATGCGATTTAATGCCTTCTGATAAAATAGAGCAAGCCCTAAGACATGGCGGTCTCTGACACCAGGCTTCATCGGGTCGTTGAATGACTTGGTGTCCCACTCTCGAAAAAGACGAAGATAGGTGGTTGAAGATGATAGGCGGTCTTATCGCTTGACATCAGTTTCATAGTATGAACGTAAGTTTGTGCCGCCTGAAGGCGGCCTTATTGCTAGTGTATCTAAGTTACGTTATCTAGTTTATCAATTTCAGCTCAAGAAAAATTCCTGAAAAATTTCAAATTTATTTAAATCCTACTAATATTATAAAGGCGGATAAGGCGGAGGAAAGGTTTGTGTGTGTGTTTGTTACGACATCACGCAAAAACGGCTGATTAGATTGACATGAAATTTTGCACAAATATAGAAGAGTATCTAGAATAACACATAGGCTACTTTTTACCACGGGAAAATGTCTTATTCCTACGGGATCACGCATATTCCAATATTTTTGCAAAGGTGGCGTGACTGAGCCCATTTGCGTTTTAAACGTTTTCGCCGAAAACTAACAGCGACATCTCTTGGCGAGTAATGCTTTTTCCCGCGGAATATTATGTTGCAGCGGGTGAAACCGCTGACGGGCAGCTAGTAATACATAAAAATGATAGGAAATCTTACATATCCTAGTAGGTATCAGTTGTACTCGTATGAGCATGAGTTTTTCTGTTGAGGACCTACCTACCTAACCATAATCAGAGCAAAATTAAAATTTCAAAGGGAACCTGATGGACAAGGATGAAGCTACAAAAACTCGTCGCAATCAGTCTGATTTACCTAATAGGCACACCGTGTCCCCGAAATGGGTTGACCCAGCCAATGACGCTGAACGTCCCAGGGAAATAGCTCGAAATACTAATATGCAAAAACTTATTGAACCTCCGGTTCTCTGAAACTCCAAACGCACACCAAAATTCATATTCTGAAGAGCAAGATTTAAAAAGAAATTAAACCATTACACCATTAATTACCTATCTTTGTGCTATAATTTCTTCTGAATTTTACTTATTGAGTTTTAGCGCTTGCCATTAGGACCATCTTGCCAGTCAAGTCAGATTATGGAAACTTTTTATAATTTTATTTTTAGGGTTTCGTAGTCTACTCCATCTGTCTATATGACGCGCCCTCATAACTTCGTCAGTTTTGGACCGATCGACATCAAATTTTGTTTAAAGATCGTGTTAATGTTGAGCCAAAAGAAATGTTGAGGAAAAAATAAATTTAATGCTTTTTGAATTTAAATCTCCCAAAGCAACTCATCAGTCATCAGCTGATCGGCAATTTTGTATGAGAGGTCCAAAGTTCTGTAACACCCAGTAGAAAATCAGATGAAGAAATGAGTGTCGTTGGCATTACAATGGCAAAAAATTAGCAGACTGGGCCCTGTTCCCTCTGCAAAATCCCCTAGTCTGAGCGTGTTTCATAGCAAACCACACCAATAACAAATATCACTCACTATACCATACCAGTTGCGCGAGGGTCTTCGGGACAGCTGCACGTGTTTTATTATTATTAGAAAGTGTCCCGCGTGTGTTGTGTTGTGCGCTGTCTATGAACTAAAACATCTACAACTACGACTTTTATCCAAGAGGTTTCCGTTTTGTATTACTGAGGATAAGTTTCGGTAAGTTTTTTATAAGTTTTGAATTAAAAACTACTGTTAAAAGTAAGTTCGAAGCGCGCTTTTTTTGCCGGCTTTTTATTCTCACTAAAGTTTTTTGTTTTATTTATTTAGTAAGTACCTACCTACATACGGACCTAGTATTTTCTATCTAAGTATACCTATATAATTTTTAGATGTTTTCTGTTTCATAATAAGTTATTTAATACTAGGTATCCCCAAATAGTACCTACCTAGGCCAATGTAGGTAGTATAGGCATGTTAGTTGCAGTGTAGGTATTATGTTTTGGTTCAAATTATTCAATAAAAAATCCTACTGGTTATTATTATTTATGGGATAAAGGGTAGCTCCAAAGCAGTTTTATAATTATGTGTAGGAATTTAGTAAAAATTCCTAAAACCTAATACCTATCTACTACATTCTAGATTGCGCAAATGTACTTAAATAGGTAGGTAGCTTTTTTACAAGTCCAGGGAACTGGTTCATAGTTTACCTAAGTACCTACCTACCTAGTCTAGTCTAGATACACTACCTTACCTACGGTAGGTACCTACATAAGTAGGACGTAAGGCCGTACCTATACCTAAGTAATTCACGTCCTACCTACACACCTACTTACCTACCCAGGTAATATAGGTACCTATTTAAAACCCTAGACCATACCCCAGGTATTCTAGCTTAGCTACCCACCTGGACGTTGCCCTGGACCAATTTCCATTTCTAAAATGCCCCCATTTTGACGATAAGAAAGCTTCTTTCATCCATTAATGAGTTTCTCGGCGTACTATCGTAAAGCGAACCTCCTTCGTCACGGCCTATGAACACATTAGTTGGCTGAACGGGCCCCCTAGCCTTTGCCTCGTTTTGCCGCCAAAAAAACTGAGGAAGTGTCGCTGGCACGGGGCACGGGGGCACCACCTGTCGGAGTAATTGTTTACTTTTTTTGTAAAAAAATGCCGGCTAGTCTAGCTATGGTATGGACTACGACTTTAATAATAATGAATGAGTCAACTGATATTTTAATTTAATTTTCAATTAGACTATCTATAAATTACATATATGATATAAAAGAAAAAATAAAATAAAGGAAGTGACTGACTGACTCACTGAACTGATTCAAAAGATTCATAGTCTGAGATCCGGTGTTTCAAAACCTCCTCTCATCTGTGTTTTATTTCGCAGTAGGTATCTCTCTAACCGATACCTAGTAGGTAGGTAGGTACTATATTATCTATTCTGTGCCGATGATGGAAGTCGCTTGAAATAAGGGCAGGCAGATGATGATGATGATGGAATGGAAGTCGCGCTCGCCAATTCCTTAACCAGATTCCCGGGAAATCAAAATAATAACTTATTTTTCCATGTTATTCTAAATAATTATTAGAATAATTTATAATTATCAAAAAATGGTCTGTTTAAATGTCCAGTTTGGGATCTGGCGGAATCTGAATTATTTTGAGGCGAAGTTGAGAATTAATTAATTTATGTAGCCAGTTAGAAAGGGAGTAAGTAGGTATGGCAAGTTGTGGGTGCAATGTGGTGCAATGCAATATTACAACAAGCAGATGTATTAAAAAACAAAAACCCAACTGCAGTCATTTAAAAGTTGTATTTTGCGATAAAAATCCGCCAACTTAAAAAATATGAATTTTTAATATAGCCAGTGTCACTCGCGCTGCTGAGACGAATATAACGACACCTCATAGGTATGTCAAAATCCAACTATCCGTTTGGGCTGTAGCCCGTGAAAAAGAATTTTCTTGTCCACATACATACAAACATACATACATAGGTACCTACATACATACTCTCGAGAAACATAACCCTCTTTCTGAGGCAGTCGGGTAAAAACGTTGTATGTTTGCTATATTTTCAAAACAAAGGACACTAAAAACAATTTGTCCATCAAATCAAATAGCTTATAAATCAATTTCTATTCTAATAGATATTTCTGCGTAATAGAATTTCCTATGCATAAATATCTACGTACCTATGTATGTCTTTATGTATGTATGTCTATAAACAACAAAGATTAATTAATATGATAACTGCTTTTATAATATATTCCTATATGCAGTTGTTTATTGCAATTACTCATGGATTAGATAGAATTTAAAACTTAAAACTAAAACTTAAAACTATGAGCTACATTGATTGCTGTGCAGTTAAAAATATTATCTTATAGATAGGCTTAAAAACCAAGCGACGCGACAACGACGCGCGTCGTTGTCGCCGTCAAATTTTGACGGCGTCGTTGTCGCTGCGGTCTTGTAGAAAAACCCGACCGCATCCCATACAAACTCTAAGCTTCTCAGCGCGCTGTCAATGTGACGGCGTCGTGGCGCGCCGCAACGACGCCGACGCTCGGTTTTTCTGGTTCCCCATACAAACCCATACAAACCAGTCATTTGACGGCGACAACGACGCGCGTCGTTGTCGCTGTCGCTTGGTTTTTAAGCCCACCTTTAAAATGCAATTGCTTATTACATGATCTCATGTGTTTAATTTCGTGATGTTACTGTGGTTACTGTATCATTTATCAAGAGGGGTTTGAAACTAAACTGCATATACCTTGCATGTACCTACATCTATCTACCTAGGTACTAGTAAGTCTACCATACGCATATATTCTATAATAAATTACGCATGTATTCTACGCATACGCATGTATTCTATAATAAACAAGTAAAAAGATTCAAAAATCGCAAATGACAGTTTGCTTACAAACATACGCAAATAACACATTACCGATACATTTTGTAACCGTCATTTTTAACACGTATATCAATAGCCATTAACACGTTTTGAAATCATAAATAACATTATTTTTGTTATGTCAATTTTCAATTAGCGTTTCAGTGTTATCTTTGGAACGTTAATTTCACGGACAGATCAATCACACCGCAAGTTTATCGATGCTGTGTATATCAGCACTTGATGCGGCAAAACAAAGTGCCTGAAGTAAATTAATCCAGATTTTTATTATACTAAGGACCTATACAAGCCGTGTGGTGCCGGCAGAGTAGAATAGCACCACCCCCTCTCTTCCCGTGGGGGTCGTAAGAGGCGACCGAGGGATAAACCCGACCCAAACAGCCAGGACCAACCGTATGGTGGTGGTTAATCCACCACAAAAGCATTCCCAAGGAGGGTTGACGTCTGGTAGGCGGCCGGTCGTAAAATTCAGCCAAATCCTTTTGCAACACGATTTTGTGTTCAACGAAACGTGTTGCGCCGACCCCATGGACGTATAAAAGGGCGGACAGAGTCGCGCTAATAAAACCTCTGTGTAGCCCCAAGTCAGCCAGTTCGCTGTACGTACAAGAATGCACGCACACATTCACACCATACCCAGCCATTCTGAACGCAAACGTCAGCCTACCCTACCGATTTTTGCAAAATAAACAATTTAACAAAACATCATGTCGTGCGTTGTAAAAATTTAAAAAAACAGCAGAGATCAAAGGATATAAGTTCGGGAATCACGTTTCACAGGCAAATTAATAATTTGATTACTCATTTTCATGTTTAAAATTATTTAAATTAGCCTCCAACTGAGGGCTGGTGTTGCCATTATTCACGTTATAAATTTCCCTAAAGTATAGG
The DNA here is from genome assembly GCA_024500475.1 of Phthorimaea operculella. NCBI lineage: Eukaryota > Metazoa > Arthropoda > Insecta > Lepidoptera > Gelechiidae > Phthorimaea > Phthorimaea operculella. The sequence goes on along the minus strand of JANFCV010000083.1, from coordinate 1,993,552 downwards.
TAATTATTGGGTGGGTGGGTTCAAAAAATTCGGTTTCACCACATCTTAAAATTAGAAAACGAGACAAGAATTTCTCAAAGCAAAAGAACGTATTATAAAAAACTTACTCAACATATGGGATGTAAGTCGTAAATAGAGCAATTCAATATTATCGTATTAATAACTGTATTTTATTGGTAAAAAAAATCCTAACATGGCAACCCTAATTTACTCACACAAGTTTATCCGCCGCCATTACGGTTATTCAGTTTTGACATAACTGGCATTCTGTCCGCCCTTTTATACGTCCATGGCCGACCCCAAGTAATTAGGAAAAGGGCAGGAAGATGATGATGATGGATGACTAAGGACCTATTTAACACCTGCAGTTGAGATGAAACCCAGTTATCTGTTTGGAGACAAAAACTAATAAGGAAAGTAGAACAAGTTTGTCTGCTTGCTAAAGAAGAAATATCTACCAAGCACCTTCAGATGAGCCAGCAGTGGTCGATGATGGCCCTATGAATATTGTTAAATTTTGTCTCAATTGCATCATGTGCCCTTACTTCTAATATTTCAAATAATATTAAAATCAAAGTAAAAAAAAGTTGCATTTATGATCATCGATTGATGATTTAGTATAACGAAAACTTCCTACTTATTTTAATTACAACAAGGCGCCCGACTTATCAGTCACGACCACCTATGACACCAGAGTATGATTATTTATCACTCAGATTTACGACAAATACATTCAATTTATCACTCGAGTTCGCAAACACAGTTCGATTTCAATAAATATTCATTTCTCTACATAGAGTTGATACTAGGGATATTAAGCAATCTCAGTTCTAGGTTGGAATTATCTGACCTATCTTGTATTTTTGCTTTCAATAGCTGTATGTTCTCCCATGGGGTCGAATCCTACCACTACTTGTTCCCGGCAATGCGGAATATCTTTCTAACACTGTAACAATTGAGCTATCGAAAACCTTTCATGGTTACGAAACTGATCTCTTTGCTCGTCTCAAAGCGATATACAGGAGTCGTTTCTGATTTTTCGATATGGATAGACAAATACACCAGAAGTAACATTTTTTGCTATTGTTTTAACCACGTAACCAAATGCATCCACAAACTTTACTCTGCCTTGCTACTCTGAATTTGAATATCCAAGTGAATGAACAACCGCCTCAGATAGCCCATTTCCATACAATGAGGGTGTTAAGATTGTAATCATGGCTACATTCAGATTAATGGAAATTATTCATAAGTACTAGTTTGGGTTTCTGGTTAGATTGCATTTGCGTGGGTGTAAGATTTTTATTGGTTTTCTCAGAGAGGCTTCATTTTTGGTAAACCGAAAATCTTGGTAAGTATGGGATAAAAGTTTCAGGTAAATGTGTTTCGTATCAAGACAAAAATATTATTGAAATAAAACCTTGAAAGGTTTACCGATGTTTATCCTAGCTACGATGTGTTTGATGTCTATCTTAATGATAGAGTAGCTGTTAATATCTAAACAAAGCACGCAGTACTTTACAAGGTACCCAATAAATTATGCAATCCACTAATATGGGTCAGAGTCTCAGAACTCGATTGAATATTCGTATCTAATAATTAGACGTTCTAAGCTAAACATGACGTCATCCACAAAGTAGGGTATGTTATTACTGGCGTACTAATTATTGGCACTGGGCTCATTGAAGTATCTACGAATGAGACTGCTTGTGTGATGCACATCATACAGCTCCTTAACTGCACCCTGCAAGCAAGTTGCTAATTGCTTTACATACCATTCAATCTGTGGGGTGGGGTCAAGAATAAGTTTCCAAATGAAACAAAACTGGACAGGGAATTATTTTAGTTAGTATTTTTTAAAGTGGTACTTACATTAATTTTAATGAAACGGCTCTCAAACACCTTATCAGACTTGACGACAGCTGAATTCATTCTTACATATTTGAAATCATTTTTCGGAATCTTTCCAAAGATGGTGGTACATTTACATCAAATAGGTAAATCAATGGTATAGGACATGGAAAAAAATGCTATCTGTTGAACTTTTACGTTATAATATTAGCCTGTGTTTGTGTGTTAGAGCGAAGGATATGCCCTAGATAGTTTTTATAACGGACGCTTGTTCAGTTGTTTGAAGCGTTATGCATGTGTGAGGATCTGTTGAACGTGATATGACTTCTGAAAAATTTAAAGGATCCTGGGTTGCTTTCCTACCTTTATTTTTGTATGGTCGATAACAATATTTTTGTGCTTGTTTGTATGTACCTACAACTGGTTTTGAACCCAGTAGTTTTAATAAGTATAAATCTATCGTGCATAGACGTATTTCGAAGTTTAGATAGCGCAAATGGATGAGATAGAAGTAGATCAAGACGAAAAAAATTACGAACAACAACACAAGCACAAGGCTATAAATAAACATTGATACATATTTCGGTACCACAAATTACAGTGCGTCAATCAAAGAGCGCGTATTTACGAAACAATCTGCTTCGTATCGAGTCGGATCTGCTCCAGAAATACAACCACTTGTGAATGCTGGCAGCCTAGTACTTGGTGCTGCTGACAGACACCACGTGGAGTGCAGATATCGATGGCGAAACCAGGGTTTCCGGTGAAATCATCAGCATCATTGTACTTAATAATTGTGCTGTTAAACAATAAAATAAATAGAAGTGAGAGAATGGGCCAAAAGATAGATACAAAATAGCCTGCCTTAATTAATTCAATTACATTATTGAATTTTCTTTTAATATTCCTATTTTATTGTTTTTCTATTTATCCTATTTTGGAAATTATACAGTGTACTACCCACTGTTAATCAGCTAAAAACACCAATGCTGTAACGCATGCATAAGGTAGCCATAAACTAGTTCACTCACATCCATCACAGCTTGATGATAAAAGTATAGTTCAGTAGACAGACGGCTAATTGACGCTTTGTTTGAATTTGGGTAACTATTTCTAGCATCAGTTCGCTCTAGTCATTTCTTTGCGTGCATTGATTATCTCACCACTTTTTATTTTATTCGAATTAAACACGAGAGAGCTTACATTTGTATATAATTTCTAATCTTCATCCAATCGAGAAAAATTTAACAGTCGCCCCCCGAGCAACTTTGCCTTTCGATCGCCATACTGTTACCCTCAATCGAGCTTTGCATATAATTTGTTGTTTAGTTTCTAACCATATTAACAAGGTGGGTTATTCATCCATTTGGCGGCCTTCTGTCTAGGAAACTTGTAAAAATTGTAGAGGAAACGTAGTTCCTAATATCAAAATTATACTTCGAACCCCCAAACCCAAACTTTCGATTGCCATCTTGGCCGCCCATCTCTCAGTAAAAAGAATATGTACTATGATAAATTTATACAGGGTGTAAGGGACAGGTCTCCGAATACTGAAAGGGTGCATTCAGACCATGAAACTGAACAACTTCCTATAGAAATAAATTTCAGGAAACGTAAAAAATTTTTTGACTTCCCATAGTAAATTGAATCAGCTGATCGTGATTTTGTATGGGAAGTCGAAATAATTTTTTCGTTTCCTGAAATTTATTTCTATGGCAAGTTGTTCAATTTCATGGTCTGAATGCACCCTATCAGAATTCGGAGACCTGTCGCTTACACCCCGTATGTCAGAAAATCAAGAGGGCTGGAGTTAGATCATCTAGTGCCTATCTTTATTAAAATCCAAACCTCTCGCAGTTCACCTTGACTACCCACGTCATCGCATCATCGTCATTACATTACCATGTTTACATTGAAGCAATCGTATGTATCTAGTTCCGGCTTCAGCAGCCAGCTTTCTTTATCGAGTTCAGTTCTCATATGACGGATATAGCTTCATTAAAATAATTTGTTAATTAGTCCATCTAAAAATTATGAATCGTAGTTTTCATAACGAATATTTTGCATTGCATTTGATTCTGATAATTTTTGAGTCACATATGAGTCGTATGAGTCATAATTTTTTTCATATACTTACCTACCTACCTACGTGTAGCAGTTGTTGTCTTAGTCCAGTTTCCTAAAATGGGTTATAATGAACAGTGCTTTTGTCTTTTTCCATAAATGGAAAGAACAACACATCGACACAAAAAGTAGGTAGGGAATGGGTGAGTGAGTCAAATCAATAAACTAATTCAGTCAAAAAAATCGAATACAGGCTGCATGCCTATAACTTTGAACTTGCCAGAAAAGAAAAGTAGGTTGTAGTTAGGTTAAAAGTCACTTCAGTGCCTATTTTTCATTGCGTCACTCCATATTATTTTATTATCTGATGAAATAAGGCTGCAGAGCATAGGTACTTATTCCGTTATTTTTAATCCAAATAACGGAACGCGCCTGAGTCATTGTAGAGGTAGGTATAATACGATAATTTTTGCTATAGAATTCACCATGGTCTCGACTAAATGGACAGTATTGTAGAGAAGACTTACAAAACGTACCTACATAAATCGATAAAAGGTTAAAATCCATCAAAACTGTAGACGGAATCGAAAACAGTCAATATTTAGAGTTGTAAAATTGAAATTGCAAAAAGCATCTCAATGATAAACGCTTTGATTACGAATTTAGAACATTATCTTGGCGAGCTGAAGCATGCCGGACTATGGGCAAGGTAACCTAAAATTTGACTACCTCAAAATCCAATGTAGGATCCTACACTCTGTGTATGATACCTACAGCTAGAGGAAGTTTGTAGGAACAACAGAGAGACTGAAGTAGATAGATAGTAGATATAGTATTAGGAGACATGAACAACACATCAACTTACCCCTTTATGTAAGGTTTTCATAAAGTTTTTAAAAAACCCTGTCGTTGCTACCTACCTTCGTGATACAGACGTCGATTTTACGCTATTTAAAAAGCATACATTATTTTAAATTTAATTTATTCAAACCTAAACGTGCATGTAAATAAATACAAAACAGTTGTTGTATGTTTGATGACCGTGTAACATTTTTACCTGTTTAATGGCTGTCGTGTCGTGTCCACGGAATGATACCTACTTTATACTAAGACACAAACTTCAAGTCAATATTAGACACTTACTACAGAATTTGCAATTAAGTAGATTTTAAATAAAGGTATGCAATATACGTTTAATCTATCTATCTAAATAATATTAATGATCGTCACCCACATATGCTGGACCTTTCTGAGCACCTGTTTCTGCGGTAGATACCTACTCACCTCGATTGACATGCGGATTGTTATCGCAGTAGTGTTGATTTATCACTTTTGAATTTGTTCCTAGTCTGGTCAGGCAGGACTTTGCAGGCTGAACCACCTGATTGTGCGAAAAGAAAGATGGTTCCGTGCTTCGGAGCGCACGTTAAGCCTTGCTGGACTCTGACACTCTGACACCAGGGTACCTACATCGGGTCGTTGGATGACTCAGTGTCCCAGTCGAAAAAAAATAAAGAAAGAAGAATCGCAGTATATCTTGCATTCTCAAAGAACGCAACTGTCTATTTTCAGCCGGCACCATACGGCACATAAGTCGGTCAATTAGAAACGAACATGACAATCTAGACGGCCACAGGGTCGTTTCGTTACGATTTTCACGAGCCACCCCTATAAATAGAGTGAGTAAAGTCAGGGCGGCTGGGGGCGGCTGTTTGCTTTTTGCACAGAACACTTCTGGTGATATACAGCTGACCGTGTTGCCTTATGTGGACCTTGTGCGGGATAAGGAATTGTCGTAACGGCCTCGCTAGTTCGAGCTTTACTACTATCTACATCATATCTTAGCAGCCTATAGCAGTCCACAGCTGGATGCAGGCTTTCCTCCAAGGTACGCCGTACGACAATCATCATCATCATCTTCCTGCCCTTGTCCCAAATTGGTTGGAGTCGGCGAAACGTGTTTTGTTAGAGCACAAAATCATAAAGCGAAAAGATATTTAGCAATATTTTATGTCCGGCCGTACAGGACTCTCCCAATTTCGCTATCCAGGCAAAGTAACCACCCTCTTTAGTTCGTTGCCACTATCTAAGTTGTCAAAAAATCATGTCAATTTTGTGTGTGTCTCTGAGGATCAGAAGACCCAGGTCTTATAAATTCTGAGTCCAGCGCTCAGGCAGTGAACCACTTGTCAGAATAACTGTTTAGTTAGCTGGTTTTACCTAGTTAGTTACCTAGTTATGCGATAGACAGTTTGCCTTGCAATAAATTCGTCAGCATGTCGATTAGCGAAAGCCTGCCTACCAGGTACTCTCTTAATGAAATTAACCACATAGGGTCATACGTCTATAGAGGCAAACATTGCCCACTCTATCAAATGAAACGAATGGTAATGGTAGCCTAGTAATAAACAGAATATAGTTGTTATTCAGGAGTGGCTAGCAGAGTTGGGAAACTGTAAACCATTTAATAAAATATTGCATGTGCACTGGCTCAAAACAGTATCACCCTGTTTCAACCTTTGAGTGTCTTAGTAAATACAACACCTACAAGACTTAATCACACAAAAGTTTTTGAACCGGTAGGTATTCCAAGGGCCTACAATCATTAAATATTTTAGACGACTACCTATGGTCTAAACAAACAAATGTCTATTTTATTTCGGAAGGTTTTATTCTTACACTAATTCTCTTTCGTCGTCATAAAACCGATGAGGATGGGTTTTTCTTCAACGGATCTCGGCCTATTATAAATTGCTTTCTTTGAGATACTCCAATCCTACCCGTGATTTGAAAGGAAGAAAGGAAGAACGGAAGAAAAATAATTTATTCGGTAAAATCCAATAACAAGTAACAACTTAGATTCGATTACATTCGGTAGGTACTGAAAAGGGTAACTTGCTCAGCATGTCACACAACACTGCAACGCTGGTTTTCAGCAGTACCCAAGAAATTATAAACCTATTTCCTACATCACTCGTCAATCCACAATTCATTATCGTATCGCGAATCCAAGTGTTCTTTCTTCAGAAACATAATCAGTCGATCCCTCTTCCTAGTACCCGCTTAATAAGGATGAGAAGTGGCCACTCTCACTTAAAAGGTCGCCAGTGCCCATCAGAAGACAATGAATGAGTAATAACATTTTATATGCAAAGTGGCCGTGAGGTGACGGTGGGTGAAGAGTATTTGCAGTGCCTATGTCAAGTTTATGGTTAAAGGAGCAATTTGTGCTGGTTATTCGTAGTAACTGTAGGAACAACTACTTTAAGTTGATCCCCTAATGGATACTTACTTCGAATTGCTACGCATTTATCTAACAAGAAAAAAATCTCTATAAAAGTGTGTCTATACAGTATAGTGTAGGGATAATCTTTTTAATTTTCGAATATTTTTTGTCTTTTGAGTAAAATAGTTTTTGATTTTTTAGTGAGGTGACGTGGTCAAAAATTTATCGATATATCTTTCTTCTGATGACAAAAATCAACGAATAATTTTATTTGCTCGAATTAAAAACATTTAAACATAATTTAGAAGTAGGTATAGATCTACGTAAATAAGTAGGTACCGATATCAAAACTATGAACGGAAAAAAAGTCGTGAACACAATAATAAACTTGTATAAAATGCAAATAAAATACAATTTTTATTATTTCTGCAAAGCTTCTTGCGACTACTTCGCAACTCTGTTTATCAGTCTCAGACTTCCGCATTTGCATCTAGGGCAATAAACTTCCCTTCTGGTTTTTTTCTGCTTTCTCCTATCAGGATATACCGTGTTAAACCAACAAGCACATCCGTCACTGATAAAGTTGTATCTATGTCATTGGATAAGTAGAGCTGAGCGTAATAACAGTGTATATGCCTAATGAGTCGAAGCGTGAGATGTAAAACCATGTAAATTGTTCGCAATGCATGAGTAGTGGCCAACGAATGGTTATTTCACCCGGTTTCGCGGGTTAGTGGGACGAAAAGTGATACAACATGTATCCGAAACTTTCAGTTGAGTTTTAGCCTTGCTATTGAGCTGCACTACACGGCTCATCGCATCGATCAACTGTACAAATCGTGAAGTGTCTTGTTGGCAAAAAGTTACAATTCAGTATTAAAAAAACTATCTAGAAAGTATCATTATAAAAAGCGTAATGTGAATGGAATTAATTCAAAATTTTAAGAGCTATATAAATATATTTAAAAATAACTTACTAGGTATATGGCTTAGGTAAGCCCTCATGCTTTGAAAAAGTAAATACGAAAGAATAATATCCCAACATCTCTTGACCTTAACTCACCATTATTATTCAAATATTTCAGTCCTTCTACATGCTTCCGCATACCTAGGTATATCGATTATATAAAAAGTCAAACAATGCATACGTTTTGTATTGATGGCATTGACCTCCAATGTTAAACTGAAAAGAACCTGTATGATATAAATCTAACGCGTGTATCCATGAGGAAATCCAGATAATAAAATATACAATCTTTACACAAATATTATAACAAGAATAATAAACAATGGGTATCAGATGTTACAACACCAGCTTGATAATAACGATTAAGAACACGTGCTCGCTCATATTGAATTTAAAAAACATGGAACATAACACGGCTTCTTTTGTTACAGGGCACACGTCGTCGCATCGCCCCGCTCCTATTAAACACCTCTGGATCGACAGATGGCTGACAGAACTGACTTATAAAAACACCTAATTAATTCAGCTGCAACAAAAATGTCAAAAGGTCGTTCGAAATTCAAACTTTTAAATTCGGTGATGTGTTAGTGATGTGTTGAAAATAATCGATAGTGATTTTTTGTGTTCGTGTGACAAGTGTATGGAGACTTTCAATAATGGATCTTCATAATACAACAAATTTTCACAATGGGACACTCGATATCCCGAGAGAAGCAACAGTTTTGGCGGCAGTATGTGCTTGCATTTTCAGCATCGTTGGAGTTGTCGGTAAGTTCAAATACTTCGTTTTATTAAGTTCTTGTTTGAGTGTTGTCGAAGCAAGTTTATTTATTCCATATGATTTTGCTTACAGTATCGATTTATGATGATAGAGTAACGATGCTCGTTCGATGAAAGCGTAAAACGCATTTGTTTATAAGCAACCCGATGCTGGGAAGTCAAGTGTCATAACAACTAGAAATTCTTTGAAGTTTATACCACGGCAAAAATGCGTGAAACTCGCTGGTTAAACTCAAGATTTTTTTTAGCCCAATACAGAAGTTATTTTTTATGATTTGTAGAAACATAGTTGCAAACTTAAAAAAAAAAACAATTAAGTACAGATAATTCTAAATTAAATCTGTTAATAACCACTTACCCTTTCTGGGTTACTGATCTATATTTGGACAACAAATTATGAAGATAACACTTGCGTAGCTCTTCCATTTAGGTACACGTATAATCTCATTAACTTAACTATCATCATCGTATCGCATGGCAACCTTATACGTCAATCACGTATCGTACGTACGTCAATTTCTAAGGTTTTTGTTTTAGCCACAGCTTTTTGCGTCAGAGGTATTTCTTTTTTCCTATCTATTCTGAAGAAAAAACGGCAAAGTGGGCATTTGGGCATCTATTCACAATACGGCAAAGGATTTGAGCTACAATGTATCTGAATGCGTTTATAGCAAATATTCTGGCTGTTTTAATGAAACTAGATCTTTATTTTACTTTGAAACATATTTTTTCCATTCATTCAACAAATGGTATGTTGATTGTTGGTAATAAAGATGAAATTTTGAAAATGTAAATGTTAAGTTACCAGCGACTGCGACTATTCAATCGCACACCGAATACCATTAAACGCTTAGTGCATCACTAATCTAACTTCAAACGCATTTGACCGTTTCAAACGTTCAAATATCGAACACATGCATAAACGATAATACTCGTCTCCAGCTGGCCAAATAAACAGAACGTGGTTCTATGTTTGAAACCGATGGCTTTTTACCGCAACGGTTTTTCAGTCAATGTTAACGTAACAAAATATTATTGTTTATTTTATCTATCAATTAGAGTATTAGTTCATTTGCTAAACATTTTTAGTTTTTGACATCATCTCTTCAATTTAATGAAGAATACCTACACAGAAAGGAAATAATTATTTTTACTGAACAAAATAGAGTTAGACTTATATGTATGTTTTGAATTGCTAGTGGGGATTCTTTCCTTTTTTTATTTCCATACTAAAAACTGGCTTATCATTTACGATAATCTAAGTCGTATTTAAACTTCATGAATAAAAGTATACTTAGTTTGCAAATAAGTAGATCGCTCTACTCGGGCGTAACGCCGCAAAAAGAACAGTTTCTTTAACAAATGGCACACTTTCGTTCAAATTATTACGTTTTTTCTTTGCCATTTACATCAATTTCATCTTCTCTTGTCATTAAGATCATAATTGCAACGCGTAATGGATGTTCTATAATCAAAATTGATCAATTTTACTTTTACGTGCTCTTACTCCGATTCACGCACGCACAGTTTTCCATAAAATAAAAAAGTACTCTTGATGTATAATTTTCACGAGTCTAGGTATTTGGATATACCTACTATTATAATAATATTAATTTTTGTTGATGATTTAATGTACCTAATACAAGCACCTTATACATATTTACGGAACTGACTTAATAGCAATTTCTGGTCCCTCTTTAACAGCTTAATAAAAGCTGATTCAACTGGTGCGTTCATATGCGCGTCGTCTGATCATTTGAAGCTCCATGGTTTAGTCACGTCCCTCGCTAACTACAATGCGCCTTTGATTAGAATGTACCTACCTACGTCGTCTTGACCCCTCTGTTTGTGTTTATTTTATTTTATGTGCAGCATAACAGTAAAATAGGCGACTAAGGGACTCTAATGTTTCATGTGTATTGAAATTTTAGACAGGCTAAAAACATTTTATTAGTTATTTGGTATAATTTGTCATAGGTACATCATGACTTAATAGTTGACCCTCAAATATTTGCCAGTCGTGGCGATAATGACGCTGCCCACCCCACCAGGAATAAAGTCGTGATGTGAGCGTGTGTGTGTGAATTACAATAAAATAAATTAATTTGATCCTTGACTGTAGTCTGTGCTGTAGTGTAGATAGCTTGATTTACGTGTTATGTTATATAGGTCGGAATATAGCTTGCCTATATTTTACGTAAGCAATGAAATTAAATTAAATGAAAATACGAGATAGTCAAGTCAACAAGACAAATTAATTGCCACAAACAAACACACACACCAATTATAGCGAATGGGTCACGTGCGTTTATCGACAGCAATTAGCCAGCCCCACGGGGGATGTGTGCGTCTTATCGATATTTACAAACTGGAACAGGTACCACACTAGCCCAGGCACGTGGAATGTGGATCGACAGAATGTATTTAGAAGAATGTAAAAATAATTATTGATTAACGTCATAAAATCATTATAACATCAAATCCTCCTCTAAAAACTGACTGAAGCCTGAAGCTAAAAAGTTGACCGATGGGAAGATAATATCTACTGTAGTCTCCATGAACTTGCAAGAATGTCTAAATAGGTATGTATGTAAGCTTCGAACAACGCGGCTGCAAGGGACGGAACGGGACGGAAAATCCGCGTTGCTCTAAGTAGGTATGTATCTAAGTAAATAGTGTCGAAGGAACCAGGAAATACAGGGTGTTAGGGACGGTGTAACGAAAACTTTGCAGGCATGATCAGACCATCAAACTAAACAACTTTTACTATGGAGCCAATGGTGGGAAACGAAAAAAAATTTCCGGCCTCCCATACAAAATTCACGATCAGCTGACTGACTTTGTATGGGAGATCGGAATTTTTTTTTCGTTTCCCACCATTGGCTTCATAGTAAAAGTTGTTCAGTTTCATGGTCTGAGCACGCCTGCAAAGTTTTCGTTACACCGTCCCTAACACCCCGTATTTTGATAATTTGGTTTTCCAAATTCCACAATATTTTACTAAGTACATTATATGCGCAGATCATACTTTAGTGATGTAATTAGGAGACATATTTTTTGGGTCCACATTTTATCGATAATCTGCACTATAGATTGACTACTTCATCTTCTCTAGTGCTGTAGGCTTGGCAGTTAGTGCCGTCAATTTAGGGCATCTAAATCAAACAATTAGTCTTGCGGAAAAGCTAGATCAGGGTGAACGACTCCTTTTTAAATGGTATTGTGAGTTTGTTGCACTGCGCTCGCCAATCCACCTGCCAAGCTTGATGAGTATAGCAAATTCCCTTTATTTGGGGGAAACTCGTGTCAAAAAGTTGAGAGTTGTGATGTTAACTGCTGGGTGCTGCTGATTGTTTTTGTATCTTTCAGACAGAATTGCAGATGATGAATGATATGATTGATATTATAAAACTAAGATTTATGAGGCAATAATGTTCTGCGTAAGAGTTATTTTGCAGTGTTTATATACCGTGACGAGATTGAAATTTATAGATACTAAATTTAATATCATACGTAAAACTAAAAATAATATCAAAGTTGTTTACAATTTTCAAGTGTGTGAAATCATACATGATTTATATATCAATGATCGTATGATCGTAACACTAATTGATACCGTCATGAAAAGCAAGTTAGCGTAGATTTAAATTTCAAACCTTGCTAATAAATAACTAAATATCATTTTTCTTAGATGTGTTGAGGTGCTGGCTTAGAATAGCATCACCCCATATTTTTCCCGCGGGTGTCGTAAGAAGCAACTAAGGGATTTGAGAATTGATGTGTTTTGCAATTTTAGGCGACAGGCTGAAAACCTGTCGCTATGGTGATACACAGAGTTTTGAATAACTCTCAAACTTTTGTCAGATGTGTAGTAAATTGCCGTTTTTACAGCATTTTATGCCCTGCCTAGCCCGCATAGGACGTGATAATGTGCCTATGTCTTATGTACTTTATTATGTTACCGCTCAATCATCAATTTATCCATCCACTATTACAACTGATTATTAGTCTAAACAACTGGCATCCACAAATCGCTAGACCACACAATAAGCAATAAGGGCGCCAAAAGGGATCAATCAGTCTGTCAGTTTTATCGCTTGACCACAGAACAGAATGACATTGTATATTGGTTGGGCCGTAAACATCAAGTTCAATAAGAAAACCCTGAGAGAAATGCATTTAAAGATGTTCCTGTTTTAGCTGAACTGAAGCACCGGTTTAGCTTAGTAGACATAACTTGACAGCTATCATTATAGTTAGTTGTCATAAAGACATCATCGAACGTCAACAAGATAATATGGACTGATAAAGAAATGCCAAATCGGGACCTAGTTTAACTTTAAGTTTTCCAGAAGCCGTAATCCATGGAATCACTAATAAATGTTCATGGGTTCATGATTTAATATTGGACATTAATATACTTTAATAGCTCTTAAAACTAATTATAAACATCTATGTTCTAATTCCAAATTCAATTCACGGTGTTTGGTATTTATGTAAACAACACCTGTTGCGGCCAACAAACTATAAAATTGGCGAACTATTTATATTAAGGTCAGCAACCCAAATTGTTACTATTCCAATTCTTTCCTAAGCCACCTTAGGGGCGTTCGTTAGGGCACTATTTTACTTTGTGCTTAGGGAGGATCAATCAATCTGTCAATTTTATCGATGTGACCAAGGGCGATTCTTGGGGGGCGTAATTTGTGGGTAAACATCGCACGCACTCTATTCGAATTTCGAACGTCAGATGCTAGTTGATGAGGAGATGAAGAATTTAGGGAATGAGGCATGTGACGATGAAATGTGAAAATAAAATAATTCTCGGGGTGAGAATCAGAGAATGGTACATTAGAGTTTTTATTGAAAATATATTATTCGCTTGTTAAAATACTATAAAACTTAGTAAAATGACTCTTGAGAAAATTGTTAAGTCTTTTATGTGTTTTACGCACAATAGGTTTATTCCAGCTACACCGTGATAAAAATCACTATACCCACTGAGTAATTATGGACAAAAGTTGCGTTTCACTTATCACTTTTACGCCGACTTTTATGTTCTTATTGTTACGTGATGTGATGCGGTGAGTTGATGAGTGATAAAAGTCATAATGTGCAAAATGATATAACGGGCAGCAAGCCGATTTGACGTGGAAAGTCGAATAAATAGTCGATAAAGAGTAATATATGGCTGTAATAACAAATAACGGGCGTCTGTTATGAGAAAAAAACTGTCGATACATTGCACTCAGCCCTGATTAAATCTTTTTCACGCAACATTTATGAATGTCTGCTGTTGTCATTATTTACCACGCCAACCTGAAAGAAATCAGAATGGAAAGCTTTGTGGTGCTAGATATATGAAAAGTACATAAGTAGAGAAAACGTGTTGTATTTCTAGATTAGACGAATAATAGCTGTTAATTTAATTTATTACTGTGTAAACTTTAAGATAAGGAACTATTTCCAAAGGCTAGAAAGCGGAAAAATATAATTATTTCAATCGAGCTGTGAAATTTTACACCCACTGAAGAATGCTGAAAATCAAATGTTTCGCCAGGTGGAATGATAGTAAATAAATATTTTTATATACAGTCAGTGTGGGCGTATCATATTTTTAAGATAATAAAGTACTTCGGGTTGCTGAAATCAAATCAATGCATATGAAGTCGCTTTTTGCGATTCTCTCTCTGTCTGTCTGTTTGTCTTGAAATTCGCTAACTTCTCCTAAACCATGCAACGGATTTTGATGTATTAGATAGAGTGATTCAAGAAGATTTTATTTTATTTTATGCGAAATATGAAAATAGTTAATAGATTCAACAGCCACACCTGTTTTATAAATATTGTTAAACCAGTAAAATTTTATCGTAGAGGGTACTGAACATAATTTTAGGCTGATCAAATAAACGTCTATTTCAGTGCGGGTATCGATTCAATTAGTACGAGTGGTCTCGAGTGGCTCGCTCGGGCTAATTCTACTCGCTCTTCCTGGTTCATTCTGTCACAGCGGTATTTATAATGATTGGCTAAATGGCAGACAGGATTTGTGGGAAAGCTGCGGTATGAATTTCTACATATAATTGCCTTAGTTTAGTGACGTGAGGTTTCAGCTTACGTTTCAGTAATAGGCAGGCAATTACCGACGTGACGTCTGATATGGGCCTCTATTTCTTATATTTTATGGCCAGCGTAATACCAACGACACGTGAACTCCCAATCTAATATAATAATTATCTCAAACTTTTTAAAATTATACACGTTTACACGCAATTAATGCGTTCTCAAGTAGCGTGTAAAATTTTTAATTACAAAATTACGGACAAAAAAATATATCGATAATTAGTATCATGTTCCATAACTTTCCCATCCCTATTTAAAAATGTTATTTCACATTTTAATGTCCTTTCCTTACGCGCAATTTTGAATAGACTCTTTTTGATCACAGATTATAATATTCAGTATTTCCACTAACTCCAGTTCTTCTTTCCAGGAAACTCCATCACCACCGTGGCGCTGCTCATGCACCCGAAGCTGCGGACACACGTGACGACGATGTTCGTCCTGTCGCTTTGCGTGTCAGATCTCCTGTTCTGCGGCATCAACCTGCCGTTGACAGCTAGCAGATATATCAAGCAAGAATGGCCGTTCAGTCTCCAACTGTGTCAAATGTTCGCGTTTGTCTTCTACGGGAACGAAGCGGTTTCGCTGCTGTCAATGGTCGCTATTACTATCAACAGGTGAGAATTTTTGTGTCCTTAAAAAAAATATCTTCTCACGTTTGAGTCTCTTGTAGTTTGAAGGGTAATGTTTTTCGAGAGTATGTATGCAATATTCAGATACATCAAACAAGAATGGCCGTTCAGCCTGCAACTGTGTCAAATGTTCGCCTTCGTCTTCTACGGGAACGAAGCGGTGTCATTGTTGTCGATGGTCGCCATTACTATCAACAGGTGAGGATTGTGTGTCCTTAACAAAATACCTTCTCAAATTTGACTCACTTGTAGTTTGATACTGCCTCAGGAGGGTAATGTGTTTCGAGAGTAGGTATTTAATAGTCAGATATATCAAACAAGAATGGCCGTTCAGCCTGCAACTGTGTCAGATGTTCGCCTTCGTCTTCTACGGGAACGAAGCGGTCTCACTGCTGTCGATGGTCGCTATTACTATCAACAGGTGAGAATATTCTACTCTTAACAAAATACCTTCTCAAGTTTGATTCACTTGTAGTTTGACCCGACTGCCTCAGGAGGGTAATGTTTTTCGAGAGTATGTATGCAATAGTCAGATATATCAAGCAAGAATGGCCGTTCAGTCTCCAACTGTGTCAGATGTTCGCGTTTGTCTTCTACGGGAACGAAGCGGTCTCACTGCTGTCGATGGTCGCTATTACTATCAACAGGTGAGAATTTTCTGTTCTTTACAAAATACTTATCTTCTCAAGTTCACACAAACGAAAGAATGTATGTAATATGTAGACAAGTAATTCGTTTTCACGGGATACAGCCCAAACGGCTGGGCGTATCTTGACTAGGCATGAGAGTTGTCGTTAGATTCGTCTCAGTAGCGTGAGTGACACTAGCTGTATTAAAAATCTTTCATGATGGCGGTTTTTTATCCAAAATGCAACTTTGAAATTACCGCAGTCGGGTTTTTGTTTTTTAATACATCTGCTTGTTGTGTTTCTATTCATCCATAGTCCAAGTATCCTGATACAGGAAATCCTAGGAAGGCTATCGGCTGCTGCTTTACTTCCTTTGCTTTGAAAAGGTTAATGCACTACTATCAAAACAAGTCAAATAAGAATTTAACTTTTAATACGGAAATCTGTATCTAATCATGCTAAACTGACCCATTTTTACTTATAACTGAAATGAATCAACGAAATTATCGTTGTGTTTCCGGTATTTACATCATAATCGTAAAACGAAAGTAAAAGAAATAAAAATAATTATTTATGAATGAAATTGTGTGTGAAATCTCCAAAAGCAAACATCAAACCTTTCCGTTATATCGACACACTTGGGATTGGACATAAAACAAATGCACTTTTTATTGCTATGGGTTTTCTTTCATGGATCATTTCGATACGCCGCGCCCCGCCTACTACAATACTAAAATACCTTTCTTTCTGAATAGACTAAAATATTCCAAACGAGTGACGTTTTTTAGCTTACCTACTTATTTATATTTTTGTTATGCGCTATAAATATCATCAACATCAATATCGATTGGTAAATGTGTCAGCACATCACTATGCGATAACATATTCCCTTGTTCCTTTTTCAAACGAAATTCAATTCGCATATTTCTTTTTATTTCATACACATTGCCTGCTTGCCAGTTCTTTTTCTGGGATTTTCTTTTTTAAATTAATACAAAAGGACGTCATACTTGCCCTTGGAGGAAGGCTAGGTATGGAGACGCTATACGAAGAGCTTCCCCTCTGTCACGGCCTATGCCCACTTGGGCTTATCTTACTACAAAAACCAGTTGCTGTCAGATCTTTTACTAGAACGAGTCCAGTCGCGCATGTCAAATGAGCTCCGATAAAAAGCCGAATTTTAGAGATAATAATGCCTTTAAAAATATGTAAAAATACAAATTTACAACAGAACAATATCACTTTTCATCTGAAAGTATTCCTCCAGTACATAATCACTAAATAATATATAAAATTAGCGATTGAAAATTGTACATAAGTGTTGCCAGTAAGTCGTACAAAATGTCTGATGTGGAGTTTTTTTGTAGGTGGATCTACAATAAAATAATTGTATTTTGTTCCTTTTGTTATTATTTTGTGTCGAACAATGGTGTTAATCATAGTATCGTTAATTTACAAATAAAGATTATAATATTCCACCATATAATAGGTAACAATTAACGATCTTAGTTTATTGATGCCTTTAAAAACAGTAGATAGCTTGCTAAGTAAGATTAGAATGTTAGTTTGGGATTGTTCTACTTATTCAATGATGGTAATTTCCAGTCGATATTCAATGAAAAAACGATAATTTTAACTTGAAGTATCGAGCCACACTCAACCCAAGCTAGTGCAGTGACCCAAGTAATACAAAACGTCGATACTTTTTCTATCGCCATAGTTACAAACCTATACTATGTAAAGACGGTCTGTACCGAAAACTTTGCAGGCATGATCAGATTATGAAATTGAACAACTTTTACTATGGATTTTGGGAAACCCTGATTTTGTTCGAGTTTCATTGAAAATTAATGTCAGTCTCAGCTGATCGGGTGACATCGGATGTCAGCCGACGTGGCGCAATGGCTAGTCCGACTGCCTGTTCAATTCCTTTCGCTCACAAAGTTGATATTTATCACTTTGTGAATATGTTCCTAGACTGGTCAGGACACCACACAGGCTGAATCACGTGATTGTCCGAGAAGCAAGATGGTTCCGTGCTTTGGAGCCACGTTCAGCCGTCGGTCCCGGTTGCTGTCTATGGTCACTTAGACGGCTGTCGTTACACAACTATTTCAAAGGCCTGCTTCATGCAGTAGGTGGTTGAAAAGCACTGGCACCAGGGTTCATCAGGTCGTTGGACGTTTTGGTGTCCTTTAAACTTTTTAAACTTAAGTGCGACATTTTAACTTTAATTACATATATAAAAAGGATTTCGCACTTACCTACTTCTTATTACATCGCGGTTTCGCGACCGTTTCGGTCCAGTCGGTGGTCTTTTATCAGCCGGAGTGCTCAGACAAAACACGAATATTTGAAAATTTACTTTATAAATATTTGTGTCCGGTGGAAATCGAACCCACGAGCCTCGGCGTAGAAGACAGATAGATAGTCGAAGTTATTATGTATGACTTTTTGTATAGATGGTTTTTTAGTAAATTCCCTTACATAATACATACATAGGATAATGATACTTAATGATCAGTAAATAGAAGGTAGGTATTGCATTGATTGTACCTACATAATTGTATTATCTGGTCTATGGGGAAAGAAATTCATATTTTGGTTAATTTATACCTTATGCAATATTTAAAATGATGTTATTGCGCCTATATTTCTATTTACTACAAAATCCTATTCTCAAGAACTAAGTTGCTTTTGAAAATGCAATAATATGACACAATATTGAGTAGACTGATGTAATTAATCGAAAGGTCAAGTATCGATATTGTCGATTCCAACACTAGCTTGATTTGACAGCTTTACCTCTCCCCCCGCAAAAAATGGCAGAAATATTTGTATAGAGTAAAGTAGCTATGACGACTCCCCTCGGGCCGGAACGGGACGGAAGATGCTCGAAGTACTTGCCTGAATATTCAGATTTTTTTACGACGAAAAACTGCGCTGGCTGTGTTACCAAAATGTGTCAACTGTTGACACTGTGATTTGCGGTTTTCTTTCAAACAACATTCGTGACGACGTTTATTTGCAGAAATCTAAATATGCAGCTCGGTGTGAAAACTTTTACAATGAGATACCAAGAAATATGTGCAATCTTTAAACTGAAACTCTATTTTCTTACAAATAACCCTTGATTAGAACTAGCATGTTATGACCATAACTGGTTTGGGATAAGGGCAGGAAGATGATGGATGATGATGAGATGATATGACTAAATTAACAGCTGATTAACCCTAAACATACTTACCTACTTCTATAGCTATTGGTACTTTCTCTAGCCTCCGTATTTTGATCTGTCTTCCTAATAACTAACCTAGATAAAATTCATCTCGTTTGTTCTGTGGTTCATTGTCCTTTTCTCTTCAGCCATGTTTATAACCATAAGACTGGCTGGCACTCTGGTCATTCGTTCATTTTGATGCTTCCAAATTTGAATTGAACTGCACGTGCTACCAGCTGACGTATTTTTGAATTGGAAGCAATTTTGCTTTTTCATGAGACAATTTGAGCCCTCGTAGCACAATGGCTACTTCAGGAATCCATTCATATATATCTTGACATGGATGGATTCGGCTATTAGAACTTGAGATACGAGTTGTTCTATTCTAACACCGAACACAGTGTGCTGCACTGCAATAAGCTTCACGAAATTCACTGATTCAAAAATAGGTATCTACGTTTTCAGTGTTCCTACGTCATACCGCAAGTTAGCTAGTCTACATATTTAAGTTCATCTGTGATACCGCATTTCGTAGATTTATTTGAAGTTGCAATTGAATAAATTGGAATGTTGAAATAGGAATGGCTAAATAATTTGAATTCTGAAGATTAAAGGTTTAGTTGAGATTGAAAGAGATATAGCGGTGAAAGTGCGGTGAGCATCATTAGCTGAAGAAAAAACCGGCCAAGAGCGTGTCAGACACGCCCACAAATAGGGTTTCGTAGTCAACGTTTAAATATCAGGTTTTTCAGCATTACAAACTTAATTTTGTTGCTGGTTTGTTAGCAGCAGTATGATGACCAACCGCAAATAGAAAAACTCATTTTTTTCTGAAACCTTTAAGGATACAATATCCGTTATAGTTTTCATTGTAACTTCAGATTGTAAGCTATATTCCATATTTATTTCAAATTTTTAGCGTTTATACTTTAGAAGTTACAGCTGGAACAAATTATGGGTCAAAAACGCCCTTTTTAAAAGCAAATATCTCGTGACAGAAACATTTTAGTGACTTTGTTTCAAAGAAACCTCACCTTAGTTTTAAAAGACCTATTCAACGATACCCTACTCAATATTACAGAAGAAAAAAATAAATTTGCCCCCCTTTCACATGTATCGGAGGGGGTCCAAAAAAAATTTAAATATTTTTTTCTCAACATTTCTAAATTTGGGTCAACACGATCTATCTTCACACCAAAGGACGATGACCGTTTTTCCTAGAAGCCCGTCCCCCTCCTCTAATCAGGGTAAATATGGATCAACAGATTTGAAATATGTATATCTCATCTGAGAGGTCATGGTTAGGTGTTAATTTTTATTGTAGCGACATTTTTCTAACTTGCGGGGTAACCGAGAAAAATCACATTTTGTAATCATTTATGCTGGGGCTTAAAACAACAGATTGTAGGCCTTAATTATCTTCATTACGACGGGATGGCATCCCCAGCGCACGTTGGATCCACATTTGTGAATCACTTAAACACATACAAACATAATATGCCGTCTATATCCCTTGCGGGGTAGGCAGAGCGCAAACTGCAAACTGCAAAAACGGCAATCTACACTACATCTTACAAAAGTTGAGAGTAATAATGAAGACTATGCATCACCATAGTGACAGGTTGTCAGCCTGGTGCCTAAAATTGCAATACAAATCTACTCTCAAATCCCTTTTTCGCTTCTTACGACACCCACGGGAATGATAGAGCGTGATGCTATTCTACGCCGTCACCACACGGCATTTCTGATATGATATTTATTAAAAAACCGCATCAAAATCCGTTGCGTCGTTAAGGAGTTCGCGTTTTCTATGTTTAAAGTACCGTCACCTACTGTCCTCTTACTCGTCGGCAATTCCACTCGTTGCCTATTTGAGACATCCACCGAAGCGTTCTCATGGCCTGTTGGTCAGATCAGAAGGCTGCTCTTCTGACCAACAGGCCATAGATGCCGAAATCCCTCAAGGCTCTGTACTATCTGCAACACTATTTCTGCTTCTTTTTCTTAGAGTGGGACACCAAGTCGTCCAACGACCCGATGAACTCTGGTGGCAGAGTTTTCAACCGCCTACTGCAAGTACCAACCAAGACAGCAACCGGGACCGACGGCTTAACGTGCCCATCCTAAGCACGGAACCATCTTGCTATTCAGACAATCAAGTGGTTCAGTCTGCAATGTCCCAATCAGACTGGGAACAAATTCACAAAGTGATAATATAAATATCAACTTTGTGAGTGACCCCACCGGGAATCGAACCCGGAACCGTCGGCGTCGCAGGCAGTCGAACTAGCCACTGCGTCACATCGGTTGTCAAGTGTCAACTATTTCTGCTGCATATCAATAACATGCTGGCGCATGATACCTTTGGGTTTGTAGACGACAGCACCTTTGTACGTTGTACATGGCCGAAGCGAAGGTTAGCAAAGAAACCACACAGTCTTGTCGAGAGTCCATGGTCGAAAGGTTTAACTTGTTACATAATGCAATCTCGGAGGGAGGTGATGCTAACCTGGTTAAGTTCAATTCATCGAAAACACAGGAGTGTCTTGTATCTGCTAAACGGAGTCCTTTTAACCTAACTCCGACTTTCCAAGATGTATCCATAGGTACCGATTTCTGACCATCTTGATCTTTTTGATATGACCCCTACAGCAGCCTGAACTTTTGTAGTTTCTTCAAATCTCTGGCCACGACTGTGGCAAAAAGCTCGGTTTTTTATGGAAGGTCAGGGGCTATTCACACCAGCATTTGCAGTTATGTCAAGCTGATGTCCGATCGTGTGTGGAGTATTGCTGTCGCTTTTGGAATGGATCTGACAAAAACCAGCTGACGGTCTTAAACTCAATTGAAAAACGCGCCAAGAAGCTCGTTGCTGATACAGTGCTACTGGTTAAGTCAAGATTTCAAAGCCTTGACCACCGTCGCAAGGTCTCATGCATGTCGGTATGTATGCTAATGATAGGTATATTTCGGTTTTGTTCTTATTAAGTAATAAGTATATTAGCAAAATAATTAATTTTAAACGGGCAAAAAGCCTTAGCAATGGCCACAAAAATTAAACAGTTTGTAATAAAAATGTGTCGCGAGTGAAGCACACTCAACATTTCAAGCTACAAACACAAACTGTCTTCGCACGGTTGAAATCAGTCGTAGATCAGATATTTAATTCTTCTTTTCAGAAATCCATCATAAATCAGATATTTATTTATACACATCTGTGTTGCAGTGTAGTATGGACTTTGTAATAGACAATCAGACCTGACCTGTGCTAAAATGCAGAGTCGTGAGACTGAAATGAGAATGTTTCGGTGGATGTGCGGAGTGAGTCCAAATAGGCAATGAGTGGAATTGCCGACGAGTAGCAGGACAGTAGGCGACGGTACTTTGGACATGTAAAACGCGAACTCCTTCTTAATGACGCAACGGATTTTGATGCTTTTTTTTTTCAATAAATAGAGTGATTCACAAATGCCGTGTGGTGCTGGCGTAGAATAGCATCACTTCTATAATTCCCGTGGTAGTCGTAAGAAGCGACTAAGATATTTGAGAGTTGATGTGTATTGCAATTTTAGGCAAAAAACTGACAACCTGTCACTATGTTGACGCACAGCTTTCTGAATTAATCACAAACTTTTGTCAGACGTGGTGTAGATGGTAGTTTTTTGCAGTTGTTTGCATTCTGCCTACCCCGCAAGGGATGTTGGCGTGATATTATATAAGTGTGTGTGTGTGTGCATGTGTGAGTGATTCACAAGGAAGGATCCAACTTGCACTGGGGGTGTCATCCCGTCGTTTTAGGCCTACAATCTGTTGTTTTGAGCCCCGACTTAACTGATAACAAAATGTGATTTTTCTCGGTTACCCCGCGAGTTAGAGAAATGTCGCCATAGTAAAAAATTAACAACTAGCCATGACCTCTAAATTGAGATATATTTCAAATCTGTTGCACATACTTTACAATTTTTTTGGTTATAGGGGGGGACAAAATGACACATCGTCCTTTGATGTTGATAGCTCTAAAACTGACGGAGTTATGAGGGCGCGGCATACAGACAGACAGACAGACAGACAGACAGACAGACAGACAGACAGACAGACATGACGAAACTATAAGGGTTTCTAGTAGACTACGAAACCCTAAAAAACAGTATTTTATGTTTTATCTACCAGTAGGTAAGTAGGTAGGTATATAAGATTCATACAACATTAAACGGTGCAAAATATAGGTGGTGCCTATATTATGAGGATAAAGTTGTTTCCTATCGTACTTACCCAGTTCCTAGATACATTGGTTTTACGTGTACCTAGATTGAAAATAGTGACCGACTTTTTTACCCAAAAGTCTAAAGTCTAAAGTCTGCCCGGCTTTTAGGTATGAAGACCTCACAACCATAACCATAGCCCTTCCTTGCACAAAAAATTGTCAGCAAGCCAAACCAAGAGAATTTATAAAAATATTTTTATCTAAACCATAAAATACAATCTCTAGGTCAAATCTATACATCGACTTACGTCATGTCATGCGGTCACTTAAACGACAAAAATTACACTAAACTGAATATAATAATAGAAAATTACAAAAAAAACGTGTAACAATGCCACGTAACTACCTATAACCTATTCAATTCTAAAAACTTATTAGACAACAATAGTCCCTCTAACACTAAATTGAAATGTTGGTGGTGGCGTAGCACTCATTCACTCACATTCGGTTGTTTGTGTTGTGTGATGTTGTATTTTGGTGCAATGACATGGAAATAGTGATGGGAAACTTAATCAATCGATAATAAATAGGAACAGGGATATCGTCATTGCAAACTTTATTTTATTTAGTTAGCCGAGATGATATTTTTTTTTGACAAATATTTTTTATGTTTATAACGACTACTCTACCGGGAGTAACAAAAAGTCTACTATAACAAGCCGAAAGGAGGTCAAGGTACTCATGAAACTGATCAACTTTCCCCATGGAACATGGGTCGAAATATGAAAAAATAATTTGGGTCTCCCATAGTAATTTAATCAACTAACCGGCAATTTTGTATGGGAGGTCCAATTTTTTTCCATACTTCGATACATGTTCCATGAGGAAAGTTGTTCAGTTTCATGAGTACCTTCACCTCCTTTCGGCTTGTTATACCCATTTTGTTACTCCCTTACAGTTTACAGTAAACGTAATGAGTTGGAGAAAAAACATATTTACCTACGTTTAACCAGAAACACAGATGATAATTTGCAACGATGTATTACAAACTTATTTCAAATCATGAAAAATGTTTCGTTGTTTGTTTCGTATTGTTTTGTATTACGTATTGTTTCGAACCCTTGTACATAATACAAAATAGCCAAGTTTATATTTTTTTAAGTGTTGGAGGTTGCATGTATTAGCGCTGGCTGACTACCATAGCAAACCTAATCTGTCGCATGTAAATGAGACGTTGTCACTTTATCAACAAGAGAATAAAATGGTGTGCTACTTATAATCCACTGTGTTTATATAACTCCACGGACCTATTTAACCAATAGGTTATGTGCTTATTTACGTGAAAAGTAGCATAAAAAACCGATACCATTTTTCTATATCTATATTTTATTTTGTGAGTGTCTTTTAATGCTATAGTGTAAAATGTCAGATGACAATTCTCCGAGCGTGTGCGGAATCAAAAAACTCAAAGGGTCGAGCGATTATGCTGTATGGAAATTCGCGACCCGAAACTACCTAGAATCAAAAGATTGGTATAAGGCAGTTGAGTTTGAAGGTACGGAACTTCCGGCTACCTTAAAAGATACCGACAGAAAAGCAAGGACTACACTATGCCTCCTCATCGAGCCAGAATGCTATGCCCATGTCTTCAACGCGACAACCGCAAAACAAGTATGGCAAAGTTTAAAAACTGCATACGAAGATAAAGGATGGGGGAGGCGCATTGCACTACAAAGAGAACTATGGGACTGCAGACTAGTAAACTTCCCAAACATGGAAAAGTACATTACTAAAGTGATCTTCCTCACTCAGCAGTTAGCAGATATAGACGCAAAAGTTGATGATGATTGGATTATATCCATCCTACTCAGTGGGCTAACAGAGATATACAATCCGCTAATAAAATGGCTGTTGACAACAGCGGAACGAAGGTAAGCCTAGAGCAAATAAAAACTAAATTGCTACAAGAAGGCAACCGGCAAGCTACGTCGAACGACGATAAAGAGCTCGCAGCGTTTAAAGCTAGCAAGGTTTACAAAAACAAGCCTAACAGTGCTAAGCCAGATCGAAAGTCGAAATGCTATAAGTGCCACAAGTGGCACAAGCCGTCGGAAGAATGTATAAAGAGTACCAAGCACGTCGCAGGAGCCGCAGGAGTGTGCTCTGTCTGCATGTGTTCCAAGGAAACTGCCGATCCCGACAGTTGGTATTTGGACAGTGGCTGCTCTAACCACATGACTAAAGATTCCGAAAAGTTAAACGACTACAAGATTGAAAAGCGCAAAATAAATATAAAAGTAGCGAACGGCTCGCTAATTCCAGTAAAAGGCACAGGAAATGCCGCGCCAAAAGTAAGTTTTGACGAGACTTTTTCAAAACTTTCATTGCCTAACGTGTTACATGCTCCAGATTTGTCCATGAATTTAATTTCTATAAGCAATCTTCTAAAGCAAGAATATTCAGTACATTTTCACAGAAAAGGTTCTTATAGAAAACGGTGATGACAAAAAAGTTGCGAACCTGAAAGAAATAGACGGAATTTTTGAACTCGTTGAAAATGACAACTGCATCGCCCACTTGACTCTGTCAAATGAACTGACAAATTTATGGCACCGAAGATTGGCACATTTAGGACAAAATTACATAAACATGTTGATAAAAATGGTTACTGGAATAAATATCAATAAAACTATTTATAATACCGAGCCATGCGTGCCTTGCATTCAGGGCAAAATGTCGAAATCTCCATTCAAAAACAGTGGAACTAGAGCTACAGAAGCATTACAAATTGTTCATAGTGATTTGTGTGGCCCGATGGAGGAACCATCATTTGCTGGCTCAAAACATATGCTTCTTTTCATCGACGACTACACGCGCAAAACGCACGTATACTTTTTACAAAATAAAAACCAAACCCTCGACAAATTTCGAGAATACAAAGCAGAAGTTGAGAATCAGACTGGTAAGTCAATAAAAATCTTCAGGTCTGACAACGGCAAAGAGTTTTGCAATCGACAATTCGATAACATTCTCAAATCGGCTGGTATACAACACCAGAAAACAGTGCCCTACACACCAGAGCAGAATGGTGTAGTTGAGAGGGCGAATAGAACGATTATTGAGAAAGCAAGAACTCTACTTTGTGAAGCAAATCTAAGCAAGAAGTTCTGGGCTGAAGCGGTACTTACCGTGGTTTATTTGAAAAATCGTAGCCCAACAAAAGCAGTCGCTAACAAAGTACCGGAGGAACTTTGGTGTGGTAAGAAAGTGGACTTGAGTCACTTAAGAATATTCGGCTGCCAAGCCTATGGGCTTTTACCAAAACAGAAGCGCCAAAAGCTTGACATGAAAACCGAAGCGCTCATCTTCATTGGCTATTGTGAAACCACAAAAGACTAATGGACCCTAAAACAGGCAAAGTAACACTTTACAGAGACGTCAAGTTTTTAGAGAATGTTTTTCCTGGTGACGGTACGCAAGTGACGAAGAACACAGTCGTTCCTGTTGATTTCGAGGAGGAACGAATAGAACCTGTGAATTTAAATGAACCTTGCGACTCTTCACAAAACAATACAGAAATCGAAGAAGCGGGGACATCAAACATGAATCCCCAAGCGACACAACAGGAAGTACTCACTGAAACGAGTAACGTGGAACCTCAAACTGACTCTGAGGCACCGCAACGAAGATATAACCTTCGAGAGCGTAAACCTGTTGACTACTCACGAACCTGCACTATTGCTAATGCCATTGCAGAAATTGACGGCGATCCAACGACGGTTGAAGAAGCATTAGGTAGACCTGACAGTGCCCTATGGCAAAAGGCTATGGAAGCTGAACTACAATCGTTAAAGGAAAATGAAACGTGGTCACTAGTGGACTTACCACGTGACAAGAAGCCGATACAATGCAAATGGGTATTTAAAATAAAAGAGACAGTGATGGTAAAGTATCAAAATATAAGGCTAGACTCGTAGCTAAAGGCTTTACACAGGTACGTGGTGTAGACTATAATGAGACATACTCACCTGTAGTTAGGAGCTCGACTCTGCGGCTATTATTCTCACTAGCTGCTGAATACGATTGGCTCATTGACCAGTGGGACGTGACTACCGCTTTCTTATACGGTAAGCTGAAGGAAGACATTTACATGCATCAGCCTAAGGGAGCAATCGTCAAGGGTCAAGAGACCAAGGTATGTAAACTGCAGAGATCGTTGTATGGACTCAAGCAAGCGTCCAATGCTTGGTTCCATGAGCTAGACAGGGAGATGCTCAATTTAGGTTTCGCGCAGTCTAAGATAGAACCGTGCCTATACCAGAAGGTGCTGAGCGATGGCAACAGAATAGTTGTAGTAATATATGTCGATGACATTTTTGTATTCTGTGGCAAAAATAACGTGAACGAGAAGCAAAAACTAAAAACTGGATTATTGCAAAAGTTCAAAGTTAAAGATTTAGGTCCAGCTAGGCACGTACTAGGCATGCGACTTAGGCGGGATGATAAAACCATCTACCTTGATCAAGAACAATATGTTCATAATATTCTGAAAGAATTCGGTATGACGGACTGCAAACCAGTCGTCACCCCCATGGAAGTAGGTCTCAAATTAGACAAAGCTTCAGAATCCGGTTGTAGGTTACCATATCAAAACCTAGTAGGATGTCTGAACTATTTAGCTCAAAACAGTAGACCAGACATTGCGCACGCAGTTAGCTTTTTGTCTCAATTCAACTCGTGCTTTGATGAGACGCATTATAATTGTGCAAAGCGTGTACTTAGGTATCTGAAAGGCACTTCCGACTATGCATTAACTTTCCAAAAAACACGAAACTTGGAACTACATGGCTACGTGGACGCGGATTATGGTGGGTCATTCGATCGAAAATCTTTCACGGGCTTAATTTTCAAATTAGGCGAAAATTTAATTACATGGGAAAGTCGTAAGCAGAGATGCGTGACTTTATCCTCGACTGAGGCTGAATACTTAGGTCTTAGTATTGCATCGAAAGAAGCTATTTATTTAAAAAGCTTGCTACAGAGTTTGATTAACGATAGCTATAACAAACCGGTAGCAATCTACAACGACAACCAGTCGTCACACACAATAGCTAAAAACAAAATGAATAGCAATAGGACTAAACACATTGACATTAGATATCATTTTGTCCGCGAGGCGATTCAAAACGAAGCTGTAGAGCTCAGGTACTTGCCTTCACAAGAAATGTGTGCGGACATGCTAACTAAAGCCTTATCAGGTCCTAAACTAAAACTACTCTTAAAGAAATTACCCATTAAGAGGGCGATATTTGAGGAGAAAGGATAAATAGGCTAACGTAAACTAAACTGTGTTAGTTATTATTGTTAGTTGTTGTGATGTTTTGTAATGACTAATTTCTTTTGTTTTCGTTTTGTTTTATGCTGTTACTGTAAAATGACAAATGGTCATTCATGATCAACACTGTAGTTGTACGTAGGCTCATAAAGCTACATACTTAAACTATTAGGGTGTATGCACACTGAATATTGTAAAGGTGCATGCACATGTGTTTTAAGGTGTGTACACATGCCACAGATTAAGGGGGCGTGTTGGAGGTTGCATGTATTAGCGCTGGCTGACTACCATAGCAAACCTAATCTGTCGCATGTAAATGAGACGTTGTCACTTTATCAACAAGAGAATAAAATGGTGTGCTACTTATAATCCACTGTGTTTATATAACTCCACGGACCTATTTAATCAATATTAAGTAAAAGCGGTTGTTAAGTAAATTATTTTAATAACTACTTTTCTAGTACCTAGTGTGTGTCCCATAACCCTGTACCTACTGTACCATCCATCACTACACGGAACACGCAACATAATAGTGGCGTAAATTGGTGTTGATAGCTGCAATAGCGGCGTTTCTTAGTAAACTAACATCAACAATTCAACATCAGTTCGTATTATTGTCTGTCCGTCATCAAATGATAGGAGTTTTGAGGAATATTAAATTAAATTAAATTAAATTTAGGCTACATCATCGTAGAGTTAAATCAAAGAATAAATTGTATTGAGGAAAAACGATGGATTCCAATAATTTTATACCTACTATCGTAGAACCACCTGGCTCATCAGAAAAAGTTATCTATTTCTAGCTAATCTGGTACTGTACTACACCTCAGGTAGAAAATGTCGAAATAATTTATTCACAAATCATTTACCTAATAATAATGTTTTTTTTTTAAGTACCTAGTAGAACACGTGTAAGCGGTTGGTTAGATAGAGCCATAAATTGAAAATAAGAGAACAAGGGAACGGTTCCCCACGGTCCCGGGTTCAAGTCCCGGCGGTCGCTTATGAAGTAGACTTATTTAGAGAGTTATTCGGTTAGAGTCGCTTGTCGCAGTTTGGTGTCAGCAAAACCATAAAATTATCTACTGATTCAAAACTCCACCTCAGGCATGATTTTATGTCTGCTTTCCTATCGTTTCATCGTCTCTTAAGTCCTCTAAATGTAAATCTAGAGATTCCACCCTACTTTTCTATCTCGCTACTCATGCTTATTGTAAGCTACACATCGTATAATTAAACCAGCTAATCGTATGCCTTTAACTGCTTTCTTCTAACCCACTCACGCACGGCTAAGCCGCATAATACAACAGATAGGGTGCACGCATAGGTGAAGTCGGTTTTTTAAAACATTCTTCTTTTTTTATGTCTCTCTCTCGGTGATGTGAGTGAAAGAGTATGATTTATTTGTGAAAGATAAATTGTGTTTTCATGATTTGTAGAATCGTTTGGTGCGCTCTGTTTTAAAATGCCTCAGTCTTTGTGTCGTGTGTAGCATACGTTTTTCCTCACTTCTATTTCCACGTAATTTCCTCTGATTTAGTGTACATATAAACCCATTTAAAAAATATATCACGTTCGAATCATCAGGTGTGGAAGTATCCATACGATAACCTTCTAGGATAGATATAGTCCTAATGGACTATGAATGCGAATCTGCGAGGCATCGGTCTTACGAGTGTCTTGCGACTGTACTCTTGTGAGTTTCATCACAAAGTAAGTATTGGCTAGCGCAATCCAGAGAGTCGGCTTCGAGCAAACGCGGCTAAACTCACTCAGACATCCACACGCGTCGTTTACGCGCTCTGTGGAACCGTGTCGAACCGGCTTTGGTTGAGTGTGAACGGCGCGTTCGGTGCGGGCGGACGGAATGGCGAGTAAATAAAAATATTTTTGTGATGTGTTTGGGTGTAATAACACCACAGAAAATTGTGCATTGTCATTTTTCAGTTTCCCACGCAGTAATAAAAAGTAAGTAGAACTCTTTTATTTGCTAAATAAATACATACCTACTTCAAAACACTAGAAATGGAGGGATTTCTTTTAAAAATCTTATTTTTCGTTCGTAATATGTGCTTGAGCGTTTTAGGTATGTACCTACGTAGAAGTAGGTAGGTTGCGTTTTAGTTTGATTTGGTAGGTTAAATGGGTTTAGGTAGGTACCTACCCACATTAGATAGATACCTACCTAGTCAGCATTTGAGGTGAAGCGATGAGTACCGAAATAAAACAACAGGTCCAGGTTATGTCATCTTCATTTCTGATCATCAGGTAGGTACCTCGTACCTACCTATGGTATTCCAAATGAACTATTACGATCCTGGATATTTTTTTTATTATTTCGTCACGGCAGCTGGTGACCTTCGAAACTATAGTAGGTAAGTAGGTACTTATACTTCGAAACTAGGGTAGGTACCTACCAACTTATACCTACAAATACAGCTTCAGATTTTTTACCGGGCGCGTCCCCGCGTTTTTCATGTCGTCATGTTCATGTCATGATAGGTACCTACCAACCTACCTACCTACCGTTCCCAGCGCGTATCGCCCGCCTGCCTATACATTGGTAGGTAGGTAGGTAATCTGTGTGCGACTGACTACTGACGGTACGTTTGACTTTCATGATGGCTTGACTCCCTGTTCAAAAATAACTACCTTTCAACCATAGGTACCTCATCAAGGTACCTTACCTATTAAAGTTTGTGATGGCAAGATAGGTTTTTTTTTTTGTTTTTTTTTTTAGATAGATACACTTGTTTCCCGTGGAAAACACCGACAAACGACGTGAGGAACCCTTTGTCGTGTCGGTCATCGCCGCCGGCCGGTCCTCTAAATACCCTACCTACTTACCTACCTGCCTACCTCGCTATGCTCACCACCTAGTCTCGTGACCCAAACCCATTGCCTATCTACCGATGTAGGTGGGGACCTACTTATTTCCTATTAGAAATATCACTTTCTACTCAGGTAAGTAAGTACCTACTTCCATAAGGTAAAAAGTATTTTATATCGGCCACGTAATTTCGGAGTATATCAATTGCATATACCTAATTCATACTTACAAACGATAGGTAACTTCATAAAAAACAGAAAGTAAAAGTAGCAACCCTAAAGAGTAGGCATAAGTGATCGAAAGAAGGGGCGAGCTGGCCTTCTGTAACATCCTCTACGTTAAGCTACTTGTACCCATTACTTACAAGGTAATCCTTATTCACTTTCAGTATCCTAATATACTGCAAATCTAAGTAGACTACTGGACTTCATTTAAAGTAGCCTAAGATAAAAATCTTTTCATTGAAGACTAGATTACCCATGACCATCTTTCTCCATAATTAATGCAATATCATCAAAGAAACTCGTCTATAAATCGCCAATACAACAGTTTACTCAATTCATTTCTTTATGCATTAACTGTAAACACGGCTAACTGGAGATGAAAATCGTTTACATGTAAGTAAGCGTATAAGCAAAGCGTGATTGATGCGGAAAATATCGATATCCAGGAACCATTTGATCATTGATTAATTACAGCACTAATTTTTACAGTTATTTAGTTTATCAAAGTAACAAAAACTGGTATTAGGTACTATCTTCAGTCGTCATATCGTAGTTGTTTTTTCATGAGATGTAAAATACTTTATTGTAAATTCGGCCGCTTGAATAAGTCATATTTGAAAACTGACAAAATGATGTTAATGCTATGACATAAAGTCTATTTTTCTTTGTTGACATGGCTTCTAGTATTGGGTTGACAGCTGTCAAATAAGACTTATTCGAGCGGCCGTACTATTAACTGCAAAAGACGTGCAATTTCGATTAGCCAACAGACTGATATATGATCACTAAACTGCGATTAATGCTGATACTTTGTTAAAACACATGTATAAATAGTATCTATATTTAAGACACTAACCCAATCACAATAACAATATTGTGACAGCTACCAAGTAGGTATATGCTACCTATATGCCCATGGTAAGGGCTTAGAATAGAAGGTACAAGCTATAAAAATCAAAAATATCTTCGATCAGTGTATCGATCCATGCGAATGCGACGCAACACTCCTGAAAAACACTCATCGGTCCAGTCGGTCCATAAAAATCGAGTGCAGTGCTACAAAAAGGCAAAGGCTTGGCGTTGCATTCAGCCACATTCAGCCTCGACACAGTGGGTTCTTTATGTGTCGGCTACTGACCCTATCAATGGTGTTTTTATGTGCACCATACGGGATTGAGTGACGGGCGCGTATGGCCAGTGTGTTAAGATGATTTGCAGACGTCACAATTAAGATCTGAAAATGGAATGGCCAGTATTGATTCGTACACAGTATTGCGGCTCGAATAAGCCAATTTTGGCAGTTGTTTGACAACCATACTAAGAAAGAAGATATGTCGACAAAGAAAAATAGACTATATTAGGTATATCTTATTTATAACACTAACCTTAGCACCAGGCAACAGTATTTAAGTATATGACATTAACATTATTGTGACAGCTGCCAACTATAGCTTATTTGAGCGGTGATTTACCTTAATTGTAATGCTCTGCTGTAATGCCACTAAATACTATCCTCAAGTAGGTACATTTTCTTATAACCAGTTGTTGAATTTTACTTTCTACCTAATTACTGAATGCGAATAGATTTCAAACTCAAACCTTTTGTAGAATAATTTAGCTTAACCTTTAGCTATGCTTAGCATAATCTATCATTATGTTCCTTTGCAAGGATTACGTTTTAAAAAAAAACTAAGCAATTTATAAAGCTTAACTAAACTTTCTAAGCTTAGTCGCAATGTACTGAACAAATTAATTAGCCAACCACGGAACTTATATCAAAGAGCTTTTATCAAATCCCCCGGTACACACCAACACGCACACGCATTTTATCGTAGTGCTGTCAAAACTGTCGATAATTATCTTATCGATATCTACAGGTCTACAGGACGTAAACTTATTAGCTAAAAACATAGAAAGTCAATGGGTGAGCTATCTCATGAAACTGAATAACTTTTACCAAGAAACGTATAGGACAGTGGAGAAGGGTCCGACTTGCCGATTCCTTTCCTATGAGCTTACCTTTCAGTAATACACAAATCCGTCTGTGAATGAAATGAAAGTACATTGATGTTCTCACATCAATGTACTTTCATTTCACATCAATGTTCTCACATCAATGTACTTTCATTTATTTTGTACATTTTTTGCCTCGGGCCGGCGTCCCTTCGTTAAAATGTTACCCATCGCTTTTTTTACTCTTGTAGGTGTATTGACCTAATCAAATAGGTAGTAGGTTTGCTTCTTTATCGACTGTGTATAAGCATCACATTAAAATGTCAATATATTTTTATTTAAAAAATCACTATCGATAACTGTCACGTCACCCTACATCACTATTCCATGCAAGGTGCTTACATTCACACGATGGAGAGTGCTTATTAAAAAGACATGATTCTTGTCTAAAATATCGATATCGATAAGCGACACCACACAACACTATTCCATACAGGGTGTTTACATTCCCACGATGCGATGGAGAGTGCTTTTTAAACGGCGATAACGCGTTGTTTTGTTGCGCCACTTAAGCCCTATCTTCATGCTATGACACGTTGGGAGTACCCAGCCATGAGTTACTATCAATAGCACCTA
The DNA here is from genome assembly GCA_024500475.1 of Phthorimaea operculella. Lineage (NCBI taxonomy): Eukaryota > Metazoa > Arthropoda > Insecta > Lepidoptera > Gelechiidae > Phthorimaea > Phthorimaea operculella. The sequence continues at coordinate 1,958,878 of JANFCV010000083.1, read as the reverse complement.
GACTTACCATATAGGTATATATATATACAAGGCCACAAATCCGCTAATATTTTGCCATTGTAGTGCCAGCGACACTCAACTGTCATTCTATTGCCACTTTGATTTTCCATACTAAAAACCGTTAGCAGAATAGGAAACTATACCATTCTTCTGACATGCCATCGACATCCAACTGAAACGATAAAGCCTCTCTCTCATGTTGGTAAAAGAGAATTTCCGACCTGCCATATAAAATATGCAATGTAATGTAGAGTAGAAGATGTCATGACTAGATTGACGTGCAGCTGATAGTACCGATGTTTATGATGAGCTTTCGTAGTATTAGTCTGCACTAATAGTATTTTTATCTTATCAATGACATTGTAACAGCAGCTGGCTTTTATCGTATTCGGAAAACACTGAGTATCAGCTTTCGTTTAGTGCCTAGGTATTGATTTCATAGTTTCCTATATACCTACCTACCTACCTATATTATGGTCTTCTTCTTCTTAATGAGCTATGCTCTTGTCGGTGGAGCAATCGCCACACTATATTCTGATTTCACCTCTTGGTACGACACAACATTAACTTTCTCTTTAAGCTGTTGAAAAGTGTTTCTCCTAGGTCTTCCTCGGCCTGTTTTTCTTTCTACTTTCATCCTTCAGGATTGATCTTCTTCTTCTTTTTAATTTAAGCTCTTTTCGGCAAAGCAACCGCCATTCATTATTACTATTCTCCGCCTGAGTTTTCACCTCGTAGTACGACACAACAATTCACTTTCTAGGTATTTAAGCTGTTAAAAGTAGTTTCTTCTAGGTCTTCTCGGCTTCTCTTTCCTTCTACTTTTCCTTCATCATGTCGTATGAAAAGGTCCACCATCTTCCCCCTTCTATTTTCTACGGTCCTCAACCACCCTCAACAATGTTATTAACTAAACCTAAATTGAGCCTCGGGTTTAGACAGTGGCCTCGGATTTTCTTTGGCTATTCTACCATGGATTTTCTTTAGCTATTATGTACAGTCACCTACAGAGTTATCTGGCCCCGGTAGTCAAGGGCCGTACCTACACTTTCTTAAATTAGCAAAATTATGATGATTAGCCGAACCTACGTATTAGCTGGCCTAGTAAGGTCCTTAGCACTAGGCATCCTATGGGTACTAACTCAACAACCATCATTCGACCGAAAGTTCAAAGCAATTGGAGCAGGAAAACTGCCTCGTAAAGCCGATACGTAAACTGATGTCTTGAAACTGAACTGAAATAACACTGAAAGCAGCTAAAGCGGAAATATACAGAAGGACTATCTTTTTAATCAGTTGTGTTCTTCGCCCTTTTACAGGGTAATTTTGGCACTCTAGAATAAAGCCAGCTTCAAAATATGTAGCATTCTTCATTACCACTTTCTCTTTCACCCAAAGGTTGCCTGGTAGTAGTAGTACCTAGCATTAAGGCCGGCTTGTGGTACTGTTTCTTTTGTTTGTGTTTTTCTGTTGTTGTATTATTCCTTATGTGCAATAAAGAATTTTGTTATGTTTTTATGGAATAGCGAAAAAGAATATTATAGCTGTAGGTACCATTGCTAAGTAAAATGCGATGCATCTAGGTAGCGTAACGTAACGAAAGATCGTATCGTCGTAGATATTGTATTGACAACCTCCTTTTAATCCCATAAATACCTATAATTATTTCACCTTGTTCCAGATACACGCTGATAGCCTACTACGACATGTACAGCCAGATCTACACCACCACCAAGATCTGGATACAGCTGCTGCTCATCTGGTGTGTCTCCTTCGGCCTCATGGTGAGTAGGAGTAGTCTAGATCTAGACTTTTTGAATAAACCCGGACTGTGATCTGGGTCCTTCTGGGTATTGAGCCTATACATATGGCTCACTCAGAAAAGCGACGATTTTTACACTTACTGACTTTAACCGGAAATAACCGAAATCTCAGGAGAAGTCAAGGTAACTAAGGAGTTGGTTGCCACGAACGTCATAATTTCTTGGATTAAAATTGGCTCAGAATCATATCCTTGATCAAGAAGTTTTTGTATCAGGATTGACAGTAGCAATCCTGGTTATGTAACAAATGCCAATCGCAAAAATCCTGAATAAGGTTAAGTGAACCTTCTGTAATGTAAGTTTGTAAAGTCTCTATTTTGTGTCTGGGTAGAGCACGGCACAAATTGTGTATAGATAGGTACCTACGGTGTGCGATCTATTATTTTGACATCCAATTAATCATGAAAATGTCTGATAGGAATACTAAAAACCTATGGAATCATCTAACTAGGTCTACTGTTTGAATCAAGGCCTTCTAATGCTTGACGGCCTTCATCTGACTTGACCATGCTTCTGTACTTACATAGGTATACTTAAAAAAAAACACGATCTTATTTGTTAGCCACTATTTATTCAGATATCAACTGAATAAACAAATGTATCTCAAATTATCATACCTAATATCCTGCTTGAAATGCATAGGATTCCAAACCACGTGCATGCCACCCACAAACTAACGTAACATTTCAGTAACTTCATTCGTAAATTATTACAATTAAAGTTAACTGAACCGTACAATTTAGAAACAAATGATCCATAAAATTATGTAGTTCATTGCACTTCCTAAATAGAAATTGCTTTAATTGACACGAATTAGGGAACGTCCGTGTTAAACTGTAGTTAGTTAATTATGAGTTAGGTAGGTTCATAATATTCGTCGTAAAATAGTGCTGTGCCTAATTAATGACATAGGACTTGGGCGCCGTTTCCCTAATTTGTGACATAGGTATCCTGGATGAGATCTATGTCCAGCTATTGACTGCTATAGGCTGATGTGATGATCCTGATGATTCGGGCAAAATGCAGCTTCCATGATTGTTATTCAATTCAACGTAGATTCCAAGGAATACATTAAATCTACTATCGGCATTAAATACTGCACTAATACTTATTATCTAAGTCAGTAGTACCCTAGCAGCTTGAAGTAGAGACAATTTATTTTCAAAGAACTTACGTTAGGTGTGAAACGACGTGCACTTTTTGTTTCGTAGAGCGCTACAAATTATAATTTAACAAGGGTTTGTTGACAGCCACTTATGAACAGTTCTAAGTTCATGGTCCACAAAAAATGCCTGAGTCAGTCCGTGTAAAGTTTTAAGATTAAAAGAGAGATTTATGCGTTTTTGGTCTCAGCACTTACTTAAAATTCTACTGCACCTATATCAGTTCAATTAGCAGCTGCAGCACCCTTAATAATAGTTTACAATGCAGTTCAATTCACAGCTGCACCCATACCTAGTGGAACCATTGATACCCACATATCCACTTATGCAACGAAACACTTCATCCAATTGTTCGGGTGCGCTTACGCATCCTAATGGCTCTTTAACACCTAGTTCGTTCAGCTACGTTTCAAAGTGTATTAGGTAACTCTGTTCGACATAGGGTACATGGCTAATTCAGTTTGCTATAAGATTCCGCACCACGAAAGGCCACAGATGCTGAGAAAGGCATAAAATGATCTGTTGTGGAAACTATAAAATACCGTACGTGAATAGCATAGATAAGATGAAAAGTCTAGATACATCGGGAAAATATTTGTGGCTGGTGGCCGCTAGGATCCCGCAGTAGAAAAAACTTAGAAAACGCCATTGAAAAAAAACATCAATAAACATCAATCATAAAGACACCCGCCGCGTAACCAGGGCCTTTCATTGCATTATGCAGTTCGTTGGGTCTTTTATCAATTTCAACATCTTTTCTGTGTCTTTATTACGCGTTGAACTATAAACGGTGATTAAGGAATACTTACTATATAATAAGATGAGTCGGTTTATTTCTATTGTTGAAAGTTATTAAATGGGAATGATGCTGCATTGAGAACTATTAAGCTCAATTTACTAAATGTTATCTTTAAGAGATCAGTAAAGTTTAATGAAAGTGACTCTACAAAATGTTTTAATACGCTCTATCTAAGTACTTAGATTACATAATTAAGGCTGTAAATGGTGAAAAGGGCCATCTGTTTGGTGTTGTGTGGGAATGTAAATGCCCTTTTGGGTTTCAGTTTAAGGTCGCTCCATCTGTGACTCCGTATCTCGATCTGTGGGGTCAATCTTCAAAAGGCGCAATATTTGCGCAATTTTTTAATAGGGTAAAAAAATACGTTTAAAATCAAATTTTCGCGTAGGTAACGAGAGACTATAACCTAATGTATCACATGTGTGCAAGGCACGCTGATAGAACTAGGATTTAAGGAGATACTGACACAAATAAAAAAAAGCTTAGTTACGGTAATGAAACTGTTACTGGTAATGATTTATTTAGGGTATGGTAATGAAATAAAAAACATAAATCAATAACTCTGTATGACACCACATCTCGGTTTAGTGGGGGGCATGCAACTCTGTCTAAGAAACCTCTTAAGGCCAAGGATGGACAACTCTTTTGTACAACTGAAGAACATCTAGACAGATGGCACGAACATTTCAGTGTGGTCTACTCATACTTGCTGTTAGTGAAGCGGACAGCAGTTTTAGAATGAATCCTGACGATTTGCTTGATAGACCTATGACCGCCTCAACTGTACACTAAGTTGTCAAAACTATTGCCAACTTTAATCCGGCAAAATCTTCTAGTTTTGACAACATTAAGGTAGAGCTACTTATGGAATACGCAGTGCGGTCATCTGAAATATTGCACTGCACCCTTTCATAGCACGAATCTGGGAATGTGAAGATCAAGCATCCACAAAATGGAAACAAGAGCCGTTGATTAAAGTTCCGAAGAACGACAATTGGTGATGCATAACAATACTTTCTTCTGCTGCATAGGTTCTAGCTAAGAACCTGCTGGGCAGGATGTCACCTCACATAAAACGAACCATACGCGAAGAGCAAGCTGGTTTGCGCCTTGGGCGCTCATGTGCTGACCAAAAAACACGCTCCGGATACTGATAGAGCAATGTGTAGAACTGCAGTTTGAGGTGTAAGTACATAACTTCGTTGATTTTAAAAAGGCGTTTGACACCGTAAAAAGGAGTGCGATGCTGGCAACGCTAAGAAGGAGGGGTTTACCACGAAAGACAGGTCAACATCATCAAAGCTTTCTGCATCCACAGCACCTGCAAAGTGGTTCACGAGCAGACCCGATAAAAATAATCGCAAAAGTCAAACAGTGATGTTTTTTACTTTCAATTTTCTATAGCAGCAATTTCGGGGCAGCACCATTACCAACAGTGGTGGCTCAGACGAGGACGTTGACGGCGGGACAGGATAAAGAAAGCCAAAGGTGTATGCGCTCAGTTAAAACCTGTTTGGAAAACAAACATCCTTACCCAACTTATCAAAATCTCACTCTTCACCTCGCTCGAAAAGTCAGTGTTGTTGTACGGCTATGAGTAGTGGAAGGTAACTAAAACCTTGTCGAACATAATCCAAGTTTTCCTTAATAAATCGTTGTATTCATACTAGGTATCTACTATAGTCTATACCCAGGCAGTCACCAGTCGCAAAGGAAATTGCTCACCGTAAATGGAGTTGGATTGGGCACACTCTACGCTAAAGCGACGACAACCTAGCCAAGATTGTCTTCATGTGGCAGCCAAGCGGGCAACGTCGACGTGGCAGACCTGTTGAAACCTGAACGCGTACAGCACAAAGTGAGCTGAACGCAGTTGGAGCCTCCTGGGACTTCAATATGGAGGAATGGAAGAGGCTCTCCAGGGCCCTTTATATAATCGGATTACCAACCACTGGAAGTCAACAAAAATACTACATTTAATTATTCTAATTACTGGGAAATCAATATTTTACATGCACATCAACATGCAGAAAAGTATTTGAGCATTAACTGCTGATACTTATTTATCAATTCTAAAAAAAGAAAAACGTAAAAAAGAATTTCTCATCTCCGTCGCGGCAACGTCATTACCGTAGCCTCAAAAAGGTTACGGTAAAGACGGTAATGAAGGGCCTGGTAATGAAGAAATCAAATATATTTGAGAAAAACTCGCATCTTTCCCGCCTTTTCTCATAAAAGCTTTTATGGTTACCTAACACTACTTGAGAGTAATGGTTATAAAGCAAACAATAAAAGATAGAACATAAACTTAACTCAATAATTCAGGCCGTGTAATGAAGAATAAACTGGTTGAAACACCAAATTACGCACTTCGATCTGATTTTGTCGCGAAATCGTAGACACATCCACACAGTACACAACGTCCGCCGATCCATTGACTCGCGGCGAGAGAAATGACGGCGTTTTGCAGCGAGATCAAAGGAAATTACGACTACCTCAAACACAAATAAATCTGCACATGGTAATGAAATTTTTATCGTGACAAAAGTTTAGGTGACAAAAACAATATGTCTTCGTATTCCAAATTATGAATAAAAATATAGATTTGAAAGCTTAATGATTTAGAATTTAGGTACCCTGTAGCAAGTGATGTTCTCCGCGCACATTTTGGAAATATACTTTTTTTTTTGTCGGTTCTGATCAGAGAACAGGTCATGGTAATGAATTTTTGGTACTAAAAAAAATTATATCTACCTAATCTACTATCCTTTTGTTGTAATTGTTTTTGCGCTATACTAAATAGGTTCAGGCTCTCCTAATAAGGTAGAAATTTTAGCTCTGCGAGTAATCAATGTGTGCATTTTCTTTCGGAAATTGAAAATAATCATGCTTTGAAGATTGACCCTGTGGCTCAAACTAAAATTGTATATGATGCCTCAGTTTCCCTTTAAAGCTGAGACTTTTTTTGCTATACAAGGTCAATATATTAAAGGTGCGTTCTACCTACTTGTGAAACTGCACAAAACGTTTTTGGGACTCCCATAATATAAAAATATTGAAAAAGTAGAAACACTTTGTTTTCTTTTTATTCATATTTTAGTAAAATGTTACTAAGAAAAGTTCTTCAGTTTTACGAGTGACTCGTCTTAAAAAATGTCCAGTGAATTTAAAATTACCTTAAGTATGATAATGTCCCAGTTGTAAAACCGTATACTCGTAACTTTGTTAATATGGAAACTTTCCTTTAAGAAAGCCGTACACTTGTACTATTGCCTGCAAATCCACCTACCTATTTAAGATACCATCTTATACAGGCCTTTCATACAATCACTGGCATTTACTGGTTTTTCATACAAATTCTAGAAAAACCAGTAAAAATTGATCCCTTAAATAGGTAGGTGAATTTGCTGGCGATATAGTATAACCAATCAAACTATAACCATACGCTTTTCTTTTCAGATACCTCCACTCCTGGAAATCTGGGGCCAACTCGGGCTCGACCATCGCACATTCTCCTGCACGATCCTCCCCAAAGACGGCAAATCACCAAAGAAATATCTCTTCGTCTTCGGCTTTGCATTACCCTGCATCGTGATCATAGTCTCGTACTCGTGTATCTATTGGAGGGTCAGGGAGAGTAAAAGGAAGCTGGAGGGACGAAGGTGTGTATGTGGGTGTGTATGTTGATTTAGTTTGATGGTGGCGGGTTTTTGTGGTGGTATTGAGGTGCTTATAAAGTTGGTAAACAAATAATTGAACGCGTGGCATTAGTCCCACCTTTTATACTATTTTTTATACTTATGTGCGGTTTTCTGTAATAGATAGAGTAGTTTCAGAGGAAGGTTTATATGCATAACATTAACATAATATAAGAAAATAACTATCATTTTTGTAGGACAGCTTCGCTAACTAACGATGGTTAGGTGAACGCTTGTTTGCTTGGTAAAGGTGTGTGTGTAGTTAGTCAACGAACGACTTGATGAATCCTGATGCCAAGAGTTTTTAAACAGCCTACTACTCGGCCTCACACATGGTTGCGGAAGAGACGAGTACCATCTGAGGTGGTTTTAAAGGTGTCTCTGCTCACTCTGAAAATAATTGTAACCTATCTAACTATACTTAGTTTGTTTAGCCTAACGCTCAGACTACGGACCTCTGAATACCTAGTTAACTTTCCATACCTAACAATTGCCTACTAATGGGTTTTCTCCTATTAAGGGTATTTTCTATAGGTGCCTATTTGCTATATTCGCATTGCTCAGCAGATAGGCGAAAGCAAGAAGTTAGTCAATTACCTAAGTAAACTAATTGTTTCATTGCATTTCCTTTCCAGCAAGCTAAGCGGTCAAACAGCCAAAGAGAAGGAAGAGGACTCCCGCCTGACGACGCTGATGCTGACCATCTTCCTCTGCTTCCTGGCGTGCTTCCTGCCGCTGATGATCATGAACGTGGCAGTCGACAGCAGCAGGTAAAGCTTCCGTTCCGTTTAGAGTCACTTTCTGTGCTCGTTCGTTCGTTCTGAACCTAAGTAAACTGGGTAAAAAATGTATTAGAAGGTACACGAATATCATCATTTTCTAGCTTATACACGAATATCATAATTTTCTGCTTCCTGGCGTGCTTCCTGCCGCTGATGATCATGAACGTGGCACTCGACAGCAGCAGGTAAAGCTCCCGTTCCGTTTAGAGTCATACGCTCATGCAGACCATCTTCCTCTGCCTCGGTGATGATCATGAACGTGGCAGTCGACAGCAGCAGGTAAAACTTCCCTGACCATTAGAGTCATACGCTCATCCTGACCAATTAGAGTCATACGCTCATCCTGACCAATTAGAGTCATACGCTCATCCTGACCATTAGAGTCATACGCTCATGCTGACCATCTTCCTCTGCTTCCTGGCATGTTTCCTGCCGCTGATGATCATGAACGTGGCAGTCGACAGCAGCAGGTAAAACTTCCCTGACCATTAGAGTCATACGCTCATCCTGACCAATTAGAGTCATACGCTCATCCTGACCATTAGAGTCATACGCTCATCCTGACCAATTAGAGTCATACGCTCATCCTGACCATTAGAGTCATACGCTCATCCTGACCAATTAGAGTCATACGCTCATCCTGACCATTAGAGTCATACGCTCATGCTGACCATCTTCCTCTGCTTCCTGGCATGTTTCCTGCCGCTGATGATCATGAACGTGGCAGTCGACAGCAGCAGGTAAAACTTTTATTAATAAAAACACTTTTGCGTGTCCTGTTTCTACATGATCGTACGAATATTTATACCACAGTCTATTAAGTGGGTGTAAAGGACGGTGGAACGAAAACTGCAAGCGTGCTCAGACCATGAAACTAAACAACTTTTCCCATGTGACATATGGTGGTAAACGAAAAAAAAATTTGACTTCCCATATACTTCCCTTTAAGTCAGTCAAATGAGCGTGAATTTTGTTTAGGAGGTAGAGATTTTTTTTCGTTTACCTACCACCATAAGTCCCATGAGGCAAGTTGTTCGGTTTCATGGTCTGAGCACGCCTGCAAAATTTTCCTCCCGTCTCTTACGTCCTGTATCTTATTGGACTTATTTTCATCGAAACTAATCGACCTTTTTTCCCTTCCAGGTACCCATGGCTCCACATAATCGCGTCAATCCTAGCGTGGGCCTCCAGCGTGATCAACCCATTAATCTACGCAGCGACCAACCGCCAGTACCGAGCTGCTTATGGAAACCTGCTTAAGTTCTGCAGAAACAACCCGGTGACTAAACGGACCACTTGGGGCAGCCGAACTGTGGGACAGAGTTCGAATTCCCCGCACTACACGGAGAAGAGGAACCCTTTGAAGGAAAAACCGACGAAATTATGAAGTTTGGAGGAAGGTTTGTGAAGGACTGATGCTAGCAGCTTGGGCTAGAAAAAAAGTTAACATTTAAAATGGTCAGCTGTAAATGAGATAAGTTATTTTGTGGTCAAAGCACGAAATAAATAATTAGGTACTAAAAACTAGAAGGTACTAACATAACGACTGTTCATTTTAAAATAAGCACGATAGAAAAATAAAAGTAAAATATTCTCTAGTAAAAAATATAAGTATGTCGCAGGAAACCCGTGAAATCCGGAAATTGAATCCAAGGCAATACGCGAATTCCCGGTAAATAGCGAAATGCATTAATCCATACGTCATCTTATCAAGTCAGAGGCCTTTCAACTATCGCGTAATTTACGGATTTCGCGGATTTCATACAATATGTGTATCTTACATATCGAATCGAATAAGTTGAATAAAATCGAATAGGTAGCGAAAATGAATCGACAAAAGCAGATCTCTGCTTAAATGTATAAAAAAAAACTTATATATAGAATGGGTGTAGAGTGGTTAAACCATAATAGCTTATCCAAATGATAATTTTGTGAGTAGGTATTTCACAAAGGCACTATTTTTATTTTTATTTAGGTAGGTACGGTCACCCGTCCCCGACTACGGTATGGGGGGGTCAGGTTACTCTGTGGGTGACTGTACACCATCAAGCCAAAAAGATTGAGTTCCACGCGGAAGTCTAGCTAGCTTGGTGGAAGCTAGGGTGGTGGACCTACCTAACTAATATAGCTACTGTACCAAAAATCACGAATCTCATATTTTTTCACAACAATGTTTTTTTGAAGTAGGTACTATCGCCAGCAACTCCACCTACCCATTTAAGAGATCAACATAATATTGGTTTTTCTTAGTATTTGTTTAAAAAAACCAGTACAAGTTGATACCTTAAATAGGTAAGAAGGTAAATATGCTGACGATAGTATCTACCTATGTGAAATATTGATTTTATAGTAAGCATTTAAATATTGATTGTGAATAGCATGTAAATACTTTTTGTAAATTAATGTTGTAGTTTATTATGTAGGTAATTTAGATTAATATTATAATTGTACCTACTTACCGGCAACACCAAAGTTAAATTAGAAAAATAAGCTAACTTTACTATTTTACCAAAACTAGGGTATAACTTATTTTTAAATACACATTCCCTATGAAAATTGTATAATTGATAAGCGTTTATTTAAATGATAATAATTATACGATTGACATATTTATAATAATAATGAAAATTGATAGAAGGCATTTTAGTTTATAAGAAGACTGATTATAAAAAAGTCAATTAAAAGCGATTACTTTCACCGATTAAGAGGTCTATTTGAGAGTCGTTGCTTGCACTGATTTGATTATACAGAAGTTAAATGATTGAAAGCGGCTTTCAGGAAGACTGGAAAGGTAGGTATACCCTGCGAAGATAAAGAATGAACACGAATTACCTGGACCTGAAATACATTGTTGTTTGCCTCTCTATCACATGCATGACATCAACAATCACGCCAGTGAGAGTATAGTATTCTTTGTCAACAATAGTGTTGCCAATTCTGGTCCATTCTTTATCAAAGCAAATTATAACATTCATGATTATTACCCTGTAAGTATTTAATTTAAACCAAAGCTAAATAAAGATATCTATTTGTACGAAAAAACTGTTGCTATTTTATTTGAAGTAAAAGGCTTTCGGCAGACTTTCAGCAGTTTATTGCAAGATTCCTATTGTAGGTCTGTCTTTTGTTTTGTCTCTTTTCTCGGCATCCTGAGATATTTTGAGCGGATTCAATAATTTCAAAAGTTTTTCAAAAGTGATTTGAAAAGCGAACAAGCAGCGACGGACGGACGACGGACTTCAATTTACTACTGCGTCATCTGTTAAAAACTTCGAGCATTTTTCGTCCCGTTCGTTCTGGCTCGGGTTAAAAAGTATGCGGGACTATTTTATTTGCATTCTACTAACGCCATCTGTTAAAATATTAGGTACTATTTGCACACTACTAGCGCCATCTGTTGAAGAATGTTGGTACTATTGCGGCACAGACATAAGGTTTCTTGCAAACGGCACGATTCGACCAACCGGTCCAATATATTGTTTGATGGAAACTGAATGGATATTTTTTTTAAATGGCAATACTAATATTTCTATAATCTTTGCTTTGCTCTATATTGTCTATGGTGTTGTCAAAATCACCTTGGTGGATTTCCTGTGACAATCGCTGAAAAATCGTAAAAATCGCCACAGAATGGCTACGAAAAGGATTTCACAGAGCGCCATAAACTGGGCCGCTTTGGCCGAGAGGGTCCCGGCTGAACAGCGGGCGCATTTGCAGGCTTTCAAGACCAAGTCCGACGCGTACCTCCGAAGGTTAGTTTTGTGGTCTGGTTACATAATTTTTTTGTAAGTTTTTGGTTATTTACCGTATGATTTTAGGGTGTTGGCGAACCCTGAGCAGCCACCCAAGATCGACTGGAACCTGTACAAGCAGACCGTGCCCATTCCCGGCATGGTTGACACGTTCCAGAAGCAATACGAAGCCTTGAAGGTCCCATACCCCGCTGACACCCAGTCGGCTAAGATCGATGCCCAGTGGGCCGAAATCAAGAAAGCTATTGATGCCTTCATTGTCGCCTCCAACGCTAACATTGCCAAGTAAGTTGAACAAGACAATTTTTGCAAAAACAGGATAATACCAAAACATGTCTTTGTAGAATAGTTACTCTTGACATGGACTATTTATCCAATAAGACTATCAAAATGCCAACCTGTTTATATTTTAGTTTATGAACTCCCTACAGTAGTATAAATCAGCCAAGGAAGCAATCCACAAAAAAGTTCCAAACAGGTCTCTCTCTAGTTTCTAGTATTTCTGTGTAAGATATATGGATATAGCAATTGCAGTACTGAAAGTAACTAAAAAGTATTAGGGTTCTACAAGTCCTGTAGCATATTGTGTCTTACACAGAAGTATGTGCTGCCATACAAGTTGCATGTGAGAAAATGTTGTAGTTTTCATGTAACTTTAAAATTCAACTATCAAATCTTCACAGATACCAAAAGGAAATCCAAGAGACCGAGGCGCTCCTGCCATACGACCAGATGACCATGGAAGACTTCCGTGACGCCTACCCGCAAGAGGCTCTTGACCCGCTCAACAAGCCTACCTTCTGGCCCCACGACCGCGAGGAACAGCTCGACTATGTGGACCCTGAGAAGCAACATGCTCATGGTCACTAAGTTCATACTGTCAAACTTGATAAAAGAACGGTGGCTCAGGTTATACTGGTTCCCAAGCAAACATCTCACTGTCCATCGTAACTTGACCTCTGGATACAAACATGCAGATGTCAGGCTATGCTGGACAATCTGTTACCTCAATAACCAATATAAGCTGATCTGCAGTTCTAAAAACTTTGCGTAGTTGAGGCAGTGAATCTGGATATGGCTACATCAATATCCATATGGGTAACTGTGATCAATTCATGTGGTTTGAAGCCATATCTAGGAATAAGATCATGTAATTTATCTTGTAGGAATAAATGAAATCGTTATTCGTTCTTTGGTTTTTATTTTGAGCAAGGACCATGCAAAAATCCCAAGCCCTTTCACTACACATAAAAAGACAGGCTAATCAATCAACACCAAAACTTATTAAAATTGTCCAAAAATGGTAGAACACCCAAGTCAGTTCCATCATGATTGATTTAATGATCAAACGAACTTACCAAGTGAAGTTCGATCCTAATTATCCTGGTTTCGTCGAAGAGATTTAATTCAATATGTAGTACCCCCGGTACGCTAGCCAATCCGCACGCATTATTTTAGCGTAGCCAAAAAAAAAGAAAAAGAAAAAACAAAAAGTTACTACGCTGACCACCCCAGCCCTCAGTGGAACCTCATTCCTTTAGAGAAGCAAAAAGATTAATAATATCCAACTGCACATTGACTGCATTTTAGGGAAAAAGGTAAATTAATGGGTAGGGTGGGATCTAATTTTCGACGAAACCAGGATAATTAGGATCGAACTTCACTTGGTAAGTTCGTTTGATCATTAAATTATCCTGGTTTCGTCTTCCGAGATTTAATTCAATATGTAGATGTTTAGAGAAATGGCTGCAGGCAATGTTAGTTGCAAAAAAAGACTGAGAATAAAAATAAACAGGGTTTTCAGAAAAAATATCAAAGTGTATTTTTCATTAAAGAAACTAAACCTCAAATAATTATCTTTTATATATTTATTTTCTATACTAACAGTACTGAAGTAGCTTAACAAATTCAAATTACAGTTACTATCTACAACTGGCCTGTTATAGAAATTGGCAAAAACGCTCGAGTCACCTGTCCAGCCGGCACAGCGACGAATCACATCCACCACGCTCACACCAGCACGCAGCGTGGCTGACGTGGAAGCATGCCGCGTGCTGTGTGCACAGAAAATACTAGTGGCAATGCCACTAGCCTCTAGGGTCTGCTTTATCCATCGACCAATTGTCGCTGATGAAGCGGCTCTATGAGGCTTCTTGTGTGTAAGAAAGAGCTTTGTCTCGTTTGCAGGTCTTAAGGACGTAGTCATCGAGATGTAATCGGTCAAGGTGGCTGTTGGACAGATGCTTGGCTTCTCCGTAAAAACGGAAGGTCGAGAACCGGTTGGGCACGACCTATACCTACACCTGAAGTAATAATCAGATCAGTAGATCACTAATGGTTATTACAATTCTATTATTATATGTTTTGATATTAGGAACTTTAATAAGAGACAGTGTCTGAGTTCTTTGCCCAGTGGCTAAGCCTATTAAGACACAACATTTTTTACTTAAATTATCTAAAGGTAAAGAAAGATTTGGATAATGATTTGATAGAAAATCCAAAGCCATACCGGGATTCCAAGTTACTATTACTAGATAGCGAGGGAAAACTGGGTTAATTATAAAAGCATCTTTAAAAAACCTTTTGAGAATTGGATCTTGACCTATGTTATTTTAGAAATAAGAGATATTGCTGAACGATGATTGTTTGATGTACCATAGGATGCGAGAGACTATAAACAAGTACTTAAAAATCTAAAAAGAATTAATTTGAAAATCAAAAACATCTATTTGATTATTTTTGCAATATTCCCACCATTTAAGAAGGCTACACTCGTACTGAGCCTTAGTGCTAGTTGCTATAGATGAAACCATAACATCTACAGCTGAGTTCGGTACACCTTGCGCGAGGAACGCTTGCCGGATAACACACTCGCCACCAGCGAAAGATGGCGGTGTAGCGGGCGTGTTTCCCTAAAATTAGAACAGAGAAGATCTTAGTTAGGGGAAATGTTATGGTTTCATTTATGACACAAACATCGATACAGAGGGTTCCACGGTTGAGAGTGCCAGTCTGGGACAATAAGTATAGCTGTGGCACCGTCGTTAACGACCTTGTTTAATGTTCTAAGAATTAGGAAATTGGTGGGAATGAATAAAGAAAAAGGCAGACCAGTCCAGCGTAAAGGCATCTACATTGAAGGCATAAGGATCTGGTCTCCAAGAAACGTATTTAGTGCACTTGGTGTTAATACGTTAGGCAAAAGATCGATGTTAGGCTTTCCAAATCGATTGATTATTCTTGAATAGGCTTCGTTGGAGAGTGCCCATTCCAAAGCCCATTCTGTGTCGATATTGACATTTCTAGATTCATAATCTGTCTCAGTGTTATGAATGACACGACCTAATAAAAGAGGCGTAAATAAGAATTTGTCTGGCCTCACACCACTACTGCCAAAATATCTTTAGAGATTTTAGTCAAATGGGGAAACTGAACCTCAAATTATATTTACGTAAGCAATGGCGGTGGTGTTATCAATTCGACACAGAATTTCACAATTTCTATAATCGCTGGCAAAAGATCTTAGTCCGAACAAGACTGCCAATAATTCCAAATGATTTATGTGACGATTACGTTCTTCAGACGTCCAATGACCGCCGGTCATATTAGCGTCATAATTTTCACCGTTATTTAAAGTTCTAAATACTTGGCTCTTTCAAAAGTTTTGGTATACATCTAGCTGTATGCCACAGCTGGACATGCAGCGGTGAGGTTTCCTAAGAAACGTGTAAAATCGCGAATCAAAATTGTTTTTGAATTTGCAATAAATTGAACCCATTCTAAAATATTTTTTCTCTTTTTGAGGGTAGTTCTAATGTCATATTTTCGGAATTTAAAATGAATCTTAAAAATGTGCATTGTTTACTGGGAATTAAATTGCATTTTTTGTAATTAATCACAAAACCTAGTTTTGTGAGAATTTCAACAGTGTCATTGACATTTTTCAGGCATTCATCATGTGCTTCCTATACGATACACAAAATATCATCAAGATAATTGACTGACAATTATCCTTTAGATCTTAAAAAAGAAATAACCGTTTGTATTATTTTCGTTAAAATATTCGGCGGCGCTGAAGACAATTTACAAGGGAGGCGCGTAAACTCATACATACACTTATTAAAAAAAGAATCTTAGATATTTCCTGTGATTTTTGTGTATAGGAGCAAAAATATGCTTCTTTCAGGTCAATGTTAACCATGTAATAATCGTTGTTTAACAGTCTCGTCGCTGTTCTAATATCTTCCATTTTGAAGTGTTCGGAAAAACACAAACTTATTAAGTATTTTTTTTTTTTTAGATTTAAATCTCGATCTACCGTCACTTTTGGGTATTAGGAAGATATCGGAAACATATTGACCTGACTCATGTTTACATCTTTGAATGGCACCAATTTCTAATAGATGAGATCATTCTGACTGAACTTGTGCAAATTCCGTATGTGAAAATACTCGGTTAGGGTATGTATCGGGGCATTGGTAAGGGACTTCAATAAACGGTATCTGATAGACCAAAATGGTATTTAAATATAATTATATCAGACCACGTAACACATAACGGTATTATCAGACCACGCGTCAATAAAATACCGTAAGCGACCAGCATGTTTTACCTACGAGGTTGAAGGCACATGTGAGGCAGCTAATGCTGCATTGTTTGATTGGTCGCTGGAGGAGGTACTCGGGACAAAACTGATGCCGGGAGTGGGCGGCGCTGCACCTGTGGCAGCGGCTGGCGGCGGGCAGGCGGCGCTGCTGGTAGCAAAGCGTATAGGGCTAGTCGAGTCGACGTCTGTAAGCGTAGGGTCTCTGCTGGCCTGCGCCTCTTCTCAACTGATGGACCCGACCACGAGACTGAGGCCCTCGAGTTTAAATTTGTTGATGAAGTACTCTCTTGAATAAGCTGACCTGCCGCCCTTTAATACCACTCGAGTTTTGAACCATTTCACCTAACTTTTCGGCAAATAAGAATTCGTCTCTTTGTCTGTCCTTTAGCGAGTCCACGAACCCTTTATCTATCAAGGGTGTAAACAATGAGCGCCTTGTTTCAGTTTCTGCGTAATGTGAATCAGCGATTATTAGATCCGGCGTCGGATATCATGCTCAAAATGTCTGTTTGTTTTGCATTTTTGGTCAGTAAAAGGGACATTGTTTTCGTAATAGCGCCTAAAGCGATACCAAGCTGATTTTGCTTTGCACAGAAACAGGGACAAGTCTGTTTCGACTCTGCTCAGTGAGCATAGCTCTGATCTCCGCGTTTAGAGTAGGGCCTTGGCCAGAGGAACATTTTAGGAAAAACATACTTTTAAGTATAAGATTACGATCTTCTTTTTTAAAACCCTTTAATAGTAAAGGTTTCAGGCGTAGTAGTGCGATGTCATCGACAATAGGTTCACCCCATTCGACAGCCTCATCTTCCATTATTCCAAGCGCTTTAAGAAGTTCAGGGTCGGGTGCATCCACTGTGGAGCCATCAGAAGTGAAAGCCGAATGTTCGTCGGCCGTATTAGCCGCGGGAGCGATATTAGATGAATCGCTTGGTCCGGAAACCGAATCCTGAACGGGCGGCGGTGGCGGCAGCGGCGGCGGCGGCGGCGTGGGCTCGGGGGAACAATAGGCTCAGTGTGCAATTTGCATTGGCACCACTTGGTCCAGTGGGCCATTCATTTGAGAGAGGCATAGGATCGTAATAATAATATTCCCAATCATCCACACGACCTTGATTGATTGTTAACAACAACAAAAAGTTGCATGAGCAAAGTAAAACGTGGATGTACATATAGTACAAAAAAGGACGTGTTTAAAATAGCTTCAGGTTAATATCTCGTATTAACTCGGAGCAAAATAGCTTCTGGTTAATATCACGTATTAACTCGGAGCAAAATAGCTATTGGCTAATGTCACGCATTAGCTCGAAGCAATTAATGTTTTTCCAAATGCCCATTTTCAGCATACAAAAAAGGAAGGTAGGTATAGATAAAAAAAAAACTAACCTTCATACGGAGTATCACAATATTCCTCGCCGTAATCGTACATCCTTAAAAGTTTGGATTTATATTCTTCCAGCTTTCTTAACCACCTTTCTTCGCGACTTTCTCCCTAGTGGTGGTATTAAGACATTTTTGAAAAAAAACCGTTGCAATTTTAAAAGTTTTGACACACGTGCGGTCTTGGCGTTTGCGCACAAAGGAATGAGGTTCCACTGAGGGCTGGGGTGGTCAGCGTAGTAACTTTTTGTTTTTTCTTTTTCTTTTTTTTTGGCTACGCTAAAATAATGCGTGCGGATTGGCTAGCGTACCGGGGGTACTACATATTGAATTAAATCTCGGAAGACGAAACCAGGATAATTATAATGAGAAAGTATTTTGTAACAATGACAATTTGCAATGTTGATATTTTGTGGCTTCTATCAAATCAAAATGGCGTAATGGTACTAACGCGAACTAGCGTATACTTTTGCCGGTAGTTTCGTTCTGACTTAATGTAACTAGAATGAAAAGAAAACGCTGCAGGTCCATTAATAAACATGAACTACTGCGAATGAAAGCGTATTTTCAGTCGTATTTTGATCAAATAAAGGGGCAGTCAATTTATACATAGCCTAAATTCAGTTTGGTGGGAAATCTGAACTAAATAAAACATTTACAGATACTTATAATAATTATTGTATTTATTCAATGAATTGCACATTTTCAAACAAAAATAGCAGCGAAGTGCACTGTACTCTAAAACTAGTAATACCACTGTATTTACTACTATTGGTGTACAAAGGAATGTAGGAATTAAGCCATATAATAGGAAAAGTAAACATAATTTGCGTTTTGAAATTAAAACACTATGGATCACATAAAATATAAAACTATGTACTAATTAGTATACCCACAGAAGTATCACTATACACTATCGTTTCTAACTAGACACATACTTTACGATTCAAAGTGCGATGCACTATTTTTTTAGATATGGACAGATCTGCCTAGTTAAATGTAAATTATCTAGAACCCTAGCGAATAGAGAAAGGAACCAAAACAGCATTATTCAATTGAAATTCTACATAGAATGCAATTTTCTTCAAGGTATGTTTTTCTAGAAGAACGAAACAAGAAAATAATTGTAGTGTTAGGCCACTATTTCCTGATATTATTTATCTTTAAGACAAAAACCTGTCAACTCTACAGCCATGTTAAATAAATGCACTATGCAACCCAGCTTTTGTTATGTTTTTACTAGGTTTTTAAATCTAAGCACGTTTAGGAAACTTCAAAAATTATGTAGCTACTGGGTTGGGTAGGGTTAAGTTAAATTTCTACAATTCACAAAGAAACATTGAAAATAACACTCAAAATAGCCTTAAAAAATCACGTAACATAACACTTCGAGATCCTTTCTCTACCAGCCGATTCACTAGTTTATTTAGCGCCGAACTTCGCGGCGGCCGGCGGCGGTGGGGGTTGCGCGTAC
Organism: Phthorimaea operculella; assembly: GCA_024500475.1. Classification (NCBI taxonomy): domain Eukaryota; kingdom Metazoa; phylum Arthropoda; class Insecta; order Lepidoptera; family Gelechiidae; genus Phthorimaea; species Phthorimaea operculella. The sequence goes on along the minus strand of JANFCV010000083.1, from coordinate 1,939,401 downwards.
ATGTTGTAGTAGCTGGTGGGGGGAGGCACGCTGAACCCTCCCCCCGCAGCAGCCGCCCCCGCGGCCGCCCCCCCGGCTCCGTACGCGGCTTGCGGGAACGACTGCGTGGCCGCGTAGCCTCCACCGCCTGCCGCTGAGTTACCGTAGCTCTGGAATTAGGAAAACTATTGTTACTTTTACTTCCAAAATTCCATATGCCAAAGTATAGTTCATTCGCAATCATAGTGTCATAAAATGAAATGACCAGCATATAACAGCAAATGAAAGTGGGAGGGCAAATTACGCTGGGCGCAATACTTGGATACTACGAGACCAGCGTAACTTAGCCTCCCGCTTAGGCTGGTCATGACATTATGATTTTGAATGGAATTTAGTAATAATCTATAAGGATTTTATGCACTCACTGTGCTATATTATGCTTGCAAATTAAAATACGAAATTGAAAGAATGTCATGGATCGGCCGGGGCTTGGACCCGGAAATCATTAAATTTTTGGATCCTCTCTATAAATTTACTGTACCCACGAAAGTAAATAACTTTCGTTTTACCAATTCTGAAAAACTGAATCAAAATATTCAGTCAAAGTAACCTACGACTATGAATAAGTAACAAGTACCTCAATCTATTATTAATAATACAAATTATTATAAATACAAAAGTGTACTAAACTAACCTGTGATTGGTTTCCATATCCGCCGCTCTGTCCGCCGCCAAAGCCCCCTCGGCCTCCGCCCCGCCCGCCGCCTCTACCTCTGAAGCCACCACTACAAAACACAATTTCTTAAGCACACAAACATTTTTAAAATGCATATTGGATACTTTGATAAATAAAAATGCTGCATCGCCATTATGTTTAGTATCCTACTACTAGTTTTATTATTTTTAGTATCCTACTACTAGTTTTTAATATAGTACTATGAACAATAAAATATTTCAGGAGAATGCCTTGTTAATCAGGCATTAAAATTTTCGTAACAGTTGCATATTTTGATAAATATTATGTACGTATCAAGCATTACGATAGAGTCAGAGAAGTTAATTATTTATAAATTTATTTTTATACTTTACTGCACATAGAGTAATTACCACCAGAGAGTAAACAGAAACCAAAGTATTACCCGCTGGAGTCTCTGTTGAATCCACCACCACCAGCGGACGAATCTCGGTCACGGAAGCCTCCAATGTCTTGCAAGTCGACCAATGATTTCCGAAATAGACTGTTAACTATTAATCATGAAGTATAGTTACCCGCTGGAGTCTCTGTTGAATCCGCCGCCGCCGGCAGACGAGTCCCGGTCGCGGAATCCGCCTCCACCACCACCGCGGTTGTTGCTGTAGCCTGAGTCAGAATTGTTGTAGCCACCTCCGCTACCGCCGTTGGAATTGTCCCATCTTATAAGAGCTATAGTTACCTTCCAAACGTTGTAAGTATGGCACATACCTCCAGTAAGTCGATGAACGGACTGATGATTTTTGAAATGGACTGTTAACTATTAATGATGAAGTATAGTTACCCGCTAGAGTCTCTGTTGAATCCGCCGCCGGCAGAAGAGTCTCGGTCACGGAAGCCTCCACCTCCTCCACCGCGGTTGTTGCTGTAACCTGAGTCGGAGTTGTTGTATTGTATCCACCTCCGCTACCACCGTTGGAATTGTCCCATCTTATAAGAGCTATAGCTACCTTCCACACGTAAGTATGGCACATACCTCCAGATGATTCCTAAAATGGACTGTTTCAAATATTGTCTATAGTTACCCGCTGGAGTCCCTGTTGAAACCACCACCAGCGGACGAATCTCGGTCGCGGAACCCACCGCCGCCACCACCGCGGTTGTTGCTGTAACCTGAGTCGGAGTTGTTGTAGCCGCCTCCACTACCGCCGTTGGAATTGTCCCATCTTATAAGAGCTATAGCTACTTGCCAAGCGTGATCGATGTGGCAAATACCTCAGAAAGGAAAGTTCACCAGTGGACTGTCTTGCGAGTCGACCAATGACCCAATGATTTCTGAAATTGACTGTTAACTATTAATGGTGAACTATAGTTACCCGCTGGAGTCTCTGTTGAATCCACCACCAGCGGAGGAATCTCGGTCACGGAAACCTCCGCCTCCTCCGCCGCGGTTGTTGCTGTAGCCCGAGTCAGAATTGTTGTAGCCGCCTCCGCTACCGGCATTGGAATTCTCCCATCTTATAAGAGGTATAGTTACCTTCCAAGCACATACTTCCAGATGATTTCTAAAATGGACTGACTTGATAATAAAGGTATAAAGTATTACCCGCTGGAGTCTCGGTTGAATCCACCGCCGCCGGCAGAAGAGTCTCGGTCGCGGAACCCGCCGCCGCCGCCGCGGTTGTTGCTGTAACCTGAGTCGGAGTTGTTGTAGCCACCTCCGCTACCACCATTCGAGTTGTCCCATCGCGATCCTGAAGGACAATATCAGACATCACTACAAAGCAGAAAATGGCTGTATTTTACGCTCTGCCTACCCCGCATGGTATGTAGGCATAATATATCGACGATGTAGTACTATAACCTCCTATCTTCATGTGATTAACATGTGTCGATATATGTATGTAATAATTTTGGACAATAAATATGTATAAACATACAAGTTTTATATTTTATTGGCTACATTGCCGTGTGGTGCCGGCAGAGTAGAATAGCACCACCCCCTCTCTTCCTGTAGGGGTCGTAAGAGGCGACCGAGGGATAAACCCGACCCAAACAGCCAGGGCCAACCGTATGGTGGCGGTTAATCCACCACAAAAGCATTCCCAAGGAGGGTTGACGTCTGGTAGGCGACCGGTCGTAAAATTCAGCCAAATCCTTTTGCAACACAACGAAACGTGTTGCGCCGACACCCAAGTAATTGGGATAAGGGCAGGAAGATGATGATAGGCAAAAACCCTATTCAGTAGTATAATAATACAGACCACTCCTGCCGCCGCTGTCGCCGCCTCCGAACCGGCTTCCCCCCCTCCCTCTTCCCCCGTCGCGTCCCCCGCGTCCGCCGTCGCGCCCCCCTCTGCCACCACCCCGTCGATCGTCGTCTCTGTCACGGTAGCGGCCACGACCTGAAATATAAAACGTAAGTAGAACCAACTGTCAGATTTATAGAGCTGTGAAATCATGGGTACTAAGGTATAAGGACCAGTTGCTAGTATATTTCTGATTACTGTCAAATTAGGCTTGTTAGGACGGCCGAAGTGTAGGAGAAGTATTGAATTTTTTGCAAATAGAATTTCTTTTTCTAGTAGAATAATAACCCCAAAATAGATATAATATACTGGGTGTTACAAAACAACCAATAAAGCTGAAAGGAGGTCAAGGTACTCGTAAAACTGAACAACTTTCTCTATGGAACATGGGTCGAAATATGAATAAAAAATTTGGACCTCCCGTACAGAATTAACTCTATTTGTATGGGAGATTTTATGGGTTGTTTTGTAACACGTTGTACACGCAAAAATGTATCAGTCTATTATTCAGTTGACGTTCTAAAAATATTCATATCTGAAAAAGGTACCAATTTTATAGCAGGAAAGAGTGAAGATTTCTAACTGATGGAGATATATTTCGACCTAATTTTATAGGTTGGTGTGCTATACGGACACTATGTAAAATTACAGCCTAAGTGTATCTTGGCCAAGCGTTAGTGACCAAGATACACGTGCTTTATTCACATGCTAGGAGTAAGCCGCGTCGGCAGTTAAGTCGGAGGTTCTGCCTGCGGTGAAATTTACAAGAGTTCCAAAAAATTACATGGTAAGTAAGTACCTGCATCTACTTCGGTACTGTTCGCGGTAGTCTCTAACGCTGTATTTGCGGTACTTGCGGATGCCTCTGCGGCACTATCGGGGTCTAGTACTGAGGAGTTGAATAACTCCGCCAAGGCTTGCCTGGCAGCCCGGGACGCTGGGTTCTCTGCAAGAAACCACCAGCGCAATCATGAAAAGAATTTGGAAAAATGGAAAAAGAAAATTAAAACTATAGTACCGACCCGATATCAATCAAATGACTTCGAAATGAGTATGAAAGTTAAAGTTTTCCTTATTTTGGGACCACTGGCCTAAAATAATGTTTCAGAATAAATTGGTTCAGACGTAAAATTTGGTAAGTATTCTTAAAAATTCCGAACGAAAACAAAGATCATCCTTTATTTATGTTTATAATATTATTCTTTTTTAGAAGATGAACAAAGCAACTGTCGGTGACTTTGTGACTAACGGTAGAATCCATATAAATACGTGTGATGCCAATCTACTTCGGTACTGTTCGCGGTAGTCTCTAACGCTGTATTTGCGGTACTTGAGGATGCCTCTGTGGCACTATCGGGGTCTAGTACTGAGGAGTTGAATAACTCCGCCAAGGCTTGCCTGGCAGCCCGGGACGCTGGGTTCTCTGCAAGAAACCACCAGCTCAATGTCACAATTTTGAATAAACTGCAAGAAACCACCAGCTTTATCATGAAAAGAATTTGAAAAATAGATAAAAGAAAATTATAAATATAGTACTGACCCGATATCAATCAAATGACTTGAAATATCTACGAATGTTTATTTTTTCATTATTTTGGGACCAATGGTGGGTGACCTTTTCAAATATTTTAAAATATTGTTTCAGAGGTTTTGGATACATATGGCAAACATTCTTAAAAATCCGAACGAAAAAAGTAAGAACATCCTTTTTCTTACTTTTATAAAAATAAGAGGCAAATCTTGGTATAAGATGAACAATGCAACTCAGTCGTTGACGTTGTGACTAACGGTAGAATCCATATAAATACGTGTGATGTCATAGCACTACCCCATTGTCGTTGTCGTGAAAGATGAGTAAAGGAATTAAAGTTCAGTGCAATAGTATGGATGTTCAAATCCTGCCTGCGGTGGAAAGTTTTACAAAACTTCCAAAAATTACAAAAGTACCTGCATCTACTTCGGTACTGTTCGCGGTAGTCTCTAACGCTGTATTTGCGGTACTTGAGGATGCCTCTGCGGCACTATCGGGGTCTAGTACTGAGGAGTTGAATAACTCCGCCAAGGCTTGCCTGGCTGCCCGGGACGCTGGGTTCTCTGCAAGAAACCACCAGCGCAATCATGAAAAGAATTTGGAAAAATGGAAAAAGAAAATTAAAACTATAGTACCGACCCGAATTCAATCAAATAACTTCGAATTTAATACGAAAGTTAAAGTTATCATTATTTTGGGACCACTTATGGGTGACCTTTTCAGCGCAATCAAGAAAATACTTTGGAAAAATGGAAAATAAACTTTCACGGTACTCATGACATGTTAATGTGTCCGTTTTTCAAATACTTTGAAAACAATACAAAAGTATCGACTTAAAGATGCTTTGTATAATTAATTATACAGTTCGAATGATTTTTCCACGAATCCATCATTAAACACCGCCTATACCAAACGTTTTAAGAGTGTTCAGTATACACAAGAAACAAATAGTACCCATACAAAAATATATAAAAAAGAAATAGTATGGAACATTTTAGTATGAAGCCTGGTATACCTACTTATTCCGATGACAAATACTCTTTAGTAAAATGTCGCAAGTGATAAACTTTTTGAGAAAATGAGTGCTAAAAAATATAATCCCTATCAGTATTCGGCAACCCTCAGTACCTTCACCCTGTACACTAAAAACCTGCTAAAATGACGAGTGTTTTGCGCTCTACCTACCTCCCACCTACCTACAAATAATATGAAAAGAAATTGGACTTCCCATACAAAATTGTCGATCGGCTGATTTGAGGTACTATGGGAGGTCCAAATTTTATTTTCATATGTTCCTTGGGGAAAGTTGTTCTTTATCATCAGCCAGTTCTCAGTTTTCGCTATCGGTCACTAGTAAAATTTCACCCTATATTATCGGTATTGACAATGCTTACCATATTTCCCCTTGAAGCCCATCCCGCACTGCGCGAGCTCCAGAAGCTTGGGGTTGACGACCTGGTTGGCCTCTTGCAGCACCGACATTAGATCCTTAGCCTGCAATAGTTGTCAAGTTGAGATTCTGACCAAAATAAAACGTAGTACGTACGAAAGACGAAAAGTAGTCCCATATGGACGCAATTTCTAATAGGAGATAGAAAGGGTAAACTGTTTCAAATGACTAGCATGTTTAAATCCCGGGGTGGACATTCAAGTAGAATTACAGATAAGTATAAACAGACAAACTCGACTCGAAAAAGGCTGAGCGGACGGACACTTTGCTAATTTAAATTATAGCAAATGATCAATCTCTTGTCTTGCATTTTTGTCCAACTTGTTTTTTATACAGAAGTTATAACGTTTGAGTTAATTGACTCGTTAAAAGAATACAAAAATCTAATATCATTAAAAGTAAGTCCTTGGTCCTCAGACCTGTTAACTGCTAATCAAAAAGCTAGAACAAATCAAAAAGTAGTGCTTACCTTTGCTGAGTTGTTAGGCGTGAAGAGCGTGTAGGCAGTGCCGGTGTTCTGCGAGCGGCCGGTACGCCCGATACGATGCACGTAGTCCTCAGAGTTATTCGGATAGTCATAGTTTATCACAAACTTCACGTCCTCCACATCTGTATTTAAATCACCACTCAGTTTCTTGAATATTCAGAGTTGCAGACGAAATTAACAAAGCAGAAGGTTTCAATAGTTATTCAAATCACAAATACGATAAAATAAAGTAAACACATACAAGCTTACTTGAGGGAATAACTCTTGTAGACGTTAAAAAGAAAGGGTGCCAAGTGTGAGCCTTGCAGTAAACCTTCAGTAGTTTGTTAGGAAAACTTTTGCAACTAGATATTAAAAGTAACGTCAACGTTATAAAACATGTGGAAAACACATAGTAAACGGTGTTAAGTACCGAAATAAATAAATTTGCAAGTACTTCACATGCTTTCAGTATGATCTATGTAATCAAAAGCCTTACTAAATTCCATTTCACTAAAAAATGTCGTAACCATTATACGATTTAATTACTTGATCACATTACAATTTCTTTAAAACAAGGTCACACTTTGAAAAATGCAAAGAATTATTCCCCCAAACGGAAACAAGTCGAATATTTACCTGATCATTGACAGGCCGGCGTGAGAAGCTGGAAATAACTGTATTATGCCCTTCAGTGGTTCCGGAGTGTTGTAGGCCAAGAGTGGAACGGTGTGCTGACTTTGGATCTAGTGCCCTTACGTTAATACGGTGAAATTTGTCAGGTTGCGTAGGGCAGGCCCTTTCAAAATCTCTCATGACAGTTAACCAAGCATATATTGCTCTTGTTTGATGGTCTTACTTCCCCACATTAGATTGAAAACACTTAGCGTCCATCAGTTGAACCCAAAATTTTGCCTAATCACACCCTTTACACTTTTGATCGCACTAAAAAATAAAATTTCAAATGTTCAACACATAAAAATCACATTGGCGAAGAAAAGTTTCCAAGGTTTCATGAGTAAGTACCACAATTATTATCCCATTTTGCCAGATACCCTCAAAACTTGTAAGACCATCTTTCTTTAACCCCAGCTTAGAGGCAGCATGCTCTTTCGACTAGTGTGAGCTGACAGATATGTGATGCTGTCATCATCAATGATTCCATACAATTCCATAGAATCGTGTTTTGAAATTATCAATGTTATGGAGTCAGCCACACACCGCCGTCTAGCCCTTAACTCTGCACGCATGCGCCTCTGAAAGGAAAACATTTGAGAATAATGCCAAGTCAGTCATGGAAATTTATCTTGTATGTAGACCGAAGCCAATCATCTCGTGATAGACAAACGTATAAGCTAGGTATTTCAAACATGTACGGTAGTTATTACGGTCAAATTTTCGAAGATATTTCTAGTTTACATCGCGTTGCTACTTAATTTCGATGATACGATCTATCAAGAGACGAAATGGTACTTCACGGTCTTTAAATCTAGTATCTATAGAACCATTGCTAGTATATTTTATATGCTGCGTTCCAATATTCACTTCTTATCAGCATGCATAATATCAATCGAGGCTTAGCTAGAAACCTTGACGATTTGCGAATGCCCTGCTAGCTAGATCAGTCAAGATACGTGAATCAATAGTTGAAGTTGTTTGCATAAAAATGGATGACCTGTCTCAATCCTAAACATTATCATCATCATCATCATCATTTACACACACTGCTGGACATTGCTTCCCACAGCTACTTCTACAGGAGGAGACTTAAGTCGAATCCATTCGATTTTAAATTAGAAATGTTGATAGTGAACGAAAAGAGTAAAACTAAAAGTAGAAAAAACAGAATTTCATCAAAATACATGTAAGAAATTGCGCAGTTCAATAATCGCAATGGACGACGATGCACTTCGTCAATCCAGTTCATACGGACAGATCTTTTCGTGAATACTGGAACAATTATAAAGGTTGCGCTCATACAACCGTCAAATCAGTTAGCAAGGTCATCAAATACCTCCCGTACGCTCCTGACATACCTCTTTGACCTTTAAAACACCCCGGTGGAACAGTGCGAGGTGATTCACTCGATCGAACGCCGTTAAAATACCTCGCAACTGTAGTACATGATCTTCTGTTTGATGCCGTTTGTATTAGATTTATAATAGGCGGGATGTGTCACCACCTTTTGCAACGTCGTTTTAGACGTTTGATCGGTTACATGAACAGGTGGCTCAAACATAAGATAGACAACTTCTGGGCAAGTTACAGTGGCTTTTACTACATACCCTACACATTCAGTTGAAGAAACTTTGAGAGTGTGAATGCGTTTCGTTTTCATGTTTTGCAGCATCATTCAAGCTTATTGTCTAGCCTAATATGTTACAATAAAATAACGATCACATGTTCAAGGCAGCTTGGTGCCAAATCAGTTCCCAACGATTATACATACTCAATTCATAAATAAGTATAAACTTTTTCACATTTATATAACCAACATTATAAATAACACCGGTCCCAGTAAACTCCCTTGCGGCACTCCCTTATTCACTTCGCTGTAGAACTTACCAAGGCCTCTGGCGGCGACGTCAGTGGCGACCAGAATGCCGCCTCGCGCCTGACGGAACTGGCCGAGAACGTAGTCACGGTCCTGCTGGTTTTTGTCGCCGTGGATTGAGAGTGCCCGCCAGCCCGCACGGTTGATTGCCTTTGTTATTTCATCCACCTAGTAATTAAGATTTTTGTGTTGGAAGATGCATCTTTGTTACGGTGAATTGACATAGGAATACAAAGCGGAAATATTTGGATTGATTTTTTACTAGTTTCATTAGTTTAAATTGTCGCCACGCAATGTCTAACTTTCTGACATACGGTGCCATTTCGCTAGCTAAAGATTCGGTCAAAGCGTGTAAACGTATTACACGCCTTGACCGATTTTTTTAAGAGGATATACCACAAAGCTTCGAACTTCAAGTCTTCGCTCGACACTTTGCCATTCACAATTCAAGTTCAGTTGTTAGTGGCAGTTAAATCTTCAACCTTTCAATGAATACTCTTTAAGTCGCGCATCACCTGCTTTAGTAAGAATTGACTTACCTTCCTCTTAGTCTCAGCAAATATGATCGTCTTGGTTTCCTCCTCAGACGAGATCTCTTGAAGCAGCGTGATCAGTTTATCTGCCTTCTCCCATTCCTCACAGATGTCCACAATTTGTAGAATGTTGTGGTTGGCGGCCAGTTGTAGAGATCCAATGTTGATTTGTATGTAGTCGTTGAGAAATTCTTCAGCCAGGTTTTGTACCTCTTTAGGCCAGGTGGCTGACCACATGAGAACCTGACGAAATGGTTTGCATTCGTTAAGTTTTGCATCTCAGGAGGGAGGAAATGGATTAACTTCATCAGGTAACAAATGTGCATAATTGTTAGGAAAACTATAGCATACTTTTCAAGGACCTGCTCATGAAATTGAATAAGTAAAAACCTCTAAGCAAATCACTTATTATTGGAAGAAGAAGAATGACTTTTCACCATTCTGGGTATGTAGTTCAGATTTTGCGCTAGTTTTCCTAACAACACCCTGAAACAGCATCATAGTATTCATTTATGTAGTAAGACATGAGAAGAGTAGCTACTAACCTGTCTGTCAGGCCGGATCTGTTCAATGATTTTCCTAATCTGAGGCTCGAAACCCATGTCCAACATTCTGTCGGCCTCATCAAGCACCAAGTACGTGCAGCGTTTGAGGTTTGTTGTTTCTGAAAATATTCGTAAAAACTTGTACCATAACTTTCCTAAAGCATTACAAAATTCTTATGTTACAAGTATGCTTCGCTGTCTCTAAATGGCGACGCTCTTTGTTCCGCTCTCGTACTTGTTGAAGTGTAAATCTGCCTCAACATCCACCTAGTGTTGGTTTATCAACTTACCCTTTTCCAAGAAGTCAATCAGTCGTCCAGGGGTAGCAATGACGATTTCCACTCCCCTTTCCAGGCACCTTCCTTGGGGCCCTTTAGGCGCCCCTCCGAAGATGCAAGTGTTACGGACCGCGACGTTCTGTCCGAAATCTGTTGCCACCTAAAAGTTTTATGTTTTGATGTAGAGTTGAAGTCATCAAGTTTTATAGATGTGAGCGAAGAGTCGCCGCATTGTCGCACGTGATGCATAGCCTGGTACTGCGCCTTATGTTTATGTTCCAATTATATTCGCCCGCCCATTTTCCGTCTCAAGTTTACTGAAATATTTATGTGCATGTCTGTTCACCACTGGCTGTAATTTTCTAGTAAACTTGCGACGAACACTGCCTCAGCCGGACGGCGGCGGCAGGCGGACGAGTATATTTGGAGCTTTATTTCTCAACCCAGCATAATTTCTTTCTCACAGTGAGTACATGCGTAAGGCGCATGAAAGTCAAATTATGTTGGACATCTTTGAAAACCAGCTGATCCCAATAAACGTCAAGATCACGCGCAACAGTGCGAAAGTTGTATGAGTGAACAAAGGTGATGTGATTGAATACATTTAAACCCAAGTGATATGCTACCACTAGGCCAGGCCTATATGAGTAAAATAAGCGTTATTGAAATAAATCTGTTTGGATTTATTTATGGAAAAGAGTCTAGAGGTAGCATTTGAATTTGAACATCAATAAAACATTGAAAATGTAAATCAAAATTTTGTTACCAGAAACTTGCACTGTTTCGTAGAGATGATGAATTAGTAACATTCAAAAATGTGGAATGTGTAAAATAATTGCACAGAGTAAAGCATAGATTGTAAGCCAAATAGAAGAAACTAACTAAAATAAAGTAAAATAAAACTAACAAAATAGCTAAAACTAAATAAACTAAAAATACCTCCAAGGATACGTTCAGAAACCTGAGCCTATCAAAAATAAATTTCGAATTTTGATAGCTTCGCAACATCAAAAATCCCCAAACGTTTCATTTAGGTTTTCGAACATAGCCTGCCTGTAAAGCTAACTTCTACATATTAGTATTGAAAAGTGAATTTACTATCTTATGCCCGTCCTGGTCAATGGGATCGTCCAGCACCTCTGCGGCAATCCCATTCATTGTAATCAAGGTCTGGTGCGGCACAATGAAAAACAAATATCTTGTAATTTCATATAAAAACAAACAAATCCTGATAAAAACACCTAGTTATTCCATATAAATGAAATCTCCTGAGTAGGTTCATGTATTTGTAGGCTCTTACACCAGACATTTTGATGGTAACAGGCATTAGTAGAAGATCCAGGCAGTCTCATGTCTTCAATAAAATCAAATATTGTCTCCTAGCAAAAAAATATGTAAAAATAAGGTTGTAAGTGAAATATTACCTGCTGAATTTGTTGTGCCAGCTCTCTAGTTGGTGCCAAAACCAGCACAATTGGCCCATCATCCCGCAATAACCTGGGTTGGTTGATAATATGCACAATAGCTGGTAGAATGTAAGCTAAGGTCTTCCCAGACCCAGTCTGAGCAATGCCGACCATGTCGCGCCCAGACAAAGCTATCGGCCAGCCTTGAGCCTGAATTGGAGTCGGATTAGGGAATCCTTGTTTGAGAATCTCCCTCATAGCATAATCAGGGAAACCACCCTCTTCAAAAGTGATGCTAGGCGCGGGAACATCTCGCCCTTTCACTGTGATCTGATTCTGACTCCGATAGGCCTCGACCTCTTGCGGGGTACGCCTCGCGCAGTTAGGATGCGGCACGTAAAAGTTCTTTTGGAACGGCGTGAGCTGGACATTCTCCCAGCGGATTTTGCGGAGATCGCGGCCGGGTTGGTCGTTCTTGAAGTTGCTGCGGAAGTCATCGCGTCCACCGCCGCGGTCGCCGAATCCGCGGCCACCGCGACCGCCGCCATCGCGCCCGCCGCGGCCGCCACCGTCCCTACCGCCGCGTCCGCCGCCAAAGCGACTGCCACCTCTATCAGCCGACCGATCATCCCGACCGCCCCGGGACCCACCGCGGCCGCCTCGCCCGCCTCCACGGCCTCCGCCTCGCCCACCGCCGCGTCTATCGTCATACCTGAATGCATTTATTGGAACTTAGTTTCATTGAAATCGCAGCATCAAAAATGTATGCCACTGCCAACTACTTACATCTTTCTCGGTGAATTTACACAATAAGCACTTTACTTATGAAGTTTAAAACTATCTGTACCGAATTAGTAACTAATTTACGCTTTAGAATATATTATTGAACACAAATTTGCAGCGGAATCACTAGAAATTCAGAAAGCTTCCACTTCAGCAAAATCTTGTCGCCATTTTGAATTTTTGTTTTCTTTTTTGTTGTTTATGGCACGCACTGTCATGAAAACGCAACTTGTCGCATGGTTGAAAGCGCAAGTGTCGTGTGTGAGGGCCCTTATTTAGTTAACGCAGTCATTTAAAAATGGCAACACCATGTAAAGCGCGGAAAATTCAAATTGCTATGCTGCACTAATCTAAAGCTTCGCTAAGTTTTTTAGAACATACTTTGCAGTTTGTAAGTTCTACTCTTTTCAAATAATAATACTATCCGTCTTTTACAAATAGCTTTATCAAAAAGCTTTAAATCGTATAATGAAAATAATTTGATCAATAATGCGATATTGATCAAACAATTACCATAACAAAGTAGTAAGAAACTGACCTACTTCCATTAACTCACCCCAAAAGTTCATAACATAGTCGTCTTTCCCCCAAAATGGACTCTTCCATGTGCTCCATCCCAGTTTTCGAAAAGCCCCACCAGCGCCCCAGCGTCCTAGACTGGACAAGGAACATACAAAAACTGCAGAACGAAGCTAGGCTGCGTCGATTTGATACTTACGAACTACGACAAAGGGCTAACCAGCTGAGAAATGAAACCAATGTTACTACGATTTGGGATAACTATGTTAACAATGAGCTATTGCGGGATAGGTAAGTTTTATTTTATTTCTAGTGGAGTCTGTGAAAGACAGAAATTTCTCGACATTTTATACACATAAACCTTCCTCTTGAATAACTTTAACGCCCAAGGCGCACAGCGTGGGAGACGTGTACATACATACATACATACATAAATCACGCCTTTAGCCCTTGCGGGGTAGGCAGAGCGTCAACAGCCGTAAAAATACGGTCGTTGTCGCCACGTCTGACAAATATTTGAGGGCCGTCTTAGCTATTGTCGTGTATCACTATAGTGACAGGTTGTCAGCCTGTCGCCTAAAATTGCAATACACGTCAAACCCTCGAGTCCCTTAGTCGCCTCTTACGACACCCACAGGAAAGAAATGGGGTGATGCTATTCTAAGCCGGCATCACACAGCATCTAAGCCGGCATCACACAGCATTTCTAAGCCGGCATCACACAGCATGAGAGGTGTGGTATTTTATTATGCTTGTCTTCCTAATAGCCCAAACTAAGTTCCATCGTAAAATTTTTAGTTCATGATTTTTCAACTAGAAACCCTTATCAGCACTCATTTACCACTCTACATTAACTAGACACGACACCAGGGTTCGACTAGTTCGTATACTCGGTGTCCCACACGAACAAAAGAACATCACCATTTGATCTTTTTCATCTTAGAATATTCGAAGTGTCATCGTGGCGAGAGAAGCAGCGTTACACCAGAGAATGCGTACGAGATGAGATCCGCGCTCTGAAGGAGGAGAAACACGCAACCGAGTTACACTTGGAGTCCCTGCAAATTCCTCTTATGGTGTCGAACCAGTGTCTCTCTCAAAGAGACCAGAGAGTCCCTTCTGAATTGACTAGGGATCAGCTTGGAGAAGAACTGAATAAGGTAAGTATGGCATCATCATCTATTTAAAGGTACGTCTAAGGGATGTGTTCTGCCTTCTCCTTGACTTCCCTGTGCGACTTGGCCATTATTTTCTCCTTTATTTGCTCGAAGTAAGCTTTGTCTTCCTCTTCTTCTTCTTCCTTCAATCTTGTTTGCCGATTGATTGATGCCGTCTAAGTGCTAAAGTATAGCAACACCCCAATTTTACACCGAATACTAAAATTGGGTGGGTGTCGTAAAAAGTGACAGGATAAATTCAGCCAAGGAATTGGTCGTAGCAGCGTTCCTTGTAAATGTAACATCTTGCACTGCAATTCGCCTGCCAAGTTTGGTAACTATGGCAATATCTCTCCAATAGGGGTAGGTGTAGGTACAGAGATAGGCATATGTCCAGCAGCGAACTGTTGTGGATCATAAAGTTGATGTTACTTATAAAACCTTTCTTCTTACCCCATCGTATATTCTTCAGGAGCTTCACATAATAGAGAACAGCAAGCGCGTCCTGACCGACGTGTGCCACATGGGCTGGGAGAAGATCAAAGAACTAACAAACGTCTTCTGTCGTCTCGAGCGCGAGATCACTAACAAAGACGAAACTTTGAATCTGGAGTACCATGTCAAAGATCTGGATAGGAACAGCAGTGAGATCTCGTACAAGGTTGATCCTACGAGGATTCCAGCTGAGTAAGTATAGCTACTGAAGAAGGCACTTTGTAGATAACATTCTGTATTGATTTTGAATAAGAGTTCTTGAGTAGAAACTGCGGATCCAGAAAACGTAGTGTTGGCAGTGGATTGCACCCTTAAACTTAAGTAGTAAGATAACCCTTGCAGTATAGCTGGAAATAACTTTTTCAATTAGTCCTGGTGATGGACTAGACTAGATAAGGCCGGTCCAAAACGGCACAACGATGGAACTCAGTAAGCTTCTGAGGAAGACCATCAAGTCGATTCATTCTGACCACGTTCACTTAGTAGTGCATAATCATTACTAGGTAGAAATGATAAGGCACCATGGTTATTAAAAAGCTAAAAAAAATCTCCAGCTCAATGTCAGAACAAGCGTACGTGGACTGCATAGAAAACACGATCAAGATAGCCGAACAGCTGATGTCAGAATCGAAAGCTCTTCGCGAGAACATGTTCAAAGCCAGAGAGACAGCCAGGAATCAGATGCAGGCTCAGAGTCAAGTGGTGGAACTGATCATGAGAAGGAGGATCTACGATATACAACGCGCGAGGAATGAGATGGAATGGCAGAAGTACAAGGTAAAGTTGAATTAGGAGTTCATAGCATTCTGCATGGTGCTATATTAGAATAGCGGTACCCTATTTCTAAAAAATTCAAAATGCGACGATGGGAAGAATTCATTCAGAGTACAGTCATAGTACCCTATGATTGAAATCTTGTAACTATCATCTGCCAAACGAGGTGAGAATGGCAATGGAGAGGACCATGTCTAGCAGTGGAATGTTGAGTCTGTTGTTGCTGATGATATTATTCACAGAATGAACATGAGTTTCCTTGTAACGATATTGACAATAGAATATAAAGAGTTCGATGTTTTTTAGCTGGAACAAAATCTATACAAACTCGATTTAGAGATAGAAGCATTGAGGGCTGCAGTTGCTGACAAAATAAATCCAACGAAATTGGTCGAAACCAGACTTGAGATGAGGACTAGAAGACCAGTCCTTGAAAGAGTCCAGGTGAGTTAAAGTATCTACCACAGAGCAATAGGTACATAAAATATACAAACAGATCAGAATTTGAAAAAATATTGAACATGAGAAAATGGATCAAACCTTTTTGTTGGTTTACTCAGCCCATGAAAGAGTTGAGTAAAGATTTGGGTTATTTAGAAATAAAAAATGTTTATTTCAATGTTAAATTTCCATTACAACTTAGTAACAACTTTAACAGGATAAACCAATGAGAGGTCTTCTAGAAGAATACGAGAGAGTTCACCTCAGCTCCCAGAAACTGGAGAATAAACTTGAAGAAGCTTTGTAAGTATTGAAGAGATTACTGTGTAGCTTTTGATTTTATGAACCCTTAAGAATTTCTGTTTATTATTGTTTTGTAGTATTTTCGAGTCAGAAATAATTTATTACTCTGTAATTCAAAGAACCTTACAAACAACAACCAAGCACAATGTTGAATATTTAGGAAATAATTTCATGAACAACAGAGGTGGAGTTCCTCAGGGCAGAACATTAAAACCAAGACTATTCCCAATGTATAAAAAAAATGTAACTTAAATATTTGCAGGAGAACCTACCACGGCATGTACAACCATCACCAGAGGGTCACAAAGGACTTGGAATACAAGAACCAAGCTTTGGAGACCGACCGACGACTGATAGAGATCCGCAAACCTTTGCACGGGCCGAACGAGACAGAGTTTAAGAGAAATGTGGGCTACTGCCACATGAGTGACGAGTTGGTTACTGATTAAAAGACAGTAGGGAAGTGATATATGTCTTGCACTGCGCTCGCCAATCCACCTGTCGAGCGTATTATAATTATACCTAATATCCCCCACCAATGAGGGGAGTTAATGGTAATATTGAAAGATATTCAAACAAAAAACAAGTAAAGTAAAAGGGAAATCGATGGAAGAGTCGCTAGTATAAGTTCAATGATTAGAGTTAAATTTTAGAGATAATCTACAAATATTTAAAATTTTACAAATTGACCAATGCAATTTTATGGATATTTTCTTATCTCATCTTGTCATAATTTCAGTTATAAGGTATCTACTGTATGTATTAAACTAGTTACTATTTTTTAAAGTATCTACATACCAATATCAAGTAGCACATATAGGGCACAAAGTAAGTATTGGCTAGCGCAATCCAGAGAGTCGGCTTCGAGCAAACGCGGCTAAACTCACTCAGACATCCACACGCGTCGTTTACGCGCTCTGTGGAACCGTGTCGAACCGGTAATGGTTGAGTGTGAACGGCGCGTTCGGTGCGGGCGGACGGAATGGCGAGTAAAGAAAAATATTTTTGTGATGTGTTTGGGTGTAATAACACCTCACAAAATTGTGCATTGTCATTTTTCAGTTTCCTACGCAATAATGAAAAGTAAGTAGAAACTCTTTTAATTGATAATACTTCAAAACACTAGAAATGGAGGTATTTCTTTTTAAAAATCTCATTTTTCATTCGTAATATGTGCTTTAGCGTTTTAGGTACGTACGTAGAAGTAGGTAGGTTGCGCTTTAGTTTGATTTGGTAGGTTAAATGAGTTTCGGTAGGTACCTACCCACAGTAGATAGATACCTACCTAGTCAGCATTTGAGGTGAAGCGATGAGAACCAAAATACCGATAGCAAAAGGTCCAGGTTATGTCATCTTCATTTCCGACAATCAGGTAGGTACTAGGTACCTACCTATGGTAGTCCAAATGGACTTTTATGATCCTGGATATTCTTTCATTTTTTCGTCACGGCAGCCGGTGACCTTCGAAACTATAGTAGGTATACTTCGAAACTAAAAAAAAATCAGAAAGTACAAGTAGCAACCCTAAAGAGTAGGCATAAGTGATCGAAAGAAGGGGCGAGCTGGCCTTCTGTAAATTCTCTATTTTGTGTATAGGGTTTTCTACCCGGGTACCCGGGTCCGGGTATACCCGGGTATTTCAGACTTTTGATACCCGGGTACAAACGACGTGCGTACCCGGGTACTCGTGAAAGAGATAGATCGACTGATGTAATACAAACAAAAGAGTAAACAGATTAAAGGATTAAGTTATATTTTCAAAAATATTATTTCTTTTAACGAATTGAGTTCATATGTCTAGTTTTCTATACGAATTGACTTTATATTTCTAATTTTTAGGGTTTCGTAGTCTACTAGAAACCCTTATAGTTTCGTCATGTCTGTCTGTCTGTATGCCGCGCCCTCATATTTTCGTCAGTTTTAGAGCTATCGACATGAAATTTGGTGAGAAGATAGATCATCTTAACCCAAATATAGAAATGTTAAGAAAAAAATATTTTAAATGTTTTTTGGATCCCCTCCCATACAAGTGAAAGGAGGGCAAAAATTTTTTTTTCTTCTGTAATATTGAGTAGGGTATCGTTGAATAGGTGTTTTAAAACTAAGGTGAGGTTTCTTTGAAACAAAGTCACTAAAATGTTTCTGTCACGAGATATTTGCTTTTAAAAAGGGCGATTTAGACCCATAATTTGTTCCAGCTGTAACTTCTATAGTATAAACGCTGAAAATTTGAAATAAATATGGAATATAGCTTACAATCTGAAGTTACAATGAAAACTATAACGGATATTGTAGCCTTGAAGATTTCAGAAAAAAATGAGATTTTCTATTTGCGGTTGGTCATCATACTGCTGCTAACAAACCAGCAACAAAATTAAGTTAGTAATACTGAAAAACCTGATATTTAAACGTTGACTACGAAACCCTATTTGTGGGCGTGTCTGACACGCTCTTGGCCGGTTTTTTTTATAGTATATTATTAAGAGAAAATATTTGTATCAATGATATTAATGTTCTGTGTGAGTATTTTTATAGGTTTATAACGAATTTCCTCAAAACCTGCGCATACAATTTCAAGATATTTCACCTTTAGAAAATTAGGTTAATTATTGTGGAAATGCATAGGGTAGATACTTTTTAATACGCCAAAATATCTTTCTCCCACGTAAAAACTATTAGAAGCGAATAGAAACGAAAGTAATGCAATGTGAGACTAATTGAACTATTTATTGTATACCTACCTACAAGGTGGGCCACAAGTAATCACCCCATGTGAATCACCTCCCAGTTTTTTATTAGACATTAAAATCAACTACTCTTTTCGGAAATCAATCTTTCGAAGATGCAGAATTTATGTGATTATGTTTTTAAAAAGACATTAGTCAAATTGCCATTCTACCGTACGTTTTAACTTTAAACATGCTTATTTCCATACATTCTTGACCATGTTTTTTTTTTGTTTGTGTTGGCTTCAGGGACTTAAAAGTTTCATGAATTGTAATTTGTAGTATTGAGCTTTCAAAAATACCATTGGGTGAATTCTGGCGTTGTCAGATCTGGAGATCTGACCAACTGGTTCAAAAACCAAATCCTGTGGATTGGTTTTCACCAACTTGCATCAAATCTGGAGTTGACATCTAACTGCTTTCTTTATTTTTTATTTTACAGCAATTGAGTTCACATCTTCGAAGGATTATTCAGTGATAACAAAACTTATTTTAACATATTAAAAAATAAATGGGGGCCGTTCGAACACAAGAAGGGAGCTTTTCAGAGACCATTTTTGATTTGACTCAAGAGGTGGCAATTTGACCAATGTCTTTTTTAAAAACATAATCACATAAATTCTGAATCTTCAAAAGTTTGATTTCCGAAAACAGAAGTAAATTTTAATGACTAATAAAAAATTGGGAGGCAAATCACATCGGATTACTTCTTTTATTCCAGCCCACTTGAGCCCCACCCTGTATTTTGTTTGTTTTATGTTACTAAATTAGTATCACCTTGAACCTGAATGTTAGGCATTATAATAATTTTAGATAGAATTAACTTTTAACTCTTTGTTTCTCAATTTCCAACCCTTTTTTACTTAAAAAGCTAATACCCGGGTACCCGGGTATACCCGGGTATTTAAAAAAATCGTACCCGATACCCGGGTATCAAAATTGGTCGGGTATTCGAAAACCCTAGCACATAGTATAAAATGAAGTCGCTTTTTGCGTTTCTCTGTCGGGGAATCCGCGATAAATCACGCAACGGATTTTGGTGCGTTTTTTTCCACCAGCGATAAGTGTTCAAGTGTAATATAAGGATAATATTCAAATAATAACAAATAATTTATAATAATAAATTTATTGAAATGTAACAAGACAAGCACTGTGCGTGCAAAATGCTATTTCAATAATTGAAATGAGACAAATAACATTTTTTGCATTAAAATTATGTAACTTGGTGTAAACATTTTGTACTCAATAGCTTATTATGAGAGTAACAATAGAATAATTTAAGATAATTTTGAATCATTAAGAGAGTAGTATTTTTGTGTAGCGAGTATAATTGTATTATTATAAAATGTAGGAAAAATACTCTGGTTTTAGTGACATAAGGCGGCCAGAAGTTGGTTAGTAGTTAAAAATATATGTATCATTTGGCATATTATGTACTTATTATTAAAAAATAGTATTGTACGAGTGTTAAAATTGAATCTTAATCTTAACTAAATGCGACACTTCTTAGTCATTAAATGCATTATTTAATTAAAATACTTGTTGCCTTAATTAATTATTGACGGATATGTTTTTCGATGATACAACAACAAATTATGCTTGAAAAAGGCCGCCCAATGCGCAACAATTATTATACAAAGTATATGGTTTCATTTAATTAAGTACAAATTTAAGGGGTGTGTTCTACTCACAAAACTGAACAACTTTTATTAGAAACTTTTCTTCAAAAACTATGAAACTTCCAAAAACGTTAAAAAGTGTGTCACTTAGTATGGGACTTTTTTTTTCGTATGTCGAAAAAAAGTTTCTAGTAAAAGTCGTTTAGTTTTGTGATTACCCTTAAAATATTTGTATTTAATTAAATGTAACTATAATATGCACTGCGAGAATGTGCAACGTACATTGGCGAAACAGAATCTTACAATGGCGATATTTTGTTGCACATTAAAACTGTGCACAATATTTGTCGTGCAAAAGGCTAGCTCCAAGAATAAACAAAATAATCGCTTTGGCATCATAAATTGTACCGAAACTACAATTAAACATAATTATGCTTACTTTTAACAAAACGCCTAATACACTTCCCATCACAAAAATCGAAACACCTCGGTTTTTCTTGTTTTTGGCCGAATTAAACACCAAAAAGTATTGTTTGCATTAAAAAAATTATATGACTGTGTAGCTGGCAGTTTCGTCTTTTCAGTGTGTATAAAAAAATTCAAAATTCAAAATTGGAACCCCACCTGTTTGTTCTGTAAATGAGATGAATGACTGAGACACGTTTACAGTTTGCTTGCAGTTTGCGCCTTTTAACGATTCATAACGTTTTCAACATTAAAATTTAGAGCTTTTCTTTGCTTATCTTAAAACTTTTGTTTTTTTAATTGTTTACTGTGATTTTGGATCGCCTGAAAAAAGTTAGATTTTATCTGAATCATGGGTATTTTGCCCGTAGAAGCCGCCCAAGTGGTGACATTGCCAAATTTTGGACTTGATCATCGTTTTGTGGCTGAATGTTTGCATTTAAGCCTCACCTCTGTTCATAAAGCTTACAAACGCTATCAGAAGACTGGTCTGTTTACGCGACGTTCAGAATCTGTCGGAAATCGGGTCAGTTCCTACCGACATGATCGAATTAATGGTATGAGTTCTTTGCAAAATCGATGCCTTAGCGCTTTTCAACTGCGGCAAATGCTATCAAATGTACTAAAAGTGGCTGAAAGTGGCTCTACAATCAGAAGGAGGTTAAAAGAACGTAGACTGGTACCGCAATAGCCAGGAAACGGGCCCAAATCAACTGCAGACACGAAGACAAAATCTGTCATGCCGTCGGCGCTGATTCCTTCCCAAACCGTTCACGAACTGTCACCATAACTGACCTTTTTATCAATGCAGCATTGTGTGAAGCATTTTTAATCCCTTCTGTAAACCATAGTGCTTCCGTGGTTACCATTCAGCGTAATGCTACACTCAGCAGTAAAGAGGAATTTGATCCACTGGGTATACGACCAGTTTAGGTGCTCACTTGCAAAGTTAAGGAGCGCTATTTAATTGTCTGCAGTTGATTTGGGCCCGTTTCCTGGCTATTGCGGTACCAGTCTACGTTCATTTAACCTGCTTCTGATTGTAGAGCCACTTTCAGCCACCTTTTGTACATTTGATAGTTTTTGCCGCAGTTGAAAAGCGCTAAGGCATCGATTTTGCAAAGAACTCATACCATTAATTCGATCATGTCGGTCAGAACTGACCCGATTTCCGACAGATTCTGAACGTCGCGTAAACAGACCAGTCTTCTGATAGCGTTTGTAAGCTTTATAAACAGAGGTGAGGCTTAAATGCAAACATTCAGCCACAAAACGATGATCAAGTCCAAAATTTGGCAATGTCACCACTTGGGCGGCTTCTACGGGCAAAATACCCATGATTCAGATAAAAACTAACTTTTTTCAGGCGATCCAAAGTCACAGTAAACAATTAAAAAAACAAAAGTTTTAAGATAAGATAAGACAAGCTCTAAATTTCAATGTTGAAAATGTTATGAATCGTTAAAAGGCGCAAACTGCAAACGTGTCTCAGTCATTCATCTCATTTACAGAACAAACAGGTGGGGTTCCAATTTTGAATTTTGAATTTTTTTATACACACTGAAAAGACGAAACTGCCAGCTACACAGTCATATAATTTTTTTAATGCAAACAATACTTTTTGGTGTTTAATTCGGCCAAAAACAAGAAAAACCGAGGTGTTTCGATTTTTGTGATGGGAAGTGTATTTGACACAAAAGTGGACACAACATTTAAAAAAATCATAAGTTTAAAAAATATTTGTGACTTAAAATAATATTCAATAATAATCATTAAAAAAAGAATACCATAAAATTGGCATGTGTTGGCGTGTATAATTTTCGTATCTTGATAATTAAAAATATAAATAATAATACATAAAGTAAAAATGCTAAAAAAATGATTCCTGAATGCCTCTTTTTGTAGTTTAACTTTAGTCATAAGGTAAATAAACTGAATACATTCTATGTGTTGTAACCAGGTTCAAAAAAGAAAAGGATTAGAAATGGCGGCCGAACGTTCTTACTAGCACTAATGTTTACATATGCACCAGATATTCATGCTTTTCCCCTCCCATTTAAAAAAACACCGCCTTTTATAATCTCCCTCTTTTAAGAACCAGGTT
Source organism: Phthorimaea operculella (assembly GCA_024500475.1). Classification (NCBI taxonomy): domain Eukaryota; kingdom Metazoa; phylum Arthropoda; class Insecta; order Lepidoptera; family Gelechiidae; genus Phthorimaea; species Phthorimaea operculella. The sequence goes on along the minus strand of JANFCV010000083.1, from coordinate 1,916,273 downwards.
AAATATTTATATAAAAAACACTATATCATGGAACTATGTCTCCAGCTCGAGTTTTTCCAAACAAAATTCGAAACAATAGACAAAACATCGATATACATTGCAGAGTCATTCATTGAAGAAATATGAATGGTCGCGCCGCAGTGTATATCTATGTTTTTTGTTTTCTTTGGGTAACACAAGCAGGACATACCCCTCAACCATACAAAGAGCAAAGCTTACCGTCTCACGAAACCGGCAGCAATTCTGGCCTAGGACCAACCTTCTCATACGCCTCATCCAACAACTCACATATCGACTTGATACTCTCATCGTTCAGCTTTCTATTCGACGCCAAACGAATCGAAGGCTCCGGGCAGGAGTGCTCCAAGTCTCTCAAATAAGCAGCCACCGTCATAGCGATGCCCTTTTCCAAGCAATAATTGGTGATGTTCTTCAGATAGCTGTGTTTGAGGCGGTCGGTCAGGTCGTCCTTTTTGAGGTAGATGTGTTTGACGGGCGAGATTTCGTCGCCGCGGAATTTGTAGTATTTCAGCTGGGAGAGGGCTCTGGAAGGAGAATTGAAACTTGTTAACAGAATTCAATTCAATTCAATTCATTTATTAAATACGACACATATGGCTTACAGTTTAAAAACCAGTCGCACACAATGCTGAGTCAATAAGTGATTATACAGTAGAAAATAATAACATTATGAGTTGAGATATAAGTATAGAAGTGTTTTGTTTTTTTTTTCGACTGCCTCAGGTGGGTTAGGTTTTTCGAAAGTTAGGTATGTAGAATATAAATAAGAATAGACAAGAAATTCGTTTTTCACGGGCTACAGCCCAAACGGCTGAGCGGATCTTGACATGTGAGGTGTCGTTAGATTAGTCTCAGCAGCGCGAATGACACTATATTAAAAATTCATATTATAAATTCAGGATGACGGATATTTATCGCAAAACACAACTTTGAAACTATCACAGTCGGGTTTTTACTTTTTAATACATCTACTCTACTTGTTTCATGTGCATTCAATGGAATCACATTTTCAAGTGATTTAATTCTCAGAGACTTCTAGTTTTCTTACAAAGTACTTGATTTACCTGGTAACAATTGAACAGGAAGTTTAACAAAACAGGTAAAACAAAGTGCATGAAACATGCAGATTTTTTTAAACATCAAAGAAGGAAAAAAGACAAATAATTTTGCACATGTCATGATCAAAGCAATGAGTCATTTAATACGTAGTTTATTGATGTTATAAATTTCTTGTCTCTTGTTATTTTGTCCAGGTATAGATAAGTAGCTATACTAAGTAGCTATGCTAATACCTTCCTGATAAATTAAAAATAAGAAAATTGAAAAATTCATCAGCTACCGCCAGAACTTGAACCTGGGGAATCGCCCCACTGCTCTGCCACCTGAACTACGGGTGCCTGTCTGACCCTGATGATTTTTAGGGTTTCGTAGTCTACTAGAAACCCTTATAGTTTCGTCATGTCTGTCTGTCTGTCTGTCTGTATGCCGCGCCCTCATATCTTCGTCAGTTTTAGAGCTATCGACATGAAATTTGGTGAGAAGATAGATCGTGTTGACCCAAATATAGAAATGTTAAGAAAAAAATATTTTAAATATTTTTTGGACCCCCTCCCATACAAGTGAAAGGGGGGCAAAAAAATTTTTTTTCTTCTGTTATATTGAGTAGGGTATCGTTGAATAGGTCTTTTAAAACTAAGGTGAGGTTTCTTTGAAACAAAGTCACTAAAATGTTTCTGTCACGAGACATTTGCTTTTAAAAAGGGCGTTTTTGACCCATAATTTGTTCCAGCTGTAACTTCTAAAGTATAAACGCTAAAAATTTGAAATAAATATGGAATATAGCTTACAATCTGAAGTAACAATGAAAACTATAACGGATGTCGTACCCTTAAAGGTTTCAGAAAAAAATGAGTTTTTCTATTTGCGGTTGGTCATCATACAGCTGCTAACAAACCAGCAACAAAATTAAGTTTGTAATGCTGAAAAACCTGATATTTAAACGTTGACTACGAAACCCTATTTGTGTGCGTGTCTGACACGCTCTTGGCCGGTTTTTTCAACCTTATGATGCCCTTCTCGAAGCAACGATTTAAGCGTCATCTAGTAGAAGTTTTACTTTTAGTTTAGTTTACAACTAAATACTTAATTTACAATTTTCGGTACAACCCTTGCACCCAGTATACTCACTTGTTAAGTTTCTTAGAGACAACTTCTAATTCGCTGATGTATTCGGGTTTCTGCTCCAAGATGTCGAGCGCTGATATCGCGGCTTGCGTCAGCATGCTGCAGCAGTGGCGGTAGTGACGGACTGAAGCAGTGCCCTGATACCAACCAACCAACTATAACAGCCACAACAGTCCACTGCTGGACATGGGCCTCCCCCTATGGGGGGTCTTGCCATACTCACCACGCTTGGCAGGCGGATTGGCGAGCGCAGTGCATGATGTTGCATTGACAGGGAATGCTGCTGCCCATTGCCTGGATAAGTATCCCTTAGTCGCTTTTTACGACACCCACGGGTAGAATTGGGGTGATGCTATTCTAAGCCGGCATCACACGGCAAATGTTGGCATGCTCTGATAAAAGCCACTATAAATGGTTATAAGTACTCACTTGTTAAGTTTCTTGGAGACAACCTCTAGTTCGCTGATGTACTCGGGTTTCTGCTCCAAAATGTCGAGCGCTGAGATCGCGGCTTGCGTCAGCAATGGCGGTAGCGATGCGCTGAAGCAATGCCCTGATACCAACCAACCAACCATAACAGTCCACTGCTGGACATGGGCCTCCCCCTATCGGGGGGTCTTGCCATACTCACCACGCTTGGCAGGCGGATTGGCGAGTGCAGTGCATGATGTTGCATTGACAGGGAACGCTGCTGCCCATTGCCTGGATAATATCCCTTAGTCGCTTTTTACGACACCCACGGGTAGAATTGGGGTGATGCTATTCTAAGCCGGCATCACACGGCAAATGTTGGCATGCCCTGATGCCACTATAAATGGTTATAATAAGTACTCACTTGTTAAGTTTCTTAGAGACAACCTCTAGTTCGCTGATGTACTCGGGTTTCTGCTCCAAGATGTCGAGCGCTGAGATCGCGGCTTGCGTCAGTAGCGGCGGTAGTGACGCGCTGAAGCAGTACCCTGGAAAACACAAATCAATCAGAAACGTTACCCGGAACCGTTATCAGTGTATTGATTTCCTAAGTAACATAGTCAAACAATTTATCCCACAAGAAAACGGGTGAAAACAAACAATACCCACTAACCATAGTAAAACATATTGTTCGGAAAAGTAGGTAAAGCAGTATATTTGTATCTTTCTTTCTTTTTCGTGTGGGACACCGAGTCGTTCAACGACACGATGAACCCTGGTGTCAGAGTTTTTCAACCGCCTACTGCAAGTAGCAGACCTCTGACATGGTTGTGTAACGACCGCCATCATAGATAGCAACCGGGACCGACGGCTTAACGTGCCCATCCGAAGCACGGAACCATCTTACTTGCGGACAATCAGGTGGTTCAGCCTGCAATGTCCTAACCAGACTGGGAACAAATTCACAAAGTGATAAATATCAACTTTGTGAGTGACCCCACCGGGAATTGAACCCGGAACCTTTGCGTGGCAGGCAGGCATACTAACCACTGCGCCACATCGGCGCATATTTGTATCAATGAATGTCAAAGAATAAGCGTACAAACATACATCCTGCAATTTTGTAGGAGTTTTACACATACCCAGTCCAGAAAGTCGATTGTGCTCCACGATAAACTCGGTGCCGGCACAAAATCCACCGACTGACGCAAACGAGTGCTCCAGAGAACCGACTATCAGGTCGATCTCGCCGCGCGGTATGTCCAAGTGCTCTGTTATGCCGCGACCGTGCTTTCCGATCACCTGCAAACAGTTATTTAGCATAGCATGTAAGTAGGCGCCCCAAAAAAATTTACGTAAGTAGGCGCGTGGGGAAGCCAATAACACATTTATTTAATAAAATAGGACTTTCATGAATGTTAATGTGTAATTTTATTTTTAAACTAACAAAGAAAACTATCTTTTTATTTAAAATAAACAAAAACAAAAGAACAAACACCAAATTCTTAAACTTGCTTTTAAATTTTTGATTTATCAACATAGGTACATTGTAATTATTGTACTCTTTCGTTTCTGCATAAAAACAGGCGCAACTAAGAGTGTGTGATAGCAATATTGCAATAGGATATTCAGAGAAGTACTTAGCTCCAGAAAATAAAAAGTTATAAATATTATTCATTTGAGGCCAATACAAATTTCATGTTTCACTGATTTCTGCTGAATCTTAGTACTCTTTCATTGGCATTGCTCAACATAAAACAAACACACTATATTTGCACCTCTATGGTGTTCTAATTGACTTCAAATGACCACTATTATTACCAAAGTGGGGCAACCAATTATTGCTATAAGTAGGTGCTAAGTACTTATGGAACTTTAACATTATTGCTACTGATTTGTTTGCACAACTATCACTTATTACAATAAAACAATTTTTAATGGATTTAAGTTGTGTGTTATTTTAATTTTGGTTTTGTTGCTAAGTTATTTTACAAGCTTACAAATGCATTGAATTTCATGCAATAAAATTGCGATGATGATAAGGCATTTATCAGAGCAATTAATGTGCTATTGTGATGTAGGCCACACAACTTGTATTCATCAAGTAGGAGGACAAGCTGAATATATAATATTATAATATTTTACTGCTCATAACTCTATGTACAATATCCCATGAGTCTGCCCCATAATATCTAGACATGGGTGTACCAAAAAGGTGTTTTTGAATATTGTTTTTTATTTTGGGACAATGTGTAATTCAGATAATACATACTTCTTTCTTTCTTTTCGTGTGGGACACCGAGTCGTTCAACGACCCGATGAACCCTGGTACAATACATACTAAATCTTGCACAAAGTGGAGTCACTATGGAAAATATCCCAAATATAATATTTAAATTAATAAAAAATTTGAAACTAGATACTGTAAATACTTACACCAATGGTCATGCTCTCATCCAAAATAATCCTCAACTTATATTTCCTAGCAAGTTGAACAATCCTTTTCAATGGGCACATTTCACCGGTATTATAAAATATAGCTTCGGTGACCAGAAAAGCCCGTCTCTTAGGGTTCAGTTCTTTCTTTTTAGCAGCTTGAGAGAGTAATTCTTCAAGATGGTCAGCGTCATTGTGACGGAAGTACCGGATTGTGCTTCTAGCTGCGTCTAAGCCTTTTTGAATGGCAAACCAGACTTTCTCATCTCTGCAAAATAAAAGGATTGATTTTTGTATTAAAGTTGGGGAAGGAAATATAAGAAGTAAAATAGGTGTAGATGTACCATGGGAACTTCATAATGAAATAGTTTTAAGAGGTAAATATTTATTTATTAAGTGATTTACTGTGATTGATTACTCAGAATAGTGAGGAAATCCCTTACATTTCAATGGGTTTTACTTGTATACCTTTCAATAATAGATTTATCAGAAAGAAAATGCAATTAATCATTTTATTATTTGATTGGATTCAGGCATAAAAAATGCCATTGCTTGATAATTTTCGTACCTGTAAAGTTTTTTTTAAACATAATACAAAACATTGATATACACTGCGGCATGACCATTCACATTTCTATACAACTGCCCAAATGTATTTCGATGTTTTGTGTTTTGTTTTGCTTGTTTTTGTAAAACATTTGAACAGCACTCACGGCTTTACATTGGAACAAACAAGAATAGTAATGGGTGCTTACACAAAAATAATATCATTCTTTTTGGCATACGCTGGTATGGCACTGGCTATAGTTGAGAATCCATAAGAATAAACACAAGTCTCATCCACCTCTAAAAACTTGGCCAAACGTTCTTCGAGCTCTAAATGCACGTCTATCGTCCCATAGAAGCCTCTAGGCCCGCAGGAGCCCACTCCGTACTTGCTGATAGCTTCCAAAGCCTTTTCCATTATAGATTCCTCCTTGTCCATGTTAAGGAAGCTTGTAGCTCCAACGTTTAACACATTCTCGTCAATTTTACCCATCAGCGGGGGCTCCTCAACCTTCACTTCATGCTCAATGAGTGGCAAGGGTTTCCAATGTACATCTTTTCCGTTGCACTCTGTATGGTCACGTTTCTTCGACTTCTTCCTTGTATATAAGAAATAAGTAGTCAGCACTACTTGAAGAGCGATGACTAATGTCCACCAGCTAGCCTGCAACGAATTTTCAAGGATAAAATCATGATAAAACACAAAATTTCTCCATCAAAAATAATGAGAATGAAAAGTAGTCGGAAATTACCATGTCGTAAATATCTACTAAAATCATTGTGAGGCAGTCAAGTTATCTTTGTATGATTGTGTTAGAGTAAAAAAATGAGTGATAAATATGCAATAAAATGATAAAAAACACAAAAACGTAAACTCGTGCCGACGACTGATTGTTGTTGTTTTAAAAATTCATCCATCAGGATAGGCAATGGTACTAGCCATACAGCCTAGTCTTTTATTAGTTCTTTCTGTTATCTTTTCAAAAATAAGGCATTAAATGTCAATTCTTCTATAGTTCATTTCTTATTTCCAATAAAAACAAGGCAAAAATGCCATTTCTTCTATATATTCTTGTGTAATTTTCAGGTTCATAAAATTCCATGTCCGGGTTAAATCCATGTCAAAGCTCTCCAACCGTGGAGTTAATAAAGTCAAATATTGGATTAAAAGTGGCAGGGTTCGATAGAAGTTCTTGAAGCGATGGCGGGATACTGTCTTTGTAAATATCTTGCAGCTTGTCAATTAATAAAATTCGGTTAATATTTAAAGAGGTACAGTTTAAAAATTTATGTTCAATCGTTTGATTTTCTTTTAGATAGCTTTCTGTACATAAAGGTGAGTTAATAATTTTCATGCGGTGTAGATGTGCTTGTAATTTACAATGACAAAATCGTAACCTGCATATTTGTGTGAAGAATCTTCTTTTATAAAGGTATTATTCTTAGCGAACCAGGGTTTCTCTCCAAGATTCTTATTGATTGCAGCATACCATGCACCTTTTTCTTGTATTATAATTTGATGTTGATTTATCCAGCTTTGTCTAATTTCCTCTTGAATCAATGGGATTAAATCTCTCCATGGAACTGACATTCTTCTGGGTTGTCCAATTAAGCTATTGTTTATTGTTCTGGCAAGGTAGTCAGCTGTTTCATTACCTGACACACCTTTATGTGCTGGAGACCATAAAAATTCAATTGAAACATTGGCGTTGTATAGTGTTTGCCACAGCTGTTTAATTTTATAAATAATATAATTTGTACTCAGAGTGTTATTCTTTAAAGCTGATAAAACTGACATACTGTCACTAATAATAAGCCATTTAGGAAAGAGTGATTTAAATTGTTTATATATTCTAAAGCGGCTAGAATTGCTGCAGCTTCTGCCGTAAATATACTGCAGGTTTTGGTAGTTTATATCCATTTCCTGTCTTCAAGGCACTGTGATAGTATGCAAGAGAGACACCAGTATCAGTTTTCGAGCCATCAGTGTAAATATGCTGGTATTGTGGCCATAATGATAGTTTCTCATATAGCTCTTCTCTAGTTCTAATGGAGTTATCTATAACTATATTCATATTGCAAAATTTGCTTTCAAAAGCTCCTTCGTAACATGCCAACTTGTCAGATTTGTGAATGTTATGCCTTTCATTATAAACTTTTATTTCAGAATAATCAAGCAGAATAAAGGGGAATTTAATTGAAGTAGATGCAGAGGCCAAAGTTTGATTTTCAGCGATTTTCTCTAATAAGGAATGGTGAGTAAAGGAAAATAATTTCAGTAGAAATCTAAATTTGAGATATTTAAATCTTAACATCAATGGAGGTATATTGCATTCAACTTGCATAGAGACAATAGGTGTTGTTTTCATTGCACCTGTTATTAAACGTAAATTTTTATTCTGTAAAGTTTCTAACTTTTAACCAAAATAGGATTGGAAGCATAACAAAGAAAACTATATTCAAAGTGGGAACGCACCACAGACTTATATAACATAAGTAAAACTTTAGGATCAGCCCCATGATGTTCTAGCGAGGGATTTAAGAATATTAAAAGCTCTAGAAGCTCTATCTGACACATAACTTACATGCTTATTCCATGATAAATTTCTAGTAAAAATTACTCCAAGAAATTTTCCTTCATCTTCTACTGGCAATAAGCTACCATCATAATATATATGAGATATTAAAAGTCTAGATCTACTAAAGATCACAACTTTAGTTTCTCTAGACTAACACTTAAATGTAAATAATCAAAGTATGTTTTTAATCTTTCTAATGCTAAATTTAATTTGATTTCTGTTGCTTGCATGTTAGACCCAATACAATATATAGCTAAATCATCAGCAAATTGTAAATTTCTTACTTGGTACCCAGTATACTATTTAATTTATTAATATACAAGATGAACAGCAAAGGACTTAAAATTCCACCTTGACAAACACCTAAATATGACGATTGTGGTCCATATAAATTATTTTTAAACTTGACATATACTTGCCTACCATTTAAAAAGTTGAATATCCAACTAATTAATTTTCCAGGTAAACCTAACAACTGTAACTCCGCAGCAAGCACATGGTGATTAACATTATTGAAGGCTCCAACAATATCAAAGAAGACACAAACAACAAATTTATTAAATGAGAAGGAATGATGAATGTCAAGAAAGAGATTATTCAAACTTTCGATTGCAGAGTGACCACGTCTAAAACCAAACTGATTTGGAGGTAATAACTTATTAGATTCAATAAAAAATTCCAGTCTTTGTTTTAGTATTTGTTCAAAAACTTTACCTATACAGGATGTTAATGCTATAGGTCGATAAGAATTACAATTATCCGCATCTTTACCAGGTTTCAAAACTGGAATTAAACAATCAACCTTCCATTCAGTGGGAATTATGTCATTAGACCAAAGAAAGTTAAATATGTCCAAAATCATTTTTACTTGACAATGAAAGATTTTTAATAACTTATATGGAATATGATCTAAACCAAAAACAGTATCTCTTCTAGAGCTAAGTGCACTAATAAATTCATTTAAAGTAAAAGGTGTAATTAAATAATCATTACCACCAGTGACTGGAGAGTTAACAGTAGTAGTGACAATATTTGGAGAAACGGTTGTGTACTTATTTAAAAATGCTGGTATCCAATCTGTGTTAGAAGACCGTATCACATTACATTCAGAAAAGATTTATTAAACATGCGCATTGTTTTCCATATTACAGACAGAGGTGTTTGCCGGTTAAATGTTTCACACAAAGCCATCCATGAAGCTTTCTTTCCCTTTTAATGGTAAGTTTTTAATAGCTTGTTGTTTTTAAAATAGATATAATTTTCTAATGTTGGGTCATTTTAAATTGAATGTAAGCAGCTTTAGAATTATTTACTGCTAAAGTGCAGGCATTATTCCACCAAGGCAAACATGGTCTTTTCCTACGTGTTAAATTTGGCTGCACTGAATTATTTCTGGTTGTGGGATTAGCCTCAAATGCACAATTTAGTAGTAAAGAGCAGAGATTAGAATAGGATTCCTGGGGTCGTTCAAAGTCAAAGTTAAAAGTAGTTAATTTGTCACTAACTATTTCTTGATATTTTTCCAATCGACATTTGAAAAATTTGGACGGATGTAATTTCCTTGATTTAAATTGGAATTGTTAATTCTATTTACAGAACCAAGGATACTAGTAACAGTGGGAAGATGATAACTCCCATTGGATCATCATGAACTGACCAGCTACAACGTAATGATAATGAGGAAGAAACGAGAGTAAGATCCAATGCATTTGGTTTCCACACGTGTGAACCCACAGTAGTTGCTTGGCCGTCATTAAGGAGGCATAAATTATTATCATCAATCACATCTTGCAAAATTATACCACGCGCATCAGTTGACGTGCAACCCCACGAAGTACTGTGTGCATTGAAATCCCCAGCCATAATAAGAGGCCCCGGTACAGATTTAATCAAACTATCAAGACGGGAATAAGTAAAGTTGGAAGGAGAAGCCAACGTGGGACTATAGAAACTAATTATTGTAATAATTTCATTGTTGAAATGTAACTGAACTGCCAAATTTTGTAATGAGTTATCAGAATGTGTGTTTAACAAATTGTAACGCAAATTATTTTGTATTAATATAGCAACACCATTGTGTTTAGTACCTATATCTAATCTTTCGATGTTAAAACCTTTAATTTTAATTTTTTCCTGGTTTTAACCAGGTTTCAGAAATAAGTGCTACATGAATATTATTATTATATAAAAATAAGTAAAAGCATGTAAATTACTAGACAAACTTTGAGCATTCCATTGAACAATATTTAACTGATCCATAAATTAGAATTTACTTAGTTTTATGGTCTGTGGTTTTATTGATACTGAATGAATCAAGTAAAGCGCTTTTTATACTTTGAGTAGAGATTGGGATGGGATTTTCAGCATCTTTACTAGCGGAAATAATTTTTATAATTGAAGAAATCAGAAGATTCATGAATTGTTCCGATTTAAACAATTGTTGAACTGGGTCTACTTTACTTTTTAGTGGGGAAGTTTTGTTATTAAAAACTTCAGAATACGAGGCCCTGCGCATCTGAACTTTTATCTCCTCTGCTTTTTGAATTTTCACTGGGCATGATTTGGCAATTGCAACATGTTTTCCTTTGCAGTGAACACAGACTGCTTCTTCTGGCCGTTTTACGCAATCTTTATAATTGTGGGAATCACCGCAGATTGAGCACCTCTGGGCGTTTTTACAGAATTTACCAATGTGCCCAAAGCGCAGGCATCGCAGGCATTGGCTCACAGGAGGCGTGTATGGCCTTACTTCGAAATACCAGCTGTTAATATCCACATAATCAGGAAGTACTGCACTAGCGAAAGTTATCGATACCGCTTGTGTTGGTACCAAGCAGGAGTTACCTTCGTCGTCTTTGGAACGTCGCATGAATCGGCGTACAGATACAACATTTCTGCAACTAGAAATTCCATCATATATTTTTTTGTTGCTCATGTATGTTGGAACGTTTGTTATTACCCCTGTCACTTCCGTTAATCTTGCTGGAATAGTCGCCCTCAACTTTAGCTCTTTTTGAGACTTGAGATTATTAAGAGCTGCATTTGCTAACCCTGGTCGCTCAAATATAACCGCTATTTTGTAACGATTGATTCTTTTCAATTGCTTGATACCTTTGTTACTAAGCTTCAATGCGCTTCCCAAGCCCATCAAGTCTCTCTCACATAACGGCGTCTTGTCGTCCGCACTCTCGTAAATTACTATATATTCAAACTCACCGCCATCCTCCGGATACTGACGAATGTAGTTTTCGGTCTTGTATGGCTTGTATTTGTCTACATCGTCGTCGCCCGCATCATCGCTCATAGCGGGTCCTCTTCGCTTACCTCTCCGCCATCGTTTCCTTTACGTTTGCCTTTGCGACCCATGGCTGGGCAGCAAAGCTGTGTTGCTTTTTTATTGCACTATTAGAATATAAGTTACTAGTAATTAAATTTACTAAGAAATTATCAATTTATTCTGCAAAAAGCAATTTTAAAATTTTCTTTGAAAAATTTTCACCCTCTTGATTCAAATTCCCGCCAAAGAATCCGCCGACGACTGAACTCTTTTGACAGAAATGTCAAAAACGAGCATAGTTGTTGTTTTAAAAATTCATCCATCAGGATAGGCAATGGTACTAGCCATACAGCCTAGTCTTTTATTAGTTCTTTCTGTTATCTTTTCAAAAATAAGACATTAAATGCCAATTCTTCTATAGTTAATTTCTTATTTCCAATAAAAACAAGGCAAAAATGCCATTTCTTCTATATATTCTTGTGTAATTTTCAGGTTCATAAAATTCCATGTCCGGGTTAAATCCATGTCAAAGCTCTCCAACCGTGGAGATAATAAAGTCAAATATTGGATTAAAAGTGGCAGGGTTCGATAGAAGTTCTTGAAGCGAAGGCGGGATACTGTCTTTGTAAATATCTTGCAGCTTGTCAATTAATAAAATTCGGTTAATATTTAAAGCAGGACAGTTGAAAAATATATGTTCCAGCGTTTGATTTTCATTTAGAGAGCAATCTGTACATAAAGGTGAGTTAATAATTTTCATGCGGTGTAGATGGGCTTTAAATTTACAATGACCAAATCGTAACCTGCATATTTGTGTGAAGAATCTTCTTTTATAAAGGTATTATTCTTAGCGAACCAGGGTTTCTCTCCCAGATTCTTATTGATTGCAGCATACCATGCACCTTTTTCTTGTATTATAATTTGATGTTGATTTATCCAGCTTTGTCTAATTTCCTCTTGAATCAATGGGATTAAATCTCTCCATGGAAGTGACATTCTTCTGGGTTGTCCAATTAAGCTATTGTTTATTGTTCTGGCAAGGTAGTCAGCTGTTTCATTACCTGACACACCTTTATGTGCTGGAGACCATAAAAATTCAATTGAAACATTGGCGTTGTATAGTGTTTGCCACAGCTGTTTAATTTTATAAATAATATAGTTTGTACTCAGAGTGTTATTCTTTAAAGCTGATAAAACTGACATACTGTCACTAATAATAAGCCATTTAGGGAAAGAGTGATTTAAATTGTTTATATATTCTAAAGCGACTTGAATTGCTGCAGCTTCTGCCGTAAATATACTGCAGGTTTTTGGTAGTTTATATCCATTTCCTGTCTTCAAGGCACTGTGATAGTATGCAAGAGAGACACCAGTATCAGTTTTTGAGCCATCCGTGTAAATATGCTGGTATTGTGGCCATAATGATAGTTTCTCATATAGCTCTTCTCTAGTTCTAATGGAGTTATCTATAACTATATTCATATTGCAAAATTTGCTTTCAAAAGCTCCTTCGTAACATGCCAACTTGTCAGATTTGTGAATGTTATGCCTTTCATTATAAACTTTTATTTCAGAATAATCAAGCAGAATAAAGGGAATTTAATTGAAGTAGATGCAGAGGCCAAAGTTTGATTTTCAGCGATTTTTTCTAATAAGGAATGGTGAGTAAAAGAAAATAATTTCAGTAGAAATCTAAATTTGAGATATTTAAATCTTAACATCAATGGAGGTATATTGCATTCAACTTGCATAGAAACAATAGGTGTTGTTTTCATTGCACCTGTTATTAAACGTAAATTTTTATTCTGTAAAGTTTCTAACTTTTTAACCAAAATAGGATTGGAAGCATAACAAAGAAAACTATATTCAAAGTGGAACGTACCACAGACTTATATAACATAAGTAAAACTTTAGGATCAGCCCCCATGATGTTCTAGCGAGGATTTAAGAATATTAAAAGCTCTAGAAGCTCTATCTGACACATAACTTACATGCTTATTCCATGATAAATTTCTAGTAAAAATTACTCCAAGAAATTTTGCTTCATCTTCTACTGGCAATAAGCTACCATCATAATATATATGAGATATTAAAAGTCTAGATCTACTAAAGATCACAACTTTAGTTTTTTCTAGACTAACACTTAAATGTAAATAATCAAAGTATGTTTTTAATCTTTCTAATGCTAAATTTAATTTGATTTCTGTTGCTTGCATGTTAGACCCAATACAATATATAGCTAAATCATCAGCAAATTGTAAATTTCTTACTTCGGTACCCAGTATACTATTTAATTTATTAATATACAAGATGAACAGCAAAGGACTTAAAATTCCACCTTGACAAACACCTAAATATGACGATTGTGGACCATATAAATTATTTTTAAACTTGACATATACTTGCCTACCATTTAAAAAGTTGAATATCCAACTAATTAATTTTCCAGGTAAACCTAACAACTGTAACTCCGCAGCAAGCACATGGTGATTAACATTATTGAAGGCTCCAACAATATCAAAGAAGACACAAACAACAAATTTATTAAATGAGAAGGAATGATGAATGTCAAGAAAGAGATTATTCAAACTTTCGATTGCAGAGTGACCACGTCTAAAACCAAACTGATTTGGAGGTAATAACTTATTAGATTCAATAAAAAATTCCAGTCTTTGTTTTAGTATTTGTTCAAAACTTTACCTATACAGGATGTTAATGCTATAGGTCGATAAGAATTACAATTATCCGCATCTTTACCAGGTTTCAAAACTGGAATTAAACAATCAACCTTCCATTCAGTGGGAATTATGTCATTAGACCAAAGAAAGTTAAATATGTCCAAAATCAATTTTTTACTTGACAATGAAAGATTTTTTAATAACTTATATGGAATATGATCTAAACCAAAAACAGTATCTCTTCTAGAGCTAAGTGCACTAATAAATTCATTTAAAGTAAAAGGTGTAATTAAATAATCATTACCACCAGTGACTGGAGAGTTAACAGTAGTAGTGACAATATTTGGAGAAACGGTTGTGTACTTATTTAAAAATGCTGGTATCCAATCTGTGTTAGAAGACCGTATCACATTACATTCAGAAAAAGATTTATTAAACATGCGCATTGTTTTCCATATTACAGACAGAGGTGTTTGCCGGTTAAATGTTTCACACAAAGCCATCCATGAAGCTTCTCTTTCCCTTTTAATGGTAAGTTTTTTAATAGCTTGTTGTTTTTTAAAATAGATATAATTTTCTAATGTTGGGTCATTTTTAAATTGAATGTAAGCAGCTTTAGAATTATTTACTGCTAAAGTGCAGGCATTATTCCACCAAGGCAAACATGGTCTTTTCCTACGTGTTAAATTTGGCTGCACTGAATTATTTCTGGTTGTGGGATTAGCCTCAAATGCACAATTTAGTAGTAAAGAGCAGAGATTAGAATAGGATTCCTGGGGTCGTTCAAAGTCAAAGTTAAAAGTAGTTAATTTGTCACTAACTATTGTCGTGACGTCTCACGATTTCCATAGACAAGAAAAACGCTGGCAACACTGAGTACAAACGATTTTCACGAATAGACGTTAAATTTTCTCTTCAATTTAAATCAAATGGAATCGAGCTAAGATTTCGCACAAAGAGTTTCTGTGCAAGTTTCGCGGACTCTTTATGTGTCCAGTTATCTTGAAGTCTTAAGATTTGTGCAGAGTGCAAAGTGATGTGTTCAGAGCAGAGTGGAAAACTCCGGCGGCACATCATATATAAGTTGAGTGTCTAGAATAAGATGTAGATCTATCTATTTGATAATCAGTAATTATACAATTCTTTATTGCATGATAAATGCCATGTATTTGTAGATGCATTTGCGTATGATAGCAAACGCAATATTGTTGTTAGTCCAGCAGATCTAGGAACGGTATTTTGCGGCTTGTTGCTTGTTCTTGTAAATGGGCCCATGAATAGTTGTCTTGGCATCTTGCGCAGGTCGTTAGTTAGGTACTTGATCTTATGAGCAAGCCCCTGAAGGGTTGTGTTATGAAGTCTTATGCCCGAAGTGGCATCGTTATTTGAACTTGTAAACACACACAAAGATGATAAGATTTGGCCTTGTATCGATGATGAGATACAAGGATGATAAGATGTTCGGCCATGGTGTCCGGGAGGTGATACCAAGATGATATGTGGCCAAATGATAATGAGATGTGGCCAAATGATAATGAGATACAAATGATAATGAGATGTGGCCAAATGATAATGAGATGGCCAAATGATAATGAGATGTGGCCAGATGATAATGAGATGTGGCCAGATGATAATGAGATGTGGCCAATTGATAATGAGATGTGGCCAAATGATAATGAGATATGGCCATGGCGTCAAAGGAGTGACATAATGATGATGATATGTGGCCATGGTGTCACACAATGATGATGATATGTGGCCTTGGTGTCAAAGGAGTGACACAATGATGATGATATGTGGCCATGGTGTCAAAGGAGTGACATAATGATGATGATATGTGGCCATGGTGTCACACAATGATGATGATATGTGGCCTTGGTGTCAAAGGAGTGACACAATGATGATGATATGTGGCCATGGTGTCGATGGAGTGATACAATGATGATGATATGTGGACTTGTATCCAAGAAGTGGTACAAGGATGATGAGAAAGCTTCCAGTGGTTGCATAGATTTATATCAATGTCTTCTAAAGAGCAATGAATGTCTGATGTAATAGGTTTGACCAAATGGTTCTTCATGTTAACATGATGTTATGTTAACATTGTGTGCGTGCAAGGTATATTCTGGTATATGGATTTATGACTGGAAATCAGTATATTAGTGTGTTTAATATAACGCTCTGGTTGAAGAGGTTGTACGGCTTATCGTTGTGAACATTGAAGTATAACATTGGTTAACAATTATACATTATATGACACTTGACATTATTCTATGAAACATACTTATAACAGATATAACAGGATTATATGTATTTAGTTAATCTGTGTATGATATGAATTACTCCCATTAAATATTTCCTTTCAGGGACACTGGCTGGGCAACCATGAGACCTTGAACTAGGTTTCATGGTTGCCACAAATCTTCTAGTCAATGGCGAGCAAGGAGGAACAATATGGGCAGCAACAGTAGAACCCAGGCATGAAATCGTGAGTACCATGATTGTATATCATCTCGCGACATGGTGGTGTATGCGTTGGGATATCTATCATGTGCCTGGTTTCTTTAAAATGTTCCTCCTTGCTCCCTGAAATCAAAATATAAAAAGGAAATAAACCTATGTAGGACGGGTCTCATACCGCACCGTTTTGGTTGTTCGATACCTTGTGAGTGAAAAGTTAATGAAATATCTATTCTTTAGAAGTCAATATTGTGGAAACACATACCTACATACCCATAGTGGGGTGGTTGATCATTTTGCCTAATGAATTAATAAATAACAAAACATTCATTTACTTGACAATTATAATTTTACATGAAAAATAAGTTTACATATACGGCTGAACAGAGGTGATGCCCAGTTCATCACAGTTTGTATTGATAACAATTTATTGATACAGTTACTCCTATATAGAAGTGTTCTATAGGAATGTAATTGGTACTTTACATAAAATTTTTAAACACATGAGCGAAGCAGATTACAATGATTCTAATTATCAAGGGATAAAACATCACTTGATTGTTAATTTATTATTTTTCATGAACACAGAATAGGCGCACTTATCCAAGGGTTGAAAAATAGATGGTATTTTGAAGATAAATTTGCAAGAAAGTTGCATACACTGAGTTTAATTAGACAGAAGTACCTGTATCTCTGAAACTTTTTGTGAGTCATACATATGCAGTTATGGAGGTTTCGGTGGCAGGACAAGTGATTGTGCTCATGAACACTCGGTTTCAAACATGTTTCTTGTTGAAAACGACATGGGGCAGTGTTAAGGGTTTGAGTGCCCACAAACGATATGATTATTTGTTGAGTCGAGTACCTACAGTGCCAATGGGCAATAACATGCACTTATTGTCGTTAACACTGAGCTGTTTTTATTCCTAGATACAGGAGAAATATCGGCAGAAGTTGTTAATGTTGTCTTATTATTATCAATAAAGAACTTAATTGTCAAAATTGTATAGAGTTGCCTAGGTATTGGGTATTATGGTACATATGTACTAAGCAAAATTATGGTACATCTGCGATTTTTTAACTCATTAGATCCTTAGCGAATTTATTTCAAAGTCCGCCACGTTTATCATGTATAGTGGCGTTTGACGTTTCAGTCGATAGTTGCAAAACTGTAGGTACCTACTTACGTACCACCCGGTGGGTATGGGTACACAGTCGATATAGTACCTAAGGTACACCTAAGTGATGGGTTTTTGGCGGACGGACAGCTTCTCTAGAAAAGAAATATTTGCTCACGTTAGTTACGTCATTAACGGCTGCCGGGCTGATCAGTATTGGTACAGTACTGTGTTGTACAATTTGCCGGAAGGTTTTGTATTGTTTGTTTTCATCGATGCGTTTAAGTGGAAAATTCATAAATGTGGTTAGTTCGTGGAACTATTTATTTGATTAAACCGGCTGAATACATATTTAAAGGGCGATCAAGAGTAGCCGAAATCCTACAGAAACTAAAGGTTTGTCAACACGACATGGAGCAATGCATGCTTTCAATCAAACAGAAAGAGAGACAGAGACTAGATCGTATCCGAAACCAAACTAAAGTGAAGATATATAATTCTCCGTGAAAAGGCTGAAATGGAAATGAGCAGGTCACATGGCAAGGAACCCACGAAACAAGTGGACATAGATTTAGCGGAGTGGTATTCAAGAGACGGAAAGAGAAACAGGAAAACCATATCTAAGATGGGCAGGTGACATCACAAGGAAAGCAGGTAGCAACTGTATGGGGAAAGCTCAGGACAGAAAGCTTTAGAAGAATCTGCAGCGGGCTTTTGCTAAGGAGGCAGACCAGTAATGAAATAACATAAATAAAATAAATGAAGATATTTGAAATAAAATGCAAATAATGTAATTAAATTAATTTATTGTCATTGAATGTAATTAATGTAAAATTTATCAATAAAGGCTATTATTGTTGCTTCGTTGTAGTTAATTCTATTCATCTTATTATTATGGTAGTCGAAATTAAAGTTTATTTGCGTACATTAATGAAAATCCTATGATACATGGTACATGTATGTAGCACTAGCATGGTTAGGTACATCACTATTCGTAACAGCTGAATTTGACACGAAATGATTTACTTGAGCAATCATAGATGGCGTTGCTATGCACTTTTACGTGACGATTTATTTACTACGACGACTTTGGAAGCAAGTTATGAAACGAAAATTAATGGATAAAAGACATCTTTCAAAGTAAGTTTGTTATTGTACCTTTAGTAAATCACGAAAATTTGGAAGTAAATTGGTACTTTGCAAATTCCAGTCAATTTGAAAGAATTTGAGTACTACTGCGCGAGTCAGTAATACGATTTGAGATGAGATAAATGACCGGATATATGATGGATCTGGTTTTCATGTTTTATATATTCATAATGTTTGTTCCATTTAATGACAAAAAGTACTAGTAAATAACTCTCTTACAGTTACGTTGAATTGATTTCTTTTCAAATAAAACATGAATACGATCACGGTGACAGCTGTTACAGTGTTGCCATGTGAAATAATATTTTCAAATTGGTAGAAAATAATTTACTTGTGAATGATTTTAAAATGTCTGAATCTTCTGTAAGATGATAATGAGACATTGTTAAATTGCGTATTATAGGTGAAATAACTTTATGAGAATATTTCATACAAAACTTTCCATAGAACGATGGAAATAAGAACTATGATTTCAGAGTTTGAAATTTAGCGCGTTATTGGTTAATGAAATATTTTATACCTACCGGATGAAGGATTCCAATGAATTAGTATGACGGGTGATGATAATGACAGTTAATGTCAAGGTTAATTTTTGTAAACTTTAGAAATGTGAAACAATAGTGAAATTGTGTGCTAAAATTGAAAGAGAATGGATAATATTCCATGAAGAATTGCACTAGCAGCAGGTAGATATTTCTGTAAGTTATCTTAACATTTTTTCTAAAGCATTTCACAAGATTTTTGCTTTATGATAAAAGCGGTAATGAAGGACTTAGAGACTGGCTGGCTCTAAGTTTACCCTGAATGTAGACTGTAAAAGAATAGCAGAGAAGCATTTGTGGAATCTTAATTTGTCCAATAGTTGATATTGGGAAGAAAATACTAGAATGTTATATTCAGTATAAAAATTGAGCAAAACAATATGAAAACTTTTAGTTTTGTTTATAAAACAATGAATAACACATCAATAGAGCAAACATGATGTTAAAAGGTTTTGAACATTTGGGCATAGTATAGAATACTTATAAAGTGTGTTAAAATTCAAAGTTTTACACAAAGTCAAAAGTTCTCAAACTTTATGAGCCTGTCACTAGAAACATAAATGTAAACCTAGCATAAGACCTAGCTATTTATTGAATAGATAGCATATTTAGGAAACGTTGTAGGTCTTACATTAAGACATGTTGAAATGAAACTTAAAACCTAAAATTCAAAATAGAATATGTTTGACATTCATACGGTCAGAAAATAATTTTATTATTTAAGTTTGAAACAAATGTCAGAAATAGTAAACGATTATTAACTAACGAATGAAGGATAGTAACTTGTTTATTGATAACTTAGAGCAAATTCGATTTCAAAATTGTTTGTGGCCTGCAGGCAACGATTGAGAAGTGTTGAACGACTTCATCAAATTGATGTGATGATGGTAGCATAGGTCATGAGTAAACTTGGATCTTTAAATAGGCAAGTAAATCGCTGTTGATGAGTACTCAAAGAAAGTAGAGAGTATTACTTAAAGTATTTCTATGAAACAAATTGAAATGATATCTGAATATTTTGGTTTGCTGGAAGAGCAAATGACATTTAAAGCAAATGACTGTCATATTATGATAATTTATGGACAAATGAATATTGCTGAAATAGTAAGAATTGTCATGTCATTTTGGCGAAGATGACATGTTGTGTTTGTTAAAGTACTTGAAGTACAACCATATCCTCTGATCTGTGTAAGAGCCAAGAGTTTTGTGGTTATGATGTATTTCCCTAAAAATGAGTGACTTGGTATGAACAGCTACAATTTGAAACCTCACCATTAGGTGTAGGGAGGCACTTTAATTGGAAATTTGGATTGTTCGTAGGCAATTCAATGACTTGAAATAAAAGATCAATGAAGAAATAGGTATGACATAAACTGAGAAAAATATGTAAATAAATGTTTGGTAATAATAAAAATAATAATTGCTTATCATTTTAGGAAAACAATAGAAGTGAATAGATTATACTATAAGTACATATACTAATTATGAAGTAGTATTGAATGTAGATGAATAAATATCAACATGCGTCTGAAATTTGAAATGAAATGAAATGTTGGTAGGTATCACATGAGAAAAGCTAGAGAGAGAATCTATTATTTTAATAACAAAGTGTGACATAGTATCAATAAGTATATTAAAAATAATAATGAAAGACATTTTAAATGTTCTATTATTCTGTAGGTAATGGTTGAAACTGATATTTTATGTAATATAATTATCCAATATAGTTGTGGTATCAATATGAACCTACTTATGAATGACTACTTTGAGAGTGTTTGAAGCATCTAACAAAATGGATATTTTGAGATATAATGATCATAAGATTACATTGATGATAATATCTAATGACGACTGTTTGGTAATTGATGAAAAGATGACAAGAACAGCAAATACTTCATCGATAAGAGTTGAGCACTAAAATATGAGAAAAGGAAGAAGCATTAGGCATGTAAGATGAAATATAATATTCACATTATTATTTGTCTGAGATATGGACGACATAGTCAATTACGATTATTATTATTATGTAAGCAGTTTTATTGAACCTAAAAATACTATTCTGAATCACATAAGGAAAATGAAACTAGGTATAACAGAAATTATGCTGATTGATACAATCGCTAACTATTTGAGTTTGTACATGCTTTTACATGGTTAATTGTAAGTATGTAATAACACATTGTGTAGACACAAAGAAATGTTGAAGGATTAATATGAACTAAAACCATCATAAGAATTCAGTGGGTATAAAATGAAGTTTACATACTGATAAACTTTATAAGGTACTTTGAAACTTAACATTGATAAACTGTATTAGGTACTTTGAAAATAGAGAGACATGGTGTTTCACAATGGTTTGAAAAAGAAAAATGAGACATGCGTCTGTTAGTAAGATTGACTTTGGATATTGAAGTAAAAGAGACTAAACAAGACTTGTTATTGTCCAACTGGTTGAGTAAAGATAATCGTAATTATTATGTTAAATTGAATACTTTCTTAGTTCTTGCCTCGTGGACAAAGCTTAAACATGTAAGCCAAAGTTGAAAGATAAAATTGATTTCAGAGAGGTTCGATAGCTCATGTATCTGTCAAAGTTCATAAACGGCCAGTAGCACGAAGCTGCAGAAGAGAGTCTGCAATAAAAACGTTACATTTATACCTACGAATTAAAGTTCGTGAACATCGATTATCTGATAGTCAGTAGATACTATTGATAGATTTTTTTCCTAGGTTCGGGTGGATCATCTGTTGCATACAGATGAGGTTCGGTCACAAAATAGAGAATTTACAGAAGGCCAGCTCGCCCCTTCTTTCGATCACTTATGCCTACTCTCTAGGGTTGCTACTTTTACTTTCTGATTTTTTAAATAAAGTTACCTATCGTTTGTAAGTATGAATTAGGTATATGCAATTGATAAACTCCTAAATTACCTGGCCGATATGAAATATTTTTTACCATATGGAAGTACGTGGTACCTACCTGAGTAGAAAGTCAATATTTCTAATATGAAAAAAGTAGGTCCCCACCTAAATCGGTAGATAGGCAATGGGTTTGGGTCACGAGACTAGGTGGTAAGCGAAGCGACACATAGGTAGGCAGGTAGGTAATTAGGTAGTAGGTAGGTAGAGGACCGGCCGGCGGCGATGACCGACACGACAAAGGGTTCCTCACGTCGTTCGTCGGTGTTTACCACGGAAAACAAGTGTAGGTATCTATCTAAAAGAATGGCCAAAAAAAATACCTATCTTGCCGTCACTTGGTTGGAGGGTAGGTATTTTTGAACAGGGAAGGGAGTCAAGCCATCATGAAAGTCAAACGTGCCGCCACTAGTCAGTCGCACACAGATTACCTACCTACTCATGTATTGGCGGGCGAGCGATACGCGCTGGAAACGGTAGGTAGGTAGGTTGGTAGGTACCAATCATGACATGAACAGACGACATAACAAACGCGGGGACGCGCCCGGAAAAAATGCGGGCATGGATGCTGTAGGTATCTGTAGCTGTAAGTTGGTAGGTAGGTAGGTAGGTACCTACCTACCTTAGTTTCGAAGTATACCTACTTACCTACTACAGTTTCGAAGGTCACCAGCTGCCGTGCAAAAAAATGAAAAAATATCCAGGATCGTAATAGTCCATTTGGACGACCATAGGTAGGTACCTACCTGATGATCGGAAATGAAGATAACATAACCTGGACCTTTTGCTATCGGTATTTCGGTACTCATCGCTTCACCTCAAATGCTGAATAGGTAGGTATCTATCTACTGTAGGTAGGTACCTACCTAAACCCATTTAACCTACCAAATCAAACTAAAGCGCAACCTACCTACTTCTACGTACGTACCTTAAACGCTAAAGCACATTAACGAACGAAATTGAACGAAAAATTTGATTTTTATAAAGAAATCCATCCATTTTTAGTGTTTTGAAGTAGGTTCTACTTACTTTTCATTATTGCGTGGGAAACTGAAAAATGACAATGCATAATTTTCTGTAGTGTTATTATACCCAAACACATCACAAAAATATTTTTCTTTACTCGCCATGTTTCCGTCCGCCCGCACCGAACGCGCCGTTCACACTCAACCATTACCGGTTCGACACGGTTCCACAGAGCGCGTAAACGACGCGTGTGGATGTCTGAGTGAGTATCGGCGCGTTTTCTCGAAGCCGACTCTCTGGATTGCGCTAGCCAATACTTACTTTGTGGTTCGGTCGTATAAATATGACTTAAGAGAATGGAAATGAATTATCTAGATTATTTAAAATCATGACGTATTATTGATCATTTAGGGAAGTATACTTTAGAGAGAAGCTATAATATAGGTATTTTCTGAACTTTGAATACCTACTATGCATCAATTAATATTATGATGGATAATAGGAGGGATATGAAGTGTGAATTTGAAAAGTTTTGAAAGTGGTTCAAATTGTAAGAATGTCTCAGAGTTAAAATCAATTCACAAAACTAAATAGCTGAGAGGAAAGATTACCTTCAGTTACATGTTTAAGGATTTAATTATCTTTGTCTGGTCTGAAAATAACTGACTTTCAGCGACATGGCTGAAATTATTCAGTTAACTGTCTAGTTAAATTATAAAAATTTTAAAAGATGACTTGATGTTGAGCTTATACCAAAGAATAATGATGATTTGGTAAAATAGCACTTGTCGAAGGATAATGTTGCTTTGAAGAGGTTACTGATATAAAAAAATATAGTAACCAAAATTTGCAAGTTTGCTTTGAAACTGTATCTGGCAGAGATAGATATAGGTTAGAGAGGTTCCTATAGATTATTACAAATATGAGAAGAGATATTGTATAGAGATACTTGCAAATGGAATATGGATGTTGCAAGTTAGGAATTTTGACCTGGTTGAGGCTCAGGGTTGAGGGTATTAGCATAGTCAACTTCTTCCTAGTGTCGGGAGTGTCGTGACGTCTCACGATTTCCATAGACAAGAAAAACGCTGGCAACACTGAGTACAAACGATTTTCACGAATAGACGTTAAATTTTCTCTTCAATTTAAATCAAATGGAATCGAGCTAAGATTTCGCACAAAGAGTTTCTGTGCAAGTTTCGCGGACTCTTTATGTGTCCAGTTATCTTGAAGTCTTAAGATTTGTGCAGAGTGCAAAGTGATGTGTTCAGAGCAGAGTGGAAAACTCCGGCGGCACATCATATATAAGTTGAGTGTCTAGAATAAGATGTAGATCTATCTATTTGATAATCAGTAATTATACAATTCTTTATTGCATGATAAATGCCATGTATTTGTAGATGCATTTGCGTATGATAGCAAACGCAATATTGTTGTTAGTCCAGCAGATCTAGGAACGGTATTTTGCGGCTTGTTGCTTGTTCTTGTAAATGGGCCCATGAATAGTTGTCTTGGCATCTTGCGCAGGTCGTTAGTTAGGTACTTGATCTTATGAGCAAGCCCCTGAAGGGTTGTGTTATGAAGTCTTATGCCCGAAGTGGCATCGTTATTTGAACTTGTAAACACACACAAAGATGATAAGATTTGGCCTTGTATCGATGATGAGATACAAGGATGATAAGATGTTCGGCCATGGTGTCCGGGAGGTGATACCAAGATGATATGTGGCCAAATGATAATGAGATGTGGCCAAATGATAATGAGATGTGGCCAAATGATAATGAGATGTGGCCAAATGATAATGAGATGTGGCCAGATGATAATGAGATGTGGCCAGATGATAATGAGATGTGGCCAATTGATAATGAGATGTGGCCAAATGATAATGAGATATGGCCATGGCGTCAAAGGAGTGACATAATGATGATGATATGTGGCCATGGTGTCACACAATGATGATGATATGTGGCCTTGGTGTCAAAGGAGTGACACAATGATGATGATATGTGGCCATGGTGTCAAAGGAGTGACATAATGATGATGATATGTGGCCATGGTGTCACACAATGATGATGATATGTGGCCTTGGTGTCAAAGGAGTGACACAATGATGATGATATGTGGCCATGGTGTCAATGGAGTGATACAATGATGATGATATGTGGACTTGTATCCAAGAAGTGGTACAAGGATGATGAGAAAGCTTCCAGTGGTTGCCCCTGTGGGACCAGAGCTTGTGAGAATGTGTGTTTACATAGATTTATATCAATGTCTTCTAAAGAGCAATGAATGTCTGATGTAATAGGTTTGACCAAATGGTTCTTCATGTTAACATGATGTTATGTTAACATTGTGTGCGTGCAAGGTATATTCTGGTATATGGATTTATGACTGGAAATCAGTATATTAGTGTGTTTAATATAACGCTCTGGTTGAAGAGGTTGTACGGCTTATCGTTGTGAACATTGAAGTATAACATTGGTTAACAATTATACATTATATGACACTTGACATTATTCTATGAAACATACTTATAACAGATATAACAGGATTATATGTATTTAGTTAATCTGTGTATGATATGAATTACTCCCATTAAATATTTCCTTTCAGGGACACTGTGGCTTCGGGCAACCATGAGACCTTGAACTAGGTTTCATGGTTGCCACAAATCTTCTAGTCAATGGCGAGCAAGGAGGAACAATATGGGCAGCAACAGTAGAACCCAGGCATGAAATCGTGAGTACCATGATTGTATATCACCTCGCGACAACTATTTCTTGATATTTTTTCCAATCGACATTTGAAAAATTTGGACGGATGTAATTTCCTTGATTTAAATTGGAATTGTTAATTCTATTTACAGAACCAAGGATACTAGTAACAGTGGGAAGATGATAACTCCCCATTGGATCATCATGAACTGACCAGCTACAACGTAATGATAATGAGGAAGAAACGAGAGTAAGATCCAATGCATTTGGTTTCCACACATGTGAACCCACAGTAGTTGCTTGGCCGTCATTAAGGAGGCATAAATTATTATCATCAATCACATCTTGCAAAATTATACCACGCGCATCAGTTGACGTGCAACCCCACGAAGTACTGTGTGCATTGAAATCCCCAGCCATAATAAGAGGCCCCGGTACAGATTTAATCAAACTATCAAGACGGGAATAAGTAAAGTTGGAAGGAGAAGCCAACGTGGGACTATAGAAACTAATTATTGTAATAATTTCATTGTTGAAATGTAACTGAACTGCCAAATTTTGTAATGAGTTATCAGAATGTGTGTTTAACAAATTGTAACGCAAATTATTTTGTATTAATATAGCAACACCATTGTGTTTAGTACCTATATCTAATCTTTCGATGTTAAAACCTTTAATTTTAATTTTTTCCTGGTTTTAACCAGGTTTCAGAAATAAGTGCTACATGAATATTATTATTATATAAAAATAAGTAAAAGCATGTAAATTACTAGACAAACTTTGAGCATTCCATTGAACAATATTTAACTGATCCATAAATTAGAATTTACTTAGTTTTATGGTCTGTGGTTTTATTGATACTGAATGAATCAAGTAAAGCGCTTTTATACTTTGAGTAGAGATTGGGATGGGATTTTCAGCATCTTTACTAGCGGAAATAATTTTTATAATTGAAGAAATCAGAAGATTCATGAATTGTTCCGATTTAAACAATTGTTGAACTGGGTCTACTTTACTTTTTAGTGGGGGAAGTTTTGTTATTAAAAACTTCAGAATACGAGGCCCTGCGCATCTGAACTTTTATCTCCTCTGCTTTTGAATTTTCACTGGGCATGATTTGGCAATTGCAACATGTTTTCCTTTGCAGTGAACACAGACTGCTTCTTCTGGCCGTTTTACGCAATCTTTATAATTGTGAGAATCACCGCAGATTGAGCACCTCTGGGCGTTTTTACAGAATTTACCAATGTGCCCAAAGCGCAGGCACCGCAGGCATTGGCTCACAGGAGGCGTGTATGACCTTACTTCGAAATACCAGCTGTTAATATCCACATAATCAGGAAGTACTGCACTAGCGAAAGTTATCGATACCGCTTGTGTTGGTACCAAGCAGGAGTTACCTTCGTCGTCTTTGGAACGTCGCATGAATCGGCGTACAGATACAACATTTCTGCAACTAGAAATTCCATCATATATTTTTTTGTTGCTCATGTATGTTGGAACGTTTGTTATTACCCCTGTCACTTCCGTTAATCTTGCTGGAATAGTCGCCCTCAACTTTAGCTCTTTTTGAGACTTGAGATTATTAAGAGCTGCATTTGCTAACCCTGGTCGCTCAAATATAACCGCTATTTTGTAACGATTAATTCTTTTCAATTGCTTGATACCTTTGTTACTAAGTTTCAATGCGCTTCCCAAGCCCATCAAGTCTCTCTCACCTATCGGCGTCTTGTCGTCCGCGCTCTCGTAAATTACTATATATTCGAACTCACCGCCATCCTCCGGATACTGACGAATGTAGTTTTCAGTTTTGTATGGCTTGTATTTGTCTACATCGTCGTCGCCCGCATCATCGCTCATAGCGGGGTCCTCTCCTTCGCTTACCTCTCCGCCATCGTTTCCCTTTTTACGTTTGCCTTTGCGACCCATGGCTGGGCAGCAAAGCTGTGTTGCTTTTTTATTGCACTATTAGAATATAAGTTACTAGTAATTAAATTTACTAAGAAATTATCAATTTATTCTGCAAAAAGTAATTTTAAAATTTTCTTTGAAAAATTTTCACCCTCTTGATTCAAATTCCCGCCAAAGAATCAAAACGAGCATAGACAAACAATATTTACTTTTATTTTTGTGTTGCCATTTGTAAAGCGGAAGTTGCAACAATGCATCGCACTGACTCAAATGTATCGACTCAATCTCGGATTCATTATCAATTTCGAGTTGACGAGTCGACTCTTTTCGTATTTTTGAACGAAACGAAAGTCAGAAGTTTTGACGTTTACCCATTTGACATTTCGCGAATAGTGTTGTGTTTGATGAGTCCTATCGTGAAGTGAAGTGTACATTATTTATTAATAAAATCGGGTTTTCTTCCACCTAAATAGCTACAAATAATGCTATTTCATATTTCCATTACGTGTGTAACATAACTGTCGAAGTATCTAGTAAAAATAGCATTTGGGGGACGTGTTTATCAATCGCTGTTTTTACCGTTGATCCACGATGAATTTCGGCGGAACACTCCGGTTAAACAAGTTCGCCTGCTTCACGGTGATATTCATACTGTTCGTCATCCTCTACTGGAGGTCTGGAACCAGTAGTTACCCCACAGAAGCGGGCGATCTCGTCAACTTGAAGTATTTGCTGAAAGGGGCAATAGTTGCTGCGGAGAGGGGTGGGTTGAAGGTAGCCCAGGGCAGACACCTAGATCTGAACGTGAAGAGTAAAGGGAAGACCCAAGAAGGCGCCAATGACCCCGTAACAGACGCTGACTATGCATCTCACTGTGCTATGTACTACAGCTTGAAGAAAACCTTCCCTAAAGTTACTGTTGTGTCAGAAGAACACACAAAAGGTAAAAAGATTTATCTGAGTCGTACATCCAAGTATACCTTTCGGATTGGGAAAGCTTAGTCCTGTTTATGTTTAACTTGTTTAATTTTTTCTAGATAAAACCTTTTTCTTTTGGGGTGGTAAGTTATGCACAACATAGTAACTGTAAATATATTTTGTTAAAATTTAAGTAAAAACTATATACATATAAGGAAAATCATACCTAATTATATCTATAAAACAGAAAATGTTGACCACTTTATTACTATTAATTTTTTTACCTACATCATTATGGGATTATGTTTTTATTTAGCTTCTTATTTGTACAACTTACTTGTAATTTATTTTATTTAAAAGCCTAAACCCTCTGTCCAATAAATAACAAATAAGCTGCTTTAACCTACTTACTGAGTGATACTTGTACTTTCATATTTGTATTAATTCAATAAGATTAAAACATTATTGCTTTTGCAACAAACTATTGTTAGAAAAGTATTTTTCTTTCTGTTTTCAGGAGATGCGGCTTGTGAGAATCAAGATGCAATTGATTTAGATGCACAAGTGCCACTACATACAGACGTTGATTTCATGTACGATGAATATGTCTTAAATAAAGATGTGACAGTTTGGATCGACCCATTAGATGCCACTCAGGAATATACTGGTAATTTACCTTATTTCTATTTCTATGTGGTAAGAGGTTTTTTTTACATTTTGTAAAATGCAAAGCTTAACCTGTATGTATGATAACTTGATAACTTTTTTATCTCTCCTGATAGCAGTACTTTTTGTACATTTATCAGTTTATCACCCTATAAAAATGGAGTGTTAAAATAAACTGCAGTAGGTATAGTTATTGCAATCACTGCTAGGTAAAATAATTTTTGTTATTTCTGTTTTTTTAATTGGCCATGATTTCAACCATGCTACAGAAGGAGTAAAAAATAACTACCAAAACTGTTCAAACAAACTAATTAAGCCCCCCAAATAACATTACAGTACAAAAAGGTATTATATATAATTTTTTGTTGAAATAAGGCTATCATTCAGATCAGATAAATCATAAAATGATGAATTCACTGGCAGATTATACACAATAGTTATGAATACTTATGCAGCATACTTAAATTTGATTTTGAATCTTCACACAAGATTATTTGTTTCTAATTTTATACATTTTGCCATGTGATGCCAGCTTAGAATAGCATCACCCCAAATCTTTGCCGTGGGTGTCGTAAGTAGCAACCAAGGCATTTATTTATTGTATGTGTTTTGCAATTTTAGGTGCCAGGCTGACAACCTCTCACTATAATGTTGTTGCTTTTTACAGCCATTTACATTTAGTCTACTGTTACTGTTACCTGATATAGGTGTGATATATGTATGTATATAAATTCATATTATTTTTCCTTGACTTTCAGAGGCCCTGTATAAGTATGTGACAACAATGGTTTGTGTGGCAGTGAAGGGAGTTCCAGTGATCGGTGTCATCCACTATCCATTCACCCCAGATACTTACTGGGGCTGGCTGGCTAAGCGTCCTTCTTCCAATTTTGCTACAGTAAGACATGTGAGTATTAAGTTTTTACTACCTGGTTGACCGAAATTTCTCGGTTTTTCAACAGATGGCTTTGTAAAAAAACTCACCAAAAAGGGGTGAAGCAACGATTTATTAAAACCTGTTTAGATCGACATATCTTCCCCTAACAACGCCGTTTACGAAATTTCGTAAATTTCGTTGGAGCCGTTTCCGTGATTGCGATAGATTTGCTTGTTTAAAGGTATTAGAATTTAGTTTTGAGTAATTTTACCTTTCTACTTGTAAATTATTGTTAGTTTATTTACATTTTTTGGTCTCATATACCATTTGCAGCCACCTAGCTACACGGGATGAGTTACATTTAAGATATTTTTATTCATTTTTAACCGACGAAAAAAACGGAGGAGGTTCTCAATTCATCGCGAACTTTTTTATTTTTTTTATTTTTTATGTATGTTCACCGATTACTCAGAGACGCCTGGACCGATTTGGAAAATTCTTTTTTTGTTTGAAAGGGTGCACTGTCCAGGTGGTCCCATAATCATCAGGTCAGGATCTGATAGAAGAATCTTGAGAAATTGACAAATTCTTCATATTTTGCTACACGTTTGAAGCAAAATGTACTTATGTTTACATACACGACTGACGTCTGCCCGTTGTTGACTGTCTGCCAAACATCTGCCGAAGATGTCCATCAAAAAAGGAGGTTGCTTTTATATTAGTCATGTACGTTTAAGTATTTCATGAAGATTCTATGTGCGCTTGAAACTCCTTAGAAACAGTAAGGTAGGTCGTGTAGATGGCTATCTTGAATGTAAACGAACTTGAAAAGTAACCACTAAAAATTATAAAATAAAAACTTTTTAGCAAAAAATATGTATGTATGTATATGAAAAGTAAAAAATAATAACAATAGTTATTATTTTTTACTTTTCAGTTTTCGGCGGTGATAGTTTTTGCTAAAAAGTTTTTATTTCTAATTAGGTATGGTATGACAGACATTTACATAACTAACTAACATAAATTATCTTAAGGCGTTCCGTTTTCCATACAAAAGTTCAATGGAGTTATGTATGTAAAGGAGACAAGAGTCGGTTTAAAAAACTTGATGGGGAGTTCCGTGGGTATATAAGATTGTCGCAAAACACTAAAAAGAATTTTTAAATCATCAGATTTCCCCGTAAAAAGCGAGTCGCCACTTTACGAAAATAGATGGAGCTACTGCTGCAATAAATACGTTTAATTTTATTGTGCAGAAAATACTGATTATCTTTTAACTATAAGTAGTTTTGCGACAAATTTACGTGTGCCTTCATCATTCAGAATAAAGTTTCTTTAAAAAGAAACTCTACAGCTCATGTGTAACCCGACTGAAGTGCAGTTTTTCGTTTGTATGACGTAACGAACCACCTTAATATAAAACATTGCTAGAAGACAGATTCTGGCAGATGCTTTCCGGTATAACAGGTGCAAGATAAAAAAATCAAAAAAAGCATTTCTTATTTACAGAAACCAGAAAACAAGGAGGCACCGAAAGTGGTAGTATCGCGGTCGCACCCGGGCAAAGTGCAGGAGATCGCTAAAGAGGCGTTCGGGCCTGACACGACGGTCATTCCCGCCGCTGGCGCTGGTTACAAGGTAAACTATAGTCCGACAAGTCTGCGCGCGACCTTTCCTAGGGGTGACAGACGGTAGAGGGGCGAGGTACCCAAGATATCAGCGGGTAGCGGGAGGTATAGCGGGAAAGGCACGTGTGCATCCGCGCCGCCCGTCATATTAGAATGATCTACTACCTCGTCCCTCCACCATCTGTATCCCGCGGGACGGTCGCGCACGAAGTTGTTGACTGACAACGAAAATGTTCCTAGGTATTTAAAAATCTGTGGTGTACAGATTTCTGCAATTCTATTTTCTTATTCAGGTGATGGGCGTAGCAAACGGCACCTACGACGTATACCTCCACGCGACAGCCATCAAAAAGTGGGACCTGTGCGCCGGAGACGCGATCATCAAAACAGTGGGCGGTAAAATGACCACAGCATCCGGAGAACTCATCGACTACAAAGCAGACAGCCCCGTCAAAGTCACCGGCGGCATCATAGTGTCGAGGTTTGACCACGATTACTATCTAAGCAAAATGCCAAAGATCATGTCGGGGTTGCTATAAGTGCCAACGGAACGGACATTCTGTGTAAGATTGTTGTGATTTGTGGTTGATGCGTATTTTATTATTGTTAAAGTTTTAACATTATTGAAGTCATTGTAGAGTTACCTAAGCAAGAGAATCTCTCTTCTATCGTAATTTTACATGGTGATTGTATGATTGGTTGTAAAATTATTATTAGTTAAATGGTGACGGCGAGACAAGTTATAATCTGGTCTGCTTATGTACTTCACAATTTAAAGTACGGCCGTTCGATATAAGGCCATTTTTGACAGCCGTCAAACCCATACTAGAACACATGTCGACAAAGAAAAATAGACCTTATGTAATGTAATATAATGGGCTGTGAAAATAAATACATGACTCAATTAAAATCAAAATCTATCTACGATTACCGATATGTTTTTCGAGTGTAGGTATGTAGGTATGAGTATGTGGACAAGAAATATATTTTTCACGGACTGCAGCCCAAACGGCTGACGTTAGCTCGAGTGACACTGGCTTTATTAAAATTTCATAAATTCAAAATGGCGGATTTTGAACGCAAAATATAACTGAAATTACCGTAGTCGGGTATTTGATTTGCTATTTGCTTGTTGATGGTGATGTAATGATCATCAGGGAGATAGGGCTCTTAAGAGTTGATAAAATCTTTTTTAAGTTAAAGAAATTCTGTGTAAAACAAATTACTTTGACCGCGTGCACACAGGCGACGTTTTTGTTGGGCGACTCACGGATCTCGTTCTTTTGTACGTGTGTGAAAGGAACTTCCGATAAGTTGCAAGATGCAAAAGTCACCTCAGTGCGCGAGCTGGGTTGGACCGTGTGCTCACAGGCGACTTTTATGTCGCGCAAGTCTTTCACTCTCGTCCATAAGAATGAGAAGTCCAACTGTCAATACAGCTCGTTTTGACTTTTTTTGATCTGACTATAGTTTTTATAGAAATAGTTAGGCGAGGAACACACGCAACGTGGGTTTGTGCGTCGTTCATTCGATTCTCCACCCTACCTGCATATGAATACGGTTTGTGTCAAACGGCATCGCACAACGCTGCGTTATCTGTCAAATCGTTTGACATAAACCGTATTCGTATAAAAATAAGGTGGAAAATCGAACAAACGACGCACAAACCGACGTTGCGTGTGTTCCTCGCCTTATAGTTAACGTTACGATTTTATGTGAGTTATGTTATGAGTTATGTATGACCATTGTAGTCCTTATTAGGTGCTAGATAGTTACTTTGATGGATTAAGTTATAAGAAATCAGTTGTAAATATTTTTCTACATGTTAAAATGCTTATTTATGTATAATTTTTATTTGTTTGACCGAATTTGTGTGAAATAGTTTTGGTGTATTATTAAGTTCTACTTTATCTAATACCTTTTTTGTCAATAAAGAAAGACTGTACAGAATAATGTAACTAGCATTTTTATTTTTAAATAAAACTAGGAATAACCGTTTTAACTATATTTTTATTGCAATAAATTAAGCAGGTTTCATATACAGAATAATAATAAAGTCTGTAAACAATAATCATTTATGAATTTATCCAACACAAAATTGAAAGGATTTTTAAGGTTATATTTTATGATACAACAGAAGATATTTTTTAATATTTGAAATGAATAACAGAATTCTACATTAATCTGGGAATGTTTCTATCCTACAGTGATACAATTTTAATGAAAATAGTGGCATATCTAAGAATACTTTTTTAAGGTTCATCATGAAGAATACAGTAGCACCCTTAACATTTTCCTGAAAATAGTTTCATTTATTTCGATAGACTCTGGCCAAAGTAAACCTACTGATGTAAAAGCTATCTCGATAATACCATGTGAATAGTTTTAATAAAGCTAGATTTTATTTAATTTTATTGCAGTCGTAAAATAAAATTTTCGTCAATAATAGTAAAAAAATTCTAGGCAATCACTAGCTATGAAGCAGATTTAATTTGGTTCAAAGTTAGGAGCGATTTCATAAACATTTATGCTTGAAATTATAATGAAAAGAGTATGCAAGAATAACATATCATTCAATATACGCTTATTATCATCACAAGTAAATCACAAAATTTGCAAGGAAGATTTTATAATAACTAACTATTACTGTGAATTTCAAAATCATAACATGGAATGATAATATTTTTTGCAATTCTGTGGCAGTATTTAAGCTCTACGAAAACCAACTTAAAACCCTACAAATTAATGATTTAAGTGTCAAACAATTAAAACAATAATTCATACACCATTTTGTTAATTGACTCTTGACACCTGCATTTATTTCGATAAATTATAAAATATTACAATTGATATAAAATAAAAATTATATATACAACTAAATAAACAGATATGACTGAAATTTTAAACAAAATGTCACTAAGCAGTACATTTTGATTTCATAACCTATTAAATCTACTTACAGTATGTATTTATAATTTAGCACAGACAAGTCCCGTCTTGGGTCTGTGTGGCCATGTTAAATAAAAAAAAAGAAACAAATATATGTATCTTTTTTGTAATAGAACCAGCTAAAGACACTTGCAATCTTAAATCGGCTAAATCACGTCTAAGGTAAAACAAAATGACATCCAAATGTAAGCAATTGTTTAAAAAATAATAATAACACAACCACACGACGATCTTTACTCCTCAATTTGGAAACGCCTTGTACTTTGCAAATCGAAGCGTGTAGTCTAAATTTTTAAACGCATTTGTAACGCCATTTTAGTTGTAATACTTTTTACAAATGCATTCGCCAATCAGATGGTTTGTAATGTAAATCATGTCGTATTTTGACTTTCTATTCATCAGTACAGTGCATCTTCTTTCAGCACTCATTTAAGTAACATCCCACTTCTGATACCAAAATCTCACTCTTAATGCCAGAGTACACGTCCTTTTCACGTGTATTATGTACTTTGTTGATGTTTTATTCCAGATTTTCAATTTGTTTCTCACTTCTTCTGCAGATATTTCGCCTCGAACGCCTGTATTTCACAAATAGCGCGTCTTTCAATACATCAACGAATATTATGACGGATCGACAAACGTCTTCTACGCATCAACATAATATCATTTCTAGGCATCAACACATGTTTTCAACGTATCAATACATATTTCTACGTATCAACACATGTTTTCAACGTATCAACACATATTTCTACATATCAACACGTGTTTCCAACGTATCAACGCATGTTTTCAGCGCATCAACAGTCAACACATGTTTTCAACGTATCAATACAAGCTTCTACGCATCAACACGTGTTTCTACGCATCAACACACGTTTTCACCGCATCAACACATGTTTTCACAGCATCAACAAATATTTTCTATGCATCAACACATGTTATCCACGCATCAACACATGTTTTCTCCGCATCAACACATGTTTACCACACGTTTTACTACACGCCCGATCGCAAAGCCGTGGGCCGAACAGTCCCGCACTTTCACTTTTCACCATTCGTGACACATTCGCGCTATGTACATTACAATATGACGTTTCGACGTAACACTTATCACAAACTGAGATTTTATCGTCCAAGCTCGATATAGCGACATGGTGTGCTGTTAGACGGAATCATCTGGAAATAAGAAAAAACGTGAGTAAGCATTTCTCTGGAAGAAAACGAAAGAATACGAAAACGGAGAAGAGTAAAAAAAAAATTAAAAGAGTAAGAAAAGATTAAAAAATAATCGATTGCTTCTCGAACATTTGAAGATAATTATTAGTTTTACTTCGCCACTCGCCGCCCCGTTCTATATTTTTTGGGAAAGAGAGAGTATTCTGTCAAGATGGATGAGCGTGGAAAGTCGTGTAAAGATTTGCAAAATAATAAATATTAATCATAAGATGATTTTACGAGTTTTACTTCGCCGCACTCGCCGCCCCCTATATTTTTGGGCTTAAAGCATTAGCGTAGAAGCATAATAGTAATTACCTTGAATTTAAAGAAGAACTGAGATATTTTAACATCAATAATCATACATTACATAGGACATAACAAAATAACTCAGTTTTGTATGTATGAAAATTGCATGATGAAATTATGCATTGTTTTGTGCATACTTATCGAAAAAATCGACTCATGATATCATTTTATTATCAACGAAATATTTTGTTATTTCGATTATCAGTAGGAGTAACATTTTCATCAAGGGCTAAGATAGTGAAATGAATGTATCTGTTACCGGCCAAACCCGATTTTAGGATAAACTAGTTTTTCCTAGGCCAAAGTAGTTTATCCTACATGCTGTTGGATAAACCGGTATAGACTAGGCTAAACCGGTCCATCCGATGGCCGATAGGAGAAACTAGTTAATCCTAGGCTGAACTAGTTGAGCCTAAAATTAATAAGTACACCTCAGGATAAACTGGTTTGGCGTAGTTAAAAATGGTTAAGGCTACAGTGACGTGGCTCTAGAGGGTAAAGTGTAAAGTTGGACATCCTGGAGACATCAGACACCCTGGAGACTCGAACACCCTGGAGACTCGAACACCCTAGAGGGTGGGGTGTAGCATTGGATACTGAAGGCTCGGAAGCCCTGGAAGGACGTCGTCCGAGCCTTCAGGGCGTCGGAGCCTTCAGGATGTCCGATGCTACACCCCACCCTCTAGGGTGTTCGAGTCTCCAGGGTGTCCGATGTCTCCAGGATGTCCGACGTTACCCTTTACCCTCTAGAGCTACGTCACTGTAGCCTTAACCATTTTTAACTAAGCCAAACCAGTTTATCCTGAAATGTACTAATTAATTTTAGGCTCAACTAGTTCAGCCTAGGATTAACTAGTTTCTCCTATCGGCCATCGGATGGACCGGTTTAGCCTAGTCTATACCGGTTTATCCAACCGCATGTAGGATAAACTACTTTGGCCTAGGAAAAACTAGTTTATCCTAAAATCGGGTTTGGCCGGTAACATATCCATCGATAGCACGCAACAATTGTTATCGAAAAAGGGAGAGAATTATCAAAAAAACACAATTTATTATTGTAAAATAAGGAAGGTACATACCATGATACCACCATTTTGTTTTCTTCGGATTTTTATTGCAGGTTTTTACGTAGAATGAGTTGTCCGGTGGCCGTTTCTAGAAAAAAATAATTCTTTGAACAAAATGATTTCGAAAAAGCTTTTGATGGTGTGTATCACGCCATACTTGTACAAGAACTGAATTTATCACGGGTGTATGGGAATTTGTTACAGTATCATACCAATAAACCATTGTTGATCTCAAGCTGTAGTTTTGGGTGCTTACAAATTGGACTATGTTACTATATTCTTACGACTGCCTCAGGGATCCCATCTTTGTCCTCTTTTACATTGCTTACACAATACTAATATCTAAATATTCTAGGAATAGTCATACCTTCTCTTTACAGCTACTGAGCATGGACACGATGGACAGACAGACCGACTGCACGGACAGCGCGGGCGACCAGTCGTCCGTCAGTATGGACAGGCAGATGTGCCCATTGGAATATACGTGAGGATGTATTGGGATGTTGTTGCCTATAAATGTTACCTGGAACATAAAATTTAAACTATTGTCACACAGAAATAAACTTGGTATTGGTAGTTCGTGTAGTGATCATCATCTTCTTGCCCTTATCCCAATTACTTGGGGTCGGCGCAACACGTTTTGTATGAACGCAAAATCATGTTGCAATAGGATTTGACACAATTTTACGGCCTGCCGGTGGTATTACCGGCACCATAATACAGTCAGTCAGGTGTAGTTATTAGCGGTCCCTGCAACGCGTTATGCCGGAGGCCCTCCTGAAGACCTGATCATCCTAAACGACGAGGCCACCAAGTGGCTCAAATCTCTTAATTTAAGTTTGTAAGAACTGTGTACGCTATACGACTAAATAAAATTAGCTCCCGGGACCGATTAATGTAGAGTCCAGCAATAAAAAAAAAGGTGGTATTACCACCACCTTACGGTTGACCATGGTCGGTAGATATTGTAGCCAAGGGCAAAAACTCTACGTCGCCTTTTACGAAACACCGAGTAGAATAGGGGTGGCTAAATTCTTAGCCAGTACCACACGGCAATGCTCGTTCATGTATCAAATTTTTTATTGGCCAGTTAGCTAGAAAGATCTCTGTATGTATACTGATATTGATATTTCGAAATTGTGACTTGCTATGACATGAAATGATTGTCATGCATGACTCTCTGTCCTTATATATGTATATAACGAAACAAGCGATTTCGCGAAATTACACAGAAAGAAACTACTTTCGTGTACAACACAGTCAGGTCACCCCATATTTATTTTGGTTTATTTACCTAGACGATATGGTAACAGACTCGGGACATTCGTGTAGGTATACCCTTGAGGTACAGTACATTATAGCGCCAGACAAATTCACAAGCATGTAATAATTGATACAGTATACTTTCAAGGGCGTGTCTGGGCGTGTCTTCGATTCTTGACAATAAAACGATTTTACAAAGTTACAAGATCATCGTAAGGATATCTCATTTCATTACTAACATATTAGATTAGACAAAATAAGTATGCCACTTAATGTGAGTATGTATACACATATACTATAAATGTGCAAAATCATCCAAGACCAAAGAGACCTCAGCAGATTAAGGCAAAATTACTAAGAGCTTTGAATGCAAATAGATTACTAAGGAGACAACACAAAAATAAATATAAGAAACAAAATAGTCTATTGAAACGAGTAGTATTATATCAGGAGATTGACTCACTCAAGGCAGCTTATTCAGTTTTATCTGAGCAGCATGAAGAAGCAAAGACCAAGCTGAGCCAACAATCTTCTACATTTGCACCACTAACAAATAAAAATATAATTAAACAAAAATGCAATGAAATCATGGCCTTGCTACAAGATGATACAGACAAGAAACATTTGTCATTGCTAAGTGACACAGGAGACCGGTCTGAATTTTCATCAAATGACAGCGGGTCACCCAAGACTAAAAAGAAGAGAAACCGTCATTCGTCAATGAAGAAGAAAAAAGTGAAGGAGCACCAAGCTGTTTTAAAACCACAACACTGCTCTCACCAATCTGCAGGGTGCCCCCACCCGCAGGAGGTTGACCCTCAGCGGGGCTGTGGCACTATGCATTGTCAGCAGTTGCAGCGAGGTCAGCATGCTACTATGGATCAGGAGCCCAGTACTCCTAAATCACGAGTCGAGCAGTCTGGTGGCGCCGCGCAGGGACTTCATAGCTTGGACGCGAGTGCACTCACCACGCCACCGCGCGCTCCACTGGACGTCCCGAGCACCTCGCAGCCGTGCGCCCCGCGGCCCCCGCCGTGCGCCTCGCAGCCATGCGCCCCGCACGCCCCGCTGTGCGCCCCGCACCCCGCCCCGCGCCCCGCACGCCTCGCCATGCGGACCGCCGCCTACGCGTGCATGGTCAGGTCTGCTCACGCCGCGCGTCGCCGGGCAAGGAGCCCAGGGCGCGTCGCTGGCGTTGCACACTAGCACGCCTACGCCGAGTACTCGTACCCAGCACGTTCAGCAGCTGCCCAAACCCGTGGACACTAATCTCGCTAAGACGGTCATCTTTAGTGACAAAATAGGAAAAGGTTTAGGTTACTTACTGCACAATCAACTTAATCAGGTTGTTGAAAATGTTTGTTTACCCCAGGCCTCGTTTGAACAAATTACTAATAGAATGTTAAACTATAACTTTTCGGAAAACACTACAGTGGTGCTATTATTAAGTCACAGTAGCGGTGTCGACAAGCGAGCCTTGACTAATTTTATTAATTCTTGTGCCACCCTAAATGTTCGTAACTGTATTATAGGCACATTACCTTATATTAAGGGACAAGTTGAATACAATAGTAGGATATTTAATTTTAACTCTATGTTATATAAATTGACATGTAGTCATAGTGACAACTTATATACAGTTGACATTAATCTATTTGATAATTTTATATTGACAAACAGTACAATGTACTTATCTCTTTATTACCGCAAACTTTTAGCTAATTTGTTAGCTATGAACATTTCTGACCCGGTTACACATTGTATACCAGATCATTCTAGACTTAGGCCTCTTGCATCCAGGAACAATAAATCTCAACATTTAAACTAAACAATGAGACAAAGGAAAGCCGCTTAGTATTATTCATCAGAATATTCAGGGCTTTCCCGGCAAGGAGCTTGAGATTGAGTTGTTCCTGGAGTCAAAAAATGTGATATTTTATGCGTTTCTGAACACTGGTTGAAGGACTATGAGATGCTCATAAATTACGAAAATTATGAAATAGTCAGTGCTTTCAATCGAAAGTCCACTACTCGCGGAGGCACTTTTATTCTTGTTAATAAAAATATCAAAGCTAAAGAGCGAAAAGATATTGTTGGACTTTCGATTGAATGTGTGTGAACTGTCATGCATTGAGTTGGAGAAACATATTATAGTGTGCGTATACAGACCCCCTAAAAATAGTAACTATGAGAGTTTTGAACTAATTATGGAAGATGTTTTAAAGATATTATTAAAATCAAAGAATAAATTTCATATCGTGTGTGGAGATTTCAATATAAACTTACTAGAAAATGTTGCTTTTAGAAGTCGATTTATCAGTTTGTTTAAGTCTTTTAACCTAAACAACATATTTAAAGAACCTACTCGAATAACTGCAACCACAGCATCTTGTTTAGATAATATCTACTGTGATTGTGACTATTCAGACCAAGAAATAGTAAATTGTTGTAAATCAGACCACAATGGACAATCTGTGCTTTTTCCATGTCGTCCTAAAGATGAAAAGATTGTTATTAGTAAAAGAATTATAAGCTCCAACCAAGTAGACAAACTCCATACTGCACTATCAGAAAAACTACCAGTTCTAGACTATGATACTAACAATCCAAATAACTTTTATTCAAAGCTTTTTATAACGATACGTGATGAATTTGAAGACAAATTCAAGGTAAAGAAATTAACAATTAATCCTAAATTTAAATTCAGCGACTGGGCAACTGTAGGCATTCGAACAAGTAGGAACAAGTTATTTGAGCTGTATGACGAAAAGTCTTATAATCATAGTGTAGCTTTTGTTGAACATGTTAAAAATTATTCTAAAATATTCAAAAATGTTTGCATACAAGCTAAAGCAATTTTCACCAAAAATAAAATATACTCTGCTGAAAATGTTATTAAAACTGTTTGGAAAGTTGTCAATTCAGAGACTGGTCGAACTAAACCAATCGAAAAATCTCATTCTTTAAAGACTGGTCAGGGCATTGTTACTGCAGACGCTGATGTAGCTAATGAGTTTGAAACTTTTTTCAGTAACATCCCATTTACAACTACTGAGTCACTTAACTCTTCGCCAATCATCGCGTCAAATCTTCTTAAAACTAATGTTCAGACTTGTATTAATATATTTGAGTTTAGGCACATTAATGCAAACGTAATATTAAAAACTTTTAAAGATATAAAAGTAAAAACTACAGAGGATCTATGGGGCATGTCAGTAAGACTATGTAGTTCTTTTATAGATACATTAGCACCATACTTAGCCTGTATATTTAATGCTTGCATTGATCATGGCGTATTTCCTGATCTCATGAAGCACAGTAAAGTAATACCTCTTTTAAAGCAGGAGATAAAACGGATCCCAGTAACTTTAGGCCAGTATCTGTACTACCAGTTTTGAGTAAAGTTTTGAGAAAATTATACTTAATCAAATGCTCCTACATTTTAATTTGAATAAATTACTACATGATCAACAATTCGGTTTTACGAAAGGGCGCTCGACAACCGACGCTGCTGTTAACCTCCTGCAACTTATTTACGGTGCTTGGGAGGAGTCGCAGGATGTCATAGGGGTGTTCTGCGATTTGTCCAAGGCATTTGATTGCGTTGATCATGAGACACTGTTGCTGAAACTGGACCATTATGGTATAAGAGGAAAAGCGCTTGATTTAGTTCAATCTTATCTCGGAGATAGGACGCAGACAGTGCAGATAAATGGTGTGAAGTCGCTAGGATCTGCCGTCAAAATTGGTGTACCGCAAGGATCAATTTTAGGACCGTTTCTATTTTTAGTATACATAAACGACTTGCCGTTCATGGTACAGAATCTAGCCAAGATAGTGCTTTTGCTGATGATACTTCTTTAATATTTAAAGTGGATAGAAAGGCTGTAAATATTGACGAAGTATATGGCGCACTTGATCAGGTTCATAAATGGTTTACGTCAAACAATTTAGTGCTGAATTCTAAAAACTAAATGTATTAAATTCTCTTTGCCTAATGTAAAAGTATTAAACACGATGTTGTTCTAAACAATGAAAAGCTTAATTATGTAACTGAAACGGTTTTCTTAGGGATTACACTCGACGCAACCGTTCAATGGGATCCACATATACTAGCACTGGCTAGTAAACTTAGCTCAGCGGCATACGCTGTTCGAAAAATTCGACAATTGACCGATGTTGCTACAGCCAGGCTTGTGTATTTTAGTTACTTTCACAGCATAATGTCCTACGGATTATTGTTATGGGGTCAAGCCGCTAACATTGAAACTATCTTTGTGTTACAGAAAAGGGCTATAAGAGCAATATATAAACTTCGAAGTCATGAATCCCTACGAGAATTGTTTAAGAAATTGGCATTCTTACGCTTCCTTCGCAGTACATATTTGACAATATAATGTATGTACGTAAGAATTCCAGTTTCTATTTAAGAAACTCTGATATTCATTGTCGTAATACAAGAAATAAAAATAAAATTGTACCGCCACAAACCAGATTAAGTAAGATCAGTAAATCATTTATGGGTAACTGTGTACGCTACTATAATAAAATTCAGAGGAAATTTTAAAGTTAAATGATAGGCAATTTAAAATTAAAATAAAGAATACTTTATGTTCGAAAGCGTATTACAATACTGAACATTATCTGAAAGACAAAGATGTCTGGTTAGTAGCAACAGTTGCTCCAACACAATGCAAGAGATAGGCATTATTTAAAAATAAACTTATACTTTTATGATATGCAAATTGACATGTACCTATAGTGGTTAAATTTGACATTTCATACTTATTATTCTTAAATTTTTGACATGTATTTTTACATTTACTGTAAATTTACTTTTTTTGTTATGTTATTTTATTGCTCGTATGTTTAAAGTATATTTTAAAGACGAAACAGTTAGAATAATCTACTGTAATATTATTTTTATTTTGTTGAGCCGTTTTTGGCTATTACTATTAATTTATTTTCTAACTTAGCTAGGGTCACATAGGGCCTAAAATATTGTCAACTTTAGAATAGGTGCACTTCTGGGCAGGTTTTTGGGGGGTTTTCCTGTCCAGGGGGTCCGGCTAACTATACACATGGAACACCTTTTTAAAATATTGACAGAATTTAATTCCATTTACTTGTCATTTACTGAGGCATAAAGTTACATGCTGTGTGGTTAGCCTGGCCAGCCCCGAGGCAGTGCCTTTATTTTTATTTTTTTATCCCGCCCGAGCCGCGTATAGAGTAGGAACAAAAATTGTAATAAAAAAGAGAAAATTTTTGCATTAGAAATTTTCTCTTTTTTAAGTTTGAATTAGAATGTTGACTTTCTTAAAGAGAATCTTGTAAATTCCTACTAAGAAATAAATTATTGAATTATGAATTATAGACTTGTCACCATTCCCTAATACCCCGGTTAGTAAGAGATCAGACCTTTCGGATTGTGATTAAAGCGTGAAACTTGGCATAGATGTTCTATGGGTACATCTTAGTAGGTAAAGCCCGGTTTCCAGGAGTTCCGCCCCCCGGAGCAGGTGGGAGGGGGGGAGGAATGTTACGGTCGCCGCGCACCAAACAAAAAATTCTCATTGATAGAATTGAGGTCTTAAGGCAAGTTTGGTATCGTTTTCGAGTAAAAATAACATGAAAAATCTATTTAACGTAGTAAAAAATAATGTTTTCATTAAAAAATACAAAGAAATACGCAAAAAAGGAAAATGTACCACACTATTTTCGTCTTCAACACGCTATCACTATAATGGACGCTGTTTAGCATTCATGTACTAACCCACACAAATTGAGGTTTTGAGTTATGAATGCAGTTCTATGCGTATTCACTTAAGCTTTCAGATTCTTCAACTCTTATCTTTATAAAAAAATTATATAATTAATAAAACCCCAAAAATTGTTATTGCGAAATTCACAACAACCCTACTTAATTTTGCAATAATGTACTATGCACATACACTGTTATTGCAAAATACTTTTCGGGAATTTCAAAAAAGCAA
This sequence comes from Phthorimaea operculella, assembly GCA_024500475.1. Classification (NCBI taxonomy): domain Eukaryota; kingdom Metazoa; phylum Arthropoda; class Insecta; order Lepidoptera; family Gelechiidae; genus Phthorimaea; species Phthorimaea operculella. The sequence continues at coordinate 1,871,471 of JANFCV010000083.1, read as the reverse complement.
TAATGTACTATACCATACAAGGTTATGTACTATGCACATACACTGTTATTGCAAAATACTTTTCGGGAAATTCAAAAAAGCAATAATGTACTATACCATACAAGGTTAAGGTCAAAAAGATGAGGCAATATTTTTAGTGTGGCCTGTGAGCGTGGCTTAGAAGATTAATACAAAATATTAGATATTCCTGAAGAAGATAAGTTCATGGGCGGGTTCTCCCCGTACTTAATTAATGTCGTGGAGCTGATTAGTAAAGGGTCCACAGGACAGGTCCACTTTACGGTGAAAGCTATACGGATGATGTGGCTATTGTCTTTCCGGAGCCGTTTGAGAGTATCTTCTGCAGCTGATCACTAAAGAACTTCAAGAATGGTGCACAGAGCATATGAACTCATGTGTTTGCGGGTTCCGTTAATTAACAAATCAAACATACAGTTTTGGAAATGCAGAAGACTCCTACGGAAGATCTGGTGCTTATCGCCGAAGAAAACTCCATGAACTATGGCTTTACAGAGAGTGCAGTCGTCTGGTGGCCCAGAAACGAACTCATAATCATGAAGAAAAACTGCTATCATTTCAGTGACTAGCCTGCTAGGCCGTTGCTAAATGCGTACGAACAACGTCGTCTGAAGTCTTGAAAACACGGATCGGCCTGCCTGCAGTGGGCATTTTCATTCAACAGGAAGCCCGCATAGCGGCTATTGGGCTCAAGCATAGACTTTTGGCCCAATAACAGGGGTCATGAGGAAAAAACGCTGAATAACTCATCATCATTGGCCTCATACGTCTGTGACAGACGATTTATTCAGTGTCTGAGGCAAGATTTTTCATGGCTGTATAAGCCGATACGGGAGCGGCATGACTTTCCGCACGCTCTACAAACGAAGGTGGAATTGGAGACTGGCACATGCATGTTTAGATGTCGTTTTTGCCTTTTGTTTGCGAGACCAGCGAACCAGGCATCATCGTGAGCTTTACGCCCATCAAACACACGCTTTCTTCATACATCCCTATTCTCAGCAAACTTCTCCCAGCTTTGTTGGTCGATATCTAACGCAGCCATGTCCCGTTTGGCGCAATCTTTGAAACGTAGCATCGGTCTCCCTACGAGAATGAATGAAATGCTGAATAACTAACCACTCACTAAAGCGCCTTGTAATAGAGTCCCAAAAATACACGTGTTTGACTAGCTATACTAAAACTTCGAGAGCACTGTCACTTCAGTTCCAGAGATTCTCGCTGAGTTTAAGGACAAGAGCCAAAGCTTCCATCCAACGCGATGAACCCCAGCTTTCCTCGCCACTTTATGTACAGATGATTTCACGCATGTAGATAGACAAAGCTATATCGGGGTGGCCTCAGGCTGCTCAAAAATAAACAAGTAAAAAAATTCCGGAAAAGCCATTGAAACAATCCTGGATGTATAGAGAAGAAGTGTTGTAACATTGTAATTCAAGCAAGGCAACAAAACGCTGCTCAAATACTTTCCTATCCCACTTCTGAAAGCTGTTCTCGAAAGAGGTAATAAAGAAGATGGGAGTATATCCAATCTAATCGTAGGGATTACGTCAAAACTTTCGAGGAGTATGACATGGTGACGTTATATCCCCGAAAATATTATTCACAAACATACGGGAAGATGCGACTCCGATGTGATCAACAACGACAACATGACGGACAACGCGACCCTCATCAACGGAGCCAGACGTCATCATCATCAGCAACCACTGCAGTCACAACATCTCCAGCACCTCTGTGGTAACACCCCTGTCTCCATATGTCCTCGATGCCTTGAAGACCTGGAGATAATCATCAGTACCTGCATGGCCCTATAGAAGTCACTTTCGAAGTACTCACTCCAGTAACTTGTCTCTGCACACTTGCTCACCGCATCGCCTCGTCTGACTGAAGCACCACCATCAACAACATGACGTCACCAATTTCAACGGACATCAGCGAAACTTAGATCCCATAAACTCAACGCATCATCAAGCCACTTGGTCCTCGGCAAACATCGCAGTACCAGTAACAGGTGTTCTGTACGACATCCACACACTCCAGCGTGCAGCCTGCTCTACCATTGCTACACGCCTGACAGCACGATGATGCAGCAACTGCCACAAGACATCAACGGCTGAACAGATTCTTCAATATTTCAAAATGGGGAGTTAGAAGGTGGCGCGCATGTGGTCGACGAGGAGGTACACAGTCAAAAAAAACGCAGTTTATGAGTGTTTTTGCCGATCGCTAAAATACAACTTCCAAACATGTCGGTTCCCTGGTCACAGCACCCGACCAAGCGGGTAGCCTACCCTTTTCCCTCCTCCGTCGTCACTCGGCCAACTGGCCCCACCATCACTCCTCTTAAAGATGTCTTCAAGACTAGGCATCCTCATCAACAGCGATTGAGTCATCCATCTTTGCTTTTCTGAAGATATTCATAACAGCTGAAACACAACGACCTACAAAAAATGATGTTCTGCTGAGATGAACTTGGACAAGACTGAGGTCATGCTCAATCAACAATTTATCATGGTTACAAATTCATCTATCCACCCAAATCCATCACACAAAACTATAGTACTTTATTTCTTAATTTAAAATTCCTGTCAAATATTTAGCAATAATGTGTTAAGCCACATAGTACATTATTGCTTTTTACGAATTATGATGTTTTAATTTTGCAAAAACAGTTTTTCTTGTTTAGTTAAGTAACTAACCATTTATAACTTTTACTAATTAAATAACCTAAATCTACTAATTCAAACGCAACTAGTGATACTAAATAATATGATCTCACGTTTAGGGACACTGAAATAAATCGAATAATCTCTTAAAAACTTTGAAGGCGTGTAGCTCATTTTAGTCCAAGTGTGGGTTAGTACATGAATGCTAAACAGCGTCCAAATATGCTAATATTTAGGAAAAAATAAAAATAGCACTAAAAAGCTTAGATATTCAGCTTTCTAAAAATATATACTTTTTGTATGGTTTAAACCAAAATTACACATTAAAAAAATAATAATAGGTAGAGCGGTGTCGAGTTCAATACTCTCTGCGTACACGTACATCTTCTTTGTTTATGAATAGAACTGCAAAATTTAACACAAGAGATAATATACCATTCATATTCTAAAGAAATTAAAATAAAGCTGATCTTGCTGTCCACATTTGAGAAAAAATAACCGCAAATTAAAGTTTGTTTTTCATATGTTTTGTATGAAAAACAAAGTTAACTTTTCAGTTTAAACTAATAACGGAATACGAATTGAACGCAATATGCAAAAACCGCACAAATACGGTCCAGAGTACCTACCGAGGAAATTTTGGTGCTATTTAACGTGGATATAGTTGGCCCATTACCATTAGCGCGTCGACTCCCTCACCTCCATCAACAGCTCGAGGTAGATCAGTGTGCGGTAGATCATCCATTTGCCATCTTCAAGTGATCGGTCCATCTGACCGCGAAAGTTGCGCTTATTTTTCACGTGTTATGTGCTGGTTGTGAAAAATCTGCGCCATGTAGCTGGAGAGACTATTTACTAGCAAATAAAACGTCCCTAAAAACGTGGATCCAAGGTGTTTTGGCATGGTTTTGAAAAACAGAAGACAAAATGCCCCAAAAACTTAGGCGATCACAGAGCCACGTCTATTGTCTATGCTGTCCCCGAAAGACCATTACGAATCATCTGGCATTACGTTTGAAACCTTCCAGCCAACGAAACAGGTCGGGTTCTGTAATGAATTCAATACCGTGACCTAGGTGGACTACGACATATCCATCTATACTGCAATTACTGCACCATCGATGCAGAAGTTAGAGAAGTAGATGTATTCTCCTCTGTTTGGCTTTTATAATCTACGAGCAAGCCTTCGACTCTATTGAAGCCCGGGCCGTTTAAGAACCCTTGCAGCGCTGCCAGGGCGCCTGGTGATAAGTGGAGGTGCTGAGAAATTCAGTACCGAATGTCAACTATGTCCGTTCAAGTCGAAATACTCTGAGGTGTAAGACATTATACCTCCGCAACTCTTCACTAAAGCGCTGGAAAAAGACCTCCTCCTTCAAGATTCTACAGTGATTGTCTTAGCATCAATGTCATCGGTAAATATTTAACACGCCACCGGTTTGAAAACGACATAATGTAAAAATAACATAATTCTAGATTTCTGCAAGACCTCTCAATAATGTTGCTTTGAGACGCGTTGGACTTGGGATGAACTCGGACAAAACCAATGCCATATAATATAATCAATATATCATTCCTGAGCCGGTTTTCGCCGAAAGTATATCCTTGAATTTATCAAAAAGTATATATGCATACCTTCAGCAGAGATATCAGTTGGGTAAAGACAACTTGGGTTGTGAAATCACTAGAAGAGTGCAGCTTGTCTGGCAGTATTTGGGAAGTTAGGTCCTTGAGACTCCTAGCTGCAATTCATTACAATGGTGTTCAATCAGTGCGTCCTTAACATAATTATCGAGCCTAGATGTGAAACCTCGCAGTAAAACTGGCTGACCTACCACCTACATGGTCACTTAGGAGCTTTTGAATAAGTCTGATCGGGATCACACTAATGGATCAAGTTATATAAGAGAAGACCAATTTACCAGACGACATAGTCTGGATGTGTGGCAAATAGAAGTAGCTGTCAGCTGATCACATCTGTAATGGAACAGAACTGCTGGGATGTGGAGTAAGAAACTGATGGAAATCCGATGTAAAGGTCACGCCTCGGCAAGAGTAGACCACAAAGAATGTCCTTTAGTCAGATGGACCGATCACATGAAGAAGGCAAATGGCTGATTTACCGCACACTGATTTACCTCGAGCTGTTAATGGAGGCGAGGGACGCGACGCGACGCTGGTAATGGAAAAACTATGTCCACAGCCCGGGCTTCAATTGAGTCGAAGGCTTACTCGTAGATTATAAAAGCGAAACAGAGGAGAATAGATCTACTTCTCTGACTTCTGCATGGATGGTGCAGTAATTGCATTGTAATGCAAGCAATCTTAGGCACCACTTCTTGCCAAATCGTGTAGTGGACTCGTGGAACAAACTACCGCAATCAGTGATCAGTGCTCCCTCAGTGAACTCTTTTAAAAACAGACTAGATAAACATTTGACTCAAGCGCAGTGATATACACGCATCAGCACAATGTGCTGCTAGTGTATCAAGAATAATAATAATTGCAGTATAGATGGATATGTCTTGGTCCACCCAAGCCACGGTATTTGAATTCACTACAGAACCCGACCTGTTTCGTTGGCTGGAAGGTTTCAAACGTAATGCCAGACGATTCGTAATGGTCTTTCGGAGACAAATAGACAACAGACGTGGCTCTGTGGCTCATACGGGTGACCGCCTAAGTTTTTAGGGCATTTTGTCTTCTGTTTTTCAAAACCATGCCAAAACACCTTGGATCCACGTTTTTAGGGACGTTTTATTTGCTAGTAAATAGTCTCTCCAGCTACATGGCGCAGATTTTTCACAACCAGCACATAACACGTGAAAAATAAGCGCAACTTTCGCGGTCAGATGGACCGATCACTTGAAGATGGCAAATGGATGATCTACCGCACACTGATCTACCTCGAGCTGTTGATGGAGGTGAGGGAGGCAACGCGCTAATGGTAATGGGACAACTATATCCACGTTCAATAGCACCAAAATTTCCGCGGTAGGTACTCTGGACAGTATTTGTGCGGTTTTTGCATATTGCGTTCAATTCGTATTCCGTTATTAGTTTAAACTGAAAGTTAACTTTGTTTTTCATACAAAACATATGAAAAACAAACTTTAATTTGCGGTTATTTTTTCTCAAATGTGGACAGCAAGATCAGCTTTATTTTAAGTTCTTTAGAATATGAATGGTATATTATCTCTTGTGTTAAATTTTGCAGTTCTATTCATAAACAAAGAAGATGTACGTGTACGCAGAGAGTTTTGAACTCGACACCGCTCTACCTATTATTATTTTTTTAATGTGTAATTTTGGTTAAAACCATACAAAAAGTATATATTTTTAGAAAGCTGAATATCTAAGCTTTTTAGTGCTATTTTTATTTTTTCCTAAATATTAGCATATTTATAGTGATAGCGTGTTGAAGACGAAAATAGTGTGGTACATTTTCCTTTTTTTGCGTATTTCTTTGTATTTTTTAATGAAAACATTATTTTTTACTACGTTAAATAGATTCTTCATATTATTTTTACTCGAAAACGATACCAAACTTGCTTTAAGACCTCAATTCTATCAGTAAGAATTTTTTAATTGGTGCGCGGCGATCGTAACATTCCTCCCCCCCTCCCACCTGCTCCGGGGGGCGGAACTCCTGGAAACCGGGCTTTACCTACTAAGATGTACCCATAGAACATCTATGCCAAGTTTCACGCTTTAATCACAATCCGAATGGTCTCCATACAAGCCTTCCCCTTACAAACCGGACTATAAAGCATTATCCTTGTATGCATAGCGCGATTACGAGCATAGCACATTTCATAGCTGAACAGCCGACGAAGCGCAGTGGTTAGTATGCCACGCAGAAGGTTCCGGGTTCAATTCCCGGTGGGGTCACTCACAAAGTTGATATTTATAACTTTGTGAATTTGTTCCCAGTCTGGTTAGGACATTGCAGGCTGAACCACCTGATTGTCCGAAAAGCAATACGGTTCGGACGTTCCGTGCTTGGGATGGGCACGTGAAGCCGTCGGTCCCAGTTGCTGTCTATGATGGCGGTCGTTACACAACCATGTCAGAGGCCTGCTGCTTTCAGTAGGCGGTTGAAAAACTCTGACACCAGGGTTCATCGGGTCGTTGAATGACTCGGTGTCCCACACAAAGAGAGAGATAGCTGAATACCAAATATATTTCCGTTGTAGGCATTACTAGTGACCTGCATTTACGATTGAGGACACGTTGCGAGTAGTTTTTATCATTGGCCTTAATTATTTAAATCTTTGTCTTTTTAAAACCAGTCAAGGACTCGGTTATACACCGATAAGAGAACTTCATATCATATGCGTTACATACAGATATCCACACACAATTCACTCCCTTATCTCTTGCGGAGCAGGCAGAGCGATAACAGCCGTAAAAATACGATCGCCATGACTGATAGTCACCATAGTTTGTATTGCGTATCACTATAGTGACAGGTTGTCAGTCTGTGGCTAAAAATTATAACGAAACACGATAAACTACGAACTACGAAGACCATGCAGTTGATGTTATTATTATAATATAAACATGTAATTTTGTATGATTTTGCATTATTTATTTGAAAACATGTGGTTCGCTGAGGCGACAGAAAAAAATAAAGCAAAGTTTAGGCAAGTACAAAGTCGAATATTTTTATTTTGGTCGCGAGTTTTTATTTCGTAGGTATCAAGCTTGGTCAAGGTTATTATCATACATACATACATACATACATCACGCCTTTATCCCTTGCGGGGTAGGCAGAGCGTCAACGACCGTAAAAGTACGGTCGTTATCGCCACGTCTGACACATATTTGAGGGCCGTTTTAGCTATTGTCGTGTATCGCTATAGTGACAGGTTGTCAGCCTGTCGCCTAAAATTGCAATACACATGATACCCTCGAGTCCTTTAGTCGCTTCTTACGACACCCACAGGAAAGAAATGGGGTGATGCTATTCTAAGCCGGCATCACACGGCATTAATATGGATGGCAAGGTTATTATCGATCGTCATAATATGGGAATAACACTGCAGTTAAAAGGTTGTATAAATAAGAAATTACGTGAGAATTGAGACGCCAAAAGAAGTGAAATTTTACTAGAGACCGACACTGAAAACTAAGATTAGGCTGGTGATAAGTAGGACCTTCACCAAGTGGGAAAGGGAAGGCCATACAACAGTGATACGGCGGCAAATGCAGCGATTGGCCATCTCAACTATAATTGGTAAAATATTGTAGGACTCACTTTCCCGGAATCGGTCACTAGTAAAGTTTATTTATTTTTTGTGAACAAGCTTTTAGGTAATACTCAAGAACGCGAATAGTCCTAGCGGTAGTTCAAAACATGATGCACCTGAGAGAAGAGTTCTGAAATTTGGTACACTTAATCTTTAGGGTAAATGAATCGATTTGACCCGTAGTACACAATTTAAAAAAAATCCTATGAGGAGTAATGACGTCATCTTTTTTTTGTATGGGAAAAAAAAAATTTTGTTCCAAAACCTATCGTGTGTGGTATCAAATGAAAGGCCTTGCTAAGCCGATTCTAAAAATATATGACATTATTATATTTAAGTCACTTGTATAAAATTAAATAGGAAATAATTCTCGAAACATGCCACGTTTGGGCTTCTCCAGGTATGATACGGTTGAATCATTACTTATGAAATATACGTAATATAATGTGTAATATCCTCATCTCTAACCTCAAGAAAGGTACTACGGATTTTTTGTCTTTAAGTAATTTTTTTTGAATTTTAAAGTTACAGAAATTTATGAAAACACACTTAGTTGAAATTTGGCATCGAAAGTTCAATTTTGGACACCGAGAATGATAAAACGGCCAAGAGCGTGTCAGACACGCCCACAAATAGGGTTTCGTAGTCAACGTTTAAATATCAGGTTTTTCAGCATTACAAACTTAATTTTGTTGCTGGTTTGTTAGCAGCAGTATGATGACCAACCGCAAATAGAAAAACTCATTTTTTTCTGAAACCTTTAAGGGTACAATATCCGTTATAGTTTTCATTGTAACTTCAGATTGTAAGCTATATTCCATATTTATTTCAATTTTTTAGCGTCTATACTTTAGAAGTTACAGCTGGAACAAATTATGGGTCAAAAACGCCCTTTTTAAAAGCAAATATCTCGTGACAGAAACATTTTAGTGACTTTGTTTCAAAGAAACCTCACCTTAGTTTTGAAAGACCTATTCAACGATACCCTACTCAACATTACAGAAGAAAAAAAAAAATTTTGTCCCCCTTTCACTTGTATGGGAGGGGGTCCAAAAAACATTTAAAATATTTTTTCTTAACATTTCTATATTTGGGTCAACACGATCTATCTTCTCACCAAATTTCATGTCGATAGCTTTAAAACTGACAAAGATATGAGGGCGCGGCATACAGACAGACAGACAGACAGACAGACAGACAGACAGACAGACAGACAGACAGACAGACAGACAGACAGACATGACGAAACTATAAGGGTTTCTAGTAGACTACAAAACCCTAAAAATATAGCCAAATGAGATTCCAATCATTATTATGTACATCACAACATATTCGTTTTGCAAAAAGAATGTTATGTGCTTCGGAGGGCACGGTTAACCGTCGGCCCCATAGCAGTCGCTCTCTATGAATAATAATAAGACGGCGGCGGTCCGTCAGGGTCGTCAGTTAGGGGCTGAATAGTAACCATGGTTCATCGGGTCGTTCGTAGACTCGGTGTCTCACTTTTCAGAACAAGATTTATTAATTATAGGATGATAAATACAAATGCGAGAGAAGTTTTCGATTGATGGGTATAGTGATCATTTCTCTATACACACATTAAACACTCGGCAAAATTAACGGAATCTATACATAATAATAAAGTTGTAGAGGGTCGAAAGCCTGCACATAAAAGATATTGGAAAATAAATTGTCAGCAAATTCTTGAAATTGATAACAAAACACGTTTCAAAAGTATTTACATATTTTTTCCGTTTAGATGTTTGTATGTGACAGCATCCTGAAAAACTACTAAACGGATTTTGATAAAATTTGGTACAAAGATTGCTATCGCATTGAAGAAGGTAAAGGCAACTTTTTTTCTCCACTTGAGGGACTGGAGTACCTGATGTGTACCACTAGAAGCACAACCACGAGCCCTGCTAAAGAATGGGAGATACATTTATGGCACCAAAGCAAGAATTGTTTAGCATCATGGAATGCTTCTGCTGGCAAACATAGATCGAAGGTTTGGAGAACCTTATGTGGACCACCAGGTGCACCTCCAAGAGCCCAGCTAAACTACAGGAGACACATATTATATAGTCCCAAAGCAAAAATTGTTTAGCGCGATGGGACGTGTCTGCTGGAAAATATAAATCGAAGGTTTGGAGAACTAAAGGAGATACATATACGGCCCCGAAGCAAAAATAATTCAGCTTGATTGGGCTCTCCTGCTAGCAATTAGAAATCAAAGATTTTGAAAACCTGATGTAGACCATCAGGTGTACCAAAAATAGCCCAGCTTAAATAGGTACATGAGATATACATGGCCTCAAGAAAAAGAATATTCAGCATGGCGGGACATTTCTGCTGGCAAATAGCTAATGAAGGTGATGGATACCCTGGGAATAAATGTAAGGATACTGGTATGGAAATAATGTGTGTATAGACAAATGAAAATTATAAAGATGAACCAAAACTCCTCTCGCATCTGTATTTATCATCTTATAATTAATAAATCTTGTTCTGTCAAGTGGGACACTGAGTCTACGAACGACCTGATGAACCATGGTTACTATTCGGCCCCTAACTATCGACCCTGACCGACCGCCGCCGTCTAATTATTCATAGAGAGCGACTTCGATGGGGCCGAGGGTTAACCGTGCCCTCCGAAGCACACAACATGTTTTTTTGCAAAACGAATATGATGTACATATGATTAAAATCTCATCTGGCTTTATTTTTGTCATCCTCGGTGACCAAAATTGAACTTTTGATGCCAAGTTTCAACTAAGTGTGTTTTCATAAATTTCTGTAACTTTAAAATTAAAAAAAAATAATACTTAAAGACAAAAAATCCGTAGTACCTTTCTTGAGGTTAGAGATGAGGATATCACACATTATATTACGTATATTTGATAAGTAATGATTCAACCGTATCATACCTGGAGAAGCCCAAACGTGGCATGTTTCGAGAATTATTTCCTATTTAATTTTATACAAGTGACTTAAATATAATAATGTCATATGTTTTTAGAATTGGCTTAGCAAGGCCTTTCATTTGATACCACACACGATAGGTTTTGGAACAAAAAATTTTTTTTTCCCATACAAAAAAAAGATGACGTCATTACTCCTTATAGGATTTTTTTAAAATTGTGTACTACGGGTCAAATCGATTCATTTACCTTAAAGATTAAGTGTACCAAATTTCAGAACTCTTCTCTCAGGTGCAGCATGTTCCATACATTCGGCCAGCGAGCCGCTAAGGCTAGAAGTTTTCAGTTGCCTATCGCTTCTGTTATTTACCGGCATAATGCCTATCAGTTCAGCTTAGAATATGACTGCTTGGGCTTGGTACTATATTAAAAGAAGGGATGCCTTTGCCTGGCCGAGTCGAAAACGACCTGGTGAATCCTGGTGTCAGAGTTTTTCAACCGCCTACTACTACAAGCAGGCCTCTTGCATGGTCGTGTAAGGACGGCCGTCTAAGTAATCATATTACGCCTGATATCCCTCGTGGTACTTACCAGTAGAGCGTAAACCGGCAATTAACACCACGTTTGTCAAGCCAGGTTGTCAGCCTGTAGCATATAGGTAATTGCAATACTCATCGACTGTCGAATCCCTTAGTCGCTTCTTACGACACCTACGGGAAAGATATGAGGTGATGCTATTCTAAACCGGCACCACAAGGCATAAATTCACAAAGTGATAGATAAATATCAAATGATTTTTTAACTCACCTCAGGAGAATCGAAAGGATACTTGTTTGTGAATTTGAATTGCAATACAAATTTCTCGCCCTCGTAAAGTGTGCCAGGTACCCCTTCCATGTGTACTGTCCACCTGCGGAATGAATAAAAATAAATTAGGCAAAAAGATTAGAATAGCATCACCCCGTATCTTCTTGTGGGTGTCGTAAGAAGCGACGAAGGGATTTGAGAGTAGATGTGTTTGCAATTTTAGGCGATAGGCTCACAACCTGTCACTATGGCGACGCAGTCTTCTGAATGACTCTCAAACTTTTGTCAGACATGGTGTAAATGGCAGTTTTTTTACAGTCGTTTACGTTCTGCCTACCCCGCATGGGATGTATGTAAAAAGATGTTGAATGTAGTTAGGGTGTGGATGTCTTAGCACTCTGGGTACCCCGCGAGTGTTAAATAATATGTTATTCATATAAACTGTAAGAAAACAAGTATTAAGTTGACCTTTTGGGGTGATAAATTAGATAGTTTTGTACGAAAGATCTTTGAAATCTTTGGGGAAAGCTGTACATTTCGGGGAGTGTGCACAGTCTCTCCATGACCTGATACCTCCGTCACCATTCCATCTCCGGTGCACGAGACGCCGGTTGGGATTCCACCCTTATATCGTAGACATCCCGCAAATTCGCACAAAGCGCTTCGCTTCTACAGTTTTAATGCGAACTGCTAAGGAGTGGAACTCCCTGCTGCGGATCTGTTTCCGGAACTTTATAACCTGGGCCTTTTCAAGGCGAGAGTGAATATGCATTATCTGGGCGAGCATGTTCCATCATCGTCTGCATCGTCACTTAACATCAGGTGAGATTGCGGACAAACCCATTGTTTATATAAAAAAAAAACTTATCACCACGTAGGTAGGTATAGTTCAGTAGAACAGTTTTACGCTATATAGAATTATTGTAGGTAAGTAGATACGTATTCAAAATAATCTGCGTGGTAATCCAATTACGAGTTCATAGGTATGATATACATACATAACAAGATTCGGAAAATCCAGCTAAGGAAAAACTTGAGATAAAATAAAAATACAATGTAAAGGTCACAATCACAGCAAAAGTTTTTTTGCATTTAGACAATTGCGAATTCCGATCGAAATGATTACATTGTCTGAACTGTATCACGAATCAAGTAATCAAGGCTTGGAAGCTATGATTCAATCAAAAGTCAAGACAATTATCATTTGAATCATTCAATGGTAATGAAGAAGACAAGAATGATGCATAATATAAATTGCATTGAAGTCATTTTCAAGTTCATTGCTTTGAGAGTTATGTTTGAGTTCATGGATGCAGTAAGAAAGGCCAAGGAATGAGTGGATGGATAGTATTGGATAGGCTTCAGAGTTAGGATGGATAGATTCAGTTTGGTCTTCTTACTTTTTTGAGTGGGTAAGCGAATCGTTCAACGACCCGATGAACTCTGGTGTCAGAGTTTTTCAACCGCCTACTACAAGTAGCAGGCCTCTGACTTAGTTGAGAAACGACTGCTGTCTCAATAATCATACACAGCAACCGGGACCGACGGCTTAACGTGCCCTCCAAAGCACGGAAACATCTTGCTTTCGGACAATCAGATGATTCAGCCTGCAATGCCCTAGCCAGATCAGGAACAAATTCACACCCACCGAAACCGAAACCTTCTGTGTCGTCTACCATTGCGCCACATCGGCTGCTCAGTTAGGTAAGAAATAGGCTTGGATTTGATGTTTGATAGAGAAAAATGGAAGTCAATAAATGTTTAACTCAAACCTGGTTGTCACGACAGCGTTTTGTAGGTATTTTTTGGTATTTTTAGACGGTTTCTGTTTAGCACTTTCAGTTTTACAACACATCAAAGGTCTTTTGGCAGATGTGAACACGAAAATAATGAGGAAGCATTTGCAACACTTGGACTATAGCCCACTGTTTACAAACTGTTGTACAAATACAAAGTAAAGCAAATCTCTAAAACTAACAAATAAAATGCAATTCGATCGAGTGTCTTTTTCTTAAGTAACGATCTGCCTAGCAGTAAAACACGCTGCTAAACTAGGTACCAATTTTATCAACGATAGCATCGAACTATGAATACGATAGTGATGATAGAATTGCTATACGATACGATAATTGAAATACGATAGGTGCCTATCAATCGTGTAGGATTTTTCAAATGAAAATTGTCAGTAGGTACTATTACTAGTTCAGCAACACTATTGAAAAACACCTATAAAATCAGGGGTAAAATGCAGGTTTGTAACAGTGTAAGAATTTTCGATATTGGCCCAGTAGTAGTAGACATTATCGATAACTACATAAAAACAAACAAATCTGTTCTCTTCAAAATTCTATAGACTCTGTAGTAAAAATTAACAACGAAACCTGTTCTGTTTTTAAGGATACTAGTTTTAGCACTGACTGGTTAAAACTGGATAACACTAGTAGGAGGCTGGTAGTTTTGGCTTAGTAGAAAAGAGGCCTATGTCCAGTCCAACAATAGGTTGATAGAAATTATACTGATATTCCTAATTCAATTAGTACATAATAGATTGTGTCTGTCTAGCCTCAGTCAGCCTTAATGAGTCGAAAATAGGTACCTATTTTATTCTTGTTTTATTTTATTAGGAAAACTTCATGTATTATGTAGTATTTATTAGTATGTGTTATTTATTATTATGTGGCCTATAACAGCTATAATCTGATTTTGCATTAGTTCCTACTAATATGAATGAATATGACTATGTACAAATTAATATACTCCCCATCAAAAAAATCGAGACAGTTTCGTTTTCATAGTCAAACAAAATATGAAATCTATGAAATAAAAAGTTGAATGTAGAAAATCGAGATTAGGATTTTGAAACCTCGTAATACTGACTATTGAACTACATTTGAAATTTATTCCAAAATAAACATATGTGTCAGATAACGTGACCCCTACAAAACGTAAACTTGCTAAGCGTCTCGATTTTTCTGATGGGAAGTGTACTTATAATAATGGCAACCTTATACCATAGCCTTAACTTATAGACCAGTAGTAGCAGTTTACTCCATATGTTTACCGTGGGTGTCGTAAATGGCGAATAAGGGATTTGAGAGTTGATGTGCATTGCCATTTTAGGCGGCAGCCTGACAACCAATTATGGTGACTTCTGATTGACTCTCAATCTTTTGTCAGACATGATGTATATGGCCATATTTTACAGCCGTTTATATACTGCCTACCCTGCGAGGGATATAGGTGTGATATATATTATGTACCTATTACTATGCTAACAGTTTGGCTAAGGAAGGCTATTTGTCTTTTGCAAATATGGGTGTTGGAACTACTTTGTAAACATATTAATCTTATCTGGCATGTTTCAATAAATATTTAGCCTGCCTCTGTGGTAGAAGTCTAAGTTTGTCTTAGCATCTGGACTGGAGTGGCAGACCTAGATTCCCTTTTTGGGGGTGGACCTTATGGTGCCTTCAAAGTAAATATTTAGCTTTTGAAAAATTGTTTTCAAGCAATAAGTACGAAATTAATAAAGAATTAGGTGAAGATCAGCTCATTTCACATACAAATAAAGATAAATGTAATGACTCTTTGTAATTTCCAAAATTAACAATTAAAAAAAACAGGCAACTTTTCATAATAGGAGCAAGCCCTCATAGACAAAATGTAGCTTCCAATTATGAAAAGGTTAAAATTACAAAATTTCAGTTTCAGTCTGCAGTGAAAGGTATTCAAAATTATATCTTTAATTTATATCTAGGTTATAAAGTTGAAAATTAATAGGTACAGTCTTAATCAGTCATTAACCTACTTTTGTACTCTTATCAGTGTAGTAGGATGCGTGAGTTTAACTGAAGTGATAGAACACCTACAACCTATAACATTTTGGTATGATAGCAAAATTTTAGATGAAAGAAATAAATACTGAATAATTAACAGTTATACAGTATAATAATTCTTAACAGTAACACTTATTGAACTTAAATAAATGTTATAACCAATCTGTTTATCCACGGATTACAAGTTTATCCACACTATGAAGTTGGTATTTCAGCAACAATTTTGGATAACATATTATTAAGTTATTCTTAGGTATGATCTAATAGGTACATACATAGTTCAACTTTTATTGAACAAATACAGATGCTAAAGGGTAGAATGTGTTGGATTTGTGCTAGTATAATGAAGTTTTAATCTGATTAAGGCTTGTCCACTTAACATTTTTTAATTTAATTACCTATCATAGACGGTATCACAGTCTCATATACGTGATACCCAGCTGATGTTAGAAACCTATCAGAAAGGCAACTAAAATACCCTCTTCTAAGACTATTCAATGTTGGTAATGAGAAAAATTATGCAAGAACTTACAGTGTAAGATTTTGGCTGGCCTGTTCTCCGTCCACGGTGACTCCTGGCGGTGGTTCTTTCATGAGGGACATCAATTCTTTTTGCAGTCTCCGCTGAAAACATCACAAAGATCAGTCAACCACACTGCGATATTTTCGACAAATTCACAAGTAAACTACAAAGCTTTGAGAAATTCGACTTGGGAACTTCGGTAGGCGTACGGATATGGAATATTTTTTCGTCACTGATAATTTATTTGGACAACACAACAATAGAAAATATGACAAAATCTTTCGTGGAAAACTGTCACAATATCGTAACAATAAATAGATGGAAATCTACTGTCGTACCATATGGACGCCACTGTTTTTCATTTCTTATAAACTAGTCTACGTTCCTACAAGCTAAACAGGTGCGAATTCTGCAGGAAAACGTAATAATTTAATTATTTTTACGAACCTCAGACGGGGACATAGCCGCCATTTGCAATCCAATTTAGACGTTTGGTATTGCCAACATAATAAAATTCTTATTTACTTTTTTTATTGGCGTAGTTGTAATATTATTAATCGCCAAGAGATGGCGCTGTATTCCTAAAAACGCAAATGAATAGGAGCCCTTATATTGACATTTCGTTTTTGTAGTATCGATCGTTTTTGTGCTAAGCGATGTGTGCAAGTGAGAAAAGGAAATTTTTTGTATAGCGCTATTTCGCTTTTACGTACATCAATTAAACCGTTATATGTCAATAAAGCGCGATTGTCAAAGATTTTGCAAATTTTTGTTTGTATTTTTTGCCCAAATTTATCTACAATTTGCATTGTTTACATTGAAATCTTCATCCTAAGCATAGTTGGGCTTGCTAGTGCTCTAGTTATTGTGCTCTGTAATAAAAATGTTTTCCTCCTTGCAATAGGTTACGAGTTTTCAAGTAAAGAAATAAAATAAGCCGCCGGTATGGTGTCTTATCCAAAGAAATCTTCGGCTGAATGGTTTATAGACCAGCTGAATGTTGAGAACGCAAAACTAGTGGCTTTTGTTCTTGTAATAGGATTTATCGGTTATCATGGAATTCTTCACCTTCGTTATGGTAAGTCACATGAATTGACCTTTCCCCCCTTGTAAGGAACCTATTAATTACGCCCTGAACTCGTGTCCGACCTAATTAGCCTATTGATGATATGTGGGTGTAATACTGTGTATTATAATTTATAGTGCTATGCCGTGTGGTAGCGGCTAATAATACTGCCACCCCTATTCTACTCAGGGTGTTTCGTAAAGGGCGACGAAGTGTTTTTGACTTTGGCTACAATATCTGCCGACCATGGTCATCCATATGGTGGCGGTAATACCACCTATATTAGCATTCCCAAAGAGGATTGACGTCAGGCAGGGGAAAAGGATTTGGCTTAATTTTACGACTGGCCGCCAAAATTAAGCCAAATCCTTTTGCAATATGATTTCGTGTTCAAACGAAACATGTTGCGCCGATCCCAAGTAATTGGTAAGGGCAGGAAGATGATGAGTACTATAATAATATTATTTGGCCCTAATCATTCCAATGTTTAATTTTAGGGCCTGATTCCTGTACTTGGCTTCTTACATCAGGAAGATATAAAGGGGACCATGAATGGCAACCCTATGGGTGTATGTTGCATAGATATTCCAAAACGTAAGTAATACTGTCCCATTGTTGTAAATTAAAAAGCTAGTTATGTTAAAAAATATATAGCGGTGTTAATTTCAAGATGTAATGTAACTAGTTGTTTGTTTTAGAAAAATGATATAAATTTCAAGCGAAATGCAACATATTTTTACTGGCTAGGCTGGTTTTTGTTTATCTTTAGATAGGGTTACATTTAATTAAGTACAAATCTCTTGAGAATGTGATCTACTCACAAAACTGAACAACTTTTGTTTGAAACTTTTCCTCGAAAAAATTAAATTTGGACCTCCCATACAAAAATGCTGAAAAAGTGTGTCACTTAGTATGGGAGGACCAAATTTTTTTTTTCTTATTTCATAGTAAAGTTTCTAACAAAACTTGTTCAGTTTTGGGAATAGATTAGACCCTCAAGAGATTTGTATTTAATTAAATGTAACCGTATATATAACTTCTTAATGTAATTATTGTAAATGTTATTATTATTTTACTGTTTATGAGTCCCTATTTTCTTTGTTATAGTGATGCCCGGCGTTGCCTGCGCTATTTAGCATTTTGGGGGAAGTACAACAGCTTTGCTTTCATAGGAGATTCCAGAGTTGAACAATTATATGAGTATTTTATAGGTAAGTTTTGTACTACTTAGATTTGATATTATTTTATAAGCATATTCCACAAAATATCAACTTTTTGTTGCTTATGTGACACTATGGCAGCACCTTCTATTGCATAAAGCTACTTAATATGTAGAAACTAAAGCTTTTTATTGTATATCAATTTTACATTAACAAAATCTTTGTGTCTTACGCGGAAATAGTAGAAATAAGGTTGTAACAGATGCAATATTTTTGTGGATCAAAATGAGAAATGAGAAAGAAATTATTTAATCCATCTGACAGTTTTGAATACACCCATTTATTCCAACATTTAAAAAATATGAGATTTTCTTTATTGCAGGTGTGCTCAAAACCCGCCTCGACTTGGACTCATCATATTCCACTATAGATCACCACATGCCCAACTATACTTATGTGGACCACAAGTTGCGACTGTCCGTCAGTTTTGTGTGGAGTAATGATGTTTCTAAGACTATGGTGGAGCAATTTAGACACTGGTAAGGAAGTTTTAACCAGGTTCACAAAAGAAGGGGACCCCAAATGGCAACATTATTGTTGACATCCTGCTCAAATGTCATGTAAAATGAAAAAGACGCAAACAATAATGTTGTCATTTCGGGCCCCCTTCTTTTGTGAACCAGGTAGTAATAATGATAACCTATGTTACACATTATTTTACTGTGTTATGTATTTATAGCTTTTGAACAAAAAAAACGAACATTCTGTAGTAACTTGGAGAGTTTTTAGGTTTGTTTAACATTCTATTCATAATTTTTCATTATGAAGACATTGTTCACAAATCAGTTACTTTATTCTGTGTAATCTGTTATGAATTTATGGGAGTTATTTTAGCACGATATTACCTACATTGTAGTCTAAAGTGGTCATATTCTGTATGCCACCTTAAATTAACTCAAAGGACCCTCAGTCTTATAACACCACAAACTATATTTCTTTTTGTATTTCAGGCAATACTCCGACAAACCACCCTCAGTAATCGTCGCATCAACAGGTCTACAATTACTGGCCACTAGGAACACAACAGACCTAGTTTTAGAGGAATACAAACGTAACTTGACCCGCCTAGTCCAGCCGATAGATTCTCTAAGCATTAGAGATACGAAAGTACTGTGGAAACTGTTGGAACCTGTGGATAGTAATAAAAAGAATGTTAAGATTAGTAACACTGATATAGATGCTTATAATAGAGCTGCTATAGAGGTAAATGATATTGCGAAATATTAGCTTTAATCATTTATAGCGTTTTTCACTCTGAAACGACCCAAAAATATTTGTCTGATTCGGCGACGAACGTTTTATACGGCTGTTTACTTACGCTCTATCTACCCCGCCACGGATATTATATTGAAGAGCGTCTTGAATTTTTCAGATTGATTATTATTGTGAGCGGATTACAAAAGTACCTACTATCTGACAGGGCCGTCTTGCTTTACTTGCATAAAAGTAAAAGAAAAAACATACAACACACTATCTTGCTAACAGTTTGGCCTTCTTTTTCAGATCCTAACCCACAGCGCAGCTAAAATCTGGAACTCCCCGCGTCTCGTCTCTCAAGGCGCTATGTCTGACGACGGAACCCTACTTAGCGATACAGCCTTACGACATTGCGCACAAATACTACTCAATATGTTCTGTAATGATCATATGAATTTCAACGACGGATCTTGCTGCGCAGCGCCCGAACCTTACACTAGGCTGCAGATGGTCACACAAATTTTGTTTGTAGTGTGGTGAGTAAGGTCATTCAATGAAACAGTGCAAAATATAACACTAATGCTGTGTGTGTAGTCATGGTCATTCTAGCAAATACTGCTCTACATGTTTTGCAATGATCATATGAATTTTAAGAATGCGAACTGATATCAAACATTTAGTTGTGTTCCAGCAGGAACATAAGGTGATGATGAAAACTAGATATTAAATTTAACAAAACTGAGGTTTATTTCAAGGGAAATAACTAATTTTACAATCTTGGGCGTCTGAAGGCCTCCATGTTAGAATCGAAGCTAAATGACGTTTTATACAATGCAAATTTATTGTAAAGCGCCTGCGAAAAGATGCAGAGCAAACTGTATTAAAGATTTGAACGGTATTAAGAAAGTTCAAGGAACTTAACGAACTATTTCACTGAAAGTCACTGAAATCTATTAAAAAAACACTAAACACTATCATATTACTGTGTAACACAAAAATTCACCAACAAACTATTTCTTTCTAGCGCAGTCCTATCAAGCGCGAAAAAGGTTTGGCAATGGGCTCAAACTTTACAGCAACGTTTAGGAGGGTACTCTTTAGTCAACCAAGCCCCTGTAGCGCCGCCGTCGCCGCTCGCCGCCTTAGGGAAGCTGGGCATGATCATGGCGTACTTCTATCTGTGCGATCGAACGAATTTCTTCATGAAGGAGAATAAGTACTATTCAGAGTGGAGCTTCTGGTTGCCAGTTGGATACGTTTTCGCGTTGGGACTGTTCTTTACGGATGATTCGAGGTCTAGTCGGTGAGTGCTTATATTTTTGAATTGTCTACATTTCTTTAGTATTATATGGCTTCCAACAGTCAAGCTCGGCTCAGGTTAAATTTTCGTGGCATCGTTGTAAGCCTTTATTTCGTGTGGCACAAGAACAGTAAAAAGTATAAAGTGTCTATTCTGAGTTGTGCTTGACTATACAATCTCTACGCGCGTAACGACGTCGTGACTATTCGCACGTCACGTATACGGGCTCGATGTGTGGCGCCCTTAATAAGTGCACTGCAGCCTGCAGCCACTTTTTTACGTGGCAAAATTGTATAGTCAAGCACAACTCTGTACTGTGACTTCTGGACTGTGAATAGACACTTTGTACTTTTTACTGATGACGTAGAGATGAGATGACGTCATGGCTACATCATGCACGTCGCGCATGCTGACCTGGTGTAGTGGTGTGTGGCGCCCTTTAAGCGTTACTCTAACGAGCATTAAGGTTGTTGATTTTCATCGCAATGTGACCTTTATTTTTCATTCAATTATGTATTTCATATTTGTATATTTTTTAGAGTTTTACACCGTGAGCAAACCAACGAATGGAAGGGCTGGATGCAGCTTGTCATATTGGTGTATCAAGTGACTGGCGCTAGTAAAGTGCTTCCTATCTACATGCTGGTTAGAGCACTCGTGTCAGCTTATCTGTTTCTGACTGGGTAAGTTTAAGACTTGATTAACCTTTAGCAGTAGACGATAATGGCATCTATGTATCTTGTAATATTACTTACTAGTTATCTAGTAGGTTATTTGTAGATTTATTTTAGCAATAAATACTTTAGTTCATGTGTTTTAACGAGGATCCCTTATGAATACTGCTGTGTCTACAATTAACCAGTTTCTAGACTTGTGCAACATCTACTATCCGAACTAGAGAGAGATCAGATGAAAGAAAAATAATACTATGTGTTGAAATCGTTCAACACAGACATTTGAAGCGACAGGCTGACTACCTGTCTTTATGGTGATACACAGTCTTCTGAATGGTTCTCAAACTTTTATCAGACGTGGTGTAAATGGCAGTTTATTGCAGCCTTTACGCTCTGCCTACCCCGCAATGGATACAGGCGTGATATATGTATGTAAATTCTATTTTATTTTTTGTCCTCAGCTACGGCCATCTCTACTACATGTGGCAGACCGGCGACGCGGGCCTAGTGCGGTACTTCAGAGTGATGTTCAAACTCAACTTCCTCACCGTAGTTTTGTGTCTGGCTATGAACAGACCGTACCAGTTCTACAGCTTTATACCGCTCGTCTCGTTTTGGTATACTTTGGTAAGTGAACACTTTCTCTCTCTCTCTCTCTCTCTCTCTCACACACACACACACACACACACACACACACACACACACACACACACAAACACACACACACACACACACACACACACACACACACACACACACACACACACACACACACAGTGCGGTACTTCAGAGTGATGTTCAAACTCAACTTCCGTGTCTAGCTATGAACAGACCGTATCAGTTCTACAGCTTCATACCATTGGTTTCTTTCTGGTATACCTTGGTAAGTATCTAATAAACTTACTGAAACATTTTGATAAGTGAAACACACACACTCACACACACAACACTCTCTCTCTCTCTCTCTCACACACACACTCCGGACTAGTGCGGTACTTCCGAGTGATGTTCAAACTCAACTTCCTAACCGTAGTGTTGTGCTTGGCCATGAACAGACCGTATCAGTTTTATAGCTTCATACCACTCGTCTCGTTCTGGTATACTTTGGTAAGTGAACACTTTCTCTCTCTCCCTTTCGCACAAATCAACTAACCGTGCGTTCACACTGAGGATACTTTGGCCGGCGACTTATCGAAAATCCCTTTTACACACGTGGAAAGAAAGAAAGAAAGACTATTTAATTTCCGTGAGAAATGTGTGAAACCATTGAAATGGACAGTAATATTCACTTTTCCTTCCAGTTCTTCGTAATATTCGCGCTCCCGCACATAACGAAGGCCACCTCTCACACCGTAGAGTCCAAACCTTACCAATACCTCTACATATTGGTGAAGATCATCGGTCTGATGACCGTGGTCACCTTGTTATACATGTCATTTAACACATACGTATAGGACAGAATCACAAAACACATACACAAATGCATACTTAAGTGATTAAGGCTACTTTTTACCGCGACAAAAACGCATATTCCAGGTGTATTTAGGCTACTTTTGACCGCGACAAAACCCCGTATTTCTTGATTGATATAGGCTACTTTTTAACCTCGGGAAAATATCTGAGTCTCACGGGAAAATGACTCTGACAAATATTTTAATTTTTCTTTCAGTTCTTCGTGATATTCGCGCTGCCGCCGCACATAACGAAGGCCACCTCTCACACCGTAGAGTCCAAACCTTACCAATACCTCTACATAGTGGTGAAGATCATCATACGTGTCATTAAACACACATACATATAAGACAGAATCACAAAACACATACGATCAAACATTCACACGAATGCATACTCTCTGCCTGAGTGATTAAGGCTACTTTTTACCGCGACAAAAAGCATATTCCATGTGTAATTTAGGCTACTTTTGACCGCGACAAAAACCCGCATTTCTTGATAGATATAAGCTACTTTTTACCGCGGGAAAATGATTTTGACAAATAATTCTTTTCCTTTCAGTTCTTCGTAATATTCGCGCTACCGCCGCACATAACGAAGGCCACCTCCCACACCGTAGAGTCCAAACCTTACCAATACCTCTACATAGTGGTGAAGATCATCATACATGTCAATAAACACACATACAGATAAGACAGAATCACAAAACACATACGATCAAATATTCACACGAATGCATATTCCCTGAGTGATTAAGGCTAATTTTTACCGCGACAAAATCGCGTATTCCATGTGTAATTTAGGCTAGTTTTGCCCGCGACAAAACCCCGTATTTTCTATAGGCAACTTTTTACCGATATGGGCTACTTTTTACTGACATAGGCTACTTTTTTACCGCGGGAAAACATCTGATTCTCACGGGAAAATGATTCTTTAAATTTCTCTTCCAGTTCTTCGTAATATTCGCGCTACCGCCGCACATAACGAAGGCCACCTCTCACACCGTAGAGTCCAAACCTTACCAATACCTCTACATAGTGGTGAAGATCATCGGCCTGCTGATCATAGTTACCTTTTTATAAATGTCATTAAACACATACATATAAGACAGAATCACAAAACACATACACATTCATACAAATGCATACTCCTTGAGTTGTTATTAAGGCTACTTTTTACCGCGACAAAAACGCATATTCCAGTTTTATTTTAGGCTACTTTTTACCGCTACAAAAACGCATATTCCAGGTGTATTTTAGGCTTCTTTTGACCGCAGCAAGAAATCGTATTTATTTAATGATATAAACTACTTTTTACCACAGGAAAATATCTTACTCCCATGGAAAAATGACTGACAAATAATTATAATTTTTCCTTCCAGTTCTTCGTAATATTCGCTCTCCCGCCGCACATAACGAAGGCCACCTCTCACACCGTAGAGTCCAAACCCTACCAATACCTCTACATAGTGGTGAAGATTATCGGCCTGCTGACTATAGTGACGGTGTTATACATGTCCGAGGTACGTATTGGCCACTCACAATTCCATGGTGATAAATAAGATTTCGGTCAATCAAATATGAAAAAAATATATTTTTAAGGAGAATAACTGAAAAGCTACGAATGTTCTACATACATAAACATTCTCAATTATACTTTATCCTAAGTACAGTACTTTACAGTTCCTACATATGAATTTCGCAATCTTTTCCCTCAAAAAATGTACGGGATCCTGGCATCCCGGTATTGCAATCGGTAGTCCCAATCGATAGACGTGTGTAGTTTATAAGACCGAACAAAATATCTTTACATACAAAAAAATATTCTTTCAAATTATGCTACATGCCTATCTACTAAAAGTTCTCCATCTAAAGTCCGTAATGTTCTCTCATAGTACCAGTGTTTCTTTCGTATTGGACATCGAGTCTGATGAAACCTGATAAACCCTGGTGTCAGTTTTTAAATCGTTTACTGCTTGAAATATGCCTCTGTCACATTTGTACCCTGCGGAACACGGACCCATATATTTCTTTCTTTACTTTATAATGCTTATCCTTCCAATTTTGTTGTGTGACGGAAATAAAATTTTACCTTTTCTCTGTAGGTGTTCTTTCAAAAGATCTTCGTGACCCGTCCGTGGAAGGCGCTCTTTGTGAACGCGGACGACGACATACACCAGTGGTGGCTGCAGTGGAAACAAGATCGGTGAGGCTTTGTTGAATTGTAGATTCCTTTGAGTTGACGGTTTTAGGCAGGTATTCATTCGGTAGCATTTGACGCGCAGCATTGTATGTCAACAACGTCACGCGTGTTACGCGGCAACCGCAGAAATTTGACGTTTGTCGTATCTGCAACTCTGACGGCATGCAAAGCTGCTCACCTATACAATGTTGCAAAACAAAGCAGCTAAACTATGTTGCCTTTGGTTTTAAAGCGCCTAGCGCCTTTTTAAATTCAAAATATTATCGAAATCAGCGCAAACAAGATTATTTTTCTCACCCTAACGAAAATACATCAAAAGTTGATGAATAAGAATCTTAATCCTTAACCAAAAATTGATACTACAGTTAAATAAACGATAATAAAAAAACGCGACTGTTCATTTGTATTAATGCTAAATAAAATAATAGTACATTGTTCTCGAGGCCGGGAAAACAAGGCTTTGCTGGACGAGTACTGTTTGACTTCAATTATACGAGTCAAGCAAAGTCATTTTCCCCGAGGCTTACATAGTGCTTTTCTCAAAAAATGCTAGGAAATTACAAACTAAGTACGTACTTTATAAAAAATGTTTTCCACGGTCAGTTTGGCTTCAGTCCTGATGCACCCCTTATGTTTGGCGGCGTGCAATCCATTTCGATACTACTCTCATCTTTATTCAGTTTTAAACAAAAGTGACTACAATACAACAGCCCCAATCATGAAAATTTTCACGTTTTCCCACCCATTTCGTTTGTTTTTCCACCAATTGTGTATTTTTAATAAATAGGCCTTTAGCAAGGCACAGTATTCATGGCTATTCAGCCATTCTATATGTATGTTTAGTTCATTCCTTTTTTTATTCTATTTGTTCATTTAGGATAGGCAAGGGTTATAAAATTATACAGCCTTGTCTTTAGTTAGTTTATATCAACTTTTTATCCAAAATTACGTTCCGTTCTTATAAGATTCGTAGAGATATCTATTTTGAAATTAATTACCTGTGTGACTTAGCGTGTAACGAATTTACTTTGCCGGACACCAGCAAAGGATTTCCATACAACTTTGCTGGCTGGCGCGGTCGGAGACATGACACACAATGGGAAACTTTGCGTATTCTTTTTTTGAAAGAAATGAATTTATTTCCTAGCATGTTTGAGAAAAATAATAAAAATACCTGATACAATCCTTAAATTAACCTAAATTTAAAATATAAATTATGAATTTACCAACAACATTCTGTATAAATTTGTAAGAGATTGACGCTATTTATTTAGACAATCTTTTAAAATTAATTTAATCAAAATCTAATAGAAAACTTCTATTCCAGATACTCAATGGCGTACGGCATTATATTCGCGATGGCGTATCTGCTCGCACAAAGATACAACTTATTAGATGATAAGAACCATAGCAACCTATTTACCCCCGGCGTATCTCTAACCGCCACTCTACTAGCTTTCATTGGCATTGGCAGTTACGTAACCTTTACATTCTTCTGCACGAATATCTTCGATTGCAATGAGATACACTCGTACGTCGCGTGGCTGCCTATAGTCAGCTATATTATACTAAGAAATATCTCTGGAGCGCTCAGAACCAGGCATTCAAGTATGTTTGCCTGGTTCGGTCAGATTACCTTAGAGTTGTTCGCCAGTCAAAGTCATATTTGGCTAGCAGCTGACACCCATGGAGTCCTAGTATTAATTCCTGGTGCGCCAGTCTTAAACCTCATTTTAACGTCATATATTTTCATATGTACAGCGCATGAAATTCACAAACTAACCGGCATAATATTACCATATGCAGTACCAGATGATTGGAGATTGGTATTAAGGAATTTTGCGATATTCCTAGCTATATTAGTACCTATAGGTATACACGATGGTATGTTTTAAGTGTTGTGGTTGTGGGCATAATTTATGGCTGTGTGATATTTATTTGTACATTTTTGAGAAGGTAATGTTTTGAAGTACCCAATTTGTTAGCTCTTCTATAATATTTTTCTAACACTTTTTATGATACTTTACAGTACATATCTTTATATAATATGATTTAGTATTGAAAATCTCCAATTTGGAATCTTAAAATTATTATATTAATTTTATTAGTACTATTTTTTTATTAATTTTCGATTGTTATTTTCATATTATGTGAATCAAGCCAAAAAAGATTAAAAAATCGATTTACGGCTGTTTTAAAAAAGAATATTAAAACCAAATCTGAAATTGTAAATAGTACATAAGTATTTAAAATTTAAGTACAAGAATATTATTTGATCTCCACTAAATACTTAATATTAAATCGTGAACATAACTAGCAGTGCCATTAACGTACGTAGCTGTTTTCATATGAAAATAAGTAGTCCGGTATGGCTGGCATTCTTTGAGGGCATAACTTATCAAAATTTTAAAGTCCCTTATTTTTTATACAATTAGGTATGTAACGTGTGTCTATAAAGCACATATTTCATTTTGTGCCATTTTTTACGCTTGAACAAATTTTCAATTCAATGTATGGCACCTCATTAATTAAATTTAATTTTTAAGTGTGTATAGTTAAATCAGAGTGGAGAGGAAACTTCACCCGCGTCTCGCGGATAACAACACGGGAAGTGGCAGTGACCGGTTATAAGTCTGCACGTATGGGCGTAAGTGCGGGCGCCAGGGGTCGCTTCCGTCAGTGGGAGGGTCCATCGTAGACCCACTGATCAGTTACCGCCCGCTCCAAGTTGGGCAGCCCCCGACCAATAAGGTACTGATCCGCCCCGGTGCTGGTTTGCTCTTTTAGGGTGTAGAGAGCACCAGCCTCAACTGGACAATCGGCGCCGTTACATTGTACACCTGCGACTAAAAGGCATAAAAATACCACAAACCAACCCCGCTTATCCATGCGATTTGCAACATGGAATGTCCGTACTATGAGGACAGGCCTCCCTGACACCTGTGGAGGTTCTTCTACTGACGCACAAGATCTGCGTAAAACTGCCGTAATCGACGCCGAACTACACAGACTGAACATTGCTGTTTGTGCTTTACAAGAGACCAGACTCCCTGACGAGGGTTCCTTGCGTGAGACACATTATACATTCTACTGGAAAGGAAAGGACAGTAGCGCTGTGCGCGAGTATGGTGTTGGCTTTGCCATACGCAACGACCTCTTAACATCTATAGAGGCTCCTTGCGGTATCTCGGAACGCATTATGTTGCTGCGATTAAATACGGACCATGGTTACGTATCACTGATTTCTGCTTACGCACCAACACTATCCGCAACAGATGAAGCCAAAACACAGTTTTACGACCAGCTCGACCAGACTCTACGCGGGTTAAAACCATCTGACCGCTTATATATCCTGGGCGACTTTAACGCTAGGGTCGGACAGGACAACATTGCTTGGCCAGATTGTATAGGTAACCACGGTATAGGGAAGCTTAATGAAAACGGCCAACGTTTATTAGAGCTATGCTCTAAACACCTACTGTGTGTTACCAATACCTACTTTAAAGGCAAATCAACTCGCAAAGTGTCCTGGAAACATCCTCGTTCTGGACACTGGCATCAACTGGACCTTATCCTTACCAAAAAGAAAAATCTCCGCGAGACCCTGCACACGCGATCATTTCACAGCGCTGATTGTGACACAGATCACTCCCTGGTGGCATCACAAGTTGCTATAGCTCACAAAAAGATCCACTCATCCAAATTGCCTGGTAGGAAGAAGCTCGATCTTCCAAAAACCAGAGACGATGAGGTGGTCCAAAAGTACGAAGAGCTGGTACGCGACGAAGTTGCTACCTGGGATGTAGACGCTCCGATAGAGGAGGAATGGGGCAAAGTAAAGAAGCTACTTACAGAAGTAGCCGGTACGGCTTTCGGTCATCAGAAAGCCAAAAACCAGGACTGGTTCGCTGAAAATCTCGAACACATTACACCTCTGCTCGAGTCCAAACGACAAGCTGCGCTAAAACATCGCCTTAACCCATCCGAAAAGACGCGTATCGACCTATCGAATGCAAAATCAGCTTTACAATGCACATCACGGTACTTTGCAAATGCATACTGGACCGAGCTTTGTCAAAGCATTCAATCATGCGCTGATATGGGAAACTTTGGTGGTGTTTACGCTGGGATTAAAAAGGCCCTTGGTCCTTTTCCTAAAAAAACAGCCCCCCTTAAAGAAGCGGACGGCACTGTTATTACAGATGCTCAACGCCAACTCGAACGATGGGTAGAACATTATGTTGGTCTCTACTCAGAACCAGTGAACATAATGCCAGAAGCTGCAGATTGCATGCCAAAACTAGCTACCTGGACTGAGTTAGATGATCTTCCTACCATAAGGAGTACCACAAGGCTGTTAAGCAGCTTAAAATTGGAAAATCACCTGGAAACGATGGTACCCACGCCGAAATTATCAGGCTCAAGTGCATATTACCCATCCTGCACAATCTGTTGTGTAAATGTTGGGAAGCAGGATATGTACCACAGGATATGCGCGATGCTAACATCATTACCCTATACAAAGGCAAAGGTGACCGCGGTGACTGTAACTGTTATCGTGGAATATCCCTTTTAAGTATAGTAGGTAAATTATTTGCTCGGTTAGTCTTAATAAGACTCCAGAAACTTGCTGATCGTGTATATCCCGAATCGCAATGTGGATTCCGCGCCCAACGTTCCACAACAGATATGATCTTTACACTTCGCCAACTGCAGGAAAAGTGTAGAGAGCAGAAAACACCTCTGTTTGTGGCGTTCGTCGACCTTAACAAAGCCTTCGATACCGTCAGCAGAGAAGGACTCTATACTGCACTTTTAAACATCGGGTGCCCTCCGAAACTACTAAGCCTCATTAAATCCTTCCACGAGGACATGAAAGGATCTGTTGTTTTAACGGCAATACATCCGAGCCGTTCGAAATGCGTAGAGGTGTTCGCCAAGGCTGCGTGTTGGCTCCTACCCTGTTTGGTATTTTCTTCTCATTGCTTTTAAAGTTGCTTTCGGCGATGACCAACAGGGTATACACCTGCACACAAGGGCTGACGGGAAGCTGTACAATATCTCGCTTCTTAAGTCAAAGCGTAACCGCGATGACTTATTCGTCGATAGCCCTTTGTTCGCTGACGATGCAGCCTTCGTTGCTAATTCTCAAAGTGAGCTTCAAGACATTGTTGATAAGTTTTCCCACGCGTGTTCTCTGTTCTCAATGTCCATTAATGCCAAAAACAGTAGTGCTAGCTCAAGGTGGAGAAACACCACGTATTTTGCTCGGTGGCGTTCCCTTGAACATAGTTGACAAGTTTTGCTACTTGGGGTCGACTGTGTCGAACAATCTCACCCTCGATGCTGAGATCAATACTCGTATCGGCAAAGCGGCGACCATGTTCGGCAGGCTCAGTACAAGAGTATGGAATAATAAACACCTGACCACAAAACCAAGATAATTGTTTACCAAACTTGCGTTCTAAGCATACTCTTGTATGGAGCTGAAACCTGACTTCGTACGCAAAACAAGAACGTCGACTCAACACATTTCATATGCGCTGCGTAAGAAACATCTTGCATATAACTTGGCAGGACAGAGTCACAAACGAGCGAGTTCTAGAAATTGCACAGCTGCCTAGCTTTACCGCTTTGCTTAAGCAAAGACGATTGCGGTGGCTAGGCATGTGTACCGCATGGAACCTTCGCGTCTACCGCGGCGTGTCCTGCTTGGCGCCGTAGCTAACGCCAAAAGAGGAGTTGGAAGACCGATGCTACGTTTCAAAGATTGCGCCAAGCGGGACATGGCTGCGTTTGACATCGACCATCAAAGCTGGGAGAAGCTTGCTGAGAATAGGGATGTATGGAGAAAGCGTGTGTTTGATGGGCGTAAAGCTCACGATGATGCCTGGTTCGCTGGTCTCGCAAACAAAAGGCAAAAACGACATCTAAACATGCATGTGCCAGTCTCTAATTCCACCTTCGTTTGTAGAGCGTGCGGAAAGTCATGCCGCTCCCGTATCGGCTTATACAGCCATGAAAAATCTTGCCTCAGACACTGAATAAATCGTCTGTCACAGACGTATGAGGCCAATGATGATGATGATAGTTAAATCAATATTAGAAAATATACCAGTATTGTATAAGTGACAGCTTACACAGTGCAATAACCCAGTATATGTCCTCAAGAATAAATCCACTGAAAATACATCTAAAATGAAACAAAATAATAAATAGGGTTCGGCTTATGGTCCAGAAAATATGAGCTAAAAATAAACGACTAAGTATTTTTGAAACGTACAAAGCTAGCCATACTTGGCTAAAAGAAAAACAAGTTTATGTAAAGTTGACCAGTGATTAAATTTAAATTAAAATAAATGTAAATAAACACCTCGCTATTGCATTAAAATAAAAATTATTTTGCTTTTAAGTGAAACCTAGTTTAAGCTAATAAGAAATTGTAAAAAGCACTTAAAGATATTTAATATCACATTAAAATAATCGTTCCTACAGTTTAAGTTCTACAGGTACAATGAACAAAAGTTATTTTTAGTGTTGTAGCTAGGTATGTATGATTCAGAATGTTATTTTCATGTGAAAATTTTGATGAAAAACGAGTCTTATATAAGGTCCTATTCAATTCACTGCAAATATTTTAAGGGCATGCGTAAATATGTATAAGAAAAACATCCAATTGCATTTAAAAAAAATCGACGCGCTATATTTTTTTTTCATTTTCAACATCCTTTGACTGACCCGACTGACGTTCCGCCACGTAGACAGGATTCACTTACACGGCACGCACACTAACAACACCAATCACAGCACCTTATTTTGGCGCGTATATTAAACGCGATTAGTGGTGTGTTTCTAGGACAAACAGGGTGCACTTTTTTCGTTGTTTTTTAGTTAAATGCAATTTTCTCGAAAACTAGCGTGTAGATTTTTTAAGAATTTGCCTAGTACATGCTTATATTTTATTTGATTTACCTCTAAAATATTTGCAGTGAATTTAATAGGACCTTATATACCCTTACATACATATGTTCTTTTTCGTGGAATCTCTCTCGCATAATCCAGATCATTGTGAACAAAATTTACTTTATATTTACTTGTATTATTTGATCTTGTGATAACATAATGATATGTATCTCATATATTTGGGATCAAAAATACGCGTAAGTGATTTTTCCAAAGAAATAAATCCGTTTGAAATGAAATATTTCCTTGTTTTATTATTATTACAAATAGTTAAGAGGGTTTATAGAAAAGAAAAGGTACAATAACAAGCAAAATTTTATTTTATTTTGTATTTTTACACGTTGTGAATAAGATGTAATATAATAATGAATACACCTTAACAAATAATGTAAGTATGTGTGTTGTAAAACATATGTACACAATCCCTTACAGCTAGCTCAACATACTTGTGACAAAATTTTATAATTTACATAAATAACTAGATAAAATAGTAATAATTATCATGCTGAATTTAAAGAACACTTTATGTCGCAGTCATATTAAGGAATTCCGTCATTAATGAACTTGACTAGGTTTCTCTACCAGGTCATTTTTCTGTCAAGGAACCAACTATATGACACTACAACATAAAGTCTAATACGTAATGTGATAGAAAACTTGTAATTTAACTGAAATAATATAAATTCACATAGTTCCACGATCATAAGACAACTTTTATTCTACTTTTTAAGGGTGCACTTACATTTTTATGTGAACTATATTATTCTACATTAATGGTCCTAGGGATGACACGAATTGATTGTTTCCTTCATACATTAGAGCAGTTTATATTAGGTAAAGAATCTAATAATGCTTCTACGCACTGTGAAAATTAGTTGGTTAAAATGTAAAATGAAGCACTAATGAGCTATATTTTTTTGGATAATTACTATTTTCACACGGTACATAAATTTTGAGCCACATACTATTCATCACAGAATATCTTGTGATATTTGTGTTATCTATGATGCATCTAACTAATTAATTACCATTTTTAAATCTATTTATCTTTTGTCTTTTAGAAATTTGAATATTTATTAAACCCATAAAATGACAATGAATTTAAGCACACTATTTTCTAATCATATTTTTAATTGATAAGCGATGGATGATGTATGAAATGAGATATTTAACTTTTAATAAATTCAAATACAAAGAAAGATAAATATAAAATACATATGCCCATGATGGCTTTGTAACGTTACAATACAGATACCAACACCGATCAAGCGAAAAAAGAATTAGCAACGATTTAAGAGTTAAGTTTTAGAAAATCAGTCTCAACGAACAGGCCATCATTTTTCCCATAATTTTATTAAGTTACACTATTTTACATTTACGACGCGCATTAAGCAACGAATACAACATACTTATAATAAATATGATCAAAAGTTGTTATGTGAAGAAATCCGTGTCAGAAACAAGTGTTTAGGTTGTGTTTTAAGTTTACTTCAGTGACTTTAATAAATTGTGTGACATATATATTTCATAAAATTCACAATGAATCATTTCAAGATCAAATAGTGTTAGAAAGAACGGTTTCTCACTTATTCAATAACAATTCCATTTTTTATTTAGCTAAATTATTAAGTACCATATAGTATTAAAATAATACATACGACATTACATCGAAACGAAACACAGAAGCTACGATTGGTTCTTGCACACAGAGTTAACGTCAGTCTTTGAGCAGTCGAATCACATAAAATTATTGCTGGATCGGCATGTAACTAGCTAATAAGTATTACTCTAAAGGACCCTAAAATTACGATCGAGGTCATAACGTGTAGCAAAACGACGTTAAACTGGATACATGTTTTTTGTTATATCCAAATCTTTCAAACGTAGGTATACGTTATGATCTTGACGACAATTTAATGAATAAGAGGGGCAATGGGAACAGCCTGTACTCTTTCCATACGAGGACAGGACCTTCTTATCATTTACTCGAATATACTTTAGGGTGTCTCTCTTTACTTTTGGATGTCTTTTTCGCGACTTTTCATAAGTATAGGAGATATTTTACTTGTAACAAAGGTATGTGATTCCTATTTATGATAATACTTGGAAGAAATGAATTGTGATTTCATTCTAGTTGGTTGGACATCATTCGTTTAGACTTTAAAAGGGAAATAAAGAAAAAGAAAAACTAAAATCTCACGGAAGATTCTAGAGATTACTGAAAGAGTATTAGAACAAACGTAATATATTTAGGATAAGGTTTACGATCTATATTTTATCAAGAAGGCATCTAAACGACTTTGCATGTTCTAATCTATTGGTGCGTCAATTAACATGTTATTATTATGGTATTATAATCAAAGTTTTACATAGTTATGCAGATATACCTTAAATATAACTCGTGCATTTATAGTCATATACTTTTGTATAAATGTTTTGTGCACATGTATACATTTTAATATTTTTGTCTCTTTTGTTTTTTAACTTACATTCTAAGATTCATTGCAATAAACACGAAAAAATCTTCTCTCGAATGTCAGTTATTTACATTAATTATTTACATAACAGCAAAAGTGCACAAAAAACGATGTCACAAAATATGCATTTGAGCAATACATTAATTTAAATATATTTACAAAAAGCATTTATACAGAGTTATAGATAGTTTTATAAGTAATATGAAAAACTAACTGGCGGAAATGGCGAAATTAAATAAAATCTATCCTAAGAAATGAATTAATAAAAAAGAATTGTACACTACGTTTCTAAGTTTAAAGTATCTACATTTAATATCTAGTTCACTCTATTATCTATAGTTTATTGCTATATGAAAACTATATACATTTCAAGCACTCACAGGATACAGTATAGTTTGAAACATCAAAAGGGAACTGAATAAAATTAACATTTTATGCGTTCTGTAAATAACATCTATTCTAATAACATTTCTAAGGTTTTCGCTTTACTTACTAAAATATATCACATTAGATTAGAATGTTGTATACTTTCCAATTTTACACTTGTCAAGATTTGGACTCTTACGAGTATACCTAGATTTTTTGTTTCACTGCAACATTCAAATTTTTCACTAATTCAAATCCTTCGCAATCCTAGCCATCCTTGACTACTTTCCTAATATTTCCAACCAAAACTACGTTACTAACCTTGCTTTTGCTTATCTCAATAATATTTTAACTTTTCACACATAATTTTTATTTATTTTCAATCTGAATTATCCTGTCCGGCCGCATTCAATGTCCTAGTATCTTCGCTGACTAAAGACCTATCGTAGCGCCTTTGCCTAACGATCTTTGGTCTCCCGCTGAGTATAGGTGCTGATATCGCATGCCCTGGCATGGATTGGACGTCTTTTCTTCCTTGGAGTAAAGGGGAGGTCACGCTGGAAGACTCGTCGCCTTCGTCGTCCGAAAGGGCGGGGTAAGATTCCTTCATTTTGAGGCTCCTTTCCAAACGGCGGAGGAACCTAGGAAACAAAAGATCATGTTTCAGAAAATAATAGAGAAAGTAGGTACCTGAACACTTATGGCAAAGGCCTCTCTGTCTGTTGGTTGGTAAAGAGATCAAAAAGAACTCAGTCAACGTTTAGACAAGTTTATATTTGTTTAAGTTTTCTATTTTTTGAAATTTTCTATTTTTATTTATTAGTCCAGATATTACTTTCAAGATTTTTTTACATGCCAACTTCATCAAGAAAAGAAAATCAAATTCATGATAAATACCTACTCAGCCATCTGGAAAACATGACCATCTTGATTGGTAAATAAATGAACTATTTTCTTACCTAATTTGATTGCTGATAGTCCTTAGTTTGTTGACCTTAGCTGGTTTCCGTAGATCTTCCGTGAGGTCCAAGCTCGAAGATATCTTCGACGTCGTGTCCTGAAAGATAAAGTCCGTTTAGAAAGGTATTTTTACAGGTATTCTTAGTGCCTTTTTTAAAGTAAGTAGTTGTATATTATTATTACTTTATATTAGATACAATCTAGCGTAATAAATCATGCTCCTATGAAACTAAGCGATATACTTCGAAAGTGGATATAGTAGTAACAATGAGCTGATGATTTGACGTCTACTCCTGAACCACGAAACTCGGCTTGGCTAAGAAATTCTAATCTAAATAAGTCACCTGCAGAGTTATCTGACCCGCCGTGGGTGACAGTACTTATTATTAGTATGAGACGAACTATATGAGATGAGGCTATACACAGCAGGTCGTGTGTCGAGTGAATCTCCCACAAGATAAGTAAGCATCAGAAATTGATTATCTACAAACGTCTTGCGCTGTAATCTTCGCGATTGTACTAATGTCTTTCTTAACTTTGTAGAAACTCTGATGAAGATATTGTTTTTGATTCTACAGGACATTACCTACATTAACCTTAGCGAATACTACTTCAATAAGGAAATGAACAGAGGCAACAACTCTTATCTAACTAGTTATATCTCTACTATTTCTAAATTACGGGGTGTAAGGGGCGGTGTAACGAAAACTTTTGCAAGCTTGGTCAGACTATGAAACTGAACAACTTTTCTCATGGAACGTATAGTGGCAAAGAAACATTTGTTTTTACTTTCCATACAAAGTCAGCTAGTTGATCGTGATTTTCGTATGGGAGGTTGGAATTTTTTTCTCGTTTCCCACCATTGGCTCCATAATAAAAGTTATGCAGTTTCAAGGTCTGAACACGCAAAGTTGGTACACCTTCCCTTACCCCTGGTATAGAATAGAATACAAACTAATGTACAAGTATACACAGGCAATTGCAACCACATCATCAACGTACAATCACCTCCGAACTGCGACACTTTTGCCTCTTTAGCGGCTTCCTGAGACGAGACGGGTCGGGCTGCAAATAACCACACTACATAGCCACGGAAATTATAATAAAGCAAATATTTACACGTAAGAACACAATGAAAAATTGCTTAAAAATTTAAGACTTAAATCTGGATTATTTTATTACGACCTTCGACAATGCAAAACATTCATTCATTCTCAATCAGAGCCATTTATAAGATCATATCATATCCATATATCCAGATTTAACCCTTTGTTTGTGCTTAACATTTAGAGAATCGAATTAGTTGTGAATTGTGGATTAAAAAAACACACACAGTGACGTCAGGCCAAAAGCTTTATACAGAATGCTTTATCATACTTACTTATCTCTCTTTCAAAATTATATTATAGTTCTATTTTCTTATAGATACAACCCAAAAGCAAATAAAGTAGTAATATCTGCATGTCTTTTAATATTGCTGACCAATTTTTAGAAGTAGATATTCGTAGCACATTCGTAGACAAAGCTTAGCAGTTGCTACGTCATAGCATGTTCGTAGATATTGTCTCCATAATCTCCTCAAATGGACGTCGTGGTTGCAGCGCTATGGTAGCAAAGGAGGTCCTGCCAGTATTTGTACCCAGCCTCTTAAAACAAGCAACACCTACACAACAATAAAATACAACTACCTGCATCTCAATATCCGTGGGCATTCTCAGCTCCCTGGCTGACGCCACGGACGCAACGGACGCGTTTGACACGGAGTCTTCAGAAGAGGACGACGATGGTGGCGCTGGGGCTTGGGATCTGGAGCGCCGCCGGCCTGACTTGCGACCACGGGTGGCTGCGTCTCTGCAGTTTGGTACCTGAAGACATTTCAGGTAAGTGATTATTTATCTTGATTTGTGATATCAAACCAAAGAGCCAGTCAGACCATTGGAGTAATGGAATCAACATAATAACTCATTTGATAAGAGCTCCGGTCATTTGGAAACTTGGGCTAAGTTATATCCACCTCGAATTAAAATTTTGGTTTCTCTATTGCATATTTTTTCTTAGATAGAGTAAGAACCTAAGTAAATTAATCCTGAGCGTAGGTTGTTGTATTCAATGTTAATAATATCATCCATTTATGTTTGCTGGGCTGATAATCGACAAAACTTGAGAGTTACTGTTCGACGCATATTTTCATTTTCAAGAACAGTCCAAGATAATTCCGATAAGTATAAGACTATATAAGGTGTAAAAAAATCAACTGCAAATATTTAAAGGGGTGAACCAGTCCATGAAACTGAACAACTTTCCCCAAGAAACATAAGACGAAAACAGAAAAAAAATTTGGTCCTCCCATATAAATTGACAATTGACTCGGTCGGCTGGTACATTTTGTATGGGAGGTCGAAATATTCTTTTTTCATATTTCGACCTATATTCCTTGGGGAAAGTTGTTCAGTTTCATGGGCTGATTCACCCCTTAAAATATTTGCAGTTGATTTTTTTACATGCTGTATTTCTGGAACTTACCTCTAGCAAGTTGTGCATTGAATGCGGCATATGCGGTAGCGTCGACTTTGCTGTTCCCGTCACTTCTTGCGACGCTGTCCTCGTCGTTCTTCTATCCCTTTTCCTCCCAGCTTTCCTCTGATTATTGTTCCCTGTCTTACAACCTCCCCCTTTCACACAATCTGAACTAGGGAAGTCGTATAAACCGTCTGAATCCGTGAAAGGTAGCTGGCGTCCGTAGAATTGCGGTGAAAACCGGCCTAAACCGGTTTTGTCGCTCAGTGGACTTTCGCTTCTAGAACTTACTGGGCTTAATGGTCTGCTACAGTCAGATAGCAATATTGGAGGTTTCAAACTCGCTTTTTCATCAAGTCCCCGTTCTACACTAATGCATTTTACTATAGAACACTTGGTGACTCCACTCGGCGAACATAACGTTCCTATTGGAATATCTAAAGTCTCCTTCAAAGCTACTAACGTTTCCATTTCTTTTGCGCTGGACGGTACATCATCTACTCTTTCATCAGTACCAATTCCTTCATCATTCGATTCTATTAAAGGGTCATCTGATAAAGTCTCTGAATCTGATCTTCCTCTTCTCCTATCATCCGTATTGTCATTTGAATTCGTTGTTGGACTAGAATTAGTCTTCATCAATGGTCTTCTCCTTTGAAAACAAGAAGGACCTCCACCCGAGCCTGGGTCTTCCATTTCCGAAGGGCATAGAGGATTGCTCGAGCCACATCTCGATGGACCAGGACTGGCCATGGAACTATATCCTGAAGAGGATAAATTCGATTCTGATGGAGCTCTTTCTCCTCGTGCTGACATGGAAAAAGGGCTCAAATAGCACATATTTCCAGAAGGAGGTGGAGGTCTTGGGGACAATGGCTCGTCTGATTCTTCACTTGCGTTGTAGGTTACAGTTATCAAAGGCGGTGGTTGAATCTCAATATGAGGCGGGGTTCTCTTAGGTGGCGGTGACCCTGGTGATGGCCTTTCTATAGTAAGTATGGGTACTCTTAAAGCAGGAGGGTTAGGCGATGGAGATGACATTTCTCGCTCTGAGTCTTGGCTTTGGGTGAAGCTTGGACTTGGAGAGTCAGTGATTTGCGTTGAAGGCGTTGGTGTTTCTATACTGACAGATGCACTGATCGCTGGTTGACGAAGCTGGAAAATAAAATCGTTTGGTTACAAAATGCGGTATTACTAAACTTTGAATTCCGGTAGATACAACATCTTATTACTCTATTTGTTCAAGTTTTGGCTTACCTTCAATCTCAAACCAGATGTTGGTCTTTCTGGTTTAGCATCGTAATATCTTATCTCGTCCATCTCATCTTCACTGGGCGAAACGTTTGTCACTGTCGAGTCACTCTTCATATCTTGCTCTTGTTTGGCCCTAGGAAACCTTGGAGACGGCAATGGAGTAGGCATAGGTGTCGGGAGTGGGGTTGGTAAAGGTGTAGGCAGTTCTCTAATAGGAGAGAGGCATTTGTTTATTCCGCTTGGAACTTCGAGAAGAATAGAAGGTGGATGTAGAAGGTTACTTCCCAAAGATGATGATTTGTGTCCGCTGAGTTGGTCCAAAACCTGAATAAAAATAAGTTCATTGATATAGTAATGTATATTTTGAGGAAATTTTAATTCTTTTGAATCAATCAAAGTTTACCTGAATCTCAATTGTATTATGCTGTCTCATTATTGGCGAATCCGGTGCAAGCGATGGAATATGTGCAGATGACAACGACATATCATCGCCATCTACAGTATCATCTTGAGGAGACGACGCAGACGGAGTACTTGATATAGAAACACCCCCTGATGATGCTCTAGACACCATTGGAGCTGATGACGATGAGAAATTCCTGAACATGGCCAGGATTGAGTCTGCACTTGATATCTTCGGAGTTCTGGAAATGGGAGGCGTTCTGTAATAGAGACATTGTGCATCGCTACAGCTAGACATCAAGCAATAGGAAAACGTAAAAGGTACTTACTTTGCAAGAAATCATATAACTTGATGCTAAGATCTTTGCAAAGGAAGTGCAGCTTGCTATTTTTGAGGTTGTGTAAGACGAAGACAAAATCACAGTGCGTATAACAATAAAGTACTTAAAGATAAAATAAATAGGGACACTCAGTGCATCGAAACGGTTCTAATATCTTTCATGTTTGCTTCTAGTTCTAAAACTGTATATACTCACCTTGAATATTTCTTCAAAGCTGCATGAGCTAGAGTCAAGTCTAAACTTGACATAGAATCGCTTCCTTGGTTACTTGATGTACTGTGTGGAGACCTGACTTCCACTCCTGGCGATGGAGGAGTACTTGAAGCCTTCGCCCTGACTCCTCTGTTAGCAATGACTGCCATTGGTATAGCAATAGTATTCACCATGTCCACATCTGAACTTGAACTCATTTCAGCAGAGACTTTGTTCAAAAGTCTTGCGAAAGTCACTTTCTTTTCTAACTTAGGGTCTGATATGTGTCGCATTGAAGGAGATGTCGATGGTGTTGATGCTTCGCTAGCGAAAGAGGTCTCTCGATTGTCGAACCCATATTCCATGAAAGCAGGCGCACTTTCTACCGTACTCAGTGTTCTTTTTTCTGACATTTGTATCAACTCTCCCATTGTCAATTTCTTGGAATGTTCGTTGGCGGCAGCTGGGCTTATCAGCTGCTGTAGAATTTGTTTCTTTTCTGCAGCGTTTTTCTTGGTAGGAGTAGAATTGTTCCGTTTTTTTCGCGGTGATGGTGAACCTGACCAGAAAGACTTCAATGTATTAGATGTTAATTATAAAACTAAAACTACAGAAGCTTGACGACACCAATGTTCATGACAAAGCTACACAATATTCAGATTTTAAACAACATTTATTGAAAAGGCTCAATAAGTTTCATGCCTTTTTAAATATCTTAGTGCAACTAATGGAAGCCAATTCTTTAGGGTAGTGCTACCAGGTTTAAATTGAAAGCCAATTTTAACTTGTGTAAGTATTTTGTTTGGTGTTCTTTGTGTTGTATTGATGATAGGTTATATGAATATCAGAACACAAACAAATAAAGAAATGGTATTTGCAGGTCGAATTGTAACACATGAATAAATACATAGAGATAGATAGGTACGGCTTCTATAGAACAAGAATCTAAAACAGATGAAAGTGAAATGCAAGTATGTTTCACGTATGATGGAACAGTTGGAGACAGAAGTCATAACTCAAGGTCGTATCGTCTAAACGAACATGCTCAAGCAACATTCAAGAAACAGAGGTGCTGTTGCACTGTCAACAACAAACGAAGATATGGATGATCAGGATGATTTCGCGGAAGAAGTTAAGGATAAAACTAATGTTCCCGTTGAAGTTGACAGTACACAAGCGAGATAGATAGTTGGACGATCTAAAAAGGTGCTAACGTAGGAAGGAGCGGCTACAAAAGATGCTGTGTCTGTGCATTGTCACGGTGCACACATCACATTTGAAGTAGTCCCATTGAAAGACCAAGTAGGGTCTACAGCATTCCACAACGATCAGGCCGGGGACATCGAAGAGCTTCGGGTCTTCCGCGCGCTCCGCAATTCGAATGTTCTCGAGTTTCGCAAATAAAGACACCCTCTCTTCAAGCCTTCAGATGTATCCATGTTACCATTCAGTTTCTAAAAACGTGATGTGTTTAATAGTGTCGTTGTGCCATAGACTAATCTATGCCTTTATAAACCAAAAATTTGCCTTCTAGAAACTGGATGGACTAGGGGTCTACAGGGGTTTCACCTTAGTGGTCTAACGTTACCATGACACGCTACCACATATCAAGATCTAAGTCCGCTAAGTCTATTCGCTGCTATGATCTGATTCTAGTACATTCTATATGGGTCGTAATGTCTTGTATTGCGGAGTGCGCGGTTCCTTCGCTCGATGCGCTCCACTCCTTACGTCCGGGCGGCGGCTTTAAGAGATCGTCCAAGCTAAAGGTGCGCGCGGCCCTCGGGTGTGCGTGGATCCCGGACACCGAGGGCTTGCGGATGCCGAGCCTTGCCAGCAGGGTTCGTTGGGGCGCCGGCGCCGGCTCGCGGATCGCCGCTGTGGACAAATGCCGCGTCAACCCCGCGCGAGACCACCTCTGTACCCTCCCCAACTTTCCGAATGTTAAGCCGGTTCTGGAGATGGTCACGTGATATGGACGTTGAGGCTTCCTTCACAAATTTGCAAATACT
Source organism: Phthorimaea operculella (assembly GCA_024500475.1). Lineage (NCBI taxonomy): Eukaryota > Metazoa > Arthropoda > Insecta > Lepidoptera > Gelechiidae > Phthorimaea > Phthorimaea operculella. The sequence goes on along the minus strand of JANFCV010000083.1, from coordinate 1,828,850 downwards.
GACTATCTCATAATCAGGAATTCGATTGACCATCCCAAATGCCGTGGTGTTCTCGTAAAACTTTATGATATTAAAACACAAACTTGTGAAACGAAGCCTCACAGCCTCAACTATCTAAGTGAAGATGTCATGACGCTAACTAGGAAGCTTCGGAACGCTTAGCATTCGGAGAGCGATCCGTTCTACGGGCTGGGCCCTACCAGTCGCCGCGTGTTCCACGCCGCGTCCCCGCAGCGTGTCGGCGTCGTGTCAGCGCTCCGACTGCGGCACGGCGGCGTAACGCTGCCGTCCTGCCCGCGACGCTAGCCCCACACACATAGGAATGCCAGATTGTTCTCATGCCAGAACATTGGTAGCAGAAGTAGTTGAGCTTGACCATTGCTATCCCAGCTCTTTTTAAAACTTGTTGGGATAACAAGGTCTTTGCCCGTTAAGGAAGATGGAAGTCTTAGTCTGCTATTTATCAGGAGATTCTTTTTCTACTGCTTTGGTAATGTTTTAGCATAAAAGAACATCTGGAATTCCTTTTTCTTCATGGTTATGGCACAATTAGTTTAACTTGGTATTGTCTGGCTAAGTGTATTTAGAGCATAAAACCATCATTCAAAAGACTAGAGCATTAACACTTTACTACTAAACCAAGTCAAAGTATCGTGCATGCCACGGACTCCAGAAACTTATACCAAACAATTAACATTGATATTAATAGAGCAACAACATTAAACAGTTTCTGAACCCGAGAACACAACATCATCAACATATAGTTTAAAAAAATAAAGGATCAAATTACGCTTTACGTGTCCTCACCATCCCAAAGACAGTGCGTTCGAAAAAAGATATGAGTATAGCAGAAATCTGACGATAGAAAGCACATCTGTAATTACTGTGATATACACTGTCTACAAAGTTATTCTTTCACAAGCGGAAAAAGTCCGTGTTTAGAAATCTGTGGTAAAGCTGATCGGAAGTGTGCTGTAGGAAAATTTCAAGTTGGTAGAACAAGTCTTTTTGTAGTTTGTTCCAATTCGGGCCTAAAGATTTGTCCTCCAATGGTAATTAGAAAAAGAACTTACGCCTGGCGCATCTGTCGGCTTCTTCGGCGAGGAGTTTTTCGATCTTCTCTGGGAAGTGTCTCTTGGCGCACCAGACCAGGCCAATGGCACCGAGGACTACAAACACAGCGATCAGTCCAAGCCAGAAAGGCTCTTGTATCATCCGCGTGCCGAGACTTACTATTCTTGGGTTTGGGTTGGGGACTTCACATCTGTGGAGAATATGTTAATCGACATTTAAAGTAGTTGTAAAAGTTGTTGAATTCGGTGAGGTAGCAAAATAAATGTTCAAAATTTGAACTTTAAAGTTCCGTAAGCTGATGATAAGGTGGCCAACTAAGCGATAAATCCGGGGATAGGCTGCAGCACTTTTTCTGTTCATATGTCATTTGAAAATCAACCTGCTAAATATGGTTGACTCATCATAATATGTAATATCTCCTACATGGAAGCTTAAATAGGATTTTGCAGAACATTCAGGACCACTCGGAATGAGCATCGTTTTAATTTCAAACATAAAATTTTACCTTTTTCCTTTCCACGACGGATTGCACTGACAAGAAAAGCTCCCATCTCTCTCAATACACGCTCCTCTATTGTTACACGGCCTTGAAGCACACGGTCTGATCTTCTCTGCACATCTCTTCCCTTTCCATCCTTTACTGCACATGCAGGTGTAAGCGTCGCCCTCGTTGTTTTCTGGCAACGTTAGAGAGCAGTTCCCGAATACGCATGGAGCTCTTTCGCAGGCGGTCAGGAGGCAAAACGCTCCTGGAAAATGGTAAAATAGTTTTTCGGAGACTCCACTTGAATACTATTTAAAGTGATAAAAGTAAACCACGTTTGCCGTCCTTGGTAAAGTTTTCGAGAAGGTGTCTGACTTCTGGACGTTTAAGCTATTACTCACGCTTAATCAGTGTAACATAGAGCTTATCTTGGTATCCGATCTCTAGACTAAAATATCACTTTACCCTTTGTAATTATTTAGAGGTCAGCTCCTTGATTAACATTGTAGATAACGAAACTACAAGTCCTTTCAAAACTGGCAAAACTTTACCTGTATAATATCCAGCACACTGGCAAAAATTCTTCACGTCATCCGTAGCACAGCGGCCTCCGTGAAGACAAGGGTTCGGGTAGCAGGCTTCTAAGTTGGTCTCATCCGGCAGTAACAGAAGTTTATTGTGGTATTCAGGGTCTGATTAAAAAGGAGAGAAAACACTTTTACAAGACTGTCGAGCCAGTCATATTCATGATTCCAGTTATTTGATAAATTTGGATGAAACTGACATCTTTTAAGTACTTGGCATAAGCTCAAGCACAAACATACATGGCGAATTTGGGCTCACTTCGAAAAATGGCAGCCCGAAACCTTTACAAGATCGTTGGTCGATCTAGTAGTCTAAGGGTGAGAATCCACCAGAGCTGTGCGAGGTAGCTAAGCGGTGTGCGAGGCCATTCTACATACAAAACAAGCGAGAAATGTGTGCGAAGGATGTGTTGCGACGAATGTGTAGCGAGGAATGTGTTGCGAGAAATGTGCTGCTAGGAATATGTTGCGAGGTTTCCACTACATCGCATTCACAGCTTCGCAACGCATCCTCGCTCCGCACATTAATGCGCATTTTGACAGCTCCGCTACGCATCCTCGTACGACACATTTTACTCGCACAGCTCTGGTGGAAACCCCTACACATTTACACAGCACAGCTACACATCCTCGTACGACACATTTTACTCGCACAGCTCTGGTGGATTCTCACCCTATTAGTAGGTACTATCCTTACCCTTATTGACGAGTAAAGCGACGTCCATATTCACTCCCTTATCACCAGCATATTGAGTGACAGAGAGGGAATGAAGGTATGAGTGGATGACCAGGGGTGTGCTGGGCTCAATCTTGCGTTTGCTTCGTTCCACTTCGCATAGGGTCCATTGGGTTCCGTTGTTGTCTGTGTAGCTGTCTTTTACCTGGAAGAATTTGTTAAATATTTAGTTTACATGGAAGACTAAAAGAATAATCAAAGTGATATAAAAATGGGCTTGAAAATAACCCTAAGAACATACTTTCTCCATCCAATAGAGTTTTCTATTTTTGGAAAGTCCTTTAGTCAAGTCAATGTTTTTTGCCAGTTGGGTGCCGACAGCCGACCGGAACGAACGTCTCGCAGGTCCATTACATTTGGAAAGTCTAGACGGAAATGAGATGGACGAACCACCTTTAAGAATTGCATCGTACCTCAATCCACCCATTCCCTTCACCGCACAGAAAATCCTCTCCCACTGGCGCCATCAGCTCGGTCTGCGCAAATGCAACCGACAGCGTATGCGCGTGCGGTGCTAAGATCCTCGTCTTCAGCTTAGACCGGGGCGGCCGTAGGTAATGTAGCTTCACTACGTTTGGAAAGTCTAGACGGAAATGATACGGAAGAACCACCTTTAAAAATTGGAACGTACCTCAATCCATCCATTTCCTTCACCACACGGAAAATCCTCTCCCGCCGTTGCCACGAGCTTGGTCTGCGCGAACGCAACCGTCAGCGTGTGCGCGTGCGGTGCTAAGATCCTCGTCTTCAGCTTAGACCGGGGCGGTGCAGGCGCGGGCCAGTTGGGAGCCGACAGCCGACCGGAGCGGACGTCTCGGAGTTCTACTACGTGGGTGACGTTGAGAAAATTTACTGGAAGGCAGAGAATGAAGCAGTGAGATAAGGTTTTTGAAAAACTGAAGATGTCCGTCTACAACCCTTCATGCATGGAAGATGGTGTCCAAATGAATGGAATGACAAGAGCATATTTACATTTAGTACCTACACTACGGCTAGCAAAGAAGGGAAAATTTTATGTACTTAGAGTGGATGTTTGCCATATGTTGCTTCGGTTAAGAATTCTTAAACAGTGTCTCAACATCCTCTTGCATCAAAATTGGATTAGATCTTCCTCATCAGTTTCTAGGTATATGGATGAGCAAGACATTGCTTTGGCGTTTGTTTACCGCTTGAACCACCAGGTAAGCCACAACAGTCAACTGCTCATGGACTCTCCCTCTACACATATCTGAGTTTAGACTAAGTATCAAATAAAAGCTTACCAGTTTTAAAATGCGCAAGAAACCCCTTCCCAGTAACATTCTCTCCGGTCCTCAACCTCAGCCTCAACACTTCTGACTGAGACACGAAAAGTCCATTCGTCAGTATATTGGAGTTTACAAAAGGACGGACGGGTGTGCTTAGAAGATCTATCTGGATTTCTAGAAAGTTCTCTTCTGGGATGGACTCGGTGACGTTGATGGGTACGCCCTTCTCGAATGATCCGTAGCCGAAGTCGAAGGAGCTGATGTTCAGGAAGACTCTTTTGCCTGAAAATTTATAAACGTTGTGTTTAGTCAAAACTTCTGTTAATACTTCGGGTTGCCGAGGCGCTGATTAAACGCAATAAACCTAGTTTAGATTTTTCATACCCTCTGAATTCGGACCCATCATTACCATATCGGTAGTTCACACAAACATCATCATCACATCAGCCTACAGCAGTTCACTGCTGGACCGAGGCTTCTCCTGGGTAGGGTCAGGTAGGCTACAGTGACTCGGATTTCTTCAATCAATAAAATTTTATAGAAAACTTTGAAGTATCAAACTGAAATTCTTATCTAGGATGCATTGATTATTACTCTTTCGTTTCGCATTATCATTTTTTGCAATAACACGACACTTAGGTCACCAGACAAGTTTTTCTAGAAAAAACAATATGAGTCACTGTGTACTACTACCTGTCTACACTGACTCAACCCCTGTGGTACACAGTGACTCTAACAGTTTATATGAACTTGGCAACCCGGTCGTGCAAGTATAATATTTATTGAAGCTATGCATTAGAATCAATTATATTTGTCAAAGTATTATTTTCATATCGTTACTATTGCCATAAGACATATTTTACAATTGCCTGTCAATGTTTCTAAAAATAGAGAGATGAGCCAGTACTAAATGTTAGAGTCACTGTGTACCACCTAAATTTGAGCCAGTGTAGACGCCGACGCCATTTTGAAATAATTAGTCTACAAATATTAGCAGACTACTCTAAGAGCTAGCAAATCTAGCTTATTACTTAGTATATGAACACCACTTTCGATCATATTAATTACATTTCCCTAAATCTTTCAATCTTAACCGATAAAAATACATGTGGGGTATCGTTAAAAGCATTTTTAGAGGTGCAAAACCAATCGCACATTTTTTTCACAATCAAACCGCACTGGAGTGGACGGATGATTGGTTTGTATGTGTTTGGTTGTCAAGAGCTACCATTATGTTAAGAATACAGATAGATATAGCTAGCCTGTTACGAAATATAAGCGTGAGTCAATGTACCCGCCTGAGTCACCGATCCCTACCTGACCCTACGCCACAAGGCACGATCTCCCGTTTTCGCGAACCAGTCAGTACCAGTCGCTCTATAGCGTGAAATTGTACCTACTAGTGACCGATAAAGAAAACTCAGAACCGGCTAGTGATAAGGAACAACGACTATAAAGGACTATAAGCCGAAATATGAAAAAAAATTGCCTGCCATAGTAAGTCAAATCAGCTGATCGGCAATTTTTTACGGTGGTCCTAATTTTTTTTCATTTGTCGACCCATGTTCCTTGGTGAAATACTCTTTGGAAAAGTTGTTCCTTATCATATCACCAATCATAAAAATTTTCCCAGTAGGTATTAGTCATATGTAAGAAGATTGAACATAGAATTCGTTTACGTCTCGACTAAAATCTTTAAGTAGGTACTCAAACACGAAACAAATCTTAAACTCACATAGACTTAAATCCTACTTAAATACATTGACGAAGTCCAAAATAATTGCTCTTTTAAGACTTTCACTTGACAAAAGGGCCTTTAAATTGAAAGAGAAACCTAAATGCTCCCTTAAAGGTGTTAATTGGGATAAGATTGGGAAAGTTAGGCCTTAAAAGGTACTTCGCAGACAACATCCAGACAATAAGTGTTCGTGAAACTTTGTGAAGTTTGTTCCTAACTAAGTAAGAATAAGAATTCTTTTATATGACATAAAGCAGGCCTAACTTGGTCTGGCAAGTCTTCGAAAACTATGATATTCTTTCTATAGGTCTGACCTTATTTGTGGTAAGTAGGTAAATATGATTATTCCAGCGTAAAAAGAAATGGAGTTACTCCACAAAACTAGGACATCAAACAGAAAACAGTTCGAAGTCTTCGCAAAATATTTGATATTCATTTCAGAAAGTGTAAATGGTTATGCGCGTCGCATAATGCATTAAACCGCCACGGGAAAGAAATGAGGAGATGCTATTCATTGATAGATAACTACGTGCTAAAATAACTGACCTGTAGGAGCCAGAATATCAATAGTGCAGTCCAGATTGGGTAGAAGAAAATTTGGGTAATTGGGGCTCCGTACGACTCCCTCTTTCGATGTGAAAGTCTGCGATGGACACCCAACCAGCTCGACTGCGGTCCACGTTAGGGAAAACCCCGTGCCTTGAGTGCTGAAAAAAGAACATTGTTGTAAGATTTGAAAATGAAAATTCGAAAAACATGATATTATGTTGAGATTTTACTAGTAACCGTTGCGATAATAAAAAGTAAATTAGTAGAGTTAGGTGATAACATAGATAACATCAATAAGAAACAACTTTCTTCAAGGAGCATTGGAACTTGGTTTGCCATATAGGTACCATTACCATACCATTACCAACAAAAGCAGGGTCCCAGTCGATAGATTCACCATTGCCATATCCAGCGGATTTATGCAACCTTAGATAAATGACCTTTCTTTATGTTGCCTTGGAGAACCTTCATTCCGTGTTAAGTTCTATTGTAAATACTTGTCTATCCTAATTAGGCCTTATACTTCTTCTGCATCCGTTTCTTTAAACCCACTTCTTTCTTATGCTTCTCTTCATTCTACGTCTATACCAAGATAAACCGCCCATTCTCATTTTAAATACTCACTTATAATCGGAATGAAAGTGCAGTACGGCCGTATTACTCGACGCTACCCATCTCGTTTCGCCAGCTGTGCCGCAGTATCTAGACGACTTCATAGTTGCTCCATCCCTCATCTGTAGAACAATTTCAATTAGCTTCGTGAATAAGAAGTTTCGTTATGACTTCTATTAATTTTCTCAACGGCTGCAGGATAATTACTTTGTTATACCTTTGCGTAACTAAGTAATTCGATTTTATCGTTCAGGCAAATGTTGATTTTACTACTTATTATAAGTTTCGAGAAGTTTAATAGTTTTGCCTTGTTCAGTAAATTAGTTCCCGCAAATTCTTAGCAAACTACGATAGCAAATAGTGCGTTTTATCCAACGCAGTTCGTAGCACTTGGCTACCGTTTGCTACGCCACTACCTACGCAGCTACGTAGTACACATTTTATGAACAAAAACACAGTCTTTGTTAAAGTTTCCAGACCACTTTTGTCACTTCGGAATAGAAATGAACAAAAATAGAAGTATAATTTCTCAACCTGTCTGGAAATCGGAAACAGGACGTTGGGTCACAGAACGAATACAGGCATTATGTAATTGTGATGTCTGCCAAGTAGGTCTGTCTGGCTAGGTTTACTGGGCTATTCTACAAATGTTGTTTGTATGTTAAGCCAAGCCTATCCCACTTCTGATGTTAGCTTTGTTCGTTATAGATTCCGTGCTTGGATGCCATCCAAGAGCATTGTACTGTATGTGTTATTGAGCCATTTGGATTCATCATAAGTAGAATCTGAATAAGTTGGTTTTTTGTAAGATTGTGTTGACTCTCCATTGTGACTTAAGTTTTCATGAATATACTTATGATTTAATGTTCTTTTGGGACACATTCTTATAACGAACGTCCTCGGGCAAAAGAAACATCTTGGGATGAAAAGAGTTTACTGAACTTCATAATTGAATTGAGTTACTACAGAATGTATGATATACCTATGAGATGAGATAGTAAGTTAATTAAATATAACAAGTAGATATGAAAATGTCAAAGATCTTTACACTGTGACATTATTTTAAGGTTTTTGTTTTAAAGATCACTTTCATATTGTGTGTAGGTAGAAATCGAGTTAAGAACCTTACAAATATTCTTTCATGTACCGTATTTTCGCCAAGCCTCATACATACATACATATATCACGCCTATATTCCTTGTGGGGTAGGCAGAGCGTAAACGGCCGTAAAAACACCACGTCTGACAAAAGTTTGAGAGTCATTTATAAGACTGTATCGCCATAGTGATGGGTTGTCAGCCTGTCGCCTAAAATTGCAGTAGGTACACGTATTTAAAAATTTCGCATGTTTTATAAAAAAGAAATAGTGTGAAAAAAGCGAGCTCACCTCAACAAAATCATAAAGGCAGTCCTTCTGGTACTCCAAGTCGAGGATCTGGAATACCACCACCAGTCTGGTGTCAGTTGGACCCACGATGGTCACCCAGTAGTCCACGTCATTGTCGTAGATTGTGGGGTAGTTTGGGCTTGATAGTTCACCTGGAAGACAACATTTTTCTCAAATAACGATACTTCATTCATACCTAAGTCTGTGTTGTAGCGGCTAAGAATACTGCCACCCCTATTCCACACAGTGTGTTTCGTAAAAGGCGACAAGAGTTTTTGATCTGTCGACTATGGTCAACCGCATAAACCGCAACCGCATGGTGGCAGAGATACCACCTACAAAAGCATTCTCGAAGGGGGTTGACGTCAGGTAGGCGGCCCGTCATAAAACATTGCCAAATCCTTTTGCTTGATCTTGTGCTCTAACAAACCATGTTACGCCTACACCAACTGACTGATTTGGAATAAGGGCAGGCGGATGATGACTATTACTTAATTCATAAAGCCCGGGTCGTAAAAACAACATTAGTTTTTTTGAACTTAAAATACGGCTGCATAACCGTAAAAATCGTTTAGAACCGCAGGCTTTATCATGCCAAGCCGTTCTGCGTTTTTAATGCAAAGCTGAACTTTGCTCTTTTAATAACACTGTTTTACGAGTATTAGATAATTTTATGCACTCACGCTATTTTGCTGTTTTGAAATTTTGCAGTTGTTTGGTCGGCTTTAGTAAAGCTTGAAATGGCATTAATAGACTTTTCTGTATAATAATATTTATTTTATGTGACTAAGCCCACGGACTAAGCTCATCTACACTGAGCTCATAGTTCGAGAGCCCAGGGGGTAAGTGGCTATCTCATAAGGTACCACGATAGGCTAGGTTTGGATCGTTAACCAAGACTTAAACAAGTCGTATGACCCAGGTCTGCCAGAGCCAATCCTGCCGAAACATAAAAATAATCGATATTTTTCAGAGTCATTTTTTCGTAAAAAATATGTCATAAGGTACCACAATGAAAGTGCTGGCATCAGTTAACCATTGCAAAATTATGTAAAAAAAGCTTGGTCTGCCACTGCGCACCCTGCCGGAAGTGCTTGCCAGACCTCTCCAAAGATGCCCTTCCGACACCCCTAAACTATCTCATCGGGTACCACGACGCGACCACCACAATATAATAGCCAAGATCACTCTGACAATAGATCACAAGGTCTGCCAGGCCTAAACTTGCCGCATCCTAGTGTTTCAGACATTTGAAGTTGTAGGTCCAGTGTATGAAAAATGACCTATATCTTTTTCCCCCCGTGTTTGAGTTTGATGGTGCCTTAATACGAAATGCTCTCCATAATAAGGAGCTTCGAGTCATATAGGACAGTTGGGTGGAGGGTTTCAGTATTGAACGCAATCCTGTCAAAAAGTTTGAAATGGAGGTTTGGTCTATGAAAACTGGCCTATATCTTATTCCCCCCGGGTTTGATTTTGATGGCGCCTGAATATGAAATGCTCTTCATAACTAGGAGCTTTGAGTCATATAGGTCAGTGAGGAGTAGGGTTTCTGACTTCTCGAGCATTTTCATTTCCCGGGAATCGAGAATTCTCGAGCGTCACTTCTCGGGTCTTCTCGGGTCTTTCGAGAAATTTTAATTTAGGTATATTTTTCCATATAAATCACGAAAAGTTCACAAATTCACATTGAATTTTTTTTAATAAAAATTTTAAATAAAGGCATCTTTGTTACGAAGAACTTTAATTGTGCATAAAAACGGAGATTATCAGCCGTCTGAAAAAATATAAGATAAAGACGAAATCTAGGAAACTCTCAGGCCTCTGAGCTACTCAAAGAGCTGGTGAAAATGATGTCCTTGAAGGGTTGAAAAGGCAATTCAATTCCGTAATGGCCAATGGTAAAACCTTGAAGGATATACAACCTGATGGGATAGCAGTGTTGTTGCTTTATTTTTCAAGAATGAAGAAACAACGCTTAACGAAAAACTGTAGTGCTGTAGCGCTGTCGAGTCTAGATGTGGTCTCGAGGCATATTGGACTTGGGATGAACTTTGACAAGACCAAGGTCATGCATGTTCAATCTACATGTAGTCCTTGAGCCAGTGTCCGTCGACCGTGTAGATCATGGTGTTGTCCAGAAGTATATGTATGCCTCGCCTTGGGCAAACGTAGCAGTTAGGATAAGCATTACCTGCGAAGTTACGTCATATTCTGGAGTCAAACTCCTCAAGACCAAGGTCTAACCAGTTATGACTTGTGGGGCCGAGTCGTGAAACATGACAGTAAATCTGGCCCACCGGCTGACTACATGTCACGCAGAGGGCTATAGAAAGCGCTATGCTGGTGATCTCGCTAATGATAAATCTCGAACGAAAGTGAAGGACATGATGACCCACTTCAGCAGAAGGCTGGTCACATCTGTCGTAGAACCGGTGGACAGTGAAGTAAGCGGGTCCTCAAGTGGAAACCACGCCTCGGCAAGCGTAGCGTTGGGCATACTCTGACCAGATCGACCAATAACTTAAAGAGAGCGACTGGAAGGCGAAAACGGAAGAGCGTGCCTTGTGGCATACCCTAAGTGGCCTTCCCCGTCCCTCGTAGTAGTAGACCACTATGCCGCACTCTTAGTTTGTTTACGAGTAAAGGCCTAACAGCAAATAGTCCAGTAAACAGTAGTCAGGTAATCAAAATTATCTCATTTAAAAATGTAGATGCCTTGTAATGATTTCTCGACTTCTCGATTTTTCTCGACATTAATTTTCCCGGGAACGAATCCTAGAAAGTTCCCGGGAATTCTCGCCTCGAGACTTCCCGGGCAGAAACCCTAGTGAGGAGGAGGGTCTCTGTATTGTACACAATCCTGTCAAAAAGTGTGAAATTGTAGGTAAAGTGTATGAAAACTGGCCTATATCTTTTCCCCCACTTTTTTGACTTTGATGGTGCTTTGGTATGAAATGCTCGTAATGATTAGGAGATTCGATTTGTATAGGTCAATTGGATAGAAGGTCTCTGTTCTGTGCACAATCCTCCTAAATATGAAAATATTCGATAACTTCTGCAGATTTTATCAGTTAAAATTGTCATATCATAAGGAACTCGAATAAAAGTGCTTGCATCAGCTTACCATTGACAAATTATGTTAAAAAAACTTGGTCTGCCACTGCGCACTCAGCCGGAAGTCCTTAGATGAGATAGGTTAGGGGTGTCGGAAGGGTATATTTGGAGGGGTCTCCCAAGGACTTCTGGCAGAGTGCGCAATGGCAGACCAAGTTTTCTTAACTCAATTTATCAATGGTAGCTGATGCTGGCACTGTCATTCGGGTACCTTATGATATGACAATATTAACGGCAAAAATCTGCAGAACATATCCAATATTTTCATGTTTAGCAGGATTGAGACTTTTTCCGTTAACATTGTAATTTCATAAGGTACCCGAATGACAGTGCCAGCATCAGCTTACCATTGATAAATTGAGTTAAGAAAACTTGGTCTGCCATTGCGCACTCTGCCAGAAGTCCTTGGGAGACCCCTCCAAATATACCCTTCCGACACCCCTAACCTATCTCATCTAAGGACTTCCGACTGAGTGCGCAGTGGCAGACCAAGTTTTTTTAACATAATTTGTCAATGGTAAGCTGATGCAAGCACTTTTATTCGAGTTCCTTATGATATGACAATTTTAACTGATAAAATCTGCAGAAGTTATCGAATATTTTCATATTTAGGAGGATTGTGCACAGAACAGAGACCTTCTATCCAATTGACCTATACAAATCGAATCTCCTAATCATTACGAGCATTTCATACCAAGGCACCATCAAAATCAAACCAGTGGTTAGGTAGGGGTGAGATAGGTTAGGGGTGACGGAAGTGCATATTTGGAGGGGTCTGACAAGGACTTCCGGCAGAGTGCGCAATGGCAGACCAAGTTTTCTTAACTCAATTTATCAATGGTAAGCTGATGCCGGCACTTTTATTCGGGTACCTTATGATATGACAATAATAACGGCAAAAATCTGCAGAAAATATCCAATATTTTCATGTTTAGCAGGATTGAGATTTTTTCCGTTAACATTGTAATTTCATAAGGTACCCGAATGACAGTGCCAGCATCAGCTTACCATTGATAAATTGAGTTAAGAAAACTTGGTCTGCCATTGCGCACTCTGCCAGAAGTCCTGGGAGACCCTCCAAATATACCCTTCCGACACCCTAACCTATCTCATCTAAGGACTTCCGGCTGAGTGCGCAGTGGCAGACCAAGTTTTTTTAACATAATTTGTCAATGGTAAGCTGATGCAAGCACTTTTATTCGAGTTCCTTATGATATGACAATTTTAACTGATAAAATCTGCAGAAGTTATCGAATATTTTCATATTTAGGAGGATTGTGCACAGAACAGAGACCTTCTATCCAATTGACCTATACAAATCGAATCTCCTAATCATTACGAGCATTTCATACCAAAGCACCATCAAAGTCAAACTAGTGGGGGAAAAGATATAGGCCAGTTTTCATACACTTTACCTACAATTTCACACTTTTTGACAGGATTGTGTACAATACAGAGACCCTCCTCCTCACTGACCTATATGACTCAAAGCTCCTAGTTATGAAGAGCATTTCATATTAAGGCGCCATCAAAATCAAACCCGGGGGGAATAAGATATAGGCCAGTTTTCATAGACCAAACCTCCATTTCAAACTTTTTGACAGGATTGCGTTCAATACTGAAACCTCCACCCAACTGTCCTATATGACTCGAAGCTCCTTATTATGGAGAGCATTTCGTATTAAGGCACCATCAAACTCAAACACGGGGGGAAAAAGATATAGGTCATTTTTCATACACTGGACCTACAACTTCAAATGTCTGAAACACTAGGATGCGGCAAGTTTAGGCCTGGCAGACCTTGTGATCTATTGTCAGAGTGATCTTGGCTATTATATTGTGGTGGTCGCGTCGTGGTACCCGATGAGATAGTTTAGGGGTGTCGGAAGGGCATCTTTGGAGAGGTCTGGCAAGCACTTCCGGCAGGGTGCGCAGTGGCAGACCAAGCTTTTTTACATAATTTTTCAATGGTTAACTGATGCCAGCACTTTCATTGTGGCACCTTATGACATATTTTTTACGAAAAAATGACTCTGAAAAATATCGATTATTTTTATGTTTCGGCAGGATTGGCTCTGGCAGACCTGGGTCATACGACTTGTTTAAGTCTTGGTTAACGATCCAAACCTAGCCTATCGTGGTACCTTACGAGATAGCCACTTACCCCCTGGGCTCTCGAACTATCATGACGTGATGTTGATCACAACAGAAAAATCTTCTACCATTCATTCAATTTTATGACATTGCAAATACTACAAAGTATTGTACTCTTCAGGTTTAGCATATTGTGGGGATTGAAGATGAAACGCTTTTCATTTATTGGCGAAGTTGCGTCGTTGTATTTTTATACAAAAAGGTTCCACTAACGCCATCTATTGACATAGTTTGGCAGGCTCACACTGAGGTTAAAGGTGTCCTTAAAGGCTTGAACTGACGTGGTTGGTGCGCCGTCAAAATGACTGGTTTTTATGGGTTTATACCCATTGTTTGTACCTATGTGGATGCCAGAAAGACCGGGCAGCACGCCAGGACGCGCCCTCCATACTATGAACGACGCCGTCAAGTTGACGGCGCACTACGTCGGTGCCAAGTTCGGTCTTTATTTTGAATTTAACGGTACCTGAACTCCCTTCAACAGTCCTGTTCTTCATGACGTTTTCAGAGTTGAGCCTGCGCTTGCACACGTAACCCCCAGTCACTGCGCACTTGTGTAATGTCCAGTACAGGCCGCTGGGCTGCGAAGGTATTGGCGAGGTCTTCCACTGGAACAGAAGGGTTCATGTTAGTATGGAGATGAAGGGTCTTGATAGAATGATAGAAGGCATGCGATCTACCTTCTATAGTCCGACAAATTTGCCCGCGACGGTGGGGGGGAAGATGTCAACGGGGGAAGGGACAAGCGTGCATCCGCGCCGCGCGTCATAGAATGTCGTGCTGCTTCGCCCCCACCGTCTGTACCCCGCGAGAAGGTCACGCACGAAGTTGTCGAAATATAAAACTTCATTCGTGACCGTCGTTATTTATAACAGCCGTAGGACCACAGCAACCGTTGGTGAGTTTAGCCGGATGATTGACCTCAATTTTATCTGGCACTTTTTCTTTCCTGCGGGTTACTGAGGCGACAAACGATCTTGATAGCCCTGGCACTCAGAGATAATTTGACTGCTCCTATGCTCATGTGTATGTGCTTTTGTAAGGCTTGTGATTGATTACACACCTGTTACACGCAAGCAAGCTTCATCCACCTCTCCATTCGAGTCAGCACTGTTGTCGCTGGACTATCGGCCGAGTATATAAAAGTGATAGTGTTTTTAGACTGATGCTATCTTACCTGAACACCCAAACAAGCTTCATCCACTTCCCCAGTCTCATTATACGGCGGCCACCCCTGATACTCCAAAGCGCTGCCGTCCACCCAGTTGAAGTCGCTTCCAGCGGCTTTCGTTAGGCGCGCGCCGAGCCAGTAGACCGATCCAGCGCTGTAGCCGCTGGATTTCGGCAGAGTATCCCAGTCTATCAGAATGATTGTGTTTTTAGACTGATGATATTATACCTGAACACCCAAACAAGCTTCATCCACCTCCCCAGTCTCATTTTACGGCGGCCACCCCTGATACTCCAAAGCGCTGCCGTCCACCCAGTTGAAGTCGCTTCCAGTCGCTAGACGCGCGCTGAGCCAGTAGACCGAGCCAGCGCTGTAGTCGCTGGATTGTCGGCAGAGTATCCCAGTCTATGAGAATGATGTTTTTAGACGGATTCTATCTTACCTGAACACCCAAACAAGCTTCATCCACAAAGTTTCAGGCCTTGGTATTTAGGAATGTGTCTATATGTCTGAAGCACTGAGAACGATCGTGTTTTTAATACAAATGCTTACCTGTACACCCAAACAAGCTTCATCCACTTCCCCGGTCTCATTATACGGCGGCCACCCCTGATACTCCAAAGCGCTGCCGTCCACCCAGTTTAAGTCGCTTCCAGCGGCTTTCGTCAGACCCGCGCCGAGCCAGTAGACCGAGCCAGCGCTGTAGTCGCTGGATTGTCGGCAGAGTATCCCAGTCTATGAGAATGATAGTGTTTTTACTGATGCTATCTTACCTGTACTCCCAAACAAGCTTCATCCACCTCCCCGGTGTCATTATACGGCGGCCACCCCTGATACTCCAAAGCGCTGCCATCCACCCAGTAGCCAGCGCTGTAGTCGCTGGATTGTCGGCAGAGTATTCCAGTCTATGAGACTGATTGTGTTTTTAGGCTGATGCTATCTTACCTGTACTCCCAAACACGCTTCATCTACTTCCCCGGTCTCATTATACGGCGGCCACCCCTGATACTCCAAAGCGCTGCCGTCCACCCAGTTGAAGTCGCTTCCAGCGGCTTCCAGTAGACCGAGCCAGCGTTGTAGTAGCTGGATTGTCAGAAGAGTATCTTAGTCTATGAGAATGATTGTGTTTTAAGACTGCTGCTATCTTACCTGTACACCCAAACAAGCTTCATCCACCTCCCCAGTTTCATTATACGGCGGCCACCCCTGATACTCCAAAGCGCTGCCGTCCACCCAGTTGAAGTCGCTTCCAGCGGCTTTCGTTAGACGCGCGCCGAGCCAGTAGACTGATCCAGCGCTGTAATCGCTGGATTGTCAGAAGAGTATCCCAGTCTATGAGAATGATAGTATTTCAGACTGATGTTATCTTACCTGTACACCCAAACAAGCTTCATCCACCTCCCCAGTCTCATTATACGGCGGCCACCCCTGATACTCCAAAGCGCTACCGTCCACCCAGTTGAAATCGCTTCCAGCGGCTTTCGTTAGACGCGCGCCGAGCCAGTAGACCGAGCCAGCGCTGTAGTCGCTGGATTGTCGGCAGAGTATCCCAATCTATGAGAATGATCGTGATTTTAGACTGATGCTATCTTACCTGTACACCTAAACACGCCTCATCCACCTCCCCGGTATCATTATACGGCGGCCACCCCTGATACTCCAAAGCGCTGCCGTCCACCCAGTTGAAATCGCTTCCAGCGGCTTTCGTTAGATGCGCGCCGAGCCAGTAGACCGAGCCATCGCTGTAGTCGCTGGATTGTCTGCAGAGTATCCCAGTCCATGAGAATAATTCTGTTTTTAGACTGATGCTATCTTACCTGTACTCCCAAACAAGCTTCATCCACCTCCCCGGTCTCATTATATGGCGGCCACCCCTGATACTCCAAAGCGCTGCCGTCCACCCAGTTGAAGTCGCTTCCAGCGGCTTTCGTTAGACGCGCGCCGAGCCAGTAGACCGATCCAGCGCTGTAGTCGCTGGATTGTCTGATGCCGGAGACGATGAAGCGCTCTTCTTCGGAGGAGTGGACGGAGGACAGGTGCATGTTCAGGCCTTGGCACATCTGGGGAAGAAATGGGAAGCTTAATAACATAACATAACAAAATTCTTTATTGCACAAATAACAAGGAATAGTACAGAAAAACACAAGCGAAAGAAACAGTACAACAGGTGCCCTAATGCGGCCTTAATAGATTTTGCAAGTCAAGAAACTTTGCTGCGACGCAACGCCAGAATTCATCACCCAGATAGACCCTTAGATACGGTTTCGTTAAGAGAAATACAAGTAATGGGAACCAGTAACATGTGTCGCAAAAGGCAAGGATCTATTTTCACTTGTTCAGCACGGAATGTTGAGGTAATTCATCAATGTTCCCAAACTTTTTACAAAGTAATGAATGTAGATACGTCTTCTTTAAAACAAGAAAGGTAAAGGCACACTTTTTATTTCGTTTTGTTGGTAATAAAGTGCTGATAAATCAAACAACAATAATTATTTACTCGATGAGAGCTGTTTTCCGCTAACAAGCCACAACGAGGGCCTCTTGACGGTGTTTTTTTTATTAAACCTGGGGTCGAGAGCTCATTAAACAACAACGATGCAATAAGAACAAAAATGAAAATTTATTAACAGACAAAAGTAAGAAACAATGAACAGTTTTTTTAAACAACTGAGCTGATTTTCTGATTGGTCAGTCTATAACACAATGAAAAACGAAGACAAACAACAAACGTACACATTTGTTTCAAAATACTAACGAAATTGAAAATATGTATCTAAAAGAGTTAAACTCTTGAATGTAGCTTTGAACAAGAAATTAATTGGCTTTGCTCGTAGCGTGTGCCGTGTCGCGAACAGGAGTGTAGGTAACTATACTACTGAATTAAGTACTAAAGAAAGTTGGAATCAGTTTTAATTATAAAAAAAATCTCCTGTTTGAAGCAGGTAGAAATATGTGATTATTTATGTCTGTTTTTTTCTACCGTTGCTATGCCCTTCAGACATGTCTACGACAGGACTATGTATGTGGACTAGCTAGACATGCAGCAAAGAGTATTAATAATAATACTTTTATTTCCTAAATTTTTCATAAATAATCCCCATAACTACTAGGATATTTTTTCCATACACCTACTGGGTACGAATACAGTATCGCGACCTGTGGAATACTTTACTGCGGACGTAAAGTAGAAAAATATGTTGGAATCAGTTTTAAATTAAAAACAACCCTTCCATCTTTGAGCCAGGTAGAAATTATATTCTGTCTGAAAAATATACCACAAGTTAATAAAACTTTGTGAAGCCCTCCAGACATGTCTGCGACAGGACAAAGACTGGTGTCGCGCCATCCTACTAATATTATAAAGGCGGATGTTTGTGTGTGTGTTTGTTACGACATCACGCAAAAACGGCTGATTAGATTGACATGAAACTTTGCAGAAATATAAAAGGGCATCTGGAATAACACATAGGATACTTTTTACCACGGAAAAATGTCTCATTCCCACGGGATCACGCATTTTCCAATATTTTTGAAATAGGTGGCGTGACTGAGCTGATTCGCGTTTTAAACGTTTTCGCCGAAAACTAACAGCGACATCTCTTGGCGAATAATGCTTTTTCCCGCGGAATAATAGGTTGCAGCGGGTGAAACCGCTGACGGGCAGCTAGTAGTCTAATAAAACATGGTCTTCCATTCCTAGAGAAACACAAGTCTACGTCACTAGTATTGCCACTTTATTTCAATAAAATACGTTATGGAGTAAATTCAATCTCAGAAAAATGAGCTAAATTATTTCTTAATAATTTTATAATTTAGATTTACGTGTGTATTAACTTGAACCTTACAAAAACACTTAAATTGTATTTATTAGTTAACAGTATCATAAATGATTTACAAAAACATCATAAGAGTGGGTAATTCTGGTAACCCACAAGCATGATGACGTAGGCTTGTATTAGTCACGTGGTTCACAATAGAGATGGGCCGAACATAGGTTTCACCGAATACTTCGGTTCGGCCGAATATTCGGTAAAAAGATTGCTGAACCGAATATTCGGCCGAATAATTCGGCAGGAATCGATGTCCATATAAAATAATTAGGAGTATCACTTGTTTACGAATTATGCGCTGATTCGCACCAAACCACTCCGCTCTTTACCTCTCTAACATTTTACATTGGAAACTTTGACAAAAAATTAAAATAAACTGCATCATTGCTTGTCTTGAGGTCTTGACATACCAATTTACAATGTAATATAATATAAAAAGGATGCGTTTTTATTCGGCCAAATATTCGGCAAAATTCACCGAACATTCGGCCGAAACCGAATATTCGGTAAACGTGCCGAACATGCCGAATACCGAACATAAACCGAATATTCGGCCCATCTCTAGTTCACAAGTCTCGGAATGGAATACCAGGCGGAGTATCTTATTATACCATGGTGTAGCGCAATTTTAGTGCACCTGCCTGCTGAGTGAAGAGATCCCGGGATTGATTTACGGCCGAGACATTGTATTCTAGTCTTGGTTTTGGGTGTTCTTTGTCTTTGGAACCCCGGTATTGGAACAGAATGGCTATGAGGGTGATTCATATTCATACTTGCGAAATGACTACCGAGTTATTCGTTTATAAATGATGCAGCATGAAACGAGCTCCAGAATGTCAATACCACGGAAATTCAGTTTTTACAAAGCTAGTATCAAAATACCAACAAAATTGAAACAAATAAGTACTTTTAACAGAGCTTTGTAAAACTCTTGAATGTACGCACGAGAAATTAATGGGCTTTGCTCGTAGCGAATGCCGTGTCGCGAACAGAAGTGTACTTATCACCAGCATTTTAGCTTCCATTTAAGAGACCAGTATAAACTGGTTTTTCATACAAATACTAAGAAAATCCAGTGTAAGTTAATCCCTTAAATGGATAGGCTGATGTGCTGAGGAGTGTACTGTACTACGAGTTAAAGTACAAAAGAATGTTGGAATCAGTTTTAAATTAAAAACCATATTTTCCTGCTCGAGTCAGGTAGAAATAATTTTCTGTCTGAAAAATATACCACAAAAGCTCGCAAAAGTTAATAAAACTTTGTGAAGCCCTCCAGACATGTCTGCGACAGGACAAAGACCGGTGTGGCGCAATTTTAGTGCACCTGCCTCTCATGGGATCGATTCTATGTCATGGCATTAATTTAAATGATGAATTTAATTATCTGATTTTGGTATCAGGTGTTTGTTAAGTTATCTATGTCTAAAGCACATCGATATTGGGAGAGCGGGGGACACGAGGAGGGCTATTAGTTTAAATTGTTTTCGAGTTTCATTTATTACTTAGGTACATTATCAGCAATATGTTAAGTTTCTTATTTACTATGTGCCAAATAAATCAGTCAATAAATTAAGCCACATCACGAAATAAAGCAACAGAATTGCAAAAAGCCCGGCAAGTGCCTAAATTGATGTGATGCCGTATTATATCAGAAGGGCCTCATCCTTTGAATGAGCATAGATTAACACAAGTCATTAAGGCCGGTCCAAAAAGGCCTAAGCACTAAGCACTCTATGCGTGGGTATGGTAGTGTGTGTTGAGGATAAACGGCAGACTAGTGGAGCCCCCAAAAATGAAACAAATCCCAGGCAGAACATACGGGTCATCTAGAAACTAACGTATGAATTAACGACAATAACTAACCACAAAGATTAGTTAAATGTAAAAAAATATAGATAAGAATTTGTTTGTGGCCACTTTTAGCAATTTCGGGCTTGATGTACGAGACGTTTTTGGGTCAGTTCTATTGTATGTGTAATAAATAACATGGTGTTTATATGATAGTATTAGACGTAGCTGACGAACTATGTCTACCGCTGCAGCACCTCGGTACTAGCTACGTTTTTGACGCTTACTGACTTTAACTGGAAATAACCGGAATCTCATGGGAAGTTAAGGTAATGTATGTATGTAGGTAATGTAGGTATGCATCTGTCGGTTTTTTACATCGCAGCTGTAAAAAACCGACAGATGCATAAATCAGCAATAGCAGAACACCTTCTAACATCCGGTCCGAATCATTGGATTGAACTTCATGCCCCAAAAATCCTCTCTGTGGAACGTCATTATTACCCAAGGATCGTCCGCGAGGCTATTGAAATTAAGAAAACCCCAAATAATTTCAACCGAGAGGACGGGTTTAAATTGTCATCCGCATGGAGTCCAGTGATTGACAAGTTGAAACCGCGCGATTTATCATCGGAGCAATCGTCGGATACTGTGAGTGTTGTGTGCCGGCCTAGTGCAGTGTTTACAAACAATTAATAAAATATCAAAATTCTAAAGACATATGTGGGTAGCAGAAGAACTCGTCGCCCACCGCCTAGATGACATCTCGCTGGGACCTTAGTCAACCCGCGACCACAACACATGAAACTGTGTAGAAACGTCGGACACAGGTAAATTATAAAGGTTTACCTAAATAATTATCGCGATAGACCCGGTTCAATACTTAAAATGAGCTCTATTGTATGTGAAATAACATGATGTTTATATAGCAATAGACGTAGATAGCTGACGAAGTATGTCTACCGCTGTAGCACAAATTAGAGAACCAGCGCGCAGGGCGCCTAAACAGATGGCTCACTCAGTACTATAATAGTGACGATTTTGACGCTTACTTTTTCAGGGGAAGTCAAGGTAACTACAAAGTTGGTTGCGACGATCGTCATATTTCTTGGATTAAAAATTGTCTCAGAATTATATGACGTTCTTTATTAGATTTTGCTGTTTTGATATCTATAAACTTAAAGATTTTTGACAGTGGCACCCCTGGCTATGTAACAAATGCCAATCGCGAAAATCCGAATTAGAGCCGAGTGAACTCTAGATTCTTTATTTTGATGCTAGTGTGTGTTAAGCGATACCTTATTATCATCACACCCAAAACTACAGAATAGAGGACCTCAATGAGCATTCAGGAGAGGACTAATGACTCCTCCTTTGTAAAGAATCCGCAAGTCATTGTTGGGTCGACGAACAGCGGCTCAGTAGTGCGTGAGCTTGATGTAGGAGACGTTTTTGGGTCAGCCCTATTGTATGTGAAATAACATGCTGATTATATGTTGGTAATAGACGTAGCTGAACGGAACCGCCTTAGCCCGAAATCATTATTGTATCATTAGCCTGTTTTGAAAAACTTATTCGTATTTAATCTCTTCATCAAATCAAATCAAATCAAAAGCATTTATTTCTCAGTAGGAATTACAAGATTCACTTTAAGAAAGTCACATTCTAATTCAAACTTAAAAAAGGGAAAATTTGTAGTCCAAAATTTTCTCTTTTTTATAACAATTCGTGTTCCTACTCTAAACGCGGCTCGGGCGGGATAAAAATAAATAAAAATAAAGGCACTGCCTCGGGGCTGGCCAGGCTAACCACACAGCAAGTATCTTTATGCCTCAATGAATGACAAGTAAATGAAAATAATCACTAAGTCAATATTTAAAACAAGAAAGGTGTTACATCTTTGTAACTACACTTCTTAGAGGTATGTATGGTGTGTTGTAGGTACTCGTTAAGTCTAGGGCATGTCTAGGGAGCTACTGATTCGTTTCTCTGTTTTGCCTGCGACGCAGAAGGTTCCGGGTTCAATTCCCGGTGGGGTCACTCACAAAGTTGATATTTATCACTTTATGAATTTGTTACCAGTCTGGTCAGGACATTGCAGCCTGAACCACCTGATTGTCCGAAAAGCAAGATGGTTCCGATGGTTAAGCCAACGTTCCGATGGTTATGATCACATAGACGGCGGTCGTTACACAACCATGTCAGAGGCCTGCTACTTGCAGTAGGTGGTTGAAAAACTCTGACACCAGGGTTCATCAGGTCTTTGGTCGACTTGGTGTCCCACTCGAAAAAGAAGAAGGAGAAGAGGAAGAAGAAGAAGTTTACCTGTTTAGCGGTGATCCACGAAGCTTTGGGATATCCAGCGAACAAGTAGCAGTGGCCGTTGTACAGCACTTGCTTCACGTCCATGCATGATTGAGCTATGGACAACAAAAATACACGTAAAAATGTATTCGCCTAACAGTCGGTTAAAGCACATACCAATTTAACAACTTTTGTTTCCAGTCAAAATAATAACAAAATATAAAAAGCATTGTCGTCAACGAAGTGATTATTACTCATACCATTTTCATTTCAAGACAAAAATTTTGTCCAAGCAAAAATTATCCTGGTGATAAAAATTATTCCGTTGATTTGAACATGGTCTCGAAGTTTTTATACAGACATTACAGACGTATTCCCCTGTTTTCAATGTAAAAAGAAAATTGGTCATATTTCCTTCACTAGATTATTTTCTAAAAAAAACAGCAGGGTTATGCCTATAACAGGCCTTATTGTAGTAAAAAAGTTACCTTTACATGCATTAATCGGAAAGAAAACAGGGGAATACTTTCGTATGAAAAGGCAGAAAACCATTTGGGTGTGGTCTTAAGTACAGCCTCCACCCAGATAGCTTTTTATCTCATTCCACATCATATTATGTAAGAATTAGTTCTTGATATGTGGCAGGTATTTTTAACTCAAGAAAGTTCTAATACCGCATATACCATAACCATAACAGCCACAACTGTCCATTGCTGGACATGGGCCTCCCGCTATTGGGGGGTATTTTGATACTCACCACGCTTGGCAGGCGGAATGGAGAGCGCAGTGCAAGATGTTGCATTTTCAGAGAACGCTGCTGGCCATTCTCTTAATCGCTTTTGACGACACCTACGGGTAGAATTGGGGTGATGCTACTCTAAGCCGGCACGGCGTTTCTAATACCTCGTATTCTATTGAACTATGAGGGCAGCATTACCTCATTTGCGGCCGTATTCTACACGTGCCTGGTGCCCTGACCTTCGCCACTGGAAGGCGGAAGGTAGCCGGATCGATTTTAAAATAGGCTTCGTGGAGGTTTTTAAACTGTGCTGGCTCTTGTCTGCTTTGAGTGCCTATCTATAGTTATGTAGGTAGGTAAGAAGGTTGCACGTTGGCAAATTCATTTGAATGTTGAGCTGTCAAAATTAGTGCTGCCATGCCACGATTAAAATTAATTGTAATATATTTAGATTTTTGTAATTTGTAATTATTAAATCAACACTACGGCTTTAATATTTTTAAACGACTCTTTACAACAGAACCTTCCACTTCATTTCGTATTTATTTGTCATTCTCTAACACGTTGTATTCCTACGTTATTAAACATAAATGAAACTGGAATCCTTCAAGAAACATCTAATCCAAAAACCTTAAAAATAATTTTATCTTCACGTAAGTCAAAATGAGAAATAATTAAGCGTAATTACTTTGTTGACATAAAATATACCTGCTCATTTCAAACGTAAACGAAGTTAGAACATCAAAATAAATGAGTAAGTAGGCATCCAAGATGAGACTTAAGACCCAAGTCTAGATATTTCGTATTAAAATAATAAATAAACCTGGTGAGAGGGGCTGTTATAATAACGTCTTCATCTTCTTGTTTATATAAAGCATTTCTCATTAAAGAGGCCTATACCCTGCAGTGGGTGGATGTGGGCTGAGAATGATCATGATGATGATGATTTCTCATTAAATCTTTATGAGCTAGGGTGGGGTGAAGTTGAAAATGGGGACAGCCCGGTCCCGCATGTAATTTCAAATTTCTTTGTATTTACGGCTATGAAAGTTCTACGATGCAACAATTGTAGCACAAAGCTACGAGCTCTACGATGTAGCAATAGTAGCATGCAGCTACGAATGATCTACGACGTAGCAATAGTAGCATACAGCTACAAATTGGCTACAAAAGATAAACGAAGCAGTGATTGTAGCTTACAGCTACAAAAGCTCTATGTCGTAGCAACTGTAGAATACATCATTCAACAATAGAATACAATCCCTACGATATAGCAAATATAGCATACGGCTCTCAGAAACCACCACGACGTAGCAACTGTAGCGAACGGCTACGAAAGCCCTACGACGTAGCAATTGTAGCATACATCTACGAAAACTCTACGACGTAGCAATTTATTCTGGTGGCCTAAAAAACGCTTTCTTCTACAAGGGTTTTTATTTTTGTTGAGAGCTAACATTCATATGAAGTGACTTCATATCCGTATACTGAGAGAACGGTACACCAATAAAAATAGCTGACAACATTTTGTGTACAGAACTCCAATGAAACCAGCATAAAGTATGTATTTTGATGGGGCATGTAATATTCATACCCTTCATACCTAGTCTAGGGAACGGGAACGTCTTATGGTATTGGACGTCTCAAGAGTGTATACAGAGTATTTCGTCAATATTACAGACTCAGAAAATATTCTACAAAGTTCTATACAAGGCAGGAACGTTATGAGGCGCGACATTTTGGAATTTCTGTAGGAAGATTATTTGACTTGAAGTATATTTCGTTCTTGAAATATTGCAGGCTGAACCACCTGTTTGTTTTTATGTAAGATGGTTTCATGCTTCGAATAGAAGTTAGTAGGTACTTAGTTATATACAAACAATAGTCAAACAAAACTCGAAATCAATTTCCATACCTAAAATTATGCAAACAGGTATTTCAAATTACATAATTTCCTTATAACTGAGTAACTTTTATAAAATTAAACGAATTTTTACTTTAAAAAACGTTGCGTGCGTCCCATTTTCTAACTTTTTGTTTTAATTCCGTATCTGCATTATTTATTAAGTTGTACAAGTTTAGTAAGACATCGACGTCGATATATCTCGCGATACCCACGAACAGGATAGGCGAATGTCAGCAAGAATAGTACGTTACGTATTTCTTTTTCTCTTAATAAAAAGTTTCCAAAAGCGAATCAACCCTTGCAAAATCAAGAAAGTGAAATTCACAAACCATTCAACTCATTTTTTCTACAACATCTACTTACCTATATTTTTGAACGAAATATTGGTTATCAACTGTTATCGAAGGTACGCCGTTGTATGGTTTACACCGCACATCGGCGATTTTACATCATTATCATTTTGCTTACGTTGTCGCACCGCCGGCGATTAGCTATAATTTACTTATTACCACGTCATAGAAAAAAGTCACCACGCACTAATAATGTTATCAATTCATCATTTTAATAAATCTTTAACTGTAACTGTGTGTGATATTTCTACGTGCTGTCTCAACAACTCAACTAAAGAACTTAAACAACTGAGCTACAGTAATAAATGTACAAACTGTACAGCCGCAACAAACGATTCATTCTTGAGATTTCGTTTCTTTTATCTCCGCTATTCTTTGCACTATTCCGCCAGATGGGAAATATTTCTCCAAGCTTTTCCCACGCGTAGCATTCTTTCTTGTCTCGTGAAGAATGACCTTGTCAAACACGTCCTTGCCCCTCAAAAGCGTCTCTTATCTCCCATCTATTTGGACCCAATGGGTCGTAAATGCAATAGCTCAGGATGATTGATCGGAAAAACGGGTCACATTTGACGGTAGCAAATGCGCAATAACTTCCTTAGTAGAATGTTA
This sequence comes from Phthorimaea operculella, assembly GCA_024500475.1. Classification (NCBI taxonomy): domain Eukaryota; kingdom Metazoa; phylum Arthropoda; class Insecta; order Lepidoptera; family Gelechiidae; genus Phthorimaea; species Phthorimaea operculella. The sequence continues at coordinate 1,802,468 of JANFCV010000083.1, read as the reverse complement.
TGGCCCGGACCGGACCTGCCTTATTTTTTATGTATTCTGTCTTGGTTGCTACATTTAAAATACATAATACGTGAAGCCTACGGCTGCCCGACCGTTTCACCCGCTGGTATTAAAACTTTTTGCATCATCAAATGATATATACAATTATACATAGTAGGTATAGAAAATAATGTGGTTAGAGAACCAACGGTTGACCTTGTTACATTTTCATTTGATACACTGAGTCGACTGAAGACCAAAATTTATGATTGGTCTTGAAACTCGTACAAACAGTTAGAAAAAGACAACAACTCATAGGTAATATCGCTTTCAATAAAGCTTTTTTTTGCCACCTGCGGGCTATAAACCTCTTCAGCCCGATAAAACACTTTTCCATTTTTTTACCAACCTCAACTGGCCGTAAATCTATCGCTGTCTGTCCATTCGGAGCGCATACGCCATTTGACGCGGTGGCTCAAAGAGATTGATCGCCGTTGATTTGGACGGCACACAGCAGATGGAATGAATTTAGATAAACCTGCTTATGGTCTTTTTCAAATTCGTCGGAAACGTCCGCGCTTCTATACTTTCTTAAATGATGTTACAAATTAAAACTTAATGCATAATTCAACTTTTAAAATCCATTAAAAATGTTGATATCGACTTTATCGGCTTATGCAAAAACGGCGAACTTCGATTTCTCAATCATTGACCTATAGTCCTGCAAGTTCGTGCGCGACCCTCCCTAGGGGTGACAGACGTTGGGAGGGGAGATGTCAGCGGGTAGCGGGAGGTGTAGCGGGGAAGGGAAACGCGCGCATCCGCGCCGCACGTCATATTAAAATGACGTGCTTACTCGCCCCCCAACCGTCTGTACCCCGCAGGAAGGTCGCGCACGAACCTGACGGACTATAGCGCAACCGTTTTGCGTAAACAAAACTTTGGTATTGGTTTCTCTGTTTGGTTATTCAAAGCATAGGTACGATAGTTCAGAAATATGGACTTGCAACGTGAGCTAAACTGTTTCTAGTTTATATTTCATCAGCTAAACAGACAAGAGATAGAGTAAATAAATAAATAATATATTACCTATTTAAATACGAGTTTTTTGACTTGTGAACCAAGTAATTATAATATTCGAAATCAGTCAAAGGCTATCATATTCAGACACAGAGCTGTCTTTAAATCCGTGTCTGACTATATTCACGCACAATATCTCCAGATTTTGGTGATTTAATCAAGTGGCACCGATAGACCAACGCAATCGTTATACCAGATCAATCCAAAAAAACTTTTCGCTTTTTACTTTTTTAGTTTTTTATACCAATCTCGACTGCCAGTAAATCTATCGCTGTCTGTCCATTCGGAGCGCATACGCCATTTGACGCGGTGGTTCAAAGAGATTGATCGTCATTGATTTGGACGGCACACAGCTGATGGGATGAATTTCGGGAGAGCTGCCTCAAATGGCTTTTTCATAATGGTTCTACACTTTAAATGATGTTAGAAATGAAAACTAGAAGCAGCAGTTAACTTGGCAATATTCACCCACAATATCCTCATATTTTGGTGATTACATCAAGTGGCATCAATACACATACCACACTTCCAACAAAGCTAGTCTTTTTTGCCACTTGTGGACAACAAAACACTTTTCCAATTTTTTTACCAACCTCGACTGCCAGTAAATCTATCGCTGTCTGTCCATTCGGAGCGCATACGCCATTTGACGCGGTGGTTCAAAGAGATTGATCGCCATTGATTTGGACGGCATACAGTAGATGGGATGAATTTCGGGAACCCTGCCCATAGGGTCTTTTTCATATTGGATGAAAAAGTCCGCGCTTCTATACTTTTCAAATAATATTACAAATTAAAACTCGAAACATAATTCAACTTATAAAATCCATTAAAAATTTTGACATCGACTTTATCGGCTTATGCAAAAACGGCGGACTTTGATTTCTCAATCACTGACCTATTGGAACCGTTTTAAGCGTAAACAAAACTTTGGTATTGGTTTCTCTGTTTGGTTATTTAAAGCTGACGGTAGCATAGTTAGAAATATTAACAACGTGTGCTAAACTGTTTCCTGTTTATATTTCATCAACTAGAGTTTAGCTAGGCATACAATTTGGTCAAATTCAAATCCGCCTCTAAATCAGTGTCTGGCAATATTCACGCACAACATCTTCAGATTTTTGTGATTGAATCAGGTGGCATCAATAGATAATGCAATAATTACCTATACCACACTTCATATCAACAGACATACATAGGTACATATATCACGCCTTGCGGGGTATCTTATCAAACTAGTCTTTTTTGTCACCTGTGGGCTATAAAGCTCTGCAATCCAAAAAAACTTTTCACTTTTTACTAATCCAGTTTTTTAAAACCATTCTCGACTGCCAGTAAATCTATCGCTGTCTGTCCATTCGGAGCGCTTACGCCATTTGACGCGGTGGCTCAAAGAGATTGATTGCCATTGATTTGGACGGCACACAGCAGATGGGATGAATTTCGGGAAACCTGCCCCTATGGTTTTTTTTCATATTGGATCAAAAAGTCGGCGCTCCTTCACTTTTTAAAATAATGTTGCAAATGAAAAATAGCTATGATGGACAAGCAGCATTTAACTTTAACATTCGACTTGATCGGCTTATGCAAAAACGGCGAACTTCGATTTCTCAATCACTGACCTATCGCAACCGTTTTGCGTAAACAACACTTCGGTATTGGTTTCTCTGTTTGGTTATTCAAAGCATGGGTACGATAGATCAGAAATATGGAAACTTGCAACGTGTGCTAAACTGTATCCTATTTATGTTTCATCAGATAAACAGACAAGAGATAAAGTAGATAAAAAATAAAATATTACCTATTTGAACGAGTTATTTGAACTGGGAACCTTCAAATCATTCATTAGCTATCAAATTCAGATAAAGAACTGTACCTAAATCTGTATCTGGCTATATCCAGATTTTATTGATTGAATCAATTCATCAACAATCAATCAATATCAATAGAAAATGTTATTATTATACCACAACTTCCTTTAAAGCTAGTATTTTTTGCTACCTGTGGGCTATAAACCTCTGCAGCCCGATAAAATACTTTTCCAGATTTTTTAACCAATCTCGACTGCCAGTAAATCTATCGCTGTCTGTCCATTCGGAGCGCATACGCCATTTGACGCGGTGGCTCAAAGAGATTGATCGCCATTGATTTGGACGGCACACAGCAGATGGGATAAATTTCGGGAAACCTGCCCCTATGGTCTTTTTCATATTGTATGAAAGAGTCGGCGCTCCTACACTTTTTTTAAATGATGTTGCAAATGAAAAATAGCTATGATGGACAAGCAGCATTTAACTTTAATATTCGACTTTATCGGCTTATGCAAAAACGGCGAACTTCGATTTCTCAATCACTGACCTAGCGCAACCGTTTTAAGCGTAAACAAAACTTTGGTATTGGTTTCTCTGTTTGGTTATTCAAAGCATAGGTACGATAGTTCAGAAATATGGACTTGCAACGCGTGCTAAACTGTTTCTAGTTTATATTTCATCAGCTAAACAGACAAGAGATAGAGTAAAAAAAAATATTACCTATTTAAACGACTTCTTTGACTTGTGAACCAAGTAATTATAATATTCGAAATCATTCAAAGGCTATCATATTCAGACACAGAGCTGTCTCTAAATCCGTGTCTGTCTATATTCACGCACAATATCTCTAAATTTTGGTGATTTAATCAAGTGGCATCGATAGACCAATGCAATCGTTATACCAGACTTCCTATCAACATACATACATACATCACACCTATATCCCTTGCGGGGTATCCTATTAAGTCTTTTTTGCCACCTGTGGGCTGTAAAACTCCGCAATCCGATAAAACATTTCACTTTTTTGGTTTTCAGTTTTTTTTATACAAACTCGACTGCCAGTAAATCTATCGCTGTCTGTCCATTCCGAGCGCATACGCCATTTGACGCGGTGGCTCAAAGAGATTGATTGCCATTGATTTGGACGGCACACAGCAGATGGGATGAATTTCGGGAAACCTGCCCCTATGGTCTTTTTCATATTGGATAAAAAAGTCGGCGCTCCTTTACTTTTTCAAATGATGTTGCAAATGAAAAATAGCTATGATGGACAAGCAGCATTTAACTTTAACATTCGACTTTATCGGCTTATGCACAATGGCGCACTTCGATTTCTCAATCACTGTAAAAAAAACTTTGGTATTGGTTTCTCTGTTTGGTTATTCAAAGCATGGGTACGATAGTTTTTTTTAACTGTGAACCAAGTAATTAAAATATTCCAAATCATTCATTAGCTATCAAATTCGGACACGGACCCGTCTCTAAATCAGTGTCTGGCAATTTTCACGCACAATATCTTCAGATTTTGGTGATTGAATCATTGACAACGCAATAGTTATACCACACTTCCTATTAACATACATACATACATATGTCATATATCACACATAGATCCCTTGCGGGGTATCCTATTAAGTCTTTTTTGCCACCTGTGGGCTATAAAGCTCCGCAATCCGATAAATGTTTTTAATTTTTTCTTCAGTTTTTAAACCAATCTCGACTGCCAGTAAATCTATCGCTGTCTGTCCATTCGGAGCGCATACGCCATTTGACGCGGTGGTTCAAAGAGATTGATCGCCGTTGATTTGGACGGCACACAGGAGATGGGATGAATTTCGGGAAACCTGCCCTATGGTCTTTTTCAAATTGGATGAAAAAGTCGGCGCTCTTTTATAACACACTTTTTTAAATGATCTTACAAATTAAAACTTGAAACATAATTCAACTTTAAAATCCATTAAAAATTTTGACATCGACTTTATCGGCTTATGCACAAACGGCGAACTTTGATTTCTCAATCATTGACCTAGCGCAACCGTTTTAAGCGTAAACAAAACTTTAGTATTGGTTTCTCTGTGTGGTTATTCAAAGCATAGGTACGATAGTTTAGAAATATGGAAACTTGCAACGTGTGTTAACAGTTAAATAGATAAGAGATGAAGTAAATAAAAAATAAAATATTACCTATTTAAACGAGTTCTTTGAACTGTGAACCAAGTAATTAAAAGATCCAAATCATTCATAAGCTATCAAACTCGTACACAGAACTGTCTCTAAATTAGTGTTTATCAACATCCACGCACAATATCTCCAGATTTTTGTGATTTAATCAAGTGGCATCGATAGACAACGCAATCTTTATACCAGACTTCCTGTCAACATCATCATATATCACACCTATATCCCTTGCGGGGTATCCTATATTAAGTATTTTTTTGCCACCTGTGGGCTATAAAACTCCGCAATCCGATAAAACTATTAACTTTTTTCTTTTCCAGTTTTTTTAACCAAACTCGACTGGCAGTAAATCTATCGCTGTCTGTCCATTCGGAGCGCATACGCCATTTGACGCGGTGGCTCAAAGAGATTGATCGCCATTGATTTGGACGCCACACAGCAGATGGGATGAATTTCGGGAAACCTGCCCCTATGGTTTTTTTTCATATTGAATCAAAAAGTCGGCGCTCCTACACTGTTTTACGTGATGTTGCAAATGAAAAATAGCTGTGATAGACAAACAGCATTTACGACTTTATCGGCTTATGCAAAATCGGCGGACTTCAATTTCTCTACCACTGACCTAGTGAAACGGTTTTAGGCGAAAACAAAACTTTAGTATTGGTTCTCTGTTTAGTTATTCAAAGCATAGGTACGATAGCTCAGAAATATGGAAACTTGCAACGCGTGCTAAACTGTTTACTGTTTGTATTTCATCAGCTAAATAGACAAGAGATGAAGTAAATAAAAATATAATATTACCTATTTAAACGAGTTCTTTGAACTGTGAACCATAATTAAAAGATAATAAGAGAAATTCAGACACAGCACTGTCTCTAAATCCGTATCTAGCTAAATTCACGCACAATATCTCCAGATTTTGGTGATTGAATCAAGTGGCATTGCAATAGACAACGCAATCGTTATACCAGACTTCCTATCAAAATACATTCATACATACATATATCACACCTATCCCTAGCGAGGTATCCTATTAAGTCTGTTTTGCCACCTGTGGGCTATAAAGCTCCGCAATCCAAAAAAACTTTTCGCTTTTTCCTTTTTCAGTTTTTTTTTTAACCAAACTCGACTGCCAGTAAATCTATCGCTGTCTGTCCATTCGGAGCGCATACGCCATTTGACGCGGTGGCTCAAAGAGATTGATCGCCGTTGATTTGGACGGCACACAGCAGATGGGATGAATTTCGGGAAACCTGCCCCTATGGTCTTTTTCATATTGGATGAAAAAGTCGGCGCTCCTACACTTTTTTAAATGATGTTACAAATGAAAAATAGCTATGATGGACAAGTAGCATTTAACTTTAACATTCGACTTTATCGGCTTATGCAAAAACGGTGAACTTCGACTTCTCAATCACTGACCTAGCGCAACCGTTTTAAGCATAAACAAAACTTTAGTATTGGTTCTCTGTTTGGTTCTTCAAAGCATAGGTACGATAGTTCAGAAATATGGACTTGCTACGTATGCTAAACTGTTTCTAGTTTATATTTCATCAGCTAAACAGACAAGATATAGAGTAAATAAAAAATAAATTCTTTGAACTGCGAACCAAGTAATAAAAAGATTCCAAATCATTGACAAGACTGTCTCTGAATCTGTACCTGGCAATATTCACGCACAATATCCCCATATTTTGGTGATTTAATCAAGTGGCATCAATTGGCAATGCAATGGCCATACCTCACTTTCTATAAACTTTTTAATGATATAACTTGGCAAGTTTTCACATACTTTGTTATAAACCTACTAAACGCAATGAGTCAAGTATATAATTTTCTATTAAAACTTGCCAAGTTATATCATTACAAAGTACAGAAAAAAATAAATAAAAAATGTTATAAGCAAACTGCTGAAAAAACAGGTTTGCGTTTTTGTAAGTATTACAATTTTAGGTATTTAATATGATATTTATTCAGAATCTACTTTCCAAACTGCGGAAAATCAAGTGTGCATTCCTGTAACTATTTTTAACTGAGGTCTGTGTATGGAACTTGGTACTTATTTAGATCTCACTTCTTTTATAGGCGAAGCATTCTAATATTATCGAACTTGGCAGCCTTTCACATTTATGTTTTGGGTGCGATTTCATTTATTTTTGTAAGGTTTATTTTCTTTTATTCTTATGAGTAAGTTAGTTAAAGAAATGTCTCATTTATACTAATTTTCAGATTTTTTAGTATGGACTATATGGACTATGCTTCTTACAAAGAAATGGACTAGTTTTTTTTTATTAAATTTTTCTTCGTTTGCGTGGCAAAGGAAACTTTTTTGTTTTGTCATTTTGTATGCTGTCTTGCAGGGATGTGAAAAAATAATCGATTTTTTTAAAAATCGATTTTTCTTTGAAAAGAGAATCGATTAATCGATTTTTTTGAAAAGTAGAATTAATCGATTAATTAAAAATCGATTATACTTTCAAAATTTCCAAAATACAGAAATCGATTTTTTTCCCTCCATTTTTCTTTTACCAAACGTCTTGATTATGCATGAATAATAACACACCATACTCAATTTTCTCGGTCTTAAATGTAAGAATTCGGCTCTTTTCGGTATAGTAACTGCTATTTTTGCATCCAAGCTGTAAATTTTAGGTCTGAAAATACTGTTTTGCCGGCATGAAAAGGAAGGAACCGTTCTAATACTGTGTGTAGTAGCGGTAGGTACTTTTAGTAGGCGGTTGTAAAACTCTGACACCAGAGTTCATAGGGTCGTTTGACGACGCGATGTCTTACCCAAAGGGATGACTATGATAATACTAGATTATGACTATACTAAATGAAACAAAACAAAATAATAAATAAAACGGACCTCCCATACAAAATGTAACAACCGGCCGAAATTTGTATGAAGTTTATTTTACTTATAGTAATTATATGCATAAAAAAATTGTATTGCGTGTAACTTGAGATTTAGTAAAATCATGCAAAATGTCTTGCAAATAATCAAAAAGTGAATGGCACTAACATTTCTTGATAAAACTAAAGGTGCAAAACGAAAAAAATCGATTTTTATTAAAAATCGATGTTTTTCAAAATAAAAATCGATTAATTTTTAATCGATTTTTTTGCGTCTAGAAATAATCGATTATAAAAAAATCGATTTTTTATTACTCAAGTCACATCCCTACTGTCTTGTACTACTGACACGCTAGAGCGCATTGCCCATTCAATATCTTGGTTTTTTTTTTACACGTTTGTGGGTGTCCCCACAATGTTGATATTTTGTCTACCTACGATACACTAGTTAAATTTATCTTGTGGGTAATCTGCAAACAGGGCAAATGTTATACCCTCAAATTGCTAACAAATTGAGTGCACATTTTGTATAAATAGCGGTGAGCACTGGAATAAATTGGCATTCGATTGCCCAAGCCCGAACCGACCACTTCTCTCATTTCAACCCCTTCCTCGTGGTACGCAACTAGCGTGTCCACTCCAGCACCCACACTCGTGGTTCGCAACTAGCGATTCCACTTCCTAATCCTCGATCGTGGAACGCAACTAGCGTCCCATACTGGTGACCCCGTCTGAACAAGCACCTTAGCTGCACTTCGTGTTAGGCAAACCTCAAACATCATTTCGCCATGCCAAACGACGACGAAGACGTTCTGAAAGAACAGGAGGAGCTGAAAAGACAGGAAGAACTAAGGAGGCAAGAAGAGCTAAAAAGGCAAGAGGACCAGCAAGCGCGCCACGAATGCGTTAGTGGTGTGTCCGTTCAATCAAGGATCATTCCCTTCTGGCGTGAGTTTCCGACCGGATGGTTTGCTCAATTTGAGGCGGTAATAGATCCTCAGAGGAAAAGCGACGACCAAAGATACGCTTTGTTACTTCAACAACTCAAAGAAGAAGACTTGAGGCACTTAACGGACATTTTAAAGAATCCTCCCACCGAGAATAAATACAAAACTGTTAAGGAACGGTTAATAGCGTCTTACGAACAATCGGATGTACAGAACTTTGAGAAGTTAATTGGGGAACAGGAGTTAGGCGACCAAAAGCCAACTCAACTACTTCGCCGTCTGCGTGATCTAGGTGCTGGGGTTTTGACTGAAGATGGTCTAAAGATTCACTGGATGAAACAGTTGCCAGTCCATATGAGAACTGTCTTGGCAATAAATACAGAGGTACAATTGGACAAACTGGCTTTGATGGCAGATAAAATGCTAGAGTATACAGCAGTAGCATCCATTGCACCATTATCTATCGAGCAGCAGCAGGCCAACCAGAGTGATCAGCTAAGCAAGCAGATTTCCGAGCTAACAGCCAAAGTAGACGAACTTTATAACAAACGTTCGCGGGACTCTCAGCCGCGATCTGGCCCAAGCAGTTGGTCACGGGATCGATCTCGTTCTCGCAGTCTGAATCGTCGTGATAGTGCCATAGCCAAGATCATGGAACAAAGAGGAATTTGTTGGTATCATGCTACATTCGCCAAAAGAGCACACAAATGTTCGCCACCGTGCGCTTGGAAGCCCACATGGAGGTCGGGAAACTAGACTCGGCACCGATTGCGGCGGAAATCGGCGTCAAGAGAAATCGCCGCTTATTAATTCTAGACAAAATAACAGGAGAACGTTACTTAATTGATACAGGCGCTGAAGTATCGGTGCTAGCTGCAAAAAGCAATAAAAGCCGCGGCGACAGTAACGAATATAGACTTTACGCTGCAAATAATACACCCATAAGAAATATGGGGAAAAAAACATGGCCCTGGATTTAGGCTTGCGACGCCAATTTACTTGGACATTCGTAATAGCGGACGTCAAGATTTCAATCATTGGTGCGGACTTTCTGGACCATTTTAAATTGTTGGTTGATATACATAATAAAAGATTGATTGATCAGAAAACCGAGTTAGGAGTGAGAGCTATTTCCGTAACATCAATTCGTGGATCAATACACATGTTAAACACAGATCACGTGTACTACGACATCTTGAAAAAATTTCCGAACGTAATAAGACCGTCATCACTAAAGGAACCTTCCAAACACAGTGTTAGGCATCACATCGTGACCACGGGTCCGCCATTATATGCGAAAGCACGGCCCCTGCCACCAGACAAATATAAAGCGGCTCAAGATGAGTTTACTAAAATGATGGACTTGGGAATCTGTCAACCTTCAAAGAGTCCATGGGCGAGTCCCCTGCATGTTGTTAAGAAGAAAGATGGCACATTGCGCGTGTGTGGTGATTATCGTCGGCTCAATGCGGTAACGTTGCCTGATAGATATCCGATTCCACGCATTCAGGATTTCACTTACAAGCTGGATGGAATGAAATGGTTCACAAAGCTAGACTTGAAGAGTGCCTATTATTGGATACCAATGGCTGATGCCGAGAAGACAGCTATTATAACGCCTTTTGGGTTGTTCGAGTTTCGATGCATGCCTTTCGGTCTGCGGAATGCGAGCCAAACTTTTCAACGCTTCATGCACGAAGTGCTGAGAGGGCTGGAAGGAGTATTCGTTTACGTCGATGATATACTGCTGTTCTCGAAAGATGAAGAGTCACACAAGGAAATTCTGAAGCAAGTGCTTAGTCGCCTTGATGAGTACGGTGTAGCTCTGAACGTCAATAAGTGCGAATTCGCAAGAAATGAAATCGAATTCTTGGGCCACAGAGTAACAAACCAAGGCATTTCGCCCACCACTGAACGCACAGAAGTTATCATGAATTTCAAAAAACCCCAGAACGTGCAGGAGTTGAGACGCTTTCTGGGAATGCTGAACTTTTACCGAACTTGTCTACCAAACCAGGCGCTTCTGCAGCAACAGTTAAATAAATACCTACACAATGCAAAAAAGAACGATAAAACACTCATCGATTGGTCTCCAGAAGCTGAAAAAGCATTCGAAAAATGCCGCCAAAGCATTTTGAATGCAACAACCTTGTCGCACCCCAGACACAATGCAGCTTTGGGCATCATGACAGACGCGTCGGACAATTGCCTTGGAGCGGTTTTGCAACAGAAAGTAAAAGACGAGTGGAAGCCATTAGCTTTCTTCTCCAAAGCAATGAGTGAAACACAAAAACGATATAGCACATATGATCGCGAATTATTAGCAATATATGCTGCCACCAAGCATTTCCGTCGGTTAATTGAGGGCAACGACGACGTCACGGTCTACACGGACCATAAGCCGCTCACTCATGCACTGTCTAAGGCCCCTAGTGACAGTGACACACCAAGGCGCGAAAGACAACTGAGTTTCATAAGCCAGTTTTGCTCAAGAATCGAATATCTGCAAGGACCAAAGAATGCCGTAGCTGATTGGCTATCGAGGATTGAGGAGATAAGCTGCCCAGCTTCTATCGAATTAGAACAACTTGCTATCGACCAAGGTCAGGACGAGGAGCTTAAGCAATTGAAGAAGAGGCCCAATCTTAAATTCATGACGGTCATAATAGACAATGTACAAGTCACATGCGAGGTTTCAACACATAACCCACGGCCTTATCTACCACTATCATATCGAATGGAGGTGTTCAAAGCGCAGCACGAGATCTGTCATGCAGGAATACGAACAACCAGGAAACAAATAGCGTCAAAATATTTCTGGCCAGGGATGAACAAAGATGTCGGTCAGTGGGCAAAAGCGTGTATCGCCTGTCAAAAGTCTAAAGTCCAGCGTCATACAGTGACACCTATGGGGTCGTTTCCAGAATCTAGCCGGTTCGAACACGTTCACATCGACATTATTGGTCCCTTAGCGCTGTCCAGGGAACACAAATATTGTGTCACAATGATTGATCGGTTTACTAAGTGGCCGGAAGCCGTGCCAGTGAAAGACATTTCAGCAGAAACCGTGGCTCGTGTGTTTTACGAGCACTGGATAGTGCGATTTGGCTGTCCGATCCGCATAACGAGTGACCAAGGCAGACAATTCGAGGCTAGTCTGTTCCAGAATTTGCTAAAAAAGTTTGGAATTCAGCGAATACGAACCACACCATATCACCCTCAGTCGAACGGCCAAGTTGAACGGCTTCATCGCACTTTGAAAGCAGCCCTTGTGGCCAGAGGTGCTAGAAACAGTTGGACGGAAGAATTACCTACAGTCCTATTAGGTCTCCGTTCGACTCTGCGTAAAGAAACTAATCTGAGTCCTAGCCTGTTGACCTATGGAGCTCAGCTTCGCCTGCCATCGGATTTTTTCGTACCTACAACGTCGACTTATGACGAGGCAGAGCTAGTGAGGAAGCTAGTTAATACAATGAGATCGCTGGCACCCGTTCCAAAACGCAATACGGAAGATAAAATATTCGTCCACAAAGATTTAGCAACCAGCTCACATGTCTTCGTACGCAATGATATGGTGCGGCCTTCCCTAACACCCCCTTCGAAGGTCCATTCAAAGTCCTGCAAAAATCAGAGAAGTTTTATAAACTACAAATGCCGAATCGAACAACGGTCGTTTCACTAGATAGACTCAAACCCGCTTATATGCTGAGCACTGAGGATTCCTGCGAACCAACAGCACCGTCCGAGGTCCGAAACTCTAATTTCGTAACAAGCTCTGGCCGTATATCGAAACCAACGGTCCGATTCAACTTTGCAAAATAAATCATTAAAATAATACCTCTCAAAAAACTAATAAAAAAAAATTTTTACCCCCATGGTTAAAAATGGCTGGCTTAGCAGGATACTAATTGAGAAACACAAATCCCGTGAAAAGATCATCATGTTGGAAGATCTCGTCACACATTACATTACACACAAGTCGCAGCGCAGCAGCCGTCCCGCACGGTCGTTTCGCTCCGGCTACCTGCTCGACCACTCCCGTGGCCGCGCCCCCCGTTGAGTCACCGCGCTCACCGTTACCTGCGTCGGGCTAGCCTCACTAGTCCCACGCAGTCTCCCGCCACCGTTTGTGCCTTTTTCAAGGCGCACTCTGTGTGCTTTGTCAAGTACGTCTTTTTTTCCCCGAAAACCGCCGGTTTACGCGGTCCTTGCTCAGTGGATACCCACGGTGCCTACCTGGCACTCGCTACCGTCGCATAGTGAGTGCCGGCTTAACGAAGCTGAGCAGGGGGTGTTGACCCGATACATCAGCTTTGCCCCTTCAGGGCAACGCTCAAATCGGACGGGGACCAGAACCACCGGCCCTGGGGGTGAACCCAAGTCGACCCTGGTACCATCCTTTCCCCTGTCCGAGCAGAGTCTGTCTGGGAGAAGGGTTTCGGCCCCAACTTCCTCTTTGCTCGGGCCTGTTAGGAACCTCCCACCCAATAAGATTGGTGGAGGAGACACTTTAGGGCTACATTAATTAAGTACACCCTCTCTGCCTATACCCGGCAGGGAGGATCACCGACGTCTCACCCGAGGGCTGTCCCCGCCCGAGGGCCGCGATTCCATTCTTTTTAGCTAGGCCCGATTGCCGTGGGTTTCTTGCCGTTTCTTTACCACGGAACGGTTTCCGAAACGGCAGTAGTTTTTACCTAGGCAATGGCTTTAACTTCGACCGACATTCTGCGAGAAATCCTCCAGGTCATCGTCAATGACCCCGCCCTCTCCGCCCGCTTTACCGAATCTTCCCCCGTACTGGGAAAATTTTTATCCGAACTTGCGACTCACCATGAGTCATCCGACCCCCCGACCGACCCGACATCTAGTTCGGAACCTGTGACTCACTCCAGTGAGGCACAAAACGACTCCCCCGCCCCGCCGCCCCAAGCGGGGACTGATGGCACTCATGACCTCAACAACTCTGCTGAGGCCATGGATGTCATTGACCCCCCGTCTGAGGTCGACGAACTCAATGAAACTGAGTCTGAGGACCAGTTCAAGACAGTCAACTATTCGCGCAAGAAGCGCACCCTCAACTCCCCTCCCCCTGAGGTAAACTCAAAAACCGCCCGCGTTGAAGGGACCAAGGACAACCGCCGCCAGACGGTTCCTCCACCTCCCCCTAAAAACGCCTCCGCCAAAGACGGCTCCACTAAGGAGCGCACCCCTCCCCCTATCATTCTTAGGGACAATTCAAAATGGTCCTCCCTGTCTAGTCAAATGACTACAAACCGGATTCCGTTCCTCAGGGCTACCCAGTCCAAGGAAGGAATCCGAATCCAAGTCCCCACTTCTGACGCTCACAGGCAAGTCACCAAGCTCATGGACAAGCTCCATTTCCCCTACCACACCTATGCGTTGGAGGAGGAGAAGCTCTACCGCGTCGTCATACGCGGTATCCCAAAAGAACTGACTGAGAAGGAAGTCCTCGACGACCTTCTTAGCCAGGACTTTCCAGTTCACAAAGTCCACCGAATTACGTCCCATCGCAATAAGCGAGCCTTCGACATGGTACATGTCACGCTCGAGAAGAGCGAGGCCGGTAAGGCCATCCATAACATAAAATCAGTCTGCCATCTTTCAGGCATCCGCCTGGAGACCCCCAGGAAAACTGGGATCCCTGGCCAGTGCCACAATTGCCAGTTATATGGCCACTCTTCACGCACTTGCCACGCCGCTCCACGGTGTGTCAAATGCGCTGAACCTCACAGCACCGCTGCCTGCTCCCGTCCCAAAAAGACTGATCCGCCGCCAACGGACAGCTCGACCCCTCCCCCGCCGCCCAGCTGCGCCCTCTGTGGCGAAACCGGCCACCCTGCCAACTACCGTGGCTGCCCCCGCGCCCCTAAGGCCAACCCCAAAGTCCTCCAGAGATTCTTAGCGAGGCAAACCTACGCCCACAGGGTAAATGGTGCGCAAAACCCCAAATCTCCTGGAGAGACCAACTCCTCCAACTCCAACTTCCCGCCCCTCATGCCCGCTTGGGCTCAGAAAGCGGCCCCAGCGACTCCAACTGTCGTCCCGCCTAAAACGGTAGCGCCTCCCGCAACCGCCCCCAAGAAGCAGGCGCCCCCGCCGCCTCCTTCTAAGAAACCTGCCCCCCCCAAAGAGAACGCTCAAGGCGACCTAGCTGAGGCGTTCTCTATAGTCTCTACGTTCACTAATCTCATCGACATCGATGAGATTATGTCGTATGCCGCGGAGCTAAAAGCCAACGCCGGTGACGCCGGCAAGCTTATAGCCACCGCCTGCAAATACCACCACCTGGTAACCGCTTTCAAAAACTTTAAACCCTAATAATGGATAGGACGACTAACTTAGGGATATCCAGCAATGGTAGGACCAAGCCTCGGTCGCTCAAATTAGGCTATTTCAATGCCGACGGCATTCGCTCTCAAAGACTGGAAGTTAGCCACTTCCTGAAGGAGCACGGTTTGGACGTCCTTCTTGTACAAGAAACGTTCCTCAAACCTCACATGCGACCTCCACGCATCGCGCATTATAACATGATACGCCATGACCGCGAATGGGGCAAAGGGTGGCACCCTTATCTATTACAGGCGAGCGCTTCACTGCTCGCCCCTGGACCTCCCGCCCCTCTCCAATATCGAGGCTTCCGCATGCCGCATAGGCATGACGGGGCACCAACCCATCACGTTGGTGTCGGTATACTTATCTAGCTCAAAGCAACTTCTTAAAAGTGAGCTCGCGTCGTTATTCAACCTTAGCGACTCAGTAATCCTAGCAGGTGACTGGAACGCCAAGCACCTGTCATGGAACTGTAACTACTCCACCCCCAGGGGTAACCTTCTCTTTAAACTTCAGAACGAACTGTCCTTCGACTTGATCGCCCCTACAGAGCCCACTCACTTCCCCGGGGATGTACTCTTACGCCCCGACATCCTCGACCTCGCCCTTCTTAAGAACATAAGCTTACGCTTAAGATCTATAGAAGTGCGACACGAACTAGACTCCGACCACCGACCAGTTCTGTTAGATCTCCAACCTAGACTCGACTTCCCAGGCCCCTCAGGCCTGTTCGGTCCGACCAAAACCATAATAAACTGGGAGAAACTAGGCCAAGCTTTGTTGGCCCCTAGCTCTACCCACCTCGACCAAATACCGACTAGACTTACTTCCGAGACTGATATTGAGCTAGCCGTTTCCTCTATTACAAAGCACGTTAAAAGCGTCGTGGACAGCTGTTCAAGGACGGTTAAAATTACAGACGACAGTAGATTTAACCCTCCGAGCGACCTTCGTGCTTTGATAACAGAGAAAAACGCAGCCAAGCGCGCTTACGCTGCCTTCCCATCGGCTGCCAACAAGCAGTTCATGAACGCTCTACGGAGGGACGTACATCGCTTAGCAACTGAATGGCGCAACGCTGGGTGGGATCAGTGCCTGGAGGAACTGAAACCATCCCATCTTGCGTTCTGGAAGCTGCAGCGCTCACTAAAACAAGATACCGTCACCGACTTGCCGGTACTTAACAGACCCGACCAAACAAAAGCTTTCGACGACGACGAAAAGTCCGAATGCCTGGCTGACAGCCTGGAAGCCCAGTGCACTCCCAGCACGCTTCCACATGACGTAACATTTGTCGCGACTGTCGACCTCGAAGTCGAACGCCTCACCTCACTACCACTGACTAGCCCTCCACTCAGAGCCATAACTGAGATGGAAGTCCGTAACGCCCTTAAGGCACTAAAACCAAGAAAGGCTCCAGGTCCGGATGGCATCACCAACCGGATCCTGAAAATTCTCCCTGATCACCTGATCAACCGGCTCACCCTGATTCTGAATGCTGCCATGGCCAACTGCGCCTTTCCAGCTAGCTGGAAGGATGCAACGGTCATCGGCATTCACAAGCCGGGAAAGCCGGCCAACGAGCCCACTTCCTACCGACCTATCAGTCTACTCAACCCTCTCGCCAAACTTTACGAACGCATGATCTATGCCCGACTGCAAGATCACGCAGAGACCAACAAACTAATCCCTGACGAGCAATTTGGCTTTCGACACCGGCACTCTTGTGTTCAACAAGTGCACCGCCTGGTCGAACACATTCTTGGCAAACAAACTGCTTTCTCAAAAGAGATCCCGACTGGAGTAGTCTTCCTCGATGTAGCGAAAGCTTTCGACAAGGTCTGGCACAACGGGCTGGTATACAAGCTGTACCAGCTCGGTGTGCCCGATCGGCTCGTACTACTTGTACGTAACTTTTTGTCGGATCGAAGTTTTCGATACAGAGTGGAAGGCACTCTATCTTCCCCTCACTGCATTCAGGCAGGTGTCCCCCAGGGCTCTGTACTATCCCCTCTTCTATTCACGCTATATACAAGCGACGTCCCCAAAACACCTAGGACCGAGCTTGCCATGTTTGCGGATGACACTGCGCTTTACGCATCCAACCGCAACAAATCCATCCATGACAAACTCGCAGAAGATCTCCAGAACGCGCTAGACTCCCTCGGAGACTGGTTCCGCAAATGGAGAATCGAGGTCAACCCTGATAAAAGTGCAGCAGTGTACTTTCATAGGGGACCAAACCGGCCGGACGTCCCCGCTGTAAAGCTTTTCGGCCGACCCATCCCATGGGTAAACGAGACCAAGTACCTAGGCGTCACCCTGGACTCCAGGTTAAACTTCCGATCCCACATAACGAAGGTTCGCGACCGCGCGGCGTTTGTTTTGGGCAGACTACATCCGATGTTGAACAAACGGAGCAAACTCTCCCTTAGAAATAAGGTGAGGATTTACACCACCTGCGTCAGGCCTATCATGACCTACGCTAGCGTAACCTTTGCTCACACCTTTAAGACACATCTGAATGTGCTGCAGGTCATCCAAAACCGCTTCTTACGCAAAGCTACCGGGGCCCCCTGGTACATGCGTACCAAGAACCTTCATATTGACTTAGGACTCCCTACCATTAAAGAATATATGAAACGAGCGTCCCGTCGATTCTTCGACAACGCTCCCCATCATAAAAACCCCCTTATAGTTGCAGCGTCCAACTACTTCCCCCATCCAACCACGCGTTTCAGACGCCGTCCGAAACATGTCCTTTCGGATGAAGACGATGAAATTACAGCAGCAGCAGCTGCAGCCATTGCAAGTAGATCACACTCCACAAGCTCTTCAAGCAACCGTCGTCCCCGCCGGCGGGGACGCGGAGGTCCTTCATTTGTGCCATTCTTTGGCAACTACCGGCATATACCCGGTAGACATAGTCCGATCCGTTCTTCCCAGAACAACTCGTAAGCCCAACCGCGCCCCAGGGGCGCGATTGGGCTGGTTGTTTGAACAACCAACACACACACACTTCCGGGTGAGCCTTCCGCTCCCCAAAATTCAGCTAGGTGTAGATATAGTTGCCTAAGTAGGTAGATATCGTAGGGACTAGTTAGGAAAAAAAAAAAAAAAAAGATCTCGTCACAGTTATCTCGAAAATATCTGTACTTACCCGCGCTACCTACTTTCATCAAAATGAATAAGGACAAAAATAAGGAGATGAGAGCCATTACGGAAGAAAGGAGAATGTTGCTCAGACAGAAGGAGGCTGATGTAAGGCTGATGAGGAACATGGCCAACCGGGTTCGCGCTCTTAAAGAAAATATTGAGAGAACCAACAACTGGGTCGAGCGCGAACTACGGTTGATGCAAGGCACGGGGTACCAGCTGACCACGGAGGTTATTAATCATCTGCCCGGCCCGGCCATATCGCCGTTGTCGTCGAGGTCGCCGTCCCCACAGCGTATGGCATCATATCCGCCACCAACAATGAGCCAAATAGACGCGCGGATCATGCAGCTTACGTCGGAGATCGCCGAGATGCGGGGATATGCGGCGACATTGGCAACACCAGCGGAGGCAACACCTACAGCGGCGCGCGGACCAAACAATAACATTTGTTATTTTCACCGCAAATTTGGTTCGCGCGCACTTAAGTGCAGGCCCCCATGCACGCTAGCCAGCACCACCACCGCTTAGGATTGGTCAAGGGAAAGGAGCGGTCGGTTCGGGCACCACAACCATGAAATACAGCAGGGGTATACGTGCAAACACTCACGCACACACACACATGGAAAGGACGTGGAATTTCATGCCAATAATGCAACTACTTATGCAAGCAAGCAAGCACCACTTACAACATACAACATTCAAGCAAACGATACAAAATACGACTGCTTTAACATGCACTAGTCGTATGATAAGATAAATGAAACAACATGGGTTGGATCTTTATTATAAATGAAACGACGAAATCAATATGTATATTGAAGACAGAAGTCCGTATTTGAAACTTAGCAAGCATCCCAAGCAACGCATATGGTCCGAGTAACGTCAGGGCAGTCATCGGCGGTTCAGCAGTAAAACCAAGATTATAAACACCAGGCGAGCAAGTCACATCACCGCGGCGTGGCGCGGCAATGAGGCATCGGAGCGCGTAAGCGGGAACGTCTGTTGCGAAGGCCGGCGAGCGTCGTATGAGCATGGTATGAGCGAGTCGCCGCCACGCGGGACCGGTTTTATGTGCGCGCACGGCAGCGCGGCGCGCGGCGACACGGCGGCGCGCAGCGGCCGGCCGGCGCCTTGCTACCTACTTCGAGTGCTACACGTCATACAACCGCGCATGCAGCGAGTAAACGTTTGCGCCCACGCATCGCATCGCATCGTAACTATTTAGGTTTAATGTAAAATTTTGTCAGTTAAACATTGTAATCTTGTATAACTTTTATTTTTGGAGCATTTCATTTGAGGGGGAGTACTGTGGGTGTCCCCACAATGTTGATATTTTGTCTACCTACGATACACTAGTTAAATTTATCTTGTGGGTAATCTGCAAACAGGGCAAATGCTAACAAATTGAGTGCACATTTTGTATAAATAGCGGTGAGCACTGGAATAAATTGGCATTCGATTGCCCAAGCCCGAACCGACCACTTCTCTCATTTCAACCCCTTCCTCGTGGTACGCAACTAGCGTGTCCACTCCAGCACCCACACTCGTGGTTCGCAACTAGCGATTCCACTTCCTAATCCTCGATCGTGGAACGCAACTAGCGTCCCATACGTTTTCTATTTACTGATAAGTTTGCCAAGTCAGGGCGGTATAATGTATACGTAGCCGGATATATTCAATTTTTACTTAACATAACATAACAGCTACAACAGTCCACTGCTGGACATGGGCCTCCCCCTATCGGGGGGTATTGCCATACTCACCACGCTTGGCAGGCGGATTGGCGAGGATTCCGTGGATGAGTATACTCATTCATGCAGCAAGCGCTTCAGATATTAAATGATCGAAAGTATGCAGTGGGTGTACTGTTAGATTTAAGCAAAGCTTACGATAGAGTCTCCCATAAAATATTATTAGAAAAACTGTACGGTATAGGTATTCGTGGCATCGCGTATAAGTGGTTTGAATCTTACTTACACCAGCGCAAACAATTTGTAGAATTAGACTATCAAGAAAATAAATCCGGCATAATCAGTAAAATTAGATCAAAAGTAGCTTACCTTAACCACTCAATCCCACAAGGCAGCGTTCTTGGATGTCTGCTCTTTTTAATTTATATAAATGATTTACCCAAGCTAAGATTCACAAACAACATAAAAACTACTTTATATGCTGACGATATCTCACTGATCTTTCCTTGCAGTAATGTGAGTGAACTAAATAAAACTCTATCTCATAACCTGCAACTTATAGAAACCTGGCTTACGGATCACAATTTAGAGGTAAATTTCGCAAAAACTAACATAATACATTTTAGACCATACCAAAAAATAGAACTATCCATAAAATATTCTTACAATAACACTCAAATACAAAGCGTAAACAGTTGCAGATTACTAGGAATTGAAATAGACACTCATATTGCATGGAAGGAGCATGTAGAGATGATTGCTGGCAAACTAAGTAGATTTAGTTATGCACTATATGAACTAAAAAAATCTACCGATTTACATACCGCGACCTGTGCTTACTATGCTTACGCGCACGCCTGGTTGCAATATGCAATAATTTTATGGGGTAATAGTACTGACGCAAATAAATTGTTTATTCTCCAAAAAAAATGTATCCGTATTTTAGTAAATATAAAACAGACAGACACATGTAGACCGCACTTTAAAAAGCTTAACATACTTACACTCTCATCATTATACATTTTAGAAATAAGTAAATTTGTTAGACAGAACATACACCTTTTTTCACAGGCACAGGATCGTCACACACAAGCAAGAAATTTACGCAGTAACAATTTGTTATCACTACCCTCCATTAATTTGGAAATGTACAGAAGCAGCACGTATGTCATGGCTGTAAAAATATATAATAAGATACCGAAAGATATTACAGCAGAAGAAAATGAGCATAAATTTATAAACAAACTCAAAAAATATTTAATTGAAAATTGTTTTTATACCATACAAGAGTTTTTGCTAAAGTAATGTAGTAGATTTAGTTAGGTAACATGTCATGAATATTTTTTTGTTTATATTATAATTTAAGTTTATATGACTGTACTGTAAATAATGAATATCTACCTACTGTACCTTATTTATTGTAAACTACTTAGTAGTTACTTAGCAGTGCCCTTACAGGGTTTCGTGTGTGTTCAATCTACCTATACTTTAAGTAACAACTGTATTTCACCACATGAAAGCTAATAAACATTATGATTATGATGATTATGACTTAGTCGCTTTTTACGACACCCACGGGTAGAATTGGGGTGATGCTATTCTAAGCCGGCATCACACGGCATAGCAATTACAGCAATTTTTACTTTACTTTGACTAAATTACAAACCTTCGTAACGAATTTTAGGTCGGTACGACCATTGGAAGATATAGATAAATTTTTTGTTTTAGTTCCTTAGGGGTATGAATTTACACCTTCATTATTTTTAAAACCGACTCACACTTGGCCATTTTCAGATTTTTTCCTTTACCTTGACCTAAAGACCTACCTCCATGCCAAATTTCAAGTCAATACGACCATTGGAAGTGGTCTAGGTTTTTGATGAGTGAGTGAGTGAGTGAGTCAGTCAGTCAGTGAGTGTATAGTAAAAATAGCGATTTTCTGACGTCAATATCTCAAGACCTACAATAGGTACATTAATGAAATTTTGTATTTTAGATAAGTAAGTAGATCTCGACAGATTCTAGAAATTTCATATGCGTAGATAAAATAGATTTTGAGTTATAGGTAGGTCGAACTTGGCCCGAAATGGTTCGTGTAATATAACCCACGGCCGGTGTGTCGGTTCTTTGCTCGAACTTGGCGGACACACTGCCGTGGGTCTAGATATTCGAAATCATTCCTTAGCTATCAAATTCAGACACAGCACTGTCTCCCAATCCGTATCTGGCAATATTCACGCACAATATCTCCAAATTTTGGTGATTTAATCAAGTGGCATCGATAGACCAACGCAATCGTTATACCAGACTTTCTATCAACATACATACGTACATATATCACACCTATATCCCTTGCGGGCTGCTTTTGCCACCTGCGGGCTATAAAGCTCCGCAATCCAATAAAACTTTTCACTTTTTTCGTTTTTTTTTAACCAACCTCGACTGCCAGTAAATCTATCGCTGTCTGTCCATTCGGAGCGCATACGCCATTTGACGCGGTGGCTCAAAGAGATTGATTGCCATTGATTTGGACGCCACACAGCTGATGGGATGAATTTCGGGAAACCTGCCCCTATGGTCTTTTTCATATTGGATCAAAAAGTCGGCGCTCCTACACTGTTTTACATGATGTTGCAAATGAAAAATAGCTGTGATAGACAAACAGCATTTACGACTTTATCGGCTTATGCAAAATCGGCGAACTTCAATTTCTCAATCACTGACCTATTGCAACCGTTTTAAGCGTAAACAAAACTTTGGTATTGGTTATTCTGTTTGGTTATTCAAATCGTAGGTACGATAGCTCAGAACTATGGAAACTTACAAAATCTATTTAAACGAGTTTTTTGAACTGTGATCCAAGTAAATAAAAGATTTCAAATCATTAGTTATCAAATTCAGACACAGAATCGTCTCTCAATTAGTTTCTGGCAATATTCACGCACATTATCTCCAGATTTTAGTGATTGAATCAAGTGGCATCAATAGACAACGTAATGGTTATTCCACACTTCCAGCTAGTCTTTTTGCCACCTGTGGGCTATAAAACTCCGCAATACGTATTTTTCCCATCGTTTTAACTAAAATCCAGTGCCAGTAAATCTATCGCTGTCTGTCCATTCGGAGCGCATACGCCATTTGACGCGGTGGCTCAAAGAGATTGATCGCCGTTGATTTGGACGGCACACAGCAGATGGGATGAATTTCGGGAAACCTGCCCCTATGGTCTTTTTCATATTGGATGAAAAAGTCGGCGCTCCTTCACTTTTTTAAATGATGTTGCTAATGAAAAATAGCTATGATGGACAAGCAGCATTTAAATGAAACCAAACTCGACTGCCAGTAAATCTATCGCTGTCTGTCCATTCGGAGCGCATACGCCATTTGACGCGGTGGCTCAAAGAGATTGATCGCCGTTGATTTGGACGGCACACAGCAGATGGGATGAATTTCGGGAAAGCCGTGTGGTGCCGGCAGAGTTGAATAGCACCACCCCCGTCGTAAGAGGCGACCGAGAGATAAACCCGACCCAAACAGCCAGGGCCAACCGTATGGTGACGGTAAATCCATCACAAAAGCATTCCCAAGGAGGGTTGACGTCTGGTAAAATTAAGCCAAATCCTTTGCAACACGATTTTGTGTTCAACAAAACGTGTTGCGCTGACCCCAAGTAATTGGGATAGGTGGCAGGAAGATGATGAATCAAGTGGCATCAATAGACAACGCAATGGTTATTCCACACTTCCAGCTAGTCTGTTTTGCCACCTGTGGGCTATAAAACTCCGCAATACGTTTTTTTCCATCGTTTTAACTAAAATCCAGTGCCAGTAAATCTATCGCTGTCTGTCCATTCGGAGCGCATACGCCATTTGACGCGGTGGCTCAAAGAGATTGATCGCCGTTGATTTGGACGGCACACAGCAGATGGGATGAATTCATATTGGATGAAAAAGTCGGCGCTCCTTCACTTTTTTAAATGATGTTGCAAATGAAAATAGCTATGATGGACAAGCAGCATTTAACTTCAACATTCGACTTTGTTGGCTTATGCGAAAACGGCGAACAAAATCCCCATACTTTGGTGATTGAATTAAGTAGAATCAATAAACCACATCTCCTATAAAGCTAGTATTTTTGCCACCTGAGGGCTATAAACCTTAACAGTCCGATAAAACACTTTTTCAGTTTTTAAACCAAACTCGACTGCCAGTAAATCTATCGCTGTCTGTCCATTCGGAGCACATACGCCATTTGACGCGGTGGCCCAAAGAGATTGATCGCCGTTGATTTGGATGGCACACAGCAGATGGGATGAATTTGAGAAACCTGCCCCCATGGTCTTTTTCAAATTGGATGAAAAAGTCGGCGCTCCTTCACTTTTTCAAATGATGTTGCAAATGAAAAATAGCTATGATGGACCATAACCAACCATAACAGCCACAACAGTCCACTGCTGGACATAGGCCTCCCCCTATCGGGGAGTATTGCCATACTCACCACGCTTGGCAGGCGGATTGGCGTGCGCAGTGCATGTTGTTGCATTGAACGCTGCTGCCCATTCCCTGGATAAGTATCCCTTAGTCGCTTTTTACGACACCCACGGGTAGAATTGGGGTGATGCTATTCTAAGCCGGCATCACACGGCATACACGCACGGCACGGCGGCTATGATGGACAAGCAGCACTTAACTTTAACATTCGACTTTATCGGCTTATGCAAAAACGGCGAACTTCGATTTCTCAATCACTGACCTAGCGCAACCGTTTTAAATGTAAACAAAACTTTGGTATTAATTTCTGTCTGGTTATTCAACGCATACAGTAGCTTAGACATATGGAAACTTGCAACGTATGCTAAACTATTTCCTGTTCATATTTCATATTTCATCAGCTAAACAGACAAGAAAATAAAAAATAAAATATTACTTATTTAAACGAGTTCTTTGAACTGCGAACCAAGGCGCCGATTGTTGAAACTGCTCTTTGTCGTAGTATTGTCGTACACACGGTTGTCATAGCTCGACCGAGCATAGACAAAAGTGTCAAAATAATCGTAGAAAGGAACAAAAAATCTGATGACGTTACATGTTTTCTATAGAAATTACTTGTCAAACTCTATTTGACATCTCGTCAGGGCTTGGGACGTAAGCCCTGCGGAATGGATTTCCATACAAAACAAGCCGGCGGAGACGGAATTAGCGTTTTAGATACCCAAGTAATAAAAAGATTCCAAATCATTCATTAGCTACTACCATATTCAGACACAGAACTGTCTCGTAATCAGTGTCTGCCAATATTCGCGCACAATACCTAGACATTTTATTGATTGAATCAAGTGGCATCGATAGTTATACCAGACTTCCTATCAACATACATACATATATCACACCTATATTCCTTGCGGGGTATCCTATTAAGTCTTTTTTTGCCACCTGTGGGCTATAAAACTCCGCAATACGTATTTTTTCCATCGTTTTAACTAAAATCTAGTGCCAGTAAATCTATCGCTGTCTGTCCATTCGGAGCGCATACGCCATTTGACGCGGTGGTTCAAAGAGATTGATAGCCATTGATTTGGACGGCACACACCAGATGGGATGAATTTCGGGAAACCTGTCGTAAATTCCAATACCTGATCCGACCACTGAACTATTGTAAATATTGGGAATGCAAAGACAGATTTGATTTTTAACCGATGTAAAAAAAAAAAACTGTAAGCAACGTGGGTGAACTTACGTAAAACTCAAAGTATTTTTGATATGTTAAACTTGTTGGAGCTCGACAGGCTTACACAAAATTGAACTTAAATGTATCTATATTTGCCATCTTAAAAGCCCTGCTAAAACCGAAACTACGCCCTATTTAATTATTCTTTTAAATTTTTTTGTAGTAATTTAGTATCGAAAATGCAAATCAGAATAAATTCAGCATAGTATTTAGAAAGTGTTAAGAGTTTTGTTACTTTTAAAGTCGGCTTAGTTTTTTGTAAATTACAACTTGCGGTTTTCCATTGGGTTTTCCTGTTTGTTTATTCAAAGCACACAGTGACTCAAAATGGAAATTTGCAACTTATACTGAACTGTTCCCTGTTTCACTTGTTAAACAAAGAGAGATAAAACATGCCATGAATAAAATATGGACAAATTTCATACCTACAGGGACTCTAAGCAGACCTGTAATCCAACTTTTAAAGCACTCGCGATTACTTTCACACATAATAATTACTTTAACGAGTCTTATCGCGATAGTTTTTTAGGTAAATAAGCGATTTACCTGGACACTCGACGTTTCGACTGGGTTGCACCAGTCGTGGTCGCGAGCAGACTGAAGTAGCAGCGAGTTGTCATCAGGGCGGTGGGCAACTAGATTTTCTGTTACCCACATATTGTCTTAATAATTTAAATTGTTTGTAAACATTACACATTAGGCCGGCACACAACACTCACAATGTCCGACGATCGGTCCGATGGTTAATCGCGCGTTTTTATTTTGTCTATTACCGGACTCCATGTTGTAGACAATTTAAATCCGTCCTCCCGATTGAAATTATTGGGGTTCTTTTTGATTTCTATTGCCTCCCTCACCACTCTGGAGTAATAGTGACGTTCCACAGAGAGGACTTTTGGGGCATGAAGCTCGATCCAATGGTTGGCACCAGATGACAATAGGTGTTCCGCGATTGCCGATTTATGCGTCTGTCGGTTTTTCACAGCTGCGATATGCTCCTTGACCCGTTCACTGATACTACGCTTGGTTTGGCCAATGTAAGACTTACCACAGCTGCATTGTACCTTATATACACCTGCATTTTGAAAAGGTATAACATCCTTCGGTGTGCGTAAAGAGTAAGATATTTTGGACAATGGAGTGAAGACAGTCTTAATCGAACCCTTACTCAACACTGTCCCAATTTTATCTGTTACCCCTTTTACATAGGGTAAATACGCTGGCTGTCTGTTCACCTCAGGTTGCTTCGCTTTCTTGTTTTTTATGCGACGTTGAACTCCCTTGTAGCCGTTCTGAACCAGTACTTTATGAACATGGTTCAATTCGTCGTCCAGATGTTCTGCGTCACACAAGTCGTAAGCCCTTTTCGTCAGTGTCGACACTACAGACTGTAGGTGACGCGGATGGTGATGAGAGGTCGCGTGTAGGTATCTATCTGTGTGTGTTGGCTTTCTGTATACAGCATGTGCAAGGGACCCATCTGATCTCACCATTACCTTGACATCTAAGAAGGCCAAAGTCCTGTCTCGTTCAACCTCACAGGTGAATTTGACTTTTGGGTGGATGGAGTTCAGGTAGTCGACATACTGCTTTACCGTGTCCATGTCTCCTTTGATGATGCTAAAGACGTCGTCAACATATCTCTTCCAGAGCTTGATAGACGAGGGACCGGCACTTAACGCCAACTCCTCGAAGTACTCCATCCAGATGTTGGCAATAACCGGTGCCACAGGGCTACCCATTGCCACTCCATCGATCTGTAGGTAATACTGCTCACGGTAAAGGAAATAGTTACCCTCAAGACATTTTTCCAGTAAAGTTATGTATCTTTTGGACATACCATTAGCTGTAAGTCTGCCTTCGATTACCTTTAGACATTCTCTGATCGGGACGTTGGTGAAGAGCGATTCGACGTCAAAGCTCACCAGCTCGCAAAGCATGTGGCAGGAGTACTCCAAACCTTGGTCGGCCAAACTTCATCTTTTGTGAAGGATTCTCGTCATTTTATTGACATAATTAACGACCTTAGACTGGAGTCAGATGAAATGCTGGTGAGCTTTGACGCAAAATCTAGTTGCCCACCGCCCTGATGACAACTCGCTGCTACTTCAGTCTGCTCGCGACCACGACTGGTGCAACCCAGTCGAAACGTCGAGTGTCCAGGTAAATCGCTTATTTACCTAAAAAACTATCGCGATAAGACTCGTTAAAGTAATTATTATGTGAGACCTGTAATCCGTTTAAAGGATCAAACATTTACTGGATTTTCAAATGATTTCTATTAACCCTGGAACTACACACTGTTTTTGACTTTCTGATATCCCTGCATTTGCATACCTTTTTAAGCACCTCCTGCACACATCCACAAAGCACGGCACAAGTCTAACTATTCTATAGCCTGAGATAAAATTACACTCCTGGTCAAGTCAGTGCTTTTGCCCTCAATTAAATTATTGACCGGGGACCAAGTAGAGTTAAGAATACCTAGTACTATGTACTATTGATTGGTTGAAGTATGTACTATTGAATGGTTTTAGTAGGTATTTTATTTTTAGATGGTTTTTCGGTCTGTGGTGTAGGTAAAGGCTAACAATTTCAAACACAGAGCTGCCTCTAAATCCGCGTCTGATTACATTCACGCTCAATGGCCCGTGCGTGCAGCGACTCAGAATGACTGATCGGGCGTATAGAGAATAACCGGTATGTCGCGCTGCCCATATTGCGGTTATTTTTGTGTAACCTGCGCTGTTTTATTGCTAGATGGTCTTTCGGTCTATGGTGTAGGTAAAAAGTAATAGTTTCAAATACAGAATTGCCTCTAGATCCGTGTCTGGCTACATTCACGCTCAATGGCCTCTACGTGCACTGACTCAGAATGACTGATCGGCCGTAAAGAGAATAACCGGCATGTCGCGCCGCCTTTACCACGGCGTGTAACATGCGTTATTTTATTGCTAGATGGTTTTTTAGCCTACGATGTGGGGGATTTTTCATCCCTTTTGTACTTGTTTTAGGTTTAGACCGCCAAAAATTTTGCGTCAGTTGACATTACCGTTGAAACTAGATTATTTTCCAATCCTTGTTTTTTACAGTACGGCCAGTCGAATAGGCTACATTTGCAGCTGTCAAATAACGTTAATGCTATGATATAAGGTCTATTCTTTAGTTGACATGCCTGCTAGTATGGGTTTGACAGCTGTTAAATATGGCCTATTGAACGGCCGCGCTTTACTAAGTAAATCTCTCGTAGCATTTAGCTACGGTGTAGCTTTCGTAGGGTTTCGCTACGGTGTAGCAGTGCATATGTAGTAAATTGCAATCAACATTGATATCCTTGCGCACCCTCTCCCGACTATGTGTTGATGTCGTATGTATATTTTTTAAACCTACTTAGTTAATTCAGTTGCGGTCTTTAAGATATTTTGGTAATTCACTATTATGTCATATTCTTCTAAAAATTACAAGTACAGACGCTATATTTATATATATATATATTAAAGAAAAACATGATATAGTTTTGTTCGCCGACGATACCTCATTACTTTTTAGAGTAAAGAGGCAACAACTCAACTATGACGACGTGAACAACGCTATAATCGAAGTAGTTAATTGGTTTACAGTAAATAACCTGCTATTGAATGAAAATAAAACTAAATGTGTAAAATTTGTATTACCAAACGTCAAACCGAGCTCCACAATTATTAAGGTAAAAGATGAAAAGTTGAACCTTGCCGACTCAACAGTGTTTTTAGGTATAACTTTGGACGCCTCGCTCCAATGGGGGCCACATATTGAGAAATTGTCGAAGAGATTGAGTTCAGCAGCATACGCAATTAAAAAAATAAGATATCTCACTGATGTAGATACTGCTAGACTAGTTTACTTTAGTTACTTCCACTGCTTAATGTCTTATGGTTTATTATTATGGGGCCATGCTGCGGATGTAAAAAACATTTTTGTTCTGCAAAAACGGGCTGTTCGAGCAATTTATAAATTAGGGCCTCGAGACTCCTTAAGGGAAAAATTTAAAGAGATCAACATATTAACATTAGTGTCACAATATATTTATGAAAATTTAGTGTATGTTAAAGCCAATATTGACACTTTCAAGAAAAATTGTGATCGACATAATTTTAATACTAGAAATAAAGACAAACTAGCTGCGCACATAAGTAGGCTTAGTAAAGTAAGCAAATCGTTTAAGGGAAATTGTATAGGGTCAGGTAGGGATCGGTGACTCAGGCGGGTACATTGACTCACGCTTATATTTCGGAATAGGACAGCTATATCTATCTGTATTCTTAACATAATGGTAGCTCTTGACAACCAAACGCATACAAACCAATCATCCGTCCACTCCAGTACGGTTTGATTATGACAAAAATGTGCGATTGGTTTTGCACCTCTAAAAATGCTTTTCAAGGTACCCCACATGTATTTTTATTGGTTAAGATTGAAAGATTTAGGGAAATGTAATTATTATGATTGAAAGTGGTGTTAAAATACTAAGTAATAAGCTAGATTTGCTAGCTCTTAGAGTAGTCTGGTAATATTTCTAGGCTAATTATTTCAAAATAGCGTCGGCGTCTACACTGGCTCAAATTTAAGTGGTACACAGTGACTCTAACATTCAGTACTTGCTCTCTATTTTTAGAAACATTAACAGACAATTGTAAAATATTTCTTATGGCAATTGTAATGATATGAAAAGAATACTTTGACAAATATAATTCATTAAAATGCATAGATTCAATAAATATTATACTTGCACGACAGGGTTGCCAAGTCCATATAAACTGTTAGAGTCACTGTGTACCACAGGGGTTGAGTCAGTGTAGACAGGTACAGGTACACAGTAACTCACAATTTTTTTTCTAGAAAAACATGTCTGGTGACCTAAGTCTCGTGTTATTGCAAAAATTGATAATGCGAAACGAAAGAGTATTAATCAATACATCCTAGATATAAATTTCAGTTTAATACTTCAAAGTTATCTATAAAATTTTATTGATTGAAGAAATCCGAGTCACTGTAGCCTACCTGACCCTACGCTTTTATAACAAGCTTCCAAAACATATTCAAGACTTACCATTAAATAAATATAAACCAGTAATAAAACAAAAACTGTACAAGAAAGGTTATTATGATATTTCAGATTATATGCAAGATAAATCTCCATGGGAGTAGTTTTCCAATGTTTAAAATAAATTTCACAGACGAATCAGGTAGAATTATCTACTGTAATTTATTATTATTTCATTATTGATTCAGCCGTTTTTGGCTTTTTACTGTTTATTTATTTTTAAAACTTAGCTAGGGTAGCATAGGGTCTAATCGATTGTAAATTTAGAATAGGAGCACTTCTGGGCAGGTTTTTGGGGGGTTTTCCTGTCCAGGGGGTCCGGCTAATTATAAGCATGTAACTTTTTTGTTTTATGTTATCTGAATTTAATTCTATTTACATGCCGTGTGGTTAGCCTGGCCAGCCCCGAGGCAGTGCCTTTATTTTTATTTTTTTATCCCGCCCGAGCCGCGTCTATACTAGGACCGCAAAATTGTTATAAGAAAAAGAAAATTGTGTCATTCAATTTTCTTTTTTTTACAATGACTTATCATTATTTTTGTAATGACTATCAATAAGTGATATTTTTTGTATCCAACATTGAATAAATATTTTTGTATTTGTATTTGTATATTTGTATTCTCATCTCAATTTCTTGCAAATTTCTGTTCCTACCACAAATATCTTGCAGACAAACAAAACTGTTCTCGAGCACAAAAACTGCTCCTATAAGAGCGCAAAGTGCACTTGCAAAAGGAATGTATGACTAGTTCCCACTTCCCTATACAATTCATAGTCATTAGCCGGCGAAATGCCTCCAGGCAACTCACGCTCGTTAACTTTTTCATTCATTCGTTCTAGGGATGTTTTTCCAGAAATAATTGATTTTTTAAATAATCGATTATGCAACTTTAATTCTAAATCGATTTTTATAATTTAAGAGTACAAAAAGCAAATTATATTTACCAACAAACTTTTTCCGGGTCTTTTGTAATATTAATAAAATACAAAACATCTTCTAATAGGTCCCTTGTAATATTTTGTTTGGTTTATTTTCCTTCTATCGAAAATTTTAGGAAAAAAAATATTATTGCGTATTATATGGAAATTGCCCAACAGTGGGACGATACGGGCTAATTAAGATAAGATCGGATTAAAAAAAAAATAATAAAGATTTAAATCGGTGTTTTCTTTGGTCAAATTAAATTGATTTATTTTTAATCAGTTTTTTGGCTGTCTTGCAATAATAATCGATTAATGAAAAATCGATTATTTGTAACTAAAGTCGCATCCCTGCTTCATTCGTTCCTTCAAGTTCTTTCATTCGGTCCCGAGTGAGCTTACCGTACTATTTTGAGTAGAGGAAATTGTAGATGTGAATGGTGTGCATGCTTTTGGAGATAAATAGGCTTGTTTTGAATTATCTTCCAACTAGAAAACAAAGCGTTGCTTGCACTGTGAATGGCAATATTTAAATTGATGGGGAAAAGAGCTCAAGGCTAAGGTTCAGTAATTTATTTCTGAATGCTAAGGTTCGTGGGTTTTAGAACATGATTTATGTGGTCATGTTTAGGTATGTCTTTCAGAATATGTTGTTCCCACCCCAAAAAATACAACCTTGGTAAAATAAAATAACCTTTGGTTGGTAAAATAAACTTTAAGCCACCTCAATGAATAACTTTGTACTTAATAAAAATTACAAGTTGTATTAATGAAATTCACGTAACATTCAGAATATTATTTACATACATACCCACACGATTAAGGTATTCAGGTAGGAACGTAAAACAATCCAGGTTCTGTATTTTAATAAAACCGGAAATTATTTATTTTATTAAAAACACTAAAGGCTTTTTAATGCATACACATATTTCATATGAATTTTTCAAGCTATAAATTCAGGTTTATTTCTCTTTTAAAGCGTTTAATAAAGTTCATGAAATTCATGAACAGGCAAAATGCACTCTTGAAATATTATACCTGCATTTATTTTATCAATATTGCCGCAATTAATATGCAAAGGAATTTTGAGACTCAGTATATTTATTGAAAAGCTTAAGCATAGAGCATAGCGTTGGTCGCCTTTCGGGTAGATATACCCGCTGGTACAGACTAAATGGCGAAAACAGGCGATTGTTTCTTATGAATGGCGTGCCCAGGAAGACAGCTTGTGATAACATGATTCTTGTAACTCGAACAGATAAAGAAAGAATTCCAAAATGCTAACATTACTGTTACTGCTTGTCTCTCTATCAAAATATATGACATAACGAGCGGGATGTCAACATCTTGTCATAAACTTCAGGATCCTTTCTTTGTCGGATCGAGTTATAAAGTTTGCAATCAAAAACCGAAACAAAAGCTTCATTAACCTTTGAAAGCTTAACAGTTTGGTTCATTACGAGTTCCGTGCAACAACTATCTTAGTATTCACTGCACTGGCTGACCGTTTGTTTACCAGTGAACGAACTAAAATCTTATAATGAACTAGTCAAATGGAATAACTTTCTTGCAAACTACCATGTTGTTACGTTACGGAATTGTGCTTTATGTATGGTATGCCCAGGAAAACTGCTTGTGATAACATGATTCTTATAACTAGAACAGATAAAGAAACGATTGCAGAATGGTAACATTATTGTTGTTTGTCTGATCGAGTTATAAAGTTTGCAATCAAAAACCGAAACAAAAGCTTCATTAACCTTTGAAAGCTTAACAGTTTGGTTCATTACGAGTTCCGTGCAACTAGCTATCTTAGTATTCACTGCACTCGCCGACCGTTTGTTTATTGACACGAGCGCTCCGTCGACAACTTTCCGACTCGGAACTTAGTTTTAATTAACTCGACTCGATTAAATCGACAGCCGATGTGGCGCAGTGGTTAGTATGCCTGCCTGCCACGCAAAGGTTCCGGGTTCAATTCTCGGTGGGGTCACTCACAAAGTTGATATTTATCACTTTGTGAAATTGTTCCCAGTCTGGTTAGGACATTGCAGGCTGAACCACCTGATTGTCCGCAAGTAAGATGGTTCCGTGCTTCGGATGGGCACGTTAATCCGTCGGTTCCGGTTGCTGTCTATGATGGAGGTCGTTACACAACCATTTCAGAGGCCTGCTACTTGTAGTAGGCGGTTGAAAAACTCTGACACCAGGGTTGTTCCAGTTTAGTTCATTAAGAGTTCCGTGCAACAACTAGGTATCTTAGTATTCACTGCACTCGCCGACCGTTTGTTTATTGACACGAGCGCTCCGTCGAGAACTTTCCGACTCGGAACTTAGTTATAATTAACTGATAGCGCAGCGCCGTTCGATTTCCTCGGCTTTTGTGCTAATATGTTCACAATTGACCATGAGCACAGTTTAATATATACTAAGGCTGAAAATTTATACTGAAAACTGAGCAGAGGTTGATGAAAGTAGACAAGGAACGGTCAGTAAAAGTTTATACTAAAAGTCAGATCAGGAAACTACTAAAACGTTACGAAAATTACTTCTTATTCACATCGTATTAGCAGGGGTTATGAAGGCTGTCGTGCCACAAATTAGGTATCGAGTTATAAGAATCATGTGGTAGGTAACATGATTAGATTAAGAAAGGATTCCAAATGCTCACATTACTGTTACTGTTTGTCTCTCTGTATCAAAATATATGACCAAATGTTGCCATTAATTTCGGGATTCTTTCTTTGTCCAATTGAGTTATAAAGTTTGCAATCAATAATCGAAACAAAAGGCTTATTAGTTTGGTTCATTAAGAGTTCCGTGCAACAACTAGGTATCTCAGTATTCACTGCACTCGCCGACCGTTTGTTTATTGACACGAGCGCTCCGTCGAGAACTTTCCGACTCGGAACTTAGTTTTAATTAACTGATAGCGCAGTGCCGTTCGATTTACTCGGCTTTTGTGCTAACGTGTTCACGATTGACCATGAACATCTTCTATAGAGGCTGGAATATTACTAGTGAACGAACTTAAAACTGAGAATGAGCTATTGAAAAGAAATAAGTTTCTCACAAACTACTATTTTGCCATAGTATTTCGTCGCGAAATTCGACCTTGTCGAATTTTTGTATATGATGGAATTGTGCTTTATGCATGGCATGCCCAGGAGGACTGCTTGTGACAACATGACTCTTATGGAATCGTTTGTTTCTAAAGTAAGCCCAACGAAACGAGATAAATAATGTAAACAGTTTTAATAAGACTCGATGACAGCTATTACGATCTGTCCCTATCTGTCATATGGTATAATGTCAGTTGTCTCTTTCGGGTTTGTTTACATTCTTTATCTCATCTGGTTGGAGTTACTTTAGAAACAAACGATTCCAGAATGGTAACATTGCTGTTTGTCTTTCTCAAACAAAAGCATCATTAACCTTTGACATCTTAACAGTTTGGTTCATTAAGAGTTCCGTGCAACAACTAGGTATCTTAGTATTCACTGCACTCGCCGACCGTTTGTTTATTGACACGAGCGCTCCGTAGAGAACTTTCCGACTCGGAACTTAGTTTTAATTAACTCGACTCGATTAAAGTCGACAGCCGATGTGGCGCAGTGGTTAGTATGCCTGCCTGCCACGCAAAGGTTCCGGGTTCAATTCTCGGTGGGGTCACTCACAAAGTTGATATTTATCACTTTGTGAAATTGTTCCCAGTCTGGTTAGGACATTGCAGGCTGAACCACCTGATTGTCCGTAAGTAAGATGGTTTCGATCTTCGGATGGGCACGTTAAGCCGTCGGTCCCCGTTGTTGTCTATGATGGCGGTCGTTACACAACCATGTCAGAGGCCTGCTACTTGTAGTAGGCGGTTGAAAAACTCTGACACCAGGGTTGTTCCAGTTTAGTTCATTAAGAGTTCCGTGCAACAACTGGGTGTCTTAGTATTCACTGCACTCGCCGACCGTTTGTTTATTGACACGAGCGCCCCGTCGAGAACTTTCCGACTCGGAACTTAGTTTTAATTAACTGATAGCACAGCGCCGTTCGATCTCCTCGGCTATTGTGCTAACGTGTTCACGAATGACCATGAACATCGTCTATAGAGGCTGAAATTTTACTAGTGAATGGTACTCAAAACTGAGAATGAACTAGTGAAATGAAATAATTTTCTCACAAGCTACTATTTTATCATAGTATTGTTACGCGAAAGTCGACCTTGTCGAATTAGTGTATATGATGGAAATGTGCTTTATGTATGGCATGCCCAGGAGGACTGCTAGTGATAACATGATTTTTATAACTAGAACAGATAAAGAAAGGATTCCGATATGTTCTGTTTGTCTCTCTCTATCAAAACATATGACATAACGAACGGGATGTCAACATGTTGCCATTAATTTAGTTATCATTTCTTTGTCCGATCGAGTTATAAAGTTTGCAATCAACAACCGAAACAAAAGTTTCATTAATCTTTGAAGGCTTAACAGTTTGGTTCATTAAGAGTTCCGTGCAACAACTAGGTATCTCAGTATTGAGCAAAAATATTGAAATCTGCTCGGAGCACGAATCTTGTCATATTACGTTCTCGTATTGAAATCTGCTCGGAACGTGAATCTTCCCATATTACGTTCTCGTATTGAGTTGTACTTTGACAAAAATATCAAAATCTGCTCGGAGCATGAATCTTGCCATATTACGTTCTCGTATTGAAATCTGCTCGCAGCGTGAGTCTTCCCATATTACGTTCTCGTATTGAAATCTGCTCGCAGCGTGAGTCTTCCCGTATTACGTTCTCGTATTGAAATCTGCTCGCAGCACGAATCTTCAGCATTGCACTCGCCGACCGTTTGTTTATCGACACGAGCGCTCCGTCGAGAACTTTCCGACCCGGAACTTAGTTTTAATTAACTGATAGCGCAGCGCCGTTCGATTTCCTCGGCTTTTGTTCTAACGTGTTGACTACTGACCATGAACATCTTCTATAGAGGCTTAAATTTTACTTATTTTGCAGTGTACGGTACTCAAAACTGAGAATGAACTAGTGAAATAGAATAACTTTCTCGCAAACTACCATGTTGTTACGCAAAATTCGACCTTATCGAATTTGAGTATATGTTGGAATTATGCTTTATGTATGGCATGCCCAGGAAAACTGCTTGTGATAACATGATTCTTATAACTAGAACAGATAAAGAAACGATTCCAGAATGGAAACATTATTGTTGTTTGTCTTTCTCAAAATATATACTAGCAGCCCGCCCAGCGGTTTCACCCGCTGCTACTTACCTGTTTTCCCGTAGAAATTGGATCTTTGCCCGTAGTAAAAAGTCCATTACTCCGATCCAGCAGAGGTAAATGTGCGAGCAGAAGCGGCGCGTCATGCTGAATAACTTTTACTTTGAAGCCATGGCCGTATCTCTTATAGTTTAGATGGGATGCTGGTGGTCTTCATCAGGTACTCCAGATCCTCGATGACCATGTGCCAGAAGAAGCGGCCCGTCATAGTGCACAACTTTTTCTATGAAGCCATGGCTGTATCTCTTATAGTTTAGATGGGATGCTGGTGGTCTTCATTAGGTACTCCAGATCCTCGATGACCATGTGCCAGCAGAAGCGGCCCGTCATGGTGAACAACTTTTTCTATGAAGCCATGACCGTATCTTTTATAGTTTAGATGGGATGCTGGTGGTCCTCATCAGGTACTCCAGATCCTCGAGGGCTGACAAAAAGTAATCCTTGTCCTTCTTTACTATGCTAGTAATATCAGTGCCAAATTTCGCGAAGATCGGTAAAGCGGTCTGGCTTATTTGGGTAATATCCGCTGTATTTCCCGCTTTTCCTGCTGCTTACCGTTTTCCCGCGGAAATGAGGAATTTTCCCGTGATAAAAAGTAGCCTATGTTACTCAGGAATGTTGTAGCTTTCTAATGGTGAAAGAATTTTTGAAATTGGTCCAGTAGTTTCGGAGTTTATCGATTACATACATACAAAAAAACAAACAAACAAACAAAGTTTTCCTCTTTATTATATTAATAATTAAATAATAATAATAATAATGTAGATAATGTAGATTAGTGTAGATAAACATTAATTTCGCGATCCTTTCTTTGTCCGATCGAGTTATAAAGTTTGCAATCAAAAACCGAAACAAAAGCTTCATTAACCTTTGAAGGCTTAACAGTTTGGTTCATTAAGAGTTCCGTGCAACAACTATACAAGGAGTAACAGAAAGGGTATAACAAGCCGAAAGGAGGTCATGGTACTCATGAAACTGAACAACTTTCCCTAGGAACATGGGTCGAAATATGAAAAAAAAAATTGGACCTCACATACAAAATTGTCGATCAGATTTACTATGGGAGGTCCAAATGTTTTTTTCATATTTCGACCCATGTTCCATAGGGAAAGTTGTTTAGTTTCATGAGTACCTTGACCTCCTTTCGTTATACCCTTTCCGTTACTCCCGGTATAGGTATCTCAGTATTCACTGCACTCGCCGACCGTTTGTTTATTGACACGAGCGCTCCGTCGAGAACTTTCCGACTCGGAACTTAGTTTTAATTAACTGATAGCGCAGCGCCGTTCGATTTCCTCGGCTTTTGTGCTAACGTGTTGACTACTGACCATGAACGTCTTCGATAGAGGCTGAAATTTTACTAGTGACCGGTACCTATTCAAAACAGATAGATGTCTTCAGTCTGAACGAACTAGTGAAATGGAATAACTTTCTCGCAAATTACCATGTTGTCATAGTATTGTTACGCGAAATTCGACCTTGTCGGATTTGAGTGTATGTTGGAATTGTGCTTTATGTATGGCATGCCCAGGAGGACTGCTTGTGATAACACGATTCTTATAACTAGAATAGATAAAGAAACGATTCCAGAATAGTAACATTGCTGTTTGTCTTTATCAAAATATCTGACATGGCCATAAATTTCGGGATTCTTTCTTTCTCTGATCGAGTTATAAAGTTTGCAATCAAAAACCGAAACAAAAGCTTCATTAACCTTTGAAGGCTTAACCGTTTGGTTCATTAAGAGTTCCGTGCAACAACTAGGTATCTTAAGTATTGAGCAAAAATATTGAAATCTGCTCGGAGCACGAATCTTGTCATATTACGTTCTCGTATTGAAATCTGCTCGGAGCGTGAATCTTCCCATAATACGTTCTCGTATTGAATTGTACTTTGACAAAAATATCAAAATCTGTTCAGAGCATGAATCTTGCCATATTACGTTCTCGTATTGAAATCTGCTCACAGCGTGAGTCTTCCCATATTACGTTCTCGTATTGAAATCTGCTCGCAGCATGAATCTTCAGCACTGCACTCGCCGACCGTTTGTTTATTGACACGAGCGCTCCGTCGAGAACTTTCCGACCCGGAACTTAGTTTTAATTAACTGATAGCGCAGCGCCGTTCGATTTCCTCGGCTTTTGTGCCAACGTGTTGACTACTGACCATGAACATCTTCTGTATCTAGAAGCTAAAATTTTACTAGTGAACGAACTAAAAACTGAGAATAAGCTAGTGAAATGAAATATGTTTCTCACAAACTACTATTTTGCCATAGTATTGCGTCGCGAAATTCGACCTTGTCGAATTTTTGTATATGATGGAATTGTGCTTTATGCATGGCATGCCCAGGAGGACTGCTTGTGATAACATGATTCTTATAACTAAAGTAAGCCCAACGAAACGTGATAAATAATGTAAACAATTTTAATAAGACTCGGTGACAGGTATTACGATCTGTTCCTATCTTTCATAATATGGTATAATGTCAGTTGTCTCTTTCTGGTTTGTTTACATTCTTTATCTCATCTGGTTGGAGTTACTTTAGAAAAAAACGATTCTAGAATGGTAACATTGCTGTTTGTCTTTCTCAAACAAAAGCATCATTATCCTTTAATGGCTTAACAGTTTGGTTCATTAAGAGTTCCGTGCAACAACTAGGTATCTTAGTATTCACTGCACTCGCCGACCGTTTGTTTATTGACACGAGCGCTCCGTCGAGAACTTTCCGACTCGGAACTTAGTTTTAATTAACTGATAGCGCAGCGTCGTTCGATTTCCTCGGCCTTTGTGCTAACATGTCGAATACTGACCATGAACATCTTCTATAGAGGCTAAAGTTTTACTAGTGAACGAACTAAAAACTGAGAATGAACGAGTAAAATTAAATAACTTTGTCACAAACTACCATGTTTTCGTAATATTTCTAAGCAAATTACGACCAACGAATTTGAATATCTGTTGGAAAATGAACTTATGACTCAATCTCTCGGATTGACGACTGTACTTTTCTCATTAATAAATTAATTTATCTACTAACTGTGCAATAGCGTTTCTTACTCAAAATTACTACTACATTCATGTGCCTACGACCTCAAAAAACCTGCTAATACCTTTAAAAGTCCAAAAAAAATCTGATCTATTTCAGCTGAGATAAAAAAATTAAAAAGTTACATTAGATATTTATTACAATACAATGCAAGATGCTATGCCGGTAAGATGAATCCCTAGGTAGCCGTCAAGATGAATGCTCTTATTCCCAAGAAAAATAATAACCTCAGCTAAGCTTAGAAGTTAATTAAAACCTAGTTCTCGAAGTGAAGTTAGATCGAGCTGGCCGGCAAATACTTTATCGATGGAGCACTGGACGATGCGGGTAGTCTAAGTTATGAGGATGAAAGCCAATTTACTAAAATAAAATAAAAATAATGAAGCTATCCATGATTATGTAGCCTTCTTGCCAGGCCGGCCATGCAATCCCAGCCTACCGTTTTCCTCCGTTATACCAGCTGATGCGATTTCCATGGCACGATTCCCACCTTTCCTGACTTAGATAGAAATTCCTATTTGCGGCTCTATAACTTTAATGAGAGAAAGATAGTCCACTATTTTCAAGTTTTTGAGACATACATTTCCACATATTTAAAAGAACGGTTTGGTTATTAGTAAGTTTATCTAACTATTCAACTAAAATTACACTTTAATATTACCTACAACCATACCTACAACTACCATTAATATTACCATCAGTTAATTAAAGTCGAGTTGTTCGAGGGTTGGCCGGCAGAAGTTCGTAACTTGCATCAACAAGCTTCCGTGCCGATAAACGGTCAGAGGTCATGGTTGGGAATTCAGTATAGGAAAATAGCTAGACGTGACACCGCACCGGGGTAGAATAGCATCACCTTATTTTCTCGTGACTGCTTGAGGGTTTAATGTAACATCTGTCACCATCGTCACCATCCAATTTAGGCAAGAAGATGTTAGCTCAGCGGCAGAGCAGTGGGATGCGTCTTGAGGTCACTACCCGATCGATGCATTATTTTAGTGGGTATAAGAAGAAGGTTGGCGTACAAAATTTTCGAAATCTTTCGTAGCGGTAACGATTTTGTTTTGATGTAATTTATGCTTGAGCAAGGGATATACCTAAGTGTGATGAGATGGTGATACGCGTTTATAACATTTAAGGTAAAATAAAGATCCATGTCAGACACTTACAACCTAGTTGATGTAGTAGTAAAGTCCATTTAGATTCATAGTGTCCATGACCAGCCTAAACGAGAGGCCAAGTTACGCTGGTCGCAATACTTAGATACTACGCGATTGATTGCGAATATAAGCGATATGGTAGCAAATGGATCATACTCCAACTCACTCTTCGCTTCAAAGTGTTAGACAGAGAGGCGAGTACCATCATTATCATCATAATCGTCTTTACTCTAACTTTACCTACCTTCAGAGCCACAACAGTCCACTGCTAGACATGGGCCTCCCCCGTATCGGGGGGTATTTGCCATTAAAATTGCCATAGGTACTCATTAAGCTTGGCTAGTGGATTAGCGAGCGCAGTGCAATATGTGAACGCTGCTGCCCAGTCCCTGGATAATTATCCCTTAATTGCTTTTTACGACACTCATGGACAGACTTTGGGTGATGCTTTTCTAAGCTTTCGGCATCACACGACACGTCTTTACTTTAGTTATTATATAATTTTAAGTTCTGAATGATGTATTCGAATTCATCCATTACGCTAAACTGGCAAATGATGATAGCCACGTACTGTAATATAAAGGCGAGCTAAACGACGTAATAACCGTATTCCTAGAGGAGGCATTACAAGGGCTTCATCTTATGTTACGTTACAACTTAGCTGGCTCACACACGCAGCGCAAGATTGTATTGGCGAAAGGAGCTGTATAAAATCGCATAGTAACGCCCAATGTCATACAACGCCGCAATGACAGCTGATGTGGCGCAGTGGTTATTATGACTGCTTGCCACGCAGAAGGTTCCGGGTTCAATTCCCGGTGGGGTCACTCACAAAGTTGATATTTATCACTTTGTGTATTTGTTCCCAGTCTGGTTAGGACATTGCAGGCTGAACCACCTGATTGTCTGAAAAGCAAGATGGTTCCGTGCTTCGGATGGGCACGTTAAGCCGTAGGTCCCAGTTGCTGTCTATGATAGCGGCCGTTGCACAACCATGTCAGAGGCCTGCTACTTGCAGTAGGCGGTTGAAAAACTCTGACCCCAAGGTTCATCGGGTCGTTGAACGACTCGGTGTCCCACACGAAGAGGGAGAGGGAATGGCGAGATTTTGTCTCGACCTACTTTTGCTTCGACCCTCTTTTTAGATAGCAATATTTTATACCGCAG
This sequence comes from Phthorimaea operculella, assembly GCA_024500475.1. Classification (NCBI taxonomy): domain Eukaryota; kingdom Metazoa; phylum Arthropoda; class Insecta; order Lepidoptera; family Gelechiidae; genus Phthorimaea; species Phthorimaea operculella. The sequence goes on along the minus strand of JANFCV010000083.1, from coordinate 1,760,011 downwards.
GCAGGATTTGCACTTGCAACTTTTACTATCAGTATTAGCGACGCCTCTACCGCCTCTGGTTTACCGCGGTTGGTCGCGGTGGCATCGTGTAATTTTGCAAGTTTTCTGAAATTGTGTACTCTCTCTTCGTGTGGAACACCGAGTCTTTCAACGAACCGATGAACCCTGGTGTCATAGTTTTTCAACCGCCTACGTTACTAAAAATGTTGTATTACCTACCCCACCCTTTTTGGATCAAAATTGATCGTCGCGGTAATTTTCTTGCTAAAGTCCATGGTATAATAAGATACTCCGCTAAAGTCTATATTGTGCGGTACAGTGTGAAAACCGCCTCGCGTTACATTGCGGAATAAGATCGTATTACAAAAGTAATTTGCAACAACGCAGCCCTATATTTTACGATGGGCGTTGTTTGTATTTTGGTGAAACATTTCCTTTTCGTATAATAATTTGAATATGAGTTATGCTGATGTAAAATTCTTAGAAGTTATGCAAGGTGTCCCTGTGTAGCCCAAAGGAGAAATCTAGATTGAGGACATCCATTCTAATTTGGAATATTGTTTTATTCGAAGAAAAAGAAAATTAACCTCTTATAGGTACTAATAACATATCGCTGACTGTTAAGATATTTTGAATGGGCTGTAAATTGTTTTTCTTAGAAAACATTAGGGCGCCGTAGATAGACGGTAAAGACTAAACTTTTTGCTCGCATACCCTCGAAATAACATAATTATAAGTCCTTGACAAACTCTGACGACAAGAAGACAGATTGACCACTCACGCCGATGAAACAAAGATGGGTACTTCAGTGTAAGTCGTTTAGTGTATCGCTTGAAGTTCGCTCGATCATCGATCAGCTGACATTACAAAGCTTGATTGATGGTGGGGAAATATCGAATAAGGTCACAGTCACACGGCCTTGACTTACACTTTAAGGCCTAAGCTTAAAGACAGCGGTAGTGGTGCGGGAAGCGGCGCATTTTTCATTTCATGTTGTAGGGGTTCCGCGTCGATAATTGACCTGATGAACCCTGATACACTTTTAACCGCCTACTTCTAGTAACTAGTAGGATTCTGGTGTGGTTGTATAGGTATGATGGTCATATAAGTAAACACAGACACCAAGCGGCCCCCAAATCATGGAACCAACATTCTAACGGACCGTCATCAGGTGGTTCTGCAATCTCGTAATGTAACTGCTAACAATCGATCACACAAAATGATGAACTGACTTACATAAAATTTGCGTCCCTTTCGTTCCAACCGAGAATCGAATCAGTGACCTCCAGATACTGAGAAACACTCAGGACGCAAGAAAAAAGAGGAAGCACATTCAATTCAGTAGATACTCTTGATGGTAGAGAAGTACTCTTGATTGTTCGCCACTTTCATCGGTATGCAGCATTCTCGTTCTGTCCAAAGCCTAGCTGAAGCGATTTCTACGGCCACTCTCCGCGCCGCTACCGCCGTCATCCAGCCTTAAAAGCGTATCCTTGGTGTTTTCGCTCCAATAGTGTTCTTGATGTCAGATCGTGGCGACCATCGTACCGTACATGGTATCAATCGTACCATCGATATGCAGAATTGTCGTTCTAACTGTCTAAAGTCTGAAGCGATTTCTACGGTCACTCTCCGCGCCGCTACCGCCAGTTTTCGCTCCAATAGTGTTCTTGATGTCAGATCGTGGCGACCATCATACCGTACATCATCAATCGTACCATCGATATACAGAATTCTCGTTCTGTCCAAAGCCTGAAGCGATTTCTATGGCCACTCTCCGCGCCACTAACACTGCCATCCAGCCTTAACGTATCCTTAGTGTTTTCGCTCCAATAGTGTGCTTGATGTCAGATCGTGGCGACCATCGTACCGTACATCGTATCAATCGTACCATCGATATACAGAATTCTCATTCTGTCCAAAGCCTAGCTGAAGCGATTTCTATGGCCGCTCTCTGCGCCGCTACCGCAGTCATCCAGCCTTAAAAGCGTATCCTTGGTGTTTTCGCTCCAATAGTGTTCTTAATGTTCTTGGCGACCATCGTACCGTACATCGTATCTATTGTACCATCGATATGCAGCATTCTCGTTCTGTCTAAAGCTTAGCTGAAGCGATTTCTATGGCCGCTCTCTGCCGCTGTCATCCAGCCTTAAAAGCGTATCCTTGGTGTTTCCGTTTCAATAGTGTTCTTGAAGTCAGATCGTGGCGACCATCGTACCGTACATCGTATCAATTGTACCATCGATATGCAGCATTCTCGTTCTGCTCAAAGCCTAGCTGAAGCGATTTCTATGGCCAGTCCGCGCCGCTACCGCTGTCATCCAGCCTTAATAGAGTATCCTTGGTGTTTTCGCTCCAATACTGTTCTTGATGTCAGATCGAGGCGACCATAATACCGTACATCATACCAATCGTACCTACCATCGATAAGCAGAATTGTCGTTCTGCTCAAAGCGTAGCTGGAGCGATTTCTATGGCCTCTCTCCGCGCCGCTACCACCATCATCCAGCCTTAATAGTATCCTTGGTGTTCCGCCCCAATAGTCAACTGATCTATCTGGGTAAGTAGGGGAATCTATTATTGTAGCGTTTACAACATCCTTGGCAAGATTTATTGCGTGTTTTAATCTACGGATTAGAAAGCGATTATTTTGCATGAATTGGATAAACCGTATTTTATCGGAAAACGATCTGTTTATCTGTTTCCGCGAACAAATAAGTCATTTATGTATTCTTGCTTGATTTATTTCCATAGGAGAGATTCATCATCTTCCTGGCCTTATCCCAATTACTTGAGGTCGGCGCAACACGTTTCGTTGAACACAAAATCGTGTTGCAAAGGATTTGGCTGAATTTTACGACCGGCCGCCTACCAGACGTCAACCCTTCTTGGGAATGCTTTTGTTGTGGATTAACCGCCACCATACCGTTGGCCCTGGCTGTTTGGGTCGGGATTATCCCTCGGTCGCCTCTTAACAGCCCCACGGGAAGACACAGGGTGGTGCTATTCTACTCTGCCGGCACCACACGGCATAAGAAGATGCATAATAACATTCCGAGCTAACTTCCTTTAAACTAGAAACATAGTTAAGCCGTAATAGATAAGATTTAATTAAATAGTCCCGGAGGCACATTTCCGACTTCGTTAGCAAATCGTAACTATAACTTCTTCTAATTGTCCCATGTCAAACCAACTGTCTACTAGGCTGCAGTCCTTCCTAACATTTTAACCCAATTTAAGTTCAGTCAAACGGCTAAGGGATAATTTTAAGTATTGGACTGGGTCTATCGCGATTATATTTAGGTAAAACCTTTACCTGTGTCCCGACGTTTCAGCACAGTTTCATGTGCTGTGGTCGCGGGTTGACTATAAATATTATCGCGATAGACCCGGTTCAATACTTAAAATTTGTGAAAACAATCGCGAGTGCTTCAAAAGGCTAAGGGATAAATTTGCCCTGTGATGCCAGTTATACCATCACCCCTAATTTATCCGTCCGTGGGTGCTGTACAGAGAAACTTAAGTATTTTTTTGTCATTCATCCAGAGAAGCAGAAGTGTTCCCTGTGAATGAAACATCTTGCAATCCACTTGCCAAAGGTGGTGAGTGAGTAGGTATGGCAATACCCCCAATAGGGAGAGGCCTATGCCCAGCAGTTGACTGTTGGAAAGTTAATGCATGTAGGAAAGTTTTCAAATGCTAGTAAGCTTAGTTTTACTGCTTTTCCATCCATTACAAATATTCATGATTCAACGATTCCAGCATAATTTCAGTAATAATTTTAATCTGCTAATGAGTTTGGTAATTTCTGAAAATCAGGAAATCAGCGTATTGTGAACTCACAAATAGGATTAATTCAGTGTACTGTCGGCTTTTGTTTGAGCAAATTACTCGCTCTAATCGATACAAATGGTTTTGATTTCAAACAGAATTTCAGTCAAGAAATTATAATCATGTTTGTTTGTTAACTTGGTAGGCAGTTACTGTTTGTATATTACCTACGAATTGACGAGTTAAGATCTGGATATTTACATTACTCACCTTTGTTTTGCATGAATTAATGTTTGTAAAGGGTAGTGGACAAAGTTCTCCCAGCGTTTTTGGCCAAATCATGTATATGACCTGAAGGTGTATTTCATTATGACACACTCAAAATTAAACCCGAAGATAAAGAGATGTAATTTAACACATTTTCTGAAAAGCCACTTTCAAAACGAATTGACAGACTGTGGGCTATACTTTTCGTCCTTTCAATCAGCTTGCATCCCTGAATCGAAGCATCATATCATCAATAGGTACATATTAAATTAAGTCTCTTTTTGCGTTTCTCTGTCTGTCTGTCATGGAATTCGCACTTCTTCTAAACCAAAGCGAAATGGATTGAAAAATAGGTAGAGAAGAGTCATCCGAGAGAAAGGTTTAGAAATGTGTTTTTACCGCAGGAAAGTGAGCTGCAGGGGTGAAACCGCAAACGAGCTGCTAGTTTAGTATAAATAGTACGGTCAGTTTTGAGTAAAAGTGCTCTAGAAACGGATTTTTATTTGTAATTCCTCTAAATACCTACGATTAGTATCGTTGGATTCCTTGTGATGTCCACAACACGGAACTGTCGGTCGTAGAGTGCAAAAGTGGGGATAGAGGGTGGGGGGGGAATCAAAGATGGCGGAAAAGCAATTCGGTTTTTACGCTATAACTCAACATATACTGAACCAATTTTAAAAATAATAGTTGCGTTTTAAAGGCAATAAACTGTTGTATGTTTCGTCCATAGACATATAATACTTGTTCATTATAGTTTATGAGTTATCTTCTCAATTAAAGCCTTGCAGTAAATACTCTAGTTTTTAAGTACGGATTGTTCGAAAACTAGTAGTTTTTCGAAAAAAATTGTCGAGTAATAAATTATAGAATGAACATTCAGCTATTCAAAAATGTAAGTATAATTAAACTAGACCCTCAAACCACTAAGATATAACTATTCGCGTCAACCGAGTGGTGTAATCGCGTACAGATGCGCTTGCTATTGACGCTGCTGTCAATGTACTTTTTATCTATATTTATTAAATTTTTGTTTATATAACAGCATCTTGCAAGGAACGGAGGTACCTCCAATGCAGAAACCTGATGGGTCGCTTGCCCACACCGCGGCAGAGAAAGCAAATTTATTTGCCGATCTGTTTGCGAGCAACTCTCGTATAGACGCTGGCTCGAAATATCCACCCACCTTACCTCACTGCGATTCTTTGATGTCTGAGATCACAGTGCACAATAAAGAGGTCCGTAGAGCCCTTCGCAGTCTGGACGTGAACAAGGCCAGTGGTCCTGATGGCATACCAGCAAGATTGTTGAGGTATTGTGCGCCTGAGTTGTCTCCTGTACTGACACGCTTGTACCGCCTCTCTCTCGTGTCAAAAATTGTACCAAAATCTTGGAAGCTTGCCAATGTGCAACCTGTGCCCAAGAAGGGTAGCCGTGCCGACCCTAGCAACTATCGACCGATCGCCATCACTTCCGTACTCTGTAAGGTTATGGAAAGAGTTCTGAACTGCAAACTGCTTTCGTACCTCGAAGACAATGATCTTCTCAGTGATTGTCAATATGGCTTCCGCCGAGGGCGTTCCACGGGAGATCTTCTAGTGTACGTAACGCATTGCTGGGGCGAGGCCATTGAAAACCACGGCGAAGCAATAGCAGTTTCGCTGGACATTTCAAAGGCCTTCGATAGGGTGTGGCATGCGAGTCTGTTGAGCAAGCTTCCAGCGTACGGCATACCCACTGGCTTCTGTAGCTGGGTGGCTGACTTTCTGAGTGAACGGTCGATCCGAGTGGTCATAGACGGCTGCTCCTCTGACCTCAAGGCTATTGACGCCGGAGTTCCTCAGGGTCTGTACTCTCCGCGACGCTTTTCCTGCTGCACATCAATGACCTTCTATCTTCAGGAATTGTTGGGTACGCAGATGACAGTACTGTCACCGAGAAATATCTGTCCGGCGCAGGAGCCAGTGGTGATGAAATCCAAAGATTGAGAAAGGCTATGATTGAGCGTACGAGCCTGACGTTAAGTAACGTCTCCCAGTGGGGCGAAGACAATCTCGTCAGCTTTAATGCTTCAAAAACGCAGGCGTGTCTTTTCTCCGCAAAAGGAGTCCTTTCACCTTTTCTCCTACTTTTCGGGGTACATCTGTTCCAGTGACCAACACTCTTCAACTCCTTGGCATGGAGTTGTCCTCTGACCTCAACTTCGGCACCACCATCGAGTCCAAGGCTCAAATTGCAGCTAGAAAGTTGGGCGTCCTGAATAAAGTCAAGCGGTACTTCACGCCTGAACAGCTTCTAACTCTTTATAAAGCTCAAGTCCGATCTTGCATGGAGTACTGCTGTCACCTTTGGGATGGCTCGGCTAAATACCAACTTGCTGCACTGGATTCGGTGGAACGCAGAGCCAAGAGATTAATAGGCGATAAAAAACTGGTGGCGACCAAGCTTCACAGCCTGGCTCACCGCCGCAAGGTTGCTTGCCTATCGGTCTTCTACAGATTGTACTTCGGAGAGTGTGCGCGTGAGCTGCATGAGCTCATACCACCGTCTCCTTTCTTCTATCGGACATCCAGACGCACGGCCGGCTACCATCCGTTCTTAGTTGATATACCCACATTACGCACTAAGCGCTTCAAATCATCTTTCATTATGCGCACGGCTAAAGAATGGAATTCCCTGCCTGCGTCTGTATTTCCGAGTGCATATAACCTGAATCTCTTTAAGTCTAGAGTGAATAGGCATCTTCTGGGCAAGCTCGCTCCACCGTAGATCCCATCTCTGCTGTAGGGTGAGATTGGGGTCAAGAGTAAGCCCATCATAAATAAAAAAAAAAAAAAAAAAACGTCATTTCTTGTATAAAGCATTGCTCCCACCAAAAAACATTCTGTAAAAAAACATGCCAAGTCTAGCTGGAGGTGCTTGAAAAATGAAACAGAATCAATATAGCAGACGCCCTTCATACAATTTTGCTGCTTCTTAACACAACTGCACTTCGCCGTCGCGTATTGGCATTGACATTAATTGTATGTCTTTCATGGACAATTAGTCTAAGCGGGTATGGTCAAATATCACCCGGAAGCTGTTTTGCTGGCACAGTTGATGCCGCTTTGCTCAGTGATACTAGGGACCATAGTGAATGATTCCATCCGAGGAAATGAAAAATCCATCCACTGGATTTCAAGATGGCGGACCTTAATAATAAAAACTCCCGAGAGTGTAGACTGGCCGTCTCCAGCTCGCCGGAGTGGACCCCAAGGCCAGGACTCTCACCTCTGGCTTGCCTTAGTTGGCCGGCCAGAATGGGGCCGCTAGAGTTCGAGAATGAGCTTGGACTCGGGGGGTGGAAGTGAAACATGCGTAAGTCGCGAGTTGGTGTATGTTCTGGCCCTTGCCCAGGACCTCTGCGCAGAAAGCGGTGTACACCTCTCGACACCCCTCAGTCGCCCGCGTCGGTGTTGCGTCCCAGGGCACCACGCACTGCGCGTAAAAGCCCTTGAGTGGAGGCCCACCTAGCGGGCGGCGAGTCACCGTCTGCTGAGATTATCAAGATTGAGACATTTGATTTGGCAGGCGTCCCGTTGTCTCAATCAATATCCCAGCAACCGGTCCAGTGATTTCCTCCCCATAGCCCTAGTATTCCGACCCTCACCTGCAATAATCCTTGCATCATGCCGGTGCTGGCTCTGGGTGTACTCTGTAGTGCAGACAGAGCGAGTATCCGCTTGATGTACACATCACACATTAGATTATTTGGTATAAAAAGACCTCTGTGCTGTTGGCTTCGTCCCCACGCATGCCTCAAAGGACCGGGTCCCCATGGGCCCGTGATTTGAAAAGAATACCAACATAATAATAATAAAACTACTTAATAATTGTACAAAAAATGTTTTAGGTTGATTTAATACAACAAATAAGAAAAAAAAATACAATTTATCATTTATTTTTGCAATTAAAATTTGTTTTAAATTTTTTTTTTCTATAACGTTTTAAACATTGTCTAAAACATGTTTTAAAACACCGAATAAAAACATGGTTTTATTTAGAACTGTTTAAAACACTGTTAAAAACACATGCTTTAAACAAATTGTTTAAATCATGCCAACCTAGAGTACTGTTGTTCCAATAGGCCGAATTTGACAGCTTTCAAACCCATACTAAAAGATGTTTACACCAAAATTTGTTACAGCAGACCTACAACAGAAGTGAGATTTCACGATTTCGCGAGTAGAGAAATCATGGTAGATACCTATGGCAAATCCGCTTTTTTACTCGACTTGCCGGGGGCACAACCGTGCCCACAGATTCAAAATGATCCAGCTCATCATTATCTAGCTTTGAGTATAAAAGCAATCATGAGAAGAATTAGATCTAAAACATTTTTGGAGGCCCAGTTCTTACCTACTAACCTACTGCAGTTCCCAATGATCTACTTTCTATTGCAAAATATACATTAAATCTTATTATTTTCGAAATTCCTTTCCTGACGTTAGTTTTAAGGATATGGTGGATCATTTGGCATACTTTTCACAAACTTTATGTCAGCCGTTTTGTACCTACTGGACCTCAAACTTGGCATGTTTTGACTACTTTTGAAAATGTAACTAGATTTTTTTCTAAAAGGGCAACTGAAATGTATTATAACGATATATTTTTGAAATCGTCTCGTGTAGCGCTTTCATTTGATACCCCACACGATGGTCTCCAGAAGAATTATTTTTTTAGTGCCATACAAAAAAAAGGAAGGCCCCTCCCACCCTCTATCCCCACTTTTGCACTCTACGACCGACAGTTCCGTGTTGTGGACATCACGAGGAATCCAACGATACCAATCGTAGGTATTTAGAGGAATTACAAATGAAAATGTTCATAGTAGTTCGAAGGCAAACCGTACTAAAATAGGCAGCATGTTTAAAGATAATAGAATCATGTGATTACGAAACTAATCAATCACCGCACAGATTTGTTGTGCTATGTAGATTTCGCATACTCGACAATCGCAATCCCCCAGTAATCACGTGGGATTACGAGCAATGAGTTATGTGAGGTGGTTTTTACACGTGCCGAGGAATATTGCGGTTCTTGACATCCAACCAACAATTAGTGGCGACCATGCGGGTTTTTCTATATGCGATTTGATTTGATTCATTCAACTCGTTCCTTTAGTGAAATCGTTGACAATGCTGCGGTATTGACACGATTTGACTTAGCGTGTCAAACAAAAAACGGGTCATAAGCAGCCCAACGTCAAAGTGCTTCTAAATTAGGTTTTATACTACCTTCTAACATAAATACTGGAGCGATAATAACCCGCACTATCGCATGGCGTGTGTATAAGAACACCTCGACGGTCCCTACGTATAATTACGTAACTGAAATTAGCAAATTTTACAGGACAGCGTTTTTAAGTTTCAAATTAGTGTATCTCTAGTAATATTATAGATAGAGTTATGAAATTTGAAACATATATTTATCAGGTAAATATCTTTCAGAAAAGTATAATAAAATGACGAAAAAATTATTATTTCTATATAAATAATCATATACGTAGTTGTACGACGGAAAAACTGTAGCTGTAGAAAGCCTATGTGGTACTTAAGTTCTTATACGTGGGAGTGTTTCGCCAACAAAAAGCACAACTGTCAGTAAAGGGATTTTACGTTGGTTTTATTGCGCATCCACCAAATTTTAGTTTGTATTTTACCTTGTATTTTTACGTTTTACAAGTAAGTTCAAGTTGATACCGTAAATATGAAATATGGTTATCAGTTTAGAATAGTTTTCTACTACATGAAATCAACGGTACAGCAAATATTTACATAATTATTTTTATGCAGTAAGTGCCAGATACGGGAGAGAGCGCAACAGGGCGTGTTTACCTTCCAGTGTAAAATAACGTAACTTAACTACCGTCATTTTACGTCGGAATATGAGTAGTAAAGCGGGTTCCTAACTACCACTACCGTAATTTTACGTTGGAATTGTGTAAATTTTGTAGTTAAGGGGTGTCAATTTCGAGTGGAATTAGGCCATTTAGAATCATGCTGTCTTTACCGAAGGTAGCTTAAGACAATCTAAGGTGAAAGCAAAGAAAAAAGGCAAATGACTTAAGTACCACTTACGGGATTGTACGTAGGGACCGTCGACCTTACCTATTCGCAATCAGTTATGTGAGGTTTACTCTAGGATTAGACACGGTTTGATCCCTTTGATATTGAATTTAATGTCGTAGAGAAATAAATGAGGTGCAGACGCGTTAAAACAGGAGTCTGGAATACTAAAAATATATAGAAACCAGACCCTCGTGTCATATTCCATCCAACGCACGACTTTTACACTTACTGCAATCGCCAAAAAGACTGCTTTGGTATCCTAAACTGAAAGATAACGTAAGTAAAAGTCGTAAGTGTGAATACTGAAAGTTTTCTCAAGCCATTGACTATGATCATCAATCATCAACATTGGCCATAGCATCTATGTAGATGATTGTTGCAATGCTCGTTGATGATCTACGCCGCACCTTCTCGTTTGCTCAAGCTTTGCTCGATGTAAGTCTGTTTACAATTCAGCTCTGTACAAACCAGTTTGCTTTGCACACACTGGCTTAATCCCGGCTTCATCAACTCCTGAATTCCCGCAGGTAAAGTGCTAGAATAGGGAAGAGCTAAAGACCTAATAGCTATAGTGTGGTATATCCTAGTGGAAAAATGCTAAGTACACTCATGATAACTTCTCCATATAGACATGCCAAAATTATGCACATTTAAAATCGTTTGCACATTGGGACGATTATTAAACTCACACACTTGCAACATCATTGCGTAAACTCAATACTCACTCTTATAACAACGTCTTTAAATTCAAAATCACAAAACCATCGATAATGTGCGACATCTGTTAGTTTTAGACAGAACTTTTATGTATTCGAAAGATAACTATAGTCCTGCAAGTTCGTGCGCGACCCTCCCTAGGGGTGACAGACGTTGGGAGGGGAGATGTCAGCGGGTAGCGGGAGGTGTAGCGGGGAAGGGAAACGCGCGCATCCGCGCCGTACGTCATATTAAAATGACGTGCTTACTCGCCCCCCAACCGTCTGTACCCCGCAGGAAGGTCGCGCACGAACCTGACGGACTATACCGTAAACTCATAAACATATTGTGTCCTGTGATGCTCCTTTTATTATAAGCATGTGGTAAGATTCTGATGCCTTAATTCGACGTTAGAAGTCATAGTCACCGTGGCTTGACGTGTAAGCGCGTTGGGCTATAAATCACTTTTTGTGAGATCGATCCCCACCGACCTAACATGACTCTTTTAGTTTTTTTTGTATTTAACAACCATGTTTTAGTTAAATTTATTTTAATTTGTTAGTTATATTTTGAATAGGGTAAGTAAATAAAAAAATAAATATTATTATTACAAATTATCTTTATTTAACAACATTATAAACAAAAGCACGAGTAGGTAGGTAAGGTAAGTAAAGAGTCAAGAAACTTTAAACTGAAAGTATAAATATAAATGTGACGGCGACTGACTAATTATTCAGTATTTTGTAGGACCACCGTTATTTTCCACTACTAATCTTAAGCGCTCCGGCATAGATTTGACCATATTTGCACATATTTCCGTCCCTCTAATACCCTCCCATACTTCCTTGCAATGTGCTTCTAAAGCCTCTTTACTCCTTTCATTGCGCATTTCCCATCTTTGCACCATCAATCCCCATAAATTTTCTATTGGATTTAGATCCGGTGATTTTGAAGGCCATGGAATTACGCGTATATCTGGATGCTGGCTAAACCAATCACGAACAACGTGAGCACGGTGCACAGAACAATTATCATGCACATAGTTTAGGTATGGCATTTCTGTGCTAGGATAAACAGACCGAACTGTTGGCAGCATGGTGTCATTTAACACCTCTATATAACCCGCAGCAGTAGCACGTTCATCCACAGCTACTAATTCGCCTGGCCCAGCAGCACTCATCCAACCCCAAAGATTTAAACATAGACGTCCGGAATCCATGTTTGAAACTACATTTTGCTCCAGATAGCGCGTTCCGTTTCTACGCCATAGATGTAACCGGCCACTCCACTCTCAGAAGACATAAATGTTTTCTCGTCAGTGAATATTACATTCTCCCAGTCTATATCCATAGCCAAATACTCTCTGGCAAACGAAAGACGATTGCGTCGGTGAATCTCTTGGAGACCCGGCTTTTTAGCTGGCTTTCTATGCCGAAGTCCTGCTTCACGTAGAATTCGTCTAACGTTTTGCGTCGAGATATCATACAACCTGGCGACATCTGCAGTAGGCGTGAAACCATTGTTTTCATACCGCTCTATGATCTCGTTTCGCTGGGCGTCACTGATAAGAGACGGACGTCCACTTCGCGGCCTTGTCGCTACAGTACCCTCTTCCGCGTGTCGCTTCACCCATAGTTTTGCAGTATTCCACTAAAAAGATTAGAAATAAATACTAATAGGATTATGAGTATAACGATCAATATAGGGACACTGCAGCTCATCCACCATAGCACATTCTATATATATAATTCAATTTGCATAAATAGTATATAATATAAATAAAAAATACACTTACAGCCACACCAGATAAATTACATATTTGGGATAAATTATGTCCCGAATTATGTAATGCAATAATACGATGTCTTTTCTCCAAATTTATATTTGCCTGCATTTTGAATAACGTAAGAAACCGCAAAAATTATATAAGAAATCGAAAATAGCACCCTCACACTGCGCGTAACGAACAACGACAGTCATACGAAATCAAACTCCAAATCTACAGTTCAAATCATAGGTAAAGGTGGGTAATTCAACATAAAATTTTGGTCCTTAGTTAAATTTACTTAAAATAAAACACTCATACAAAAAAGTAAATAAAAAAATATCATGACCCATACGGATACGAACCACTGACATCGTCATTGAAATTCCGCTCTCTTTACCATTACACCACTCGAGCGGTTGAGATTGAGTGCGAATATCTGTAACCCATTTGCTGTTTGTCGTTATTAGAACCTGTTTGTTTAGTCATCCTATTCTTTTACTTCACGCCATGTCGTACACGGTTCTTTGACTGTGTGAGTGGTTTAGTGGCTGCAATTGACTTTGAAATCAATGACGATGTGCATAACTTTGGAATGTCTATATGGAAAAGTTATTATGAGTGTACAAACAAGTGATGCCATCATCATACCTGCCACAATGGCTAACCACCATTAAAGACTAGTAGTATTAGGCCCGTCTTTTTTTATAGTATTCCTATTTTTGACAGCAGAGCAGCATGTAGACATATACGGGAAAAGGACAAAAGGAAAACTGTACTCACAGTTGCCAAAAAGAAAAAGCAAATAATAATGCTTAGAATGATGATAGTAAAAAACGTGTGTCAAATAACGTTTCGGATACCAATAAATAACATACAATAATACAAAGAATACCATACTACTGAATACCATTAACATACAATAATTTAAAGAACACCCAGACCCAGCCGGCGCGGTAATCGTGCCCTGGACTGCAGTAAATCCCTTCCTCCGAATGCATAATGCACCACCATTGCGCCATATAGGTCGTCTAATATTTATGAGCTAATGGGCCTTTGTAGTCGCTTTTACGGCACAGGATGTCACGTCTATTTATGCGTAGTCTTTGTTAGCACCGAAGTTGTTCATTTACTGACTTTGCCGTCCACTATGCGGTGAAACATCCTGTCCACTCCACCACTGAGTTATTTCAGAGCACAAGTTGCAAACCCACTTCCATTCAACCCTTCCTTGCTTATTGAACAGTTCTGTGCGCCATCTTTTTAGCCAGTTCTCTCTCATTTATGCCCGATTATTGCGTCATGTGAAACGTTGAGTATGTGTGGCTACATGGGCTTTTTGTAGTCGCTTCTACGGCACAGGATGTCACGTCTATTTATGCGTAGTCTTTGTTAGCACCGAAGTTGTTCATTTACCGAGTTTACCGTCCACTATGCGGTGAAGCATCCTGTCCACTCCACCACTGAGTTATTTCAGAGCACAATTTGCAAACTCACTTCGACATCCATTCAACCCCGAGTTGCTTATTGAACAGTTCTCTGCGTCATCTTTTTACCCAGTTCTCTCTCATTTATGATTATTTCGTCATGTGAAACGTTGAGTATGTGTGGCTACATGGGCCTTTTGTAGTCGCTTCTACGGCACAGGATGTCACGTCTATTTATGCGTAGTCTTTGTTAGCACCGAAGTTGTTCATTTACCGACTTTACCATCCACTATGCGGTGAAGCATCCTGTCCACTCCACCACTGAGTTATTTCAGAGCACAAGTTGCAAACTCACTTCCACATCCATTCAACCCCGAGTTGCTTATTGAACAGTTCTCTGTGCCATATTTTTATCCAGATCTCTCTAATTTATAACGTACTAGCGGCCCGTTAGCGGTTGCATCCACTGTATCACGTTTTTCCCAACTCATTTTCCGCGGTAAAAACGTATTGTTCCGGTATAGGTATGTTATACACATAAACCTTCCTCTTCAATCACTTAGAGAAACGCAAAAAGCGACTTCTTTTATACTATGAAAATTGATTCATTGCTGCGCTATGTGAATCGTTGCCTATGCATGACTACATGGGCCTTTTGTAGTCGTTTCTACGGCACAGGAAGTCACGTCTAATTATACGTAGCTTTTGTTAGCACCGAAGTTGTTCGTTTACCGACTTTGCCGTCCACTATGCGGTGAAGCATCCTGTCCACTCCCCGACTGAGTTATTTCAGAGCACAAGTTGCAATCCACTTCCAGCTCTACTAAACCTCGAGTTGCTTATTAAACAGTTCTTTTTTCAAACGATTCTTTTTTTTGTATTATGAGAATGCGCCATCTTGTTAGCCAGTTTTCTCTAAATTAAGTTAATTACTGGTAAAAAACGTATTTCTGTAGGTATTCTTTTTTTCAATTCTGGAAGTTGATAACAAAGCCACAGGCAGATTAATTATTGGGTATTCCTGGAAAGGCACCTTTAATATTTTTTTATTTTAATTGTGTAATATTAAAATTCTAGCGAGGTATCTAATTTTTTTCTCGAAATGTTGAGTAGTTGAATGAGTATTTCTCATTTGATCTGAAGGATTTTCCATGCCTCGAGAATATAACATTCTCCTACTGAAATCTCCAGCACTGTTTGTTCATATTCCAAACTACGTCTATCTGAAATAACATTCCCGAATATTCGATAGCACTGAAATATGGAGTATTTTCAGGCGTATGTATTTCTTCGGAATGAAATTTGGACTTCTACCTTAGATTTTTCTACTATTCGAAATACGAAAACAATAATATTTTTCTTTTAGCGTGGGCAACAACTATCCATTACCATTTATCATCATTTACCTGTCTGTGTGTTTCATATAATAATATACGATACAACTTGTTATTATATTACTATAGGTACATACTTATTTAGTTAAAATCCATCATGAGCTGGCCACATAGGTAAACCAAAACGTA
Source organism: Phthorimaea operculella (assembly GCA_024500475.1). NCBI lineage: Eukaryota > Metazoa > Arthropoda > Insecta > Lepidoptera > Gelechiidae > Phthorimaea > Phthorimaea operculella. Next base: position 1,744,452 of record JANFCV010000083.1, on the reverse strand, counting down.
ATGTTTGTTTGTTAGTCATAATAATACTAGTTCTGGTTGTTATACTGTTATGATATGAACTGATATTGTGTTAAATATTTTGACCTTTCCAAATCGTCAAAAATATGTAAAACTAATAATAAAGCTAGCTTAAAACAAACTTATTTTGAACTGTGGTAACACACGGTCTTCTGGATGACTCTCAAACTTCTGTCAGTGGTGTAAATGGGCGTTTCGTGCAGCCATTTGCGCTCTGCCTAACCCGCAAGGTATATGGGCGTGATAAATATATGAATGTATTCTTATTCTATCGCATTACGTTCTTGACATTACAGCAGTCGACGCTTGACGGTTGTAATTTGTGATGATTACACCACAAAATGGGGAGTTTACAGAAAGTTCACTCGGCCCTATTTCGGATTTTCACGATTGGTACTTGTTACATAGGCAGGGTTGCTTCTGTCAAAATTCTCAAAGTATAAAAATATCAAAACAGCAAAATCTGACAAAGAACATCATATATGATTCTGATGACGTCCGTGTCAACCACCTCTTCTTCTGAGATTACGGTTTTTTCCAGTTTTCGTTAGTAAGCGTCAAAAACGTCACTAGTACCAGTGTTGGGCAAATTGTAATTAACTACTAATTACAAAATTACAATTACTGTATGTAATTGCAAATACCAATTACGAATTAATAATTTTAAAAAGTAATTTCAATTACCAATTACTTTGATGTAATTGTAATTAGAATTACTAAATTACTCAATTACATATGAACAAGGGCCATATAAATAACAGCTATAAGGATTTTTAACTATGTGTTTATTTCTAAATAATGACCCATACAAAACAATATGATGAAATAAAAAGGTGTTTTTATCATCTCTATTCAAAAACAAAAACAGTAATGTATCAAGGATAGTTTGATGTGCTGCTGATAGTACATGAATCAATACTTAGAATTGCTTGGCCTTTTGCACTCCTTGAACCTTTCGTTTTTTTTAGTGTAAGTATATCGGGTTGTAAGAGATCATCGCGTTGTAAGAGTTCATCAGGTCGTACGGGTTCATCGGGTCGTAAGAGTTCATCGGGTTGTTAAAGTTTATCGGGTCGTAAGGTTTCATTGTTCTGGTCGAAAAGGTTCTTATGGTCGTAATGGTTCTTCGGGTCGTCACGGTTCGTCGGGTCGTAAGAGTTCATTGGGTCGTAACGGTTCTTTGTGTCGTAAGGGTTCTTCGTGAACTCTTAGGACCCGTTGAACACTTACGACCCGTTGAATCCTTACGACCCGATGAACCCTTACGACCCGAAGAATCCTTGCGACCAGCTGAACCGGTTGAACCATTACAAACCTAACAACCCTTACGACCCGATGGCTGACCTCTAAAGACCCATTGACAAGCAATTCGAAGGGCCGAGCCGGCCGAGTCATTATGTACTTATACCTACCTTATACCTACAAATTAGTTTAAGTTTTGACTCAAAAATTAGCGATTGAATACTTAATAATCACCACAAAAACTAGATTTTCAATCATCACTAATTTAGTGACAAAATAATAAGTTTTAATCGTCAAAATTTGTGACTATGCCAATACTGCAATGTATCATACTACAAAATGTAATTGAGTAATTGAATTACGAATTATAATTACTTAATTACATAATTGGAAAAGTAATTGCAATTACTGTTAATTGCAATTACATGTAATTTCAATTACATGTAATTGAATTAAAAGTAGTTCAATTATTAATTCAATTACAAAAGTAATTAATTACGCCCAACACTGACTAGTACTGAGTGAGCCATCTGAATAAGTGCGCCGCGCGCCGTTTCCCTAATTTGTGATAACACCTCGTGTGTGATGAGGAAGACAGTTGTCAAATCAGTGTAAGTTAACCATACATAAGGCGTCCCAAATCATACGCCTCACACATGATGGGTTAATTTAGTTATAGTGGGAGAAATGCCTATCAGAGTGCGCACTGGCAGACCAAGTTTTTTTAAAATTAATTTATCATTGGTAAAATAATGCCAGCACTTTGATTCGGGTACTTTTAGACAAATTTTACAGATGAAAAATTATCAAAATATATCGATTATTTTCGTCTTTTGGCAGTTATGACTCTGGCAGACCTATACGTCTTTCGACTTGTGTACGTGTCAGTTAACGTTCTCAAGTTAGCCTATTGTGGTACCTGATGAGATAGGCATTTCTGCAGTCGGCTCTTCCATTTAATAATGGATGGACCTAATGGTCTGGTTAGGTCAGCAATGTAAACCCTAGCTAGCCGCGTGTAACAGGACAGGAGTTTGGTCAAGTAATTATCCAAATGGGAACCAGGATTGTTGAAACTGCTCTTTGTCGTAGTATTGTCGTACACACGGTTGTCATAGCTCGACCGAGCATAGACAAAAGTGTCAAAATAATCGTAGAAAGGAACAAAAAATCTGATGACGTTACATGTTTTCTATAGAAATTACTTGTCAAACTCTATTTGACATCTCGTCAGGGCTTGGGACGTAAGCCCTGCGGAATGGATTTCCATACAAAACAAGCCGGCGGAGACTGGTCGTAATTAGCGTTTTAGATACCCAGTATACAATTTGAAGATTAATCTAATGGAGTTTAATGTTGCATAAATTGAGCCCTTTTCACAGAGTAAAAAGTGCTCATCTAGCTAAAAATGTGGTTTGTCGCTCTTTTGACTTGAGAGAAATTTTATGCATTGCTAAAATGGTCAGGAAAAATCAGAACATTGATCAAAATTTAAAATAATGAAGTTAAACCGAATTGAATTTAATACTTTTTATTTGCATACGTTGATTATATTTACTGTCCGCAACAGTGGTTTTCACTAGAAACCCAGCAAAATGTCTTGAATAGTCTGATCAAAACCTCAGCCTTAAACAGTTGCTTTTTCTGGTATCTGAGCAGTTTCAGCCTGCTCAATCAGCGCAAAAAGTACATTATTAGTATGGAAATAGGGTTCAGTGTACTTACTGTCAGCAACAGTGACCTTCGCTCGAAACCCAGCAAAGTGTTTTGAGTGGTCGCTTCGAAACCTCAGCCTCAACCAATTGCTTTTCGACTGGTATCTCAGAAGCTTCCGCTTGCTCAATCAGCGCAAAAAAAAAACATTATCAATATGGAAACAGGGTTCAGTGTACTTACTGTCAGCAACAGTGATCTTCGCTCGAAACCCAGCGAAATGTCTTGAATGGTCGCTTCGAAATCTCAGCCTCAACCAGTTGCTTTTCGACTGGTATCGTAGTAGCTTCAGTTTGCCGCCCCAATCGCCGCAGAGTCGCCTCGTGTGAGTCGAGTGGCTGTCTCGTATCCAGCCAGTGCTGATGGCGTCTGATTCTGGGAGCAGGGTTTCTGTCTCTTCCCACACCTGTGAAACACGTTTCATTGATTAATCTGTTAACTTCCTGTATACAGGGCTGTACCGAACTTGCCTGAAGAACCACTGCCCCGTAAACGTTAAGCTCGGCACGTCAAACCTTTTTAGGCCTTGAACTTTGTTCCCTAGGTAAAGTTTTTAAGTTTCACCTGTTAATCTCAGCGTTTTAGAGAAAGTGTGTCATTCGGTACCACACAGTATACCACTCAAGATAAAAATCCTTCTCATTTTGTTAGGGATCGTAAACCTTGGTGATTTCTATTATTTTTCATATTTGTGGGGCAAAAACCTAGCGAACGAGTTGATGAACCTTGGTTATGAACCTATAAACTATCATATTATAAAGCTTTTCCAGGACACATAATTAATACAGAAGGTCTAAACATAAATATTGAATACCAAAGCCATTTTCTTTATAATTTTATTTTTTCTTTAATCTTGCAAAATTTTCAACGCAGGCAGGATTTAAAACTGTGGCTTTCGGCATCAGTACTACCGAGGCCTCTACCGACTGGGCCACCGCTGCTTAGTCTAGTCAGTAGAGCTGTCGGGAGTACTGATGCCGAAAATCGCAGGTTCAAATCCTGCCTGCGTTGAAAATTTTGCAAGTTTACCAAAACTAAATAGACTAATCTAAAGTAGTATTTGCATGTAACTGCGTAGCCACATTCTACGTCATTTCGTAGCAGATTGCCTACGCAATGAAATAACGTAGCATTGACAATTTTGATGTCGAATTCTAGACGGGAACGTTTTGTTTTATCAAATTAGTGTATTGGGCGTGAAATTGTGCACCAAATGAGTTCATGTGAACTGACATCCCGATTGACGATAGAAAGCGAATAAAGTTGCGAGCAATGAATGTGGGTAACCGTCTACCAAGTCTATTACGTGATATGCATTTTGAGTGGAGAATGTCACTGCACAGATTTGACTGTCTCGAAACCTTTCCAAATGTCTGTAGCTTTTGCATTTTGTAAAATTTAATGCATACAGCAAAAGAGAAAAGCAAATTTTCGAAATAGTCAGCTTGAACTTTGGACTAACATTTTTGTTAGGTCACAAAATCATGTAGCAAAAGAACTTGGCAATGTTTTATGACCGGCTGGCCGACACCTGCTGCCTGACATCAACCCTCTTTGGGAATGCTATTATAGGTGATATTAGCGCCACTAGGCGGTTGACCATAGTTGACAGATATTCAGCCGAGGTCAAAAAGTCGTCATATATTACGAAACACCTTGTGTGGACTAGGGGTGGCAGTATTCATAGCCGATGACATATGGATCTTACGGAGTACCCGAATAGAAAAAATAAAATACACTAAATAAAGAAAAGTTTACTATAAAGTTTTGTCCGCGAGTGTATATTGAACTGCGAAACCAATTTCTCGCCTCCGATTGATGTTCGATATTTCGTTTGTTTATGTTCTGATTTCAATCAGAAAATTCTAGCAAAAATAGAGCGCGAAATATACGCACTTCCAAGTTAATTGAATTTTGTACAACGCGAAACAAACTGACTGACTTTTTATTAATTGGAAACCAAAAGGTCTTCTAATTGGTAATATATCAAAATACGTTTTTAAATAAAATTAATGGCCTTAAAATTATGCTCGTGATTTATTTTATAAATTAATGCTGAAAATCTTTTAAAACTGAAATTTAGTTTACGAAGTCATATTTTGTCTTCGTAAATTAGAATTTGGATAGGTAGATTATGCTAATACCTAATCTTGAATTCAAATTATTTTAGTGTTGAGAAATAATTCAACATGTTAAAACGTATCTCAAACGCACATGACGGCATTTTGGAATGTTTAAATATGACATCAAAGATTTTTGGTGAAACTTGTTTGTCCTAGGTAGACTTTTTTGGTCACTTATTAATTATAATAGTCAATTAATCAATCCCAGGGCCCATCATCGCCTACATCACAATCAGGGACTGTTCCGGGCCACCACGTAATTGAAAAGAAAATACATATGGCCCTTTCGAGATGAGATGCTAAGGTATTACTAAAACTTTATCTCGTGTATCGCACTGTTTTTAATTCAGTATGTGCTAAGGGTTTCTTACAAGCCGGAGGCCTAGTACTATTAATATATTCTGTGCCGGAGTGCGCCATCTATATTTTCTTTTCAATTACGTGGCCCTGGACGATTCCTCATTGAGATCAAGATGAGACGCTTACTAGATTAGAGAATTGCCTCGCTGCACTCGATAGAGTGATCTGTCGACCTCCGGAAGATGGCTGTCGTAATTGTAGAGGCCTGAACCCCTATACCAAATAAGTAACAAGTAAGTCGCGTAAACCTATTATGAGTGATACTTGTTCGTTTAATAATAAGTAATGCTTCTTACCTCATTATCAGAAGCGTAGGTGTCATGTTGGTCGTAGTGCAGCCAGTCGTCGTCAGTCACGTTCTTCAAGCCCAACTCCGTTATCTCGAGGTAGTCGTAGCTACGAATGTTACTAAGGAACGCTTCTTACCTCATTATCAGAAGCGTAGGTGTCATGTTGGTCGTAGTGCAGCCAGTCGTCGTCAGTCACGTTCTTCAAGCCCAACTCCGTTATCTCGAGGTAGTCGTAGCTACGAATGTTACTAAGGAACGCTTCTTACCTCATTATCAGAAGCGTAGGTGTCATGTTGGTCGTAGTGCAGCCAGTCGTCATCAGTCACGTTCTCGAAACCAAGCTCCGTTATCTCGAGGTAGTCGTAGCTACGAATGTTACTAAGGAACGCTTCTTACCTCATTATCAGAAGCGTAGGTGTCATGTTGGTCGTAGTGCAGCCAGTCGTCATCAGTCACGTTCTTCAAGCCCAACTCCGTTATCTCGAGGTAGTCGTAGCTACGACTGTTACTAAGGAGTTTTTCTTACCTCATTGTCAGAAGCGTAGGTGTCATGTTGGTCGTAGTGTAGCCAGTCGTCGTCAGTCACGTTCTCGAAACCAAGCTCCGTTATCTCGAGGTAGTCGTAGCTGCAGCTGTGGACAAAAATGTAAGTCAAATACAGAGTTAAACTTTATGCCTGGTTTTCGAGAATAATTATTCTCGAAAACATCTTACTAAGAAATTTTTACTTACACATTGGTGGATGTTTTAAAGAAAATTACTAATTCTTACCTACATAAAATCAATGGTTTGGTGTGTAAACAAAAACCCTAGTAAACTCTTACGTACGATAAAAACATAAGCTAAGTACAGTAGTACACATACACAGTTTGTTACCGGTAAGCGGACATTCTATTCAAACTGATGATTCTAGGCATATGAACAAAATATTTACAAAAAAGGCACAATACCATACTTCTTTAACAAAATCAACCGCAAAAAATATGACCCTCAATATAAAGACAACTCTAATAACAAAAATATAGAAACGCCCGAAACTTCTAAAAAAGGTACAATTCCATTCTATTTTAAAACTAAAGGTACACAAAATAACAATGTTAACCACCAAAATTTGTCAGATGACAAAAATATTAAAATAGATAAAGAGTTTTTTCGTGAAAAATAAACACACTCCGATATTTACAGTATTTCATCAAAATATCCAAGGTCTTCTATCCAAAACCGAACTTCTAGAAATAACCTTAGCAAAACTAAACTCTGAAGTAACTCCTGACGTATTGTGCTTTTCAGAAGCATTTGTTAAGGTCGGTGATGAAAAAAATGTTATACTTAAAGATTATAAATTGGCGTCAACATATTGTAGAAAAAAAGGGCGAGGTGGTACATGCATCATGATTAAAAAAGGTTTAGACTATAAAAAGCTAAATGTTTTTGAAAGCCTAGCTAAAAAGGATATTTTTGAATGCTGTGCAGTAGATATACCTCCCGTTAACACTATTATTATTTGTATTTACCGTATTCCCACAAGAAATAAAGATTGCATAACAGAGTTTTTTAATAAACTACAACAATTACTTTATAAATGCAGTTGTAAATACCCGAGAAGAAAAATTGTCATTGCAGGAGATCTAAATATTAACACTCTTAAAGATGGCAATATAGTATCAGAATATAATGATATTTTGCGCAATTACAATTTTAACTCCCACATAACAGAACCCACTAGAAACCGTTCATGTCTTGACCATATATTAAGTAATAGAAAAAACGCAACTGGCGTTGTAATGCCACTTGGTTTATCTGACCATGAAACTGCCCAACTGTTATACATGCCAATCAAACATAAGCCTCGGATACCAAAAACTATTTTTAAATATAGAAGACAATATACAGCAGAGAACATCAAGAAGTTTAAAATGTATTTGGCTAGTCTATCATTTTTTGATGTTTATGCTGACTCGGATCTGAACAATGCTTTTAGAAAGTTTTATGACATGTTTTGCTTACTGTATAAACTTTGCTTTCCAAAGGTAAAACTTATAAGTAAAAAAACATTTTTAAAACAAGCTTTTATTTGGGTGCGCTAAAAAGCATAAAATAATCTATTTACTTTAACTTGTTACTTATAACGGAATTTAATCTACGTCTTCACAATTTATACGATATAAAATCTTGTCGCGAGATTTAAGTAGATACTATAGTATGATGTTAGGTTAAAAGTTTGTTCAAGATCATTTACACTGGTTACCTAATTTATTTATTGATTTATACACAGGGTAAATCTCGCGACAAGCTTTTATATCGTATAAATTGTGAAGACGTAGATTAAATTCCGTTATAAGTAACAAGTTAAAGTAAATAGATTATTTTATGCTTTTTAGCGCACCCAAATAAAAGCTTGTTTTAAAAATGTTTTTTTTACTTATAATTTATTTTTTACTTTTTAGTCATCTCTGGAAAACAAAACTGTTATGTCACAGTTGATTATTTACGTTGTGCGATAGAACCTACCTACTTATTGCATTCATGAACCTAATAGGTATAAATTGACAACATTCTTCATCGACAGAGCCATGAACAGAAGACTAAAAACCCCAACACAACCACTCAAATCTAAAAATCCTGCAAAGCGACGTCATTTTCCTCACACTAGTATTTACCTGTCATTTTTCTGTGTTTGTCACCCACTTAGTAAGAAAACATAACAAACTTAATACGCCATCTAACCTTTAGTCCGCCATATCAGGTTTTGTTATGAGTGACGTAAACGTCACTTTATTTTTCGAGTTATACTGAAAAATTCCTTTCATTTGACATCCATATTGTAAAAAAGCATAAAAATGATATTCTGCCATCTTAAGAAGTCCACCATAGTTAATTTAGAGTGACGTCAACTTATTATTCGAATAGATAATTCTTAGCAATCCCTTTCATCTGACACTCATATTGTAAATTATCATAGATGGCCATCTTTAGATGTCCGCCATTATATTTTCTAAATTGTACTCAGCAAGACCTTTCATTTGACACCCATATTGTAGATTTGCGTCAATAATTACTTGTCGGCCATCTTGGATATTCCGCCATGATAGATTTAGAATGACGTCATATAACTAGCCATGCATTGTCATCCGAACTAAACGTGTATACAAAATTTCAGCTCAATCGGTTGAAGATATCTGCTTCTAAATTGACTTGCAAGATTTGCCCCGAACAAACATTTTTACTTCCTTACTTACATACTTACATACATTGCAAGTTAAATAAAAGCTTTTAAAAATCAAAATAAATACAACTACCAAAATTAGGTGGATCACCAAAGGTATCAATAAAAGTTGTAATACAAAAAATGAACTTAGATTTAAATACTATAAACTAAAAAACGATGAAGTTAAAAACAAATACCGGAGCAATGCGAAAATGCTAAAAAATTGTATTACAGCAGCAAAACGAAACACAAATAATAAAATTATACAAAAAAGTAGAAATAAATGTAGGGCTACTTGGAAAGTAATTCAAAGCGAAACAGACGATAGATGGACAAATAATCATGTAAAAGAAATCAAACTCAATGACAAAACTATAACTAACCCATTAGAAATAGCGTCGACGTTTAATGAACATTTTATATCTCAGACTAATAAACTTAATCCTAGTATAATGATAACAAACTCTAAGAAAAAGATGCCGAATTCAATATATTTACAACCAATTAATGAAAATGACATTATAAAAATTATTATGACATTAAATAATACTAACGCTGTAGGACATGATGAAATAAGTACCAGTGTTATAAAAGCCTGCAAGGATGAAATTGCTTCAGTTTTGGCCCATTTGATAAATCTTTCCCTAGCAAACGGAATATTTCCAGATTTATTGAAGCTATCGGTAGTAAAACCCTTGTACAAATCAGGTGACAGTACCGACATGAACAATTTTCGTCCCATAACATTGATACCTATTTTCTCAAAAATATTTGAAAAGGTTATGTACGCGAAATTAATAACATTTTTAAATAAGTACAACATTCTAAAAGCAGACCAATATGGTTTTCAGAAACAAAAGTCCACTACTCTTGCAACATTTCATCTGGTAAATGAAATCTTGCAGAGTACAAATAGGAAACTTTTTACAACAGTGCTCTTTTTTGATATGTCGAAAGCTTTTGACTTTGTCTGTCATAAGCTACTTCTGGCGAAACTTGAACACTACGGGATACGGGGCCCTGCCCAAAGCTGGTTGGCTAGCTATTTACAAAGCAGAGAGCAATGTATTGAAATAGATTCCATGGATTGTAAAAATGCTGTACAAACGTACAGATCCATGTATAAGGCTAATAGATTCGGAGTACCGCAAGGAAGCGTCTTAGGTCCTTTGTTATTTTTAATTTACATTAACGACCTTCCTGAAGTGACAAATTACAGATCAATTTTATTTGCTGATGACATATCAATTATAGTGACTTCTAATATGAAAAATAATACAATTCTGCAACACGAACATGACATAAATAATACAATTTCAGCGATAATTGAATGGCTATATAAAATAATTTAAATATAAATATAACTAAAACAAATTATATAAATTTTAATAATCTTAATTCTAAACTAGATATAAAATATAAAAACGAAAATATTCAACATGCGGACTATGTCAAGTTTTTAGGAATTTTCCTAGATAAAGAATTAAATTGGAAAACACAAGTAAATCATGTTTGCCAAAAAATAAATCGTTTCAGCTTTCCACTATATAAACTCTCAAAATCGGCTTCACTAGAAACGGCAATGACGGCATATTTTGGTTATGTACAGTCTGTTCTGAAATATGGTTTAATTGTATGGGGAAACAGTACTGATGTTGAAGACGCGTTCATTGCACAGAAAAAATGTATCCGGTCCATATGCTGTGTAGAACCTTTGCACTCTTGCCAATCGCTTTTCAAAAACTGAATGTACTCCTCTGCCTTGCATGTATATTTTCGAAATTGCGAAATTCGTAAAAGAAAATCTACATTGTTTTAAAAAAGCTACAGATATATGCTCCAGAAATACAAGAAACCCCGAGAGGTTAGTGCTTGGTTTTGTCCCAAAAACTACACGTTTTCAAAAAAATTGCTTTAATATGTGCATTAAAATTTTTAACAAAATCCCTTCGTATATAAAAGACTTGCCTCTTAAACAATTTAAATTTGAAATGTACAGATGGCTAATTACGCACTGTTTCTACTCTGTAAAAGACTACCTTAATTACAAAAGCTGACTGTATACATAAATATAAAATATTTGCATGCTATATGTGACATGGCTGATTAGGAGATTCAAAAAAATAATTGTTAACATCTACTATGTAATGTACCCTATTCTAAGCAAATAAAGTTATCATTATCATCTGAATGATCAATTTTCACTATGATGCCATCTGTGAAAACATAAAAAAATAAATCAGCTGTTCTATAGAAAAATTTGATACCTACTCAAGCAAAATGTATGGGAAAGCTAATATTTTTTTCGTGATTTTACAGATTTCTGCATAATAAAAGTTGTTCATTTAGATGCCTAGAACCACCAGTTTGAATAAATATCCGCTTGCTGGTAGCACACCGTATTAGTTCTGCCAATTTCTTCCCCTTGGCAGATATGCCGGTACGTGATTCAATTTCTATAAAATATGGCCTATGAAGATATGAAATATTGTGTCTATATCTTTAGTGATAGGTATATTTTTAAACACAATGTGATTCAAGTTTCGCAAAGAATCAGCAATATCTGCAAATTTTTATTCTGAATGATACCTATTAAAACAAGCTAAACGTTGCCTGGAAGAGATCGCTGCATGCGATAAGGCCGCCTTTGCCTTTACCGCCTTACTTCTAGCTCCAAGTTTTCTGTATAGATGTTTAAATGTTTTGGAAGCATTAAAGTGTTAATCTATCTTTCTATTTTACTTTTTGCATAATTATTGAACACGAGTTAAACTTGAGGATTGCATAAATCTTTTAATTGACATCATAACTTGGGATAGCGAACGAACATCACAATTTACTTCAAAGTTTAAGCCAACGTTTCGTGACGTCACGTTACATGTCAATTCCATGCTGACATCACTTAGGCAAACATCAAACCCAGGTAGCTTTGTAATAGATAATTGCTTATTGACAGGTTGTCGATTAATCTATTTACAGGTTCTGATGCGTGTAATTACGAACGTTCTAGGCAATCTAGGTTGTTCACATCAAACTACCTACCCCTTTAAGGGACCAACTTAGGATTGATCAAGTTGAAAATCTGTTTAAGTTGATGTCTTAAAAGGAAGGTTAAAGTGCTGCTTTTAGTACCTAGAATGTATAGAAAGTAAGATAAAATGAGTATTTGGTAACAAGCCTCAGGAAGTTATTTTAAGGTATTGTAGCAGAGTGCAAACTCTGCATTGACATCCTCCCTAAGCCACCCTCACATCTCCTTTTTTCGAATCATTTTATAACTCAAATTTGGAACACAGCACCGAAACGTTACCGTTCATGGCTTTTTTGACGCATTCAATTCTTGGGAACTATACAGAAAGGTCCAGATTTGCTAATTTTTATATAATCCTAGTGCATAAATAGTCCGATTTCTGTTTTATACTTACTGTGTTGTGATAGTTCTGTTCTAAATTTTATACTTACTGTGTTGTGATAGTTCTGTTCTATACTTACTATACTAAGTGAATCCACATACCGTATTGGATAAACTCCAGGAAACCCTTGAAAGGTAATAGATTTGCTATCAAATATTCACCCATTTATCTTCATACCATCATAACTAGGCACTAACCTGTACCATATTATTTTTAGGGTTTCCTATGCTCAATAAAAAAGTAAGTTGAAGAAAGAAATCCTATTATTTGTTGCCATCAAGGCAACAGTATGTAGGTATTAGTTTGCTTAAGTTTCTAGAGGTATAATGAAAGAGTAAGTAAAAAGGGTTACAGGTGGAAAAAGAGTTAGATCCTTTGATTTCTTACATCATCATCACGGCCTATAAAGTGCTATGTCGTGTTCACTGGGAACAAAAGTCAACAAGCTTTTACTCTTAAATCTTAGGTAAAAGCTGAGCAAAATGTGTTACACTCTATACAAAATAAATTTCAGAGCTCTGAGTTCTTTAGAAATGATAAATAACAAACCATTCAATGTTCTACGGGTCACCACCAATTTTTCCTTTCAGTCTGATTCCTTTAACCCTTTCACTGCTATTTTTAAATGTCAGCTCAACGACAACAAGACTAATCACCCCCGAAAACCCCGATCAGTCGATAATCCTCGTTGAACAGCTTGTCGCCACCGCAAATCAGCTTAAGACGATCGAGACGTCTATATAAACATCCCGGTTGATCGCCCATCTGAGGGCGTTTCACACACACCGCGTGATCTTCCGGTGTTTAGCCGGATCCGGTATTTCGACTAAGAAAGCCGCAAATCAGCTTAAGACGATCGAGACGTCTATATAAACATCCCGGTTGATCGCCCATCTGAGGGCGTTTCACACACACCGTGTGATCTTCCGGTGTTTAGCCGGATCCGGTATTTTGACGAAAGATGTTATTTATTTTCAAGTTTATTTTATTTTAATTTACACTTTATTGCACTCTAGAACATTACACAAAAAACATAAAGCAACACAACAGAGACAGCTTATTTCTATGTAGAAGTTATGTATCAAATCAGGGACGTGCTAAAGGAAGCTCAGGTCTAGTGTGTCCAAAACCGACGAGCGAGCATGAAAAAAATTATACATGTTGAGGAAGCGAAAAAAAGAGTGTCAAAATCGTAGCAAAATGTATAATGTAGTCGGTGCCTACCGCTATAGATTTGATGTATGGATAATTTTATGTATGGATGTATGTAGAAATGTTTGTAGACCTTTTTCAAAAACCGGATATCATGGCAAGTAGTAGTATTTTTCGACTGGCTGTTCATTTCTAAGGTAGTTTTCACGAAACGCAATACCGCCAGAGCGTGTGCAATTCACCTAAGACGATTGAGACGTCTATATAAACATCCTGGTCGAACCAATCTGACCCTTTTCAAGGAATTGGCGATAGAGTTGGCTGTATTATATTTTTTGGTTATTCATTGCTCGCTTGTTAGTCTTATTGTTTGGGATCAACCCAATAAAGTAGTTTTTTTATACATCTTTTCTCTATTATATGCCAATTATGGCTGAGACGTAAAAAAATGAATGTTGAGAAAGCGAAGCAGTATGAAAGAGTTGTAGCAAGTGGAAAGATATTGTTCTGTTTACCCTCCTCCATGAAAAAGACGTACGTATTATGGATTTACGTAAGGCTAAGAATAGAAGATAATGTGAGCTCACGTAAATAGGCCTGTGATAAGATAGAAAGTTGCTTTTAAGATATAACTTTCGGCTTACCTATGGGAATTCAGTGTAACCCTAAACTTAGTTACCAAGTAATCCGCAAATTGGATAAGCGATAAGCTCATATTCCGTTCGCTTGATTTTCAACGACAAATATAATTCCTACGGTACCGTCTAAGAATAGCATCATCCTATTTTACCCGTAGGTCTGGTTAGGATTAGGACATTGCAGGCTAAACCACCTGATTGTCCGCAAGTAAGATGGTTCCGTGCTTCGGATGGGCACGTTAAGCCGTCGGTCCCGGTTGCTGTCTATGATGGCGGTCGTTACACAACCATGTCAGATGCCTGCTTGCTACTTGCAGTAGGCGGTTGAAAAACTCTGACACCAGGGTTCATCGGATCGTTGAACGACTCGGTGTCCCACACGAAAAGAAGAAGAAGAAGAGGGGATGAATTTAGGGATAGCAAAATGTGAATAGACAGCAAGCTACAAGCTACAAAGCTACGAGCAAGTCAGTATGTATGGGAAGCCCTACTTTTTTTATAAAGGTCTCTACCTTTGTTGGAGAAAGGTTGTTCTTATTAGCTGAGCAGTTTCATCCAAAGTGTTTAGCGAAAAGCAATAAATACTTAGGTATTTCACGCCTATATATCCCTTGCAATTTTACACCACGAATGACAAAAAAAAGATTGAGAATAATTCTGAAGACTGTGTATGACCGTAATGACAGGTTTTCAGCCTGTCGGATAAAATTGCAAAACTCATCAACCCTAAAATTTCTTAGTCGTCTCTTACGACAGCCACGGGAAAAAATTGAGTGATGCTATTCTAAGCCGACATCACACAAGAAAAGCAATGAACGTAAAACAAAAACCAATTGCGCCAATATTTGCGTAGAAGTTAAGCAAACCGCCCGATACCCACTACACATAAACAGTAAAAGGAATTGTTTCTGGCCTACAATATCCTGTAGTGTTCCCAAAACATCGATTGTTCTGCTATCGATAGTTTTTATTCGAAAATCTCGATTCAATTCATAGGAGCAATACTATTCTCTTTTCGTGTGGGACACCGAGTCGTTCAACGACCCAATACTATTGACAGTGCAATACTGCCGATACCACAAATTATGGCGACTAAGCGAGGTGCCTTTACAGATGACTCACTCAGTACTAGCGACGATTTTGACGCGTACTGACGCTTACTAGAATGAATTGCTTTAGCTATATCAATTTTAACTTTACCTTTTACTTTAAAAAAAAATGGAATCTCCGAGGAACTCAAGATAGGTAACTAAGAAGATGGTTGGCACGAACGTCATATTTCTTGGATCTTGCATCAGATTTTGCTGTTCTGACTATCAAATTATTATACTTTGAGATTTTTGACAGTAACTACCCTGGCAATGTAACAAGTGAAAAACGAGAAAATCCTAAATTGGGTCGAGTGATCCTTCTGGTGGTATTTAAACACAATCAACAGGTAGTGTTGATAGTTCCATATTATCGTTTGTTTTGTAGTGAATCGATACTATCGTCAGTTTTACAATAATGAGAAACGATACTATCGGCAGTATGGATAGTATTACCGCATTCTGAAGTTTGATACTATCGATTAACCATTGATGGTTTAACGATAGCGTGAACTATCGATAGACAATCGAGTGGCAACACTAATATCCTGTCATGGGGACCTGGCAAGTGGAAGTAATTCGCTTTTACCTCGATTGAATTGGGGGTAAACTGACACTTCAGCTTCAAAGCCTTAAGCCACTTGACGTTTCTATAGTGTCTTTGAGTTTGGCAGTTGAAGAAAATAAAGAAAGATTTGAAGCGTACAATAGTTTGAAAGGACGACATTTTGTCAGTATTTTGCGATAAAAATAAAACTTTCTTGGGAAGTAATTATTTAGAAAAAAAACGATTCTAATGGCCTTACCACAAAAAAGTTAGACAAGTGTTGAACGCGTGTTTAAATAAAACTTCATGTAGTAAAAAACAGCTAGACACGACACGAGTTCAACGTTGGTCTTACTTTTTTGCGGCCTACTATAATTCAATGCGAGATTGCTAAATGTTCTGAGCTTTTATATCTGGTCCTGCTATGTTTGTAAAAACCGTAGGTAATAAGTAGTCAATAAATGACAATTTAGATACGCCTAGGCTGAGTGATAGTTTATAGCATAAATAACCACTTTCCGACAAAATACATAATACTTAACTTACGAACTTTTTAGCAGAAATGTAATTTTCTTTCCCTACGATGCGTACTTTGTTTTGACCTTTCTTACCTACTTCTTTTAATACTTTCTCTCTAATAAAACTTTTGCTATGTAACCTTTAGTAAGTAGCTTGTCTGCGTCGTTAAATATTCAAATGAAACTTGCTCCTGTACTTTTAGTGGGACTTAGCCCTGTGCTCTCGAACTAAAACTGTCGTTCAACTACAGTATAATGCACTTTAAGGGCAGTCTACACAACTGCATCAAAAATGTGGATCCACAGAAAAGCAAGTGGAAGTCAAGACAAGGCTGTTTGCTATGGTGTATTTCTTATGCGTCCAGGAACTCTAAACTTACATTTTACCTAGGGCTCACCCTGAAGTAGTTTCGGGGCTGTTCAAATATCCAGTTCAATCACCTTAGCGCAAGATTTGGCAAGAACGGATTGGACTGAATCAAGGCTACACTGCACTCTGACTAGTACCTAGATATGTTAGCAATTCTTGATGTATTTGTCTGAGCTACAATACAAGTATTTAAAAGGGCTGTCATCTAGCTTTAAGAATGCTGTCAATTGGCTGTCAAGACAAAATCGTGGCTTATTGGTGCGCCTGTAGAGGTAGAACGTCTGTCTTCTACTTCTTTTCGAGTCAATGGCTATAAAACTCAGGTTATAGATTTTGTGCCTGTAGAATTACTGTTACTTGGTAAGAAGTTAACCTCTATTAAACTTGATTATGAGGCTATAGAGTATTACTTCGTCGA
This sequence comes from Phthorimaea operculella, assembly GCA_024500475.1. Classification (NCBI taxonomy): domain Eukaryota; kingdom Metazoa; phylum Arthropoda; class Insecta; order Lepidoptera; family Gelechiidae; genus Phthorimaea; species Phthorimaea operculella. Next base: position 1,727,354 of record JANFCV010000083.1, on the reverse strand, counting down.
AGGATGTTTTAAGTTTGTTAATGATGATGAACTTAAACAAAACGCAAGCCCGTCAGTGAGGAACCTTAATAGAACTTGTCTAAACTGTTGAGTTCCAACTTAGATTAAATTTCATGCACTAAGTTATCCTTTAAGTTCTTTAGTGCAGACAAACTTTGTTCTTGAAGAATGGCACAACCTTTTACGTGTTTTATTTTGAAATTCTCTTTTGAATTTATTTTCGTAGAGCATTTATGGGAAATTATTTATCAAATGTTATGAGCTCAAAGTGCACTTACTTAATTTGAACGAAGTATTATTGCATCTAGAAAACGATATCTGCTGGTAGAAACGTGGTGGGTGATGCTAATTGTAACCCTACACCACAAAAGGGAGAGACAAAAACGGAAAAAGATGTGAAACAAAATAAAACTAACTCTCTCTTATTTCTAAATGACATACTATGAAAAATTCCCTGTAAAATTAAGTAAAGAAATATCGTAAAAATTAAGCCTTTCTGCGCCATATAATAATTCCTCATATAAAAATTACTCGCTATGGAAGTGCTGGAATTCTTTCTGGCTGGCGTCGGTTGAGCAGAAACATTCTTTGCAAACTTTCCGTCTATTTGAGGAAATAAAAACATTACGAAGCTCTTTCCAGTTTCTGTGTGGAATTTCTATTCATTCATTCTGCTAATAAACATAGTTTTCGTTTTATTCTTTGTCATAAGACGGTAACTAAAACTAACACTATTTTCTTGTCTCATTCTCAAACAATCAGATTCAAACGTAACAATAATAGTACCTATGTGATGGACCTGAAAATGTAAAACATTTGAAATAGGTTATTTAATGTGGAAGTCAGGTAACAGTAGAGCACCAAGTACTATGTGCCTTGAGACTATTAGTTTCTCATTAAATTCTGAATATTAATATACTTTCAAACAAAAGTAAGTGGCCATTTCGTTCCTAAAACAAATAAAAATGAAACTAAGCCATTTTGTTTGAACAAAGAAAAATAATTGGCTTAAAAATGCATCCCTACTGTGGTTATTGCCCTCTGGCAGTTTTACTGTAGCCGCGTTATATCCACAACGCTAATTTTGTGCAGAATGACTAGCGTTGTAGTAGCGATAACGAGTTTATCTTCGTTATTTATAACGTTAGTTTCAGCAGTTTTTATTTAGGCTCGATGTTTCATTTAGAAATTAAGAAATAAGAACAAAATACTTATTTTATTTTAGATGATACGCTCTTGTCGCTGGAGTAATTTCCATTCTTGTCTATTTCTTGCCAATGTGTTGAGTGTTGACCTCTTGACACGACGTTCACCATTTCTTTTACTTGAGAGAAAAATTACGCCTTGATCTTCCTCTTGACGATGTTCTTGTATCGTAGCGAGTGGCCAATCATTTTTCCTCTTCGGATTTCGATTATCTTCAGAGGACAAAGATTTGTAGAGTTACTTACGTTGCACAAATTTTATTTTATTAAGTTTTATGTCTTTTTCAAGCTTAAAAGGTCAAGACTGCTTAAAATTATTTGATAATTTAGTGTTTTTCACTTAATATTTTTCCCACACAGTAGATATGCAAATATTTGATGCAGATCTAAAATTGAAATATAATTTTGCATAGCGTTTTTGTGTTACTGCCAGTTTTTACGTTTTCATCCCGATTTGAAATTTACGATATGAACAATGTCCACTGCCTAAAATACCGGCTGCTGCTTTTCGATTTTGGTGAAATATTGTTTTAGTTGAATGGTTGATTTATTCAAAAAATATATTGTGTTTTGAAAGTCGTTTTGTAGTAAAAAACATTAGACATTCCGTGGTAAAAGACAGATTGTGAACAGTGCGCCTTTATCATTCATCTTCCTGCTCTTATTACAATTAGTTGGGGTCGGCGCAACATTTTTTGTTAGAACACAAAATCATGCATCAAAAGGATTATCAGTATAAAAAATTGTGTTCTAAAATTTTTCATTTTTATCAGGATCACTTTCTATAAAAATCCAAGACACAGAGGAAATTAAAAAAAAGTGAGTAAATTACCTAATAGTATCATTTGCGAGTAATTGTAACTAGGGAAGGGATAAAAAATTAATGGCTAGTAGTACAGGGCAAGATTTACGGAAAAAGAGCTCCGGCCGCTCACCGACTAGTTTTTTTTTTATATACTATGGGTAAGCATTTGTCCGCAATCTCACCTGATGTTAAGTGACGATGCAGACGATGATGGAACATGCTCGCCCAGATAATGCCTTTTCACTCTTGCGTTGAAAAGGCCCAGGTTATAACAGCTATGTAAAAGTCTGTTACTGAGTACACCATTAACGAATGTTCGCACGAAGCCACGAACGGGTAAGAAGAAGTAACTGGAGAAAGGTTGTTCAAGACAAGTATATTTTGAAGTACAATAACTGCGGCTAGAAAACCTCCAGCTACAAAGCATTTCCTCAGTGCAAACACTGGAACACAGAAATAGAAAAGTAGAATACAAAACCGGAACGAAACCGCTATTCATTTCTGTCATCTCCGCGTATTCAAAGCAAACGTCCGTCTAGGGATGCACCTAGGAATATATCGAATTGCTATAATCATTGCTATATTAACGCACAAAAATATCGATACATAGAAGATAATCGAATTAAAACATCGAATCGAAAGGCTCTTGAAAATCCTCATAGGTATGGGAGAAATTACATCTTCTGAATATCAAATTTTCAAACACTTTGTTAGAGCGTGCGCTGCGTGACGCGTATGCCAAGAGTCGTGCGAAGTCCAATTTTAGCCGCAGTTCCAAGATACACTTGCATAAATACGCAGGCTACGATTATTGATAATTTATAATTCATCGTAAAAACTGGCGTGAGAAAGAAGAGGCCTATTGCCAGAAGTGGGCTGTTGTGGGCGATATCGACTGAACTCGATATAGATATTATTGGTAGAAGTTTCATTCCTACGTTCGTCATTGATGGATCGGGGACTGTCGGATAAATGCCGAATAAAAACCGGTAACAAAAAATATAAACATCGATATTATTGGTAAAAGTCGCATCCCTACATCCGTCGTCGATGGATCGGGGATTGTCGGATGAATGCCGGATGAGAACCGGTAATAAATCCGTTCCGGTGCCGGAGTGGTAGCCTTTCCAGTTATCTGATCGACGTGGCTCCACGGAGAAAACATTAGTTCATTCAGGTTTCTCAGATACTGGGCTAAGACACTAATAGAGGTAGGTCATTGTTTATAGTATCTTAAAGAGGGTTCATTGACTTCGACAAGACAGGATTCTAGTTTAACTATAATCGGAGGAAAAGGTTCTAGTTTAAATATAACTCAATATAGACACAACAACTAATTAATCAACCTATGTATGGTCGGATTGTACACAACTCAACAAGACTCGATGCGACGAGACGCGACGCAAAACTTTAGCAAAACTGGAGTGTAGGTATGGTTTGGAGGGCACGTAATTAAGCTGTCGGTCCCGGTTGCTGTCTACTATTGCCTACTTAGACGGCGAACTTGCAGGGAACAATTGAAAAACTGACACCAGGGTTTATCGGGTCGTTCGACTTTGTGTCCCATACGAAAGGAAGTTAGCAAGTGGACCGAAACCGAAAGTTCATTCACTTTGTTTTCTTTGTAACTATTGTACAATAAAGATGTCGTTTTATTCCTCTCAAAGTATATTTTGCTTTACCTTTTCCCTTCGGAAATGAGAAAACTAAAATAAAACTAGAAAACATAGAATAAGATTTATTTATCCTTATTTGAAATGTTTATACATCATCCCAGATGCATAGTACTAGCAAAGAATACTAACTATAGCTAACCGCTTACTTATTCTTTGTTTTCTAGTTTTATTTTAGTCTTCTTTATTCTTATCTAGTTATGAAGTGAACTTACAGACGTAAAAGTCATGTCATATTTATAATATAACTATTCGAAACTCTGCGGGTGTATTTTCAAAAGGTGTATTTCTTGTATACTTATTTTGGAGTTGGAGTTCTTTGTACCTATTGTAAGATATATTGTAATTAATTATTTTAATGACAACCACTATAAAAGAAAAATATTTGATGAAATATTCGAACCATCCGACGCAGATGTGTTTTTATACAAAGCGTTTATAATATAATCCATGATGCAAAGCGTTAACATACCTACGTCAAAAATATGAGAAAAACGTATACCTCGTAAGTAGGTAGTTTACTTTACAGGAACTAAACAGGTTTTTACGTATTGGCGGGACGGGCCAGACAGGCCGGGTATTACGAAGTAGAATGACACCTATCATTTTTCACTACAATACCTATGACTTATAGTTATGTGTTACGTAATATCGATAATAAATTGATCGGTTGCTAACGTTGCATGCTTTGAGCAACGCATCTTCCGTCCCGCTCCGTAGTTCACCGTTCCTCCAAGCATTGCATGCATTAATAAAATAAATAAATATCGTGGTCAAGAATACTAGGTACGATTCCTAGCTGCCGTACTACTAGACAAGGATATTAAATAGCAATTTTCGCGGGCGAGACAGTTCCGTCGCTAATGTTGCTAACATCCTGTATATAGTTGAGCGAGCTTTCAAACAGAAGACGGACAGACAGGATCTAATTACAAGTTTTCAGATTATCCACCTGTCAAGGCACGTTGACAGGGTGTGAATTGGGGTTTCGGCTTTGGTTTCTCAATTAAATTACTGTTTCCCGAATGCTAACATGTCGACGCTCCCTACGTATACTAGTCAAAGTGAAAGAAAATGCTAACTGCACTGGCAAGTGCATTAGAATGTACACATTAAAACGCATCTACTGGCGTTTAAATTTTTTCTAAATTCAGTGTAGTTTAGATTTTAAATCAGCCACAGACTATTCTATCTGCATTCTAAGTGCACCAAGACTTCTAAAAGTATTCGAACTGCCGCTTATCATAGTGTACCTTGTTTGCAACTTTTTTAACTCGCACGAATACTACGACATCTGGCAGTACGAACATTTTTTGCTGGGGCACGGCACAATGATAGTAAATACCTAATCAAGATATACTAACGTTCTTTTAGCTTTATTAATCTGGAATTTCCTTTAAGTCCCAAGTTTTGTTCTAATACAACGTACACTATGCCATCTACCAGATTGAATAGTATTCGTTTTAACGTCTGAATTAGTAATCAATGTACACTATTCGATCTGGTACATAGAATAGTGTACGCCATAAATTTATAGAATAATAGAAACGCATAGTATTCTATCTGGTAGATCGAACAGTTTACTTTTGTTGTATGAAGTCACGAAGCTATTCTAACTGGTAGATGGAATAGTATACCTAAATCGCGTTTTGCTGGTAAAATGAGATTTAATTGAATACATTGTAAACCATACACCGTACTGAAGAATTTGGAACTGACAAATGAAAAATTTAATAAAGAATGATGAATTATTATTTATTTTTAATTAATGCAAACTGCTCAGATCAAGGTTGGTACCAAATAAATTTCACTATAGCTATAGAACATGGTAGACCACAGGGAAGGCCTTGGCCCAATAGTGGAATCGGTTAACCCTTAACTGCTTAAGAACAAAGTCAAGACTTGGTTCCAAAATATTATGTATTTGTAAAATGGCACCCGCCACAGCGTACGTAATATTAATGTGTTTACAAATTTGCCGGTATAAAGCTAAGTAAAATAATAAGAATTAATTATTTGCCCACTATAATAAGACGAAAACAAAAAAGGAAACAATAAAAAAGAAACTTATTCAGCAGATACAATACTTGCCGGCGAGGAACCTATGGCTGAAATCTCTGAAGGTCACCAAGAGCAGTGGGTTAATCTGATCGAATCAGTGGGTTATGTCCTACAATAGTAAAAAGGCTTGGGGCATACTTTGAAAACTGACCAGTGACCCTAACCCGGCAATACAATCTGGCCCCGTTACTGCGAACCAGGTTGCCCACCAGCTGCTTCTTAATGGTAAACCTGGTTGCGGGGGTGGTATCCGTCGACCTAAGTGCAGCCTACAACACCGTCAATACAAGCGTCAGCTCGGAAAATTGACAACGTACACAAACAACTTTTTGTTGTTATCCTAAGCGAAATGCTGAGTAACCGCCGGTTCCATGTGAGCTTGAACTCTGAAAAGAGCAGACGGCGAGCACAAAAAAATGTATTCCACAGGGTAGTGTTCTCGCACCTACCCTGTTTAACAATAACACCAATAACCAACCCCACCATCCTGCAACGAACCGGTTTTTCAACGCGAATGATCTCGCTTTGACATGCCAGCGAAAATATTTCGAGGACGTGGAAGGACATCTTTCGACAGCGTTAGCTAATCTAACAACCTACTATCACGAAACCCTTTTAAGGCGAAACACCACAAAACTGAATCATGCGCGTTTAACCTCCGAAATCGAGAATTTAATAAAGAGATTGATATCAAGTGGTGTGGTGTAACCATTCAACATAACAACACGCCTAAATATCTAGGCATCACTTTGGACCGGACACTAACTTTGAAATAAAACGGCACTAAGTTGAAATCTAAAGTAAGTGCACGTAATTGCCTTCTAAAGAGACTCACCACCACCAAACGGGGCGCCTCTGCACAGCACATGTTCTTCGCACCAGCTTTTTTTTTTTTTTTTTTTTCCTAACTAGTCCCTACGATATCTACCTACTTAGGCAACTATATCTACACCTAGCTGAATTTTGGGGAGCGGAAGGCTCACCCGGAAGTGTGTGTGTGTTGGTTGTTCAAACAACCAGCCCAATCGCGCCCTTGGGGCGCGGTTGGGCTTTCGAGTTGTTCTGGGAAGAACGGATCGGACTATGTCTACCGGGTATATGCCGGTAGTTGCCAAAGAATGGCACAAATGAAGGACCTCCGCGTCCCCGCCGGCGGGGACGACGGTTGCTTGAAGAGCTTGTGGAGTGTGATCTACTTGCAATGGCTGCAGCTGCTGCTGCTGTAATTTCATCGTCTTCATCCGAAAGGACATGTTTCGGACGGCGTCTGAAACGCGTGGTTGGATGGGGGCTTCGCACCAGCAGTCTGGCTTTGTCTTTTTCGGCTGCTGAGTACGTAAGTCCGGTTTGGGCTCGCTCCTAACATGCGAGCCAGATAGATGTTGCCTTGAACGAATCCTGCCGAATAGTGACGGGCACATTCAAGCTGACTACACTCGCCCACCTGATATTCTGCCTGTTGTGTCGAGAGGGTAAAACAAACGGAGGATCCCAGACACCCGTTGCATAACCACGTTTCACCACCACTGCGACCTAAGAGCCGAAAAAGCTTAATGAGTGACCCTTATTCCGACACAAATGGGGCACCTGTAATAAGGTTGGAACAATGAATAAGAAGGTACCCTCCTGACGCGTCCCAACTCCCGCCAGATGAAAAACTCCCACCTGGTGGCAACCTTCCCTGGGCAGTCTGGAAGTCACTCAATCGTCTCCGGGATGGTGTTGGAAGTTGCCACGCAGACAAAGTAAAGTGGGGATTTTCAGACAATTTTAGGTGTGATTGTGGCGCCGTCCAAACCATGGACCACCTCCTGTGTTTCCCCAATTGTCCCAACTTCAAGACCTAAAAGAGGCGAACACAATCTACCCAGACTGGGAGATAGCGTTAAGTTCACCATGGTACAGCTGAACATTATGTTAAATAACTAATTCAGTCAGTCTCCGGGAACGACGCAGTCGTAAAATTAACTCAGGTTTTACTATGACACCAATGTGAACCCAAATAAAGCCGTTTAATAAAAAATAACCTGTCTCATAGTAGACAATGTTTAGTCAGTACCAAATTGATACAAAATAGAATAGTATTCATAAATCAATACTTTTTTGTAACAACGTATATAATTCTATTTACAAAAAATATTAGATTTCTGCGTATTCACTACATAAATATATATTTAAGTATAAAAACTTAAAGAATAATGTAACACAACCGATTATTATAACTAGTCTTAAATTTTCATGTGAAATTAATGTCAGAGTTGAGCCCGAGGTATATGAGTCTATATGGCACATTGAATAGTATGTCCAAAATAATCGGATAATATTTCAAAGAATACTATTCTATGTGGTAAATAGAATAGTTTAACCAAAAAATTACTGCTATATCAAGCCACAAATAGTATGCTATATGGCAGTTAGAATAGTATACGCGTATGTTGGAACACTGACTTGACCTTATAAATGTTCTATCTACAATAAAATCTAAAAAATAAGCAAAATTATTTAAATATTAAGATGACATTCATGAAAATATTGTTTGAAGTTCATACTGTATGAATTTCAAGTTCGTAGGTAAATTACAAAAAAAGTTGTGACTCTTCTACGGTTTTTCGGCTCTCCTGTAAAGTAGCTATTTTTCAGTTAGCATAATGTACGTAGGGAGCGTCGATGTGTAGAAATTAAAATTTTCACTAGCGTTGGGTTACTCATATTGAGCTTTTGCGTCAACTGTCCTAGCTCTTGCATGGTTCATGACTTTGTAGAGACATACTTGTGTCACTTTCATTATTGCTGAATAGCTGTGTTGGTACTTAGATAAATTAAAAGCGAGACGATTGCGGCTTACATTTTATTATACCTCTACATGCATGCAATCAAAAATTGACTTCTTCTGAACGGATACTTCTTTTTCTTATTGCTGGTTGCATATCGAAATTCAATTAAAATAGTACTCTATAAATAACATTGACTCAATCAACGAAAATAAGTAGGACGATGAATGAATAATTCTGCCGTTAGACAAGAAACACACACTTAAAGTCCGTTTGTTTATTTTTGCACAGCGCTAACGCATGCGTTAGAAAAATTCTATTTTCCATCTTATTTTCATACAGCTGTCAACGCAGCGTTGTGTGGTGTGATGCGCAGCGCTTCTGTTAAACCGTTTGAAATAAATTGTAGATATTTGTATGGCAATAATTTTGGAATTCATATTATTGTCCTAATGCATGTGTTTCGTAACGCGCAAATAACGCACAAACGGACATTACATTACTAGCATAGGCTAAAAACGATTACCTGAAGTTTCATCTTACTACAAATTTTCGCTACGCCGTTGTGTCTTGGTATACCTATTGAAGATTTAGAAGGGCTTAGGAGCTTTGACAACCAATATAGCAGCTTTAAGCTCGCCACATTGCTACGCTGCAACGTGGTTGGTTTTAAAGTAATAAATATAGTTTTAATGCTAGTGCAGACACATATTTTTCAATTTTATCGGGCAAAGGTCGGGCAGTTTTATTCAGTTTTGTATTTTACCAAATACAGATGTAAGTACATTTTCATGGCTTTGTTCTAGAATAATACACTACCTATTCTTTGTCCTCATAAAAGAGGACATTGCTGAACGCAAAACTGATTTTCAAACCAAATTAATAAAGATCAAATAACCTATGATCCATATCGTCATTTTCACAATGCTTGGCAAGCGGATTGGTGAGCGCAGTGCAAGATTACGAGATTACAGGGAAGACTGCTGGCTAATGCCAATGTTACGACGTTTTTGGGCGGATGGACGCTGGCCGGCGAGGTGGATGCTGACATACAGACAAACATGATAATTTTGACATAATGATGCATTGACGATTCTTTGTTCTGACTAAAACACCGAAGCTCAACCAGTTATGATCTTTTAATTTACACCCTTTATAAATAAATCCTTTAGACACATTTACGAAATCATCATCATCATCTTCTTGCCCTTATCCCGATTACTTGGGGTTGGCGCAACACGTTTCGTTGAACACAAAATCGTGTTGCAAAAGAATTTGGCTGAATTTTACGACCGGCCGCCTACCAGACGTCAACCGTCCTTGGGGATGCTTTTGTGGTGGATTAACCTCCAGCATACGGTTGGCCCTGGCTGTTTGGGTCGGGTTTATCCCTCGGTCGCTTCTTACGACCCCAAAGGGAAGAGAAGGGGTGGTGCTATTCTACTCTGCCGGCACCACACAGCTTGTATTCACCTTAAGGAAATATACGAGTAAAATGAGATGCTATTCTAAGCCGGCACGAAACAGAAGCAGTTAACTAAGATTAACAAATTACCGAACAATGCCGCCTTAATACGACCAAAACTCAAACTTAATTGCAATTTAAACTCGACCCCCGAAATGGTTTCCCTATTAAATTGGGACAATTTGAGTTAAGGCGAAGTTTACCTTTAATTAAGGCGGCACACTGATCGATATAGCAAACAGTTGCTCTTGTTTCATTAGGTAAGGGCTTTTCTGGAAATATGAGATTTAGGTGAGACCACAGACTCTACAGGTATAGAACTTTGTTTCGCTATAAGGGTCTAGACACACTACGACTGAAATTACGTGACGGAACTCGGCGGAATTACGCCAGGAATGTTACCTATTTGCATTACGGATGACTCTTTTCCGTCGCCGAAATTATGCCGCCGAATTTTGGTCTGGATCCGAAGTAATTTTAACGTGATTTGGGCATAATTTCGGTCGAAAATGCCGGAAACGGACGGAACGGAGATTCAGCCGCCCAATTTCGGTCTCGTCTTTTTAGTCGTAGTGTGGGTAGACACTAATTCATAAACAAAATGGAAAAAAAGTATGAACCTAGCCTAGTAGGTAGTCGCGGCCGACCTCTGTCTGCGCGCTGGCAACATTTTGAACAACACTGACTTTTCGCGGCACCTACTACTATTCGACGTCGCGTCGGTTTGAAAGTTGTAAAAAATTTCCTTTCTAAATTATTTTCTGTTTTTGTGTATATTTTATCTTTTTAAACTGTTTTTTTTGTACAAATAAAATATATCCTATCTTATCTAATCTGTTGCGATTGTATTTTGTAAAATACAATAAGGCGCATGCAATTCCGTTGTAGCAACAAAATTGTACTTCAAAGAGCATAGGTTGAAACACAACAAAGGCATGTCATTTCCTATGATATCATATCACACAAAAGCGGAAAACATAAGTGGAGTTATCGATATCGACAAGACACAATTTAGAAAAAAAATACCGACTTCAATAATAATTGTAGGTACCAGTATCGTGACAACTTCTACATCGACTCAGTTATAATATAACGCGTTACGACTTTAGAAGTTGCAAAGTTGTAAGACAATTCTTAAACTATAAATAAGAATAACTGAACTGAAAGTGATTTAGAAGTATTTAAGATAGGTGTTGACCTATGCAGGAACATACGTACATACGAGGCTAAGATTACAATATGTCTCAGATTTTCATTCTTGCTTTTAGAATATTTAAAATGTCTGTCGACAGTTACATCACACGAGTCGTTATAACCACCTCATTTTTCGATATAGGTGAAAAATATTACAAGAAGAGAGCATATCGGCATAACCAAAGAGATCCTCCAGTGCATCTGATCCTCAAAGACTTTTCAACTCACATTCACATTGAATATTCTTTTGCATTTCAAAGTAGCAAATCTCAGTATCTGACGATTTGTCATCCTGCCAGAACGCTTCTGGAAAGTTCTGCATGCAATTATGAAGATATCATATTTCACTGCTTTATAACGGGTGCAAGAGACGGTGTAGGTACTAAAAACTTTGCATGCATGATCGACCGATTCTTCTTCTTTTCGAGTGGTACACCAAGTCTTCCAAAGAACCGATGAACATTGGTGTCAGAGTTGTTCAGCCGCCTACTACAAGTAGCAGGCCTCCGACATGGAGTGACGCAGGTCACGGGTTGGGTAACGACCACCGTCGAAGTAATCATACAGACCAACCAAGACCGACGGCTTAACGTGCCCTCCAAAGCACGGAACCATTAATCTCACCGGTAATCTAACCCGGAACCTTCTGCGTCGCAGGCCGTCTCACTACCATTCACATCATCACATCAGACTATGAAACTGATCAACTTATTCTACGAACAAATTTTTTATAGGAAGTCGGCAAACACACACTTAGGCTGGTCAAGCATATTGTATGAAAGGTCAAAAAAACTCGTTAACCAAGATATTATGCTTCACAAGGAAAGTTGTTCGGTGCACCGTCCCATACCGAATTTTGACAGAAATACTAAGTTTATGTACCATGAATGGCAAATGAAGTATAGGTACAAGACCGCCATGGAAAAACACAGAATTAATTGAAGTAGGTTTAAAAGAAAAAAATGTAGAATATGTCGCAGAAATGTAACCGTAAACAGGAAATAAAGTGGATTCTTCGGAGACGCGTTTTACTAGACAAAAAAATACAATAAGCAAACACGCTTTTCGATTTAGCCCAGAAATTTCCTCGTCTGAAGAAAAGGAGCTTATTCGTAGCGAATCTCGCTTTTTGTAGCTTCTTGAATGATGTAAATGTTTGCAGAGATGTTTCAGAAAATATTACCGCAGAATGTACCTTTAAGGGCAGTGGACACCGGGACGTGCACTTCATAACGCGTGTCAGTACGAGGTCGTAATGTATGGGACCGTATGAGACACGCCTCACCACGGTAAGCGTGTGTCGACGACGTACACCCATATGCATGCATTGTGCCCCATCTCATACAGCGCACGCATACGTCCTGCATACGCAAGTGGTATGCTGTGCCCTTTAATGCTACCATACTCAAAATGCATTTTTATCAAAATTGGACAGAAACAGGAAAGAAAGAGTCCCGATGAACAACTGATGCAAATATCTAATTATTTACTGCGAAGACTCATCACAGTGTTGTAACAATTTATGATAATAATGCTTTTTGATTTTTTTTAATCATATCTGTCTCGTGGCGTATTTTAGGAAACAGACAGAACTCTTAAAAATTCCTTGCAGCTTTTAAGAGTTGTCTGTTTTCTATAATAAGCCACTGTACTAGGATTAGCATATGGACTCCTACGTAGCAGGATTTTCGAATAGACTGTTTCATAGATGAGCTTAAAGGAAGGCGAAACCACTCGTAGCTTTCTTCTTCAGTAAGTACTCATCGTTTCAGCTTAAAATGTTGACTAAGTAAAAATATTCGCCGTCTTCACAGCGACTTCCTGCCGTCTGCAAGTCGATTTGTCATCGCAATTCGCGCCAAAATGGAATCCACAGATAAAAGATAGTAGTGTACAGAACAGAGACATTGTGAGACGCGAATAGGTCGGCAATTTATAAAAGAGATGATAGTGTCGGGCGTCTGGCTCAGTGGTGCTCAATCTTTAAAAAAAAGTCATCAAAATTACAATTAAAGTTTTGTTTAAAATTTATGACGTCTGTAAAAATAAAACGATCTTTTTGGATAAAGTATGAGAAATAACACCATAAGTAAGGACAACGTTTCATGCCGTGAAGTCCTGGTTGTCTCAAGGGCAGTGCCGGACAACATAAGAATATATTTTATCGTGATCGTATTATTTTTCAACAAAGTAATGCCTGAACTAGAAGACATCGCTGTTGGAATGCGCTCTTTTGGGGTGCCACGCACTGAATTTTTGTCCAGCAGTTTACCTATGTACTGCCATACGAATAGGCCATATTTGGCAGCTGTCAAAAACATGTTAATAGGTACTACGACATAAGGTCTATTTTTCTTTGCTGACATGTCTTCTAGTATGGGTTCGAAAGCTGTCAAATATAGCCAATGCGAACGGCCGTACAGTACCTACAAAGTTTTCGTTGCAGTTTATTGCAACAGTTTGAGAGCCGCTGTGAGTCACTATCTAAATGGGTGCCGTCTGCAAAACGTCCATTTTTCTTTGTTGAAATGTCTTCTAGTATGGGTTCGAAAGCTGTCAAATATAGCCTATGCGATCGGCCGTACAGCTAAAAGTAAACTTTAATTTAAAATGCAGCTAGGTACTGTAAGAAAAATAAACTAATGAAACTGTAAGAAAAATAAAATAACTAAGTAGATTAATCGCAATCGCAAACCATAACACAAATACAAACACTATGTTATCATATATTATGTTTTTATCATAACGAAATAGAAACGTAACTCGCACTTCTATGACTTCTTTTAGGTTTAAGTAAATTCGACTCATAAACATTACTTGTATAATAAACACGAATACATTCAAATAGAATTACTTTGGTCAAAAACCTCTGCGTAGCAGGCAGACAAATTACCACTGCACCAAATCTGTTTTTACGTAGATTTGTTGTTGCAGTTTATTGCAACAGTTTGAGAGTCGCTGTGAGTAGATTTTTCTCCCAGCATCCGTGGAATGAGCTCGCGACGTGCGCCGCACTGGTGCCATTGTCTAAATGGGTGCCGTCTGCAAAACGTCCATTTTTCTTTGTTGAAATGTCTTCTAGTATGGGTTCGAAAGCTGTCAAATATAGCCTATGCGATCGGCTGTACAGTACTAACTGCAAAACGTCCATTTTTCTTTGTTGACATGTCTTTTAGTACGAGTTTAAAAGCTGTCAAATATAGCCTATGCGAACGGCCGTACAGTGCCTACAAAGTGGCGATACGAGTCAGCAGACTGGGACGAGATGCGTGCTTTCTTTGCTTCATACCCGTGGCGGCAAATGTGTTTCTCTTCGGAAGACCCCTCATACGTCGCTGATGCGATCACAGCTGTAATCCGGCAGGGAATGGAATATTTCATTCCTTTCTCCGATATCCCGCTCGGTTATAAAGCCCAACCTTATTCAATGCGGACTGTGCTCGAGCTGAGGCTCGTAAACAGTCCGCTTACAAGCTTGGGTAAAAGCTCGTGATCGAAAAGTGCGAGCGAGAAGAGTGCGAGCAAAGAAGAGAGCATATAATGCCACCGCCAGGTATTGCAAACGGGTGCTACGAAAAGCTAGGTTTGACCATATTAGCCGAATTGGAGCAAAGCTTGCATCATACCCACCGGGTAGTAAGCAGTTCTGGTCCCTTTCGAAATCAGTCGAATCCAACTTCTGCCGTCCCTCACTACCTCCAATGCAGAAACCTGATGGGTCGCTTGCCCACACCGCGGCAGAGAAAGCAAATTTATTTGCCGATCTGTTTGCGAGCAACTCGTATAGACGATGGCTCGAAGTATCCACCCACCTTACCTCACTGTGATTCTTTGATGTCTGAGATCACAGTGCACAATAAAGAGGTCCGTAGAGCCCTTCGCAGTCTGGACGTGAACAAGGCCAGTGGTCCTGATGGCATACCAGCAAGATTGTTGAGGTATTGTGCGCCTGAGTTGTCTCCTGTACTGACACGCTTGTACCGCCTCTCTCGTGTCAAAATTGTACCAAAATCTTGAAGCTTGCCAATGTGCAACCTGTGCCCAAGAAGGGTAGCCGTGCCGACCCTAGCAACTATCGACCGATCGCCATCACTTCCGTACTCTGTAAGGTTATGGAAAGAGTTCTGAACTGCAAACTGCTTTCGTACCTCGAAGACAATGATCTTCTCAGTGATTGTCAATATGGCTTCCGCCGAGGGCGTTCCACGTGAGATCTTATAGTGTTCGTAACGCATTGCTGGGGCGAGGCCATTGAAAACCACGGCGAAGCAATAGCAGTGTCGCTGGACATTTCAAAGGCCTTCGATAGGGTGTGGCATGCGAGTCTGTTGAGCAAGCTTCCAGCGTACGGCATACCCACTGGCTTCTGTAGCTGGGTGGCTGACTTCCTGAGTGAACGGTCGATCCGAGTGGTCATAGACGGCTGCTCCTCTGACCTCAAGGCTATTGACGCCGGAGTTCCTCAGGGTCTGTACTCCGCGACGCTTTTCCTGCTGCACATCAATGACCTTCTATCTTCAGGAATTGTCGGGTACGCAGATGACAGTACTGTCACCGAGAAATATCTGTCCGGCGCAGGAGCCAGTGGTGATGAAATCCAAAGATTGAGAAAGGCTATGATTGAGCGTACGAGCCTGACGTTAAGTAACGTCTCCCAGTGGGGCGATGACAATCTCGTCAGCTTCAATGCTTCAAAAACGCAGGCGTGTCTTTTCTCCGCAAAGGAGTCCTTTCACCTTTTCTCCTACTTTTCGGGGTACATCTGTTCCAGTGACCAACACTCTTCAACTCCTTGGCATGGAGCTGTCCTCTGACCTCAACTTCGGCACCACCATCGAGTCCAAGGCTCAAATTGCAGCTAGAAAGTTGGGCGTCCTGAATAAAGTCAAGCGGTACTTCACGCCTGAACAGCTTCTAACTCTTTATAAAGCTCAAGTCCGATCTTGCATGGAGTACTGCTGTCACCTTTGGGATGGCTCGGCTAAATACCAACTTGCTGCACTGGATTCCGTGGAACGCAGAGCCAAGAGATTAATAGGCGATAAAAAACTGGTGGCGACCAAGCTTCACAGCCTGGCTCACCGCCGCAAGGTTGCTTGCCTATCGGTCTTCTACAGATTGTACTTCGGAGAGTGTGCGCGTGAGCTGCATGAGCTCATACCACCGTCTCCTTTCTTCCATCGGACATCCAGACACACGGCCGGCTACCATCCGTTCTTAGTTGATATACCCACATTACGCACTAAGCGCTTCAAATCATCTTTCATTATGCGCACGGCTAAAGAATGGAATTCCCTGCCTGCGTCTGTATTTCCGAGTGCATATAACCTGAATCTCTTTAAGTCTAGAGTGAATAGGCATCTTCTGGGCAAGCTCGCTCCACCGTAGATCCCATCTCTGCTCTAGGGTAAGATTGGGGTCAAGAGTAAGCCCATCATAGATAAAAAAAAAAAAAAAAAAAAAAAAGTTTTCGTTGCAGTTCATTGCAAAAGTTTGAGAGCCGCTGTGAGTAGATTTTTCTCCCAGCATCCGTGGAATGAGCTCAACTATCTGGGTGCCGTCTGCAAAACGTCCAATTTTCTTTGTTGAAATGTCTTCTAGTATGGGTTCGAAAGCTGTCAAATATAGCCTATGAGATCGGCCGTACATTCAGTGCTTACAGAGTTCTCGTTGCAGTTTATTGCAACAAGATTGCAACAGTTTGAGAGCCGCTGTGCGTAGATTTTTCTCCCAGCATCCGTGGAATGAGCTCGCGACGTGCGTCGCACTGGTGCCACCGTCTAAATGGGTGCCGTCTGCAAAACGTCTCTATAATATTCGTTGAAATGTCTTCTAGTATGGGTTCGAAAGCTGTCAAAAACAGCCTATGTGAACGGCCGTACAGTACGTACAAAGTTTTTGTTGCAGTTCATTGCATCAGTTTGAGAGTCGCTGTAAGTAGATTTTTCTCCCAGCATCCGTGCCACTATCTGAATGGGTGCCGTCTGCAAAACGTCTCTATAATATTCTTTGAAAAGTTTCACATAAACTCTGTTTTTAAAATGCAGCTAGGTACTGTAAGAAAAATAAAATAACTAAGTAGATTAATCGCAATTGCAATAACACAAATACAAACACTATGTTGTCATATATTATGTTTTTTATCATAACGAAATAGAAACGTCATTCGCACTTCTATGATAAATTAGTTTGGTGAACATTAATAGAAGAATAGACACGCTTACCACAACCATAGTTTCACCTAGATTTTCTTTGGTTAAAAACTCTGCGTAGCAGGCAGACAAATTACCACTGCACCAGATCTGCATTTATGTAGATTTTGCTACTGCAGTTCATTGCAGGGTTCTGACACCAGGGTTCATCGGGTCGTTGAACGACTCGGTGTCCCGCACGAAAAGAAAGATTGCAACCGTTTGAGAGCCGCTGTGAGTAGATTTTTCTCCCAGCTGCAGTGGAATGATCTCGCGACGTGCGCCGCACTAGTGCTATCTAAATGGGTGCCGTCTGCAAAACGTCTCTATAATATTCTTTGAAAAGTTTCACATAGGTACACTGTATTTTAAAAAATGCAGCTAGGCACTGTAAGAAAAATAAACTAATGAAACTGTGAGAAAAATAAAATTACTAAGTAGATTAATCGCAATCGCAAACCATAACACAAATACAGACACCATGTTGTCATATATATGTTTTTATCATAACGAAATAGAAACGTCTTTCGCACTTCTATGACTTTTTTTAAGTTTAAGTAAATTCGATTGATAAATATTACTTGTATAATTCCTAAACACGCTTATAACAACCATACCTTCAACTAGATTTTCTTTGATCAAAAACCTCTACGTAGCAGGTAGACAAATTACCGCTGCACCAGATCTGCATTTATGTAGATTTTGTTAGTTTATTGCAACAGTTTGAGAGACGCTGTGGGTGGATTTTTCTCCCAGCATCCGTGGAATGAGTTCGCGACGTGCGCCGCACTGGTGCCTATCTAAATGGGTGCCGTCTGCAAAACGTCCATTTTTCTTTGTTGAAATGTCTTCTAGTATGGGTTCGCATAATCCTATCCAAAGGTTGCCTGGAAGAAATTGCTACCCTAGCAATAAGGCCGCCTGTGTTGTACTTTGTCTTTTCATTTGTTACATTGTTTTTTTATTTTTTGTTTCTTGTACAATAAAGCATATTTGTATTGTATTGTATTTTTCGAAAGCTGTCAAATAAAGCCTATGCAAACGGCCGTACAGTACCTACAAAGTTTCCGTTGCAGTTTATTGCATCAGTTTGAGAATCGCTGTGAGTAGATGTTTCTCCCAGCATCCGTGGAATGAGCTCGCGGCGTGCGCCGCACTAGTGCTATCTAAATGGGTGCCGTCTGCAAAACGTCTCTATAATATTCTTTGAAAAGTTTCACATAAACTCTGGTTTTAAAATGCAGCTAGGTACTGTAAGAAAAAGAAACTAATACAGAACCTTTGCACACTGGAGTTTTAATAAACGGATTACTTGTTTATTAAACTCTATAAGTCATCATCATCATTGGCCTCATACGTCTGTGACAGACGATTTATTCAATGTCTGAGGCAAGATTTTTCATGGCTTTAATGGCTGTATGAACTCTAAGTACAATAGACTTTACTATGGATCAAAGTTTTTTTAAAGCAAAGATTAGGCTCCCAAAATTAATAAAACCATACAGCATCTCTGATTCTTTACCCCTTCCCAACATAACAATTCTATTTCTTCCGCAATTTCCTTTTCAAAAATGCACCGGCAAAGTCGCACTAAACTTTTATTATCCATTTTCACGAAGTTTCAAATTGCTGCGTTCACAAAATTAGACTTCATAAGATCCTTTTTATGACTCGCGAGGCCTTTAGTACGGTTTGCCTTCAAACTACTATGAACATTTTTATTTGTAATTCCTCTAAATACCTACGATTGGTATCGTTGGATTCCTTGTGATGTCCACAACACGGAACTGTCGGTCGTAGAGTGCAAAAGTGGGGATAGAGGGTGGGGGACTCGTTTTTTGTATGGCACTAAAAATAATTCTTCTGGAGACCATCGTGTGGGGTATCAAATGAAAGCGCTACACGAGACGATTTCAAAAATATATCGTTGTAATACATTTCAGTTGCCCTTTTAGAAAAAAATCTAGTTTCATTTTCAAAAGTAGTCAAAACAAAACAATGGCTTGTTGAGTTTGAGGTCCAGTAGGTACAAAACGGCTGACATAAAGTTTGTTAAAAGTATGCCAAATGATCCACCATATCCTTAAAACTAACGTCAGGAAAGGAATTTCGAAAATAATAAGATTTAATGTATATTTTGCAATAGAAAGTAGATCATTGGGAACTGCAGTAGGTTAGTACCTAAGAACTGCTTGTGCGCCTCCAAAAATGTTTTAGATCCAATTCTTCTCATGATTGCTTTTATACTCAAAGCTAGATAATGATGAGCTGGATCATTTTGAATCTGCGGGCACGGTTGTGCCCCCGGCAAGTCGAGTAAAAAGCGGATTTGCCATAAGTATCTACCATGATTTCTCTACTCGTGAAATCTCACTTCTGTTATAGGTCTGCTGTAACAAATTTTGCTGTAAAAATCTTTTAGTATGGGTTTGAAAGCTGTCAAATTTGGCCTATTGGAACAACAGTACTCTAGGTCAATATTTTATTTACGAAAATCTCACATTTTTTACGGTAGAGAGAGGCAGGGTTGGCATGATTTAAACAATTTGTTTAAAACATGTGTTTTTAACAGTGTTTAAAACAGTTCTAAATAAAACGATGGTTTTTATTTAGACTATGTTTAAAACGTTATAGAAAAAACATAATTTAAAACAAATTTTAATTGCAAAAATAAATGAAAAATTGTATTTTTTTTTCTTATTTGTTGTATTAAATCAGCCTAAAACATTTTTTGTACAATTATTAAGTAGTTTTATTATTATTAAGGTCCGCCATCTTGAAATCCAGTGGATGGATTTTTCATTTCCTCGGATGGAATCATTCACAATGGTCCCTAGTATCACTGAGCAAAGCGTCATCAACTGTGCCGGCAAAACAGCTTCCGGGTGATATTTGACCGTACCCGCTTAGACTAATTGTCCATGAAAGACATACAATTAATATCATGCTAATGCGCGACGGCGAAGTGCAGTTGTGTTAAGAAGCAGCAAAATTGTATGAAGGGCGTCTGCCATATTGATTCTGTTTCATTTTTCAATCAATATAATTCTGAAGAGTCTTTCAATCAAGATTGTGATATTTCTTTTTTTTTTATTATAGTTCAATGCTTTTAAATATAAATAAATAACCAATATAACTTAATCTATAAATTTCAGTCTAGTTTCAATTCACTACATTCTTTTTAAAGCCACTTGGAACGTTAGACTTAGCACGACTTTGTCTAGATTTCATTTCATTTTAAAGATAAATAAGCACCTCCAGCGAGACTTGGCATGTATTTTTACAGAATGTTTTTTGGTAGGAGCAATGCTTCATACAAGAAATTACGTTCCTCGCAAGTTGCTGTTATACAAACAAAAAATATAGAAAGTACATTGACAGCAGCGTCAATAGCAAGTGCCATCTGTACGCGACTACACCACTCGGTTGACGCGAATAGGTATATCTTAGTGGTTTGAGGGCCCAGTTTAATAATACTTACATTTTTGAATAGCTGAATGTCCATTCTATAATTTATTACTCGACAATTTATTTCGAAAAACTACTAGTTTTCAGACAATCCGTACTTAAAAACTAGAGTATTTACTGCAAGGCTTTAATTAAGAAGATAACTCATAAACTATAATGAACAAGTGTTATATGTCTATGGACGAAATATACAACAGTTTATTGCCTTTAAAACGCAACTATTATTTTTAAAATTGGTTTAGTATATGTCGAGTTATAGCGTAAAAACCGAATTGCTTTTCCGCCATCTTTGATTCCCCCCCCACCCTCTATCCCCACTTTTGCACTCTACGACCGACAGTTCCGTGTTGTGGACATCACAAGGAATCCAACGATACCCATCGTAGGTATTTAGAGGAATTACAAATAAAAATCCGTTTCTAGAGCACTTTTGCTCAAAACTGACCGTACTACTTTAGGGACTGCACTGCTTTGCTTGCATGGCAAAACTCACTAGGTAATGCGGACCAAATATAAAAGAAGACAGATTCAATTTATAAAACGAAATCGTCTCTTGTTCTTACCTAACAAAAATTTCGTTTCATACGTAATTTTCAATCTACAAAACTGCTTGTTTGTAATTGTCATACTATAGTTATCATGTTTGCAGGTACTTTTACTTTATTCGAAAACGTTTTATTTGATCTACCGTGAGTAACAATGTGAATATAGTTTTTCAAATTATATCGATAATATGCGCGTACTGGAAGTTTGTCTTAGTTTGTAAAAAAATATCTAAAGGCGACGTAGAGTTTTTGATCTCGGCTGAATATTTGTCGTCTATGGTCAACCGTACGCGGTGGTGGCTTGGTGGTGGTGACCTTCGAGCAACGCATCTTCCGTCCCGTTCCAGTAGTCCAGCGTTCCTCCAAAGTGGTGACTTTGGTGGTGACCACCTACATTGTCAATCTAAACGAGAGTTGATTTCAGGCAGACGGCCAGTCATAAAAAAAGCCAAATCCTTTTGCTACATGACTTGTGCTCTAACAAAACATGCTAATAGGGCAGGCACATGATGATGATGATTTAAGAATGATTTAAATATACACTGTTTTTCCTAGAATTCACAAAGATGTTTGCAGAGTTCTGCCTAACTTTTTTTCGTCTAAGCTTACCCGGAAATGTGCTAATGTTGGATCCCGCGGGAAAAACCCCAAGTTCGCTCATTTGCGTCTGCCCGAGCGTTGGTTTAAATTAGTTAACGTTGTATCTGACTGGGGTTTAGTACGTGCTTCAAGAGGCAGCGTGGAAGTTAGCGTCGAGGAATACAAAAGCATCAGAACTAAGTACTACTTAGTACCTACTTAGGTAATTACTTTACAAGTATGTTACAAGTATAGGTGTTAGGGTTACGCTAACAAAATTATAAGCCCATTTCTGCCGCAATGCAAAAGTTGCCTTTCCATGTGTTCTGCCTTCTGATCTTAGGAATATTACCTGAGCCCAACAAATTACTCGCGATTTTGAATGACCATGAGATTTCGTCTCATTAGAATTTGTTATTGCGAACACAATTTGAAAATATTGTGGGGTGTATTGTAAATTCACGTGATTCAAATTAAAACGCTGTTTTTATAAATAACAACTAATACAGAATATTTACTGTATTTTATTTCTACCATCTATTATCTGAAAACGACTTTCGTATAAAATATAAATAGGTACTTAAATCGCAATCCGAAAACTACACTTACACCCGTGTAATAAAGTTTACATGTATGCATCGCAAAGTGACTAATAAATGAATATTTTAATGTTATGTTGGGCAACATGGCTCTTTGAAGCGGAATAAAACTCGTTAAAATCATCTGCATATTCTTGCTAGTTTGCATTTTGCAAGTTTACCTAATGTGACATAATTTCATGCTCAAGCGTTTGTGTTTCTGGAAGTTTAATTTACTTATGAGCTTTACTTAACTATCTGACTATTAGTTAGGGAAACAATGAAGGTACGAGTAATTCTACTACAGCACGGTCGTTCGCATAGGACATATTTAACAGCTGTCAAAATCATGTTAATGCTACGACTTAAGGTCTATTTTTCATTGTTGATAAATCTTACCAAAGTATGGGTTTGACAGCTTTCAAATATGACCTATTTGAATGAACATACTATAAATGTATTAAACGACGAGCAAGGGTTTATTAAATTTTATGTAGTAAAACGACTGACGTTGTTGTTAAATGTCTCTGCTTTAAAGAGATCATAAATCACGCATATACTTGTATTTCCAAAAACTCCATCTAAAAAGGGCTAACTGCAGTTTTTGTACGCAAAATTTTTTGACCTACGTCGACGAACATTATTTATTTTTCATGCCACTTAATTCTCGAATCACTCGACAATAATGTTCAACAACCAATCCAGCGCCAACAGGCTGTAATCTAAATATTTATCGCGTGGTAGAGCGTGTGAAATACAGGTTGAATAAACGAGGAAAAAAATGCGAAAATGTTTAAATTGGGATCTATTTTCGGGTTCAACCGGCAGCGAAATATCGAGCTATTGAATGCGTGTTCTATATGTTTCAATACTATGTAGAAAATTGTGTGCTTTTTAGGGTAAAATTCGCCCATCACTAGTCATCATCAAGCTATTTAGCCATATTTGGATGTAGCCTTAAAGTTAACTGCCTAGTGAAGAGGGCAATCCATCACTAAAAATATACTTGTAAAATGCCTAAATTGCCAGAACAGATGGCGAAAGTCGCAACTTCAAATCCTGTCTGCGCTGGAAAATAATGCAAGTTTTAAACAAAATGGTATTGAATAGGTGCCTAGATTGATTGTATTTTGTTCAGAAAGACGCATGACTTACATCTGGTATATGAAGACTGCTTAGCTTTAGATTGATGGAATGATAAGATTGTCTTGTTCCAACAATAAAAAACATAAGCTGCTTATTTTACAGCAACCTGTAGGACATTTACGTTCGCTTGGCCGGGCGTGTGAAATTGCATTAAACTGAATATAATATCGGGGACATTATGCTAATCTGTACTCGGAGTGGTTTGTTATGGCAGGTTAGATCAACAGTAACTGGAGTTGAGGCGTGGATTACACAGGTTGGACAAAATTCAGCCAAATCCTTTGCAACACGATTTTGTGTTCAACGAAACGTGTTGCGACGACCCCAAGTAATTGGGTAAAGGGCAGCAGGAAAATGATATGAAAAGGCACTGCTTATTTTAATACCAACAACAACCTGTAGTACATTTACGTTCGCCTGGCCGGGCGTGTGAAATTGCATTAAACTGAATATAATATCGGGGACATTATGCTAATCTGTACTCGGAGTGGTTTGTTATGGCAGGTTAGATCAACAGTAACTGGAGTTGTGGCGTCGATAACATAGGTTGGACAAAGCCTGACAAAGCTTATTGAAAAGCTGTTTAGAATAGAATGTGGTTGGTTGATACAACAAAACAAAAAATTTAATTGTTGCATTCGCAATGGTCGAGCAACCACCAGTCGAGCAGTGCCGTGTGGTGCCGGCAGGGTAGAATAGCACCACCCTCTCTTTTCCCGTGGTGGTCGTAAATGGCGACCGAGGGATAAACCCGACCCAAACAGCCAGGGCCAACCGTTTGATGGCGGTTAATCCACCACAAAAGCATTTCCAAGGAGGGTTGACGTCTGTTAGGCGGCCGGTTGTAAAATTCAGCCAAATCCTTTGCAACACGATTTTGTGTTCAACGAAACGTGTTGCGACGACCCCAAATAATTGGGATAAGGGCAGGAAGATGATGATGATGAAATGTATGAAACATACGTGAGACACGAGTCTCATCGATAACGGTTAACTATCGCTAGTGTCATGTCATGTTGCGCGCAGGAAGCAGCAGCAGGAAGATGATATGAAAAGGCACTGATTATTTTAATACCAACAACAACCTGTAGTACATTTACGTTCGCCTGGCCGGGCGTGTGAAATTGCATTAAACTGAATATAATATCGGGGACATTATGCTAATCTGTACTCAGAGTGGTTTGTTATGGCAAGTTAGATCAACAGTAACTGGAGTTGAGGCGTGGATTACACGGTTTGGACAAAACCTGACAAAGCTTATTGTAAAGCTGTTTGGAATAGAACGTGGTTAGTTAATAAAACAAAAAAAATATATGGAATAGCAAAAATTAGGCAGATAAATTATTGTTGTATTCGCAATGGGGAAGAAAACTCAGAGCTAATTGCATAAGGCAGCAGACGCAACTGTGCTTTAATAAACCAATAAGAATGGACAGAACTTTAACATTGATATAGTCGACCAATCACAAGAAAGGCACAGTAGTCAGTGGCACCTACTTCCCAGTTTCCCTCATCATATTAAGATGTTCAAGGCCGTTGTATTGTAGTCTCTAGCCAACGTGCTAAATAAGTTAGGAACATGATCATAATTTTTAGATATGAAGTACTGTTCAGGGAAAAAGAGAAAGAAATAGAGAGAGAGAGAGAGAGAGAGAGAGAGAGAGAGAGAGAGAGAGAGAGAGATGAAGCTACCTATATTTTGTTATGACAGGTTATATCTACAGAACTGAGGATGAAGCATGGATTACACGGATTGGACGTGTCGGTTTTTGTACAAAGCTTATTGTAAAGCTGTTTGGAATGAAACATGGTTATTAAAACGCTAGATTTTGGCTCGTGATAGTATATATTTTTGTGTAGAGTCTGCTTTTTAAAAATAATCTGTTTCTGAGCTTGGATGTTGAAGAAGGAACGCGGAATTTATGTAGCTATTTGAAACTGGCTATAAGAATATTTATTCATTTCAAATCCGACAATGAGCAACGTAAACCATAACTTTATGCCGTGTGCTCCCGGCTTACAAATTTACAATAGCATCACCCCATATCACACGTCGGTGTCGTAAGAAACGAGGGATTTTTGAGTTGACAAGCTAACAACCGGTCACTGTGATACACAGTCTTCTGAATGACTCTCTCACTACTGTTAGACGTGGTATGACCGTTTTTACGTTACATACGTACAAGCTCTGCCTACCGAAGTGATATATGTTTATATGTAGCAATGTAATTGTAAGAGTCCTTCCACACGAGCGATTTTGTTCGACGATTTCTCAGCGGAGCGAGATCGCGGCGAGTACGCGGCCGCTCGCAGCGTGTACGCAGCGATATCGCTGCGAGTTTTTAATCGCCGCGACAACGCTGCGTGCTCGCCGTTGTTGTTTTTCAGCACGCGGCGTTGTCGCGGTGATTAATAACTCGCGACGATATAGCTGCGTACACGCTGCGAGTCGCCGCATACTCGCCGCGATCTCGCTCCGCCAAAAAATCGCCGAACAAAATCGCTCGTGCGAATGGGCTCCAAGCCTACTTTTCACCATTTATCTCCAGCGGGATTGTTACAAAATCAACAGGTGAGACTCATCACTAAAATAAGAAGCGAAATAAATCTAGCCACATTTCTCAAGTTTCCCAGAACATTACACAGCGCGCCGTAGCGAAAATATTAAAATGTGAACAATACAGCCGAGTGACGAACTTTGACAAAGACCGCTCGCCATTATGTGCCACCATTATGCCGACAAGTGTAATAGAATGGACAACGTCTTTTGTTATTGTTATTCCTATACTTACACTTTCAGAGAGTTTCATAAGTCCTCCTTTGTATCGAGGTAGACCACGAGGAAAATATTACATTCTAGTCGAATACAAGGCTCAAATGTCAAAGTTCAAATCGAATAAACGAGCCTACCTATTGTTGATAGAAACCTGGAAATGCTTAGGAAAAATTTTGACTATCTGAGGTTATCCCATCTATCAAGACTAGGCATCTATAATACTTATGTTTTCTTGCACAGAATTATTATTTTGAGGACATCGAAGGCGTCCTTCCTGCATACAAATGAAGCAATTCCCTTCGACAACGAACAAATGCCTTGCACTGATTTAACGTTCAATGCAGTACTCGTAAGAGTTCGTAAATTCTGCTAAGAATTCATACTTTTACAGTGTCACGTATTAGAGACATTGAAGAGACTCAAAATTAATATCAAAACCACTGACTTTTTCTTACAAAATACACGCAGGCAGAATGAGTGTAAAGAATAAAATATATGAAGCATTATCACGAAATGGTACTTTGCTTATCTCACATAAAGATCTACATTACTAGGCCTAGAAAGCATTTAGTTTTTTCAAAGGCACGAGCGGCACATTGCGTTTCATCTTTTACATTATGTAGTGTAATACAAAGGCGAATACCACACCTGACGTCCGTCGGTGCAAAAGAAACACGTCTAAGTACTGAATTTACTATAATGAGTGTACAGTGAAAGATTCGCCTGTCAAACAACGAAAACTTATGCGTTGATCTTGCGTCGACGTCCGTTTTTAGTATGGGGAATTCAAAACAGACGCATTCACAACGGATGCGCTAAAAATGCGCAGCAACGGATGTCAAGTGTGGAAACCACGTAGGTCAACGCCTTTGTTATTGTTATTATTATAGGTTTTCATAAGTTTTTGTCCGCGAAGAAAATGTCCAGATATTCGTGGCCATGAATAATTCAGGCTAAAGGAAGATCGAAAGCACATCAAGTATATTGGATCGCTGCTACAATGTTTGATGTTTTAGGGAAACTAAGCAAAATCCTTTGTGCTGAAGCAAAAAATCTCGACTTATGTAAAACTCTTTATAGTAAATAAGTATGCATAATATTTTCCATACAAACCCTACTGAAACTTTAAAGACTATTGTGTAAAATAATTAGGTAATATTTGTAGTTGAAAAGTTTGAACCACGGTCTGAAAAAGTCATGTCGCAAAAGTTTTAGTTCATTTTCCTAAAAAAAAGTGTCTGTAAAGTGTTTAATTTTCAAAGTGCGCTGATGTTTAATGATGTTTTGTAAAATTGCATTATTTTAGAAATCGGATTAAACACTAATGTTCTGGAGTCTGTTTTGTGTAAAGTTTTGATTAAAACGTAGGTGTTGGAACGGCAATAACTTCAAAATTATCTGTTTGACATAGTCAAACTGAATATGTGCTTTGGTGTGGTGATATTTCACTTGAGATTGGTACCCTAGTAACGTGTCATAAAGAGAATAGTTTATGAAATGCTAAAGGTTACACCTACGATACGATACGGGTTACACCGAAATTCGGGGATGAAACTGTATGAGAACTTTATGGTTTCACTAAAACTGGTAAATACGTTGACGTGTTTTGACACGTGTATGGTGTATTAAGTTAATACACAACACCAGCAATAACTAAAGTAGTACTGAATCAAATGGCTTTTGTCCGTGTTCTGAAATTCGTAAGTAAGTATACCGCGCCAGAGAATAATGTCGTGGCAAACGCAAATCTTCGTAACCTGTAGAAAAACCGAGAAAT
Organism: Phthorimaea operculella; assembly: GCA_024500475.1. Lineage (NCBI taxonomy): Eukaryota > Metazoa > Arthropoda > Insecta > Lepidoptera > Gelechiidae > Phthorimaea > Phthorimaea operculella. The sequence goes on along the minus strand of JANFCV010000083.1, from coordinate 1,699,120 downwards.
CTTCAAGAACTGTTGGAGTATTAGAATAGTGAAGTAAAAAAAATGTACTCACTGTGGCTCGTGTTCAGTAAGCAGCTCTTCAAAATGCAGCCGCAGCGTGTGAGCATGTGGCGCCCTCACTTCCGTCACGCAGCGGACGTCATCAGGGTAGGGCCTGTGGAACAGATTTACCACTAAAATATACCGGGTTTAAGGGACATACAAAATTCACGATCTGAGGTAAGTAATTGACATTTTTTATTGTTTACCAATTTTATTAAAATCTGGGTTCTAATGGTAGCGGCTGAGAATACTGCCATATTTAGTCCACTCAGGGTGTTTCGTAAAAGGCGACGTACCGTTTTTGACCTCGGCTGAATATCTATCGACTATGGTCAACAGCATAGTGGCGGTGATACCACCCACAATAGTATTTCCAAAGAGGGTTGACGTCAGGCTGGCGGCAGGTTATAAAACATTGCCAAATCTTTTTGATACATGATTTTGCGCTCTAACAAAACATGTTGCGCCATCCCCAGCTGATTTTGGATAAAAGCAAGCAGATGAACTTTATTAAAATCTGGGTAATGTTTTTCAGTTTCATAGTCTAATCACTCTTACAAAGTTTTCGTTATGCTATTTCTCAGGCGCATTCTCTACAGAGTTGACCACAATTTAACTTAAATATGTAGACTAGCTAGAGTTGACGTGAGCCGTAAGATGGCATCTGCCAACCAAGTGATCGTCAGGAAGTCAAAATATCATTGCAGGAAGTGAGATGTATGACATCGCGACGCTTGTAACCATTTCTATATAAAATGTATGAAACAGAAGAAACAAAGCTACACGCGTGAGACGCGCGTCCAATCGATAACGGCTGACGACGATCGCTTGTCTGTCTGACAGATGTCATGTTGCGCCTCACGTTGCGCCTCTATTTTGTGGAGCTTGACCCTCAGGTGGTATGACATTATGTTATGATTTTTACCTCGGGAACCCAGGGCTGGACACGGTAGCGTGCGGCCGCGAGCCAGACAGTATGATAGTCTCGTTGCACTGGATCTGCGACGCTGTGTATGGATCTGCAACAAAAAAAAGAAAAGTTTTTGTTTTGTCTTCTAACGATTTGATAAAAACAGGGATTGAGAATAGGGCGGAAAATTGGGGACATATTATCACCCTCTTTTAGCATAAGATCATTCTTCTGCGGCCTTGTCAAAGCTTCAGTAAGTAGGACAGTCGTGATTTTGATGACTTCTGTAGGTAAAACATTTTCAGCGCGCATTAATTTTTCAATTGGTTGTAAGTGCACCAAGTTTTTTGAAATACTGAAAGATCCAGCATCATTCTAACTACTCATTGTTAAAGGAATAACTCGTTTATTTATTTATGTTATTTATTGGTAAATCACGAGTGCACTTTACAAAAAACAGATCAAAAACAAACATCGTGGGTACCTTTAAGCCAATTTGATTATTATATGCTGCTTATAGCACAAGATATAAGGCGAGAGTGAATAGGCATTATCTGGGCGAGCATATTCCATCATCGTCTGCATTGTCACTTAACATCAGGTGAGATTGCGGACAACTGCTTACCCATTGTTTATAAAAAAAAGATGTTACTCCATGGAGTAACTTTCAGTACTTTTGCATAATGTGATCGTTTCAAAGCAATATGTTCAGATTTTGTTTTAGTTTCTACTCGAACATAGAAAACAATTGCTTACACTGTCCTCGTACTAGAATTGTACAAAGAAAGAGAGTGCATTTTGTTACGTTTAAGAAAATTGTGAAAAAGCTCTAGAAATCTTCGTAAATCTTCTCGGAGCTTTCTCGATCCGAAAATCTTTTGTGCCGCTACGGATTAGTTGGGTAACACTTACAACACAAAAGAAAAAGAATTTCTTCGATATTTGGTAAAAATTAGGTATATTGGTTTATATATTTGGAGATAAATTGGATGAGTGCACATAGTCACGGTCAGCGTAGATAGCTGTAAATGAACTTTATCGTACAGCCGACGTGGTGCAGTGGTTAGTATGCCTGCCTGCCACGCAGAAGGTTCCGGGCTCAATTCCCGGTGGAGTCACTCACAAAGTTGATATTTATCACTTTTTGAATGCTTTCCCAGTCTGGTTAGGACATTGCAGGCTGAATTGTCCGAAAAGTAAGATGGTTCGTGCTTCGGATGGGCACCTTAAGCCGTCGGTCCCGGTTGCTGCCTATGATGGCGGATGGTTGTGTAACCATGTCAGAGGCCTGCTACATGTAGTAGGCGGTTGAAAAAGCTCTGACACCAGGGTTCATCGGGTCGTTAAACGACTCGGTGTCCCACACGAAGAGAGAGAGAGAGAGAGATCGTAATCGAAATAAAGACTACATATCAAAAGGGCTGAGTTATTTAAGTCATTCAAAAAATTCTGCTGGTGGAAGTAAAACAAAACCCAAAAACAGCTTACAATTATTGTGGTTGAGTAGCTTTTTTCAGATTTTAATTCACTACTTCAAATTATTATATTCTTTTTTAAATTTTACCTAAGCTCATATATCAGCCTATGAAATTATTCATTTTCATCTTCTTAATACTCCACAATACCCGTTATGAAATAGCTGGTATTAAGAAAGGCAGCTGCAAAACAGAATATTTCTTTAGAAATTGCACCAGAAGACTGAGACAATGTCATTGTTCTGGTCTCCTAGACAATTATATTTCTTGTTCTTAGCGTTTTCATAATGAAATACTGCTATGAAACTGAGTTTCAAAGTAATACTATTAAAATTGTTTCATTTTACTGCTGCTGAATTAAAATTGATGTAGGTAAAGTACACAGAGCACCAAAATGTCATTCGCAGCGCGAAAAAGGTTTCATTTGTCTATGGTAAAGTAGGATGGTTTTCTGTCAAAAGGGGTAAGCTCCACAGAATAGATGCGTAACGCGCAACATGACATGACACAAGCGATAGTCAGCCGTTATCGATGAGACGCGTGTCTCACGTGTGTAGCTTTGTTTCATACATTTTATATGGAAACGATTTCAAGCGTCGCGATGTCGCACGTCTCACGTCTGTCTCAGGCTCTAGCTCCATTCATTAGACGTCAGACATAAGACGTAAGACGTTCGACATTTCAACGCTTGAAACAGTTTCCGTATAAAAAGTATGAAACAGAAAAGCCAAAGCTACACACGTGAGAGGCGCCTCGCATCGTTGACTGTTGATGATCACTTGTCTGACACATGTCATCTTGTATCTCACGTCTCACGTCTACTCTATGGAGCTTGCGCCTTGCCTAAGAGAATAGAATCTTGGCCTGTCATCCTTCTATCTTTTCGTCATAATTACTAATTCCCGAGACGATTCACCGGTGTAGAAAATTTAATCACAATTTCTCAATATCTCTAAAACCAATTAAGGTGACCTGTTGAATTCATTCTGCTCTTTTTGCTGGAGAGGGCAATAAAATATTAGCATTTCCAATCGGCAAATCCGCTGGGATTGCCAGACCTATTCCGCGGGATCGAGCATTATTTATTAGGTGGGATGGGAATAGGAGTAATATTGATAGAAAAACTGTAAGAGCGAGCAGCTAATAAATTCTTACTTACGTATTGATTAAAATGAGGATACTACTTTCAAAAATTAAAGCACAGAAATGTTAAGTACCTTGTTATACACAGTGACGTGAAAAGAAAATATTCCTTATACCGAGGGGTATCCAAATCACAATGGATGTTTTGCGTTTTTTTGTAGTTTCCAAATTATTCACATTTTAAAGTTGAAAGGGAAAATTTCATCTGGCAGATTTATTTTCTTTTTTTACTTCTGTCATAGCAGATTTTGTAGCGGTTATTTGTGAATGATTTTTAGTTTCCATCGAACAATAAAAAAAACTCATTGTTATATTGCCTAAAAGGCAGGTATTTCTTTGTAGACTTATAATAAAAAGGTAATGGTGAACTTTTTGAAGAACTACATCCATAGATAGAACATGAAACTCGGCTAATAGCTGTTACGAAAGTGCACAAAAGCTTTATATTGCAAAATGGTGGAGAGCTGTATTGTGTCTGAAATACAAAGACTGTAGCCGAGAGTGAAGTAGTGGATCGGACAGGGCCGGTTTGTGTGGTGCTGGTTTAGAGTAGCATCACCCCTATTCTACACGTGGATGACGTAAAAAGCGACTAAGGGATAAAATCATCCAGGGAATGTGCAGCAGTGTCCCCAATAAATGCAACATCTTGTATAGTCCACATACAGAAAATGAGATTGTTTTGAACATGAAATCATTGTGATTGATCAAACATAATTTTTAATGCCGCTACTGAATTATACATAGGTAAGTTTCAAGATTATGTCAGTGCTCTCCAAAACAAATTAACACCCTATTTGCTGAACCGACTAGGTATAGTCTTTAGCCACTCTTTGAAAACTAGGGTAACTCAACTCAAACACTCAGTTCTCTTGCAGATCTTTGATATAGGCGAGAAACACACGCATCGTCCGTTTGTGCGTCATTCATTCGATTCTTCACCCTACCTTCGATGTCAAACGGCATCGCACAACGCTGCGTCGACGGATTCGTTTGTCAAAAAGTTTGACATAAACCGTATTCGTATAAAAATAAAATGGAAAATCTAAAAAATAAAGATAGTTCCAGAGCCCGTTCTGCTCTACAACTGTGATCTTTCAGATAGCCAGTTCTGTTATAGAAGTGTTATCTTTGAGATAGTCCTAGAGCCAGCACTGTTTATTTTGTGTTAGCTCTAGCCCCGAGGCATCTTACCCTGTTTGGTTTCAAAACAAAAGTACAGGACAGGTATCTATTGTTATTCTACCTTGTGAAATGGCTTTAGCTTTATTGTGAAATTGTAGGTATTCCAAGTGCATTAAAATAAAACTGTAATTTTTTATTACAAAACACATAGGTAGTTAATCTAACCTGGTTATCTACTATCCCACCCAAAACAAATGTGAAAGGCTGCCAAGTTCGATAATATTGGAATGCTTCGCCTATAAAAGAAGTGAGATCTAAATAAGTACCAAGTTCCATACACAGATCTCAGTTAAAAGTAGTTACAGGAATGCACACTTGATTTTTCGCAGTTTGGAAATAAGAATCTACTTTCCAAACTGCGGAAAATCAAGTGTGCATTCCTGTAACTATTTTTAACTGAGATCTGTGTATGGAACTTGGTACTTATTTAGATCTCACTTCTTTTATAGGCGAAGCATTCCAATATTATCGAACTTGGCAGCCTTTCACATTTGTTTTGGTGATTTCATTTATTTTTGTAAGGTTTATTTTCTTTTTCTTATGATTAAGTTAGGTAAGGAAATATCTCATTTATACTTTACTTTGACTAAATACAAACCTTCGTAACGAATTTAAGGTCGGTACGACGATTGGAAGATATAGATAATTTTTTGTTTTAGTTCCTTAGGGTATGAATTTACACCTTCATTATTTTTAAAACCGACTCACACTTGGCCATTTTCAGATTTTTTCCTTTACCTTGACCTAAAGACCTACCTCCATGCCAAATTTCAAGTCAATACGACCATTGGAAGTGGTCTAGGTTTTTGATGAGTGAGTCAGTCAGTGAGTGTATAGTAAAAATAGCGATTTTCTGACGTCAATATCTCAAGACCTACAATAGGTACATTAATGAAATTTTGTATTTTAGATAAGTAAGTAGATCTCGACAGATGCTAGAAATTTCATATGCGTAGATAAAATAGTTTTTGAGTTATAGGTGGGTCGAACTTGGCCCGAAATGGTTCGTGTAATATAACCCACGGCCGGTGTGTCGCTTTTTTTGCTCGAACTTGGCGGACACACTGCCGTGTGTCTAGATTATATTAGATTATCATGCTTCGTAAAACTGTTCTGTTATCGATATATTTGCAAAGTATTTAAGTTTTAGTTCAATTCACAGTAAATCAATACATAAGTAGTATAAAATGAAGTAGTTGTTCGCGTTTCTCAGTCTGTCGTGAAATTCGCTATCTCCTCTTAAACCCCCATGAATTTTGTGATTCAAGAGAAAAGTAAATGTATAACACATGTCGGGAAAATGCCTTTTTGTCGTGGGAAAACGAGTTGCAGCGGGTGAAACCAGTAACCACTAACGGGCCGCTAGTAAGTTATAAAAAGAAAATATTCGCTTTTATTAATAAAAATAGTGTAGATAAGAGAGTAACATGTACATGCGAACAACGTGCCAAAAACAACACTTCCATTTAGTTACAGAAAACTGTAACTCGACAACCCACTTTAAAAAATAATGCACGTGGCACCAAGCCAGCACACTTTGTTAAATTAACAAAGAATAAAGCAAAAAAGTTGAAAAAAAAGTCACTGTTCTTTGTGTGAAAAAACACACTGTTCGCATTAAAAAGTATGTAAGTAATTAAAAAGGTTTTGTGCTTTTTTCAACCACCTGTCTATTCTCCTCGCTGAAGGGTTTTAGAGTCATATTAATCAAACAATGTGTTTTAATCTCGATTGAAAACGAGCCAAATAGCTCCATGCTAAACAAGATTTTTTCAAAGAGAAAGCTGATAGTTAAATCGTCGCTTAGTGACGGGCATCAAGGGGTTGAAAAAATTGTCAGGGTCAACCAGGCGCCCGTATCTCAGTTGGCAGAGCAGTGGCCGTCCCATTGTTCCACGGTCACAGTTTCAAGTTCCGGTGGGCACTGATAAATTTTTCAATTTACTAATTTTTAATTTAAAAGTTGTAAAGTCTTAAACATCTTTGCAAGTCTCCATCTCAGAATCACGAGACGTTGGTAAGATCCTACCCTGAAATTCTAAGTATACCAAACTTAGATCAAACAAAATTTAAGCTATTGTATTTAAAATAAGAAATGTTTAAGAGTAGATCTCTCTGTTCTTAGAACATTACAATTATCCCATGTTAAAAAATGCGAATAATAATTAAACTCCTTGTGGAAGGTCATTCACTTTTATGGGGTATTTTTAGCATTTTTTTTTACAGTTTGTGTAAGTAAAATGCTATTTCTAAATGGCACCCTGTACAGTTTGTTATTCATAACGCTGTTTCGTTGCAGTCCGCAAATTGGACATATTTGGCCTGTAGCTAAAACTATCGAAATTCAGACGCGTCAGGCAAAAACTAGTTTCAATGTTTGAATAAATACAATACGGCGGAGGTAGGGTTGCCTTGCATCCCAATAAAGTCATCTTCCTGCCCTAATCCCAATTACTTGGGGTCGGCGCAACACGTTTCGTTGAACACAAAATCGTGTTGCAAAAGGATTTGGCTGAATGAATTTTACGACCGGCCGCCTACCAAACGTCAACCCTCCTTGGGAACGCTTTTGTTGTGGATTGACCGCCACCATACGGTTGGCCCTGGCTGTTTGTGTCGGGTTTATCCCTCGGTCGCCTCTTACGACCCCCTCGAGAAGAGAGGGGGTGGTGCTATTATACTCTGCCGGCACCACACGGCAAACACTAAATGGCACCCTGTATAGTTTGTTATTCGTTACGCTGTTTCGTTGCAGTCCGCAAATTGGATATATTTCGCCTATAGCTGAACTATCGAAATTTCGACGCGTCAGGGAAAAACTAGTTTCAATGTTTGAATAAATACAATAGGTTGGAGGTAGGGTTGCCTTGCATCCCAATAAAGTGTTAGGTTTATTACTTACTAGCCGCCCTTTAGCGATTTCACCCGCGGGAATAAGTAAGCAATTTTCCGGCATGTATAATACAGGGTGTCTTGGTTATCGTGCTCCAAAGAAAAAATCTAGACTCTGGACATCCTAAGCTACCATAATAGCAAAAGGAAATGTTTAATATTTAAAGAAATAAAAAATGGACCCATACAAAATGCTCTATCAGGCAGCAAAATTGTTCAGACGCCCTGTATAAACAGGCAATAAAGTTGCATTTTAAAATGTACCTATGAGATGAGAAAAAACGTCAAAAACGAGAAAAAATTTTGATGTCACTAGCTGTCACTGACTAGCAGAACCTTATGTAGAAAATGATGTATGAAAAACCAGTGCAAGTTGCTACTTAAATAGAAAGGTTTGCCGTATGATGCCGGCTTGTATTAATATACAAACGTGTAATTAGTACACGACTAAACCGTGTGCTCAGGTGGAAAAAATTGTATCACAACTGGTAAAGTGCTATTGGCAGCAAACTCGTGCAAACCTTTCTATTTAAGTAGCAACTTGCACTGGTTTTTCATACAGCATTTTCTACATAAGGTTCTGCTAGTCAGCCCTACTTGTACCGATAGCAAGCAAATCCGTAGCATATTGTTTTCAGCGGTTACCTACACGTCGGGAATCTGTTCGGTCGTTTCAGATGTATTGCTGAAAGTACTATCACCAGCACATCAACCTAACCGTTTATCAAACATACGTACATACATATGTCCTCTATCCCTTGTGGGGTAGGCAGAGCGTAAATGGCTATAAAAAACGTCCATTGACACCACGTCTGACAAAAGTTTAAGACTCATTCAGAAGACTGCGTATCACCATAGCGACAGGTTGTCCTCCTGTCACCTAAAATTGCGATACACACACATCAACTCTCAAATCCCTTAGGAAAGATATGGGGTGATGCTATTCTAAGCCAGCACCATACGACAAATTGTATCACAACTATAACATTTTCTACATAAGGTTCTGCTAGTCAGCCCTACTTGTACCGATAGCAAGCAAATCCGTAGCATATTGTTTTCAGCGGTTACCTACACGTCGGGAGTCTGTTCGGTCGCTTCATATGTATTGCTCTATGTACTATCGACAGCACATCAACCTAACTGTTTAGCAAACATACGTACATACATATATTACGCCTTTATCCCTTGTGGGGTGGTCCGAGCGTAAACGGCTGTAAAAACGGGCATTTACACCACGTCTGACACATGGGTCTGACAAAAGCTTATCACGTAGTGACAGGTTAAAAGACTGTCACCTAAAATTGCATACACATTTCATACGACAGGCTCATACGATACCCACGAGAAAGATATGGGGTGATGTTATTCTAAGCCGGCATCACACGGCAAACATACCACACTGGTTTCTCATACAAATACTAAGGAAAACCTATATTAAATGATCCCTTACATGGGTAAGTTACTGTTCTGGTGATAGTACCTACATACCTTGCCTTACCGACCATACGGTACGTATTTGAATACATTTACCTTTCTGTATTCAAATCTGTTGAATATGTAATGCTTGTCTCGATAAACCTATTTAAATCAAGAACTGTGTTTGTTTTTGATAAAGTACCTAACGACGTTTTTCTTATAAAATCCGATGATGTTTTACTAGTCCATGTTCTAAATTACAATGAAATGTTCGACAAGGTGACAGCCTGTCACTATGGTGATAAACAGTTTTCTGAATTTGTTAGACTTGGTGTAAATGACCGTTTTTTTACAGCCTCCTTTTACACTCTGCCTATCCCGCAAGGGATATGGGCGTGATGTACGCAGATGTTGTAAATTTTTATTATGCGTCTAGTAGGTACGTTACAAAGGCAAAAAATTACACTGCGGGAAAAATTCTTGCCAGTAAAACTGAAATATTAGTTCAAAGATGTCAATTGAATCAAAAATACCAAAATGTTCTTAGTAGTTCAATCATTGAACTGGTAATTGAACTACTGAATTTTATTAGTTCATTCACTGTTTGATCGTAGATACAGTCGAATTATCCTAGGTCTTAGATATGCTCTCTGCTCTCTGTATTTATTTTACTGTCAATGATAAACATCGATAATATCAGGCTCATATTTTCTTGGTCAAACATGTATGCCAGAGATATTGGATACTGGACTGGATTCTAGATGAAAATATTATCTTGTATTTGAGACTTTCAATAATTTAACACAACTCGATAAAAAAAGCAACCGTGTCTTGTTTAGATAAACGATGTAGGTCGTCCCCTAAAAATCGTATGGACGTAAGTTGAAAAACTTAATTTTACAGGTACATGCGAACTACGCGTGTTCAATCTTAGAGATATTACTTGAAAACTCCCAACGCAAATCCATCTGCAAAATACTCAATTTTAAATAAAATCGTAGCTCTCCAAAAATTTATTTCGCCATAACTCGGGCAAAGTCGTTCAATTTTCAACAAACATTTTACACACGAGTTTAACAACATATTTTGCCCCAAATTCAAAATGTCGCTGAATTCAAACCAGCGCATTTTAAATGCAGAATGTGAGTTACAGTAACTTATGTATATTGGGTATAAAATATCTCCGCGTTTGAGTGAGTTTAAATAATTCACTTTGTATTATTATGTTCCACTTTTACTGGTTGTATGGCGCCCCGCTTGTGACTTTTTCCGGCTTGAGTTTTGAACGAATTTTATCAAATAAAACTCACTAAGTTATAAGGGCGGGGCATACAGACAGACTTGAGGAAATTATAAAAACAAAGAATTCGGGGCAAAGACCTGTTACCGGTGTCCTTTGAACTTACTTTGCTAATTATTATGCAAATCTTCACCATACTACAACAGTACGAGGCTACACATTAACCTCCCCATTTAAGTTTACCCCTGTAAGAGTAGTGCAAAACGTTGTATTGTCAGGAAATGTTACTGTACAGTTTCTTCATTATAAAGGTACTACCACCGACGTATGCCATGCGAAAGACATTTTCTCCAAGCATTCTCTAAATAACAAATGATAATCACAACAAAATTTGTTTAGGAATTTTACCATCGACGCCCACAAATAAACAAGATTTGTAATATGATTAACGTTTATGATGATTACTTTTCTGTGTTTTGCAATAATCATAATTGATAGCATGTCATTCGTCATTATAATAAAAAAATTCTTCACAAAGTTTCGTTTGATATTACTGTTTTGTTCACAGTCAATTTTCATTAAATGGAATAATCACCGTCTGGGTTGCAATGCCCTTTTGATCTAGTAGTAATTAGTTAATGCTACGAACTAATCTGATCAAAGAAAACACCCTCAGAATTCTTTGGTTAGGTGCTTTGTTTAATTTCGGGTGTTGAGCTTTAGTGTTTTCTAAGCATTTAAGCTTCACACGTTAGATACATAATTTATGGAATGTTTTGTATCTTTCACCATGAATTCTCATTTTTACCCGACTGCCTTAGAAGGAGGGTTATGTTTTTCGAAAGAATACGGGGTGTAAGGGACGGTGTAACGAAAACTTTGCAGGCGTGCTCAGACCATGAAACTGAACAACTTATCATAACTCATCTAACTCACAGATGTCACTATTTGTAAATGAACAGATGCTCAAATATTGAGCAATATAAGAATTAAACTGGCTAATTGATTATGATAATTTATATCAAAATACGCAGTACAGTTCACCATATCTAGTAGGTAATTTAATAAGTTCTAGGATTTCATTATAATGGATTCGTCCCTCAGTTTCGTAGTATTTTAATAACTTTGTGTCGTAAAATTTACAAACTACAAACATTCAAGTGTCTAGACAAAATTAAAGCTGAAACAAACGTAACACGGCGACTACAATTTAAATTTGTACGTTACGTAGAAAAACGTAGAGTGGAGTGAGATGGTGAGTTGTTAAAAAGGATAAACTATCATAGTATAAGTACCTAACTTAAAAAAATATCTAAGTAATACATGTGGGCTATCAACAAATTACATATCACACTGCGCTCGCTTATCCGCCTGCTAAGCGTTTTGTGGCAATACCCCCAATTGGGGGAGGTCCATGTCCAGTACAGGACTGTTTTGGCTGTAGTAGTAGTAGTAATATTCTGTAATATAGACTAAATAAACTGGGAATAAACTGTGTTAAATTACCTTAAAATATTATTGTTCTCGAAAGTTTGACTGACAAATTAAAGGATTACCTACAATGTCTCGCATAAAAGTTTGTTTTCTCAAACAAATCTCCGGAGACGTCAAATAACTCAAAAACACAAAGAGCCTCGTAGATTTCGATTTAAGATTTAGAAAGATTCCTTTGTATCTCTCGAATGTTCTGATTTGCAGAGAATTTGTACAATTTTATTACGGGTCATTGTGATTTTGAAATGCAATATAAAATCTAAAGGTAACTGAAATATTACATCAAACTGACCAATTAAAATTTTCTGAGGTTCTAAATAAAAAGCAAACTATTTTCTTGTGTTCTTTTTTACTGCAATTTATATAATAAAATCTTTTCCATATTTCGATTTTTTTTTACTGAGAAAATGTTGTTCAGTTTCACGTGTAGCGAACACGCCCTTAAGATATTTGTACTGAATTTATTAGGACATATAAGTTTTATGACATCAAAGATATATAACATGATTTTAAATACGCATTGCATTTATTTTAATCAAAAATGAACAACATGAGCTTGAGCAGTTAAAATGGGTTTGATTGAGGTGTGAACCTATACCTACTATACCGGAAGTAACAAAAAGGGCATATCAACCGAATGCAAGTTAATGTACTCATGAAACCGAAGAATTTTTCCAATAACTCAAAAAATATATTTAACCCCCCATAGAAAATCGATAGATAGGCGATTTTGTATGGGTGGTCCAATTATATTTTTTCATATTTCGACTCATGTTTAATGGAGAAAGTTGATAAGTTTCCTCAGTATCTTGACCTTCTTTCGGCATGTTATTTCTTTTTTACCTATTCATAATCGCTAAGGCAAAACGTAGCACTTTAGGTGTAAAATTTACAACAATGAAACATTGTTCCTGGCAGAAAATGGATCTCCAGAAAAAAAGATTGAGGCTTTCGTTTAATAACAATGGTGGTTTCACGGCACAACAAGGTTGTGAAGAAAAGGTCATGACCCGTTTTTATGCCATCATAACCAGGGATGCGGCTTAGGAATAATGAAATCGAATTTTTGATAATCAATGATTTCTTGTAAAAAATTAGATTAAAAATAGTTATTTTTCACCAGATAACATAGATTTTTAAAATATGTAATCGTATTTTCTATGTTTTGTTTGATTTACGCAACATTTTTTTATCATAATTTCTATCGACAGAAGTAAAGTAAACATCATACAATCAGAACAAAATATTTACTAGGAACCTAAAACTATTTATTAAAATTATGCTGTCTAAGGCCCGAAATAGTTCTTTGGTGGCGCAAAATTATCGATGGTACTTAATAATTTGAAAAATCGTTTTTGATTAACAGAATTAAAATTGTGTCATCGTCTATTAAATATCGTCTTTTCTCGAAAAAGACGTCGAATACTTTGAAAATCGATTATTTTTACCTGAAATCAATTTTTAATCAACAGAGTTAAATCTGTTTAATCGATAATTAAATATAGTCTTTTCTGGAAAAAGACGTCGACTACTTTGAAAATCGATTATTTTTTACCTGCCTAGTCATAACTCGTTTAGCACTGGGAATCGGTTACACCATTCTTGTGGGCCGTTACTTAAAGTTATTGTGTTCTATGAATATAATTTACTTTTACAATAATGTACTTTTCCCGGGTAAAAATATTAAATATCTTCGGTATTGTTTGCAATCATCAACCAGTTTGTAGTAATGGTGAATGGAAAATCGGAAAATAAGTTATACAAAGTATAAGATAAAGTAGCTTTTTGTATTTCTCTATCATGAAAACCGCTAACTCCACCTGACCATGCAACGGATTTAGACTCGGTTTCTGATAATAGTTAGAGAGATTCAAGAGAGTAGTTACTATTAAAAAAAATACTATTTTAATTATAAAACTCAAACATTTTTGCTTGTTTGCATTCGTTCGCAATAGGTGGGTTTTTCGTAGACCGATAAGTCTATATGGTTTCTGAAGAAGAAGTCATAATTTTAAATAAAAAAACACACAAAACAAATCAAGCACTGCATGTTTTATCATGCATAAAACATTTTCTCGGCTCTCTCGTAAAAACTTTTTCAGTATTTTTGTATCTTAAGCAAAACTAAAGCACTAGAGCACTTAAATTTTTAAGTAAACAAAGGCTGAAATAACTACAGCACTAACTTTATTGTGTTAAAGTTAATATGGAGCATAACGAAACTTTAAGACTGTTTTCCTAGTACAAAAATAAAGTAGAGTGATCTCTGTGTACAAGTACCTTTAGTAGAAAAGAATTCATTCAAAAAAGATATACGATCAAAGGTTGAACTCTGCTAAATAAAAATCGATAGTTCAAAATTAGTAGTAATAAGTATCGATGGCATTTCAGTTGGCTTTGGTAGTTTCGTATTCTGCTAACAGTTTTTTGTATGGAAAATTACAGTGGCAATAGGATGACAGTTGAATTTTGTGACGATCGTCATCTGTTTACTCATAGACACCAGCCGAGACCAAAAGCGATGCACTAAAGATTTTTTTTTTACTTTAGTACCTATGTAACAGATAAATAAAAAGATAATTTACTACCTTATACGAGCGCAATGTGTAATTTTAGTTAGGGACTAGTTTTGCCTGGTTATAGTTTGTTTGACTGACTTAATTTAGGCGTCAGGTTTTTAAATAGTGATACACGATTTTTTTGATAGGGCCCTCAAGTATTTTTGCGTCCAAAACGCACTGTCTACCTGCAATGAATAAAAACGTGGTACGTATTTATGTAGTTTGTGTTGGTGGCTCTCTCTATCATATTTAATTAATTTAACGCTGTGTCTAGAGCACGAACTTCGTTTTTAGTGCTTTTTTACTTCGTCGTTAACATATACTGCAGTGCTGTGAATAGAGTGTAAAGTTTTGCCCAAATGAAGATTAAATTAATTTTATGGCGTTTTATGCTTTAAAATTCAAGACTGTGACTTTTTTTGTCTCATGCGTTACTAAAAGGTCTTTTGTATCGTAGCTCTTTTAGGAAAACTATCTTCCTAAACTTCTGGTTGTTTTCATTTACACTTTGTTATTAAATTCCATGTATCGTTCTTATGTATTTAACAAAAAAAAAATTGTTTTTTCAAAAATTGAACCTGAACATAGAAAATGCTTTAGAATTTGGGTATTGTGCAAAATTTTATTACGAAAGTTTTTATTTTATTTCACACTTCAAGCACAAATTATTTATTCTAGTAAATAATACTATTCACCTCAAAAAAGGCTTGGAAGATAATCTTGACAAAATTCGGCTCGAGTTCTGGCTAGGCATCGGATTATGAACCAATCTTTAATGACACTTGTTACTTTGGATAATAAAATAACGCTTAAATTACTACAGCACCATTTTATGTTGAAAGTAAAAAAAAAACATATCGGGTGAAATTTTACTAGTGACCGATAGCGAAACCTCAGAACCAGCTGGTGATAAGGAACAACTTTCCCCAAG
Organism: Phthorimaea operculella; assembly: GCA_024500475.1. Classification (NCBI taxonomy): domain Eukaryota; kingdom Metazoa; phylum Arthropoda; class Insecta; order Lepidoptera; family Gelechiidae; genus Phthorimaea; species Phthorimaea operculella. The sequence continues at coordinate 1,683,831 of JANFCV010000083.1, read as the reverse complement.
GAACATAGGTAGAAATATGAAAAAAAATTCAGGCCTTCCCATAGTAACTCAAATCAGCTGATCGACAATTTTGTATGGGAGGTCCAAATTTTTTTTTTCATATTTCGACCTATGTTCCTTGGGGAAAGTTGTTCCTTATCACCAGCTGATTCTGAGGTTTTGCTATCGGTCACTAGTAAAATTTCACCCTATATTTTCACTGAATATAAAAAGGGTACATTGAATATATTTGTTAATTTTTACTATCCATATCTCTGTTTAATTAAACTTAGGTTTTAAGTAAAATAAGTTTATCAAAATATAATCAAAATGGTGTTTTGTACTTGAAAAAGTGAAGATTGAAGTTCATTTATCTAACTTGAAAACGTAAAACCACATTTTAAAACTGGCAACTGAGATTTGTCAAATATTTTTCCTTGTAATACTAGGTTTTAGTTTCAGTGAGATCAGCCCTCAGTATTTAGGTGGTTAGTGACACTGAATCATTTTTATCGTAGGCTGAACAGCCTAAGAATTATGACCGGCATTTATCACGTAAAGGAAGATAGCGATAAAATAAGTTATTGTAGGTACCTAACACTATTGTCAGTATGAGCTGTTGTCTACCCATTCATAGGGTAACTGATCTTTCATATAATTATGCCTTTACCTTTACAGCCACAATAGTCCACTGCTGGACATGGGCCTACCCCGTATTGGGGGGTATTGCCATACTCACCACGCTTGGCAGGCGGATTGGCGAGCGCAGTGCAAGATGTTTAAATTCGATTCAGGGAACGCTGCTGCCCATTCCCTAGATAATTATCCCTTAGTCGCTTTTTACGACACCCACGGGTAGAAATGGGGTGATGCTATTCTAAGCCGACATCACACGGCTATGTCATATAATTATAACTAAGAATAACTATCTTTGCACTTCGCTACTGCTGATTATATATTATTTAAAAAAGCTTAACAACTGCATTGTTTGACTTAAAAGTTTGAACGAAAAATACTAGCTCAATATAAATCAATTTTCGATATCGTAGCAAAAGGCTACAAAGTAGCAGTATCTACGCCGTAGCTCTTTCGTAGCAAAAATTCGCAGCGACTGTGCGAGCAACAAACAGGAAGAGCGATGACCTTTCGTTCGAAAGTAAACTTCCTTTCTTCGCTAACAGAAAGTAATGTTATGTTAGGAAACACGACCAGCAAGTCTGTTTTATTTGGGATAAGCGTTCCATTTTTAAAAACCGCGTGGTATCTTTCCAGCTAAAACGATAAAAACATGTAAATGGCGCAAAGCATTTTGAGTTACTGTGTTATTCCTTCCCACTTGTTTGTGTACTCTTAAACGCAATACAAGAATAACTAAAATTAAATATGGTACCAAAACAGTAAACAAATATGTTTGACGACACCAAAGCAGAATCACAAAATTTTACAGTGTTATTTAAGGGATATCTCAAATAACTACACAAATTATATTGCAATATTAGCGAGCATATTGATGTAGTAGTAACCATAGGTTTAAAAAATACCGGTTCATACGTTGACTCGGAATCCCATACGATAAGAATTCTAGTGTCTAGCAGAGCGAGTAGCTATATTTAGTATTCTTTGGTAGTAGTAGTGTGTCCATTTACTAGATATTCTCTTTAGATTACTCAAAGTAGGACACCAACAACAACGAAAGTTTACGTTATTCTCCTGATAATATTCCAAACGCAATTTCGCTGTGCGCTCACTTTGCCGTTAAGTTTTCATCAGGCGTTGTATTATTCCCGTATAATGAAGTTCGCGTGATGGTCTGACTGGTAATTCGGCTCTCCGGTACACTACGTCGATTTGGATAGCTCTACTGGGCTCCAATAAAGGAAATAAAATGAAAAATTTGTTCCAATGAAACCTTCCCTTTAAGAATTAGAAAACTCTTTTGAATGTTCCATAACGTAGATTTAAAAATTGTTGGCCGCCTTTTCCATTGTAGACATTAAATGATTCTTGGGTGGCATTTTGTAGCAAATTGATTTGGCTATGTTTTATGACCGGCCGCCTGCCTGACGAGAACCTTTTTTGGAAATATTATTGTAAGTGGTATCAGCGCCACCATGCGGTTGACTTTAGTCGACAGATATTCAGCCGAGGTCAAAACTCTACATATTTTACAAAACACCCTGAGAGGTCTAGGCATGGCAGAATTCTTAGCCGCTACCATACCGTTAATTAAGGGGTAGTTATATAGGGAATAGGATTTTTCCTTTGATGACTTTTGCAGTACCAGGCTGCGCCAAACTCGTTCATTGCAGTCGCCAGAACTAGGTCGCGGTAACACCCATTCGTTCGCCAGTTTTGGTTTCAACCCAGCAGACAGGGGTCAATGCACTTTTATCCAGATTTATTTGGCTCAAACCGTAGTTGGTTTTTGGAGCGCAGTGGAGCAACTGGCCGCGTCGAGCTCGTACATTGCACTGGCCGGAACTAGGTCGCGGTAACACCCATTCGTTCGCCAGTTTTGGTTTCAACACAGTAGACTGGGGTCAATGCACTTTTATCCAGATTTATTTGGCTCAAACCGTAGTTGGTTTTTGGAGCGCAGTAGAACAACTGGCAGCGTGGAGCTCGTACACGGAACTAGGTCGCGGTAACACCCATTCGTTCGCCAGTTTTGGTTTCAGTTTAAGAGCTGTTTTCAGTAATGTGTTGAGTTTTTTCTGTTCTAATGGGTTCGTTACGTGTTCGGAATTGGAATATGTTACTGGATTTTGGGGAACTATTTTGAAATAAACGCTGTAATCCTCAACATTGCAGAGTTAAGGCCTCTGCCTCGAATTTTGCGGGCAGCGGGGCGGCAGCGGCGGCGGCGCGGCAGCGGGGCGGGCAACGCTGACCAGTTCTCGAAACCAGCGGACAGATCGCGCGGCAGTACAGCGGCTTAGTGTTGTTATTTAGTGATGTCGGCGGCGCGTAGTGTCGATTGTTGTTTTTATTTGTAAGGGAAAATGGCTGAACAACGACGACAACACCTTTTTGATTCAAATTTATTTTGACACGTCACAAGGAAAGTACACACACTACGGACGCGCAGCGCGGGCGGTCACCGCTTGACTGGAGCGCACCGCTCGTTGCCCGCGCCCGCGCCGCTGCCGCGCCGCTGTGTTCGAAAACCGGTCCATTTGAATACATGCAAAACATTCTGCCGCTGCCGCGCCGCCGCCGCTGCCGCTCCGCTGCCCGCAAAATTCGAGGCAGAGGCCTAATAGCTCACTACTGATAATGTGATCATTCAAGTTCGATCTACCTACTTACTATTTCCAGTAACTTAAGTGGGATTTAATGTTCCTAATATTACTCGAGTACTCGAGGGTTACAAGAGCATCACAGTTATTAAGAGACAAGCTAATAACCAGCCGCATGATTTTCATGATATAGCCCTCAAATATTTGTCAAAAATGACAATAACTTTGAAACTGCCTGCCAATCCCGCAAAGGAAAAAGGCATGATGTTTGTATAACATTACTTACCCTATAATTTAATTAGCTCTTGACCTATTACCTCGTATTCACAGTATAACAAACAATTTTATAGCATAAAGCATAACAACATGCTTATTTTCATAAAGTAGTTGTAATTAAATGTCAAACTTAAATGAGAAAATATTCTAAGCAAGTGGTCTCTTAAACGATTCACAAACTTGTTTACAGAAACTTTGTGAAGACTTAATGGATTTTTATTATTTTATTAAGTAGCTTAGAAAAACATGATCATGTTACTTAGAGAGCATTATATTTTTTTTAGCTACTGCTTACTAAAGTAACCAGCAGAAACCGTTATTGTGCGGGTGAAATAAGATATATTAGCTATAGCTACGGTATTAATATGAAGTAGGTATTCGGGTATTAATATTAACTATGTAGGTGATTCAGCGGAGTTAGTTAGTTTAGTTAGGTGATTCTCTAGTTGTCATAGTTGCAACAGACAGAGCTTAGTTTGGAGCTAGGTAGATGAGTTGTATGTGTAGTGTAGCGTAAGGCTAATCGTAAAGGATTTTTATCGCAGTCACCGATTTGAGATACGATTCTTTGTAGATACGCAGAATTTTACATTTTATGAGATGTAACATTCTGAACGGGTACCTAATCTTTAATGTCATATTTGAGAAGTCTCGATTTCTGCAATGATACGCCTACGACGCAGGTGTACGTTTTGTTTTGACACATACGTATTTCTGTTGTTGATGAAAGTAATTTATTAGGTTTTGTGACAGAGATATGTGATACCCAACTTTATACCCAACACGTCTGAAGCCTTCTTTTGTGCGAGAAAATATTATGATTTATTTTAGTGAGTCGTAACAATGTGCCTAGGGATTAATATTTATCTAATTTTTTGATGCCCATGACGTGAATGCTTGTGTTGCGTGATCCGTCAGATTTATAGGATTAATCTGCGAGTTGCACCTGGTAAATTAAAATTCTTACACGGAATAGTGTAATCTCAAATGAATAATAAAAATTCGTAGAAGTGTTACCATATATCAGCTACAGTCACTGATGAATAAGGGGCCTACTCACCGCGGTAAACAGGTATGTTGATGCGCAGTGCAATATTCTGCATCCACAGACAAAGCAGCTGCACATTCCCCAGTTCTTTAGTCATCTTTCGTAACATGCAGGACGGGGTGATGCTTTTTTAATGCGGCACTCAGCACTACACTATTCAAAAACTCAGCAATAAGCATTGTTTCTAATAGGTTTTATGCATAATCTACTCGTACCACTTAAAGAAGGTTATATTGCAGTTTGGTCAACTGATATGTTTTGTTGGGATCAGTGAAAATGTGGGTCACCACAGATAATTTTATGTTATATTTACGTCTTATTTCATTTTAGAAGCTTGCATTTTCCTGTTTGCGCAAACAGCAGAGAATGAGAGAATGTAAAAGAAAACTTCAAATCACGTAATTTTATGTGCGTTTCTTCGCAAACTTAGGCAGTAAAAGGGTTAGTAGTGCATGCGCTGTATAAAAGTCCAAATTGTAATAAAATTTACAACTTCTAGTGTAATGTTTGTAAAGAAACGCAAAGTATAATTTGGTACGTGATTTATATGAAAACTTTTGTGAATAAATCGGAGCGAAAGGGTTGAAATTTATTTTATTACTAAGATGAATTTGTTACTCATATTTCAGATTTTGTGCTCTAAAAAACATGTTGCGTCGACCCTAACCGATTGTGGTTAAGGGCAGACAGATGATGATTTTCAAACAAAATGATGGTTTATGTAAGATAATTATGTGACTTTTAGCTTTGATTTTCTGATTCTAAACAACAAGCTCAAAATAATATATTTTTATATTTTGAATCCCGTGAGACAAAGATAAAACATACTAAAACTAAGAGAATTCCCCAAAGACTCAAGTTATAGAGAAACAAGAAAAACCACAGCAACCTTTTTCAGTATTGGATTGTGCGATAGTGTTTCATATTTTGATTCTAATGCCGGATTAAGGAAACCACTTTATTGAGACCTTCAGGTTTTCTTTACGTGTATTTTGATAACATCTGAGCTTTTACGAAAGCCCGTTATGTTAATCCATTTGGGATATTATTGGGATTGGGTGAAATACCCCTTTATAATATTTTGATATATTTGAGTCAGAAGTCTTTTGAATTCATTTATGAGCAAAACCTTCAAGTAGGTAAGTAAATAAGTTAAATTGTACTATTTAAACGTGTAACTTTATGGATTGAAAACGCGGTTTTAAAAATATATGGGATCGCGCCCAAATATCATAACAAAATACAACACAGACACTCACACATACCCAGTAGGTAAATGACTGACATACTTTTAGTGTAATTTGTATTTAAACGGTTTCTCAAAAAAGCTTTATACCGGGAGTAACAAAAAGGCGATCGATAACAAGCTGAAAGGCAAGGTACTCATAAAACAACTGTTGTATCACCCTGACGGTAAGAAGAATTTTAAAAATCGGTCCTGTACTTTCGGAGTTATGTAAAAATCTTTCATCTTTATAATACTAGTGTAGATACCAACCTACCTCCTTCAGTCTGCTTAGCTCAAGTAACCCCGGTTACAACACCTGAACCCTCTGACCTACATGTAGTACAAACGGAACGCACTCCAGCCACCCCTGCTCCCTCCTTTCCCCCTTTAGCCCCCCTGAAGCTGAAAGGGCAACGTGAAGAGGGAGGAGTGTTGTCATCGGTGGAATAACGGTTTCATGGAATGCAGCATACTAGGCTTCTGATGATGATATTTTGCGTTATAGGTGAACTGACTTTAAGTAATATATTGCGCATAAAATATAAGGTGCAAAAGAATCAACTGTAAATATTTTAAGCGGTGCTGAAACTGAAAAACTTTCCCCAAGAAACGTAAGTAAAAAAAAATGGAATTCTCATACAAATTGACTCGCTTGGCTTGTAATACTAAAAAGTAGAGTAACATGAAAATAAGGGGGCCGCCCATACAACAAACGTGATTTTATGCGATTTTTATACAAATTGGTGCAGCACCCTTCGTGCGCGAGTCCGACTCGCAATTCGCCGATTTTTTCTGTTACCTACCTATATATCTACCGTTACCTATATACCAACCAACAAATTAAAACAGTCTTACCCTCATTTCAAACTAAATCTAGAGCGTTGTCGCCCAAATGACTGCGCTACCTCCGTTCCAATAGTAGGAATTTCTCTAGAGAACTACGGATGAAAAAATGAGGTGATTCGCACACGCACCGGGCGATTTAGCGGTTTGTGACAGCTAACATACAAAAGACAACTTGTAACAGGACGAAATCTTATGCGGCGACGTGTGCCATAATTCAGTATCCCAATCATTTAGGGTCGCACAACATGTTTTGTTACAGCGGAAAATCATGTAGCAAAAGGATTTAGCAATGTTTTATGATTGGCCGCCTGGCTAACGTCAACCCTCTTTGGGAATGCTGTTGTAGGTAAGTGGTATCACCACCACCACCATGCGGTTGATCATAGTCGACAGATATTCAGCCGAGGCGAGTTTTACAAAACACCGTGAGTGGACTAGTGTTGGCATTATTCTTAGCCGCTACCATACGGCACCCGCTACAACACGGCACTCTAAAATCGTACCTACCCGGCAATACAACGGAATATCATGTGGTGCGTGTGGAAACCGCTTGATGGATGAAAAAATACCTATGTGAGGTATTTTTGTGCGAGTTTTTTACGGAGTACTCTTTTGTATTCATTGTAGCGGGGAGTGTATCTGGGACAATGCAAGAGGCTACATCACGGTAAGGTAAAACGCAAATTTTACTTGAAAGAGAGCATTTTTCAGTGTGGTGCTGGCTTAGAATAGCATAACCTCGTTTCTACTTGTAGGTGTCGGAAAAGGCAACTTGCAGATGAATCCGAAATGGATACTAGCTTTCCTTGTAACAGCGCTCGCCAATCCGCCTGCCAAGCCTGGCGAGTACGGTAAATACACCTCAATATAAGGTCCTTGTCCACCAGTGGACTGTTGTGGCTATTGATTTTATAGCGGAGAGTGTATGTGGGACAATGCAAGAAGCTACATCACCCGTGATACGCAGTTTCACTTGAAAGCGACAACGTCTCAGTGGTTTAGTGGTCTGAGCGTTCGCTTCAAGATCTTATGAATCCGGGTTCGATTTCAAGCGAGGCACTCTCTGAAACCAGTATTACTTGGGTTGTTTGTTAAGTAAATGTCCCACAAGAGTATATTGGGGGCAATTACAAGGAAACAAGGGCCTACTACATCACGGTGAGATGTTACGCAAGGAAATTGACAATACTTCAGCGGCAGCTATGCAATTTGGATTTCAATTCAATGTGGATTTCTTTTGTAATTTGAAGACACTTTCAGGTTATGCTTCCAATGAAACGTATCTTATAATTCCTAATGTGTCGATCATAGAAATATGATACCTTTTTCGCGCAGCGCTACTGACATTTTGGTGCTCTGTGGTGTCGATGATACTATGTATACTTTAGAACTTTATCACGTTTGCAGTAGCATAACAGCATCACAAAGTACGACGTAAAGCTTTTTTTACACGACTGTTCACATATTAAAAACGAATGTACGGCTTTCCTTTCCATCTGTTATGCCATCTGTATTGCATACAACATGTCCATCATCAGGCTTCACTCAAATCGGGATTACCTGACAATCTCGATTCAGGATTCTCCAAAGGGATTACCTCATCAGTTTTGCCGGCTCTCAATACCCACATGCTAACCGGAGGACCGAAATGACGGTTTGACAGCCCAGCCACCTGCGAGCCTGAAGTTTGTATTACGTTACTTTGCCAAAATGACCCGATTCGTCAGGTGTGACTAAGTTGTAGTATAAAAGTGTATAGCGCCACGTTCAAGGGATACAACAGACGCGTACGGCCGTGTGCCAAACACTTTCATACTATTACTACTACTACAGCCGCATCGGTCGCAGGCGTCAGTTGCATGGCCGCAGTCGCATGTGGCTGCAATCAGCTCCACTTGATGAACTTGCAACTTACATTGCAACTTATTTTATGGGCTTTATTACAATGAATTCAAGATTACCAGCAATGCAAGCCATCAAACCAACCGAACCCTCTCAATAGTCACCATGGAAGTAGGAATAGGTGCACCCATATGCTAATCGGAAGACCAAAATGACGGTTTGACATTACCACTGGCCGACGACATGCGAGCCTGAATGCAAAATGGCTGAGTTGGAATTTACCCTACAGGGTTGCCAGGGTTCTAATATAGAAAAACCGGCTGCATAACTATAAAAGACAGGCACTTTAACCTGAAAGCCGTATATAGTAAAAACTAATCATCATCTTCCTGCCCTTATCCCAATCACTTTGGGTCGGCGCAACACGTTTAGTTGAACACAAAATCGTGTTTCAAAGGATTTGGCTTAATTTTACGACCAGCCGCCTACCAGACGTCAACCCCTTCTTGGGAATGCTTTTGTGGTGGATTAACCGCCACCATTATTTGGTTGGCCCTGGCTGTTTGGGTCGGGTTTATCCCTCGGTCGCCTCTTACGACCCCCACGGGAAGAGAGGGGGTGGTGCTATTCTACTCTGCCGGCATCACAAGGCGTAAAAACCAATATTATTCTAAATTATAGATGTCTTCAGCGCATAAAGTGCATTTGTAAGTTTATGCGCACGGCTTGTTTAATAAACTAGGTAGAAATAAAAATAGCCGGGAAGACAGTAAAATATTGGACTTGTCATGACATAGTTGGCAGCCCTACCTATTTCCACGTCGAATAATGGTCGGGAAATGGAAACGAGCGAAAATATACGCGGCTTTGTGTGAAAGGTTTTGTTCGGGTTTTCGTTAGCTACGTTTTTTTAGGAATAGATGGATTTATTGGCGCAGTATAGTGTTGAAATATTTGTATCTGGAACTACATATGGAATAACGTAGAATGTTAGAAAAAAATTACGGCTTTTTTCAAGAAGTTGTCAGATCCGTGAAACTCAACAACTTTTCTCAAGGATTAAAGTTGAAATGTGATGTTGATCGTATGGCCTGAAACTTTTTCTCACATTGTCCTAAGCATAGGTCCTAAGTGCGTTATTAAATTTTGTTCCTACACATGCAACGTTGAACTTATGTCTGGATGAACTCATTTCTGTGATAAAAGGAAATAACTTGAATATGTTCTTTTTATATTGGAAGAAAAATAAAACTAGACTCCATACAAAATGTTCTAGCTATCAGTCAGTGTGATTAGTACCTACGGGAGGGATTTTATTTTTTCGAATATTAAAAAACGATATTCCAGATTGATAGCTAAGGATGTCTAGTCTAGATTCTATGATTTTTATTGAACTACTTTTTTGTTTACAGGGACATCCAGTATTACGTGAGATCATGCTAGGTTCAAAAGAAAAATGCTGTTTTCTTACACGAAATATTACTTCATTGGCTTTGTAATTTACATCCACCATTTACCATTACACACATCTTAGTACCTCATACAGTACTTAGCGGTTCGTTACCGGGAGCTTATTGAAAGTAAGTACTCACTTACTCAGGTACTTCCCCGAGTAATGTGTAATTTTACGCTAAACTTGATCCTCGTTTTCGTACATTCATACCCGCTAAAGGAAGCCACACACCAGGCCCGTATGCGTGGCATGCACTTCATCGTCATCACGTGCGTAGAGATGACGTTGCATCGTATAGGATTGTGTGACGTCGCACTCTACGCTACGCGCGTGATTACGCGTACGCATACGCAAGCAGTGTGCGGCCTCTCATACAATCCCATACGAAACAACGTCATATCTACGCGCGTGATGACTTGCACGTCACGCATACGGGCCCGGTGTGTGGCACTCTTTATACGATCGTCATTCCGTTGAATAAACACGCCATTTTAACAGTTGCTATCTGTATCGTACAATACTTTTCTGAGTATTTTATGATGTGATTAATTTAATAATGTAAATAACAAAGGAAGAAGATGAACAATTAGTGTTGGTGCTCAAACGTTATTTTAAGTAAACAATAGTATCAGGCATTACTTTGCGGAAGTCCATCTTGATGAAAGTGATAGAAAGATGTTTAGATTCTTCCGCACTTATGATAGCAAGTCCATTGGCAAACGTTATTTTGCAGGTCCAGTAAGGATTTGTATGAAACACATGCAGAAGCACGCATGACTCTGTAAATGTGGCTGTCATATTTTGCCAAACATACCTAAAAATGATTCCTGTCATATACCGCTTCCTTGTGCGGTGCATGTAGTACCCGCACCTATTAGTACGAACTTGACCACCATGCACCAGGGCGGGTTGACCACAAACCAACTGCGACTGATTGATCACTTGCAAGTTACATGCCGTGTGGTTAGCCTGGCCAACCCGAGGCAGTGCCTTTATTTTTATTTTTTTATCCCGCTGAGCCGCGTTTATAGTAGGAATAAAAATTGTTATAAAAAAGAGAAAATTGTGCTACATAATTTTTTTTTTACAATGACTAATCCATTTCTGCGTAATGTAATGATTAATGAGTAACTATCAATAAGTGTTATTTTTATGTCCTAATTTGAATAAAGATTTTTAATTTGATTTTATTTGCTGTCTAATGGGGCTAACGACTGTGGTTGCACTATGTATGATATGACCATCGTGCATGGGAAGAGTGCAAGTTTTATACCTACTCACTGAGAGTATGAAAAGTAGATACGCATAACACTGAAATTGTGGCTGTCATATTTTGCCAAAAATGCCAAAAAAACTATCAAATACATATGTAGTACCCGCCCCTATTAGTACGAAATGCAGTCCGGTTGACCACAGGGAGGGTTGACCACAAACCAACTGCGACTGATTGATCACTTGCTGGCTAATGGGACTAACGACTGTGGTTGCATTATGACCATCGTACCTACATGGAATGTGTGCAAGTGTTGGACAGTGAGTATGAAAAGTAGTTATGCATAGCACTGAAATTGTTGCTGTCATATTTTTCCAAACATGCCAAAAAAACTGTCAAATATGGCAACTTTGTGTGGCACTTGTAGTTCCCGCTCCTATTAGTACGAGCTGCAGTCGGGTTGACCACAGGGAGGGTTGACCACAAACCAACTGCGACTGATTGATCACTTGCCGGCTAATATCAATCAGTGAGTATAAAAAGTATAGTTTTAATATAATTATAATAATTTTGGCATAGTGCTGTATCATTTCTATCCTTCGAGCAACGCGGGGGTGGGCATAACTACTTTACTCCATACAAATGTTTCTGGCATTTTTTGCGGGGGGACAGACAAAGCTATCAAATTATTGACGCTGTTAATGTGGCTGTATTTTTGCTAAATATGCCAAAAAACTGTCATATATCGCAACATTGTGCGGAAAATGTAGTACCCCTATTATAATAGTGCGAATTGCAGTCCGATTGATTGCAACCCTCCCTGCCTGTGGGGTTGACCACCAACCAACTGCGACTGATTGATCACTTGCTGGCTAATGGGACTAACGACTGTGGTTGCATTATGACCAACGTGCATGGAAAATGTGCAAGTGTTGGTCAGTGTGTATGAAAAGTATAGATTATACAATTTTTGCTCAGTGCTGTATCATTTCAATCTACAGACCAATAAATAGATTTATTTATTTATTGAAAAATCTAAATAATTACATTTGTTACATATTAATAAATTCACACAGTCAACATAACAAACAATTTAGAGAAGCATCAACATCGAAAAAGAGGAAAATTGGTAATTTGGAGATCATGTCCGCACTTTGGTAGCCTAGATGGTACAGAGGTATATTATTTCAATTTATGTTTATGGAAAACTTATGTAATTAAAAATAAATAATGTGCATAGGACAATATTCTGCGAAACAAAGCTTGCATAAAACCACTGAAAACTAATTACGTTAATTTTCGTAATGAATGAATTTATCATTGAAACAGACTACCCAAATTGTAATTTTGCGCATTACTGATACAAAATGCGAAAGTCAATTTAATTTTAATAACGCTACCAAATTTTGTGTAAGTTGGTAGACGAACAAAAGACTAGGTCATTACAAACTTCTTTGTCTAGTTTCACAATCGAACTCAAATCCTTTGTCCTAGTGTAATCGTTTAAATTGAATTTTAGATGAACAACCTAGCGTAAAAGTTTAGATATCACGAAACTAATTTTCTTTCGTGGTTCTTTGTTCTGTCTAAAATATAGGTATCAGAACGCAGTGAAACATGTATTTTATTACAAAAATTATTAGTAATTGACCGCAAAATGGTACTGACTTGGAATAAGTTCAATGTTGTTGTTTTGTCGTACTGAAAGTAATAGACACCTTAGATAGTAAGTAACACATCAGTTCAATTAAGATATCTAAAGTCTGCTTTCCCAAAACTTCTACTTTCTTTCTATAAATTGTGATGTCACTTCACAAAATATTTTACGTGTGTTTTGCTGGGGCTCATCGAGTCTTTCGTAGAAAGAGAGAGAGTGAACAAATATACTTGCCATCGCCACTCGGGCGCACGCACATTAAGCAGTTATGCTCTCTGCAGCCTCTATTGTTCCACATGAAGCTAAGAGGGAGATGGGAAAGATAGGGCACAGAGAGAGAGAGACTCACCGTCCCCGCTGGGTCGCTCGCAGACGAAGTAATTATGCTCCCTGCAGCCCCTATCGTTTCACATGAAGTTGGAATGAGAAACAAAGAGAAAGGGAGATAGAGAGACTCACCATCGCCACTCGGTCGCTCGCAGACGAAGTAGTTATGCTCTCTACAGCCTCTATCGTTCCACATAAAGGTAGGCGCAGCAGGTGGAGGTCTTGGAGGGAATTCTCTCCTGGCTTCCACGCAGTCCTGGCCTGAAGTGCCGTCGTCGTTCGGCTGGCTGCTGTGCTTGCGCCAGCCGGGGAACCAGTCTGGGGACAAAGAAAGTAACATTAGTATTTTCCTTCTATCATCGTGCCAACAGGCCATTATTTATATTTTGATTGCCGAAATTTGGCGACTGCAATGAAGTTCTCTGTAGTCAAGTTTAGCTCCTCCCTGCTGCAAGAGCCGGGCAGAAGAGGGCACGATGTTAAGTGCAAAATTAGTATTACCTGTGTTTTGCACAAAATATGATAGGTACTACTTAACACATTTACACTATGAGCCTTTTTAAGGGATCAACATATAGCACTTTTAGATATACTAAAGAAAACATAGAAACTAAAGTAGGTAATTAAAAAAGAGTCCTATCTAATTTTAAGGCATTCGAATCGTATCAATCACTTTTGACTACCAGTTATTCTAAATTAAATGCTACGTTTCCGTGGTTACAGACGTAAAATATGTTGGACTCCTATACTTAAAATGAAAAGAAAGAAATGAACACGTTATCACGTATTTGAAACATTCGTTGGTGTAAGAATTTCCTGATTTCGTTTCTTTTTCTTTCCAGACGAAAAAGTTATTTTTTTTACATTTAGCTTCTTTATTAAGGGGATCCGTGTTTTGATTAACGTCTTCAAAAGATTAATTAAAGGAAAAAGATTCAGGTTGTTTTTTAATAATTACAGTTCGTAGTTGATCTTCGCTCTATAAAAGTACCTTCTCATCTTGCGGACACAACCTTTGATACTCCAGGTAACGTGCAGATTCTCATGGCAGCTGATGTGTTCTTTCAGGCATTAGTTCTGCAGCCTGGGGAAAGTGACTACGTGTCACCAAACACTCCAGTCAAACCTGAGGACCAGTCTGCGCATCCTGATTTGTATTTCATCAATACCAGGTTTGGTGTTATAGTCGCAGGTACGCCTCCCAACCTATGTCATTATCGACAAGCGCAAAAACAATTAGCTTTATTTTGCCAAACTTGTAATAACGATATCAATGACACGATCCAGGGTTTTTGGAAGGCCGAAACTGTACCTGAGATTTTCCCAGAGAAGTCTACCGAACACGAGCAAGCGGAACAAATTTTCAAAGAAACCGTTAAGCTGGAAAATAATAAATTCCGGGTTAGCCTGCCGCTCAAGGTACTTCTTAGTCAGGTGCACGAAACTTTAGGCGATTCATTTTATCTCGCTTTAAAACGATTCTATAACGTAGAAAAAAGATTAAGTCGCGATGCCGATTTATACAAACAATGCAAAGCCTTCATTGACGAATACGTTGCTCTCGGGCACGGTACCTACATTGAGATTGATAAATACGACCTCACTAGTGCTGCGATTTACTTTTTGGCACATCATGCAGTCTTAAGACCTGACAAAAAGACTACAAAGTGTAGGGTAGTATTCGATGCATCAATGCTCACGAATTTACGTAGGTCACTCAATGACTTATTACTAAATGGCCCAACAGTTCAAACGAAATTAAAATATAAAACAATACAAGCCTATGTTCCGCGGTTTAGTCTAAGTCTAGAGTTACAGAACTGATTGTAAAGAATGAACATGTAAGAAATGTACATGCAGTACCGAAACTTGTATTGTATTCACTCGATATGTGATCGATCAATAGGCTATAAGTAGATATGTTTTGTGATCTATGTTATGTTTTAAAGCAAATGTTATTTATGTTTGGAGAGCATGTAGGAAAGTCCTACACTGGCAATATTGTTTTTATATCTATGTAAAGCCTGTTGATAAAAAAGTAAAACTGTCTTCTTCTCGTTCTGTTTGATCATTCGTTGTACGTGTAGTAATAAAAATAAATATATTTATAATTAACGCAGTCCACAAGTCTTTCCATTATTAGAAGAAGTCCTTAAAGGCTCAGCTAATAATGGAAAGATTGTGGACTGCGGTTAATTTTAAATATATTTATTTTCTCACTGCACGTGCAACACATGATCAAACAGACGAGAAGAAGACAGTTTTTTATCAACAGGCTTTACATAGATATAAAACAATATTGCCAGTGTAGGACTTTCCTACATGCTCGGCCAAACATAAAAATAACATTTGCTTTAGAACATAACATAGATCACAAAACATATCTACTTATAGCCTATTGATCGATCACACATTGAGTGAATACAAAACAAGTTTCGGTCCTGCATGTACATTTCTTACATGTTCATTCTTTACAATCAGTTCTGTAACTCTAGACTTAGACTAAACCGCGGAACATAGGCTTGTATTGTTTTATATTTTAATTTCGTTACAAAAATGTTTTTGCTGCTCGTACCTAACTATCAATAATAATAAGGATTCGTTTAGCTCGGCACCAGTAACGTAATAACACTTGCAAGTGGAATCAAATTCTTGCAAAATCGACGCACATAAGCGAGTACTCGTTGCATTTTAATGATGCTAGAAAACTTATTTAAAAACTCTAAATCAAAACAGTCGTCACTTTCCTCTGTACAAACTATAGCACATGAGAGAGGAAGGTCAGCTGCGACAGTCTTCAGTTCTGGTAGATCTTGCGATAAATAAATGTTAGCATCAGAAGGAGAATACTCACTGTCACAGAGGTAGCTGAGGCCCTGCCACCACAGCGTGTTTTGTTCGAGCTCGCGTTGATATAAACAGCAGCCATATGTCACGGAGCTGGCATCAGCATATCCAATCAACTGCGTAGAAGTAACATTTTGCAAAGTCGAATTCCTACTTATGTGAATGGGTTGCATGACCTGAAGACCTTTATAAAAATCTAGCCATTCGTTTTTTAGATCGTCCGGTAAAACGGAGTCCCAGTTTATTTGAGCTGCCCATAATTTCAGAATTATAGATTTTGCAGAAACTATTATAGGGCCAGCTAGACCTAAAGGGTCGAAAAACCTTGACACAAAACTAACAATATCGCGCTTCGTAAGAGGCGGACTGCCGTCTTGTTTAGGGCTTGAAATCTTAAATGTGTCAGTCTGTGTGCTTCTAGTATTCGCAGCTTTGTTTGTACAATCAAACAACAATTAGGTGCGTTGCGAAACTTAACACCCGACACCGACAAGTGGGATCAAATTCTCATCTGCATTCTCACTAGAAAACTCGATGCATTTTCGAATAGAGACTTTCAGTTTAGTAGGGACGTAAAGAAAGAACCCAGTGTTAAAGAACTGATTGAATTCTTAGAGAAAAAGGCCCTGGGTCTCGAGAATGCGGCGTCGGCGAGCTGCGTTCCTTCGACGTCAACTCCTATGGAGCGAGCGCAGGCGGTGCAATACAAGAAAGGCAGTTCTACGTCGGCGTGCAACATAGTGGTCAAAACCGCTCCCACCTGCAGTTTCTGTAAGTCTCCTTCGCATAAACTTTTTTCCTGCGACAAATTTAAGGCGCTGCTTTCAAACGAGCGAGTTAGATTCGCAGGGGAGAACAAATTGTGCCGAACCTGCCTCACGGCGCATACGAATAAGTGCAAATTCTTCTTTAAATGTGGCACTTGCCATGGACAGCACAATACCTTGATGCATGAAGAGCAGACGGAGCAGCCCTCAGTTGCAATGGTGACAGAGTCAGTAGGCCAGGAAATGTTACTACCCACCGTGCAGGTGAAACTACGAGCAGCTGATGGAAGCGAAGTTATAGCCAGGGGTGTGCTAGACAGCTGTTCCCAAAATTCATTTGTTACAGCAGATTTGGTGAAGCAGCTGGGCCTTCAGCCCAAAGCTATAAGCGCAAGCGTAGTTGGCATTGGAAATGTGGCACAAAAAATTCATCAAGGCGTTGAGTTGGAAGTTCAGTCGGTAGTTACTTCATACAAGAGGTCAATTCATTGCTACGTGACTGAAAATATAACTAGTCAGCTTCCACACAACAAAATTGATCTTCGCTCTATAAAAGTACCTTCTCATCTTGCGGACACCACCTTTGATACTCCAGGTAACGTGCAGATTCTCATGGCAGCTGATGTGTTCTTTCAGGCATTAGTTCTACAGCCTGGGGAAAGTGACTACGTGTCACCAAATACTCCAGTCAAACCTGAGGACCAGTCTGCGCATCCTGATTTGTATTTCATCAATACCAGGTTTGGTGTTATAGTCGCAGGTACGCCTCCCAACCTATGTCATTATCGACAAGCGCAAAAACAATTAGCTTTATTTTGCCAAACTTGTAATAACGATATCAATGACACGATCCAGGTTTTTTGGAAGGCCGAAACTGTACCTGAGATTTTCCCTGAGAAGTCTACTGAACATGAGCAAGCGGAACCAATTTTCAAAGAAACCGTTAAGCTGGAAAATAATAAATTCCAGGTTAGCCTGCCGCTCAAGGTACCTCTTAGTCAGGTGCACGAAACTTTAGGTGATTCATTTTATCTCGCTTTAAAAAGATTCTATAACGTAGAAAAAAGATTTAGTCGCGATGCCGATCTATACAAACAATATAAAGCCTTCATTGACGAATACGTGGCTCTCGGGCACGGTACCTACATTGAGATTGATAAATACGACCTCACTAGTGCTGCGATTTACTTTTTGGCACATCATGCAGTCTTAAGACCTGACAAAAAGACTACCAAATGTAGGGTTGTATTCGATGCATCAATGCTCACGAATTTACGTAGGTCTCTCAATGACTTATTACTAAATGGCCCAACGGTTCAAAATGAACTGTTCGATATTCTGGTGCTATTTCGATTAGGTGCTTTTGTTTTTAGCGCAGATTTAACAAAAATGTTCAGGTCCATTATGTTAGATCCAAAGCAGCGCTCACTTCAACTGATTTTATGGCGCGATTCGCCACAAGAAAAAATTAAATGTATCGAACTAAACACAGTCACTTATGGCATGAAAAGCTCGACATTTTTTTCCACGAGGTGTCTTCTAGAGCTAGCGATTAGATACAAGGCTCAGTTTCCAGCAGCATCTTTCATTCTGCAAAACCAAACATATGTCGATGCATTCACAGAAATGAAAGAGCAGTTGATGAGTCTTCTAGCTCTGGGTGGATTTCAGACACACAAATGGTCATCAAACTCTCCTGAGTTTCTTAAAGACATCCATCAGGACAAGCAACATTCTGATGATCTCGATATTCAACAGCAAAATTATTATATTAAAACGTTAGGCGTAACGTATAACACACAGACTGACACATTTAAGATTTCAAGCCCTAAACAAGACGGCAGTCCGCCTCTTACGAAGCGCGATATTGTTAGTTTTGTGTCAAAGTTTTTCGACCCTTTAGGTCTAGCTGGCCCTATAATAGTTTCTGCAAAATCTATAATTCTGAAATTATGGGCAGCTCAAATAAACTGGGACTCCGTTTTACCGGACGATCTAAAAAACGAATGGCTAGATTTTTATAAAGGTCTTCAGGTTATGCAACCCATTCACATAAGTAGGAATTCGACTTTGCAAAATGTTACTTCTATGCAGTTGATTGGATATGCTGATGCCAGCTCCGTGACATATAGCTGCTGTTTATATCAACGCGAGCTCGAACAAAACACGCTGTGGTGGCAGGGCCTCAGCGACCTCTGTGACAGTGAGTATTCTCCTTCTGATGCTAACATTGATTTATCGCAAGATCTACCAGAACTGAAGACTGGCGCAGCTGACCTTCCTCTCTCATGTGCTATGGTTTGTACAGAGGAAAGTGACGACTGTTTTAATTTAGATTTTTTAAATAAGTTTTCTAGAATCACTAAAATGCAACGAGTACTCGCCTATGTGCGTCGATTTTGCAAGAATTTGATTCCACTTGCAAGTGTTATTACGTTACTGGTGCCGAGCTAAACGAATCCTTATTATTGATAGTTAGGTACGAGCAGCAAAAACATTTTTGTAACGAAATTAAAATATAAAACAATACAAGCCTATGTTCCGCGGTTTAGTCTAAGTCTAGAGTTACAGAACTGATTGTAAAGAATGAACATGTAAGAAATGTACATGCAGGACCGAAACTTGTTTTGTATTCACTCAATGTGTGATCGATCAATAGGCTATAAGTAGATATGTTTTGTGATCTATTATGTTTTAAAGCAAATGTTATTTTTATGTTTTGGCCGAGAGCATGTAGGAAAGTCCTACACTGGCAATATTGTTTTTATATCTATGTAAAGCCTGTTGATAAAAAAGTAAACTGTCTTCTTCTCGTCTGTTTGATCATGTGTTGCACGTGCAGTGAGAGAATAAATATATTTAAAATTAACCGCAGTCCACAATCTTTCCATTATTAGCTGAGCCTTTAAGGACTTCTTCAACAGAGTCTCCAATGAGTGAGTTCTGCTTAATCTGTTTTGGTTCCTCAGCAATAACGTTAAGCAGATATTCTAAAAAATAATTTCCATTTTATACTCACTGACACTTTTTTTCTTACATAGGCATTTCAAACTATTTAAGCAAACTATTTATTAAGGCTAGCGTAGTTAAGGAGGAGTTAGCGAATTTCACGACACACAGAGACAAAAAATAACTTCATTTTAAACTTTGCACTGATGGAGCAGGAATTGTATAAATGTATATTTTCGGGATTCTCGGAAACGGCTCCAACAAGTTTCACAAAATTTTGTAAATAGTGGTTTTCGGGGTCAATAAATGGATTTTGATAGGTCACATTTTTCAAAAATGACTGCTTCCACTTTTTTGTAAGTAGTTTAAAAAATAACAACGACATATTATGTTGGTGAGTAAGACAATATAACCGTTTTTGTAAGATGTTTGAAACTAACGCATAAAAACAAAAAATCGATTGAGCTCGGTTCACCAGCTGGTGGTACTATCGAATGTACGCTTGTGAAGGACCTGGCTTGGGACGGTTTAATAGGCTTGCTCCACTCGTAAAGCAACCAAACAAATCCCTCCAAATTATCGGGGAAGGTAAATATCGTAAACGCTAAAGTTTACAATTCACTAGCCATTGAGATTTAGTAGATTTATATGTGCCGCTTGCTTACTTGATGACGTGAGTATATTCTTATGAGTTAAGTTATGAGTTAGTTAGTTAGTTATTGATATGAGTGAAGTTAAAATAAACTTTTAATTGTAAATGACAATAAAACCTAGTTATTTTATAGCAGCTGAGAATTGAGCCTGGATCCGTGGAATACTGTTCCACTGCTCTATAGTTTGGTACTAAAACCTTGCTATCTTTTCAAAATCGACGAGCTTCATGCGTTAGTGTCTCGAAATATTTCATACCGCGAGTTAGAACCCCTACTTAACAGAACCCTAAAACCTTCCCCGCCCCCTGTGGAGCTATTTCATCCGCACAGAGACACTCGGATTTCAATTTAAGGCCACAATTAATTCCCCGCGGCAAAAACGCAATTTCTTGAATATTTCTCTAATTAATACTCGTGGCGGTAGACGTTTTCGGTAGACATATTGTTTTGAATGGGCTTAGGATTACAGTATTTCAACTGAAAAAAAGTAAGCAGCTAAATTTCTTAGGTAGGCATTCTTCTTTCTTTCTTTTTGTGAGAGAGTCTTCTAACGACTCCATATATCCTGATGTCAGAACTTTTCAACCATCTTTCTACGTAGGCATTGTTCTGAAGTACCGTATTCAAATTAAAACATGTACTGATTTTGAAGTACTAAGTTACCATTGCGTTAAGCCTGTAGCCCACACGTCAAAAACGTTTTAAAATGCTATTAAAATGTTCTTGTTTTTGGCCGGTTACCTGATATCTGCTTTAATCTAAAGTTTAATCTTTAATCTAAGTTATCGGAATAAATACAAATACGAATATATCATTTGCCACACTTAATCGATAAGCATTTTTAACACCAAGAGCCAGCCAAGAAGTAATTTACATTTGGATACTACAGTACCAGAGTCACACACATGTTACAATTCTATGAAAAATTTCACGAGCTTTGACCCGGAATAAAAAAACGCTTTATGCCGTAAGTACTATTTTATGTCAGAAAATATTCTTGGAATGTATTCTCAATTCATGGTAATAATCGAGCACGATTTACAAGTAATTCTTTTTTATAACATGCGAAAATCTAGAACTTCCAAAAGCACAGTTATTCGCAGCGAGTAAAAGCGCTATTTAAAGAGATATACGATCTCTTATACGACTGTTATATCCCTATTACAACATGCTGCTACGTGCTACGGAATCTCTACGAAATGCTACGGAATGTCTACAACGCGTAGCATATTTGGAAGAACTAAGATTTTTGGGCACTGTTTCGGGTAAAAATATGAGGGAAGAAATGTACTTTCTAGTTTAGGAAGAGAACTAAGTTTAACTATGCGCAAGCACGGTTTAGCGGTATAAAGGTTTTGCTTGTCATCCTAAACTTTCCAAGAATCTTTCTCTTTGCACAAAATTTGGAAAACCTCTAGTCATTCTATAAGGCGGGAATTCGGGAATCACACGTGACATCCGTTTCTGCGCATATTTATCAAACTGTTTGTCAGACGCTTACTCCAGCGTAACGTATGCGACGCCATATTTGTATAGAAATAAGGTAGGAATTGGTATTTTCCTAACGCATGCGGCAATAAAACGCAGCAACTGACGTCAAATGTAATACCCGCCTATGACTGCGTTGTAAAATTTAAGAAAGTTCGAAAAATGTTGCTACTTTTAGGGGCAAATACGTGCGGAAAATATTTGACGTCAATCTTTGCAATATTCTGCGACTAAAGTATAGGTATGCGATGCCACCTAAACTTCCGAAAAAAGAATAAAATAGTGTTTATACCGGGAGTAACAGAAAGAGTATAACAAGCCGAAAAGAGGTCAAGGTACTTATGAAACTGAACAACTTTCCCCATGGAACATGGGTAAAATAAGAAAAAGAAATTTGGGCCTCTCATAGTAAATCAATCAGCCGATCAGCGATTTTGAGTGGGAGGTCCAAATTTTTTTTTCACAATTCGGCCCATGTTCCATGGGGAAAGTTGTTCAGTTTCATGAGTACCTTGACCTCCTTTCGACTCGTTATACCCTTTCTGTTACTCCCGGTATATAGGTTGAAAAAATACTAGCAGTTATGCGCTATATTCATAACATCCCATCTGCAGGTACGGAATAGTGCCTGAACATTAGCAAAACTGCAAGCAAAGCATGTGCAAATCCTTGTCCCAGAGAACGTGTTTGTACTACGTGTTACGATTTAACTGCACGTGCTATAGTTTCATAAATTAGGGAAACTGCGTGCGGAACGCCTTAACAGATGTCTCACCTAGTACTAGCGATGATTTTCACGCTTACTGACTTTAAAATTATCTATGTTTAGGTTGAAAGGATACATCTAAATTCCTTTACTACATTGCTGTGCCCCCTCGGGGTGTCACATGAGAACTCTTTTAGCTTAGTTAATGATAGGTATCATTAAGACTTTTCTGTGATATGCAATAAATATATTGAAATTGAAATTAACTGGAAATAACTGGAATTTCAGGGGAACTCAAGGTAACTAAGAAGATGGTACCAACGAAAGTCATACTTCTTGGATTAAAATTGACTCAGAATCATATGACGCTTTTGTATCAGATTTTACTATTTAGTAAACTCTCTATTTTTTACTACAGTCGTGGTAGCTTTGAGACTGATCTCACAAGCACCGGAGAATATTGCGGGTTCAGCCACCATACAAATGGCTATCTTTGACAGCCCCAATTTATTGTGGCGACGTGTTTCATGCAGATGCATGACAGTAACCGATTTTTGTATGGGATCTCGAAAATTTCTTTTGTCTGACAATCGGATACGGCAAAATATGCGGTAAACGTGAGAATAGCCTAAAGTTGTGGTTGTTTATTTACACGATTCACGGCAGTTTACACGTCGTCATTGTAAAACTTTGAAGTTACTAGGTATAAGGCTAACACAAAAATTGCTTACGTGTCAAAGACTTTTAATAAACTAACAAATAAAGTAGGGCAAAATAGTTTAATAAAGAGGTCTGCTGCCTGTCTGGCGGCCTAGATTCTTTTAAGCGTAGATGTATAGAATAGAGGCATAACATAGCATTTGTATGATGCAATAATTGCCCGCAGGACCAGTTTGGCCTGTTTTTTTTGTAGAATTAAATAATGTATACTTTAGCACGATAGCATTCCCAAAGAGGGTTGACGTCAGGCAGGCGGCCGGACGTAGAATTAAGCCAAATCCTTTAGCAACATGATTGTGTGTTCATGCAAAGCATGTTGCACCGACCCCAGGTGATCGGGATCAGGGAAGGAAGATGATGAAATATGTATACTTTGATATTTAAATTACCTTTTAATTTGACAAGATTTTAATCAAAGTAAAGATACATTTTATATTGAAAACATTTTAATAAGAGTGTCAATCAAATACGTGCAGATCTTTTACAACATTTGTTGTTTTCTTTTCAGCTTATAAAAGTTTTACGTATATTTGCGTAAACTTAGTTTAAATAAATAATTAGGCAAACATTGAAGCTGAATAGTTACTACGACCCAAAAGTTTACAACAATAAGTTTATTGTATTGTACAAAGTTGGTATTTGTGGAGTTATTTGGTGAAAGGTCAAATTCGCTAACAAATGTTTTAAAAGTTCGGCATAAAGTGAAAAAGGTTGTTACTTCAAAGGTTCCATACCTGTGTATAGTACGGTCGCAGAACTTTTATTTTAAATTAAAACAAATTAGATTAGGTACTTCTCTGTAAATCTTTAATATCATATATGAGACAGACAACGTAAGCAAAAGTATAAGCTGTAAGTAGTTATTGTTTGAGGCGTTTGTCTTTATAATAAAGTTATAAATCCTGCCTGCGGTGGAAAATTTATCAAGTTTTCCATAAATAGTCAATTACATTTTTTTTACAAGCATTTTAGTAACTTATTAGGCAGCGATTTGTTAAAGAGTACTTGGTTAAATTCATAAGAACTATTAAATTGGCAAATGTTTAGTACCTAATTATTGTTTATTTATCAAATGCGATTTTCTGCAAACAAAATAAAATCATGAAACTGGGCACCTACTCATAATACGATAGTAAAGGTGTACTTATTGTGAATTGCTCTCTCTACTCCAGTTGAATTCACAACACAATTAACGAAAAGGCAGGCAGTTTCCTTAGTTCTCTTAATTACAATCGTACATTATTAACAGAATTAGCTATTAAACATAGCGTAATTTACGAGATAACGGCTGCTATTTACAATGAAACAAAAGATACGATTTCAGCTTGTGTGAGAGAGACAAAATATTATTTATATTGTTTACTATCAAATACGGAGAAGGGAAAAGGGAAAGGAAGTTCACGGAAAAAGGTAAAGTTAGGTTTCCGGTCCCAAAAAAGCATTTAAAATACTTTTGCTACCTTTTATTTAGGTACAACTAGGTAAATAAAGAAAAGGGCAGATAAAGTAAAGAGTTGTTATGTTACTAAGTATGCGTTTCGATCTTAGCGAAAAACTTAAAGCCAGAAACATATCGGTAAGTTTGCATTCTCTCTTCAATATCTGTGAAAAATTTGGTATTAAAATATTTCAAAAACTTCGAATATGTATAAAGAAAACTTGGTACTGAAACATTTCGTTGTGTGTTTTGCATGGTTTGTAAGCAGCTATTTTGAAAAACATTAAGAATAGAAATGAATTAGCGATAATTTTTAATTCAGACTCCGTTTATAGTTTTTCTTAGTCTATTTTAGTTTGAATACTAACTTAATGCTTAACTACTTCTTCCATATTCTTTACACTGAGTTTTTTTGTCTTTTGAAGAAGAAGAAGTAAACACTGAGTCGTAATGGGGGTATAATCCTAGCAAATGCCGACTCTGAACCGAAAAAATAAAAGCTGGATTAAAAGTTTCCGCGTTCTCTTTCAGGAGGTACCATCAGTTAACTTCTGCTTCAGCTTTTAAATGTACAACTGTTGGATGGATTCTCATTTTGTTTGACGGTGCTAAAGAGAAAATTTTAGTGGCTGATTCGTTAACAGAATTTAAAAAATGATAATTTAGTCGAATTATTTAGCTTCCCCACTGGATTTCTAGACATCTATGCTGACAGTGAACGCGAAATTTATATTAAGCTAGTACCAAATAATTTAAGTCATTTAACAGAATGTTTTTATTCAACATATTCAAGCAATGAAAAATTTTGCAAATTAAAACCGAAGGTATGAAATTTTTTGTGACAGTTCAATCTGAATTGAAAAAAGCTATTAAATGGAAACTTCATCGACCATTGTGTATATGTGGCTAACGGACACGAAAAAGTGAAACTAAAATTGACATTCAATATGAGTTTGAAAAACAAACAAGCTTTGAAGCTTCCATTTCATTTTTCAGGAATTCCTCGCGGGCGCTGCGACCGTAGAGAATCTCTGTTTGTGGAGCAAATTAGCTACAGAATGGCCGAGTGGTTTTCCAAGTTGACTCCACACTAAAGCTAAGTGCCCTCGAACGGAAAATTATTCACAACGTGGGCACTGACATATGACACTTACACACGGGAGCGTCACTCTGTTTTTTTTTTTCATAAGTCGTGATTTTGTGCATACAGGTACAAAACAGGCTTTACTATTTTTAATCTGCTACTAAGTTTCGAGGACGAACTGTACAAGTTTCAATTTTTCCTAGCTTCTATATCATTTTTAATAAAAGCAACTGCGTCCTATACAAAGAACAAATTCCTGTACTGTGTTAAGTCCTGACGCTTTTGGCTGCGACCGTGGCGAATCTGTGTTTGTGAAGCAAATTAGCTGCAGAATGGCCGAGCGGTTTTGCAGAGCTGTGTGAAAATAATACACAATGTGGGTAAAGACGGGCGACATTTACGGCTGTGTGTGTGTGTGTATGTGTGTGTTTGAACTTTTGTTAAAATAATTTCATAATTTTGATTTTCATCTGATGTGAGTTTTACAAACAAACTTCACGTGTACTAACGTTCATTTCATTTTTCAGGAATTCTTCACAAGCTTTGCAACCGTAGCTGTTTGTGGAGCAAATTAGCTGCAGAATTGCCGCGCGGTTTTGCAGAGCTGTGTGTGAGGACGGGAAATAATACACAATGTGGGTGAAGACGGGCGACACTTACATATGGCTGTGTGAGTTAGAACCGTTGTGAAAAATAATTTCATAATTTTCATCTGATGTGAGTTTTACAAACAAACTTCACACGTACAAACGTTCATTTCATTTTTCAGGAATTCCTCGCGGGCGCTGCGACCGTAGAGAATCTCTGTTTGTGGAGCAAATTAGCTGCAGAATGGCCGAGCGGTTTTGCAGAGCTGTGTGTGAGGACGGAAAATAATACACAATGTGGGTAAAGACGGGCGACACTTATATACGGCTGTGTGTGTATGTGTGTGTTTGAACTTTTGTGAAAAATAATTTAATAATTTTCATCTGATGTGAGTTTTACAAACAAACTTCACGCGTACTAACGTTCATTTCATTTTTCAGGAATTCTTCGCAAGCTTTGCGACCGTAGCTGTTTGTGGAACAAATTAGCTGCAGAATGGCTGAGTGGTTTTGCAGAGCTATATGTGGCAACGGCAAATAACACACAACGTTGCAAATGGCGACAGACGCGCCACACTTACATAATGAGAGCTTTGTATGAAAACAAACTTCAAGAAATAAGAGGTTCTCTTGGTTTTTAAAGGTCAATGATGAGATATCTCTGAATATTTTAGATAGAATAAGAGACCGTGGATCAGAAAAACGATTAATCAAGTTGGATAATAATTCATATATTTTCATAAAT
Source organism: Phthorimaea operculella (assembly GCA_024500475.1). Taxonomy (NCBI): domain Eukaryota; kingdom Metazoa; phylum Arthropoda; class Insecta; order Lepidoptera; family Gelechiidae; genus Phthorimaea; species Phthorimaea operculella. The sequence continues at coordinate 1,656,739 of JANFCV010000083.1, read as the reverse complement.
CACTAATACGATTACGATATGAAATCATATATCTTGTTCATCTTGTTAGACAATGAATTCACAAACATTGAATAAACGATTTATTCAAATGAACGTTACAGATTTTTTGTATCAGGAACAGATGGACATGGAGAATGTAACGAACTGTAAAGAATTAATATGATTTTCATAATCAATCAAATTACGCTGCCAGCATCTTAGGGACGTTGTCTCGATACGGTGTATCCGAAAAAACATTTTGTTGATGTTTTTGAATAATAAAATCCATCAAATACTCGTAATTACAGATAACAAAATTACCTAGGAATTAAACAATAAAAACATTCCATCGGCTACATATTACATTGAAACACTTTGTAAAAGCCTGCACGGCTTTACATTTAAAACTTTGCCCAAGGGTTGTTTAAAAGCATTGTTTTAGATAAATAAACCAATATACATCAAACAACTTTATTCAAACTGTTACCAGGCACACAATACACATTACAAACCTTACGATATGTAGGCACATACATTGTGTCGAGTAATACAGTCAAATCCAAATAAATTGTGGCTCGCTATTTTTTGTATCCTTGTACATTTGTACTTACACGGGGCCTTGATAGTTAAGTGTCATCTGAGATATTATTAGGTACCTCTAAACTCGACATTGAAGAAAAATACCGGGAGTAACATAAAGGGTATAATAACAAACCGAAAGAAGGATGTGCCATGGGGAAAATTGTTGAGTTTCATGAGTACCTTCACCTCCTTTCGGCTTGTTATACCCTTTTTGTTACTCCCTGTATAATTAGACAATCAAGTAAAGTGTCTTGTGTAGTCTATGAATATCACTTATATTAAAGTTGAATAAAAATAGCTTTGCATACACGCAGAATACAAATCTCCCATGTAAAGATAATAAAATAATAACTCAATTTGCAAACAAAATTATGATGTTGACTGTACGTACAAGTTAAATTATGCAGTACAATATAAACACGTGGGTCATTGTTTGCTGGCAATATACTAACATACTGTACAATGTATGTATGTGTGTTAAGGCGAATCGTCAAGCCATACAAATGAAAAACTGAACTTCAATCGACTTAATGAGTCGACTGAAAGAGCCGTTTTTTCAAAAAACTTTATGTGAAATGATGAAGGCATTCGTAAGTTTGTTGCAATACTACTTATGGTTAAAAGATAATGTGTATTTTCTCCACAATAAAATAAACGTGTTTATTGCACCAGTAGCGAGCAATCAGTTTATACAAAGAAATCTGATGGTTAAAAAATACTTATTTATGTAGGGTGAAGTACTACTAGTGACCGATAGCAAAAACTCAGAACTGGCTGGTGATAAGGAACAATTTTCCCCATGGAACATAGGTCAAAATATGAAAAAAATTGGACCTCCCATTAGTAACTCAAACCGGCAACTTTGTATGGATAGCCCAATTTTTTTTTAATATTTCAAGCTATGTATCTTGGAGAGAGTTGTTTCTTTTCACCAGCCGGTTCCACCAGTTTTCGCTATTGGTCACTAGTAGAATTACACCCCATATTATTTTGCGAAAATGTGTTATAATAAACACGGGACTTCCAACGATTTTTTTTTATCAGACATTTGTTTCCTTTACAGACGTCCATTTTACTTTTGTATGGAAAGCGACCCACCCACCTTAAAGCATTTTTACAGAAATAATCTGTGGGTAATCGAAACAATAAGCACCTATAAACAATTTTTGCTGTGAAAACGTTGTAATGATAGGTAACTATATTTTCTTTTTTTTTTACCGGGTACCTTTTCAATAGTTCCCATAGGCCTAAAAACTTATGCAGAATTTATTCCTGATATTTTTAATAGGTTTTAGGGGCCGCTACCGCATTTTCAAATGTAGGTATAGTATGGGAACTAAAAATTTTTTTTAACCAAATCTGATTTTTTTTCGTTCAGTAGCTCCGCTGTTGCTGGTAGATGAAATAATGCACCACAGTCACAATAATAGCAGAATGATTAAAGATACGTCTTCAAACTTCTAATTTGCTTGCGAGACCGACACATTCCAATACGATATTTTTATTTAGAACAATGCTGAGTACTTGTACACAGTTTATTAATATACTTGCGGTGTGCTTAGATAACATGCAGTATAATTTTTAGATCAGAATATCATATTGCATAAAATAGAGTATAGGTATTTTTCAAAACTTTGATGACCGGTAGCGATCTCTAAATGTTACTTAAATTTAAAAAGAAAAACTATGTATACGATTTTTTTCATATTGGAAGCGAATCGTAGTGTGCCCCACAAAAAAAAATTTTTGGAGCACCCTAGTACCTAGTTATTTGAATGATGACTGAATTGAAATGCGTATCAGGGAGGAATGAGCTTGTGGAGTTTGTTCGTGATTTAAACATAAAAACATAAAAAAATGCGTATGAACATACTGTTACAAATGTTTTCCAAGTTTCATATGTATTATTGGAGATATATAATCGGAACTGTTCTGGAAAAGGACTGGATATTGCTCGTATTTGTTTACCGATGTTCGTCTATTTACTTTATTTTGTTCGGAAACTACCGACGACGGACTTCCGACCGGTAATGCGATGGAAAAACAATGACAAAGTTATACAATGATAAAAAATAAACCATACATTTTGATCGGCTTTCGATGATCCGGCTCACGACATTCAGCGACTAGTCAGATTTTAAAATGTAAGTTGCTTTGAAGTCTATCTACCTGCCTTTATTCAAGATCAGTTGGGAGACGGCGCAACATGTTTTATTAGAACACAAAACCATGTAGCAAAAGAATTTGGCAATACTTTATGTGACTCAACACTCTTTGGGAATGCTATTGTAGGTGGTATCACCTGCACAATCCGGTTGACCATAGTCGACAGATATTTAGCCAAGGTCAAAAACTCTACGTCACCTTTTACTAAAATCATTCTGAGTGGACTTGGCGAATTAAAGAGCCTTCTTGGGACCTCTGAACCAATATCTGACTATTTTAAGGGAACTAGAGTTCATCTAAGGCCTACACCCTGCTGTGAGTAGATGTAGCCTGAAGATGATGATGATAATGATGACTGAATCGAACCTGAACTGATCAAACTGTTTTCCTATTTATTTAGCAAGGTGTCCAACAGGTACGTTTTTGTTATGCCCAAGGCCTTTAGCAGCTCATTAAACTTTGAACATCTTCAAACGCGAAAGTCATTTAGTAAATTGTTTCAACGAGGTTTCAACGATACAAAAGTTTACGGACGAACACCTTTACGTGGGAAGTTTTCATCTCAAGTCTAAAAGTTAGTGTCAGCAGATCACAGATAATAGATAAACGACAGATATCCAAAGTTTGCCGGGAGCTTGAGAAGTTTGCGTTTTGACCCGTGTCAGAAGAGTTGAAAAGTTTCGGTCGATTCAGATATCCTCGTCCAAACTATGACTTTATAATGTAGCTTGATGCGATTTGTAGTCACAGCTTCTCGGAAAGCGATCAAGGTTTTTCAAACTAACAAAAAGTAAGTTCTCGAGTGGAAGCCACACTTCGGCAAGCATAACGTTGCAGATAACCTAAAAAGTCACCTGTTGACTCGATAGCAAAAACGGGAGATCCTCTGACTGAGTCAAACTGTTGAAGGCTGACTGTTGATGACTTACATAATGGTCTAGGTAACTGTTTTAAGGGAGTACCCGGATTTTGTTGCTATTTTAGGTATACTACAGCCAGAAATGGAGCAAACCGGAACTAACCGCTTATTCAAGGCCGATTCTCATCCAAAATGTAAAGAATCAGGCGGGAACATTCGGACGGCTGTAATTTAAAAGCTTTATCCATTAGCCAAGTGGCAGTTGTCCCATAAACGGAGCTCCATAAATTGTTCGGGCGGCGCGTATCTCTTGTCCGGCAGAGATTAATCCCAGATTGACCTAATGGGCCTAGCTGAGGACGAGCGAAAAGCGGAAAACGACCGTGGCATCTAGGTCATGGGATATCGTAATACGTTTTAAAAAGCCGACAGATTTTTTCATCAGCGCAATTTTGTACAAATTTATATACTCAAGGGCCAAATCTTGAATAACATAATACTAAACTGTCGAGGGAGCAAAGTAAACGGACTAAGTGGATAAGTTATAGAGAAAACGAAAAAATCGTGCATAAATCGTAGGAAGTGGAAGGATGTGGCGCCTACACTCGGGGATGAAGGCATAATTTATAATGATAATGATGAAGCCAAGGCTTTCCACGGCTTGTGTTAGTAGTGCCTCTTTCTTCGTAACAGCTACAACAGTCCACCGCTGACCATGGGCCAATCCAAATTAGGGGATATTTGCAAGACTCAGCACGCTTAATAGGTGGTTTGGTGAACGCATTGCATAGTTTTGTATTCACAAGGAACGCTGCTGCCCTTTTCCTGAATTCGTCCCTAAGTCTCCCACGGGCAGAATTAGTGTTACTTTCGTGAATTTGGCTGTAATAATGCCGCTTTTATTCATTATCGTTTCTCTACTCCTAAGACACCAGTCTATGTCTAGTGGCGTGAAAATTGAACACTCAGATCTGAGACTAACTGCTCTGTAGAGAATACTATTTCCTAAGTACTGTGTTGTATTTATGTGCCAAGTTGCTAAGAGAACTGGCTATGATCAGCAAAGTTAGATGAGTTTTTTTCAGTTTTGCAGATATTTCCTCTATAAAATGAAGTTTACGAGTAAATGAACTGAAAAAGTTCCTATTGTTGAAAAAGGGTTGAGTCTATTATTGATTATCATATCACCCTGAAGACCAAAGTAAAAGACATAGCCTACTAAATGTGTGTGTATCAAACTGAAATTTAAGTAGTTTAGTAATGGTTTTAAAACTGATTCTTCGGCATGGCTAGCCTAGTGTTTACAGATGACTTAAGAAGGCGGCTGGTAGTAACTAGATGACGAAAACGGGAGATCGTGTCTACGTCCAGCAGTGGACTATTGTATGTTAATATGATGAAGATGATGATGATGATGGTCCATATTTAGCTCTTGCGCCCTAAAGCAATGTATCAATAACTTATACTCCATTTCATCCATAAAAACAAGAACATTAATTATACTTTTAACAAGAACTTGTTAATTAAGAAAAGTAATTTGAATATCTTGTTCGTCACTGAGTTATTATTTTATCCACAAGTTTCGGAAAATGTCCTAAGGGAGGATCGTGTTTAGGATGACAAGATTTTAATTAGGTTTCTATATAAATTAAATCTGATACGATTTTATAAAGATTGATACATAAGTTTTTCAATTACAAAGTTTACTGACAAAGAATTTTGTTTCGTAAATCAATACGGCATTGAATTTAAAACTTAATCTTTAAATTATATTTAAATTCAATGCCGTATTGATTTCATTAAAATTCATTTATTTAAAACACAAATATGACATCTAATCAAAGACTTTTTGGCTGATCGCATACAAGTTAGAATTCCGCTACAGAGTTGTAGATTTCCAAATAACTTGGGTCCTCTCGTGTATGACAGTTGTCAAATCAGTGTTAACTATACATTAGGCGCTGAACTGTCAGCAATCATATAATTAAAAATCTTTTGCATCCATATACCTAGATACAGAATAGATGCAATATTTTAGAAACTAATAAAAGATGATAGATAATAATATTACAGTACAGTAATCTTGATAAAAATAATAGAACAGTAATAATTTATACCATACCATTCATATCAATGTCATAATTTGATTAATGGCCTCGCAAAACACAATTTGTATTACCTTGAATGAAGTTAGTACAAAAAACGAGATTTTCTTTGTTTCAAAACATATAATCAACATGATAGATTGTTTTCACTTTGTTACATTGTAGTAGAAAATTAAATTATTTGAACTTGAATTATTTATTAATACTGAATCCTGAAACTTTATTTTAATTCTTAAGCAATGAATTATTCAAGAATTAAGAAATTAGTTTTTTTAAAGGGTCAATTGATGTGAATGAGTAAACCCGGCGCAAGAACATCAATTACAGAATTTCTACCTATTATTTATGTAGGTTTACGCGACTTTGAGCTAAACTCTTGATTTGACTTATGGGTTACATTTTTTTATTTGCTGATGTGGCGCAGTTAGGACATTGCAGGCTGAACCACCTGATTGTCCGAAAAGCAAGATGGTTCCGTGCTTCGGATGGGCGCCTTAAGCCGTCGGTCCCGGTTGCTGTCTATGATGGCGGTCGTTACGCAACCATGTCAGAGGCCTGCTACTTGCAGTAGGTGGTTGAAAAACTCGGTGTCATATACGAAGAGAGATTTGGTAGTGAATAAAACAAAACTTTTGGGCTAAACTCTTTATCAAATAATAAACAAATAAGTCGCGTAAACCTAACATAACTAGGACTAACATACTAGGTAATACCAGTTCGTTCAACAAATTCTCTATTCTTTACATATAAGTTTACTGTAAAAATATATTATAATGATTTAATTTTTGTGTAATGCATCATCTTGAATTTATATCATGAGTGACAACGAGAACCTTATATCACTTAAAAAGAAGTATTTTTGTGCATGTAATTTCATGGAGCTTTAATAAACTTAGTAAATCAATCTTTGTCTTGGCTGGCACTGACATGTTTATTGTACATAAATCTTCTCTTTCCTCATTTAGTGCTGTTTTTCTGGTTAGTAACGTGAACAGGGTGGTAAATTATACTTGACTGGCAAGACACCTTGAAAATTCAAGTAATTTTCTGTCCTGTGGGACACTGAGTTGACAAGAGTGCCGATGATCTCTGGTGTCAGATTTCTAAACCATTTAACCGCTAAGTCTAATTAGTTATCTTAATAGTTGGCGCGGCAACATTTCGAACGCCCGCACGTCTTTTTTCATACTCCGGTTTAAATAAATGAAAAAAAATATCTAAAGTTTACGTAGCCGTCTAATTTATGTCTTATTTTAAAGCTTATTCAATAACCATTTCAATAGTGAGTGTAAAATAAAGTAACTCTATTATTTAGAAAGAGAAAAGTGAACGTTTCGTAACGAACATTGACCAGTGTAAATATTCAAATACGATCTTAACTGTGCTATATTAGTGACTTAAAAATACACTACAAACTTCTTGTAACTATGTCAATACAGTGATACATCGTAATCTGCGTTCTATTTTGTATTTTACAAAACTCTACTTTTGAATACCACAAACCGTTGCAACCGACGCCGCGCCAGCCGCTTGACCGCGACCGGTAGAGTCGCGCGTGAACTGACCTTTTAGCGCTGTAGCGCTGCACGGCTGCAGAGCGTTAGACGCTCTGAAATTATTTTGTATGAAAATGAGTTTGACGGAAAAAATGTCCTTTTCTAAAAAGTGTTGCGCCAAATGCCGAAAGATCTTCCTTAATAGACGTTTTTTATTGTGTTCTGTATGCCAGAAAAATTATGACTTGGACTGCGCCGATGTTACTGACCGACGTTATAACCTCATTACTTCGGATCCAGATTTAAAAAATAAATGGACATGTAAAGTCTGTGCATCTTCAAAACTTCCGCGACTCAAAAATACGCCACCTGCGTCGCGTCAATCGTCCATGCTTCCATCTAGCGAGGATCGCAACAATGTTACTCTACGAAAGCAAAGAACAACGTGCCACGATGATAGTGAGCACCAAATTAATATTCCTGATTGTCGCGATATATCCCTCAGCACCGAAGTAAGACTGCTAAGAGAACAAATTACTCTCATGAACAGTACCCTTGCAAAAGTGGTCGACTCAGTTCAACGAGCACACGAGAAAATTGATGAGGTGAGTACTAAGTTGAGTGATATCGACGAGCGAGTCCTAAATATTGAGAATTCTCTTAATGCACCAGAATACTCTGAAAGACCTGAGGTTGAGAAATCGAAGCGTAAGCGGCGCAAGAACAAGTCATCTGTCCCTGTTACCAATGTGCCTGATGAGGCAGCAGCCAGTGCCGAGCTTGACCAGGGCAACAACAGTCATGCTGAGGAGGCAGAACAAGTAGTTACTGATATTGAAAGCGATCATGATGATAATGCTTATGCAGGCGATTGGCAAGATGTTTCCAATAGGAAAAAACGAGCACGGCAGAAGCCCCAAGCACAGCACCAAAAACAGCAGCAGTCCCAACCACAGCAACAAAAGCAGCAGCATATTTATCAGTGCGGAACAGCAGGACCGGGCGTCACTACCCTACGAGCCGTAGAGTCAGTAAAATCCATCCACCTATGGAATATGGAGTCAGGAGCTGAAGAGATTCGAGCATACCTCAAAAGCATCTGCGGCTCAGAATCATTTAAAGTTGATGAACTTAAAGCTCGTGGGGCCTACAAATCATATAAGCTCATTGTTCCTGAAGAATTATTCGAAAAATGCATGCAGCCATACATGTGGCCTAAAAATGCTCGCATAAAAGAATGGACATTTTTTCGGAACCCTAGAAGCTCAAGAAAGTAATGATATTCATATTCAAACACGTGCTATTGGCCCAACACTTGCTGTATTATATCAAAATGTGCGAGGCTTAAAAACTAAATTGAAATTTTGGAGGGAAGCTCTACTTCTTTCTGAAGCTGATCTTATCTGTGTAACTGAAAGCAACTTAGATCAATCAATCTTAGACTCCGAGCTGTCACCTGGAGGCTGGAGCATTTTGCGACGTGATCGAGAACTCCGAGGTGGTGGTGGCGTCCTACTTGCAGCGCGCCCTGGCATTACCTTAGCACGACGCAGAGAACTGGAAACTGACGGCGGTGAGGATCTATGGGCATCTTTCTCGTTACGCAATAAGAATATCAATGTTTGTGTTTTCTATATACCACCTAGTTCGAAGGATGAAGTGTACATGCGCTGGTTTACTATGGTAGAGTCAATTATTAGTACTATTAGTGGTATTGTTATAGTTTGCGGCGATTTAAATTTAAATAGCGCGTCCAAGACCATAAATGCTTACTTCGGATATTTTGTCAATGTTTGTGGATTTACTGATGTAAATGAAATAACCAATGTAAAAGGTGGTAAACTAGATGTAGTTTTGGTCTCAGAGCTGGCTAACGAAACCCGTGTATCAAAGACTAGTATCGGTGGCCTAGTTCCACATGCTGATGGATACCATCCGCCACTAGATATTAAGGTGCCTCTTGGTAACTGTAGAATAACGGAAAATATCTCACCAAGTAACATAAATTCGGCTACAGATTGGAATTTTTCTAAAGCAAACTTTGAATTAATGTCCCAGCTTATCCGTGATGCCGATTGGAGCCCGGTCTTAGAAGCCAGGGATGTCGATCTGGCAGTTGATAATTTTTATCTCATTATTTACAGAATATTTGACATCTCAGTGCCAAAAAAAGCTCGCCCGAAAGGAATAGTAAAAAAATACCCTGTTTGGTTCTCGCGTGATATAATTAAAGACTTGGAATATAAAGCTGTAGTACATAGAGAGTGGAAAGCCACTGGAAACAGAAATATCTATAACATTTTTAGTAAACTAAGAGCAGACCTGAAATTAAGACTGCCCGAGGCATATAACCATTACATTAAACGTATCCAGCTAACCATTCAAAACAATCCAGAGGAGTTTTGGAGACATATTGACAATTTGCGAACATCTGGTGGTTTTACATCCCGTGTATCTTATCAAGGAGTTTTCTCGGAGGGTCAGGATGCTGCTAATGTATTTGCAAAATTTTTCTCCAGCTCGTTTTTACCGCATGTGCCTGAACTTAACGCTGATAGCATCAATATGCACGACAATGGTGGCTCTGCTAATTACGTTCAAATTGACAAAATTACACCAATAGAAGTTGAATTAGCGCTCAAAAAACTTAAACCGAAATGTGCAGTCGGTCCAGACACTTTGCCAGCTTATATATTGAAAGGGTGTAAGGAATACTTTTCAAAAGTGTTACTACATATTTTTAATCTAGCCATATCCACTTCTAAATACCCAGCCCAATGGAAAATATCTCGTGTCTCTCCTATTCCTAAAAATAAAGATAAGTCATTAGTTGAAAATTACCGCCCGATTGCAATTCTATCAGCAATTTCCAAAGTTTTTGAGTCAACTATACACAACAAAATAATAAAACAAGTCAGTCCATACCTCAGTAACTCACAGCATGGTTTTAGATCAGGTCGATCAGTTAATTCTAATCTATTGACTCTTGTAGATCACATATCTCAAAGCATGGACAAAAGTAAACAAGTGGATGTAGTTTATTTCGATTTCACCAAGGCTTTTGACCGCGTAGATAACGATATATTACTGCAGAAGCTTTGCAAATTGGGATTTACACCTGCCTCTCTAAAATTTCTAGCTGATTACTTAAGAGATCGCAGTCAGTATGTTAAACATGGCAGTTTCGTTTCTCAATTATACCACACTCGTTCTGGTTTCAGCCAAGGATCTATCCTAGGACCGCTGCTTTTTATTCTCATGGTGAATGATATTGATTCCGTCCTAAATCACTCTTCTTGTCTATTGTACGCGGATGACTTGAAGTTGATAAGAGTTGTCGAGGAGGTTGCAGATTGCATCAAGCTTCAGTCTGACATAGATGCCGTCGCTCGATGGAGTATTAATAATAAACTACTATTCAACCCATCAAAGTGCTGCACTATCTCATTTACGCGAGCTCTGCGACCGATACACAACAATTATTTATTAGATACGAGCGTCATCAAGAGAGTTGGGTCAGTCAGAGACTTAGGGGTCCTATTTGATGCTCAAATGACTTTCAACGACCACATTGGGGACCTAGCTACCAAGTGTTTTCAAAGACTTGGTTTCGTTAACCAAAACTCCATGGATTTCAATGACAAAAATGTTTTAAAGCTACTCTACACGAGCCTAGTTCGGAGCAAGATTGAAAGTGCTGCTATCATTTGGGGACCACATGAGAGCTCGTACAAGTTAATCCTAGAAAAAGTTCAAAAGGCCTTTCTCCGTTCACTGTACAAAAAATGTTATGGTTACTACCCCTTCCTGTATCCAACTGCCTTTCTGCAAGGAACACTGGGCTTTAACTCGCTCGAAACCCGACGGAACTACCAGCTCACCCTCACGGTATGCCGCATTGTACGAGGTGAGTATGACTGTCCGGAGCTTGTATCGGAAGCGCTTCAATTATACGTTCCGGACAGTTATATGCGCGGTCGTGGACACAAGTTGCTCGCGCTGCCGAGCTGTCGCACGGTAGCGCGCCAGCAGTCGCCATTACTTCGAGGGCTTCGTTTCGTTAGGCAGCTCTTAGACGCTTATCCAGATGTAGACATATTTGCAGACCGATGGTCTAAACTCTGTAATAAGTGTTTAGAGTCATGTGAGAATGTGCCATGAATGTTGTTAACACATGTTTTGTTTTGTTTTGTAATTTAATAATTGTTATTTTAGTTTTAGTAAAACTTGATCTCACTGTGATCTCATTAGTTTAAGTGACATACATAGAGTTAAGGTTTCCCTGTTTCTTTGTAATGTTTTAAGAAAATAAATAAATAAATAAATAAATAAATCTTTTGTTTGTTAAGCCTACTCAATACTCAGTTACCAACACCTTTAAGTACAATGGTTAAAAACATTAATCGGCCTTAATGTATTACATTTCGTAAACTTTAATTTAAAAGCGAATTACGTCTGTACGTAATTTTGCTTAAGCGTTTTCTTTAAGTTTTCTAAATGATTATTATGTAAGTAGATAAAGATCTTATACAAAAAACAATGTCGAATATTTCTGTGACTAAAATTAAGTTTGTGTTTGAGCATTGTTAGCCTAAAACATTAATTGAAAACTGTCGTCATTAAGTCTAGACAGATACATACAAACATACATATAAAATGTACCTATACATTACTGCGTTGGTGTGAGCTTGTGTCTTGTTTGACATTGAAATACGATTTTCATGTCATTTAAAGAGCCATTCTTTGTTATCCTAAGGCAATAAAATAAAAGAATGGGTTTATTGGCTCAATTCTTAATTTTTATTTTTGTTGTAGGTAAGGTAACTAGCTTAGATAAATGATTGCCTTGCTGCGCTCGGTATATCGAACACTATCCAAAGGCACCGCCAAATAATTATCAAATAATTACCTAGATTTCTTGAAATCAATGTTTCTAAATTAGGAATTTGACAATGCATTAGATTAGGTAGATTGAGCACAGATCTCACTTTCTTCATTTACTCCTGTGAGTTGATCTGGAAAATGAGATACTGTCATTTCGAAAGACATGAAATCAAAGTTTTTGACCGTAGAGATTACTATCATTAATTAAATTTGACATAAAGTTTTTGCCTTTAGCTCACCTCAACGCAAAGGGTTAACCAACAGTAAACTACTTACTTAAATATTATTGAAAGAAAACTACAAGTGCAAAGGTCGATACTCTTCGTCTTAACCTTGCCTCTTCAAAAAGAAAATAAACAGTATTTATCTTAAAAATAAAGCAAGCTATAGAGTGCGCGTACCGCTCCGCGCCGTACTGTCAAAACTTAAGCAGTTGCTCCAGAGATACTGACGTCTTTATGGGAAGTTAGAGATTCAATAGTGATGTCACAGGCGTTTTGCAACTGATAGACAGAGAGGTTGCGTGCTTACTACTGTCAACTGCTCAAATTTTTTGGGTGCACTCTATAGTTTGCTTATACTCTAAATTGAAAGTAAACTACTGGTGCAAGGTTGATACTTTTTCCCTTATCCTTGCCTCTTCATAAAGAAAATAAACAATATTTATCTTCTAAGCAAACTGGCCACAGTTCTAACTTTATAGGCGCACTCTACTGCTTGGTTGTATATACTCTAAGCCTACAACAAATTTAATAATATTCAAAGTAAACTGCAAGTGCAAAGGTCGATACCATTTGCCTTCTCCTTGCCTCTTCATAAAGAAAATAAACAGTATTTATTAATCCACTCTATAATTTACTTAGCTTAGGCGATCCATCAGTCTATTTATTCTAGCTCTGACGTATCTAAGGGTCCCACTCTTATTTCAGAAGATGGATAGTGTGTTTCTTTAGTGACTTTTTGTATGGTCTCGTAAATTGAGTAGGTGAAAATAAGAGCTAAGTACTATGTCGTTTGGTGCCGGCTTAGAATAGCATCGCCCCATATCTTTCTCGTGGGTGTCGAAAGAAGCGACTAAGGGATTCAAAAGTTGATGTGTATGGCAATTTTAGGCGAATTTTAGCTGACAACCTGTGTCTATGGTGACACACAGCTTTCTGAATGACTCAAATTTTTGTCAGACGTGGTGTAAGTGGCCGTTTTTTACAGCCGTTTACGCTCTTCCCTATGATATATGTATGTATGTTGTTGCTTTAAGTCACTTAAGATTAATCTCTTTTACACATTCAATGCGGCGAAATAAGCTCGTCAAAGACTTCTATAAGCTCATAATAACGCTTAAGGGCGCTTATTCTCAATCGCTCTCCGCAAAAGCTCCCATCTCGTAGAGCTCTTCAGTGGAATTGCACACTTACCAGGCGATATAGCGGTTCATGAAAGCACAAAATAGAGAGTTTACAGAAGGAACACTCGGCCCTATTTTAGATTTTCGCGATAGTCACTTGTTACATAGCCAGGGCTGCTACTGTCTAAAATCTCAAAGTAGACATACATACATACATCACGACCGTAAAAGTACGGTCGTTATCGCCACGTCTGACACATATTTGAGGGCCGTTTAAGCTATTGTCGTGTATCGCTATAGTGACAGGTTGTCAGCCTGTCGCCTAAAATTGCAATACACATGATACCCTCGAGTCCTTTAGTCGCTTCTTACGACACCCACAGGAAAGAAATGGGGTGATGCTATTCTAAGCCGGCATCACACGGCCAATTCTAAGCCTAAGCCAGCATCACACGGCCTCAAAGTAGAAGAATATAAAAACAGCAAAATCTAATATAAGAACGTCATATGGTTTTAAGTCAATTTTAATCCAAGAAATATAACGCTCTAGGTCACTAAGAAGATGGTTGCCATGAACGTCGAATTTCTTCGATTAAGATTGGCTCAGAATCATAATATATACGTTCGTGTATCAGATTTTGGTGTTTTGATATTGTTATACTATGAGATTTTTGACAATAAGCAACCCTGGCTATTAACAAGTGATAATTGCGAAAATCCTAAATAGAGTCGAGTGATCCTTCTATTTTGTGATACGGTGACGTGTGCTATAATTTCGAATTTTTCTTTCGTCTTAGAACCGGATCCGGCAAAACGCTGGACACATACGGCAAGTGTGAAAACCAGCTAACTCTTGAATCAACGATGGTCATTTTGGTTTAACAAGTCGTAATTTAGTCAAAGTTAAATCTACTTCATACTGTAGAAACTTGTAAACCTTTATCTTGATGACATTTAAACTGGTTTCAATGCGTTGCGAGTTCTAATTAAAAAAAAATATTTATTTTCAAAAAACCATCGAAATTAGTTCATCAGTTTTGCGATAAGGGTGCTTCTTTTCAATCGCTCTCAGCAAGGGCTCTCATCTTAAAGTGATCTTTACGCTTCTTATGAATCGATAATAGGTACGATAGTCATTTGGGTTCAACAAGGACTATTGAGAAATACTTTATATTTTATCTCGAACGATTTTAAAAAGTCTAGTTCACGACATATAAATTAGTCTACTACTACTACAGCCACAACATTCCACTGCTGGACATGGTCCTCCCCCTTTCGGGGGTTATTGTCTACTCGTCATGTTTGGCAGGCGGATTGGCGAGCGCAGCACAAGATGTTTAATTCACAGGGAGCGCTGCTGCCCATTCCACGGATAAATATCTCTTTGTCGGTTTTTACGACACCCACGGGTAGAATTGGGGTGATGCTGTTCTATGCGTACTAGTCCTACCTTTACAGCCACAATAGTCCACTGCTGGACATGGGCCTCCCCCGTATTGGGGGTTATGCCATACTCACCACGCTTGGCAGGCGGATTGGCGAGCGCAGTGCAAGATGTTTAAATTCACAGGGAACACTGCTGCCCATTCCCTAGATAATTATCCCTTAGTCGCTTTTTACGACACCCACGGGTAGAAATGGGGTGATGCTATTCTAAGCCGACATCACACGGCGTACTAGTCTACGAATAGAAAATTACACTGGAGGTTTTACCTAAGGGGAATTGTGGACAAAAAATAACGTTAGAATTTCTCTCCAAAGCAACCTTTGAGCCGGAAGACCTTTACCGGAAATCCATTAGGTACCGAAAATGAAGGTTTTGGTTTCCGGGTGCCGTATACATACCTACTGTTAGGGATGTTTTTCCTGCGTCCGGGCGTCATTGGCAAAACCATCTACTCATAAAATTATTTTGATGTTCATGAAATATAACGAGGCCTAAATTACTGTGTGATGCCGACATAGGGTTTCTGACTTCTCGAGCTTTTTCACTTCCCGGGAATCGAGAATTCTCGAGCGTCACTTCTCGGGCCTTCTCGGGTCTTTCGAGAAATTTCAATTTACGTATATTTTTCTATGTAAATCACGAAAAAAGTTTACATATTCTACTCTTAATACGTTTTTTCATGGATTTATTGAAATTTTAAATCATTAACGTCGTTAACAAGAACTTTATTTGTGCATTAAGACGGAGATTATCATCCGTCTAACAAAATAAAAGATATAGACGAAATCGAAGTGGCTCTCAGGCCTCTGAGCTACTTAAAGCTGGTGAAAAATATGTTGTTGAAGGGCTGAAAAGGCTATTCAACTCTGTGATAGCCAATACGACAACCTTGAATGATAAACAACCTAATGAAGCAGCAGTGTTGTCGCTTATTTTTTAAGAAAAAAGTCACAACGCTCTTCAAAAACTGAAGTGCTGTAGTGCTCTCCAGTCTAGATATGGTTTCGAGGCGTAGTGGACTTGGGATGAACTTGGACGGGACCAAGGACTTGTTCAATCAATATGTAATCCTTGAGCCAGTGTCGACGGCGTAGACCATGAAGTTTTCCAGAATTATGGACGCCTCACCTTGAGCAAACATAGCAGTAAGGATGAGCATTTTGAGGGACGTCATATTCTGGAGTCAACTTTGCAACAATGCTCAAGACCAAGTTCTAACCAGTTATGACTTGTGGGGCCTAGACGTAGAACTTGACAGTAAAACTGGCCCACCAGCTACATGCTACACGCAGCGAGCTATAGAAAGCGTTATGCTGGTGATCTCGCTGATGATAAGGTCTCGAACGAGACAAATGGACCAAAGTAACGGACATGATGACCCACTTCAGTAGTGGCCTGGTCGGTCACATCTGTCGTGAAGTAAGCAGGTCCTCATGTGAAGGCAACGCCTCGGCAGGTGGAGCGTTGGGCGTCCTCCGGTCAGATGGACCAAAGAGATCGAATGGAAGGCAATAACGGAAGATCGTGTCTTGTGGCGTACCCTGGAGAAGGACTACGTCCAGCAGTGGACTGCTGTGCCGCACTGCTATCAAAGGACAGCGTTGCTTGTCTAAAGGCCTAACGGCAAATAGTCCAGTAAATAGTAGTAAGATCATCAAAATTATCTCATTTAAAAAAGTTGATGCCTTATTATGATTTCTCGACTTCTCGATTGTTCTCGACACTAATTTCCCGGGAACGAAGTATAGAAAGTTCCCGGGAATTCTCGCCTCGAAAATTCCCGGGCAGAAACCCTATGCCGACATCATACCCCAATTCTGCCCGAAGGTAGGTGTCATAAAAGGCGACTTAGGAGTAATTATCCACGGAATGGGCAGTAGCGCTCCCTGTGAATTAAACAACTTGCACTGCGCTCGCCAATCCGCCTGCCAAGAGTGGTGAGTACCTAGGTATAGCAATACCCCCATGTGGATTGCGGGAGGCCCATGTCCAGCAGTGGACTGTTGTAGCTGTAAAGGTAAAGGTATGAAGAGGCTCTGTGACTGATCTCCCTAAAGATTATTTTCACTTAGCATTTTTTCGACCTTGTTTCTTAGGAAAAGTTCAGTGTTCAGTTTCATGGACTGTTCAGCCCTTAAAATATTTGCAGTTGATTTTTTTACAGGCTGCATGAACACATAAATGAACTCACGCGCATACGAAAAGGGCAGGCCGTCGGACCAGCGGAACTCCCCCTCGTGGACAGCGTCTGTTGCCCCGATCCAGTATACGTCGTCTACGCCAGCACCAGGCCTGCAGAAAAAAGTCGTAAACTACAATACATGTCAAAGAGATAGGCTCCACAGATGGGTGAAACAAGCAGATGTATTAAACAGAAAGGCCCGACGGCAGAAATTTCAAAGTTATATCCACCAATTAGGATCTATGAAATTTTAATATAACCAGTGTCACTTGCACTACTGAGGCGAACCTAGCGACACCACATGTCAAGATCCGCTTAGCTGTTTGGGCTGTAGCCTTTGAAAACGAATTTCTTGTCCACATACATATATATATACCCCCATACATTATTTGAGTTTGGGTAATTAAATTGAATTAAAAATGAAAGAAAATCAGAGAAATCTGATTTCTAGTATTTATGAACCGGTTTCACTGCAATTTAAGAAAAGAAAAGAGAAAGTTAAAATCTCAATATTGTATGGACCTCAGTTGTCGTAAATGTATTTTTCGACAATATACACCATAATAATTTACGTTTCTAAATATCATACATTGTCTGACTTTCTTATTCAAAATTTTCCGTAGTAATGACCGCCCTGTAATATTCATCATGATATTAAACTTTAATAAACCTTATTCGAGTTTGTAATTATCTTGTGCCGGATATTAAAATTAATGCAAACAACTGTTAGGCCCTT
Source organism: Phthorimaea operculella (assembly GCA_024500475.1). Classification (NCBI taxonomy): domain Eukaryota; kingdom Metazoa; phylum Arthropoda; class Insecta; order Lepidoptera; family Gelechiidae; genus Phthorimaea; species Phthorimaea operculella. The sequence continues at coordinate 1,638,958 of JANFCV010000083.1, read as the reverse complement.
AGCATTTACTTCGTACACCGAAATATTTCTTGTCGACGAGGAGAAAAATTTAATTTATAACAAGATTCACAATATTTTTATGTACGAACAAAATATTTTTTATTTGCTTCTTCCTGATTTCTATTTATTTATGGAACATGTTTCCAAGATGGTATAATTTCCTGTTTACATTTATCAAAGGCCAAAAAGCTGCTAAATATTTATTTCCAAAATGTGAATTTATTTAATTTTTTTACTGCTCCAAGCTGCTAAGTACATTCTCTCCCGGTCACTCATGAATGAACGATACAAAATGTAAGGTTTTGATTATTTTCAGACTGCAATATTTGACTGACATCAATAAATTGTCAGTTTTATAGATAAAGCAATATTTAATGAATCATACAACTTTTTGGAAAACTTGCTTTTCGGCATCTGTCCTGCCGACGCCACTACCAACGGTTCTAATCGAGCCTGCGAATTTAGCAAGCTTCGCTTTTAACACTTGATTTTAAGTCGATTAGAACCGTGGTAGCCCAGTTGGTAGTGGCGTCTCGGCAGTACAGATGCCGAAGATCGCAGGTTCAAATCCTGCTTGCGGTGGAAAATTTTGCAAGTTTTCCAAAAATTGTATACCTAACACGAGAAGTGTTTTAAAATTTGGTATTCAACATAGTTTTTGTTCGGCTTGTCGGTGTTGTTCGCAAAAGTATTTCGGTTCGAAACTTGCAATTACTTTCGAAATAGGATACTTTTAACGGTTTGTTAATTACAAATGGATACGCGATACGCATGGGAAAACACGCGCGGAAAATCGGCAACATTTTGCGTTTCCCGATTAATTTGTTCAACAAAACAGCCTTTTGACTGTTTCAAAGTAACAATTTAGTATTGTATGTGCATTTAATTCGAAACATAAATTGAAACGTTTACGAAAATGTAAAAAAAGTACGTGTGCAGTTTAAAGAGTTTGAGTTGGCCCATATATCGACAAACAAAATCATAAGAACCATGAATAATACTCACGCATGTATAAGTAGTTGGTCCACAATTTGCTGTTGCCTCTCATTCAGAATACTGGCTAGGTGTCCGCCAAGTCTCACACACTCCGCCTCAGCCTGTCTCCAAGCCCTCTTCGACTCCCTCAACGCTGATATGCAAAAATCCCCCGACGACACCCAGCCATAGTCACATCGCCCTACAATATCCTCTATAGTCTTATCCATCCACCATGCCTTCAACCACATGGCGTCATTTTTCTTAGCATTCAAACTTATGTTCAGTCTTACTGAGTTCCCTTCGGATATAATCTGAACACTTCGTAAAGGATCACCGGGTTGCGAACAGTGCCTCCATCTTGATTCTCCGTCTTGGAGACTCAGTTCCATCCCTTTGCATGGAATTTCTTCATCTTCTAGAAGAATGTTGGAGACGTCGTTATCTCTAGCTACCATTGGTCCCGTCCCCATCTGGAGTCGCAAAGCAACCTTATTTCCGTAAGGTAAATGTATTTCGTATGAGCAGGTGAGTTTGTTGGTCGGGCCGACTTCGAACGAGCCGTTTCTAGCCGCCAGTAAGACGTGATGGCAGTGGTCTACAAGGCGGTAAGTCGCGGCGAACGTGGGCCGGCCGTGGAGTTCTATGATCAAACTCTTCATTGCTGCTGTGTAGAGAAACCTTCTGTTGGGAGGAGGGATTTGTTCCAGCTTTCCACATAAGTTTGGGGTGTTTGGAGCGAACTTGATGAAGCCGCTGCTGCATGGGACGTTCAGTTTGTGAAGGTCCACCAGGATGGCGTTCTTGGGGGAAGGCTGAGGCAGGAATAGGCGGCAACCGTGGTGAGGCACGTGCCCGGAGTGGACTCGCCCGGAACGCACAGAGCGAAGCTTTATCGCACATTCTGAAACAAAATAAAGAACTGTTATTTACGCGTATTTTTCTTTATTGTGTTGAAAGTGATAGATCACCATACGTAACAGTTATCGCAAAAGATAGAAGGTACAGAATAGGCTTTATTTTACACCTATTAATGGTTGCAGTAATTCGTTGGATAAAATAAGCGGTAGAGGTCGACTTTAGTCCAATAATGTATGATAAACTAATGATGAAGATGACATAATTTGTGAGCTAGCCAGAAACTAATGTGTATAATTGTTGGTATTACGTGAGAGAATTAATTAATTTGTTCCAGCATATTCGGTTAACCTCAAAGCGCATACCTATTGCAGATTCAATCAACAGCACTATTGAACCCAATAACTAACCACCAACATAACTACTATATAGGGTGTAAAAAAATCAACTGCAAATATTTTAAGGGGTGAACCAGCCCGTGAAACTGAACAACTTTCCCCAAGGAACATTAGTCGAAATATGAAAGAAAAAAATATGAAAAATGAAAAGGAGAAAGATTCAACATTTTAACTCTAGTCAGGCAGAATTTTTTATAACATTGTGTCAGCAGCACAAGACAAGTCATTCATCTATAGAATACTAATAAAAGTTTTTGAAAAGGTAACCGTTTCGATTCAATAAATAGTGCAAAGCTTATAGAAGATTCCAACAAAGTTAGTTCGTAAGAAATTATGAATTTTTGATGCAGTTGTGTCCTGCAGCATTTGAGGTTACTGTGTTGTCCAATGAATTCAGACTGTACACACCCCTTAACTATACAATTATTATACCTATCGGATTTATTAGGTTTTGTACCATATACAGAGAATAATCTCATACCTCAAAGGAAACGGATAGGACGCATAACATATCTGTGGTTTAGTTATACCTATCAAGAGCAATTTAATATTGGTTATATTCATTGGTTTTGTTGTGAAGATTATCATTTTTGCAAAATAATAAGTTCCTTACACAGGTTCCTTAGGATGACCTTCAATGACTAAATGGTTTGGTCACGTTGAGAGGATGGCTAAAAGAAAAAGTATATATGGGAGTGTTGGAAATTGGTTGGAAAGGGAAGACCTAGACGAACGTACTTGGATAAATTGGAGACGTTTTAAAGAATGACGGTCAAAAGTACCCTAAACCGACGAGCCCACATGAAAATATTGATGAGAAAATCGAAAGATGTATATCAGGATCGTAGCAAGTGGGAGGATGTAGTCTCCTACCTCTTTGGGATAGAGGCGTGATGTATGTATGTACGTATGTTATAATTCTAATATCAAATAATACTTGTTCCACATCCGCACTAGCTCCAACAACCGTGGAGTGCGCTGTCAACCGCAGCAGAGGTGGAAACGCAAATATCCACGTGAATTGAGTGAACCGCGTCGAGCGAGTGCAAATTAAACACTTTTAGGCGCTTTTGGTAAACGGACCACTCCTCGATTCCGCAAATTTACATAAGTAGAATATAAATACTGTGAATGTAAGAGTGGTTCTGGAGGTAAACAAAGGCGCTTTGACTCATAGAGGCAAGCTAAACGGAATAGATGCACGACGCGACTCGCAACATGACATCTGTCAGACAAGCGATCGTTAGCTATCGATGGGACGCGCGTCTTATATGGAAGCGGTTTTAAGCGTCGCGGTCGCGATGTCTCACGTCTCACGTCTCTGATGATCACTTGTTTGACAGATGCCATCTTACGTACCTACTCTGTGGAATTTGCGCTCAGATACGTAAATCTTATCGAAATTCTAGTAACAATTGCAAGCCCCTCACTCTATGCATTTTATTACTTATAGATAATTTAGTTTTCTATTGGTTTCTGAATCAGTGTCTACACATCAAAATGCAGAGTGTGGCATAAATTCCTACCGTATGATCAATTAAATTAAGAGTTTCTGACAGCAGTTGGTTGGCATGCAGTTGTGTTTATTTTGTATTATTTTTGTTATGAGTGGTATTTGTGCTACAGGAAATATAAATGAATCTATTTTATTCTTATTTTCTAGTATCGACAAACATCTTGTAAAGTAAGGCCAACTAGAAGAGTTAAAGAATGTAAACAAACCAGAAAGAGACAACTGACATTATACCATAATGACAGATAAGGACTGATCGTAATAGCTGTCATCGAGTCTTATTAAAAATTGTTTACATTATTTATCTCGATTCGTTGCCCTTACTTTAAATAGGTACGTTTGCATATTGATTGAGCAGTAAATTTTGCCGCATCACAAACACAGCTATATCTATTAGAGCCTGAAATATATTCACCTGGCAAACAGAAACTATATTTTGCCTATAAACAGGCTAGTCTGTAGTAAAACTAGAAGCCTTGTGAGTTTATGCCCTGTTTACACCCTCGTGCAACTTTGTGCCTTTGTGATGTCACGATCATGAAACCAGCCAAGCACTGCTTCACTGTTTTACGGTTGTATGTACAGGACTTTTATACAAGAGAATTTTAGTTACGTAAACTTTTGTTACAGTACGAACAGAGATTCTATAGTTGAAAATTACATAAGTTAGATGGTTTGGTATTCCACCAATGGAATGAGATTAGTTTGATGGTTCGGTTGGATGGTTGGTAGACGGTGGTATTTACAAGATAAAAAGAAAAAAACATCGTCTTTTTCGCCTGAAAAAAAACAGGGTGGTACCTCTTTCCCGAATATTCCACGCGCAATAGGTCAAACTTGACCTTGAACTTGTCCTTAGGGAAAGTTGTTGAGTTTGCCCTTTTCGGCTCAGCGTTTTCGGAAAATTTGTACCATCCTGTATGTATAATAATAATTCAATTAAAATGCTAAATACCTGCTGCGTTTATACTACGTTTTCCAAGTTAATTTACTTCTAACTGTACTCGAATGACAAATGTACATCCACCTCAGGTTTACTACTGTACTTAGCTTGCTTTGTAGACGTATAGCAAGAGTTTGTGTAAATTCCACAACTAAGTTTCAGAGTACTCCAGGTGTGATAAGTGTTGTGGTTGTAACTGCAACTCTAAGTAACGTACACTAAGCTCTGGTATACTTACTTAAAAAGCTACACATAAATTAGGTTAATTCGAAATTTATAACACGCGTCTCTCTAAAGTATGACGAAGTATTTGCTGTAAGAATACTGTATCTACTTGGTTGACCAAGATTCCTCGCGTTTGAAATGATGTTGATAAAAAACACCCAAAAAGGGGTGATGCAACGATTTTCGGAAAATGAACTGAACATCGGTAATATGAATTTATGAATTTTTAATATAGCCCGTGCCACTCGCACTACTGAGACGAATCAGGACGAATCTAACGAAACCTCCTTCTGAGGCAGTCGGATAAAAACGGCCATTTACACCACGTCTGACAAGTTTGAGAGTCATTCAGAAGACTTTGTTTCACCAGTGACAAGTCAAAAAACTGCTTGTAAAAAACAGTGCCTGACGTTGGAAACTAGAAACTGAAGTACAGTCAGGCCTTCGATAATTATCAGGCCGTTCGAGTAGCGGAGGATGTGTCGAGGATTCTTGACTCAAACGACCCGGTGAACAAGCCAAGAAAATAGTTCTTCCAGATAGGTAACAGCAGTAAAAAAAATTAAAAGAATCAAACATACATATATCACGCCTATATCCCTTGCGGGGTATGCAGAGCGTAAACGTCTGTAAAAAAAGGAAATTACACCACGTCTGACAAGTTTTAGAGTCATTCAAAAATCTTTGTATCACAAGTGACAAGTCAAAAAACTTCTTGTAAAAAACAGTGCCTGAGTAACGTTGGAAACTAGAAACTGAAGTACACTCAAGCCTCCGATAATTATCAGGCCGTTCGAGTAGTGGAGGATGTGTCGAGGATTCTTGACTCAAACGAACCGGTGAACTAGCCAAGAAAATAGTTCTTCCGGATGGGTAAGAGTAGTAAATTAAAGATTTTTAATAGGTACTATCCTGAAAATCCACCTACCTACCTACGTCCAATAAGTTGGTCCTTTAAATGGGTAGGTGGATTATTTGCTAGCAATAGTGTGTTGAATGATAGGCGTTGTATGTAGGCATCGTTCAGAGATTGAAGTACTATTCATGAAACGTCTTTAAATTATCAATCTTTACTCTTAAACCATTTTATAGATACATCTGCAGGTAAATACCAGCCATGCTAAATATTCCTACATCTTTTATTATTTTTCATCGTTTCATCACACTTGGTTGTTTCCCTTTCATACAACTCTCCAGGTCTGATGTTGGATATCATTTTATGTATCGCATTCTTGCGCGCTACGTACGTTTTGTTACTTAAAATATTAAATAAGAACGTAATGTGTTTTTCTATTTTGATACGGCTTTCAGGTGAGTTATACTTATACCTACTTATGTACCTATTATACTTTAGTTATACTTATGTATTATCTCAAAACACTACGCCGCCTTTTACGTAACGACTTAGCCACACGTACCTAGACAAAATTATTGAAATACTAGATAGAAGCCAGCCTATCGGTTTAACTCGCTGCTTACAGCTTTTTCATGAAAATAAGGTATTTTCCCGTGGCAAAAAGTAGTCTTTGTTACTCAGGAATATTATAACTTTCAAATTTTTTAAATCTGTCCATTAGTTTTGAAATATAGTCCGCGCGCGATTTGATGGCATTCGATGGATTCGAAAGCAAAGCAATATTGTGACATGTGGCTGTCATCACATCGCACGCGGATAGTATATCTATAAAGAATACAAAAAAGTACAAAATATAATTAAACTTGTCTCTTTTTGATCCAAAAATTGATGTGTTTTAAACATGGATCTTGTTCTCATTGAAAAAAGCTTAGTAGCTGAAGTAACCACTAGGTGGGCTTCTAGTTTTATATTATAACAAAATACACGATTTTAATTCAAAATGTATCAAAAACTTGTCCCTTCTTAATTCAAATCCTCCTCGAAGCTAACCTAATTGGTCCATCCAGTCATATGACTTCAGCAGCCGGTGTCCCTCAGGATAGTAATTTTATGCTCAATTGCACTCCGCTGCAGTGTAATGGACTATTCAAAGGATATTATCCCCTGGCACTGCACTGGCGATTAAAAGGTTAAATGCGCTCACAAGAGCTGTGTTCCAGGGTAATTTAGTTACAGTGTAACAAAATGTGATACAGAGCTACCCATGCATGAAATAACTACAAACTACACTCTATCAAAGATGTCAAGTAAGTTTAGTTTCCCTTTTAATTTCCCGCTCCGTCATATAAGTACAAAATATTAGGAACATATATATACGTTAGTTAGTAAGACGTTAATTAACATAAACGTTAGTAGGTCCAAATGTAAAAGAAGTTGGATTTTCAATCTACTTAATCCATTGACAACCGTTAAATGCGATAGATAACATTCTAACGCCATGTCATTTTTAAAATTCGGCGCCTTTTTAATAAATGATACAAGCTTTTACTTTTATATTAACTTACGCACACTTAAAGAAATATTTGAGTAACTAAAAGTTGATGATCATAAAAACACTAAGTGCTTTCAAGAAAGAACAATATCGATACCTCTGGGCTCAAAGGGCGTAAACGCCATTTTGGCGAAAATGACTTTTTAATGCAGTCCTATTCAGTTTTTTCTCCTCTATCGATCTGTATATTTAAAATCTTCGAATTCCGCAAAAAATGGTGGTTACGCCCTAAGGAAATTATTACTAAAGAAGGTACTTTTGGGTGAATTTGGGTAGTAAAGGATTTGAGTTTCAAATATTCAAAATTTTGAGGTCGTAAACGTTTTGTTTTAAAACACTATGGGGCGTATAAGCCTATGACGGGGCTAGCATGGCATTTACGCCAAAAAATATTTAAAACCTTCCAACAATTTGACTTTTACGCCCTAGATTTTATTTATTTTTATTTAAATAATGGTGTTTACGCCCAAAAAAAATTCAAACCTTCCATTAATTTTGACTTTTACGCCCTAATATTCATCTATTTGTATAAAAATAATGGTGTTTACGTCCAACGTATCTGTGCAGAATGGGGCTTGAACCTCCGTTACAGCCCTGATTTCCTAGGCGAGACCACATTTTCTAAGGATCTTGTCATGAAGTCATAGTTGTAAATAAAACTCTTGTACTCTTTCACTTATTATTTGCTGGTTTAACCAACCAGTTTCACTCTCATGATGGTCATCAGGGATTTTCATGTTTTATACTATCACATTGTACTGAATATTATATATATTTTTCATAAATAAAGATAAAAACATCGAAAGTTTACATAAATCATCGCAACTAACAACAAAGGCAAATATAGTATCAAACATCAATACCCTGAAGATGCTCATGAGTGAAACTGGTTGGGTTAAGCCAGCAAATTTAAGTGAAACGAGTAGGTACAAGAGTTTTGTTTAAGACTATGTCTACGTCTACAACAAAGTTTCATCATGCGCCAACATTCTCAAGTATACATTATAATGTTATGAAGTCCTATCACGTTTCGAAATTTCCGATGTGACGTAGCGTTGTAGACTTCTCCTTGGCTTCTGCCTCTTCCATTGTCCGGAGGGGAGGGTCGCTGTTGTTCACTATAACGAATCTTGTCGCGTTGGACTCGTGCTGCTATATCGTACGGATCAATCAATCGGGCTAGATGCGTGCTATCATAGTTGGAACATGTTCATGGTGGCATGGCAGTGATGCTCACGCACATCAACTTGCGGTGGTTACAGTTGTAGCTGTGCTGAAACTACTGGCATTTGCAACACTGGACTGGACCTTGCTTGATACACTATCGCTCGGTCTGCACGACGGGCATAAAAAGCCGTTCCGTTGTAGGTGACCAAGATAAAGTAGGTACCCCTATTACAGTGAGATAGCGCTGGTAGCACGAAAAATTTGTTTGGTCTTACAGGACCAGAACCGTAGGCTGGTCCCAAGTGTAAGGTGTAGGTGTCTCCTTCATCTAGTTTAAGTGAAAGGCCAGAACGATAGGCAGCAGCTGGTTCATACATGACTGGATGCAAGTGTCAGTGATGTTTTGCCATTTTTCGGACTAGATTAGCTCGAGCCATTTTGGCAAGGAGATGGAGAGTGCGATTGAGACGTCAGTTTCACTGAAACGGTATATGCAGACTCAGGAGAAACGTTTGCATTTATAGAAAAAACTAACAAGTGATGTGAATGGCAAAAGCTAAGATGGTTTTTATTCAATCTCCTGTGCGTGCAGATTTTATAACATTAGTATTTCAAGTCTCTGTTATCGATCTAGTTGGTCATTTGATGTAGCAAGCAACGCTTAAATTTGATAGCCCTATTTACTTGTCCAATATTCAGAACGATGAATATGGAGCTGACGAGACCAGCTGAAATATTGTTTTTTTAAATTAAAAATACAGAAAAATATTTAACAAGAAGATCTATTCAGCCAACCCATTTTTGTGAGAGAGTTTGATGCAAATTGGCAATAAAACGTGTAACTGCTTTAGTTTTAAATAAACATATAACTAACTTAGTAGAACAATGTAATGCAAACGACACTTACGATGTTAAAATAGTAGATAAGAAGAAGGCTACTCCGGCTTTTCAAATACATAAGTGAAGCCTTTTGGATTTTAGTGCACAATGTCAATTAACTTGTATCTTAGTCTTGATAAATTCACGGCAAGAGTTTGATTATTTTAATTAGACAATTAACGACTCAAATTTTTATGTTGTGTTCGCCGCAACCTTAAATCCAGGTTCCAAGCGGATCATTGATGATAAACGAAGAAATAATATCTATCGCTCACGTCAGGAGGCCAATCTGAAAACAACTAATGGAGTGTGTACGCGTGAAATACCCTGATGAGCTGCCCCAGTCGGAAAGTACTGTAATGCTGTTGTAGGTCATTAAAACTGGTTTATGTTTCCTTGAAAGTCTATCAGATTTTACTTGTGAACCCTTTGGTCTAATTTATAACTTACTAAATCGAGAAAGTAAAGAATTGCTAGCAAAAACGGTCTAAATTGAATAAGAGTGCCTGGTGTTTACGCCCTGCGTTTTATTTAATCCGGGGCGTATCTAGTAGGTAACTACGTACAGGCCAATTTTTGGGGCGTAAGCGGCATTATAATGTAGATTTTTAGGGCGTATATCCAATCTATCTTTGAAACTGTAAGGCTTTCTTTATTTTGTTATTCTCACGATTATGCACCTTTAAATTTGATATATAAGTGTCTTTATATCATTTTTATAGCTATAGAAATAAAAAAGTTATGCCAAAAATACTTTTTAATTTTTCGTTTTTTTGCTCTCCTGAAAAGTTGTGTTTTGGCGTTTACGCCCTTTGAGCCCAGAGGTATCGATATGAAATCAAACTTTATCGAATTAAGTACACGCCATCAATAATGTATTTTCAAAAGCTTGTAAGAAATGGACAAATACTCTTACATTTTCATGATGTGTTACTTAGAACTTTGTGTTACAACAACATAAATAATTCCTCGAATGTAGAGGGTGACATTTTGACCAAATTCAAGACTGAATGTCGTTGTCCGAAGGTAGAAAACATTTCTATGAATAATGTCTGGTCGTGCGACACAGCTTGCATGGAGAATGAGAAGTAGTTCTACTCAAGTAAACTTCTTAATAACTTGACTTTTATATTTTAGTGGTCTAAGCTAGTTGATGGTGGTTCGTAGGTGAGATTTTGACCTTGGCTGGATATCTGCCAACTATGGTCAATCTCGGTACCGGTGATTCCACCTACGATTGCATTCCCATAAGGGATATACAACAGTTAGGCGGAGGTTCGATAAAATAAGCCAATTCCTTTTGCAATGTAATTCTGAGTACAAAGCATGTTCACTCCAAACTATTGCGAAAAGAGCAGGAGGAAAATGATGTCTGAAAGGATTGAATGATTATATTTCGAGTTGGACGAGTGGTGATAGACAAGGAAGGTGTAGGCTACATAATAGCCTAGGATCGTAGCTTGGACAAATCAACCTTGTCCAAGGATCGTAGCAAGTGTTCAAGCAGGTGTAAGCAATACCTCGATATGAAAGCCACAAAAACTGGACCAAAGAACTAGCAAAGATCAACTATTCTCCATTTTATTCCAATCTGCTGACGTTTGAAATGGATTTTCTGCACTTTCCTGGATAGTTTCCTTTGTTAAGCTCAACCTTTCCATTTTTAATCCCCGCTCTCGATGTAAATCAGTTCCTAACCAGACCTGCTTCCATTTCGAGCTGACCTCTTATTAGTTTTCTATCTGGACTGTTTCCGTGGTGTAGTGGTCGTGAGTGTTTTCCACGGGTTTTGGACATCCTAGGTTTGATTCTCACCAAGAACACAAAGAGTAGATAGATATTTTTTAAACATTATCACGTTGTGAATTCGTTTCGAGTTTGTTGACATTGAACTTTGAACCACCTGATTGTCCGAAAAAATTATGGTTACGAACTTCGTAGGGAACGTATGATTACTTAGCTAGCGGTTATTAAAAAGCGGTTTTAGAATATTTGACGCCAGGGTTCATCGGGGCGTTGGTCAGAAGAAATACCTTCAATGTAAATCAGTCCTAACCAGACGTGCTTCATTTCGAACTGACGTTTTATTAATTTTGCATCTGGAATTCGTCTAGACTGTCGCACACACGCCGGAAGATATTACAGTTTCTGAGAGCTGTCATACAAATGATAGCCTGTGTGTGATACCACAAATCAATGTGGCGACGGTGCCATGGTATCAAGTTTTTGTATGGGGTTTCGTAAACACTGACCGGATCCGGAAAAATACTAGGAAATCTTGAAAAGCACGCGAGAACCATTTAAAGTGCAGCAGCAATAGACAGACAAAGTTTTCACTGTAAGTTTTATTTAATTTTGTACTGAACTTGTTTGACAGTATTATTCTTTTTTGGTAAGTTTCTCGATCTATCGTTTGACTAGATATTGACTTCACGGTTATCTTATCATTTACCTTTTCCTACAAAAAATAAAAAGAAGAAGCAAATTATGAAAAACTAGATAAGCTAAAAAGGATTCTTGAAACAAATCTAATCATTTTTGTTATTACAATATCATTATTCCTAAAATCAGTTCCAGGGTTGTTTTTATCAAAGCGATTTTATCCAATTACATTTTTCTCCAGAACTAAACCTTTATTTCAAAATATATCTATGTAACTTATTCTTTTGAATAGACCCAAATGCAGCATTTTTTCCTATTTCCACGTATTTTATATCAATCCCCGCCTGTAACAATTCCGTCAATATATCACAGCACTGACAAAACGATGAATCTGAGTATTGTGCGCACATTTCTATTCTCATTCGGGTATCGTTTGAGTGTTCGCTTTTTTCATATTGTGATACTATTGAAAAGGAGGAAATAAAAAAGAAAAGTGCCAAGCCAACAGGATTTTTGTTGCGGAACGTGAAACGTGACATTTCCAAGTCATGTCGCATTTGACGCGACGAAAATTACAGCAAATATGTTCATAGTGCGGCTTTTAGTGTCTCGACACACTACGACCGAAATTACGCGACGGAATTCGGCGCAATTACGCCAGCAATGTTATTTGCATTACGGATGACACACTTCAGCCGAAATTCCGTCGCCGAATGTCAGTCCGAAGTAATTCGGCGTGATTTGTACGTAATTTCGGCGCTTATAGTGTGTCCTCCCAACCGAAAACTGACGGAACGGCACAAGTCGTAGTCTGTGCACACACTAAATGAAATAAGCGAAAGTATTTTTTGTTATTAGGTCAATTTATATACCTACTAATCCTTAGATTTACCCCTTTTGTCAAAAAGCAGTTAGAGGTATACTAACCTACTTATTATTGTATAAAATAGAGGTACATTCACAAAATAACTTTTACGAAATGCGAAAGCATAAAATCACTCGATGAAGGACGTTATATTATTACGTGAAAATTCTTTGTATTCGAAAGGTTTCTGATCTCTGTCAACGATAACTGATAGCCCCCAGTGTTTTAGTACATTTCGTGCTTTATTTTTATTGTGATAAATGGTAAGTGATTTGCCGTGTGATGCCGGCTTAGAATAGCATCACCCCAATTCTACCCGTGGGTGTCGTAAAAAGCGACTAAGGGATACTTATCCAGGGAATGGGCAGCAGCGTTCCCTGTCAATGAAACATCATGCACTGCGCTCGCCAATCCGCCTGCCAAGCGTGGTGAGTATGGCAATACCCCCCGATAAGGGGAGGCCCATGTCCAGCAGTGGACTGTTGTGGCTGTTATGGTATGGTCGAAAATAAAATGCAAGAAAATATTTTCAAATATAACAGTAACAGGGCACTTTAGTATATTTTCATCTTGAACCACATAAAACGAATAATTAGTTAAAAAAATGGGACACAAAATCATAATAGGTATGTAGTTCGGAATATAAAACAGTTGGTCCATATTAAAATAACCCATGATTTGTTTGCAAAATCAAAAATATATTTATCTTTGAGAAAAGTTGTTCAGTTTTATAAATGTGCTGATTTACCGTGTTACGTTCTCAATCTTGTAGAACGTTCAAACTTTTCGGATGGTACAACATACCTCTATATTTTTTACTTCGGAGCAACATTTCTCATAATTTATCTAAAACTCAAGTCGATACCCGAAACTCGCTCGTCGTAGTCGTTTGCGAATGACGTTGAAATATAATAACAAATAAATAATAAATTCTTGCTCGCTTCAATTATTTATCGCTTTCTAGCTTCAGCTTTGAGTACGTCATTAATTTTCTCTAGCCGTAATCAAAAAGCTTATAAGTAGGTATTTACTAACAGGCGAGTAACAATTTTGAAAGAAATAAAAAAGAATTGTATCTGGGTGGTTCTACGAAGCGGCAAATAAAAATAAATAAATTAAAAATTGTACTTTTATCAAGTTTTTTTTGCTTAAAGTACATGTTGGTGTCATACTAACTTTACAAAAATAGTATTACAGATCAAAATTCAAAATTAATCGATCGAAAATTAAATTTTCACTTTTTGTACGTCGACAGACGTGACACACATGGCGACAGAAGTGATGAATATCACATGTTTAAACATAAACAAAATCGGTACATAAGTGAAAAGTAGTTCTAAACTTTAATTACACATTATAAGTCATAATGTTTTCAAGTCAACCAGTATCCGACTACTAAATTTCAGTTAAAAAAATATACCAAGAAATGTCTACAGAACTGACATCACTTATGTCGACAATAATTAAAAAATAATCTTCGTCGGGTGATGACGATAACACTCTTAGTCGATGATAGACCTCAATTAGTAAAGCGTTATCATCGCTAATGAGAAAGCCCTAACCCAAAATATTTTCACTTTTCTGTTATTCTGATTGAATTATTTGGGGTTCACTCTGTTAGGTTTTGGCGTGTTGTCGTGGTGTCTGCCTATCATCAGTAACATCACCGTCGCTTCCAAAGCACATTTTATAAAACCAAAAATCCTAGGAATTCCTGTAAAAATAATGTGGTAAGCAGTAAGCAACAGATAACTAAATCTAGTGATTATCTTGAAGCCTGTGCTTTGGTGGAACTGTTTACGAGGTTTTTTGAGAATATTGTTCACCTTGAATAAAGTCTGGAGAAACTATGCGAGATAGTTGGTGGAAATAAAGAGCAAAGTTAACTTGCAAAGTTATTAATGCCACAAATTATGTATTTTTCACGACGATAAACCTTTATTTAATAGTGGAAAAGTCATAGGTGATGATCCCAAAAATACTCACGATTTAAGCTACGGGTTTGATGAATTCACCTTAAGCAGTATATTAAAGACAATTAGTAAAAACAATAAAAACTTTTTATCTATTACCGTGCAATTACTCAAAAGTCACTTCTCGCAAATATCACTTCTGTCGACAACTTTGTCAACAGGAGTGACGTCGACAGATGTGAGAAATTTTACAATACCGTCACAAAAACAATAAAATACTGAGTTTATATTGAATTCAATCAGTTTTAGAATAAATATCAACGTTTCAAACAAGGCTCAACTAACGAATTATTTTTAATCCGTTGCTTATCTTTGTATATCCAATTTAGAAGTGACTCGTTAACTTTGACACGGCTGTAGAACTAGTTCTCAAATCATTTTTGGGCCGCTATTTAACGCTCAAACGCAATTTTAGAATTTGTCCTAACAAATGACTATAGTATTGTCATTTTAATCCAAATAAATGATCAAAACTATCAAAATTCTTAATTTGAGAGTTAATTTTTGAGCTGTCGACAGAAGTGACAAGATTTTTATAACGTTTGTAGAATCACTTGTTAATTCTTTTGTTCTGGACATAATTTTTTGTTATTATAGAAGTGATAAGTTAAGGATATAGAAGTTAATTATCGAGGATTTGTGGTGTCATAATTATATAAGTTAATTTTATAATTGCTGCTAAACCTTAGCCGGGCTCACGCGAACAGTCGACAGGACGTGACATGTCACGTACTGTTAACAAAAAAAATCGGCTAAATTATTACATTATTGGTTCATATTGTCGACTGTCATGTAGAATAAGTAGCCATTTCAAACGTAAACAAAAAGTGCCCTTCTGCAAGCGATACTTTTCAATTTATAAGTCACGAACACAAATTTCGTTGTTCTGTAGAATGACCCATCTACTTTACCGTTATGGATAGATTGGCAATATTCCAACTTTGGAACAAGATCAATACAGTTTTAGCTGTGAAAGATTATTGCAATTTTATAGACATTGTCACAGTAAAGTAACAGTAGCTAAGTACCTATTAGAAAAATTGCAACGAATTTTATGATTTTGACGATGGACTCTAAAGTTACTTATTGAGTTCATATCATGTAAAATTGCAATGATGTTTTAAATGACCATCGACTCAAGATGTCACTAGATCGTCGCTTGGAAACGAGCATCAAGGGATCGAAAAATTTGGCAGGTATATACCGGTGCGAATCGATAGCTCAGTGGCTGAATGCTGGGGCGTTTAGCCATGAAGCCCGGGTTCGAGCCCCGGTCGATCCATGACATTTCTTTTTGTTTATTTATGAGATCTTGAACAGTTACAAGTTGCGAAATTATTGCTGGAGATAGGTTTTACCCAAGCGTGTCCACAATATGAAATTTTCGAACCACTACCTACATCTAACAGCCGCTTGCCAGCTTTACTTCGTAGACGGTCTACCTGGCGGGAGGCCATCCCGTATACTGTATATCTATTTTATTGCTCGATAATTCACGTATAATTGTCACCATAGTTTATGACCTTCCGCCCGTTTTATTTCGCATTATATTTCCGTTTAATGTACAACTTTAGGGCTTTTGCAATTTATCACTTAGGATAATTCGTGAAGTGGGTGTTTCATAACAGAGTATTATATTTTTGTAAACAACACCAACATTTGATACTTAAATAAGTAGGACGGTTAATATTCTGTTATGAAAATTAGTCGGTTAATATTTTATAAAGAGTCTGAAACATGTTGAAAATACTGTTTCTTTTTTAAAACCAAACTGTGTTTTGACTATAAAACTTTAAGTTAAAATAAATAGCCTAAGACTTCAAAGGAAACATTTATCAACGTTCTCAGAAATCGTTTACGTAAACCTGTATTTTAATATTCTAGGAACGAAATTATTGTCACGTTGAAAGCTAAAATGACACCGTAAGGAAAGGAAAAGCTAGTAAAATATTTAAAAACTTCTTTCCTTGGTGATTCGTTTACAAATGCTGAAATAGTACATTCATACAATTCTAATCATAAATATAATAATCATTTACGATATGAATGCTTTGTTATATCAATACACGTAGGTAAGCAAAATCTATCATCCTCAGAAAAACGTCAAAGAAAACTTATATTACTTACTTCTTTAATAAGAAGTATTCACAAAAGTAGGCAAGTGGCGAATATAATAATACTATTTTTATATTCGGACTTGTAAGAATATATCCCACAGAGATGTGTTCTTTTACCTGCAAAGTTATTACATTATTCCTGCAAATATTATCCGAACAGATAAAAGAGTTACAAAGTTATTCCTTCAGATATTACCCTAACAGATAAAAGAACTACAAAGCCGCAAAGGGCAAATGTCGTAGCTTTGTAATCTGACCGAGTGTATCAAAAGTTAGTTACGTAAGAAAGACCTGACACTTTGGTGGTGATACACAGTTTTCTTATTTGACTGAAGTTTTTGTCAGACGTAAATGACCATTTTTACAGCCGTTTACGGTCTACCCACCCAACAAGGCATTAGGACGTGATATATTTATGTTAGTATTTGCTAATACTCTCTATTTTTGAATGCGGATAGGCAAATATACGTGGCAAGGTGTTGGCATTTATAGGATGAAGCCACTTTTCTGGATTTATTTCTTACTTTTTATGATTCTTTCGTGTAGAAATAGAATGATGGTATTCAAATTCGGCTCTGCACTGACCAGATCACATAATGAGTTCGCGAACCTGTAGAGAGTCATCCTTGTATTGTAAGATCACATTTATACTCATAGTCCCCCACTTACTAGGTCATCTTAAATTAGGACTCTGTGGACGTACACTACACAGAAATACGCACAAACAGCCCACAGAAAAACATTGTAACAAAAGCGTGGGCTCAGACGCAGTGTCAATACCTAAGTACCTACTTACGAGTAATAACAATGTTCACCGTAAAGGTAAGATGCTATTGGAAATGTTGTTCTTTCGTTAGACTAAAATAATGCATATCTCTCTACGGTCTCCTTTTCATGTGGGTCAAATTTTCCAACGGTTCGATGAACCCTGGTGTCAGAGTTTTTAAGCGGATAGTGAACGACTTCTATCTAAAAGAACGTCTCTGACATAGTTGTATAACGACCGCCGTAAGCGTGGATCGTTCTTTTTTTATTTTGAATAGCAGTGGGTTCAGCCTGCAATGTTCTAAAAAATGGGAACACAATCACAAAGTGAGACTTCAAAAATCTGTTTTTTTTTCTTCTAAGAAAGAAACAAGTAAATTATTATTGCTTCCATAACAATTCAATAAATTGATTATCTGGAAATTTTACTTTGATAAATACAATAAAATGATATTACTATCAAATCCGATTTTCATTTAAATCTCTGAACAAGATTGCTTTCACAAAGTTGAAAGTCGTGACGTTTTATAAAACGTTGACCTACTTACCCACTTCATTGCAAATGATATCCCAATAAAATATTTTAATGGCGATCGACCACATCAAATAACACACTCATAAAGTTCAAATAAGTATTTAAATTGGCTATGTCTATTTTATCGAGTCGAGTGATGGATAATCGTTGCATAAAATACGAATGGGTATGTTTGTCCAAGAATATTACTGCTTTTGGGACGACACAGGCTCATGGTAGGCTTAAAAACCAAGCGACAGCGACAACGACGCGCCTCGTTGTCGCTGTCAAATGACTGGTTTGTATGGGTTTGTATGGGAAACCAGAAAGACCGAGCGTCGGCGTCGTTGCGGCGCGCCACGACGCCGTCACGTTGACAGCGCGCTGAGAAGCTTAGATTTTGTATGGGATGCGGTCGGGTTTTTCTACAAGACGTCGTTGTCGCGACGCTTGGAAAATAAGGGTACCATAACAATAATAATAATAATAAATTATTCAATGCATGACAGGATGTCCTAAATTATCCAAGAGTTTGTTTTGTGCAAAAGTTTTATTTAGACTCCATCTTTTCCAACATTGACGTCATACCTAATTATAGCGCATTCATACATTGTGACGTTTTAAAAATCGGCCGAATGCTAGTAGAACTCACGCTCGAAAGGTAGCTTTCGTCGTACTTTTGTCTATAAAAATGCCATAAAATCACGTTTATTGTATGAGAGCCCCCTTTACTTTTTTTATTTTATTACTAGTCATAGTAAAATATGTTTTGAGAAAATTTCAACTGTCTAACTATTACCGTTAATGAGATACAGCCTCGTCACCATTATAGATAAAATCGAACACGTTGGCTTATCGCTCGTACTCCAAAATTATATAATTTTGATTATTTTGAGTGGTCAGTTCTGAATTATGGAAAATTGAAGTCAATAATCAAGTTTATTTTAATTTTTTCACCGATTACTTAAAGAAGGCGGCTAGTAGTCACCCGATAGTCAAAACGGGTGATCGTGCCTTTTAGCGTCCCCTGGGAAAAGTTTTACGTCCAGAAGTGGACTGCTATAGAGTGATATGATCAAGTTTTTTTTATATTTTTTGGCGTCGGACCGATATATTGGTGTCGCTTACCAAGTTACCAATATGGCGGTGTTACGAGCCATAAACCTTGATACGGAGCCGGGCAACGATCAAACTGCCTACTAGATGCCAAATGTAGACATTTCTTCAAACAAACAATTTTGGGCCCCAAGTCTGCTAATTTTTAGCCATTGTAATGCCAGCGACGCTCAACTGTCATTCTATTGCCACTGTGATTTTTCATACTAAAAAAAAACTTCCGTTCGTAATTACCAAAAACATCCAATGAGGAACTGTCAGGACTTCGTTCTTCAAATCGTGTATAGATGGCGCGTTCCTATACCTATGTCCCTATCAAGGAGGTTTTATTTGCTCCCTACGGACCAAAGGGAGTATTTCCTAGGTCCATGGTCCAGACTCGGAAGATAGTGATGTAGGTATTACAAACTTTTAATTTATGAACTTTTTAAATGATTAACACTATGGGCCGATCAAAGAGTCCCAATGTAATAATACCAAGGAATTTGTAAATCTTCTGAAGTTTGAGGATCTGCAAGCAGAGGATCTTCACTTTCCATTTCAGATTCTGATAAGCTTCAGTTCAATTTCTTTTGAGTTATAAATACACATGATTTCGTTTGTGGTGCTCCACTCAATGAAATAATCAAGGGAACATCATGCCTTTAAAAAATTATTCTTTTTAGAACTGCAATAAGATGTGTATTTTGATTAATTTATAAAATAACGATTACCAGCAAAGCAAACTCTTATACTTAAATACAAATGTCAGTACCTAATTTAAGTAGTTATAGTGTAAGTGTAATCACTTACGCAACGCAGGGGATCAACAATGTTATCAATGTAGTTCGAGTCTTACAAATGCAAGTTAAGTTCATTGCTTCTATCCAAAGGCATCGGTCTTTGGGAATAACATGTTGTCCTGAATTAATACATCCCGGTACAACGCATTTATTGACCATGTCTAATCTTTGTAGCTAGGCGCACAGGAAAATCTGAGTTTTATTATTTATATCAATCACAGCTTGATTACAACTACAACACTACAACAAGGTCTTTGTTGAATAACAAACACGTTGTTTGAAAAACATCCTTCTTAATATTCACCAAAGAGGTCTCAATAAAATATATACTTTTCGAATTTTTTTGCTATATTGGAAACTGATTGTAGATATAAAACCACAGAAAACAGAAAAGAGTACTAG
The DNA here is from genome assembly GCA_024500475.1 of Phthorimaea operculella. Lineage (NCBI taxonomy): Eukaryota > Metazoa > Arthropoda > Insecta > Lepidoptera > Gelechiidae > Phthorimaea > Phthorimaea operculella. The sequence continues at coordinate 1,618,676 of JANFCV010000083.1, read as the reverse complement.
GTACTTTATATCTACAAGCGGCACGCGTGGTACTGACTTAGAATCATCATCATCTTTGGCCACGACTGCAGCAAAAAGACTCGGAATTCTCTCGAAGGTCAGGCGATACTTCACACCAGTACAGCTTTTACAACTATACCAAGCTCAAGTCCATTCCTGCATGGAGTATTGCTGTCACCTGTGGGACGGGTCTGCCAAATACCAGCTGGCAGCCCTGGACTCGATTGAGAAGCGCGCTAAGAAACTCATCGCTGATAGGGCACTCATTGACGCAAAGTTACAGAGCCTCGAACACCGTCGCAAAGTAGCTTGCTTGTCGGTATTCTACAGGATACATTTCGGGGAGTGTGCACAGTCTCTCCATGACCTGATACCTCCGTCACCATTCCATCTCCGGTGCACGAGACGCCGGTTGGGATTCCACCCTTATATCGTAGACATCCCGCAAATTCGCACAAAGCGCTTCGCTAAATGCGAACTGCTAAGGAGTGGAACTCCCTACCTGCGGATCTGTTTCCGGAACGTTATAACCTGGGCCTTTTCAAGGCGAGAGTGAATAGGCATTATCTGGGCGAGCATGTTCCATTATCGTCTGCATCGTCACTTAACATCAGGTGAGATTGCGGACAAATGCTTACCCATTATTTATATAAAAAAAAATCATTATTGACCTCATACGTCTGTGATAGACGATTTATTTATTCAGTGTCTGAGGCAAGATTTTTCATAACTGTATAAGCCAATACGGGAGCGGCATGACGTTCCGCACGCTCTACAAGTGAAGGTGGAATCGGAGACTAGCACATGCATGTTTAGATGTCGTTTTTGCCTTTTGTTTGCGAGACCAGCGCACCAGGCATCATCGTGAGTTCTACGTCCATCAAACTCACGCTTTCTCCATTCATCCCTATTCTCAACAAGCTTCTCCCAGCTTTGAAGGTCGATGTCAAACGTAGTCATGTCCCGTTTGGCGCAATCTTTGAAACGTAGCATCGGTCTTCCAACTCCTCTTTTAGCGTTAGCTATGGCGCCAAGCAGAACACACCGCGGTAGTCGGGAAGGTTCCATGCATGCATGCCCTAGCCACCGCAATCGTCTCTGCTTAAGCAAAGCGGTGAAGCTAGGCAGCTGTGCACTCTTTAGAACTTGCTCATTTGTTACCCTGTCTTGCCAGGTTATAATTATGCAAGATGTTTCTTACGCAGGGCCTATGAAATCTGTTGAGTCGACGTTCTTGTCCAGTAGAATGTACAATGTGTCTCACGCAAGGAACCCTCGTTAGGGAGTCTGGTCTCTTGTATAGCACAAACAGCAATGTTCAGTCTGTGTAGTTCGGCGTCGATTACGGCAGTTTTACGCAGATCTTGTGCGTCAGTAGAAGAACCTGCACAGGTGTCAGGGAGGCCTGTCCTCATAGTACGGATATTCCATGTTGCAAATCGCATTGATAAGCGGGGATATTGTTATCCGCGTGACGTGGGTAAAGTTTCCTCTCCACAGACTCTGCGTTGCTTGGGACGCAATTATAGAAAGCGCAGAGCTGCCCAGGACCTACGCCATTCTCTCGGCCTTCCTGGCTGACTCCACAGGAACGAAGAGTCGATACGTGTGGAGCCAGGTCGGCTGCAGGAGTCTGCCGCACGATATATTACCAGTCACTCGCGCCTAACGGAGACCCCGTTCCGGCTTTGTGTGTGGAGTTTTCCTTCTCCAGGACCCTGATTCACTTGGGTCGGATTTATCCTCGGTCGCCTCTAAGGGGTTACCGACTTAGAATACCATCAGCCTATTACCCTGCGAAAGGGCAGCAGCGATAGTTTTGAATACAAATCTCTGTACTGGATACAATACGCGCGGCACCAAGCAGCGGATAAGTTATGTTTGTTTTGATATCGATTGAAAGGTAAGCGATGTCCTGTCCTGTTCGACTACTGTTTGTAAATGTCCAATAAGTTGGAATTGTATGCCCTCTACATAGTTCATCGTTTAGGTACCTACCTATTTGATTTACAAATTCTTTGGTATTATTTCAATGTAAACTCTTTGACCAGCTCATAGTGTTTATAATTCAAAAAGTTCTTATCTTAAAAGTTTGTAATACCTACATCACGATCTACCGAGTCTCTATAGGGACATATATATTAATCTGTGGTCGTGATTGCAACGCGCCATCTATACACGATTCAAAGAACGTAGCCCTGACAGTTCCCTATTGACATGCCATCGACACACAACTGAAACTATTCTTATCCACTCCTCTGTGGCGCCATTTTTTATAGATAGGCTTGTCTGTGGGCCACAGACGAGCGATTATTTAGTAGAAGACTTGATCCCGTGTTATTAGGCTAAAGAGTGTGGGGAAATACGTGCATGCTGATTGGCTATTGGTTGCGTCATCTCATAATAATCATAAATCACTGGCACTGACTTACCAATGCTTTATACCAGTGATACCAAATATTCATATTTAGAGTGCCGTCTTTTTACCTACTTATTTATCTGCCAAGCGTGATAGGTATGACAATTTTAATAGCGCAGGTCCATTACAGTTCACTGATGTGATTGTTTAAAGTAAGAAAGTATTCACCGCGTCCCGCCAATCTACCTGCCAAACGCGGTGAGTTTATGATAAGATAACCTACACCACAAATTAGGGAAACGGCGCGCGGCTCACCTAACCATGGCCCACTTAGTACTAAAGACGATTTTGACGGTTTCTGACTTTAACTAGAAATAACCGGAATCTCAGTGGAAGCCAAGGTAAGTAAGAAGGTGGTTGACACGAACGTCTTATTTCTTGGATTAAAAATTGGCTCAGAATCATATGACGTTCTTTATCAGATTTTGCTGTTTTGATATTTTTACACTTTTAGATTTTTGATAGTAGCAACCCTGGCTATGTAACAAGTGACGATCGCGCAAATCTAGAACAGGGTCGAGTGACCCTTCTATGTTATACTATATTATATATTCTCTAGTTTGTGGTTATGCCGTCTTTAAGGCTGGTGGTCTGTGTGGACGTTGGAGCCAAGCAATCTCTTAAACAAGTTTACGATTCCAGAAAAAAATGTTATGAGCTTCGGAAAAAATATTGACGAGGTCTATCAGACTGTAGTAAAGCCTAAATCAGGTATTTAGGGTTTAGTATAAAGAAGGCCAATTTTGATTCATGGCTTGATTATAAGCGCAACAAGCAGATGTATTAAAAAAAACCGACTGCGGTAATTTCAAAGTTGTATTTTGCGATAAAAATCCGCCATCCTGAACTATTAATACAGTGTCACTCACGCTGCTGAGACGAATCTAACGACACCTCACATTTCATGACAAGATCCACCTTCCTTTAGGGCTGTAGCCCGTGAAAACGATTGTCTTGATAAATACCCTCGATAAACATAACCCTCCCGAGGCATTCGGGTAAAAACAACCATGCTTTTGATTATATACGATACTTAGTAACTTTTAAATATCATGAAAAGCCTCTGCAACAATGTACTGCTTGAAATAAGTCAGATGCATATATCACAAATTAAGGAGACGGGGCGCCTATACAGATAGCTCACTCAATATTAGCGACAATTTTGACGCTGACTGACTTTAGCTGGAAATAACTGGAATCTCAGGGAACTCAAGGTAACTATGAAGAGGGATGCTGCTACGAACGTCATATTTCTTGGATTAAAATTTGTTCAAAATCATATGACGCTCTTATATCGGATTTTGCTGTTTTGATATTTTTTACCCACGACGGGACGGAGATTATATGCGTTTGGGGTGAGAGAATGTGCGTGTGTATGTTTGTGCAAACCTATGTTACCAAATATCTCCCAAACCACAACATCGATTTTGATGCGGTTTTCAGTGTGAATTGGGATTTTTTTGATGCATGTTCTTAGCTAGGTGTTACGCGAATTACTCACCAGGGGGAGCTGCAAGAAACTATCGTGGGTATTTTCAAAAAAAAAAATGTTTTCACTTGTTATTTTTTGACAGAAACAACCCAACTACTGCGAGTGTCGGTCGAGTGAATCTTCTGGTTATATGCTGCGTTTTTGACACGTGGTCGCCACTCCAACTTTTTTGGGATCGCATAGACTAATATCAGTTAAACTCTATAGATATTTCACCATTTCTTGTAATACAGATTGGAGCATAAATTACCAAGTACTAATATGCTAAGTAAACTTAACTTATACCTTAAAATGAACAAGAATTGTATCGCGGAAACGGCTGCAAAATTGGGTTTTTCGGGGGTGTTTAATTAAATAGGTTTATTTAATTTCCAAAAATCTTTGCGCCGCCCCTTTAATTGCGTGTTTTTTTGTAAACTACAACGCTCAATATTGAAAAACCGAGATATCTCAGTATACCAGGTACAATTAATCTAAATTGTGAAGCTATAAGTATTATTAATAAAAAATAGCTATGGTCAGAAATAAAAAAAGCTAAAACTTAAAAAAAATAACACGTAAGTGGGCCAAGGGTAGTCAGCCATCATGATTCATCCGCATCAAAGTACGTCATAAAGATAAGAAGTGTGCCGCGTCTCAGAATATAGTACAGCATCCGTCAACTGAAATACCGGCTTTTGCTCTATTTTGGCTCGTAAATAATCTTTATTATTGTATTTTGTTTAAAAAAGTATGTCTCAGTAAGACACAAGAGAGAGTAGAGTTTAACAAATGATGAATTTACTATTGAAAAACTGGTGAATTCCAGAAAGAGGTAATAGTATACGTAAGGTAGGTCATGGATGCGTAGCGCCCAAATCGCGTAATTTTTGTCGCCACGTCAAGTGTAGGCATCTGCTACGGCGTAGAGCTCGTAATGGCATTTTGCATACTAAATTAGGTGATTGATAAAACTATAGAAGGAATACAAGGTGTTAGTGATAGTGTACGTCAAAAACTTTGCAGACATGATCAAGCCATGAAACATAACAACTTTTTCTATGGTGGCTATGTTGGTAAAGGTGAAAAATTCTACTTCCCATATAAAATTTCTGACCAGTTGACACACTTCCTCGGTTTCTCAACATAAGCTCCGTAGTCAAAATTTCACTTTCAGTTGAATGGTCTGTTTATGCCTGCAAAGTTTCCAGTACACTGTCCCTTACACCTGGTATAAGTACCAAAGTAGGAAACAGAAAAATTATAACTTACCTAATCTTAAAATTTTAGTAAAGAACACTTGGTATATGGTGGCACTCGTTGTTTTCCTATAACGTAATCTGAAACAAAGAAAATACAATCATTAGACTAAATTAATAATCTGTAGACCTATTTTGTTACAAGTGAACCCTTGTAGTTAAAAATATAAACCCTGAACCAGTCTTTAAAACTGTACAACTTTCCCCATGGAATATTAAGGTCCTATTGAATTCACCGCAAATATTTTCAGGGTGTGGTCTACTCGTGAAACTGAACAACTGTTCCCAGTGAAAATAGGTCCAATTATGAAAAAAAAATAAGATCTGCCATACAAATTGACTCAGTCGACTGCTACATTTAGTACAGTAGACCCAATTTTTTTTCATATTTCGCCCTATGTTCTGTGGGAAAAAAAAACAGTGTCAATCCACTACAAACAGATGAAACTTATTCAAATATTATTTTTTTATATATTATTTTATAATTTGGGTCATTGTGGCGATGAAAATTCGATGATTGTGAAAACCCAACTAATTTGCTAGAAACTCAGGTATTTACTGAAATCATTCATCATTCAAGCCGGAAGCAATGTTTCTGAAGTTCTTAAACTTGAGTAAATTAATTTTGATTTATTGCTGTATGAGCAAGTAACGTTAATAGATTTAAAGTCATTTAAATTATTGGTTGTAATCGACTTTTCAATTATTGGTTTTGTAAATCTATCCTCATAATTCCTACCTAGCCTATTGCTTATCGGAATAACCACAAAACCATAATAACGACTTCTACTATTCCTTTGTTCACCTCTTATATAAGAAACTCGCAGCAGACATGGCGTGATACCTGGCATCGTATCAATATTCTAGTTACCAGGGTTCATCGGGTCGTTGAACGACTCGGTGTCCCACACGAAAAGAAGGAGAATATTCTAGATTGGTAGTTGTGTATTTTGAAATGTTCTCGCGTTTTCTGTAGATGTTTCTTTCCTGACCTAATTGAAAATGAGGCCTAAACTGCCTGGAGCCAAAGCAGGGTAATTTTTATACGACTAGTGTAGTGTTTTTGTAACGTAATTTGGATTTAAATTTAAAAAAACTACATATATCCATCATTAATAAGGATAGGATCACAGGCAGTGCCCGGTGCTGCACTATTTTAGTTAGCGCTACATTACGAATGCGTAAAGAAAGATAATGCGAATATCCAACTTATTTCCATACAAATACGGTTTATGTGTAATGGTTTGACAGACGCAACGGAAATCACATCTTATCTTGGTCTGATCCTTGCCTAAGTGTTACGAATTGTATCCTTGATTGTATCCAGCTTGAATAAAACGTTCCTCATTCGTGCTTAGTATTTAGGTAGTGTAGGTCTATCGCGATTAGCTAGTACTCGCACGCATGTGATTAACTCTGCCAGTGAGGAAGCCTACGTGACCTTTAGCGTTTACACAGGGCCAGCTACTTGCACAGAAGGTTCACTTGACCGTATTTGGGTGATTCGCAAAACACATTATTTTTTTGTTCATGTGACATAAAAAGCAGAATAGTGGATAAATATCTGTTTTTATGTAATGAGATTATAGTATTTCATTGAAACTTTCAACCTGCGGACGGTGAATTTTGTGATAGATCATTTAATATTTATTTTAAATTATTTAACACCAAAAAGTACGTTTCGGTGGTCTGTTCAAAACCCACTTACGCAAGTTTAGAATGTGAAAAATAAATGTTAAACACATACTATCTCTCTTTTTAAACTTTAACACGATTCAAAATATCTTCAAGATTGTTTTTTGAGTTGGCCATTAAATTATGTTTACCCATTTTCATTTTATTTCCCGTTCGCATATGTTACAAAGATTGCGCGTCTCATCGGTGGTACAAAAAAAGACACACTTAAAGTGATTTTTTTTCTTGTGCTCAAATCCAATAGAACTCGATTCATTCTATTCAAAATTTTGAAAACAGCTGACTTTCATTTGTGATTGCTGTTTGTAATTTGAGTGCAAAATTTTAGTTGGTTCGCATGAAAATTGATTTCTGGCAAAGATCATAGGATCTATTCGGTGACCGACATAAAGTGTAAGTAAACTATTTAATAAATCATGTATACCAATTTGTTTCTAGATTTTTTTGATATCTTTACAAAATGTTGGTTATTCCTACAAAATCTTAAAAATGTGAAATCTCCGCCCACCTGCGAACGAAAATTCCGTTCGGTGGTCATCTTTTCGGAAGTCACCTTTGGTAACCGAAAAGACGCTTGGTCACCGAAAAGATCTTTAAGTGCATATTCTGTTTCAATTATATAAAATGAACAAATTTTTTATAATATCATGACTGTTAGTGAACAGTATAACGAATTTTTTGTTAAAGTCCCACCTGTTCTCATATTATAATCAAGATAAGGTTGGTGGATAATAGACTGGGAAGAGATGCGGCCCTTCTATGCATTTTAGTCGCGAATGACGTTTTGCTTCTCTGTGATTTTAGTAAAGTTGTGGTGGTAAGCCTGTTTTTCTTCGCGTGATTCGTCGGCCTTTGCTGATACAGGGTAGTAAAAAGCAGAATATTTTCATTCTCATTCTCCGACTCCGACTTGGTTACAAAGCTTGGCCTTAGAATACGCCAAAATTGAGGCGTGTGAACAATCTGCACAACCAAGCCTGGGTCCATGCTTGCGACTGCAAAGCCTTCATCGATGCAAAATCTTCTCACGATTGTCACAGGGGGTGGTTTACTAAGGCTCTTCTTAAAATCTTGAAGGCCTTTGACAAGACAAGTTTGCTCAGCAAACTTCTTCCTTATGGCAGCCCAGTTTATTTTTGTTTTTGGGATTTTCTTAAGCTGATTTTCCAACTTAATGGCCAGGTTTCTTTAGGAGTCTGTTATCAAATCACTAAGACTTTCTGCTGCTCATCAATGTGCTTCTTTGCGTGCGCGTTTAATAGTACCGTCTTAGAGTGATACTTGCCGTAAGCAAAAACAGTTGGAGATTAAATGCCTTCGTCTGTTGACGAAAGCCAGTACCTAAAGAGAGAATATGTTTGACCTTAAGCCAACAAACTCCTAATGAGGTGACGACAATCTGGTCTTATACAATGCCAACAAAAGACCAGCGTATCGTTGCTTCAACACTATAAAGAATCCCCTTGAATTGGCATCTACTTTTCGCGATACATCTGTTCCTGCCCCTGAATAGCTTGATCCCCAAGGCATAGAGCTCTCATCAAACAAAACTTGAAAAGAGTGAGGGATACCTTACACCTGAACAGCTTAAACCTCTTTGATCAAGGATCCTGCATTCACAAAAGCAGTCACGTTAGAAGATGGCATACTTGACTTTGTTGAACTTAGAGGTTTATTGGCGACGATTGAGCATTTGGTTATTACCTACCATACTTCATAATTTTACACACACTACCTCGTTTCGCAAGCTCACTTCCACCTTCCACCTCTCGCCTCTTTCACCATCGGTCTATTTTTATGCACGCATCTCAAGGCATCTGTACCTGGTTGCCATTCCACCAATTCGGTCGGATTAAGTGTTTTCTACTGGCTTTCAAAGTATGCCTTGCTGAAACACATTACCTGCACCTGTGTTTTTGAAAGCACCTATGTCCTAATGTCTCTTTTTCCGTCTTCGCTCGCATCATCATCATTCAGACCGGTCACTCTCTTGTATCCAATGTACGTTATTTTGGACTACCGAAAAGTTGTCTTTTCGGTGGTCCTCAATATTACTCAACTTTTTTTACTTTTTATAAACATTTTTAGATTTTATAACTGTTAATTTCATTTTGTTATTTAACTTTAATTTCAATTATTTCATAAAAGAGACTATTAAGAGTACATTTTTCTATATAAAGACTTTTTGGTGGTCATTGCGACTTTTCGGTGGTCACAAAAAAATTTATATTTGTTATAATATCTGAATTTAAGGTAAAATCTCATAAATTATATTCATAAGGAAAGATTTTTTATTTTACATCGAATCACGTTAAAATATTGGTAATATTTCATTTTTTCTATTTTTCAAATTTTCAATCCCTTAAATGCGAATGGCCCATTTATGACTTTCGAGATTGTCGTTACATAGCCAAAGTGCTACCATCAAAAATCTCACAGTTTAAGAATATGAAAACAGAAAATCTGATACAAGAACATCATATCATTCTGACCCAACTTTAATCCAAGAAATATGACGTCCGTGGCAACCATACCCATTCTTAGTTTATACCTTGAGTTCTTCTGAGGTTCTCGTTATTTCCAGTCAAAGTCAGTAATCATCAAAATCGTTGCTAGTACTGAGTGAGCCGTCTCTGTAATTAGTGACATGGGTTTGAAAAGAAAATTATTTTCTCCTTCAAGCGAACAACGAACAAAAAATCGACCTTGTAATGAACTAAATAAAGTGCTCCTACTCTACATATCAAGTCATTACAATCATAAGTCCTTTTGACATTTGTCGACGAATTGATTCGATAGAACATAAAATGATGTTAAGCTTTTCGAATCACCAAAGCGAAGATAATAAGCCAAAATCGAATAGCTGTTTTGTTGAACTTCGCAACATGCCTAAATAAATAATGGAAATACATTAGGATAACTAGATAGGTACTCTGTAATTCGTGCTACTAAAGTGCACTTTACTATTATAATGAACTAAATAACAAAATTGATGATATTAAATTTGTTAAGGTCAGTAGGTTTTTTATGATATATTATGTAGGTAATCATAATAATAGGTGACTGGTGAAGTGAGCTTAGATTTAGAAAGTAACTTGAATCTGAAAAATAAGTTAATGATTTTCCAAAAGATGAAACTTTTCTTGATTAACTCTATAGGTATTTATTTAATTAAAACTGGTACAAATGGACTTAACTAATTAATAAACGAATTACAGTCGCACTTAAACGTAAATTAATTACATTTGTTTTCGTTTCCACGTATCATTCTTGTTTTACATTAGATTTCCCTGCGGACGTCGCCATTTCTACGTCTAACGGTTTCACATTATTGGATGAATGGTATTTTCCATTGTGAATTTTGTATGTTTAAAATAACATGACAAAAATAAGAAAAATACAGGCATAAACGCGGCCTTCCCCATTAAGAGATCTCTTCTAGCCAACCTTTGAAAAACCTAGAGCACAAGTAATACATTGGTAAACCAAGGTACATTAATGGTGAGGATTTGCCATTTTCTCTGTACGAAATTTCTTCGTTTGTACCTATTAAAACGTAATATTATCTATTTAATATCTATATCTATTTTGTTGTTGAAATTGGCATGGAAAAAAACTGTTGACCATGACCATAAATTGTTGATTTGTATGTTATATTAGTTATTTTTACCACACTTATAATTCACAGCAGTGAGACGTTCACAGCTGGACGAAAACCTCTACTCCTCTTAGACCGTAAATTTAGGCTTACTGTTTTCAACAGTTGCCAGAAACTCTTAAAAGGTAGGACGCTATTACACGGAGAGTAGCTGCCACTCCAGAGCCTTCCGATCCCACTGACGATGTCTCGGTCTGGAATCAGTTCGCCGACTTGCTCGTTTCGCAAACTGGCGCGATTCGCCAACTCGCTTTCTGCCGACTGGCGCGTTAGGCGTACCTACTTACTCCATTCGCCGACTGCGCGGTTAGCAAACTGTCATAATGTCATAATGTACAGTGAACATAATAATAGTTTATGGATCTGTATTAAAATATGAAAGTGTCTGCTATTAATCACACGAGACAATTCAATACGAGAACGTAATATGGTTTGATATGAAATTTTGAATACTAGGGAAAGACATAACATGAAAAACTTTTTTTGACTTTTTATAGAAAACGTTAAGGCGCAAGCTCCACAGAGTCAGACAAATGAACGTCATCGATGTGACGCGCGTTGCGCGTCTCAAATATTTGTCTCTACGGGGCAAGCTCCACAAAATAGACGTGTGATGCGACGCGCAACATGACATCTGTCAGAATAGCGATCGTTAGCCGTTATCGATGATCGCTTGTCTGACAGATGTCACTTTGCCCATTCCCAGGACGATTATCCTCAGTCGCTTTTTACGACACCAACGGGTAGAATTGGGGTGATCGACCTCCCGTACAAAATTCCTTAATCCCAAAATACGCAAAATTTTAAAAAATTGTACTTGACTGTACACAATAGCTATAGTTTACCAATCGCTTAGTCGGCGAATAGCGTAAGTAGGCCTAGCACGCCAGTCGGCAGAAAGCGAGTTGGCGAATCGCGCCGGTTCGCGAAACGAGCAAGTTGGCTTACCGCGCGTACTCCGATGTCTCAGCCTGTCTGAGAGACATTATAATTCAACTAATGCTGATTCTGATACCAATGCAAACGAGGCACAAATGACCACCCAGCGTAAATAGTTGATATTGATTCCTCTCCGTGTGGCACTTATGCATACGATAGTAGGTATATCTATGTATAGGCGGTTTGAGCACAAATTAGGGAAATGGTGCGCGATTTGCGTTTACAGATGGCTCACTCAGCACTAGCGACGATTTTGACGCTTACTGACACTTATTGGAATTTACTGGAATCTCAGAGGATTTCAAGATAACTAAGTAGATAGTTGTCACGAACGTCATATTTCTTGGATAATATTGGCACAGAATCATATGACGTTCTTGTATCAGATTTGACTGTTTTGATATTCTTATACTTTGAGATTTTTGACAGTAGCAACCCTGGCTACGTGTGACAATCACGAAAATCCTAAATAGGGTCGAGCGGAGCTTCTGTAAACTCTCTATTTTGTGGTTTGAGTATCTTTCTTTCTAACAAAGAAAAACATCAGCAAAGTCTAAAACGGGTCAATTGACGTTTTTGATGGATCTACTTATGCTGGACAGTTTTTAAAATACCTACGCAACGTTGAAGGTATTAACGGTATTAACATTCTAGCGACCGTTGCGGTTGTAACCGCTGCTAATCGTTTTTCCGGCATGCTAGTTTTTTCGTCGACTCACTTTATCTATACTCCTCATCAAAAAAATCGAGACAGTTCCGTTATCATAGTCAAACAAAATATGAAATTTGTGAAATAAAAAGTTAAATGTATAAAATCTAGGTACATTAGGAGTTTGAAACCTCGTAATACATTATAATTTTTTTTCCATAATAAACATATGTCTTAGATAATGTGATCTCTACAAAACGTAAAATTGCTAAGTGCCTCGATTTTTCTGATGAGAAGTGTATTTAAAAAACTGTATCAAAATCTGTTGCGTGGTATAGGACGAATTACCAGTGTTTATGACATACAGACAGACAGAAATACTCAATACCTAGGCATCTTCATTTTATACTAGGTGTGTATAGAAGTATAAATTATCCATCGATTAAGTATAACAAACAAAATGAACCACTTCCAAATGTTTATTTTATATATCCAAACTTTGTCCCTAATGTGATTTTGATAACCTCAGGTAATACCAGTGATTGGAACACAAGGATTTGATGATTTATTACATAACGTAGGTTTGATAACAGGTAGTTATGAATGTGGGTCGAGTCAGATATACCTACAGTAGTGTACACATTTCTAACAACAGAAGAGGGATTACTTTGTCATGTGGTGCCGGCTTAAAATAGAATCACCCCATATCTTTTGCGTGGGTGTCGTAAGAAGCTACTTAGGGATTTGAGAGTTGATGTATATCGTTCTTCTAGGTGATAGGCTGACAACCTGTCGCTATGATGATACACATTACACAGTCCTCTGAATTACTCACAAATTTTGTCAGACGTGGTGTACATGGTCGTTCTTTACAGCCGTTTACGCTCTGCCTACCCTGCAAGGGATTAAGGCGTGATATATGTATGTATGTAGGATAAGTCAGATAAAGCTACACGATTGTGTACACGATTCTGACAGCAAAAGAGGGATTGCTAAAACTTCTACTACAACAGTCTAAACAGTCAACTGCTGGATATGAGCTTCCCCTGATTAAGAGGTACCATACTCACTACCCTTCGCTTGGCAGGCATATTGGTAAGCGCAGTGTAATATTATGCATGCCTCTGCATGCCTTTACTAATGTCAAGCTTCTCCTGTGACTTTCACTTTTATTTCACTTCCTCAAAGCTTGTTTTCCCGTGTTTAGAAATAAATTTTGAAATTTACATGGCTTGCGCTTACATTAAACCACACTGGTATACGTTAAGTAATAAAGACATAAACATCCAGACCGCTAACGCTAAGTAATTTAGCCTCTGCCGCGTAAATCAGCTGGCCGGCCGCACTAACTTGTTTGTGTAATTGCTACGAGTTTTCAGGGTTCCTTGGGCAAATGGTTCTAAAATCAGAAATGTGGCATAATTCGCTTAGAAGTTTATCACATAGGAAACGACAATGGCATTTCAAAAGTTGTTTATTGTTTTGGCTATTAATTATTTAAGTTGTTATATCCTTTTTGTTGTACGTTTGTTTGTATCCAGGTATATATTTTGTACGCAATATCAAACTATAGGTACTCTGTCTACTGAACTAGTGACTCTCTTGGGCTTAAACTCTTGGACCCAAAACTTCAGTCCCCGAATATCGATTTGAATGAAGGTTATTAATTAAGTTATTGACTGCAACAAGTGCTATTAATTGAAAGGAATATCGGACTAAAAAGATCAATTACAACCCATTTTCAATTTAATACAAAGTTTAGTACATACGATGGACTTAAACTCTACCATAAATACCTAAATAACCTATTTCTTAAACTCTGACACCAGGGTTTATCGGGTCGTTGAACGACTCGGTGTCCCACACGAAAAGAAGAAGACTTAAATGACCTACTCGTACTTACTACTTTTTAATCGAACAGTTCCCGCGTAATGTGCTCTGTCCGAACGTGCCCATTATACTGGCCGCGTTCCCTCTTTAGTACAATTAATAGATAAATACCCACATAGTCTTTTCTGCTCTATACAGAACCCGATAAACCGAGAGTTATCTCAAACCTGTCAACTTTTTTCCAACTTTTTCCTTAGAGTTGCCAACTAGTTTGCAGAACTTTAATGCTTCTGAAATGATGTTAGACGCCTCTGGACAGTCTGGAGGAAGGTTTTTCCGTAAGCTTTCGTTAATTTTTGAAGCTCTCTCATCTTAGTCCCTAGTTTATAGGTATGTCAAAAATATATGTCAAATATTATATAGGGTTACATTTAATTAAGTAGGTACAAATCTCTTTAGGGTGAGGTCTACTCACAAAACTGAACAACTTTTGTTAGAACCTTTTCTTCGAAATACGAAAAAAAAATTTGGACCTCCCATACAAAAATGTTGAAAAAGTGTCTCACTTAGTATGGGAAGTCCAAATTTTTTTTTTCATATTTCGAAGAAAAGTTTCTGACAAAATTTGTTCAGTTTTCTGAGTAGACCTCACCCTCAAGAGATTTGTACTTAATTAAATGTAACTCTATAGATAGATACATGTTAATAGCCCAAGTTTAAGGTACATGTAAAGGCGTCATGCCGGGTGCCTTTACAGATGGCTCTCTCAGTACTAGCGACGATATTGAAGCTTACTGTATTTTGCCCGTTAGCGGTTTCATCCGCTGTAATGCAACTCATTTACTTGCGAGAAAAAGGCATTTACCTGGCAGTTAGCCTTATTTTTGAATCACTTTTCTATTAAAAAACCGCATCAAAATCTGTTGTGTGGTTTAGGAGAAGTCAGCAAATTTTACGACAGATAGACAGAGAAACGTAAAAAGTGACACTTCATTTTATACTATGTAAGTATATTGAAAATTGTGATTGTGATAGTGTGATAGTGCTTTATTCCATCCAAGTAAGCTATCCTATTGCTTACTTTGCTGATGTAAAAACTTTATCGGGAATAAATTAAAACTTGTTTAAAACTTTTGCCAAAGATGACAAAAACCTATCAAGTAACCTGTAAAATTGGAGCACTTTAAGTTCCCTACTTCATAGATAATCTTGGATATACCTACATACTTGTTGTTCCTACTAACGATAAAAAACTAGCACAAAACAATTTTAATCAACAATTATCATAGTCAAACAAAATATGAAATTTGTGAAATAAAAAGTTAAATGTATAAAATCTAGGTACATTAGGAGTTTGAAACCTCGTAATACATTATAATTTTTTTTCCATAATAAACATAATATGTCTTAGATAATGTGATCTCTACAAAACGTAAAATTGCTAAGTGCCTCGATTTTTCTGATGAGAAGTGTATTTAAAAAACTGTATCAAAATCTGTTGCGTGGTATAGGACGAATTACCAGTGTTTATGACATACAGACAGACAGAAATACTCAATACCTAGGCATCTTCATTTTATACTAGGTGTGTATAGAAGTATAAATTATCCATCGATTAAGTATAACAAACAAAATGAACCACTTCCAAATGTTTATTTTATATATCCAAACTTTGTCCCTAATGTGATTTTGATAACCTCAGGTAATACCAGTGATTTGAACACAAGGATTTGATGATTTATTACGTAACGTAGGTTTGATAACAGGTAGTTCTGAATGTAGGTCGAGTCAGATATATCTACCTACCTACCTTCAATGTTCACGTTTCTAACAACAAAAGAGGGATTACTTTGTCATGTGGTGCCGGTTTAGAATTGAATCACCCCATATCTTTTGCGTGGGTGTCGTAAGAAGCTACTTAGGGATTTGAGAGTTGATGTGTGTATTGTTATTCTAGGTGATAGGCTGACAACCTGTTGCTATGATGATACACAGTCGTCTGAATGACTCACAAATTTTATCAGACGTGGTCGTTTTTTACAGCCGTTTCTGCCTACCCTGCAAGGGATTTAGGCGTGCGTGATATATGTATGTATGTAGGATAAGTCAGATAAAAATACTGTATACACGATTCTGTACTGCAATTCACAAATAAGAGGGATCTCTCTCTTCGTGTGGGACACCAAGTCTTTCAACGACCCGTTGAACCCTGATGTCAGAGGGAGGGATTACTTTAAGGGTTCAAAAACTTTAACTTCAACAGTCCAAACAGTCGACTGCTGGATATGGGCTTCCCATGGGTTAAGAGGTATTTGCACTACTTACTACCCTTGGCTTGGCAGGCGGATTGGTGAGCGCAGTGTAATATTATGCATTCCCTGGGAACGCCATCGCATCCGTTTTAACTTGAGTTGCACCCTCCTGCGTCAAGCCTCTGACTCTGCCTTGTATATGACTTTAACTTTAAATTCGCTTCCTTAAAGTTTGTTTTCGTGTGTTTAGAATTAAAATTCAAAATGTTCTCGGTTGCACATGGTTTGCGCTTGTATTAAACCACACTGGCATACGTTTAAGTAATAAAGACATAAACATCCAGACCGCTAACGCTAAGTAATTTAGCCTCCGCGGCGTAAATCAGCAGGCCGGCCGCACTAACTTGTTTGTGTAATTGCTACGAGTTTTCAGGGTTCCGTGGGTAAATGGTTTCAAAATCAGCTATGTGACTGTAGGTAACATAAATCGCTAAGACAGTAAGTTGATCACATAGGAAATGACAAAAATACCTATTTCAAAATTGTACGATCCTTCAGTACTTTGACTACTTATTGTTTAAGTTGTTATATCCTTTGTTAACGTTTGTAGATATCTATATTCTTTGTAAGTAATTTCAAAGTAGGTATATAATAGTCTATTAAAGTCTATGAAACAACTATTACTAAGTCTATTAAACTAGTAAATATCGAGGGCTAAAATTAAATTCAGTCCCCAATTTTCGATTTAAATAAAAGTTATTAATTAGACAAAAGAGTTACTAATTATTTATAACTACAATAAGTGTTAATTATTGAAAGGTATATCGCATTAAAAAGATCAACAAAGTTTTTAAAAACATTCAACTTATTTGTATTTATTACAAATCTTAGTTTGTGTAGTTAAATCACAACATACCCTTCTCTGCTTCCTACAGAACCCGATAAGCCGAAAGTTATCTCAAACCTGTCAACTTTTTTCCAACTTTTTCCTTACAGTTGCCAACTAGTTTGCAGAACTTTAATGCTTCTGAAATGATGTTAGACGCCGTTGGACAGTCTGGAGGAAGGTTTTTCCGTAAGCTTTCGTTAATTTTTGAAGCTCTCTCACTCAACTTAGTCCCTAGTTTATAGGTACGTCAAACTCCTATCTTCATACGAATTACATGGAAGATAGGAGGTTATAGTTCTTCATCGTCGATATGTCACATTAATCATTGTTATAGGTAGATACGTTAATAGCTACAAAAAGCTTAACGTTACATATTTAACTTCTATAAAATTGTGATAGTGCTTTGTTTCATCCAGTGTAAGCTATCTCTAGACTCTATTGCTTACTTTGCTGATGTAAAAACTTTATCGGGAATACATTAAAACTTGTTTAAAACTTTTTAATAAGATGACAAAAACCTTTCAAGTAGGTAACCTGTCAAATTGGAGCACTTTAAGTTCCCTAATTCGTGGATAATCTTATAGATACTTGTTGTTCTTACTAACTATATTAGAACTAGCACAAAACAATTTTAAAATTGTGAAACGAGTACAAATTGTTGTTTGTTTACAATTACTCATCTAAACAATGGAGTTTCACCAAGCGATTCACAACACAAGTATAAATTACTAAATTGTCAGTTTACAGAAGGTTCATTCAACCCTATTTGGTACCTTCGTGATTAAAGGTTACTTTTGTCAAGAATAACAAAATCTGATACAAGAACGTCATTCTGATTCTGAGCAATTTCAATCCAAGAAATATGACGTTCGTGGCAATCATCTCTGAGATTCCAGTAACGTATTTCCAATTAAAGTCAGTAAGCGTCGAAATTGTAGCTAGTACTGAGTGAGCCATAAAAGCGCTCCGCGCGCTGTTTTCTTCATTTTGTGGAACTAGTGTACTTTGATCTCTTATTTATAGGTAGGAAACTGTGAAACTATCAGTATGCAGCAAGACGAGTCACCGATGAAAAGGACCTACACACACTGGTCCTGTATACAGTTGCTACGAAAAACCAACATAACTTGATACTCAAAGTGCAGCTAGCTCAAGCCACAACGTTTGTCTTGTAGAATGCTGGAAGTTACTTTAAGCTTTCGCACGCGAGAACTTTAGCGAGTTCGGTTACACGTGCTATGCCAAGTCGGCAAGCTTATTATGTAAGCGCTGCACTGTACAAGAGATATTTTGCGGTAAAACGAAACTGTATTTTGTAAATTTTTGAAGCAAGTAGATTTTTTACGGAAAAGGGACGCACCGCGTTATTTTGTGGTAGGCATTCTGTCAGATCTGGTACTATGCGGGGTGTAAAGGGCGGTGTAACAAAAACTTCGCAGGCGTGCTCAGACATGAAACTGATCAACTTTCCTCATGGAACAAATGGCGATAAACGATGAGTATAAATCGATACTTAAGTTATTAGCTATTACAGGAGTTTAAACCCCACCGTTTGTCTCGTAGAATGCTGGAAGTTACTTTAAGCTTTCGCACGCGAGAACTTTAGCGAGTTCTGTTACACGTGCTACGCCAAGTCGGCGAGCTTATTATGTAAGTACTGCACTGTACAAGAGATATTTTGCGGTAACAGTAGATTTACACTCTTGAAGCAAGTATATCGTTATTTTGTGGTAGGTATTTTGTCAGATCTGATACTATACGGGGTGTAAGGGGCGGTGTATCGAAACCTTTGCAGGCGTGCTCAGACATGAAACTGATCAACTTTCCCCATGGAACAAATGGCGGTAAACGATAAGTGTAATTCGACACTTAAGATGCTGTTAGTACAGGAGCTCAAACCACAACGTTTGTCTTGTAGAATGCTGGAAGTTACTTTAAGCTTTCACACGCGAGAACTTTAGCGAGTTCGGTTACACGTGCTATGCCAAGTCGGCGGCGAGCTTATTATGTAAGCGCTGCACTGTACAAGAGATATTTTGCGGTAAAACGAAACTGTAGTTTGTACTTGAAGCAAGTAGATTTTTTACAGATTATGGACCATGATTTTGTGGTAGGCATTTTATCAGACGAAAGAAATTTACTAACAAAAAGGGTATGACAAGCCGAAAGGAGGTTAAGGTACTAATGAAACTAAACAATTTTTCCTATGGAACCTAAGTCGAAATATTGAAAAAAAATACATTCTAGAATGCTGGAAGTTACTTTAAGCTTTCGCACGCGAGAACTTTAGCGAGTTCGGTTACACGTGCTACGCCAAGTCGGCGGCGAGCTTATTATGTAAGGACTGCATTGTACAAGAGATATTTTGCGGTAACACGAAACGTTGCTGTAGTTTGTAAGTTCAGTTGAATTCTTTCTTTTGAATTCTGACTCTTTTCTACAGCCCGTTATGATGAAGTTATGACGGTATAACAGATAAAGCGGTAGTAATCCAGGTTGTAGTAGTTACACAACTACGTCAAAGTCCTGCTTTATAGTTAGTTTATTTTACGCCTTGAAGCTAGGGTGCATCTAGTACCTAATTAATCTTAGAATTATTGGTGTCCCACTCTCACACGACAAATTAATCCAGTGACAACGTATAAGACTCATTTCAGAAGTTGTTACCTAGGATCACTATTAAGTCGTAATAGTATATACATTCGCTTAGGTAGTGCCGCAGTGCAAGTCAGCTCCTTACAAAATTTGACATATCCTAAGGGTACACCATTGCTAGTTTTATGTTATATTACTTTGTTAAAGCTAAACTATTTAAGCGAACCTAGACATACCTAGGGTTGTCTTACTCACTATGTAAGCACTTATTTTGTCAGATTTACAGCATCCAATAAAGTAAATTAAAATCTCATTTCCCACTTGTAGTTTTTTGCAACCAGCAGCTTCATAAAGCTGTTATACAATCTAACGAGAAGCCTTTTTACTATGAAGCTAAAGTGGTGATTACTCATACCGGCTCCCGCAACTTAGCAGCGTGATTTATTGCAAGCTTGCAGAGCTGCCTCGATGGTATATTGGTGTAAACAAGGGTTTTAATCCAATTTTTTATATCTACACCGAAACTTTTTTTATGTAGCCTTTTCTGTGTCCCACTGCTGGACAAAGGCCTCAGTTTCCAACTCCCAGTTTCAACTAAATACGTCCAAGTCATCTCGCCATCTCCTTCAAGGCCGGCCTCATCTTCGGTCGTCGGAAGTTCAGGGTAGTCGCATTCAATTTTTTTCTCTATAATCTCTCTTTCTCTTTCTATTTCTTGTATTTTGCAAACTATTGTCGTTCTTAATTAAAAGATTGTCATGGTCATATCACTATTTGAATTGTAGTAAGTATTAAACTTATTTGAATTGAGCTAAAACGGAAATTAAATAAAGGCAGCATAAATCAAATATGAAAAAAGAAACTGCTCTGTATAAGTAATAAATCTTGATCGAAGTTATTCTTCTATTTATTCATCATACGAACCAATAACCCACAGAAAAGAAAAATAAATACAGCTGCAACTTTGCAGTTGATTTATTGCTCCAAGCTTGCGAGCTGATGGAAATATCTATAACATTCTTCGCCAACACCAGCTATGGAATGCTGTGGATTCTTAGGAACTCTCAACATGTTCAGAATGGAATGTTATACTGATAGGAAGTATGGAAGTGTGAAGGGTGAAGAGGAATGTTCACACTTTCTCTGATAATAAGCATGCCTAAATATTGATTGTATATTTAAAATACAGGTTTCATATTTTAAGAGCAATTAACTGTATTTATCCAAATTAATGCACGGACAAAGGCATGTACGCAGAGAGGCCCAGAAAAAAGATGGACGTGAGAAACGGAATACAATATTAACAACACAACTAACAAGATATTAGAGTTGCTAATTCTAATAATCTTCCAATTAGGTAGAATTAATACTTTTATGTTGAATATTATTTAACATTGAGAACCACTCAAAACTAAGGTATTTCTGTATCCGCCACTGATTACATAATATTACTAATTTTGTTTACTTATAAACAGAGGGATCGCCAGTTATTTATTGTCTGGAAAGGGGTCGTGAAAAGATTGAAATACATTGGTCTAGTAAGTTTGAAACTTTGTCATATTCTCATTATCTACTCACATTAATTCTAGTAAAATACGCATGCGATTCAGATAGTCAAAGCAAAACGTTTATCTTGACAAGTAAAGCGTTAAATTATTCAATCGGTTAAACCGCTTTGGTTTCTTGGAATTGAAAACAACAGACTGGTAGCGTGAAAATTGATTTAACCTCAGATAGCCATGATAATGTTTGCTTGAATAAATAGTTTTGTTGAATAAGATTGCTTGATTTATTTCATTACTAAGAAATACCCAGGGTTTATAGAAATTAAAGAGAATTTCGAGAAGATACATACCTACATTATCATCATCATCATTATCATCCTGTCCTTATCCCAATTACTTCGCATCGGCGCAACATGTTTTGTTTAAACACACTCTCGCGTTGCAAAAGGATTTGGCTTAATTTTACGACAGGCTGCAAACATACCTATTTAGAGCAAATCCGTCGAAGTGCTTTAAACTCCATGCTAGATTAGATTAAGATTAGGTATCACTTTTTAGAAGTTTATGAAAATGATTGTGCTTCGCGCTTAGTAGGTAGTTACATAAGTAGACAAGAAAATAAAAACATTCGACTTCTTTTGCCTGTTACGCTGGCCAGTACTGGTATGATATCTACCTAAAAATACGAAAAATTCATGCATTCATTCAGTTCTAAAATTCATTCGTGTGTATCGAATCCTCGAAATATCTCATTGTTTCGGAAGTAGCATAAAGTGTAACTGAAAGTTCAACCGTGTGTACAAAAAAAGCGAAAAAAAGTTAGACATGGGTAAGTCGTATGTAAAATTAATTTGAACACTATCTAAACGTGCGCCTAACTTTTTTGTAATAACACCGTTAAAGTCTTTTAAAACCACAGCTTGTTGCATTAAATCTCATCAATGATCCGTCGAACTAGTGAAGTCCGGGCCAGAGCTTGTAATTGGAAAAGTTGGATGAGTTTGACTCCGGCGACTAGAGTTTATTGTTTAGAATTCACTATTGAAAAGCGATTTAGGAACTCGAATGGTTTAACTACGTTAGAACCGAAAACTTATTTCATATAGAAAAATAGTTTCAGATTTTCTGTTTAAAATGGAAACAAACCTAATGAAATAAATACTTCTTGGTGGTAAATAGGTAGGACTAGGTAACGAGTATGCGTCTGACAAGTTTTAAGCGTTATCAGAAAGCAAACGACACAGTTGTTCAGTTTCATGGTCTGAGCACGCCTGCAAAGTTTTCGTTACACCGTCCGTTACATCTTGTATTCCATTTACTAAAATACTCCTAAAAATTATTATGTTTTCGAAAGCCTATGTCAAATTATGTATCCTACTCTATACGTCGTTAAAACTCTTTTTAAAAAAAGGCTTGTTCCAGCATTAAATCTCATCAATGATCTTTCGAACTAGTGAAGTCCGAGCAGTGGACTTGTAAATGGAAAAGTTGAATGAGTTTGACTCCCGGCTACTAGAGATTATTGTTTAGAATATCGCTTAGTATTTGCATGGGCTCACTATTGAAAAGCGATGTAGAAACTATAAAGCTGAACTAAAGTTTGGTTCTCATCTAGAAGTGATAACTAATTTAGGATTTTGATTCTCTTGTAAAATGCAAGCAAAGGAAATACTTCCCTGTTTTTAGACAAAATTTATTCCTCGATATGCCTTTTTTCATTCTTAAACTCCTACACAATATAAAGGCTACCTATCTAGAGACTAGCATTAAACTGGTTATCCCGTCAAATAGTTCAAATAAGTTGTTCAAATAGAACTTATCAAGCTTTGTTGTAGTTTACGAAATAAAACATACAACGCGTAGCTTTTGAGTCACAAACTTCGTAGCAAGAAGCTACGTTTTAGCTACGTCGTCGTCAAGTCTAAGTGAAAGTAGAACATGTTAACCGATAATAATTTACATTTATTAAACAAAAAATGGACATCATTCGTTTACACATTAATGGGTAATGAATAAACAAAAAGTCTACTCAATTCCACCGTTACATGAAAAAAGAAACCGATAAAATTGGAATTAAAAATACATTTCGTGACTATTACTGTTCGTTTCCATAATCGCCCCCGAAAGTATTACCATAGATAAGGTGAATTGCACACGCACCGGACAACATCATAGTTTGTGACAAGTTCTATACATTTGACAGCCTGTGAGAGCCACAATTTTATAATGTATACTTGCGTTGCGATTGTCGGCGCATGATGAAACTTCGCAGTAAGTAGACATAGGTAGTTGTAAATAAAACTCTTGTACTCGTTGCACTTATATCAGTATAGCAATTTTATGCTCGACGTGTGCCATGCTATCCGGTTATGTTTTTATAGCCACAACAGTCCACTGCTAGACATTGGCCTTCCCCTTTCAGGGGGTATTGCCATAGTCATCACAATTGGAAAGCAGACTGGCGATTGGTAAGCAATATCTTTTACTTACAGGGAACGCTGCTGTCCATTCCCTTGAAGAATATCCCTTAGCCGATCGTGTGTGATGACAATTGTTAAATCAGTGCACTATTGAAAAGCGATTTAGAAACTATAAAGTTGAACTAAAGTTTGGTTCTCATCTAGAAGTGATAACTGATTTAGGATTTTGATTCTCTTGTATAATGCAAACAAAGGAAATACTTCCCTGTTTTTAGACAAAATTTATTTCTCGTTATGCCTTTTTTCATTCCTAAACTTCTACACAATATAAAGGCTACCATCAAACTGGTTATCCCGTCAAATAGTTCAAATAAGTTGTTCAAATAGAACTTATCGAGCTTTGATGTAGTTTACGAAATAAAACACAGCACGCCGTAGCTTTTGACTACGTCACAAACTTTGTAGCCATAAGCTACGTTTTAGCTACGTCATCGTCAAGTCTAAGTGAAAGAAGAACTTGTTAATCAATAAATAATTAACATTTATTAAACAAGGATACATTAGGGGTCGGTTTTTACGACACCCACGGGTAGTATTGAGGTGATGCTATTCTAAAGCGGCAGTACACGGTTGTGTATAAGATTAAATTAAGAAGTCTTAAATTCCTTGCGTCAAAAATTCGCCATATTATATGGTGAGCGTGTGAGAGTCACCAAAGGTATTACCGTAGATAATAGTTCCTCATCAAAATGCAAATGACTGTCGCTCGACCATAAATTCGAGTGTTCGAATGTTTATCGAGTGCCGAACACGAATAGCAGCTTTTAGGGTTTATCCTGAATACCAAAGCCACTTTGATAATTTAATTTGATTAATACGGATCACTCGGTAATTGATTCAAAGATTCAACACTTTTATTTCCAAGTATAGGTATTCACAAAGAATACTTTTAAAATAACTAAAAAAAATGTGTACATAGGTTACACTAGTAGCATTATAATCATCACCTTCTTGACCTTATCCCAATGACTTAGGGTAGAAACATAAAATCATATTGCAAAAGGATTCGGCTTAATTTTGCAACCGCCCGCCTGCCTGGCGTCAACTCTCTTTGGGAATGCTATCGTAGGTGGTATTACCGCCACAATCCGGTTGATCATGGTCGGCAGATACTATAGCTAAGGTCAAAAACTCTACATCACCTTTTACGAAACACTTTGAATACAAAAGAGGTGGCAGAATTCTTAGCCGCTACCACTCGGTCATGTAATATAATATAATATCATTGGTAAATAGTATTTTATTTACTTGAAAACCTGAGATATGCATTGTGTAAAGTTGGCGGCACACCCGCTGAGTTTTAAAACGTTAAGGTATGTCTGGGAGTGATCAAATATTGCCTTAGAAACTTCTTATAATATATTGTTTACATCATCATCTTCCTGCCCTCATCCCAATTACCTGGAGTCGGCGCAACACGTTTTGTTAACAACACAAAATCGTGTTGCAAAGAATTTGACTGTCTATATCTATAATCAAATCATTTATTTATTTCACAATATAAAAGTTTTTTACAAAAGCGCTAGTGTAGAAGGAAACTACATAAATTTTAGGTTTCAGTGTAAAGGCAACGTGTTAGCTATTTGAGTAATTAGGCTTCTTAGTTCGAGAGCCCAGGGGGTAAGTGGCTATCTCATAAGGTACCACGATAGGCTAGGTTTGGATCGTTAACCAAGACTTAAACAAGTCGTATGACCCAGGTCTGCCAGAGCCAATCCTGCCGAAACATAAAAATAATCGATATTTTTCAGAGTCATTTTTTCGTAAAAAATATGTCATAAGGTACCATAATGAAAGTGCTGGCATCAGTTAACCATTGAAAAATTATGTAAAAAGCTTGGTCTGCCACTGCGCACCCTGCCGGAAGTGCTTGCCAGACCTCTCCAAAGATGCCCTTCCGACACCCCTAAACTATCTCATCGGGTACCACGACGCGACCACCACAACATAATAGCCAAGATCACTCTGACAATAGATCACAAGGTCTGCCAGGCCTAAACTTGCCGCATCTTAGTGTTTCAGACATTTGAAGTTGTAGGTCCAGTGTATGAAAAATGACCTATATCTTTTTCCCCCCGTGTTTGATTTTGATGGTGCCTTTATACGAAATGCTCTCCATAATGAGGAGCTTCGAGTCATATAGGACAGTTGGGTGGAGGGTTTCAGTATTGAACGCAATCCTGTCAAAAAGTTTGAAATGGAGGTTTGGTCTATGAAAACTGGCCTATATCTTATTCCCCCCGGGTTTGATTTTGATGGCGCCTTAATATGAAATGCTCTCCATAACTAGGAGCTTTGAGTCATATAGGTCAGTGAGGAGGAGGGTCTCTGTATTGCACACAATCCTGTCAAAAAGTGTGAAATTGTAGGTAAAGTGTATGAAAACTGGCCTATATTTTTTCCCCCACTGGTTTGATTTTGATGGTGTCTTGGTATGAAATGCTCGTAATGATTAGGAGATTCGATTTGTATAGGTCAATTGGATAGAAGGTCTCTGTTCTGTGCACAATCCTCCTAAATATGAAAATATTCGATAACTTCTGCAGATTTTATCAGTTAAAATTGTCATATCATAAGGAACTCAAATAAAAGTGCTTGCATCACCTTACCTTTGACAAATTTTGTTTAAAAAACTTGGTCTGCCACAGCCCACTCTGCTGGAAGTCCTTAGATGAGATAGGTTAGGGGTGTCGGAAGGGTATATTTGGAGAGGTCTCCCAAGGACTTCTGGCAGAGTGCGCAATGGCAGACCAAGTTTTCTTAACTCAATTTATCAATGGTAAGCTGATGCTGGCACTGTCATTCGGGTACCTTATGATATGACAATATTAACGGCAAAAATCTGCAGAACATATCCAATATTTTCATGTTTAGCAGGATTGAGATTTTTTCCGTTAACATTGTAATTTCATAAGGTACCCGAATGACAGTGCCAGCATCAGCTTACCATTGATAAATTGAGTTAAGAAAACTTGGTCTGCCATTGCGCACTCTGCCAGAAGTCCTGGGAGACCCTCCAAATATACCCTTCCGACACCCCTAACCTATCTCATCTAAGGACTTTCAGCAGAGTGGGCAGTGGCAGACCAAGTTTTTTAAACATAATTTGTCGAAGGTAAGGTGATGCAAGCACTTTTATTCGAGTTCCTTAAGATATGACAATTTTAACTGATAAAT
Source organism: Phthorimaea operculella (assembly GCA_024500475.1). Lineage (NCBI taxonomy): Eukaryota > Metazoa > Arthropoda > Insecta > Lepidoptera > Gelechiidae > Phthorimaea > Phthorimaea operculella. The sequence continues at coordinate 1,591,858 of JANFCV010000083.1, read as the reverse complement.
TCTGCAGAAGTTATCGAATATTGTCATATTTAGGAGGATTGTGCACAGAACAGAGACCTTCTATCCAATTGACCTATACAAATCGAATCTCCTAATCATTACGAGCATTTCATACCAAGGCACCATCAAAATTAAACCAGTGGGGGAAAAGATATAGACCAGTTTTCATACACTTTACCTACAATTTCACACTTTTTGACAGGATTGTGTACAATACAGAGACCCTCCTCCTCACTGACCTATATGACTCAAAGCTCCTAGTTATGGAGAGCATTTCATATTAAGGCGCCATCAAAATCAAACCTGGGGAATAAGATACAGGCCAGTTTTCATAGACCAAACCTCCATTTCAAACTTTTTGACAGGATTGCGTTCAATACTGAAACCCTCCACCCAACTGTCCTATATGGCTCGAAGCTCCTCATTATGGAGAGCATTTCGTATTAAGGCACCATCAAAATCAAACACGGGGGGAAAAATATATAGGTCATTTTTCATACACTGGACCTACAACTTCAAATGTCTGAAACACTAGGATGCGGCAAGTTTAGGCCTGGCAGACCTTGTGATCTATTGTCAGAGTGATCTTGGCTATTATGTTGTGGTGGTCGCGTCGTGGTACCCGATGAGATAGTTTAGGGGTGTCGGAAGGGCATCTTTGGAGAGGTCTGGCAAGCACTTCCGGCAGGGTGCGCAGTGGCAGACCAAGCTTTTTTTACATAATTTTTCAATGGTACTGATGCCAGCACTTTCATTGTGGTACCTTATGACATATTTTTTACGAAAAAATTACTCTGAAAAATATCGATTATTTTTATGTTTCGGCAGGATTGGCTCTGGCAGACCTGGGTCACACGACTTGTTTAAGTCTTGGTTAACGATCCAAACCTAGCCTATCGTGATACCTTATGAGATAGCCACTTACCCCCTGGGCTCTCGAACTATCTAGCTTAATTCACTTTTAGCTGTAGAGCTTATATTTAGTTAATTTTATCAGGTACTAATCCATTTTAGTCGACCTGAAACACATCAGGTTTCCAGAATTTTAAGCAAGTTCTAGAAAAAAAACAGCAAAATACGAAATCATAATAAAGAAACAAAATATTTACTGCTGGCGTTTGTGTAGCGGTTTTACCCGCTGGTACTCATTTTCTTGCGAGAAAAAGGCATTTTCCTGGCATGTGTTATATTTACTTGTGTGTGTTTCCTGACATTATAAAAACCTTTTTCTTGAACTCTACCTATTTCAAGAAACCGCTTCAAAATCCGTTGCGTGGTTTACGAGGAGTAAGCGAATTCCACGACACGCGAAACGCAAACAGTGACTTCATTTTATACAATGTATATTGATTTTACACGAATGGGTCCCAAACCCACGACGTTCGGCGTACCTTATAAAATTATCTTAAGACTGAGCTAGTAAATTTTAAGTCTACTAGCTACTACTAGGCAAACATTGATGCAAAAGTAGTCGCTAAACCAAGTTAGATCAGAACACACAATATCTTAGTGGTCACAAGATTGTGGGGTTGCGCCCTCTCGGCGAAATGTTTTGGCCCCTATTATATTGATTTATTAAAATAGAGTACTTGATTTTATTAAATAGTACTATTTAATAAAATCAATAAAAAACCGGCCAATAGCGTGTCAGACACGCCCACAAATAGGGTTTCGTAGTCAACATTTAAATAACAGGTTATTCAGCGCTAAAAATTAATTTTCTTACTGGTTTGTTTGCAGCTGTATGATTACCAACCGCAAATAGAAAAACTTTTATTTTTCTGACGTTGTTACGTGGTGCAGTATCGGTTATAGTTTTTATGGTAACTTCAAATTGAGAAGTATACCTATTCCATATTTTTATCGTTTATACTTTAGGAGTTACAGCTGCTGGAACAAATTATGGCTCAAAAACGCCCTTTTTAAAAGCAAATATCTCGAGACAGAAACATTTTAGTGACTTTATTTCAAAGAAACCTCCCCTTAGTATTAAAAGACCTATTCAAAGATACCCTACTCAATATTACAGAAGAAAAAAAATTTTTGCCCCCTTTCACTTGTATAGGCGGGGGACCAAAAAACTTTTAAAATATTTTTATCTCAACATTTCTAAATTTGGGTCAACACAATCTATCTTTACACCAAATTTGATGTCGATAGCTTTAAAACTGACGGGAGTTATGAGGGCGCGGCATACAGACAGACAGACAGACAGACTTAAAGGTTTTCTAGTAGACTACGAAACCCTAAAAAGGGCCAGTGCCAGTGTGGGCCAGGGGGTGTATTCCAATAGCCAATTGAAACAAAGTACAAAAAATGTATCAAATAAAAAGGTAAAAAAAATGTCGTAACAGGAAATTAAATACCACCAAACCCTGTAGTAACAATTCCAAATAGCCTTTTGGAAATATAAATGGTCGTGAAACTGAATCTAAATGTTTTTATCAGTGAAATTTCTCAGGAATTCCTGCACTTTTTCTCAAAGGGATCGAAATCAATGTTTTGGAAAGGGTCAGCGTAACAAAACATAATAAATCTAGATATAGCACGAAGGAAATATGAAAAAAAAAACCATTGCTAGCTAGGTCGGTAGTTCGAACTCAGTCCTTTGTATAGTTAGTTAATTCAGTCACTGAATTTCAGATTGAGCTTATGACAATTTTGTTGTACCTACGAGACTGTTCATAGTATGGATACGGTATTGCAGGCCACCCATATGATTATCCTTTAGACCGTATAAGCTTTTCAGTCTTCTTCGTGGCACTGGTTCTAGGACGGAAGATTAAATTTTGTATCGCCAATATTTGGCTATACAAAATTTAATCTTATTCCAGTTCCCTAGTTCCGTTGGGAGGATATGGTACAATGGGGGTTTACAGATAAAAATTTGGCCAACTGTGACTGAGGATCCGTACCCCAGTCAAGGGCACGTCAGATCTCTTGCCCCTTTTGTTAACCACGTGGACCAATGAAGACCTAATTGAAGCCTTTTTGTAGTAACTAGCGATTTCACCCGCTGCAACTCGTTTTCCTGCGGGAAAATGCATTTTCTCGGTATATGTTATACATATAGACTTTCCTGTTAAATAACACTATCTTATCTACTACAGAAAACCCCATCAAAATCCATCGCTTAGTCTAGGAGGAGCTAGCGAATCCCACGACAGAGAAGCGCAAAAAGCGACTTCATTTTATACTATCTATTTAATTGACGGTCGTTGACTTGTTGGCCCACAGAAGTGAGAAAGTGACTTCTAACACCATAATTTCTGGTAACGGAGTAAAAATAATTTGGGTTCACACTTCTGTCCCTTCCTCGGTATATATTCTGGTATTTTAATAATCTAAGGGTCTGTCCTTTTCCCTTTTCTACGGCGACACTGATAAGATAATTCTACAAAAGGGTCATGGGCACGACTCGGAAGAACAATCGAGGATTTTTTCGTGTGTACTTGTAGATCAAAGGATTTTACGGACTTTGAGTCCTTGTGGGTATTGCTTTTTTCAATTTCGACATTTTTATTACAAGTCTGAAAAAAAAAGGATTTCTCTGTAATTTGAATCCTTTTGCATTTAAGGAAGAAAATTACTTAACGACAGTATAAGTCGAAAATGTTACATTAGTCATTTCAAGGTTTAGGTACCAAAAAACTCTTTTTAACAGCAGAAAAAAAGGTTTTCTTTGCAAACAATTTTACGGTGTAATGGTAAAATGAGCAAAAAAACTCGGAGGTAAGAATGGATGCCAAAGAAAACCAAAGTTAGGACCTTAACCAAAAGATCGATTCTACTGCCAATACGAAATTATCACAAATACCAAATTTTAAAACACTTCTCGGGTTAGGTATACAATTTTTGGAATACTTGCAAAATTTTCCACCGCAGACAGGATTTGAACCTGCGATCTTCGGCATCTGTACTGCCGACGCCACTATTCTAAGCCGGTACCACACGGCAAAAATTGCTCCACAAAATGTCGTCCAGTCCTCATCCAAACCTCCAATATATCAACTGGGAAGGACGGCAAGTTCTCGAGTAAATATTTGATGTATCGCCTCATTTCGTAAGAAGCTTGAACAACCGGAAACTTGTTACTTAGGACTTGAATTTAACTTGGAAATTGTGTAACAGATACTTTGTCAAGCTTGTAAGACTAAGATGGATGGTGTTTTTGGTCATTATGAAAATAAAATAAAAATTAACACTCAAAATAATTGTGGCGTTGTACAGACAAAGTTTTGGTAATACCGTCTCTTAGGCGGGAATCAAACGCAACGTTAGGAAAATGCAAAATGCCACTTTAATGGTACCCTTATTTTCCAAGCGTCGCGACAACAACGCGGTCTTGTAGAAAAACCCGACCGCATCCCATACAAACTCTAAGCTTCTCAGCGCGCTGTCAACGTGACGGCGTCCTGGCGCGCCGCAACGACGCCGAGGCTCGGTCTTTCTGGTTCCCCATACAAACCAGTCATTTGACAGCGACAACGACGCGCTTGGTTTTTAAGCCTACCATAATTTTATACAAATACGATATATGTTAAACAATTTGACAGACGCCTCCGCTAGCGCTGCCGCATGCTTGCTTCTGTCAAACCATTTTGAATGGATAAAGTGGAAATTTTGTCCCAACGCATCCGTTATGCAGCGCAAAAATAACGTCGAAACGGACGTCACGTGTAATTCTCGCATTAGAGTATTGTAAATTCATAGTTGCAATAATCTTACAATGGGAACGAAAACGCAACAACTAACGATAGCCCAGCGCAAAAATAACGCACCAACGGATGTCATGTGTGTATACTGTGTATAGCACCTAAAATAAACTTATTTTGTGGGTTTTCCTCAAGTTTTAACATAAAGCCATGTTAAGCTGCGCGGCGGAAGGGCGGTAAAGGGTTTTATCGATTGCAAGCGCGAGCTGTCCTACATTTAATATTGTTGGGCTCAAATTAAGTCTACTTAATCCCTGCTGGTGACACACACAGCCTGATCGATATTCAAATTTTGCTTTCTCATTAATTGTAAAAAAATGGTATGTGAACGAAAAGTAGGTCTATAAAACCAACTCATGACTATAAAGAAATTCTTCATTGCAATTTTACACTAAAGCCTGAACGTACATACAACCGCGCTGTTCCTTTTATAGGTCAGTTACGCCCTGCCTAGTGAAATTGAGCATCCATATCACCAAAAATACGCGCACAAAACCATCATCATCTTCCTGCCCTTATTCCAAATCAATTGGGGTCGGCGCAACATGATTTGTTAGAACACAAAATCATGTAGCAAAAGAATTAGGCTATGTTTTATGACCGGCCGCATTCCTGACTTCAATCCCACAAAATATAAAGCAATAAATATTTTGAACCTTTTACATGATTACCTACTCATTTACGTAGGTTTGAGCTGTCTAAAAGTGACGTAGGTGCCTTTATTGCCAACCTGTAGCTCCGAACCTCCGAACCCCCAGTCAGGCAGTCCGTATGTAGGGGCATGAAGTAAGTATTGGCGGGCGCCGAATACAGAGAGGCGGCTGCAAAGAAACGTCTCTCTCTTTCTCTCTCTCTCTCTCTCTCTGTCTCTCTCTCTTCGTGTGGGACACCGAGTCGTTCAACGATCCGATGAACCCTAGTGTCAGAGCTTTTCAACCGCCTACTGCAAGTAGCAGGCCTCTGACATGGTTGTGTAACGACCGCCATTATAGACAGCAACCGGGACCGACGGCTTGACGTGCCCATCCGAAGCACGGAACCATCTTGCTTTACGCACAATCAGGTGGTTCAGCATACAACGTCCTAAACAGACTGGGAACAAATTCACAAAGTGATAAATATCAACTTTGTCAGTGACCCCACCGGGAATTGAACCCGGAACCTTCTGCGTGGCAGGCAGTCATACTAACCACTGCGCCACATCGGCTGTCACAAAGAAACGTCACTACACTCACACACAAATCTACACGCCGTCGTTTACGCGTGAACTCGAACCGTTTCGAGCAGGCTAGTAGCGAGACAACAACGTCCGGAGCTGGCGGATGGTAAAATGACAACTCGCAAGTGTAAATATTTTTGTATTTTATAGTGTAAGTTTGGTATAGGTAAATAAGGTAATGTATCTAAGTATGCCAGTAAATACCTCAGGTACCGCATAGAAAAAGTAACAACCCTAGAGTGTAGGCATAAATGATCGGAAAAAGGGGCAAGCTGTCCTTCTGTAAATTCTCGATTTGGTGGTAGGGTTGATTACGCAACCCATCATTTGTCTCCGTCAGCGAGCAGTTTAGCAAATGACGCGTTCATAGCAATATTGATGAGCTGGCAATACTGCCGAGGTATTCGTAATGGGCTGGCAACATTTCATGTGTCGATATGTTGGAGTTCCGCCTTTAGGAAGATGATTGCTCTAAATGCTTTTAGAGTTAATGTATCTTGTATATCAATGATTATAGTGTACTTGAGTGATTAGGTACAAAAGTAGAGTAAGTAGGCACTTATTTCAATTCATCTGACCATCATCATCTTCCTGCCCTTATCTCAATTACTTGGGGTCGGCGCAACACGTTTTGTTTAACACAAAATCGTGTTGCAAAGGATTTGGCTTAATTTTACGACCGGCCGCCTACCAGACGTCAACCCTCCTTGGGAATGCTTTTGTGGTGGATTAACCGCCACCATACGGTTGGCACTGGCTGTTTGGGTCGGGTTTGTCCCTCGGTCGCCTCTTACGACCCCCACGGGAAAAGACAGGGTGGTGCTATTCTACTCTGCCGGCACCACACGGCCCAGTATACTGTAGGCAGGTAATAGGTAGTTTGAACTTGAGGGACTCTTTGGCTTCATGTGTAGGCTGACACCTGTCTCTATAGCCATTTACTATTTTCTAAAGCGTCGAACGCGGCGATAATGACTTTATTTTACGGCCGTTAATGCTCTGCCTACCCCGCAAGACAATAAGGCGTGATGTATGTATGTATGTAATAAGCAGTTGAATAGTCGGAACAAATTGTGTCCTGTTTGCACAATACAAATTATGCTTATTAATTGACATTGTCAAATTATTCACTTCGTTCGGTTCATTTAATAATGTAGGAAAACAAATAAGTTATTCATTAATTAATGAGTTATGTCATTGGATCTAAAATTTCACCCGATTGAATCGCAGGTAATTGCGAAATTTGCATCGGATTAAACCTATTAATTGAACTGAACAGGCATCCGGTTTGTGGTTAGCATGTTTATCTTTCAACCAGATTTATATTTTGAAGATTTAACCTTCATTTACTTGGATTTAAAAGTGAGTTTATTAAGAAGGTATATCCAAAGCAAAATAAAAGTTTTGTGTTAATGGCATGGCAAAGCATAGTTTATGGCCATAACAAGACACAGCCAATGACACTGCAAGTTAAAGAGGTATTTTGCAAGTTAATTCCTCAATCCCAAAATACGCAAAATGTTTAAAAAAATGTACTTGACTGTACACTATAGCTATAGTTTACGAATAGCTCAGTCGGCGAATAGCGTAAGTAGGCCTAGCACGCCAGTCGGCAGAAAGCGAGTTGGCGAATCGCGCCGGTTTGCGAAACGAGCAAGTTGGCTTACCGCGCGTACTCCTAACAAAAGGGTGATGTCTAAAGGTGTTTAAACGTTCACAATACGCAAGGCATAGTACCTTATACCGAATAGTCAATTCACCACTCAACCTTTTTAAACTACAAAACAAACATTATCCAGTTCGTAAATTCAATTTTAGTTGCCATCAGTTTGAATTTCAACTTCATATGTAAGTAAATAAATGTCACCCAACATTTTCTACCTTAAAATATTATGTTACACAAAATTGAACTCAGTTACACTGTTCGAAATATCATTTTAGAATGTATGTTCCAGCCGCAATTTTATGGCTATTCGGGCTAAAATGTAAATAGGCTGAAATGGGACATGTAAACAAATATCTTTATTGGATAATATGAACGGACATTTTTGTTTTACCATGTCGCAAATAGATAATGACATACGTGAATTGGATAATTATTGTATTCCGCCGTGCGTAGTTCATTGTAGCATTTATAATTTGTACGATTCGTAATGTGATTCATGCATTCAGTCGATGCAGTACAAAAATATGGCTACTTTATTAGTTTGTTTCAAAGATATTTCAAAGATAGAATGTACTACAGTTAGCAAATCCACCACATACCCGGCACAACATTATGCTGGTTTATCATACAATACCAAGAATAAAAAGTAGCTATAAGCACTCTGGGTGGGTGGATGTGGGCTGATGATGATGATGATAAGTACTCTACATTTGCTGACGATAGTATCTACCTATTTTAAAATGGTGAAAATGTTTTAGAACTTTTACCCGAGTGCCTCAGGAGAGTTATGTTTTAGAGAGTAGGTATGTAGGTGTATGTTTCGTTTTCACGGGCTTCAGCCCTAACGGCTGGGCGGATCTTGATTGTGAGGTGTCGTTAGATTCGTCTCAACAGCATGAGTAATACTGGCTATAAGGGCTTTTTTTATCACAAAATACAACTTTGAAGTTACCGCAATCGGGTTTTTGTTTTGTAATATATCCGCTTGTTATGTCTCTTCACAAGTGATATATTACTACTGAAATACTTTTAAATTACCTTACGTGAATTGGTTTAACGAAGCGACATGATTAAATAAATTAATAAGCATAAAGTGTTTCGCGTCTTCTGGCAATACGTCAACGTGAAGAATAGCGGTGCTCAGAAGTAGTACGTGATATAACGCCGGGTAAGGGTAGAGCTACACTTTGTAAGGTAAAGGCTCTAAATATTGAGGTACCTTATTTTATTTTTGGACTTTATAATTTTACAGGAATTGTGTATTACAAAAAAATAATTAATGCGTGCTCTATTTTATTTTGCACCGTCATACTGGCGGTAGTTTGCAATCTTCCTAATTAAAAAAACCTTTTTGACCGCCTGGAAGGTTTTTTTGAGAGTATGTATTTCTGTAGACAAAAAAATTGTTCTCACGGGCTACAGCTCAAAAGGCTGGGCAGATCTTGACATGTGAGGTGTCGTTAGACCCGTCTCAGCAGAGCGAGTGACGCTGGTTATATAAACAGTTAATAAATTCAAGATGACAGATTTTTTTCGCAAAATACAACGTTGAAATTACCGCAGTCTGGTTTTTGATTTTAATTCAAACAATTTTAAAACACAGAAATTGTTACCACATTTTCGTTTGTTAATAAACTATGAGTCTGGGTAACATTTTATAGTTTATTTTTTTCAAAACATAGGTTGTATTTGATGCTAATGCTTCTACAAAGTCCAATCACAATGTTCTTGGGAAGTTACCGAATTATATCGTAAGTAGTTTGAACTTTAATAAATAGAATTTTGCTCGTCACTAGTATTTAAACGAAAATTCTAGTGGATGTGTAACAAAAAAAATTAAATACCTACATAGTACCTGCAGTCTAACGATCAAATCTATTTTACCTATCATATTATTGCCAATCTTTGGCAACGTCTTCCATTAATGTAGGCAACACACACGGAGGCATACTCTAATTATCAAGTGCGTCTCCAGCCTTAAAGTTCGTTCTACACTACAAGTGCCAAGACGGCTCGATGTGATATACATTACCTACTAGCAATTTTGCGGCTGTCGTCATATTTTTAAGATAACTAAATTGATATCACATTATAAAATATCCCATAGCAATCCACTGCTGGTAGGCCTCCCGGGTGAGAATCCACCAGAGCTGTGCGAGGAAAATGTGTCGTACGAGGATGCGTAGCTGTGCTGTGGAAATGTGTAGGGGTTTCCACCAGAGCTGTGCGAGTAAAATGTGTCGTACGAGGATGCGTAGCGGAGCTGTCAAAATGCGCATTAATGTGCGGAGCGAGGATGCGTTGCGAAGCTGTGAAATGTGTGAGCGGGGGGAATGCGATGTAGTGGAAACCTCGCAACACATTTCTCGCAACGCATTCCTCGCAACGCATTCCTCGCTACACATTAACGCATTCCTCGCAACGCATTCCTCGCAACGCATTCCTCGCACACATTTCTCGCTTGTTTTGTATGTAGAATGGCCTCGCTTCACTCAACCCTATTCCACCAGAGCTGAGCTGAGCGAGGCTAGGAAAATGAAGTGATTCTATTGGTGGATTTTTTCCTCGCTCACCGCCTCGCTACCTCGCACAGCTCTGGTGGATTCTCACCCTTAGAGTACGTCACAAGAAACGATCTTCTGTTTTTCCATCCAGTCGCTACCTGCCATCATCGATCCATCTGGTCGGAGGGCTCACGCACAATACTACGCTTGCTTCTTTTACTTCACCGTCCATCGGTTTTACAGCAGATGTGACAAGCCCACTGCCACATTGGCTTCCAGATTAAATCCGTTACTTTGGGCCTATGGCGGGAATTCTCGTTTCGGACCTTATACATTAGCGAGATCCCTAGCCTAGATTTTTCATAGCTCTCTAAGTGATATGTAGCCAGTTTTACAGTCAGGTTACACGTATCTTAAGTCATGACTGGTAAGACACAAAACCAGCAATGTATGCCGAATCATACAACATCGTAGCGAAATATTAACTTAAACTTGCAGCGCTCGTTAGCAACAGTTTGAGACTCAGCAAGAGCAATCAAAGTGACAAATGCTACGCGAATTTCAACTTTAGATGACGCGCATAAATTCTACTTTAGATAAGACTTTCGTTGAGCTAATGTGACATGTTAACTGCTTGTGCGGTTGCGACGAGGATGCGCATTTCTGGTTTCGGGTATTGAGAAGGCTCACTTGAAGTAGGTTTTATATTGCTAATACTATGGAAGAATATTAATAATTCTACCTTTAAATGAGTTATGTTTTGTAATATTGAAGAGAATATCATCATGTTTTAAGTATTGTCTACATACAGACTTACAACAGAATGCCACTACGAGATTACTATTTTAAAAACACACAATAAAAACAAACAAAATATTCAAATAAATTATTCAAATAGTAGTTCCTGTTCTTATTTTGCATTTCAGAGTAAGAAGGATTGTGTCTTAGAGATAATAATGAACCAAACTAGGTATAAATTAATAACACTTACCTAAAAACAACACTAGCTTCCTCGCCGTCTAAGTGCACAACATCAGTCACACTCCACTGCAGCACCACGGTCCGTCTTCCCTCCAACGGGCCACTCACAATCCTGGTCGGAAGAAACCGTCTCCGATACCTCAAACTCTTGGCCGTCCGTCTGAACACCGACCTTTCCACTCTATCACTAAACTTCGGCCTAAAGTAATAATCTTCGTAACTATCTACACTTCTTGTCCTATAACTATAATCACTCTCACTGGGTTCTGACTTGTAGTGCTTTTTGTAGTGTTTTGAGCGTTCGGCGCGGTTGAGCTTGGGCACGAAATAGGGTAGGGTTTGTACGTCTCCACAGGGGCGCTCGGCGAAGCTGGTTGGGGTGAAGTTGCCTCGGACTGAACTGCCGACGATGGAGTAGAGAACATAGTCTCTTAAGGTGCTATCGTCGAACTGAAGGCGAACTGGAAAGAAAGAAATATAATATGTTAGTTATATAACGCAGATTGCAGTCAAAGCAAAACGGGAACGGTTTATTTATACTGTAGCGTTGCTTTGCTTGCTTCGTTCGTTGCATGCTATCTGCGTATCAATTCTACGTCCAGTGAAATTTTCATGAATCAGGTGTGTTTTTAATATACATGTACGCATGTTTTATACGTATTATCAAAGTTACCTATAAAACAGTATCATAATTACTGATCATTTTATCACAAAATAAAGTTCATACAAAACAATTTCACGTGTAATTTGATCTCCTAAACTTTTCCAATTCACGTAAATTCAAAACTCTGTAACAAAAAGTTCTATTGGAAACTTTTAACTAAGAAAAGGCTTCCGTAGGTGGGCTTAAAAACCAAGCGACGCGACAACGACACGCGTGGGTGGTCGCCGTCAAATTTTGACAGCGTCGTTGTCGCTGCGGTCTTGTAGAAAAACCCGACCACATCGACTGACAGCGCCACGCAGCAGATCCCAAGTAGCATTACGAATGTTAGTAAATTCTTACTAGTCTTTTATAAGAGTAAAGATTGATTTAGCTAAAACAAAAAGTTTTCTTTTATAATTTTATTTATAAAACGGCACAAAATTTAAGCATTTGATAGACGAATCCCAAATCGACTTTTAGCAATTTTTGCGAACGTCTTTGTTGATACCTGCATTAAGTTTAGGATAAATATAGATGCATAATAGTGTTGCCACTGGCGTTTTACTACTGATGAACAAAGGTTGTTTTCGTACCAATGCCAACCGTTCATACCCAGTAAGGCGCACCCTATAGCTTGTGTTATTAACCTTCGTATACCCGCGCCAATATTTGTGACACCTATACCCGCGCACGGTCTCACAGACCGAAAGTTTAAAACCTCGATTCATACGATTTTTCTAAGAAAGCCAATATAAATAAAGTTGGACATTAAAAGTAAAGGATATAATGAAAAAATATATATCATATAATCACTTTGTTTTTAATAATTTATTAGACTATCCGTTTTATACAAAATGCTCAGAGTTTTTTCGTATGTACTACAAAAACAGATCCAAAACGTTTCTTTCATCTAAAAAAGAAAAATAAACCTCTAAATTTCATAAAACACTTAAAGTACCAATACAAAATCACAGACTGACACAGTTTTCAGTCTCACCATAACAGTCAGGACATACCATAATAGCATGTTCCCAACAAAAGTATTTTTTGCAAGTGGCACAGTTATACCGTGTTTTTCGTCTTCATGGAGTTCTCGACGGCCGTTTGCGACGTTGGAGACGTTCACGTGGCAATGGCCTCCCTAACGTGGTGTCGGATGCCACCTGCGACAACAGGTGGGGCGATGGGTGGTCACTCTGGTGAGTGATATGGTTGTACGGTCCAGGAAAAACTTCACGCTGCGGCGAGGTCAAACCAGCCGGGTGATTCCCCTTTGGGGGAGGCCCAGCTAGTGTCCGTCAGCCAGCGGCGGCTCGTTACATCTGGAAAGTCGCGTCCGGTAGTTAGCTGCCTCATCCTCTTCGCGAGGCGGTCCCGATGTAGCGGTCATATCGAGTAAGCGGTGGTAGCCGGGCGTTTCTGGGATTGTGCCCACGATCCTAACTACTCGACGTGGAGTAGTAGATGTGGTCAGGTGATGGCCACTATTGGCTACGTCAGGCTGTGCTAGGCAGCAACACCCTATCTGGGTCCCGGAGCCTCCAGTTCGCCCCTGGCGGCCATGACCCCGCCGTATAAAAAGATCAGGCGCTGGAGGCTCTTTTCGACGATTGAGGTCGCGTCCGCCCCCATGCGGAGCATGACCTGGACCTCAGTAAGGGTCCTGATTGCGCTGTTCAGGACCTTTCTGTCCTCTTCTAGGACGGCTGCTCGTGCGCTCTCTTGTCTTGGAGCCCGTTGGTGCTCCGGCTTCTCCCCATGAGGTGAGGTGAACCCTAAGTGGTGCCGACCACATCCAACGGACCCGTGGGTGGCTCTTCGCGTAGCTGGCCTGGTGTTTCCACGTCCTGGGGGTCGGGGGCACTCAGAACTGTATTCTTCCAACAAATTCTTCTATTCCGGCGTAGAATATAAGCTGTAAAATAATAATATAGGTTAAGATATATATACACAATAAATAACTCAAAGAAAAAACGAGTAAACAATGTAAATAAAAAGTTTATACATACCCAAAAAGTTACACCTTTACCCGCGTCGGTCTCACGGACCGATTGGCGCCTAGTATGCGCACACATAAGTTCCCCACAAGCGCGTGGTGACCACTGACATAAAACTATCCACAAATCTGGCAGCTAGCAAAAGTCTCGACTCGGTATCGTTTTTGTGTTATAAGATAAATTCCTAAAAATATTCTGTCGGTCTCACAGACCAAAGCGCGGGTATAGGAAGGTTAATTTATCTCCTGATATTATGATATTTATTTTTGGATATGTATTTTCATAGGCACTTCGTTGAAAATAATACATTATTACGATAAAGTTGACTAAAACAACTCTTTTAAAACATGCTTCTAGTAAGTTGTATGGTAGAACCCTCTGTCCTTGTGCACGACAAATTAACGTATTTCTTCAGCTGCTTTTTTCCTGCTTATGATACCTACATTCTATAAATATAAACTCATAATTTTTTGTTACATTTGTTCTTTTGTACAAATTAATTTCGTTTTTGGTTTTGCGTGGCATATGATTAATTTGGTAGAGCATAATATACTGCATAATATGGACATAAATGTAAAGGATGATTGACTCATAAGAGATAAATACATCCGCTCGATTTATCTTTTCGCTCTACTGTTTGATAAATATCGTATATTTTCGAACCCTGCTCACTGAGACCATCTTTTTGCGCCCTAAGAGTCAGTTTCTACTGAAAGCGACGAGGTGAGACGATACGCGACGCTGCAATGTCAGTTCAAAGCGACATCAAGATGCAACGCGCGATGCCGCTCGATGCATCTTGAAGCCGCACGAAACCGAGACGAGAAGAGACGCGATGCTGCAATGTCTGTTCTGGCGACGTCACCTTCGGCTGCCTGTCAGTTTGATTTCCACGCTCAGTGTTGCGGTGATAAAAAAGAACTTACTACTCTTAGAAGCACGATATTAAATAGATTAGGAAAGTAACTTGGTTCTACCTGGTACCTACTATGCAGGGTAGGTGGTTGTTATTGTACTTAAAAAAGACCAAGGACTTGTCAGACTCGTCCATTCCAGAGTTCTGTAGTCATCCATTTCAGTGTTCTCTAGTGGATAAATGCCCGCATGGCATGCGTCTGTTACACTCCTCGACCCCGGTCATACAGGCTATGCGTATCAGTTTTCTTACGGAAGTTGTCAGCTATACAAGATCTAATATACAAATGTAATGTGTTAAATCTTAGATTTTTGTTATGCTGTGGCCGAAATAAATTTAATTTCTTTCTTTCTTACATTAGAGATAACAGCTTTAAAACTAAAAACTATATCTTGGTAACTACGCATGCTAGGCTATCAGTTTTATTGGGTAAAATGTAGACCTTGATAGACCTTCATTTGAAATGACAGCTGACAAACTAAAAACTCGTTTATCTATATAGTTATGCATGCAAGACTATCAATTTATCTGTAAAAAGTGAAGGCCTTGATAAGATGAGCATTTCTAAAGACGGCTGTCAAACAAAAAACTTGTTTATTTTGGAAGTTATGCATGCTAGACTATCAGTTTGTTTGTAAAAGTTGTAGACCTTGATAATACCTATATTTGAGGTGACAGGTGTCAAACGAAAAACTCGTTTATCTAGGTAATTATGCATGCTAGAATATCGTTTTTGGGAAAGATGTAGGCCTTGATGATACTTTTATTTTATGTGACAGCTCTCAAACTAAAAACTCATTTATCTCGCCAATTATTCACGCTAGACTTAGTTTCTTTGGTAAAGTTGTATCACATGATGAGACCTTTATATTATGTGACAGCTGTCAAACAAAAACTCGTTTATTTCGGCAATTACTTATGCTAGACTGTCAATTGAAAAAGGTAATAACTTTCCCAAACAAATTGATA
This sequence comes from Phthorimaea operculella, assembly GCA_024500475.1. Lineage (NCBI taxonomy): Eukaryota > Metazoa > Arthropoda > Insecta > Lepidoptera > Gelechiidae > Phthorimaea > Phthorimaea operculella. The sequence goes on along the minus strand of JANFCV010000083.1, from coordinate 1,576,245 downwards.
GTATTGCACGAATGATTGCCGCTATAAACGAGTATTTAGTTTGACAGCTGTCACATAAAATGAAGGTCTCATGAAGGCCTACAACTTTCCCAAACAAACATAATATTGTCTAGCATGAAAATTTGCCGAGATAAATGAGTTTTAAGTTTGACAGCTGTCACATTAAATGAAGGTCTCATCAAGGCCTACAACTTTCCCAAACAATTTGGTAATCTAGCTTGAATTATTGCCGAGATAAACGAGTTTTCAGTTTGAAATTGTCACATAAAATGAAGATCTCATCAAAGCCTACAACTTTCCCAAGCAAACTTATTGTCTAGTATGAAAATTTGCCGATATAAACGAGTTTTAAGATTGGCTGATGTCACATAAAATGAAGGTCTCACCAAGACCTACAACTTTCCCAAACAAACCGGTAGTCTAGCTTGAATGATTGCCGGGATAAACGAGTTTTTAGTTTGACAGCTACCACATAAAATAAAAGCCTCAAAACAAGGCCTACAAATTTCCAAAACAAACTTATTTTCGAGCATGCATAATTGCCGAGATAATAATAGTTTATGCAACTGTCTTATAACGGAAGGCTTTAGAACGCGAGTGTCTGTTTATCACACTAGGCGCAGCCGATTGTGATAATAGTTTGACACGAGCATACTAAAGCCTAATTATATGCAGTTGCATACACTATTTTATCTACACTCTACAAAAAAAAAAACTATAAGAAATAATTCTAAGCTCTCCGCACTGCACTATGGCGATTGCAAGCCTATCAACGGAACCACTAACTAAAATATTCAAATGGAGGTTCAGAAATCGAAACAACTTTTAAAATCAAAAGGTATTTTTAGGTAAATTTTTATTCGAAAAATGATTAATTGAAATGAAGATTTAATAATAAATATGTCCTCATTATTTCAAGGCTCATCCCGCCCGGGTGACATTTGTATTTTTTTTATTGGGTTACTTTTGGCACTGGAAATAAAAAAGTTGCATAATCATTTAATTTTTTTGAAGCACACTTGGAATTGAGTTAATTTATGTAGCTGGTGGTGATAAGTTGCTTTTAAGGTTGCATTTTTATAAAGGAGTTCATAACGAAACTGCATTCGATAATATAAAACCAACATTACTAAACGAGTGTTGATAAACGTGTTTATAGTTTGACAGCTGTCGTTTGATAGATCTCGCCAAGGCTTACCATTTTTTCTAAGAAATTGGTAGTCTAAGATTTATAGTTTCCGACATAAACGAATCTTATTCTTGACAACTGTCATCTGAAAGATCTGAAATGCATTCTATTTACTTACAATACCGTATTTGCAATATCATTGTATATTACCTACACGGAATTACTAGAAACCAGAGGGTTCTGTCCGGGAAATTTTTACAGAATGCTCCTATAAGGGTTTTATAACAAGTTTTGTTTAAGGCAACTGTTTGCTATTTGGGACATGGATCTCACTCAAGCAAAATTCACTCTTAACACATTTGACATTCATCTCAATTTACTATGAATTGTTGATGTCAGATACGTCGTTTAGGATGTAACTCGGCTTCTAAAACCCTGTCAAAATTACGTCATTCGCACGGAAAGGTACTGATGACAAAAAGTGGTAAAATAATGCTGATAAGGGTTTCTAGTTGGTTTCCTGAATTACAAATTTTCCGATGGAACTTTGTTTGGGCTATCAGGTAGACAAACATATTAAAACACGTCACCTCTCAGAGGCTGGGCGCCTTGGAGAAATTACATAGAAAGCCCTAATTTTTGATCTGTATAACTAATGCAACAATACTGCATGCGATATAATATTGCATCGTATGCAATACTGTTGTATTAGTTTATGAAAGCTTAAGAAATGTTATAAATATTTAGTTTGACGGTTTTTACTTATTCCTAATCGTTTTCCAGGTATGAGCTCTGAACAATTTTGGAAATTCCAACCCATATAATATAGATTTAGTAAAAACTATCAAGACTCAATGTAAAGAATTTTATTAGATTTATTTTTTTAGTATAACAACACTGTACGATGTTTTCGAGTAAAAAGCCGATAATCAAAATTCTCTTGTCCTGTCCTGTGTCACCGAGTTACTGCCAACCTAGATGAGCACTAACCCGTAAGCTAGCTTCAGGAGTGGATACTCAACCATGGATCACATTCACGCCGTCAAGCAGCTAACGGAGAAGTGCAAAGTGTACAACCGGCCCTTGTGTTTAACCTTCGTTGACTATGAAAAGCTTATAATGAAAAGGCATCCGACAGTTCGTCATCTGGCAAACAATCAAAATGTATTGTCAGTGTTTCACTCTCTGCATCGCTGCGGTATTGACAGGTGATGTGTGGATGTCCTCCGGGAGTCAAACGGGTCTGCGACAATGCCTAAACTTTTGACCAACGTACTAGAAGATATCATGAAGACTTTAGATTGGAGCGAGAAAGGAGACAATTTCAACGGAATACGCATGTCGCATCTGAGATTTGCAGATGATCTCATCCTTATTGCCGAACGTTTTCTGGGTCTCCAGCAAAATATCACATCTGCATGATGCCTCCCTGAAGGTCGGTCTCAGGATGAACATGTCCAAAACCAAGATGATGACGAATCGCACCACACGTATACCTAACATCTGTGTAGGTAATGAATGATACTGTAGAGGTAGTCAGTTATTACGTCTATCTTGGGTATCGATTATCCTTTGACTCAGAAGCACAGGTAAAGGAGATCGAAAGAAGTATCGGACTAGGTTGGGCTTCTTCTGGAAAACTAGACGACGTCTTCAAATGAAAACTTACACAATGCCTAAATGCCAAGGTCTATAACCAATGTGTTCTGCCTATTCTGACTTACGGTGTCGAAACATGGACGCTAACTAAGTAAAACATGCGCAAGACCAAAGTCGCACAAAGGGCTATGTGGAGCGTTCAATGCTAGGTGGATTGGGGTCGGGTTGCATACAATTTAAGGTCATATTTTCACTAAGCATATGAGTCATAATGCATTCTGTTACAAAATGTAAATATTGCCACTAAAACCACGAGTTTAGATGTTTGTAAGACAGGTATTTTATTAGAGTGTTTTTGACTGTTCTCTATCAAATTGACAGAGTCAGATTTGAATATACAATGGCCAGGGTGTGCCATTATGTAAAATGAGTATTTACAACACCTCCCCGTAATGGGACATCCTGTACCTATATACAAATAAACGACTTATCAAAGTTCACTGTACAAACACACGATAACACAACACAAAATTTACACTATACACAAACAAAAATAACATCAACCTGTATATATACACTTCACCAAAAATTCATCCTGTATATACACCTAACCTAGAGAACTATTTACATACCTAACGATGATCTGAATCCTAGCCTAATCCTAATGCACATGAAAATTTACAGTGTTTGATTTTTGGGAGAGGCTTGGTGAGGATGTCTGCGATCATGTTATGTGTCGGTATGTATGAAATGATGTAGTCCTGTTCTGAGAGTAGGCGTATGAAGTGATGTCTAATGTCGATGTGTTTTGTGCGAGCGTGGAAAGTGTTGTTGCGGGTGAGTTTGATTGTGCTTTGATTGTCTGTATGAATGGTGAGTGGCTGTATGACGTTATAGACTTCTTTAATGAGTGTGCGAAGGTAAATGGCTTCTTTACAGGCTTCGCCTAGAGCCATGTACTCTGCTTCTGTTGTACTTAGCGCAGGGGTGCGCTGTTTCTTGGATTCCCAAGAGATGGCAGCACTGCACATCTTAAATACGTACCCCGTGTACGAGCGTCTATCTACAACGTTGCTGGCGTAGGCGGCGTCAGCATAGCCGGTGGGATACCCGTCACCATTTTTATAAGTTAATTTAAGGTCTTTGGTAGCCTTCAGGTACCTTAAAACCCGTTTGGCAGCCCTAAAATGCACCTCCCCGTAATGTCCATTGAACTGGCTCAGATAAGATACAGCATAGGATATATCTGGTCTGGTGCCAATTGCAATGTACATTAGAGAACCAATAAGTTGTTGGTATGGCAAATCGGGTTTCTCATCATCCTTATCGGGGATAGTGAGTTTCATACCAGGTTCTATGGGTGTTGAGACGGGGATGGCATCAGTCATACCAAACTTTTCGATCACTTTCTCGATATATTTGGTTTGATCGAGAGATATGTTGCCAGGCTTTTGGACAACACGCATTCCTAGACAGTCTTTAACAGGACCAAGGTCTTTGACTACAAACAGTTTCTTTAAACCGCGTTTAAAGGCGTCCTTCATGCTGTCGTTACTGCATAGGATAAAGAAATCGTCGACGAAAACCGCTACAACAAGCAGGTCGTTGCCGTCGCGTCTGTAGTATAGGCAATGCTCGTTAGAGGCTTGCTGTAGGTTAAGCTTTTTCATTGCTTCGCAAACTTTCAAGTTCCATTGTCGTGGAGCTTGCTTAAGACCATATAGAGCCTTCTTTAGTAGACATACTTTTCCTTTCGGGTCTGTGGAGAAACCGTCAGGTTGTTCCATATAAATTTCCTCATCGAGGTCACCGTTGAGGAATGCAGTTTCCACGTCTAGGTGGTCAACTTGCAGTCCACGTTGAGCCGCAAAAGCCAATAGAAGTCGCACTGATGACAGTCTAGCGACTGGTGCAAAAGTTTCACCGTAGTCTATTCCTGCTACTTGGGTGAAGCCTTTCGCAACTAGTCTGGCTTTGTATTTTGTTATTTGGCCACTGGTGTCCTTTTTTAGTTTGAATACCCATTTGCATTTCGTTGTTTTTCTGCCGGATGGTCGGTCAACGAGAACCCATGTTCCATTTTTGATTAAGGAATTATATTCAGCTTTCATAGCTTCTAGCCACTGTTCTTTCTCGGCGTGATCTGTTACTTCTTTGTAAGATTCGGGTTCCATGTTCGAAGTGAGGTAGCCAAAGCGTTCAGGAGGATTCCTTATACGGGCTGGGTACCTGCGCTCAGGTTCAGTGGGAACATCTGAAGTAAGAGGTTCATCCGGTTCAGAAGTAGCTGACAGATACTCTGGTGATGCTGGTTCAACAGTTGCAGATGTATCTAGCTGTGGTAGAGGCTGTGGGTGGGGTTCAATGCTTTGAGGGATTATATCAGACTCGGGGAGAGGAACTGGAATTTCTGAGATCTGAGGTGGCGGTGGACTTGGCTCTTGTTGTGTCGTTGGTGGTTGTGATGGTGGTTGGTCTACTCCTGTACTCACGATTAAATCGTAAGTGAGACTATTGTTTGGGATGGTGGGTTGCTGCGGTTCAGTAACTCCAAGTTTATCTTCAATGAAGACTACATCCCTCGACAATATGATCGCTCGTGTGTTACGAGGATCTATAAGGCGATAGCCTTTAGTCTCGGTTGAGTAACCAACAAATATGCACGACTGGGTTTTTGAATCCAGTTTGCTGCGCTTTTCTTTTGGTACAAAAGAGTGCGCTTCACAGCCAAAAACACGAAGGTGCGAGACGTCAAGTCGTTTACCGTACCAAAGTTCGTCAGGAATTTTATTATGTAAAGCTTGGGTGGGCGAAAGATTTTTTAAGTAAATTGCAGTATTTACAGCCTCACCCCAATACGCTTTTGGGAGTTTTGCGTCATGCAACATTGCTCTGGCCTTTTCTATAATCGTCCGATTAACCCGTTCAGCGACGCCGTTTTGCTGAGGGTTGTAGGCTACAGAGGTCTGATGGATAATTCCATTCTCCCTTAAAAAGCAAGACATCGGTCCGTTCACAAATTCACGACCGTTGTCGGTGCGAAACTTTTTAATTTTTTCGCCGGTTTGTTTTTCTACAAGCTGTTTGAATTCAACAAACTTCGAAAAAACTTCACTTTTTGACTTCAACAAGTAGCCAAAAGTTTTGCGCGTAAAGTCATCTGTGAAAGTAAGTAGGTATAGTGCACCGCCCCACGAATGTGTACTCATTGGTCCACAAAGGTCCGAATGAATGAGTTCACACTTTTTGAAGGACTTACTTTTTGACTTTTTAAATGGTTTTTTTGCCAGTTTACCTTGGAGACAAGGGACGCAGGTTTCATTCAAACCTAAACTATTTATTTCGCAATTTATGCCAACTGTTCTCTTTTTTAGAGAAGCTAGCGCTTTGACATTTAGATGTCCTAGGCGTCTATGCCACAGAACAGCTGTCTCATTGTTGACATTTGTCAGCTGTGCTTGTTGTGGCTCAGGAATGTTTAGTTTATAAATGCCCTTATAATTTTGACCTGTTGCGACTAATTCCCCCGAAATTTTTAGACCTTTTTCAACAAAAATTTGAGCACCCTTACTTGTAAAAACTGTAGCAAAACCCTTCCCCGCCATGGAACTAACAGATAATAAGTTTGCCGAAAGTTGAGGTACCAAAAGAGCGTTAGAAATTTTGTCTATTTTACCACTATTTACAAAAATTGTACCTATACCTTCGCTGTTTATCTGTTGGTTGTTGGCTACGGTTACTGTATCTGACTGGGGTGAAATGTTACTGAATGAATTCCTATCATTACACATATGTGATGTTGCACCCGAGTCAATGAACCAATGTGAGGAGGAATGAGGTGTTTTGGAAGAATGACAAGATGAATAAAGTGTAAAATGTGTACTAAAATTAGCCTTATTCTTCTTGCGTTTCCGGCACTGCGAGACGAGGTGTCCGTGTCGCTTGCAAAACGAGCAGACGAGCTTTGGGCGCGGTGGCACAGGCGTAGGCTTGGGAGCAGGCGTAGACGTCGATGTCTGCAGTGCACTCGATGTCGATGCCAATGGCCTCTGGTCTTCTTTAAGTAACATCGTAGCTACGGAGTCCGATGAGATCTTGCTTCCCGATCCTTCCAGTGCCATCACCATAGGGTTGTACTTTTCAGTTAAACCGGTTAGCATGATCACTCCTACGAATTCGTCGTCGACGGGAGCCTTTACTTCCGCTAGTTGCTGCTGCGTGCTGCGAATTCCGTTCACGTATTCTTCCATGGTTTTACAGTTCTCCAGGCGTGTGTTGAATAGCTTACGTAGTAGATGTAAGCGCCGTAGAAGGCCGCTATCTGCATAAGAAGTTTGTAGCTTCTTCCATGTGTCCTGGGCTGTTGGGCAGCTCGTTACTACCGGGTATATGGAGGTAGATACAGATAGGCATATCTTTGCCTTTGTCTTGGCATCAAGACGCTTGAACTGCGCTTCTCCGAGCAGTTCTTGCATTGCACTGGGGCTCTCTACGAGGTCCCACAGGTCACTCACTATGAGTATATTCTTCATGGCGAAGCTCCAACTAGAGAAGTTCCGTGCTCCTTCTAGTTTTTCGATAATTGGCACGCCGATCTGCTGCATAGGCATAGGATGCTGCGGCTGTGCACCTGGTGAAGCTTGCGTTTGTGGTTGTGCCGACGGGTTGTTGTCCGCCGATGGAGAGTCGTTTTGGTTCTCCATAGCACTTTTGAATACACTCGAATCTAAACTTAGGTTAGAGGGGCATGAGAAGGCCCATAACCTGTTACAAAATGTAAATATTGCCACTAAAACCACGAGTTTAGATGTTTGTAAGACAGGTATTTTATTAGAGTGTTTTTGACTGTTCTCTATCAAATTGACAGAGTCAGATTTGAATATACAATGGCCAGGGTGTGCCATTATGTAAAATGAGTATTTACAACACATTCAAGTCATAACATCAATACTCATAACCGTTGTAGCATAAGCTACATAGTCATAATAAGCATAGGTAAGCGAGTGACGAGGTTAAGGTGGAGATGGGCAGGACACTTGTAAGACGAAGTGACGATCGGTGGAAAAAAGCAGCCACGAAGTGGTGGCCAAGATTAGTGAAAAGGTCAGTAGGCAGAACACCTGCTCGATGGTCCGACGATATCATCAAGCTTATACAACCTGTTACATAACTAACCAAAAAAAAGAATATTTTTCATTATCATCAGTCGATAAAATAATCACATCACTATTCTAGGTCAGGTGCTACACTACCTGGCGACCAAAGTCCGCTTCGGCATACATTGCTGGTTTACTTAGTTTCTTGTATTGATGACATTCATGTAATAGCCAGCAATGTAGACCGAACTGCGCTTCGCCGCGTCGGTAACTTCGTGTGAACTTTGAGCTGTCAAAATTAGTGCTGCGATGCCACGATTAAAAATAAGTGTAATTTAATAAAAAAATGTTTTTTTCGTAGTTTTCAAAAACGATGCTATGGCTCAAATTTTTTTGTTAATTGACTCTTTGCAACGGACCTTTCCACACCCTTTCAGCTTTATTGGTTGTTTTGTAACACGTTGTATGACATCACTGGCACAGGCTGGCACGGGACCATGAGGGTTGGATTAGTAGAGAGGAAGCCTGTACCCCACAGTGGGTGGATGGCTGAGGATGATGATGATGAACCAAAATTCTGACCTTCTATGCGCTTCCGTGAGATATTTTAGTATTTTTGTCTCCTTCATAGCCCATACAAAGTTCCGTCGTTAATTTTGTAGTTCAGGATTTTCCAACTATAACCATTCATTCATTTACCTACCACTCTAATGCGGATGGAGCGTTTTACATTGGAAGCAAAGAATAATTTTGCGACAGTAACCAGAATTGAAAAAGGCCATAGCAAAATTTATCCAGGTATAGGTATCTACTTATTTTATGGTTCCATTCTTGGATCTTCCAGTTTTTTTTTGCAATCCATACCCGCATACCACTGGTCGCACCAAAAAACGGCGTAACTAGTTTCTTAAAACTTTACAGCAGGGCGACCTGCATATTACTAACAAATTATAAGGAGATATGTACATAGATCACAAAAATCTGTTTCTCCGTTCACGAAAGGCTATTTAAATTTCCCCGTCATTGAAATGTGCCAAAAAAGAATGCCATAAAAGATTTTCTTTGAAGACTACCTAACTTAAAAATGCCAATACCAAGTTTAAAAGAGTAATCCATCGCATGGTACTTGTGGCTAACTCAGAGCTGGAAGTCACCTTAAAAAAGAAATAGGGTTTCCGAAAAGCATATTTTGAAAAGTATAAGTCCTATTAACACACACTTAAAGACAATTTTATAAGGAATATTTCTTACCTTGACACATTTATTCTATCTTTAATTATCATCATCATATCAGCCATAGGACGTCCACTGCTGAACATAGGGCTCCCCTAAATATTTCCACCTTGTCCGATTAGAAGCGGCCTGCATCCAGCATTTCCCCGCGGACTTGACCAGATCGTCTGTTCATCTCGCGGGTGGCCATCCTACGCTGCACCTGCCGAAACATAGTCTTCACTCGAGAATCCTCCTGCTCCACCGACTATCAGTCCTTCGAGCAATGTGGCCTGCCCATTGCCACTTCAGCTTACTGACTCTCTTAGCTTTGTCGGTTACCTTGGTTCGTCTACGGATCTCCTCGTTTCTGATTCGATCACGTAAGGAAACACCGAGCATAGCTCTCTCCATAGCTCGCTGAGTGACTCCTAGTATATTTAGGAGGCCGACAGTTAGAGACCACGTCTCGGCGGCGTAGGTCATCACTGGCATGACACACTGTTCAAAAACTTTTGACTTGAGACACTGAGGAATAATTTTGGAAGTGAAGATGCTGCTAAACTTCCCGAATGCTGCCCAGCCAAAGTGGATTCGCCAAGTGACCTCTTTCACAAAGTTAGATCTTCCTAGTTGGACTGTTTGACCTAGATAGACGTATTTGTCCACCACTTCGAGTATCGAGTTGAATTTAGGTGGGTGCTAAATGAGAGTTGCCCATGACTTTCGTCTTGCTTGTCCATATTCATCTTGAGGCCCACTTGTTGGGAAACCCGATTAAGGTCATGTATCATTTTGCTGAGGTATTCGAATGACTCTGCCATGACCACGATATCGTCAGCAAAACGAAGGTGAGTGATGTGTTCGCCATTGATATTGATGCCAAGTTCTTCCCATTCCAGGAGCTTGAAGGCATCTTCCATCGCATTGGTAAAGAGTTTCGGAGATCAAGATTTGCGCCAGCATGTCCAGCTAAGTTCAAGTAAAGAACTGGCGGACCGGGCCGTGTGTATGTCGCAGTACGATGGCAGAATCAGGTTTTTGGCCAAAAAACTAGGATTTTGGCCGAAATCCTAGATTTGTTTAGTATTATGGCTATTTTTGCATTTCGGGGGAAGTTCTTCGTCTTCGAGTGGTACACCAAGTCGCTCAACGAGCCGATGGACCCTGGTATCAGAGATTTCAACCGCCTACTGCAAGTAGCAGGCCTCTAACATCGTTGTATAACGACCGCCGTCTAAGTGATCATAGAGAGCAATCGGGACCGACGGCTTACCTTGCCCGTGTGGTTCGGGGGAACGAGGAATGGAGAGGTACTTTATGCACCTCCCTCTGATCTTTTGAGGGTAGACTTGGACACCGTAAATGGACACCCTGAAGAACGGGGGATAACATCAGACAGTCTGAACAGCAGGATTGCCTCGGATTCCCTGAAGGGCAGGGGAAAGCATCAGACACCATAAGAGCAGGACGCACTACTGAACGCTCTAGAGGATTGGTGGTAGCGTTGGACGCCCTGGAGACCAGGAGGTAGCGTCGGACCCCCAGAAAATCCGTCCGTCCTCTTACATCCTCCAGAGTGTCCGACGCTACCAACGCCCTCCAGAGCGTCTGATGCTACCTCCTGTAACGGTTCAGTTCAGCCGTTCACGCACAAATATAATTCCTTAATATTAATATATTTACTAACAATATGCTTTGTTTATGAGCACATTTTGGATGAAAGTCATCTTTCGATAATGCATAATTCTTTCATACCATAAATTGCGCTCAGTTTAAACACAAATATCAGAATAGATGCATTTTGTTTGTGGCAACAGAAATTTCAAAGATAGTTGAACAATTTATGTTTCATAATAGACCAGAAATAATATTTTATATTCCCAAATCAATGTTGATTAGAGCCAATTCGTGCATAGTAGCACCATCTATTGATATTGCACAGAACTAGCTGAATGATACGTGACGTGAGGCAGTGCGCTGTTTTACCAGTAATATCTGAGCAACAGGATTGGAGTCGAACGTAAGAAGGGCTGCGATTGGTCGTAACAGCATCGTAACATGCTCTGGGGGATATTGCTACTGGTTGATATACTTATTTCGACCAGCCAGACTCCGACTGCCCGCGCGGTAGGACACCCGCCGCGGGTGCGCGGGCGACGCGGGGGTGGGCGGCCGCCGGCCTGAGGCGCTTCACTTTTTTTCAGGACGGCTGAGCGAGCGGCCGGGTGCGACTGCCGGCCGCCCGGACACTACGCTCGGTGCGGCGCCATTTTCCTTTAGTTAACTTTGAAGAAACCCTGGTAAGGCCTTTTATTTTCTCTGATTTTACAATTTTTATTCCATTCTATTTAAAAGTGGTTTTGATTTTTCTGTGTTATTTTGTGCCTAGGATGTACGTTGCTGGCAGTTCGCGTGTGTTCTATTTTGCGGGTTCTAGATTAATTTTCATTGTGTTGCTACCTCGTGTTTATTCTACCTGTTTCCCATTTGTCTTTACGTATGTGATAAACGTAATCATGCCATTGATAAATTCTAACTGTTTTGCAAGTATGTATAGTGCGTGAGTGATAGCGGCTAGCGGGAAGACGGAGAATCGCCGCGAACAGTTTTGTTTCTACCCTCTTATTCTTGCTTCGCGGTGGCGTCATCATTCCTATGGCGGGTCTCACACCTGACATCCGTCGCTGCGCATTTTTCGCTCACACAATTTGTATGAGAAGATGGCATATTGCAGGTAAATGGGAAAAGTAGGTAGATAAAAACAGGATAACCGAGTGAGTATGACATTATTGACAGTGGGCTCGATAGGCAAAGTTGTGGAAAAAATCGTAACCGTTTTAACCGACTGTTGAAAACAGGGGTGTCACATCGATATGTGTGTAAAAGGAAATTTATAAATCCTATATTGTTTTGATTTGTTGAAAAATGAAGAAGTAACCGACTAGGAAAATTGTTGAGTACGGTATGGTGTATTTCTTGTTGTGAACAATGGCGAGCTATCCAGCAGTGGAATCGCATTTCGGTTTCTATGGACATGAGATTTATACATACTATAATAGGTTAGTGTTACGAGTAAAGTAGATGATTGGTGTGATGAGTCAATACTGCCAATCATTGTAGTAGGTAGAATAGTTACTGAAGCTGCGGAGTGTTGTGTTTATACGCGTGTTAAACCGATTAATGATGTAGTGATGTCATATTAGGTAGTGGATAGTGATGAAATGGCATAATTTGTTCATACGACTATTTTACGGGATAACTTTAGAATACTGACCCACGAATATGGGGTAGCTAAAGTTTGCATTCTATAGGGGATAATTCTAGCTTTCATTTGATACTATTTTCAGTGTGCGGAAACGTCTAGAAATAAAGTTATGAGGTAACTTTAGAATACTGACCCACGAATATTGGGTAACTAAAGGTCGCATTCTCTAGGAGTGGTTCTAGCTTTCATTTGATACCATTTTCAAAGTGAGGAAACGTTTATAAATAAAGTTATGAGGTAACTTTAGAATACTGACCCACGAATATGGGGTACCTAAAGGTTGCATTCTATAGGGATAATTCTAGCTTTCATTTGATACTATTTTCAGTGTGCGGAAACGTCTAGAAATAAAGTTATGAGGTAACTTTAGAATACTGACCCACGAATATGGGGTAGCTAAAGGTTGCATTCTATAGGGGGTGATTCTAGCTTTCATTTGATACCATTTTCATAGTGAGGAAATGTTTAGAAACAGAGTTATGAGGCACTTTAGTATTCGGACCCACGAATATGGGATACCTAAAGGTTGCATTCTATAGGGGGTGATTCTAGCTTTCATTTGATACCATTTTCATAGTGAGGAAATGTTTAGAAACAGAGTTATGAGGCACTTTAGTATTCGGACCCACGAATATGGGATACCTAAAGGTTGCATTCTATAGGGGATAATTCTAGCTTTCATTTGATACTATTTTCAGTGTGAGGAAATGTTTAGAAACAAAGTTATGATGTAACTTTAGTATACTGACCTCCGAATATGGGGGAACTAAGGGTTGCACTCTGAAGGGGGTTATTCGAGCATTCATTTAATACCATTCTTAATGTGAGGAAACGTTTAAAAGCAAAGTTACGGGGTAACTTTAGTATCAGGCGGTGAATTTAGGTTCAATAAAGGTTGAGTTTTGTAAGGTACAATTTTAGATTTCGTTTGATACTATTCTTAGACTGAGGAAATGTATGGGAAACGAGATACGGGAAGACTTTAGTATCCAACGATACAAGTTTAGGTTGGAAAACGTTGCTTTTGTAGCAGGCAATTTTAGCCTTCCTTTGATGCCATTTTTAACCTGCGGAAATATTTAGAAGAGGATATATAGATTAATATTGGTATTTGCGTCACCCATCCATTTGCGGTCACCCATCCATTTGCGGTCACCCATTCATTTTAGGTAACTCATCCATTTTCGGTCACCCATCCTTTTGGTTATTTAACTGTTCATGCTCATAATTCTTGCGGGTAGACAAATAATAGAAATGGTATTGTTTCATGGTAAAGTTTATCGTTTGAAATAATTTGATAAAGCTCGGTTTGCATATCTAGTACTACTAGTAACTTGCTTAGAAATAAAAATATAATGACACCTACAAAAATGGAAAGCTTTCTAGTGATGTGACAATTTAGCACATATCTTTGGTTCAAAAGAAAGAACGAATTTTAGTTCTTTGGGAATCGGGAGACAGACTGACTATCTGACGTAGAATCCTTGTTCCAAGTAGATTCAGTAAAAAGTAAATTCAGAAAAGAAAATTATTCCAAACACTTGGCCATAAAAGTAGCTTCCTTGTTTTGCAATACAAAATGCCTTATATTGACAGCTAGTACACCTGGACGTGGAAAATCCAGCTTTCCCCTTTGTTACTTATATACGTATCTATTTTATTACACCACTTTTGGTTTGGCAAATAAAATTAAGTTAAATTACTAAGGCATTATATCTTTTGTAACTTTGATTGTAAATGTAAATTCAGGCACTAGTTTGGGAATAATATAAGGCGGAGGGTGTCCAGTCAGGCTAAGCCGAAACCCACGGTTTGTGTTTGATAGAATATTTTCAGAGAGAGGAAAACTTAAAACCCACCACCTCTTAAAATAAAACTACATCTGAAAATACAAGCACACTGGTGAACAATTTCATAAAATAAGCCAGGAGCGGGGGGGCTCCAACCTTAAGCCTTACCAATAAAATACTCAAGTACTAGCGACATAGTGACTTCTAAGTAGAATTGATTCGGCAGCGCTTTGCTTACTTTATTTTATGTCGTTCTGTGCTAGTTACGCCTTGACTTGAAGTACCTTTACTTACATATATTCTAACGGTGCTAGTAATTGGTGTATAGGTTCCTTATGAAGCTATATTACGTTAGTGAAGTCTTCAGAATAGTGGTTAGGTTAGTTAAGACACACCATTCCTTATCAGCAAAGAAGTTTGGGGTACTACTTATACACAACGTAGGGTTGATGATCACCTGGCCGATTCATAAACCTCAGTGAACCCAATTCTAGTAACCATGACAAGTAGGATTTTATCTATTCGGATTTTGAGTTCGCATTTGTAGGTAGGTCAGTAAAAAAAAAAATTGGGGTAGGGTAGGAGAGGGACGTTACAATTTGGTGCCGTGACCAGGATAGCTAACGCTGGGTTATTACGGGTCCTTTTCATCAATTCATAAGAGTTCTTCCTGTTGACGGTTTTTTGACATAATTAACTCAAATATGGTCACGTTACAATTTGCTGTACCGTGACCAGGATATGCTTTTTCGGGGTTTCCGCAGATTAGTTATATACATGTTTTACTTTACTTTTAATAATAGTGTTATTTCATGGTTACTTCAGAGTTGGGAACACTTTGGTTCAAAGTGGTTACTTTTGTAGCCACAATTTGTTGCCGTGAAAGAGGAATGATAGAAATGGTGTTTTATAGGTTTTATGTTTTGTTAACATCGTTAGGTTATTGATCTTATTAGAGAGGCTTTTGTTTAGATAGGGGTCGAATACAAACCTTGGAAGGTTTAATTTTATCGATTTTGTTAGGGTTCTAGTGGAGCAGGTACTATTTTAGATGCAGAGTGGATTATGTTCGATTTCTAGTGAAGCAAATATTTTGGATGGTGGGTCAAATAAAAGAAAACCTAAATGGATTTGTAGTTGTCAAAAGAGTCGTGCACACGTTGTTATTATTCAAACTTATCTGAAAGGGAGGTCGCAAAAGAAACTGTTAGTGGGTTATTTTTTATGTTTTACTTATCTGTCTGAAATAAAATAATGGGGGTCGTTAGGTCCGTTCTTAAGTTATGTAAGCATTTTAGTAGTTGTTATCTGATAGGGAGTCGCATTTGAAACTACGGGGGTCGTTAGTTATGTTTAAATGAGTCGTGTAAACGTTCTAATGATAATTCTTATCTAAAAAGGGTCGTATGAGAAGCTGTTAGTGAGTGGGATATTAGTATGTGTACCTATTTATCCGTTATAAAGTCATCGGTTATGCTTGCGTTCGAGTAAGGTCAACACTAGATTGGCGTCTTATATAAAACTATGGGGGTCGTTAGTTATATTTATTCGAGTCATGTAAGCTTTCTTGTAGGAAAAAGAATCTGTTAATGTCTGACAGGGAATCACATTTAAAACTATGGGGGTCGTTAGCTCGTTTGTTTATCTAAGGTATTAGTCTCAATCAGGCGAACTTTTTACTAATCTATTGATTTTTTATTTGATTTTAATAATTTTCTTTTTAATTCTAGGTTCCTTCCATATGAGAGATGAAAAGAAAATCCATTTTTGATTAAACCATTCTGGTTGAGGGTAAATAGTTTTATTCGGGGAATCATTTAGTGCAGATTAGGCTTAGTCTTTTGCAAATATGCGTAAAGCGTAAAATTTATTCCAAATGTTGTTTGCCTGGAACAGATGACCGACAAACATAAGTTTTTCTCCCTTTGATTAAGCGTTTTGCGTCAAATTTTTGTTACTTAGCAAGAATTAAATATGAAACTTGTTTTTAGATAGGTATAAAGTTAACATGAGTAAAGTTAATGCAGTAGCGTAATACATACAAAAAGAAAATATTATGAAGAAAAAAGGTCGCGGCTTTTATCTTATCGCGAATGGCGTAATTTTGCGTTTTTATTGCATTTGGCGTAACTTCTTGCATGGCAAACGTAGTTAGTTATCCCAACTTTAATTTTATAACTTATACAGTCAAGAAGAACACATAAGTTCAAGTTGACTTGTGTTTCCTTCTTATTATGTTTTTAAAATTTATGTTACATGTTTAGATTTAAGAGATTGGGCGGGAGTCTAAGAGTTACGCGTCTCGATGTGGCGACTCCTCTGTCTTAGGTGATGATGAAAATCAGAACCTACAGGAGGTTTTGTTGACCTTTACTCGGACTTTTGGCTACTCGCTACAACAAAACATTGTATTTGTCCTTTCTGTTTAGATTTAAGAATATGGGCGGGAGTGTAGGAGTTACGCGACTCGGTGTTAGGAATCCTCTGACTTAGGTGATGACAAGTTCAGAGTCTACAGGAGTTTTCCTCGGACCTTTTCTCGGACTCTTCACTACTCGCTGCAACAAAAGATTGTGTTTGTCCTGTGATTGTCCTTTTGTTTGTAAATGTTCCATCGTTTTCAGGAGCTCTAAGCGTAGTTTTGTATTATTAACATTGCATTTGGCGTAATTTTGTACATTGCACAAAATATAATTGGATACTTATTCCATATTTTCCAGTGTAAAGTAATTTTAATTAACAGTAGGAACTTTATAATGAAGTTATTACCGTTTCTTTTCAATTTGGTAAATAAAATATGTAATTTAATAATTGTAGTTCAACAGTTTTAAAAATATTCACTGATAGTAAGGCCTTGAGGTTCTGCTAGAGAGAGTGAAATTGTGAATGAGGGCGCCTTGACAGAAGAGGAGCATGGAAGGTTAGGATGTAAAGTTTGGGTTTTGAGAGAGGTGTGAATTTGTGAAAGTTACCTTGGATCCTTGAAAGGTGATATAATAAAAGTGTTAAAAATAAAATGTGTGAAGGCTCTTTCAGGATTTCAATAGCCACCTATTAGTGAATACAGATATTGCATACCCTTTTAGAAAACACTACACTTACAAGAGGAAGTCATATGAAAATTTGAAGATAGGTATACATTGATTTACCCAAAATCAATGTAGGTATAAGACAGCAGTCATTTCTGTGTTTAACAGATGTTTCGTATGAATTCTGCACTATACACGCAGCACTCAAAGCAAGATGGAAAAACCCAACGCTTTTTCCCCTACACACCATCTTTAATTTTTATTAATGGTGACACACATTATTCCGGGTAGTTAGCGGAGTAGATTTGCTATGGAATTCAAATAGGCGATTCTAAATTATGCGCGATCAGATATTCGGCAAAAGGGTATTGTTGTTTTGCGTAGGGGCAGCATGGGTATCATTTTTCAAATCATGATATATCGAGTATTGACTTGATGCGGAATGCTGGGTCATTAGGACAGAGGGATTATCACACGTCTCTTCCTTGCGCAAAACTTGGATTTAACTCGCTGAATAGATTTTTGCTCATTCTCTAAGAGTTGTCAATAATTTTGGATTTCATGTTGGGTTTATTGCTGCTGACGACTCGGATTAGTTCCACACCACACAAGATACATTTTCGGAGGGATATGCAATTCCTTTAAATTAAATTTTTGTGTTAATTAAATTATTTTACACGGACTCTCCATTTGTGCCTACCATTTAGTGCGAGCTTTTGCATAGTTCATCAATGAAGGATGTTTTCTTGTGTAATGCAAGAAATTTTACTTTTCCATGACTGTGGTCTGTTGGCTTATCAATGTAGCGTGAACGTTATGAAACTCAATGATCTTTGATGATGTACATGAGCGTTCCTCTTACAAAACCTGACAGACTGACAACTTAGGAAAAGGAGAGGAGTTGTTATTTAAGGACATAAATAAGCTAACAGAATCCATAGCTTGGATATATTTTGTTGACATTTTGCCTAAAGACACTTAAGATACACGGAACAAATGAGGATTTATGAAAAGTTGATGCTAGGTTAGAGTAAAATGCTTGGTCAGAATAATGAACAAGTCATGTGAATTTTACAGAATTATCTGTCTGTTTCATAAATCACTCCACTTACATGCAGCAAACAGCGCAATGCAAACTTCCCCACACTCAAAGAAATCTGCTTTATTTACAACCTTCATAATTTGTCAAACGTTGTGTTTATAATTATTTTCTCAAATTAAAGAAAAAGTTGTCGATCTAGGAAGACTTAATAGAATCTAAAACTTTGGAATAGAATAAAAATATTCCTCAATAACTCGAAAAGTCGTATCATGCGGGCGATGAGTTATTTCAAGTTTGCGATTCTACCAATAAAAGGAAAATTGGTAGTCTTTCTTAAGATGTGACAATTTAAGCACATAATTTTTAGTTCAAAATAAAGAACTAATTTAAATTCTTTGGAAAAGGGTGACATATTACACACTTGAGATTCTTGGTTGTGAATAAGCAGGTTTATTTGTAAACTTATTCAGATTGTTGGCGGTTGCTAAGAGTGGTCGAAATTTCGAGTTAAGTTTTGGTCAATTGAATGAATATGACTGGAGCTATTAAAGTCAACATGTTTTGACACGGGTGTACAAAGCTGGTTCAATTTCAAATCCTAAGAACCAGAGTATTGGTTAAAACGGCTTTGTATAGTACCACTCGGGTCGGCTGGCTTCACAAACTAGTTCCCCTAGATGAAAGAATATGTTGTCCTTGTGAAGGTGATTTTTTATTCATGGCTAATAATTTAAAAGCTTGAAATTTTTGTCATTTTAGTGGTTGCTGACCTTTTGAAGCATTACTTCACATACACTTGTTTACATTCTGGGCAGAGTGTCGATAAAATATTTAGTACGAATTATATTTGTGTAAACTCAAAATATAATTGAGTCAGGAAAATTTCCTTCGTTGAAGTTTTAAATCAACTCCAGAAATTTGGGGGTCGGGTGTAACGGTTCAGTTCAGCCGTTCACGCACAAATATAATTCCTTAATATTAATATATTTACTAACAATATGCTTTGTTTATGAGCACATTTTGGATGAAAGTCATCTTTCGATAATGCATAATTCTTTCATACCATAAATTGCGCTCAGTTTAAACACAAATATCAGAATAGATGCATTTTGTTTGTGGCAACAGAAATTTCAAAGATAGTTGAACAATTTATGTTTCATAATAGACCAGAAATAATATTTTATATTCCCAAATCAATGTTGATTAGAGCCACGTTTTACCAGTAATATCTGAGCAACAGGATTGAGTCGAACGTAAGAAGGGCTGCGATTGGTCGTAACAGCATCGTAACATGCTCTGGGGGATATTGCTACTGGTTGATATACTTATTTCGACCAGCCAGACTCCGACTGCCCGCGCGGTAGGACACCCGCCGCGGGTGCGCGGGCGACGCGGGGGTGGGCGGCCGCCGGCCTGAGGCGCTTCACTTTTTTTCAGGACGGCTGAGCGAGCGGCCGGGTGCGACTGCCGGCCGCCCGGACACTACGCTCGGTGCGGCGCCATTTTCCTTTAGTTAACTTTGAAGAAACCCTGGTAAGGCCTTTTATTTTCTCTGATTTTACAATTTTTATTCCATTCTATTTAAAAGTGGTTTTGATTTTTCTGTGTTATTTTGTGCCTAGGATGTACGTTGCTGGCAGTTCGCGTGTGTTCTATTTTGCGGTTTCTAGATTAATTTTCATTGTGTTGCTACTCGTGTTTATTCTACCTGTTTCCCATTTGTCTTTTACGTATGTGATAAACGTAATCATGCCATTGATAAATTCTAACTGTTTTGCAAGTATGTATAGTGCGTGAGTGATAGCGGCTAGCGGGAAGACGGAGAATCGCCGCGAACAGTTTTGTTTCTACCCTCTTATTCTTGCTTCGCGGTGGCGTCATCATTCCTATGGCGGGTCTCACACCTGACATCCGTCGCTGCGCATTTTTCGCTCACACAATTTGTATGAGAAGATGGCATATTGCAGGTAAATGGGAAAAGTAGGTAGATAAAAACAGGATAACCGAGTGAGTATGACATTATTGACAGTGGGCTCGATAGGCAAAGTTGTGGAAAAAATCGTAACCGTTTTAACCGACTGTTGAAAACAGGGTGTCACATCGATATGTGTGTAAAAGGAAATTTATAAATCCTATATTGTTTTGATTTGTTGAAAATGAAGAAGTAACCGACTAGGAAAATTGTTGAGTACGGTATGGTGTATTTCTTGTTGTGAACAATGGCGAGCTATCCAGCAGTGGAATCGCATTTCGGTTTCTATGGACATGAGATTTATACATACTATAATAGGTTAGTGTTACGAGTAAAGTAGATGATTGTGTGATGAGTCAATACTGCCAATCATTGTAGTAGGTAGAATAGTTACTGAAGCTGCGGAGTGTTGTGTTTATACGCGTGTTAAACCGATTAATGATGTAGTGATGTCATATTAGGTAGTGGATAGTGATGAAATGGCATAATTTGTTCATACGACTATTTTACGGGATAACTTTAGAATACTGACCCACGAATATGGGGTAGCTAAAGTTTGCATTCTATAGGGATAATTCTAGCTTTCATTTGATACTATTTTCAGTGTGCGGAAACGTCTAGAAATAAAGTTATGAGGTAACTTTAGAATACTGACCCACGAATATTGGGTAACTAAAGGTCGCATTCTATAGGAGTGGTTCTAGCTTTCATTTGATACCATTTTCAAAGTGAGGAAACGTTTATAAATAAAGTTATGAGGTAACTTTAGAATACTGACCCACGAATATGGGGTACCTAAAGGTTGCATTCTATAGGGATAATTCTAGCTTTCATTTGATACTATTTTCAGTGTGCGGAAACGTCTAGAAATAAAGTTATGAGGTAACTTTAGAATACTGACCCACGAATATGGGGTAGCTAAAGGTTGCATTCTATAGGGGGTGATTCTAGCTTTCATTTGATACCATTTTCATAGTGAGGAAATGTTTAGAAACAGAGTTATGAGGCACTTTAGTATTCGGACCCACGAATATGGGATACCTAAAGGTTGCATTCTATAGGGGGTGATTCTAGCTTTCATTTGATACCATTTTCATAGTGAGGAAATGTTTAGAAACAGAGTTATGAGGCACTTTAGTATTCGGACCCACGAATATGGGATACCTAAAGGTTGCATTCTATAGGGATAATTCTAGCTTCATTTGATACTATTTTCAGTGTGAGGAAATGTTTAGAAACAAAGTTATGATGTAACTTTAGTATACTGACCTCCGAATATGGGGGAACTAAGGGTTGCACTCTGAAGGGGGTTATTCGAGCATTCATTTAATACCATTCTTAATGTGAGGAAACGTTTAAAAGCAAAGTTACGGGGTAACTTTAGTATCAGGCGGTACGAATTTAGGTTCAATAAAGGTTGAGTTTTGTAAGGTACAATTTTAGATTTCGTTTGATACTATTCTTAGACTGAGGAAATGTATGGGAAACGAGATACGGGAAGACTTTAGTATCCAACGATACAAGTTTAGGGTTGGAAAACGTTGCTTTTTGTAGCAGGCAATTTTAGCCTTCCTTTGATGCCATTTTTAACCTGCGGAAATATTTAGAAGAGGATATATAGATTAATATTGGTATTTGCGTCACCCATCCATTTGCGGTCACCCATCCATTTGCGGTCACCCATTCATTTTAGGTAACTCATCCATTTTCGGTCACCCATCCTTTTGGTTATTTAACTGTTCATGCTCATAATTCTTGCGGGGTAGACAAATAATAGAAATGGTATTGTTTCATGGTAAAGTTTTTTTAACTATTGTGGTGTCTGGGTATACAATAAACAAATATAAACTGGACAATGTTGGTTTTAATTGTAGTTTAGATACAATTCCGATATTTATAATATTGAGACACAGAAAAAGTAATGTCACGAGTCAACAAAGTATTGACATGTGTCGTTGCTAGGGTGCACCACAGACAGTAACCATAGAGGCTAGGTACTATCCTCTTTACACCCTCCGAACTTTTTAGAGTTTGCAGCTTGATCAAACTCTTCTTAGCCCAATTTTCTGACTCAAATCTTGAAGTCTTGGACCGTAGAGAGGTTTCGTGAACATGTCGGCTAATTGGTTTTCTGAAGGCACTTGTTTAACTTCCAGTTCACCGTCGGCTACACGTTCACGCACAAATAGGTGCTTTATTTTTATATGTTTGGTACGCTTGTGGTACTCGTATTTCGGATTTTGTGAGAGCTTCACCGCAGATTCGTTGTCCAAGTGAAGTACTGGTTTTTCTAATTTTATAAGTCTGCTCAGTAGACTATTTAGCCACATTATCTCCTGAGTGGCTTCGCTAGCCGCAATAACCTCAGCTTCAGTTGAAGATATGGAGACGATTGTTTGTCGTGCACTCTTCCAGCTGATTGCAGCTCCTGAGAGCAGGCAGACCATTCCCGATGTGGATTTGCCGGTCGGTATGTCTCCAGCGAAATCAGAATCAGAATAGCATATCATATGTTGGGGCGAGGTCTGGCAATAGACTAGGCCTTTCTCCACCGTTCCTTTAAATAACGGAAAATCCGTTTTACTGAAGCAAAGTCTTGTCTTGTTGGAGATTCCAAATTTCTAGAGGCTTTGTTCACAGCATATGATATGTCAGGCCTACCATTTTAACTATTGTGGTGTCTGGGTATACAATAAACAAATATAAACTGGACAATGTTGGTTTTAATTGTAGTTTAGATACAATTCCGATATTTATAATATTGAGACACAGAAAAAGTAATGTCACGAGTCAACAAAGTATTGACATGTGTCGTTGCTAGGGTGCACCACAGACAGTAACCATAGAGGCTAGGTACTATCCTCTTTACAAGTTTATCGTTTGAAATAATTTGATAAAGCTCGGTTTGCATATCTAGTACTACTAGTAACTTGCTTAGAAATAAAAATATAATGACACCTACAAAAATGGAAAGCTTTCTAGTGATGTGACAATTTAGCACATATCTTTGGTTCAAAAGAAAGAACGAATTTTAGTTCTTTGGGGAATCGGGGAGACAGACTGACTATCTGACGTAGAATCCTTGTTCCAAGTAGATTCAGTAAAAAGTAAATTCAGAAAAGAAAAATTATTCCAAACACTTGGCCATAAAAGTAGCTTCCTTGTTTTGCAATACAAAATGCCTTATATTGGACAGCTAGTACACCTGGACGTGGAAAATCCAGCTTTCGCTCCCTTTTGTTACTTATATACTGTTTAGTTTCGTATCAAAAACGGTTT
The DNA here is from genome assembly GCA_024500475.1 of Phthorimaea operculella. NCBI lineage: Eukaryota > Metazoa > Arthropoda > Insecta > Lepidoptera > Gelechiidae > Phthorimaea > Phthorimaea operculella. Next base: position 1,552,829 of record JANFCV010000083.1, on the reverse strand, counting down.
CGTATCTTTTTGAGCGGACGGTGCTGGCAACACTTTTCGGTCCGCCCCGTCTGTCATCTTTACGCTAGCGTTGTTGAAGCGAATTTTAGTTTTAAGTGGTGTAAAATTAAGGTGTTTTGGCGGTTTTCTCGTGTGCTATTTGCCACAAGCCATGGCTTCCCTGTGCGGTGGGGAAGTGAACCAAGTGAATTTTGGTTTCGGCTTTTTGATTGAGGCCAACGTGGTCGCCGGTAACATAACCTCACTTTGAGTCGTCGCTCGCGTCGTGGCTGCCGATAGCTACGTATTTTAATTATAAATGATTGAGGCCAACGGGCCGATTTCTCATTCGGAGAGAAATCTTTAGTTATTTTGTGTTAAAAACATTATGTGATGTCGAACTGTGAACTATAGTGCAAATTGGAGGAAAGGAGTTCGAGAACGAGCGGATGTTCCAGTGCTGTGAGTTTAGGTTATTCCTATTCCTGCGCTCCTAAAATATCCTGAATACCTGATTCCTGTCATACTTAAACTCACAAAGAAACGGCGTCATCGTTTGCTCGGTAAGCAATTCGTTGCTGGGCCCTGTTTAAGTAGATTTTGGAAACAAGAATTTCTCGGCCGGAAACTTTCCGGAACAAAATTCTCTCATTAAATTTATTTTATTTAGCTATAGTAAAGAGCACTACGAATCGTAGTCAAATGTTGTTCCGAGGCTGATCGACCATTTAGTTTTAGATTTTAAGATAACTTTAATTTGCTTCCACTGCGCTAAGATCAGCTTCGGAATCAAACATTTTTGGTAGCAGAGCGTGGTTGCTTTATTGCAACATATTTATCAGTAAATATTTTGTGGTATTTGTTTATTGGTTTTTCGTTTTATTAAGTCGAGTGTGTAAAAGTTGGTACCATGGCTCCTCGATCGCCAGGTATAAGGCTGCTATAAAGACAGAATTAAGGTGGTTTACTACCACAGCGGCAATGATCGGCCGCGAGGACCGGGAGGACGCGCTCTTGAAAAGTGCACTACAGGCAGATGAACGGGTTCGGGTTGTGTCGGAACACCTCACAGAGTGCCTCATGCTCCTTGAGGAAGCTCCTAACCCTGAAGATAAGGAGCTGGTTGAGGGCGATGTAAGCCAGTGCTTGAGCTGGCACAGGACATTGCGCAGGCAGCTGCGGACATATCTAGGCGACGTGACGGAAAGGAAAAGCCATTCCGTGGTAAAGTGGGACAAGGATTACAGGTGCCTCTTCCGCCTGTTACGGTTCCAGTCTTTGCAGGCGATTACGCCGACTGGCCGGCGTTTGAGGACCTGTATAGCAGTGTGGTCCACACACGGACGGACATAACGCCGGCGTACAAGATGGCTCAGCTGATGTCCAGGCTACATGGAGAGCCTCATGAATTGCTGACGCATTTGGCTGTCTCGGATAGCAATTATGAGGTGGCGTGGAAGATCCTTACCGACCGGTATCGAAACAAGCGCCTGATTGTAGACAGGCTGTTAGACCAGTGGCTGTCAATACCAACCATAACGCGAGGTACGGACCTCCGCGAGAAAATCTTCCACCCAGTCAGTGTCGCGGTCAGCGCACTAGAGCGACAGGGTTTGCCAGTGGCGGGCTACGGTTATATCTTGGTCCACACAGTGCTTCGCCGCCTGCCGAGCGAAATGGTCGCTCGATTCGAGCAGCTACATGGGGGCAAGTCCTCGGACCACCTCCCGACCTACGAGGATCTGAAGTCGTTCCTCGAGGCCGAAAGCAGGCGAGTGGACGTCCAGGCTGGTGAAGCCCTCGCAAGGAGACCTCTGCCCTCGCCACCCGGAACGGCCGGGTGCACCGGCGCGAGGAGGCAACAGTGGCAACCCAGGCGGTACAACACCGCATTGGAATCAGGGTGTGCCTACTGCAGGGAGACAGGCCACGGGGTGGCAGCGTGTCAGGAGTTTGCTGCGCAGCGGGTTCAGAGGAGACGGGGTGTGGCACAGCAGAGGCGTTGGTGTTTTCGGTGCCTGGGGCCGCATCAGGTGCGAGAGTGCCCTTCAAGCACCAACTGTAGGTACTGCCAGGGTGCACACCATCCGCTGCTCTGCATGAATCGCTCCGGAGGCGCCGGGGCAGCGCTGGATCGGATCAGCGAAGGAGCCTGCCCACCAAGGGAGGGAGCAACGCTCCCCACCTCCAAGGAGGAGCCCACCTCCGCATCGGTCACAGGGACAGGCAGGGGACGTCAACAGACGGAGCCCACTTACCCAAGGACGTGGGGACAATCCCCACCACGGCAGCAGGTGCCGGATTGGGAAGAGCGGCACAGGAACGTGGCCAGGACACCCATCCCAGGTACGGGATTCAACGGGCGGGTGTCAGGGGAGCACTAGGCAGCCACCAGGGTACATGCAGTATTCTGCGGGCTTGAGCCACCTGGTTGGGTCTCAAGACCCACGCATGCCCCCGCCTATGCCTGAGTACCCGCGGCTACAGGCGCAACCTCGGTACGGACGTTTGCCGTCGGGGTACTATAGAACTCCAGCCATGGCCTTTATGGGCAGACCTCCTACCAGCAGGAGTGGGACCCATACACAGGTTTGGGTAGTGAGGGGATACCCCCGCGGGACGCGGCCTCACCGCGTTTAGATTCCCGCTAGGTAATCGCCGCCTACTCATCAGCTTCGGCTCCCCGTCCAATCACGGTACTTTTGCCAACGGCTAAGATTTGGGTATGGGGATACGGTGGCCGGACCATTCAAGTAAGAGCCCTACTGGATACAGGGGCTCAGGGATGTATTGTATCGAGTAAGCTGGTGAGTAGGCTAGGCCTAAATGTACGGCCAAGTGAGGATGAAGCTGTAGGCATCGGGGGCCTAAATGTGCCTGACATTCGGGGTCAGACGAACTTTGAGTTCGCATTAGGTAGCACATGTACAGGGGTCAGCTATCAAGTCTCAGCCGTGGTGCTGGATGAAGTGGTTGGGAAACTCCTCAGGTTAGGTTACCACCAACGGTACGAGGGTTAACCACAGGGTTGGAGTTAGCTGATCCTGATTTTGATACTCCTGGTACGGTGGACGTACTTCTCGGGTCAGACGTCCTCGGGAGATTATGGTGCGGTAGGAAGAAGGTACTCCAGGAAACTGGTTTGGTGGCCGTAGATACCACAGGGGTATGTTGTTTTCGGCCCAGTTTGGAGACCTCAGGACCTACCAGAAGGGGATCCGGTCCTCTATGGTAGTGTGCTGTCAGAGGTGCTGCAGAGGTTTTGGGAGTCTGAAGAGCCGCCCACGGCGGACAGACGGAAGCCAGAGGATGACGAGTGCGAGTTGTTCTATCAATACAACACTGCGAGATGCCCGTCAGGCAGATTCGTGACCAGGCTACCTTTTCTCCCAAACCGCCCCGCTTTAGGTAGTTCGCGACAGCTCGCGGAACGGAGACTACTCGGAATGGAGCGGAAGATGAGGCGAGACCCAGCACTTCGGCAGAAGTATATAGAATTCATGCGGAAATATATTCAATTGGGCCACATGTCGGTGTCCAGCCTGGATTGGAGGTGTGTCGAGCATTATTACATTCCACACCTGGCTGTCTTGAAGTCACCTGAGGCGAAAATACGGGTGGTGTTTGACGGTTCTGCTCCTACCTCGAATGGTGTGTCTGTGAACCAATGTTTGCACGCGGGTCCTAAATTGAACCGGGACATTGTGGACATTCTCACAGACTTTCGGTTACACCAGGTAGCGTTCGTCGCAGACGTCAAAATGATGTTTCGCCAAACCATGATACATCCGGATGACCGTCGGTATCAGCTGATTTTGTGGCGTGAGAGCCCAGATGAGCCGATGGTCACATACGAACTTAACACGGTGACGTATGGACTTAAGCCAAGTCCGTATTTGGCAGTACGTACGCTGCGAGAGTTGGCCGCACAGGAAAGGGTAAGATATCCTCGAGCCGCAGCAGTACTGGATCGCGACGTCTACGTGGACGATATCTGCACGGGTGCTGATAGCGTGGAGCAGGCGCTAATTCTACGAGACGAGTTGATCGCGATCATGGGTTCAGGAGGTTACGAGTTGCGGAAATGGTTGTCCAGTTGCCCAGAGCTCCTGGCCGGTTTGCCAGGCGAGTTCCATCAGGACCCGCACCTCTTTGAGAACCCGGACAATCCAAACACGTTGGGCATCCTCGGGGTGCAATATAGGCCAACGCATGACGTATTCACGTACAAGATCGAGCCCGACCTTTGGAGAAAACTTGGACTAAGCGGTCGGTACTGTCGACAATCGCTAGAACGTTCGATCCTAGCGGATGGATCGCCCCGGTTACGTTCATGGCGAAGTGCTTTTACAAAGGTTGTGGCTAGCCAACTTAGGATGGGACGACCAACTCTCCGGAGAGTTGTTGAAGGATTGGCTCAAGTTTGTGACCACCTTACCAGGGATTGTGCACATCGCGATACCCCGCAAGTTAGTCCCATCGGTGGGATGTAAGGCTACCCTACATGGGTTTTGTGACGCCTCGGAGCGAGGGTACGCGGCAGCTGTATACCTTCGGACAGCAAGTTCAACGGGAACTGTGCACGTGCGTCTGGTTATGGCCAAAAGTAAGGTGGCACCAGTCAGAACTAGATGGACCATCCCCAAATTGGAATTGGCAGGGGCAGCTCTTCTAGCGCGCTTGCTAAATCATGTAACCTGCAATCTGCGTGGTACCATCAACTTGGATGAAACGGTGTACGCGTGGACTGACAGTCGGATAGTTCTGTGCTGGTTGCAGACGTCGGTACATACACTTGAGGTTTTCGTGGCAAATCGGGTGTCACAGATTACGGGGTCGGAAACTCCGTTAGTGTGGAGGCACGTACCGGGAGAATGGAACCCAGCGGACTGCGCTTCGCGCGGGTGCAGGGCACCTGATTTGGTGAGTCACCCACTGTGGTGGGGACCTCAATGGCTGACTGAGTCGCCGCAGGAATGGCCATTCAACGAGTGCAGGGCGCCGCTTGGGCCACCTGATCGAGGTTTGCGAGTGAACGTGGGGCAACTCGTACCGAAGCCTAACCCAGCTTTCTTGCTGGAACGGTATAGCTCCTCGACAAACTTCTTGGGGTGACAGGTTGGATCAAGCGGTTCGTGAACAACTGCAGGAAGCCTCAAGCAGAACGGAACTTTACACCTGTCCTCTCGCCTGCGGAGCGGAATGCGGCTCTATGCTCATTGGTTAGAGTCGTCCAGGCGGAACATTTTGAAGAGGAGGTCAGGCTGCTCAGGGATGGACGTGGAAAGCTGAAGGGAGGAATTGTGCGCCTCAACCCATTCCTGGATGAGCAAGGTATGCTCAGGGTTGGAGGCAGACTTCGGAACGCTAGCCTGCCCTTTTCGGCTCGGCATCCACTGTTACTTCCAAAAGGGGACCCTTAGTTGAGCTCTTAGTCAGGGATCGTCATGAGGAAAACTCGCACGCGGGCTGTAATGCGCTATTGGCCATCCTACAGCGCGAGTTCTGGATCTTATCGGGACGACGAACGGTACGTAGCGTTGTGTTTAGGTGCTTGCCTTGTTACCGCTTGAAGGCAGCCACAATGCAGCCACAGATGGGAGATCTCCCACCGGACCGGGTGACGGAGGCCTGGACGTTTGCAGGTGTGGGAACGGATTTTGCAGGCCCTTTCATGGTAAAGGCATCACGCCTACGGAACGCAAAGTCTATCAAGGCGTACTTGTGCGTGTTCGTGTGCCTAGCCACCAAGGCCGTCCACTTGGAGCTCGTGGCCGACCTATCTACGGAGGCCTTTTGGCAGCGCTGGAGAGATTTACGTCGCGACGAGGGCGACCAGCGCTGATCAGGTCGGATTGTGGTACCAACTTTAAGGGTGCTGATCGGTGTATGAAGGAAATTGTAACGTTCTTAAGGAGAACGAAGAAGCCATCAGCACGGGCCTCTCCCGTCAGGGCATTACCTGGGTGTTCGATCCACCAGCGTGCCCTCACTGGGGTGGTATTTTTGAAGCGGTTGTAAAGTCCGCTAAGACGCATTTGTTGCGCGTTGTAGGGTTAACAATTTTGACTTTCGAGGAGCTGGCGACCGTGTTTTGTAAAATTGAGGCTGTACTCAATTCGCGTCCTTTGTGTCCGCTCAGCTCAGACCCAAATGATTTAGAGGCCCTGACGCCAGGGCATTTCTTAATTGGCCGCCCACTTAACGCCTTGCCGGAATATCCCTATACGGAGGTGAATAGCAATCGTTTGTCGCGTTATCAGTTGTTGCAGCAAATGACTCAAAACTTTTGGAAGCGTTGGTCGCTTGAGTACTTGCACATTCTGCAGCAACGCCTTAAGTGGACGGACAGGACTGAACCCCTGCATTGGGGATCTCGTTCTGGTTAAGGATGCCAACCTACCGCCACTGCGTTGGCGCCGGGGCGCATTCTCAACCTGTTTCCGGTAGTGATGGCACCCTCGAGTTGCAGAAGTTCAGGTGGGGATTCAGTTCTTAAGCGAGCAGTAGCTACATTATCACGCCTGCCATGCATAGAGCGGACCGATGTGTCGGTCCGGGGCGGGTGAATGTTTAGTTTCGTATCAAAACGGTTTCGTATCTTTGAGCGGACGGTGCTGGCAACACTTTTCGGTCCGCCCTGTCTGTCATCTTTACGCTAGCGTTGTTGAAGCGAATTTTAGTTTTAAGTGGTGTAAAATTAAGGTGTTTTGGCGGTTTTCTCGTGTGCTATTTGCCAAGCCATGGCTTCCTGTGCGGTGGGGAAGTGAACCAAGTGAATTTTGGTTTCGGCTTTTGATTGAGGCCAACGTGGTCGCCGGTAACATAACCTCACTTTGAGTCGTCGCTCGCGTCGTGGCTGCCGATAGCTACGTATTTTAATTATAAATGATTGAGGCCAACGGGGCCGATTTCTCATTCGGAGAGAAATCTTTAGTTATTTTGTGTTAAAAAACATTATGTGATGTCGAACTGTGAACTATAGTGCAAATTGGAGGAAAGGAGTTCGAGAACGAGCGGATGTTCCAGTGCTGTGAGTTTAGGTTATTCCCTATTCCTGCGCTCCTAAAATATCCTGAATACCTGATTCCTGTCATACTTAAACTCACAAAGAAACGGCGTCATCGTTTGCTCGGTAAGCAATTCGTTGCTGGGCCCTGTTTAAGTAGATTTTGGAAACAAGAATTTCTCGGCCGGAAACTTTCCGGAACAAAATTCTCTCATTAAATTTATTTTATTTAGCTATAGTAAAGAGCACTACGAATCGTAGTCAAATGTTGTTCCGGGGCTGATCGACCATTTAGTTTTAGATTTTAAGATAACTTTAATTTGCTTCCACTGCGCTAAGATCAGCTTCGGAATCAAACATATACGTATCTATTTTATTACACCACTTTTGGTTTGGCAAATAAAATTAAGTTAAATTACTAAGGCATTATATCTTTTGTAACTTTGATTGTAAATGTAAATTCAGGCACTAGTTTGGGAATAATATAAGGCGGAGGGTGTCCAGTCAGGCTAAGCCGAAACCCACGGTTTGTGTTTGATAGAATATTTTCAGAGAGAGGAAAACTTAAAACCCACCACCTCTTAAAATAAAACTACATCTGAAAATACAAGCACACTGGTGAACAATTTCATAAAATAAGCCAGGGAGCGGGGCGGGGCTCCAACCTTAAGCCTTACCAATAAAATACTCAAGTACTAGCGACATAGTGACTTCTAAGTAGAATTGATTCGGCAGCGCTTTGCTTACTTTATTTTATGTCGTTCTGTGCTAGTTACGCCTTGACTTGAAGTACCTTTACTTACATATATTCTAACGGTGCTAGTAATTGGTGTATAGGTTCCTTATGAAGCTATATTACGTTAGTGAAGTCTTCAGAATAGTGGTTAGGTTAGTTAAGACACACCATTCCTTATCAGCAAAGAAGTTTGGGGTACTACTTATACACAACGTAGGGTTGATGATCACCTGGCCGATTCATAAACCTCAGTGAACCCAATTCTAGTAACCATGACAAGTAGGATTTTATCTATTCGGATTCTGAGTTCGCATTTGTAGGTAGGTCAGTAAAAAAAAAATTGGGGTAGGGTAGGAGAGGGACGTTACACTCCCACCCTCCAGAACGTCCAGTGCTACCTCCTGCCTTTCGAGGTGTATGCCCGAACTACACGGGCACGTTATTTATGATCACTTAGACGGTGGTCGTTACACAACCTTGTCAGAGGCCTGCTCCTTGCAGTAGGCGGTTTAAAAACTCTAACACCAGGGTTCATCGGGTCGTTGGGTGACTTGGTGTACCACTCGAAGAAGAAGAAGTTTCCCCGAAATGCAAAAAAAGCCATAATACTAAACAAATCTAGGATTTCGGCCAAAATCCTAGGTTTTTGGCCAAAATCCTAGGTTTTTGGCCAAAAACCTGGATCAGCTTAGGACGATGGCCGAAAGAGGTCTACGATTTTGCCATATGCCGGCTTTTGGCTAAAAACCTAGGTTTTTGGCCAAAAACCTAATTCTGCCATCGTACTGCGACATATATTTACACGAACCATTTAGAGACACTTTTTACCCCCTCATAAATTTAAATCTATTTAAGATAGGCACACCAAATTTAGTAAACGTGTGCAGACCTCCTAAATGACCTAGTATATACCAAATGTCATAACCACAAGTTTAACGGTTATGAAAATATTGACGATCAAAAATCGGCAGTTTTACCATTCACTGACATACCTGGCCATAATGAAGTCTATCTCATTTCTGGTAGAACCGTCGGGGCTCATCCAGCTCTAACTCTTTATGAGGCGGCCTTCTGAAGAACGAGTTCATCATGTAGAGTTTCTCCTTCTCCAGGAACTCGGCCAGCCTCTGGCCACTCGGATTCCGATCTCCAAATTCAAATGGCTCCACCCCCAACTCATCACCGCTTCTTTCACCTAACTTTGCGTTTAAGTCCCCCATCACAACACTGTAGCTATAATATCCCAGTTCAGCCTGCCTATCTCTACTTCTAGCTCGGCGAGCTTTTCGTCGGTCCATTGAGCGCGTGTTGTATGTCATCAGTGGTAATTTACGTCGGTTGTCCGTGGGTGCGTTTGCTTTGGCCGTTCGATGGAGAAGCGCCGCCCGAGGAATCTTAGCACCCCAGGTTTCAGTGCTTAGCCGGTGCCCGTTCAACGCCAGTTCTGCAACTGGAGCCGCCAGGAACATAGTTTGACTTGTACTGCCATGTATAAGGGGGGTTGGATGGTCACCCGCCACGCTGATCCAGTGCGGGTTGACGGGTCGCCATTGCCTGGTCCGTTGACCAGCAGGGCGCACCAGAGGCAGGTAAGGTTGGCTTGGGCCCCGAAGGTGTTGGTAAGGCCCCTTACACCCCTATCTTTAATAGTCACTGTAATTACACTATATTTAATAGTTTCCGAGAAAAATAAAGATAACTGAAATTTGGGACATATAAATGGGGCAAAGGGGGAAAGCATGGGGGTCCAACTTGCTTCCCTTCTTTTCCTGAAGCTTACATATTATATAAGCTACACACATGCCAAGTTTCATGCTTTCTGCCGGATGGGACCATACCCCCATACAAGGTCGAGCTATGAAGTCGTATTATTAGATTTTATTCGATTAGAATAATGAGTTGGTAGATAGCCCACCGTGACACATATCAAAATCCAAGTCAGGCATGTCAGTGCCAATAGTGTCATCAATACGACTCCATTCGTTCACAAACCATTTCTAACAAAAGAGATTCGAAGATTCGAATACAATCAGCACTACAGCTTGTAGTATTGAAGATTATCTAAACAAATATTAACGAAACAATAACAGAAATTATAAAATAAAATAAACTTAGCTCTTCTTAAGTCATGCGCCGTCATATATTATTTAAATGACGATTAAGACTATTCGTGATAAAAAAAAATACCTACCGTCTCCTGGGACAAAAGTTCAGACAAAGCGTGTTGTGGATTAAGCTAAAAAAATATAATTTTAGAATTCTATGGTCATTGTGTATCAAACTAAAAATAGTTATTTTTTGGTTACATCACTTCGTGATACGACCAACGGTGAAGACAAGAGAATATCTGAATGTCACTAATTTACAGTGTTGCCGGGTCTTTGCTATAGTTTGCTCTAAATTCATTTTTTTTTATTAGCAGGTTTTCCTATAATAATATATAAACACTAAAACTCGAACTTTTGGGGTTGTTTATACTCTTGTTTCTTAGTCATATTTTAACGATCTGCTTAACGTAGACGAACAGCTAATCGGCACCACAACAATTGTTACCTTCTTTTTTTTTTTTTCTCGTGTGGGACACCGAGTCGTTCAACGACCCGATGAACCCTGGTGTCAGAGTTTTTCAACCGCCTACTACAAGTAGCAGGCCTCTGACATGGCTGTGTAACGACCGCCATCATAGACAGCAACCGGGACCGACGGCTTAACTTGCCCATCCGAAGCACGGAACCATCTTACTTGCGGACAATCAGGTGGTTCAGCCTGCAATGTCCTAACCAGACTGGGAACAAATTCACAAAGTGATAAATATCAACTTTGTGAGTGACCCCACCGGGAATTGAACCCGGAACTTTTGCGTGGCAGGCAGGCATGCTAACCACTGCGCCACATCGGTTGTCAATTAATTTAAATCTTAAATCAATTAAATTGAATCAATTGTTACCTCAACTCACCTGAACCACCAAATGCACGAGCCCCTGTCGTGTGATGAGATTGTTACTGCCATCAGACATTCGCATTGACCTTACATCAAGCGATATACTCAAATGTGGCGGAGTGGAGCTCAACTCGATGTTATGGAAACTTTTTGTTTGAATGTGAGAGAAAGAGCGAGTTCCGGGTGGTTTTAAAGTGTCTCGCATTAGTGCCCTCTCAAGAACAAAGGTGACCTTTCTGACTGCAAGTCATACCGCGGTATTCCGTAATAATCGCTCGCCGAGAGGCTTTTGCAAGAGCCTTATTAAACCGCTTCAAGGACTTTCAGATAAGAAAATATTTTTTGGATTTTTGTGTTCATCAACTGCAGGAAAAAGCAGAAAGCAATGTCTTTAGTTGTAACTCTGCTTTGTTGGTCTATATGTCGCAGTACGATGGCAGCTAGAATAAAAAACCGGCATATGGCAGAATCGTAGACTTCCTTCGGCCATCGTCCTAAGCTGATCCAGGTTTTGGCCAAAACCTAGGATTTCCAGGGCATCCGACGCTACCTCCTATCCTTCAGAGCGTCTGACACAATCCTGCTGTTGAGGCTGTATGACACTACACCCAAACTTTAGGGTGTCTAACGTCTCAAGGAGTGCAACTCTACCCTTAGTAATCAGAGAGAGATGCATAACTCACCTCTCCACACCTTATTCACCGGAAATGAAACAAAAACATCATCCTAAACACATCGAGTATTTCCTCCAAGGATTTTGGCCAAAACTGGATCAGTTTCGGACGAAGGCCGAAGGAAGTCTACAACTTTGCTATACGCCAGCTTTTGACATCGCACTGCGACATGTATACCGATGACCTATGCTTTCTTGCAGAATTCCCAGATGGCCTGCAACAACTGAAGACCGTTTCTCCCAAGCACGCTGCAAATTTGACCTGAAGATCAGTGTCAAAAAGATAGTATTCTTCTTCTTCTTCTTCTTCGAGTAGTACACCAAGTCGTTCAACAATTCGATGAACCCTAGAGTCAGAGTTTTTCAACCGCCTACTATAAGTAGCAGGCCTCTGACATGATTGTGTAACGACAACATGAAGTGATCAGATCATTCACAAAAGTGATGTCAATGGAAATACAAGGCCGTGAGACACTGAAAATTAAGTTTGGTGAAGATATGATGGATGACACAAGTTGAGAAGTTTCGATATTTAATGTGACCTTGATGATGAGATGAATAGCAGAACCAGTGTGGTAGCTGCAGTATTTAGGAAGCTGCTGATCAGAATTAAAAGTGGTCGGCATGGCCGAAATCAGCCGGAGAGAACATCATCATTCCTGTTGGTGACTATGGAATGGTTTTATTTCAAGTTGATATCTTAACGCGTTCCCGAAAAAAGGGATCTTGGCAGACGCATAACCAAGTGACAAGTAGGTAATATAATATAATTCATAATATAAATATTCGTGTAGAATAGTTTATGGGTTTAGTTCAGTTTTTCCTTAAAATGTATAACAACAAATACAACTTTTAGCACCGCAAAACGCAAAATGAGATTTACAAATATACATTACATTTTTTTCGCAAATTCTGCTCAGGCATCAAAGTTGTCGGATTTCAGCATGTAATTTGTGAAAATTTGATAAACTGTAACATAAGAAGCATGTGTTTAGAATATTGTTGCCACTCGATAGTGAACTATCGATTGTAAAACGATAGACAATCGATAGTAACGATATCCTGAACTATCGATAGTATTACACCTTGTCGAAAGTATTGCTTCATTTTGAATTATCTATACTATTATTAGGCCTATCGATTGTATAGGCCTGAATAAATGAAAACTATCGATAGTTAAACCATCGGTAGTACGGCAACAATAGTTCAGAATTTACATAAAGCTTGTTCTAAATCTTTTACTACATTTACCTTGCTGATAAATACGTCTAAATAGCAGTAATTCTGTTTATCCGGCAACACTGGCCTGGTGAGCCTCTCAGCGCGTTGTCAACGTGACGGCGTCGTGGCGCGCCGCAACGACGCCGACGCTCGGTTTTTCTGGTTCCCCATACAAACCCATACAAACCAGTCATTTGACGGCGACAACGACGCGCGTCGTTGTCGCTGTCGCTTGGTTTTTAAGCCCACCCTTACAACTTCTCTCAGTCATATTCTCTTTTAAACATAGAAAATTGCCGCGTGTTGAAAAATCGGCCTTTTAAAAGTTTTCAAAACTCCAAACACCTTGGCCTTTAGATTTCGCCTGTAAGATTAATGAATGACGTTATAGTTATAAGTAAAATCTTGACTAGCCAACTGTATTTGATTCCAGAAATGAAGGGCATATCAAGTTGAAGCAGAGTCCTAAAAGATGTCGTAATCGTAACAAGAAGTTAATTGGACAAACGAAAAACTGCCATTTCCAGAAAAAGACGGAATTCGCCTAGCTTTTTTCCGATAATAGAGTCGTATAAAGAACCTATATCTTTGACAATATTTTGTATGCCTATGTCATCTTTTAGAACGTCAATGTTTTCTTTCTTAACAGCCAGACAGAACTGTCCTCTGCTGGACATAGGCCTATTGGGGTTTTGCCATACCTACCACATTTCGTAGGCGGATTGAAGAGAGCAGCGAAAGATTTTAATTCGCAGCGAACGCTGCTGCGTATTCCCTAAATACCGGGAGTAACAAAAAGGGTATAACAAGCCGAAAGGAGGTCAAGGTACTCATGAAACTGAACAACTTTCCCCATGAAACATGGGTCGATATATGAAAAAAATATTTGGACCTCCCATACAAAATCGCAGATCAGCTGATTGATTTACTCTGAGAGGTCCAAATTTTTTTTCATATTTCGTCCCATGTTCCATGGGGAAAGTTGTTCAGTTTCATCAGTACCTTGACCTCCTTTCGGCTTGTTATACCCTTTCTGTTACTCCCGGTATAATTACCCCTTAGTAGCATTTTACGATACCTACGGGTAGAATTGGGATGATGCTATGTGATACCGGCTTGGAATAGCATCATCCCAATTCTACCCGTGGGTGCGGTAAAAAGCGACTAAGGGATAATTATCCAGGGAATGGGCAGCAGCGTTCCCTGTGAATTAAACATCTTGCACTGCGCTCGCCAATTCGCCTGCCAAGCGTGGTGAGTATGGCAATACCCCCCAATACGGGGGAGACCCATGTCCAGCAGTGGACTGTTGTGGCTGTTAAGGTTAAGGTACGGGTAGAATTGGGATGATGCTATTCTAATTCGGCATCACAAGGCATGTCCTTGTTCGGCAATAGCAAATAGCCAAACGATTTACCATCGTGTCGTCCCGGATACCCGAATAGCTAGATACAGATACTGGGCTCTTGACGTTGACAAATCGCACCTGCATTTAGCGTCCAACCTTGAAAGATGGTCCCGTTTCGAGGCCAAGCCGGTATTCGGGGCGGAACTGTAGGCAATCATTGTGACGAGGGATTTTTTGATGTAGGGCAGTAGGGAGAGAGACAAAAACGCAGATCATGCCAACGGTTCCGTCCCAAATATACGTGAGAGGACTAGGTATAATAGTCTTGCCACCGATCAGTGATTTTGTGTGTTACTTACATAAAGTAGAAAAGACCACTCGCCGCAGTGCTAGATTTTCAAACTCAAGTGAGAAAAAGAGCGCCATACGGCTGTAAATACAGCGAGTGGTCTTTTCGAACCGTGAGGCCGAGACACTTGGAGGAAGGCTAGGTATGGAGACGCCATACGAAGAGCTTCCCCTCTGTCACGGCCTATGCCCACTTGGGCTTATCATAATACAAAAACCAGTTGCTGTCAGATCTTTTACTAGAACGAGTCCAGTCGCGCATGTCAAATGAGCTCCGATAAAAAGCCGAATTGTAGAGATAATAATGCCTTTAAAAATATGTAAAAATACAAATTTACAACAAAACAATATCACTTTTCATCTGAAAGTATTCCTCCAGTACAATATCACTAAATAATATATAAAATTAGCGATTGAAAATTGTACATAAGTGTTGCCAGTAAGTCGTACAAAATGTCTGATGTGGAGTTTTTTTGTAGGTGGATCTACAATAAAATAATTGTATTTTGTTCCTTTTGTTATTATTTTGTGTCGAACAATGGTGTTAATCATAGTATCGTTAATTTACAAAATATAAAGATTATAATATTCCACCATATAATAGGTAACAATTAACGATCTTAGTTTATTGATGCCTTTAAAAACAGTAAATAGCTTGCTAAGTAAGATTAGAATGTTAGTTTGGGATTGTTCTACTTATTCAATGATGGTCATTTCCAGTCGATATTCAATGAAAAAACGATAATTTTAACTTGAAGTATCGAGCCACACTCAACCCAAGCTAGTGCAGTGACCCAAGTAATACAAAACGTCGATACTTTTCTATCGCCATAGTTACAAACCTATACTATGTAAAGACGGTCTGTACCGAAAACTTTGCAGGCATGATCAGATTATGAAATTGAACAACTTTTACTATGGATTTTGGGAAACCCTGATTTTGTTCGAGTTTCATTGAAAATTTATGTCAGTCTCAGCTGATCGGGTGACATCGGATGTCAGCCGACGTGGCGCAATGGCTAGTCCGACTGCCTGTTCAATTCCTTTCGCTCACAAAGTTGATATTTATCACTTTGTGAATATGTTCCTAGACTGGTCAGGACACCACACAGGCTGAATCACGTGATTGTCCGAGAAGCAAGATGGTTCCGTGCTTTGGAGCCATGTTCAGCCGTCGGTCCCGGTTGCTGTCTATGGTCACTTAGACGGCTGTCGTTACACAACTATTTCAAAGGCCTGCTTCATGCAGTAGGTGGTTGAAAAGCACTGGCACCAGGGTTCATCAGGTCGTTGGACGTTTTGGTGTCCTTTAAACTGTTTAAACTTAAGTGCGACATTTTAACTTTAATTACATGTATAAAAAGGATTTCGCACTTACCTTCTTCTTATTACATCGCGGTTTCGCGACCGTTTCGGTCCAGTCGGTGGTCTTTTATCAGCCGAAGTGCTCAGACAAAACACGAATATTTGAAAATTTATTTTATAAATATTTGTGTCCGGTGGAAATCGAACCCACGAGCCTCGGCGTAGAAGACAGATAGATAGTCGAAGTTATTATGTATGACTTGTTGTATAGATGGTTTTTTAGTAAATTCCCTTACATAATATCCTATGATACTTAATGATCAGTAAATAGAAGGTAGGTATTGCATTGATTGTACCTACATAATTGTATTATCTGGTCTATGGGGAAAGAAATTCATATTTTGGTTAATTTATACCTTATGCAATATTTAAAATGATGTTATTGCGCCTATATTTCTATTTACTACAAAATCCTATTCTCAAGAACTAAGTTGCTTTTGAAAATGCAATAATATGACACAATATTGAGTAGACTGATGTAATTAATCGAAAGGTCAAGTATCGATATTGTCGATTCCAACACTAGCTTGATTTGACAGCTTTACCTCTCCCCCCGCAAAAAATGGCAGAAATATTTGTATAGAGTAAAGTAGCTATAACGACTCCCCTCGGGCCGGAACGGGACGGAAGATGCTCGAAGCCGAGACACATCTACACAAAAACGCGGATTTTGAAAAAGTATGGGATATGACAACTCACACGAAAAATCTTTGTGATATAAAAGCGTATTTTTGGGTGAAAATAAAAAAACAAAGTGGACTAATATACGGTATTTTGGTTACGTAGATATGGAACTCGTAGTCCCACTAGACGCACCTAGAGGTAACTGCATCGCACGCTGCTTGCCACGGGACAGACACCCCTTTAGCTACTAGGTTTAGTTGAGAAGGCCACTCTCTGCATTCGCTGCCGTATGATAGTTGTACAGGGCTTCTGTTCCCACTTGGTGGTAAACTCAAATAAGAAAGGAGTCGTCATACGCCACCGTGAATGCAGCAAATGGTCTTCTTGACTGTAGTGCAATAGCACCTTACTTTTCAAACGTCAGATAACCTAAAATGCTAACATACGTTTACATATGACTTGTTTCGTAACCAAGCAGTAGCGGCAGTCTGGAAGGAGTCCAACTGGAAGCGCGCTGCATAACTCATGTCACATGAGCGCTGGACGGACAGGTCTTGGCTTGAATACAGTTTTGCAAGCGGAGGGGTCGTCCATTAATCACGTGAGGTTCAAAAGGGGAGGGTCAGTCAAAAATCACGAAACATCACGAGGGGGAGGGGGGGGTGTAGCTATCATATCACGTGTATTAATTTTTGAAAAGAAATACTTTTGCGAGTTTTTAGACAGTCTGTTACAATTTTTAATAACATATTTTAATAAAATTATTATATTTCAAATTCAAAATTTATTCATATTTGCGCGAATTTTAGATAGAATAGAGTCTGATCACCGAAAACTGGCACCAAGAATCATTGGCTTTAACACATACAACGTAGTCTAACGTACAAACTGAAAGTTGATGACTATTCAAACATAATTGATTTTCAACTGTAGCTAAAAAAAAGTGTATAACCGGGCTTAATATTTTAAAATTGCCGCCCGGAAGCCAAAGCCAGCTTTCATTGGGCAGATTCTGTACGAAATTGAACGAAGTGAAGTTCGCGCGAGTTGCGTCGACCGCCCGGGCCGCCCGGCCGCCGGCCGGCGCCCCCGTCGTACTTTTGCTCTAAGTTCAGTCAGTAGTCAGTTATTCTGCTAGTTTCTGTTGTCTTGGCGTTGAGTACTTGCGTAAATTATTTGTTATAAACTGGTACGTTTCGCAGTAAAACAATGTCTAAACTAGGCGATGTGTATAAAGACCTATTTGCAGAGTATAAGATAGGAAAAAAATCCGTGGTGCGAGGACGTTACACAATAAATATCTAACCTTTTTTTTCATTTTTGTATGTTCACACTTCTTTTGATATTTTCATGTCTGCAGTAGGAATAATCAACCTGCAATCTCTATGTCTACTTCTAGACATTTTTCTACTAGTAATTAATTTTCATAAATAAATTAAATAATACTTTATACTTGTAATTTTATTCAATTATGATTTTTTTATTAAACTAGTTTAAAGTACTTAAAAAATACACGTGATTTGGTAGGGGGGAGGGGGGGTAGTTCAAAACATCACCATGTATCACCAAGGGGGAGGGGGGGTCGAAAAATGGCAAAAAAAACATCACATGATTAATGGACGACCCCGGAGATGGGTGGTTTTATACAAAAACTAGAGCATGATGGTAGTAAAATCACAAATTAGGGAAACGGCGCACGGGGCGCCCATACAGATGGCTCACTACTGAGTGAGTACTGATTAGCGAAGATTTTGAAGCTTAGGTACTGATTTTAATTGGAAATAACTGGAATCTCAGGGGAACTCAAGGTAGTAATCTATAAAATGGTTAGCACGAAGGTCATATTTCTGGGATGAGGTCAGAATCATATGACGTTCTTGTATCAGATTTTGCAGTTTTTCTGACAGTAGCAACGCTGGGTATGTAACAACAAGTGACAATCGCAAAAATCCTTAAAAGGGTCGAGTAAGCCTTCTATTATGTGAAACTGACCCAATCTCACATCACTCGATGAATCTAAACTGTAAAAGAAATGAAGAAACCTGGTGCGAATATGGCGAGAACGAAGTCCGGTGCCCT
The DNA here is from genome assembly GCA_024500475.1 of Phthorimaea operculella. Lineage (NCBI taxonomy): Eukaryota > Metazoa > Arthropoda > Insecta > Lepidoptera > Gelechiidae > Phthorimaea > Phthorimaea operculella. The sequence continues at coordinate 1,534,506 of JANFCV010000083.1, read as the reverse complement.
TAAAGACGCTTAGTCAATCAGCTCTAGCCTTATGACTGGATGGATAGAAAAATCCTGATACTGATTTGAGAAGTTCGCTGTATGAATGCTAAGACCATATTGCTACAAAATGTGCCATAATCGATTGCAAGCGTGCACTTTAAAAAAGACCTAAAATATATTGTTTACGATAATTACGAACGCTCCCCTAAATACTACAAGGCTTTTTATCTCGCCTTCTAAAAAGCCTAACAATACAAAAGCCTAAGCCCGTCTGTTGGCGAATCATAAAAGCGAGCTTTTGCGACAAAAACTACACTACCGGAAAAAATAAACAAGACCAGTTCAGAAACAAATGTTTTTTATCCGTGTTCATTTATTCAAAGGCTGTGTTGGCAAGTTTCCAAAACAGACCGTTGGGCGCTGGCTGCAGGCTTATTTTACACCATACGATTCCAAAACAAAAACTACAATAGCGTAAGAGTCCACAGCTAGACATGGACCTCCCCATATTAGGGACATTTGCCATGCTCACCACGCTTGGCAGGCGAATTGTCGAGCACAGAGAACGGTGCTGCTTATTCAGTGCATCCATCATTTAGTCGTTCTTACGGGTAAATGCCGTGATTCTATTTTACATCAAGACCACTCCGCTCCGATAAAGTGTAATCGGATAGCATGTTGTAAATAAATAAAGAACTACACTTTGCATTTTAAACCCAATTCTCAATAAACTTAATCTCCTGCTGGTAACTATCCCACTTTTCGTTTAGTTTAGGTTCTCGAGTTACTGTTCTAATATTGGCAGTTTTAAAGTGCCAATTATACTACCTCCAGATTATTGGACCTTTTGACATTTATTGCAGTTCTCAAATAATAGTATAAGTACAAAAAGTTAGACGCGCATTAGACAGTGCTTAAATTATTTTTCGAACTATTTGACTTTGTCATACGGCTTAAACCATGTCTAGGCTATATAACGTTAGAAGTTATATTCGCAAGAAGAAGACATAGGTATCTTCAACTTCAAAGATCAATCCCTCGATACAAAGCTAAAAGCTTTTTATTTAAATTACAATTTCCGGTTCAGAAATAAGCTCATTTTCTCATCAAATGTTGCGTAAGCCCGGTGTTTCTCTGAGTCAACAAAATTCCAAATTCGCTGACTTCAAAAGAAGCAATTTCGTATTGGTATTGAAATATTTTAATCTTCATGTCGTGCCTACTGATGCAAAAATAAATTACTCATCTTAAACGTCCTAGTATTTTTTTTATAAAGTATTCATAATTCATTGATTTATAGTTCCGTTTTGATTTTGTTCCAGTTTGACAAAATTAGAAGAAACACTATAATATTTGCTGTCCCTCTTGCGTATTTTAACTTATTTCAGTGGATCATTATGTGACGAAAGTATTTTGTTAGTAGCTATGGTCCACCCTGTATAAGCTTTTCATACCAGAGATACAGAGGAAATTTTATTAGCACCATAAAATACGTCAAAATAGTATTCCGCCCGTCGGTATCCATAGAGGACAAAATATTCTATTATGGCCTTTCGCACACGCAACGTCGGTTTCGACGTTATTTTAGCGCTGCGATGCGCAGCGTTGGAAAAATGCGAATTTCCACCTTAATCCCATATAAATACGACGACGCAGGCCCAACGCTGCGTTGCGGACCCTAATGTCAAACGGTATTGACAGACGCATCCGTCGACGCTAAAAATGCGCAGCGTTGTGCGTTGCGCTAAAATAACGCAGGGTATGGCACACGTAACGCAGCAACGGACGTTAGATTTTTGACGGTTTATTAACCCTTAGCTGAGCCTGATACTTGGAATAATTAGGACATTTTCTGTGTATATTCAGTGGGTAGATTTAGTCGGCGACGGAATTTCCGCTGAAGTGTGTCATCTTTAATGCAAATAACATTGCTGGCGTAATGGCGCCGAATTTCATCGCATAGGTCCGGTCGTAGAGTATTTAATTATATTTAAATTGTATAGTATTTTTTTTTATTTTTATTTATAATAGTTATGTTGGGTAATTAGTAGTACGAGTGAAAGATTATTTCTTTTTTCAAGACAGGTTTTAATCACTAATTTTCAACAGCACCCCCAAGGGTTAATAATCGAAACCGACACTATAATAGAGTACAAAGCAATATAATCTGCAACAATGTATTACAATTCCATACAATATGAAACAGTGAGGCGCAATATCAATCTCAATATCATTCATAAGTAAAAAATATACGTCTCATTCATTGTACAATGGTATTACAACAGAAGTTGTTACCATCAGAAGTCTGTGATAAATTTGAAATTAAACTTGGCGTTCAACAAATCTCAGCACTGAGCCAATCGTCTTACTAGCCGCGGCTGTCAGAAGTCCGTGCCGTGGAAAATACTGTATGCAGATGATGTTTCTCTTATGACTCTGTAGAAGACCTGCAGGGCGAATTTGATTGACAAGATTAAATGCAAGAAAACGGAGCATATGTCGTATACTTATGTTAATATATTCATGAAAACATTTAGTATGTAAGAAAAAATATAAATAATTATACTAGAAATTATGACAGGCAGGCATAACCGCAATACAAGAAGTACAAATAAAATAGATCAACCAAAGTACAGACTAGCTAAAGTTAGGTCTTCATTTTGATGGTCTAAGTATACGATACTATAAAAATATACCGGAAAATATATTAAGTCAATCAAAAACTAAATTTTAATCTGGGATTAAGAGGCTACTATACCGAGCTGAAAATTCGTGAGCTGTTAGTTGATAAAAATATTTCTATTTCATTTATGCATCCCACCCGTCCCGCAGTTATAAAAGAGACAGTTGTAGCTCGCTACCGGAAAATTTGCGTTCTGGGTGTACTAGGCTCCCCGTTCGAAATCTCTATCAAATTTCTTGATAGTGGCATTATTTTGCTGCCAATAAAATATTCTATGCTCCTATTGTTTGTGTTGCTGAAATTATTGTCATATTTAGAAGATACCAAGGCGTAAACTTGCTGATAAGTTTAGAGCACTTTGCGACGGCCATATCTTTTTTAAATGCATCATTACAACCAGAAAAAGAATATGGAGCATGGATGTAGTCCAGAAGAGTTACCGCGCAAAATTTGAGTCGATCGGTTGCGAATTGGCAGAGGGATAGGTTGAGAGCGTTTGTATGAAAAATAATGACTATAGGTCCCCCTTAAGAAAACATTAAATTATAAAGCCTATTATAAGTTAGATGATTACATTAATGACAAAAGGCATGGACCTCTGAAGTTTCAGCTCATCAAAATTGAACGCGTTGTTAATACCAAATCGGGACGTGCATTTACAATTGAAATAATAATAATTGTATGATTTTAATTTTCACACTTGAATGACTAAATTTAATTTGAAATTCTATTTTGTTTATGTATATTGATTGTATTTGACATTCTAAAAGAATTATTTGTGAATCTACTGTAAATAAAGTTTTAAACATTTAAATGTTATAGTCGAGGGCCACAAAGACGCGTCTAAGACAAAACTTTTAGCTTAAAGAAAACTTATACCTACAGTTTTACCATTTTAAATACTTGGGGCCAATCATTAGAAATTATGGCAAAATCGACCTACATGTAACCTATAGATAACCTTTAGAAAAACAACGGGATTGATGAAGTGGAGACAACTCGCAGGTGCAATGTGCGACAAGGAGATGCCCATCAAACTTATAGGAAAATTATATGTATAAAACGGTGATTATATTATACGAAAGAAAGGATATCTCACACAAACGTGCACTCTATTTTGAACCCTTATAATACCCTATTCAACGTAGAAAACTATTTTTGTAATCTTATGCCTTACTCCGTAGTAAAGACACTTTGTTTGGCTCGTCTTGGCGCTACACGACCGTGCTTCTAGATTGTGCTTTTAAGTTTGATTGACCAGCCGCGCTCTGATATTATTTTGTTCGATAAGCAGCAGTAAGATCAATTGCTCTTTCGACGTCAAGTGAAACGGCCAAATTCATTTCGACATCCTGTACGGGAAACTCATTTGAAATACAATGTCGCATATTATCAAAAGAACAATATCATGTTGCTACGTCTACCAGTACTTTTTTCGCTCGCTCATTCATACATAATGTCAGGTAAAATGTCAGGCTAGTGCAAGTGTTGCCAGGAACATAAAAATAAATTCACTCCACATTGGTCATTAAATGTTGTTAGGTTATTGTCGGACCAGCAGTAAAAGAATATGTATTATATCAGTTACCTAATTCCCATAATACAAGCTTTGCTTAGTTTCGGGCTAAATGGCGCTGTGTGTTTTATTCAGGCATATTTATTTACCCCTTGCAGGGTAGGCAGAGCGTAAACAGCTGTAATAAAACGGTCATTTACTCCACGTCTGACAAAAATTTGACAGTTATTGAGAAGGTTGTCTATCACCATAGTGACAGGTTGTCAGCCTGTCGCCTAAAATTGCAACTATCAAATATGGTAGCTACGGGATAGATATGGGATGATGCTATTCCAGGCCGACACCACACGGCAAATAAAAATAATACAAAGATAAATATTTGAATACTAAGAAAACAACAATAATAATTATTAGTGAATTTTAAAAACAAGACTGCAGATATTTATAACGTTTGAAATCCGCGATCTTGAATTGATAAAATTTTAATATAGTCAGTGCAACTTGAAGACTGTACAAATGTTTTGTGATTTCGGCGGTCTCTCCGGCTATGCTCCGGTAGCGCTAAATGGCGTAACCTTACCAGTCTGCTCCGATTTCCGATACCTCGGTTCACTTCTGCAAGGCGATGGTGAGATAAACTGGACTATCAAGCACAGAATAAATGCAGGATGGATGAATTGGCGACAGGTCACGGGCACAGTGTGCGACCCCCGAATGCCCCTCAAACTGAAGGGCAAGATTTACAAGACGGTGGTCAGACCTGTCGTCATGTATGGATCTGAGTGTTGGCCTACAAAGTGACACTTCATAATAATGTCACTATCCTCCCAGCCGTTCAGGCTGTTTCCGTGAAAAAGAATGTATCTACATGACCGTGTACCTATTATACTTCTAGCGGCCCTTTGAGCGGTTTCACCAGCTTCTACTTACCTGTTTCCAAGTAGAAATAAGATCTTTGCCCTTAGCAAAAAGTCGATTACTCCGTTCCAGCAGAAGTGACTCATCAAGACCATGTGCCAGCAAAAGCGACCGTCATGCTGAACAACTTTTACTTTGATGGAGATATCTTATCTCTTGCAATTTAGATGGGATGCTGATGATCTGCATCAGGTACTCCAGACCTTCGATGACTATGTGCCAATAAAAGCGGCTCGTCATGCTGAACAAATTTTACTTCAAAGTCATTACCGTATCTCTTATAGTTTGAATGGGATGCTGGTGATCTGCATTAGGTACCTACTCCAGATTCTCGATAATCATGTGACAGCAGGAGCGGCTCGTCATGCTGAACAACTTTTGCAATGAACCCATTTTAGTATCTCTTATAGTTTAGCTGTGCTTCTGGTGCCCGCCATCATCAGGTACTCTAGTGATGAAAAAAAAGTAGTCCATGTCCGTCCCTAATATTATGCCAGCAATATCAGTGGCAAATTTCACGAGGATCGCTAAATCATCGGTTTGATTCATTTTGGCAATATCCGTAACATTTCTCGCTTTTCCTACTTCATTCACCCAACTTCTATGGTAAAAATATGTACGTGGCAACACCTATCAACAAATATTGTTTTGACAAGGTTGTCCGCCAGACGTGCGCAAAAGAGACAAACTTATGTAAAAGAAGAGTGGTATTGTCAAATTTTGAAGTACTATATCTCGTTCTTTCACATGCAATCGCCACATCTTTTATTTCATCAATTATCAAACAATACGAATTGTACAGATGGTTTCTTATCTTGTAGGTACCGTCAAATTTGTTTCCGCTTCTGCTGGCACATGGATATCGAATATCCATAGTGTCTGTCTACCTTATAAAGTAGGTATCATATGAATGTTTAGTATTTTGTAGATTTTTCCACATGAAAGTAATTTGGAATACTTGGTGTTTTAATCAAACACTAGATATTGACACAAACTTTTTGGTTACAAAGTTAATACAAATGAAGCAAATGGAATAAATTCACGCCACTGATGGAATTCGAACCCACGTTTTCGGACAAACCGGGTCAGATGTGTTTGAGCGCTACACTCGACTCCAGACTAAACTTAGCCACATAACAGTTTTGGGCAGAATACATTCGATGCTCAATTACAAGAGCAAACTCTTTCTTAGAAAAGGTGAGAATCTACACTAACTGCGTCAGGCCAGTCATGACCGTTAAGACCCATCTGAATATGCTGCAAGTCATCCAAAACCGCTTCATGCGCAGGGCTACTGGAGCTCCCCTAATAGTTGCAGCGTCTAACTACTACCCCTATCCAACTTCGAACTTTCGACTTTGCCCCAGGCACGTCCTTTCGGATGTTGACGGTCCCATCACATTAGCAGCTGATGCAGCCATTGCGAGTAGATCACACTCTACAAGCTCTTTAAGCAACCCTCGTCCCCGGCGAATAGGACACAGAGGCCCCTCACTTGTGCCATTCTTTGGCAACTACCGGCACATACCGGGTAAACACAGTCCGACCCGTTCTTCCCAGAAAAACTCGTAAGCCCAGTCTTACCTCAAGGGCGTGATTGGGCTGGTTGTTTGAACAACCACCCACACACATCCGGGTGAGCCCTAGCTCCCCACAAAATAGAGGTGTAGCTTTTACCGGCCCCGGGGCCGGTAAGTGCAGTGCCACATAACAAAAATAAACCGCTACACTACGGTAGCTCTAACCCAGGCAGCGAAATTGTGAACCACTTGATTCGTTCATATATTTTTGTAACTTTGAATGGAATGGAATTCGATCTCTTTCACTAGTTCAGCGTAAAAACTAAATTAAGCTACATTAAGTTTAGCGATTGCCCCGATTGGGTACAAGAAGCTTATCGTACAGGACGAAACTCATACCGAGTTTACGGAAGACACACATGAGACCGATGCTTCACAGATTCGCACCAGTAGTCCATATGGACGCAGTTTCAAATTTCAACTGTCGTAAGGTCACTGAAGAGATGAACTAAAACAAAATACTTAGCTGTCGACTTATTTTGCAAATACACTGATCGTTATCCGTTCTCTTTCAATAGTTAAGCGTAAAAACTGAATTAAGCTACATATAGTTCTCAACCCGAGATTATCACGAATACTATAACGGATGCTGTACCACTTAAGTTTTAAGAAACACAAAAGTTTTTCGATTTGCGGTTTGTAACCATACCACTGCAAGCAAACCAACAGTATAATTAACTTTGTTATGTATATCGAAACGTTGACTACAAAACCCTAGTTGAAGGTGTGTCTGAGATGCTCTTGGACGGTTTAATCTTCTAGTTCATACCTACTAAATAATAAAAACTTGTTTATTAAATTCAAAATTCTTGCGTACCTACATTTACACACAGAAGATAAATACATAATGTCGCTTCTACAAATTTTAATCTTGACACATTTTTTCCTGTCTTTGTTACTCTTATTGTTTTAAATGCCTACAACTATCTTTGTTGCGCCGCAACGCACAAAAATCGTTCCTCTTTTGTTTTCCAACGCAGCGTTGTGCGCTATTTTGACGCTGCGCTAAAAATGCGCTGGAACGGACGTTGCGTGTGTTCCTCGCCTATGCTGCGGATGTTATTATAATAAATCAAGATTCTATTTGAGGGAATCAGGACATTTGGGTCTGATCGGGGTTATTCGGGTCACCGAAATTGACAGTTACATCGGCTCTTGCTGAGTTTGACACGTCTTTGAAATAACAAGTAGCAAATGGTATTGGGAGGTCAACTACTAGTGTCGTCGGTCGATGTTGTTTAATTCACTAATGAAATATTAAATTTAAGTTTATTATGTAAAGCATCCAAATCAACCGCATGTTTGTACCGCAATTTTTCTATACCTAGTTTCCGGGTTATTCATATTTAAAAATTGTATTAAAAAATTCAACTGTCAGGTTTGTTTAAACACTTGACTCCCTGCAGGGGATAAAGGTGTGTGTGATGCATGTATGTCTGTATGTATAACGGAGTTTTTGAATCTTGTTTTAGTAACGTACCTAATCTTAATGATTTTACTTACCAGCATGCAAGAAAAAGAATTCTTTTTCCCACAGGTATAACTTTTAAAATTGTTTACCTTACTCGGAAACTACAAAAATTGTAGAACATACTTAGGTGTTATTTGGATACTCCTCAGTATAAGGAATATTAATTTTATCTTCTTATGGTCCACCCTGTATTACGGTCCCGACTGACCGACCAACTCATGACTAAGTTAGTAGAGCAGAAGGAGTCGGTCACAAGTAGAATAATGCAGGGATTAAAGTTTACTTTGCTGTGTGAGACCGGCTTAGAATAGCATCAGTCATATCTTTCCCGTGGGTGTCGTAAGAAGAGATTAAGGGATTTGAAAGTTGCTGTGCATTACAGTTTTAGCTGACAAGCTAACATCCTTTCACCATGGTGATGCAAGGGTGTCACATCTTCTGAATGTCTCTCACTTTTGTCAGACGTGGTGTAAATGGCCGTTTTTAACAAACGTTTAAGCTCTGCTTACCATGCAAGGGATAAAAGCGTGATATTTGTATGTATGTATTAAAGTTAAATTTTTCATAAGAAGATGTAGGTAGAACGAATGTTTTTTTATTACCTGCCTGAGTAAACCTATAAGAGGTTTTGCGCTATTTCCTAGTGCCATGTTATATTAGTTCTCTTGCGAATCTCAAGGTCACCAGAATAAAATATCAGCACTAGGTGTGATCCTAAACTAACCATAAGGCAGGGTCCACACGTCATTTCTCTTGCTGCCTCATTTTACTGCCACGCTAACGCATGCGTTTGTCAGAAGATGCACATAAATATTCAAATTCACTATACAAACCGATGTAGAAAAACGCAACGCAGAAACTTTCGTTGCATTATTTTATCTTTGGTTCGTATGAATCTGGCAGATGTTATATGCATCTGACAGACACATGTGTTAGCGTTGCGCTAAAATAACGCAGCACATGACTGATGACGAATACCCGAAAATCGAGGAATCTCTTAATATTTTAAAACATTTAAAGTCATTACAAAATTCTTTTACAACAATCTACATGAAAAAGCAACTTTGATTTAAACCATGACTCTTTAATTCCGGCATTCAAACACTTTTCCTTTTTTTGCTTGGTGTAAAAGGGCGAATTATTACATTCAATAAAAACTTTTCTAATTAGTGTCATGATCCGAGTGTAAAAAACCGTCTAAGCTGAACTTTTTTTAATGGTAGACATTAATCTTTGCTTTCAACAATATCGTTATTAGGGATGGGTGTTTGAGTTACTTAGGTACTTACAGATCCTGTCTCAAATGCTGTGATGTACAACTATTTATTAGGGCAAATTGGGCGCATGTTAGTAGTACGAATTTACCCAATATCAACCCTTATTACCTTGGTCTAGTGGAGTGTTCTAAGTAATCGTAGAGTCCTTTTTTCTTTGTTTTGCCGAAGAGTTATTTCTTGAGGCGGCAAATACAAATGACTTTTTAATACGACAAATGACTTATTAATATGAATGAAAACTTCATCCTTTTAACTTTACCTTGAAATAACACTCGCATGGATAATTTTAGTCATAGTAATAATTTTTAACTAACAAAAATGTGCAGTCCAAAACTTTAGATGGCATACCAACGATAATTCACTGGGAGTGGGGGGTTAGTCAGTAGGTAGCCTGTGTGTAACCTAGCGGAGTCGGGGAGTCGTGCATGCTATAACGCATGATTCCACCTACTAAAGCAAAAAAAAAATACTGCAGTGTCGATTTTCCTGGGTAAGGACACACTATGAGATGAGTTAGTTTGTTCCCGGTACTAATAAAAAAGCGAAGTTTAACGGATTAAAGGGCACACTACGAGTTGACTTGGTTTGTTTCCAACACTAGTAAAAAAGCAAAGTTAAGCGAAGTGTAGGGCTCACTATGAGTTCACTCAGTTTGTCCCTAGAACTGGTAAAAAAGTAAAGTTTTCCGGAGTAACGGGCTCTCTATGAGTTCACTCAGTTTGTCCCTGTAAAAAAACAGAGTTTAGCTGAGTAAAGGGCTCACTATGAGTTGAGTCAGTTTGTTCCCAGCACTAGTAAAAAGCGGGTCCTAATTGCGACCACCATTAGCCGAGTTCACAAGCTAAGTGCGTTGCCCTTAATTAAGTGCGGGACTCACGCACGCCACGCTACACTTTTAACACTTGCCTGCGTTTTAAGGTGTGAAAACCTTGGTTCTTATTATGTCAAGGAGATTACATTGAAAAATATTACCTCCCGTATGAAACAAATCGGTTTTGATACATTTTGTATCTAGGGTGTTTGATATTTTTCCCTGTAATGTGGTTTACAATTGTGGATAAAAGATGTAAAATAAACAAGACGTACTTAATAGTTTTTTTGTTTTAGCATTTCAATTCGAAGCTTTTTTCTGTTAATGACTGCCTTAGAGCCATATGCAGTCGTAGCAAGTGTCGTAGCCTTGCCTACGGCGGCGTAGCAGTCTGCTACATGAATAATGTGCGCGTTACAAATTTTCGGAAAGTTTACAAAGTTTTCCACCGCAGGCAAGATTTGAACCTGCGAACTTCGGCAGTACAGATGCTGAATTGTATACCTAACACGAGAAGTGTTTTAACATTTGGTATTTGCGTTAGAAATTTTCAGACTTTCGTACCTACTGTGATTAGTGCTTCATTTTGCTTGCTCGTAGCGTTCCCTGTAATAGACTTTCGAGCTCTGAAAAAACAGTACCTATACAAAACATTTATTTTCTGTTCTTAAAATACCATTGAGTTACAATCGTTAAAATAATCTTTGAAATGCAAATCGTCTGTCTCTCTTTCAATATTGCGATAAAATAAATTCGATTTTCCAGCCAGTTAATATAACAGTTTCGAGCTCTTTGTTTCGGAATGAACGATTGAGTGAAATAATAATAAATCCCCTTTGTGTGACGATGAACTGGTGTGTTGCTATCTGTCTGAATTTGGTGAGTGAAATGGAAAAATACTACTTTATATTACGAGTCGGAATTTCAGTGTCGGATGTATGTTTGAAGTACTGGAAATCAGATTAATAGTAGATTGATCCTGTAAGTATTTTTTTATGCAGAACAAGTCCATTTAAAACATGTCACACTTCATGAAACAAAAGGTCTTTCACCTGTAAACTTGCTAAATTATTAAATACAAACCAGCTAACTTAAATTGTATGAAAAATTAAGATAATTATATATTTTATTTTCCTCTACCAATCATGATTATTTTGGGGAAAGATTTTCAGTTTTTTTGTCGGTTTACCCTGAAAGAAGTATTCCTTTCTAACTGTCATAACATTCGAACAATAAATGTATTGGATGTATTTATCTAAAAAGAACATGCTTTTTTCAAACAATCATTGCGCTGTGCCCAATGCTGTGCCCACACCTTTTTTCCATCACAGTAACCATTATTAATTTTCATTTCATGTTTTGTTAGTAATGATAATGTTATGTGTTTGTTCTTATTATTGTAATTAATTTTATGGAAAATAAATGATTTGTATTTTCATTCTACCCGCAATATCGCGCTAGTAATTAAAAACCGACTACACCACGTTAAAATCGTATCTCCCCACACGTAACATGCAGTGCTGCCAACTGCCGAGCAATTTTGGAACAGATCCAAACTATAATGACTCCACTACTTTACTTAGATATTGTAATTAAGATACAAGACAAAATGGTAATGCTGATCTTGGATGCACTAGCGAGCGTAGTGTGTTAATCTTAGGTGCGGATCACAAGTAACGTACGTCATTTGCTGCGCTATTTTAGCAAAAATTGAAAAAAAAAAAAAAACACTTGTCATTGACCGCCGGGACTTGAACTCGGGACCGTAGGGAACCGTCTCACAGCTTTTCCAACTGAGCTACGGGTGCCTGGCTGACCCTGATGAATTTTTCAACCTTTAGATACTCATTTCGAAGCGTCGATTTAAGCGACATCTAGTAGTAGTTTTTACAATTAAATACTTTGCGCCACGTATGCGTTAGACAATAAGAATTTCGACCTGATCCTCATACAAGTAGGTACGGTTTATGTTAAACGGTTTGACAGACGCATCCGTAGACGCAGCGTTGTGAGATGCGCAGCGCTACAGGATGCCTCTGTCGAGCCGTTTGACATAAACCCTAAGCATATACCGTATTTGTATTAAAATGAGGTGGAAAATTGCATTTTTTCTAACGCATGTGATAACACTGCGCAAAAATAACGCACAAAACGGACGTTATGTGTGATTCTCGCCTTATACAGGGATAAATTCTAGAACATAGAGCTATAGACACACTAGCGAGCGCAGTGTGTTAATCTCATGCAAGGCTAAGTACATCGCACATAGAGGCATAATATTATGTTAAGACTAGATGCAATTTCCTGAAACTGGATTTAGGATCAAAATTCTTTTAAATATCAGAACTCCTTTTGGTGTTTTTATCTTGGTTTTTTACCCAGTAATTTTCTCTCAACAACTCCTCATATAATTAAAACAACTTCAACGGATTTTAGTTGTATTTTATTTAGGATTGTAATTAACCCGACGTTTCGGACACTTTGCAGTGTCCGTGGTCACGGATGACTAAGGTGTTAGACGTCATTATTTAGAATTTAAAATTATTTTTGTTCTACCGCCATCTATTTCTTAATTGCCTAGCATAACGTTCCGGTTGTACGCAGAATGCAGACACCGTGTCTTGTGAAGTTGGTCTTGCAGTATGTTGGATTTGGTTCTTCCGCTGTGTAATCAGTGGAGTCCAAGTTGGTGAGATGCCCCATCCAGTGTCTCGGTTGAAATTCGGATGTTTTTGAATTTCTATGGCTTCCCGTACCTTCCTAGGGACAAATCTCTTCTCTCTCGCTAGGATTGCAGCCTTGTCGAACCTGATATAATGGGTGGGATTATCCATCACATGTTCACACACTGCAGACTGTCTGTCACGACGGTTTCTCACATCGGCAATATGTTCCTTGAGACGTGTAGATACATTCCTCTTTGTTTCCCCTATGTATGAGAGTCCACAGTCACAGTCAAGTTTATAAACACCAGGATCTTGGAGAGGGATGTTGCATTTGACTGATCTGATGTACTGGCTGATCTTCCTTGGCGGCTTGAAAATGGTTTTGATTGAAGCTCGCTTCAGAATTCTGCCTATCTTGTCAGTTACTCCCTTTAGGTATGGTAAGTACGCTGGTTGTCGCTCGACTGTGGATGGTTTGGCACGGTTTCTGTGACGTTGACGAGGTGGTTTCAGGTCATTTTCATGGAGTACTCGTCTCATATGTTTAAGCTCATTATCTAGGTGTTGGGGGTCACAGATGCCGCGTGCTCTCTGAAACAAAGAGGTGCCAACGGCAGCTAACTGGCTCGGATGATGGTGGGAGTTACCATTTAGGTACCTATCTGTATGGGTTGGTTTTCTATATACGGAGTGACAGATTGTACCATTTGGGTTTTTAATTATTAAAATATCTAAGAATGCTAATTGATTGTTTTGTTCTGTTTCTGATGTGAATTTTATATTAGGATGGATTGAATTTAGATGATTTTGGAAAGCAGTAACTTTGTCTTGTGGGAGGATGGTAAAGGTGTCGTCTACGTACCTCTTATACATCTTCGGCACGACCGGAGCGTGCCTCAGGGCTCGATCCTCAAAGTCCTCCATGAAGATGTCAGCTACCAAGGGGGATACTGGAGAGCCCATGGCCACGCCGTCGACTTGTACATAGAACTCATCATCCAACTCCTCATACTTGATGCCGGTTTAGCATCATCATCATGGGATGCCATCTTCAAATTGAAGTTTGGAAGTCAGAATGTGGAAAATCACGCGATCTTGAGCCGCCTTTTTCAGTTGGTTGTAACGGAGTCCGGTCCAGTTTTTGATGTCGTCTGTCCATTTCATCCTGGGGCGGCCTGGTGCTCTTTTGCCAAGAGTTTTGCCTTCTAGAATCAGCCTCAAAAACTTGTGCTGAAATCTTCTTTGCAAATGGCCAAAGAAAGCAATTTTCCTTTTTACAATAGACGTCATCAGTTCTCTTTTGCACTTTGCCCGTTGCAGTACTTTGACGTTTGAGGTAAAACTGGTCCACGGTATCTTGAACATTCTGCGCAATATGTGATGGAACCTGGACGGTACCTTAGGCTTTTGATCGTCTAGTGAATGAATTTAATGACTATCGCTAACCACTGACTTGTGTTAGTGTTTCGTTAACTGATAGGTAAAGCTAAATGGAAGGAAGTTCATACCCGGCCGGAAAGCATTGATTCACATTTCCGTCGCATAGCGTTACGGAGGAATGCCCAAACAACAGTAAGCTTTAACAATTTTGTGTCTTCAATCTCTAGCCCGCGGGCATCTTATTGTATAGTAGTAGTATAAACCATGGTCCTGTTGTGTCTGCAGACTATTTAATATGACATGTGTCGTGGTTTTTCATGGTTGGCTCACAAGCTCTTGTACATAATTATTATGTATTCATGATCATGATATAATTGTAGCTCTTTTGTAGATGTGTGTGGTATATAATGGAAGGCCTTCCTTGATAGCGTTAAAGCTATGATATATAGCGTAAGAGCTATTTTGTAATTAGAGCTGTGTCATATAGCGTGAGAGCTATGTTGTATAGCGTTAGAGCTATTTTGTAGTTAGAGCTGTGTTTTATAGCGTGAGAGCTATTATATTTTGCGTTTTTGGAAAGAATGACACAAATTTGTAAGCCGACCGGTGGATTCAATGCAAACGGGCGCACGAGCGCTACCCAATCAAATGTAATTAAAGTAATTAGCAAATTTACGTCATGAATGATTGATTTATCTGGACTGTCAAAGTGATTATAAGGTGTGAGTAAGGTTTATCTATGGAGAGGTGAATAAATGAAAATCGGCATTTGTGAGTTTAAATTGAGAATAAAAAATGAAAGTAAGTTGAATTTATTCAGAGAAAGTGAGTTTAAGCTAATGATGATGATTTAGAGCTCCTAGAAGACTAGGGCCTCTAAATCCCTGGTTGATTTACTAGGCCAATCCTACAAACGGGAAAAATCAACGAGGAAAAGCATAAAAACCCGTTTTGCCATATCTTAAATAACATAATATGATAATTAATAATATGGAGTAATTAATTTACATAATATTAGCTACAAACTAGAATCGGGACTCGCATATTCTTTTGTGTACGAGCCCGAGGCTAAAACTACAAATGTAGAGTAGGAGTATAAATGCCAACAGGGTATAAAATATATCAAGGTATTGATGTCACGTTAGGTATAGGTAACGTTAAAATTCGCATTTTCAGCTTAATGCTCAAATAATGTAAAAGAGGGTTTTACTGACACACAATGTAAGGTAAATAAAATGAGTCTCGCACTATTATACTGTGTTACTTCTCAGATAAATAGGTATTATGTTCAAGTAATATTTTGAGGCAGCAAATAGAGGAAAATAAGGTAACATAGGGGTTAATAGTGTGAGACTTTATCAAACCATCGTTTTTACAATCACTGACTCTATGGCTACCACTCGGAACGAAAATACACTGTTCCGAGTAGATGTTCGACTTTGGCAGCTGCCTAATTCAATTTCTAAACGTCGTTGTTCCATGAAGACTCCCGGCGACTGTCTGTCCCGTATCTCGTGTGTCGAGGTCTGATTTTCAGGTTAGGCGCGCCAGCGCACGCAGGCTTCTGATTGGTCGCCGCCCTTTCTGATCATCCCCTGTTTTGGATCCATAGTTGCCGCTTTGGCGCGACGAACGAACGTCCATAGTATTGTATTCTGAAAGGATTTAAGACTGTGATTATCTTGCACAAGACTGGCATTTATAATGTTACTCATAAGGTGCATAGTTGTATTGTACTCCATCTCGGCGTCTGGTACCTATAGTCCTGTGTTGAATAAGAAGGTAACATGTGGCAGTAGTCCAGCAGATCTGAGCGTGAGATAATTTCTAAGAACAAAACTTTATGATACTCTTGGTTTGAAAAACAGTCCGCTCCATTGAAGTGACGATATTTATTGCTGCGTTGTTGTTGATTTTAACACCCCCTGTCCTGTTTCTGGAATGACTTAATTGTTTTGAAAGTTAGTAAATGTTTTGTGAGACGTAACTTAATATTAGGTTGTTCCGGTCGAGCAGTGTTTCTAAAGAAATGCGCAATTTATTGCATTCAGCTGCGAAGACTCCAATGTTGACTCCGACGTTTTGCCTTTAACTGCGTCGAGAACGCATCTCTATTGTCTTACTTATTGAGAAGGCCTCCGAAAAATAAAAAATATAAATGTGGTCGGCTGGTGCTATCACAAATAACCACAACTCAAAAACCTGTAGTCGATTGCAGCTATCTTTTCGTAGGAAGCATGGCATTACCGAAATTCTGACCATGAGTGAAGTAAAAAGCGACTAACGGATAATAATCTAAGGAAAAGGCAGCAGCGTTCCCTATAAAGGACACACCTTGCACTGCGCTCGCCAGTCCACCTGCTAAGCGTGGTGAGTATGGAAATACCCTCCGATAGGGGAAGGCTTATGTCAACTCTTGTGGCTGTTATGGTATGGTACGTATTTATGGAATTCACAAACAGCATTCAAGGGAGCAAATATCTTTCATCCAATTTATAATACATATGAGTTCATTACGAATTTGATAATGTAAATAAGTTTATAGAAGTCATTGCACCTTAATTATCTAAAAATTTCTTCGTAATGTAAAAGTTCAAAGTTGAGTAAGAAAATAAGATTGAGATTAAGTAAAATTTTATTTAAATTCTGTAACTAAACAGAAGAGCAAAATTACTTAAGTAAAACTTGTTTTGTACACAGTGCAAGTTTTCATGAAGTTTTGTATAAGCAAATAACTTTTTATGTGAATGAGAGGATTAACATTTTGTAACTAAAATATTTTTGATAAAATTTTATTTCTAGATGTATGTAAGTGTCAGGGGCACTATTAGCATAAAGGGAAAATGCCTGTGAAATATTCTATAGGGAATAAATATAGGCTGATCTGAAGTTAATAATTACAAGGGGTAATGGACAACTTTCCGAATATGAAGACCATGAAATTGAACAATTTTCAATAAGAAAATATTTTAAGACGTAAAAAATCTTTCCATAGTAAATGCAGTCAGCTAAATCGTGATTTTGTATGGAAGATCAACCTTTTTTTATTTGGGAAGTGGTTTAGTTTCATGGTCTGAATACACCTTGCCATTATTCGGTGAGCTGTCCCTTACCGTATATGTCAAATTCGTAGCACATTACCGGCTTACCAATGCTCCAGAGATTTCTACAGAGACAGCGAGGCTTCCGTACCAGTCACACCGAGTCAAAGAGTCAGGTCGCACACTTATTACGCTACAGCCGTAATCAGCGTCTAAGAAACACGTGGGACCAATTACTACTACTATGCAGTTGCGTCACATTATATAACAAAGATGTAGGAAGAACTGCTGAATGAGAGCTGTCCTTTACACCACAGAAGGTTCACTCGGCCCTATTCAGGATTTTTGCGATCGTCACTTGTTACATCGGCAGGATTGCTACTGTCAAAAATCTCAAAGTATAAGAATATCAAGACAGCAAATTTTTATAGAAGAACGTAATATGATTCTGAGCAAATGTTAATCCAAGAAATATGACGTTCGCGGCAACCAACTTCTTACTTGACTTCTTCTGAGATTCCGGTTATTTCCAGTTAAAGTCAGTAAGTGTTGAGTGAGCCATCTGTAGGCGACTATAATTTGTGCTTACACCCCGTACAAATGATGTAGTTTGATGTCGCACCCTTTCAGGAGAACATCATTATGCTGGTGTTCCATACAGTTTTAAAATGTAAGTTAATGTAAACAAAGAATAAAATCTTCCCGCAAGGTAAGGGATTATACCCTCATGGGTATAATATTGCGGACCACGTATAATTCCCACGCATAATGGGAAAATTAAATTATATGGACCCGAGGGTCCCAGTTAATGGTCCTTCCTTGTTTTCATGGGAAATGAGAACGGTGTTTTGGTGTAAAAAAGTTGATTCTGTCATGTTATATAGGAAAGTTATCGTTACCTCCTACGTAAATATTTCTCTCCGTTCCGGACCACCCTTTTCATACAGGATGTTAAAATTATTGGTGGAGAACCAGTTGATAAAAATGCAACATTTTCGCACTCATCAATTAAAAGATGAGTGAAAATTCATGACGGTATAAATCAAAATTACATTATATAAAATTTATCAGATTATAATTTATAAACTTTACGATTAGTTGCTGTAAAAAGGTTCCATTAACAACTGAATAAGTTTTTTATCCAACTAAAAAAATCTTGAAAAAATCATCATCGATGAAATAATGAATCCGAAGGACCACTTTGATCGCCATAAATAAAACAAAATTTAGTTGAAAAATTAAACATTTTTTATAAAAATAGACTGGTAAATTTTAATCTAAAACTGAGCCACCTCCAATTAATATAATTTTACTGCAAATGTTCCAATACTTCAGGAGTCCCTTTTATCCTGAATTCAGAATTAAATATCCTCAAGGGAATTTATAATTTACCCGACTAATGAGAAAATTAAATTAAACGAGTAGGGTTTAGTAATGGCTAATGTTTTTGAATATAACGATAAAAAGGGACATTGTCTTACTGGATATATGTTTTAGTATCATTTACTCCAATTATTTTTATTCCTTGTGGTAGGTACAGATGTATTCGAAAAAAATACGGGGTGTTAGGGACGGTGTAACGAAAACTTTGCAGGCGTGCTCAGACCATGAAACTGAACAACTTTTACTATGGTGCCAATGGTGGGAAACAAAAAAAATTTTCGACCTTCCATACAAAATTCACGATCAGCTGACTGACTTTCTATGGGAGGTCGGATTTTTTTTTGTTTCTCACCATTGGCTCCATAGTAAAAGTTGTTCAGTTTGATGGTCTGATCATGCCTGCAAAGTTTTCGGTACACCGTCCCTAACACCCCGTATAATTTAGCATCAAAGTACAAAACCTACATAATACTTATTATGAGTTACGGACTTCTGAATCGGCATAATTGAGTAGTCCTTGTCCAACATTTCTTATTAAATTTCTAAAGTCATTGGATATAAAATATTTCTGCTAATAGATTTACAACATTAACGAAAAAGTGTGCACTGATTTAAAGCTACTTGAACTGTTTAAATATGAAATAAAATTTTATGTGCAGGTTTTTATATTTCAAAGTAATATATGACAGCAATATCGCAAAATATTTGCCATACAATATTCAGTTACTTAAATTACTGCATGTGAATTTTAACCAACTTTGACATTGGGTCGACTCATACTGTTCCATACGAAAGGAGAAGAAGACCTAAGGCGCAAGTTTCATAGAGTATACGTAAAAAAATGAGACGGAGACGTGCGACAAAGCGACACTTGATGTAGTTTCCATTAAATAATGTATGAAACAGAAGAGACAAAGCTACACACGTGAGACACGCGTGGCATCGATGACGGCCAACGATCACTTGTCTGACAGATGTCATCTTACATCTCACGTCTCACGTCTTCTCTATGGACCTTGCGCTTAATATATAAGGTCCTATTAAATTCACTGCAAATATTTTAAGGGCATACGTAAATATGTATAAGAAAAACATCTAAGGCATTTAAAAAAATATCTACACGCTAGATTTTTTTTTCATTTTCAAACAATCTTTTTAATTAATTATGTGAACATGCTTTGACTGACCCAACTGACGTTCCGCCACGTAGACAAGATTCACTTACACGGCACGCACACTAACAAACAACCAATCACAGCACCTTTTTTTGGCGCGTAATTTAAATTCATCGAAGTGTGTGTTTCTAGGACAAACAGGGTGCACTTTTTTCGTTAGTTTTCTTTTTTCATTTCTTTAAAAATTTGCCTCGTACATGCTTATATTTTATTTGATATGCCCCTAAAATATTTGCAGTGAATTTAATAGGACCTTATATATTATTAATTCGCAACTTTCCTTGTTCACGAAACGGCCAAAATGGCAACAGGTAGAAATGCCAAGGTCTACGCGTGGGCAGCCTCCAAGTTTGCTTAGGCCTTGTTCCAAGTTCAGGGAGCGATTTGAAACTTTCAAAGGAATATTTAGGCAGGTGCTTATTCCTTTACCTTTACAGCCACAACAGTCCACTGCTGGACATGGGCCTCCCCCGTATTGGGGGGTATTGCCATACACACCACGCTTGGCAGGTGGATTGGCGAGCGCAGTGCAAGATGTTTAATTCACAGGGAACGCTGCAGCCCACTCCCTGGATAATTATCCCTTAGTCGCTTTTTACGACACCCACTTTCTTTTTGCGTGTGCTGTCATTCTTAACTATTATTACTACTTTAAATATTTATTGGTCTATTTTTGCGTATTTGTGTGACATGTGATATGATAAAAGGTAAGACAAAAAAAATGCGGCTGTACTTACATACTTACAGTGCCTGCTTTCTTTGAATAAATATGCTACCTTTTGCCTAATGAAATGGCCTAATAAAACAAGCCTAAACTAACAGTTTCACATATTGAATTCGCGGTATTAAACCTAAATAACCAAATGTGGTTTCCATTTAACTTTTTGTGTGTAAAGTCGGAACTCACCTGACTTATAAGTATAAAAGTACTATCGCCAGCAAATCCAGCTACCCAAGGGATCATTTGATACTGGTTTTTCATACAAAGACTAAGAATAACGAGTATCAGTTGATCCCTCAAATGGGTATCTGGATTTTCTGGTTGGACTAAACTTAGGACTACATACTCTACCTATTTGTCGAAAGAAACTTTTGATACCGATGACTCGTAGACAAGCATTAATAATCTTGCTAGACTCCATTCTGTACGAGTACTTGCGCCAAATACCTGTCACGATGATTTTAAGGTCTCTGTAACCATTTTAAAGCCTCTGGATTTTTTGGCCTATTATTCAAAGGTATGTCTGTTTCCAAAACATTATAATTTGGGCGTTTTATAGGCAAGCAAGAGTGAATAGACACTACCTAGGCAAGCATGTTTCTACATCGTCTGCATCATCACTTACCAACAACCAATAACTGCCTCATTTTCATTGATCACATCACAATCACAATTCCATAAGGTAATAAAATTCTGATCGCGTGTGTAGCAACATTAAATTCATCGCTAAATGGATTCCTACAAATGTTATGATGTCGCTTTCTTGGAAAACTGGAAAAGACGTTTGCACGCCAAGATTGAGACCTTCTCAGAAACATTTAAATGATTTATATAACCTCCAAAGTCAATTTCGTTTATTTGCACATATTATAATGTTTTGTTAGAACAAAAAATCATGTAGCTAAAAGATTTGGCAATGTTCTATGACCGGCTGCCTGCCTGACGTCAACACCGTTTGAAAATGTAGATGATATCACCGCCACCATTTGGTTGACCACGGTCGACAGATATTCAGCCGAGATCGAAAATTCTACGTCGCCTATTACAAAATATCTTGATTGTAGGTCTAGGGGTGGCATTATTCTTAACCACTACCACACAGTACTGGCAGAACTCTTAGCCGCTACCACACGGTACCTGTTTGTGTAACAAACAGACTGTATGATATACCTACGTAAACTCAGACGTACAGTACGGCCGATCGGACGGGCCATATTTGACAGCTGTTAAAATTGTGTTAATGTATAACATAAGATCTATTTTACTTTTTTGACATATTGTCTTCTAGTATGAGCTTGACAGCTTCCAAACCTGGCCTATTCGAACGGTTGTACTGTAAACAGCTGTTGTACTGTAAAGCCAATACTTACTTTGTGCTACTGTTGTGTACCGAATCAATGAAACGACCGGCCTCGCTACCACCTGCGAGATCGATTCCGCGGGGGTGAATCGCACACGCTACGAAACTTGTTTAAATTTTGTCATATAGGTGTTTGACCAACATTTATGCGTAATGTACCTAGTGTTGATGAGGAAGAGGAAGCGGAGAAGAAAATAACTAGCTGAAAGTTGGAGGATGCGGATGGGGATAGTGATTTATTTATGAGGAAGAGAACGTGGATGTAAATGAGGAAGAGGAAGAAGCGGTCAAAGATAAAAAAAGGGACAAATATGTCAATTTTGGCATAGTCACATTATGTATTATTTAATAGGTCTTCTACAAAATCTATGGAAAACGGAAGCGGAAGAGAAATTTTGAACTTTATTTTATGTGGAAACGGTAGCGGATGAGGAACCTTTGAAATTGCGGAACTTTCGCGTTATAAGGATGTTTTTTTTCTTCTGTTTTTTCCACATGACCTAAGGTAGACTGGGAGATAACGCCCTTGGCGTTAAGTCCGCCATTGTACAGTTGTGCATTAAGTTTAATAAATAAATAAAATAAATAAGGATGCGAAAGAAGATATCCTCTAGCCTACAGCTACTCAGACGTAAACAGCTGTAGCTATCACACAAAGGCGTGCCACTGTTGTGTACCGAATCAATGAAACGACCGGCCTCGCTACCACCTGCGGGATCGATTCCGCGGAGGTGAATCGCACACGCTACGAAACTAGTTTAAATTTTGTCATGCTGGTGTTTGACCAAAATTTATGCCTACTAGTGTTGATGATGATGCGGTTATGAAGAAAGGAAGTGGAAGAGGAAGTAACAATCTGAAAAATGGAGGATGCGGATGAGGAAGAGGAAGACTAAAAAGAAACGGTCAAGATAACGAGAAAGAGAGTAGGACCTAACTGATTATGTAAAAAAAAATATACTCGCATATGTACGATTGAATATGTCTTCCACAGAATCTTTGAGAAAGCCAAGGCGGAAGAAGAATTTTGAACTTTCTTTTACGAAGAAACGGTAGCGAATGAGGTACCTTTAAAATTGCGGATTTTCCGCGTTATGAGGATGCCAAAGAAGAATTCTCATCAACACTAGCTTGCCGCTACTCAGACGTAAACAGCTGTAGCTATCACACAAAGGGCGTGCCACTGTTGTGTACCGAATCAATGAAACGACCGGCCTCGCTACCACCTGCGGGATCGATTTCGCGGAGGTGAATTGCACACGCTACGATACTTGTTTAAATTTTGTCATGCCGGTGTTTGGCCAATATTTATGAATACTAGTGTTGATGATGATGTGTTTATGAAGAAAAAAAAAGCAGAAGAGGAAGTAACAAACTGATAGTTGGAAGATGTAGGTGAGAAAGAGATAGACGAAAAGGAAGCGGTCAATGATAACGAAAAACAGAGCAAAAGCTCATGTAATTTTTTATACTTGCATATGTATGACTGAATATGTCTTCCACATAATCCATGAGGAAGCTGAAGCGGAAGAAGAATTTTCAACTTTCTTTTTTATGAAAGCGGTAGCGGATTAGGAACCTATAAAATTGCTGAACTTCCGCGTTATGAGGATGTGGAAGAGGAATCCTCATATACTAGCCTACCACTACTCAGACGTAAACAGCTGTAGCTATCACACAAAGGGCGTGCCACTGTTGTGTACCGAATCAATGAAACGACCGGCCTCGCTACCACCTGCGGGATCGATTCCACGGAGGTGAATCGCACACTACGAAACTTGTTTAAGTTTTGTCATAGCGGTGTTTGACCAACATTCATACCTACTAGTGTTGATGAAGTAGAGGAAGCGGAAGAGGAAATATCTAGCTGAAAGTTGGAGAATGCGGATGAGGATGGAGATTTATTTTTGAAGAAGAGGAAGCGGATGAAGAAGAAGAAGATGAAAAAGATGCCTTCAGTGAATACAGGAAAGGAAGTAAAATACTCGCATATGTATGATAAAATTTTTGTTTTCCACAGAATCTTTGAGAGAAGAGGAATCCTCATCACTAGCCTACTGCTACTCATACGTAAACAGCTGTAGCTGTCACACAAAGGGCGTGCCACTGCTGTGTACCGAATCAATGAAACGACCGGCCACGCTACCACCTCACCTGCGGGATCGATTCCGCGGAGGTGAAACGAACACGCTATGAAACTTGTCATGCCGGTGTTTCGCCAACATTTATGCCTAGAAGTGTAGGTGAGAATCCTGTTAAGAGGAAGAAGAATCGGAAAACGAAATAACAAGCTGATAGTTGGAAGATGTGGGTTAGGAAGAGATAGACGAAAAGGTAGCGGTTAATGATAACGAAAAACAGAGCAAAAGCTCATGTAATTTTTTTATACATGCATATGCCACGCCGAGGGTTGTGGGTTCGATCCCCACCGACACAAATATTTATTAAGTCAATTTTCAAATATTTGTGTTTAGTCTGGGTGTTTTCTATGTATAATATGTATGTATTTACAAAAAAAAAAGTATATAAGTAAGTATTGATATCAGCTATCTAGTTCCCATATTACAAGCTTTGCTTAGTTTGGGGCTAGATGGCGCTGTGTGAAATGTCCAGGATATTTATTTATTTTATTTATTAACTAGCTAAAACCCGCGGCTTCGCCTGCGTAGTCATAAGAAATAACAAAGACACCTAAGTATATTGTGCTTTATGATTTGTTGCACTTTAACACAAATATCTTGCCCCTTTTCTTTTCATTTTAGAGATAAACAGAAAAAAAACGCCTAATCACGTTATGTATAATCTAAAAGACGGCTGATGTGGCGCAGTGGGACCTCTCACTCCCGCTCTCCCACCTGCTCTCCCTCTCTCTGACCCTCTTGCTCTCCCTCTCATTCTCCCTCTCGCTCTCCCTCCCGCTCTTCCTTCCACTCTCCCTCTCGCTGTCCCTCTCGATCTCCCTCTCGCTCTCCTCTCATTCTCCCTCCCGCTCTCCCTCTCGCTCTTCCACCTGCTATCCCTCTCGCTCTCCTACCTGCTCTCCTTCTCGCTCCACCACCTGCTCTCCCTCTCGCTCTACCACCTGCTCTCCCACCTGCTCTCCCTCTCGCTCTCCCACCTGCTCTCCCTCTCGCTCTCCCTCCCGCTCTTCCACCTGCTCTCCCTCTCGCTCTCCCACCTGCTCTCCCTCTCGCACTCCCACCTGCTCTCCCTCTCGCTCTCCCACCTTCTCTACCTCTCGCTCTCCCTCCCGCTCTCCCACCTGCTCTCCCTCTCATTCTCCCTCCCGCTCTCCCTCTCGCTCTCCCACCTGCTCTCCCTCTCGCTCTTCCTCCCGCTCTCCCTCTCGCTCTCCCTCTCGATCTCCCACTCGCTCTCCTCTCATTCTCCCTCCCACTCACCCTCTCGCTTTCCCACCTGCTCTCCCTCTCGCTCTCTCTCACACTCTCCCTCCCGCTCACCCTCCCGCTCTCCTTCCCGCTCTCCCTCCCGCTTTCCCTCCCGCTCTTCCTTCCACTCTCCCTCTCGCTGTCCCTCGATCTCGCTCTCGCTCTCGCTCTCGCTCTCCTCTCACTCTCCCTCCCGCTTTCCATCTCGCTCTCCCACCTGCTCTCCCTCTCGCTCTCCCTCTCATTATCCCTCCCGCTCTCCCTCTCAATGTCCCTCTTGCTCTCCCTCCCGCTCTCCCTCTCGATCTCCCACTCGCTCTCCTCTCATTCTCCCTCCCGCTCTCCCTCTCGCTCTCCCACCTGCTCTCCCTCTCGCTCTCCCTCTCATTATCCCTCCCGCTCTTCCTCTCAATTTCCCTCTTGCTCTCCCTTCCGCTCTCCCTCTCGCTCTCCCTCTCGATCTCCCACTCGCTCTCCTCTCATTCTCCCTCCCGCTCTCCCTCTCGCTCTCCCACCTGCTCTCCCTCTCACTCTCGCTCTCCCTCCCGCTCTCCCTATCGCTGTCCCTCTTGCTCTCCCTCCCGCTCTCCCTCTCGCTCTCCCTCACGCTCTCCCTGTTGCTCTCCCTCTCCCTCTCCCTCTCTCTGTCTCTCTCCCTCTACCTCTCCCTCTCCTCTCATGCCAAATTTCACGTTTCAAGGGTTTGGTTATGTATGACCGTGATGACGACAATGCGTAACTTTAAAATAAAATCTTTGAATTAGTAAAATCCTACTTTAATAGATATCTACGTTGCTTAAGGAATACACATGCCAAATTTCACGCTTCT
Organism: Phthorimaea operculella; assembly: GCA_024500475.1. Taxonomy (NCBI): domain Eukaryota; kingdom Metazoa; phylum Arthropoda; class Insecta; order Lepidoptera; family Gelechiidae; genus Phthorimaea; species Phthorimaea operculella. The sequence continues at coordinate 1,508,324 of JANFCV010000083.1, read as the reverse complement.
AACTCTAAGGGTTTGTTTTTTGCGACAATGCGTGATTTTCATCCCCTATGTCATCGGTGGATGAATTTTGAAAACTCCGAAATAAAATCAACTGTTCAATACGAAATTTGAAGCAGTTATATCAAAGGAATAAAAAGTTTCATACAAACTTTCATCCCCCGTTTTACACCCTTAGGGGTTGAATTTCAAAAAATCCTTTCTCAGTGGATGCTAACGTTGCCTAATGAATACACATGCCAAATTTCACGCTTCTAGCTCCAAGGGTTTGGTTTTTATGACAATGCGTAATTTTCATCCCCTATGTCAACCCATTGGGGGATGAATTTTGAATACTTCTTAACCCAAAATAATATCAACTGTTTATTAAAAATAAGGGTGCCAAATTTCAAAACTGTAGCTTCAAAGGAGCGGCCTGCGTGTAAATATAATATTTTCATCCCCTTTCTTACCCCCTCAGGGATTTAAAATTGGAAAATGCTAAAACATGTCATTAATTATTTTAAAAGTTCTTCCTAAATACGAAATTTGAAGCAGTTATATCAAAGGAATAAAAAGTTTCATACAAACTTTCATCCCCCGTTTTACACCCTTAGGGGTTGAATTTCAAAAAATCCTTTCTCAGTGGATGCTAACGTTGCCTAATGAATACACATGCCAAATTTCACGCTTCTAGCTCCAAGGGTTTGGTTTTTATGACAATGCGTAATTTTCATCCCCTATGTCAACCCATTGGGGGATGAATTTTGAATACTTCTTAACCCAAAATAATATCAACTGTTTATTAAAAATAAGGGTGCCAAATTTCAAAACTGTAGCTTCAAAGGAGCGGCCTGCGTGTAAATATAATACTTTCATCCCCTTTCTTACCCTTCAGGGGTTTAAAATTGGAAAATGCTGAAACACGTTATTCATTATTTTTGAAGTTCTTCCTAAATACGAAATTTGAAGCAGTTATATCAAAGGAATAAAAAGTTTCATACAAAGTTTCATCCCCCGTTTTACCCCCTTAGGGGTTGAATTTCAAAAAATCCTTTCTCAGTGGATGCTTACGTTGCTTAATGAATGCACATGCCAAATTTCACGCTTCTAGCTCCAAGGGTTTGGTTTTTATGACAATGCGTAATTTTCATCCCCTATGTCAACCCATCGGGGGATGAATTTTGAATACTTCTTAATCAAAATAATATCAACTGTTTATTAAAAATAAGGGTGCCAAATTTCAAAACTGTAGCTTCAAAGGAGCGGCCTGCGTGTAAATATAATACTTTCATCCCCTTTCTTACCCTTCAGGGGTTTAAAATTGGAAAATGCTGAAACACGTTATTCATTATTTTTAAAGTTCTTTCTAAATACGAAATTTGAAGCAGTTATATCAAAGGAATAAAAAGTTTCATACAATCTTTTATCCCTCGTTTTACCCCCTTAGGGGTTGAATTTCAAAAAATCCTTTCTCAGTGGATGCTTACGTTGCTTAATGAATGCACATGCCAAATTTCACGCTTCTAGCTCCAAGGGTTTGGTTTTTACGACAATGCGTAATTTTCATCCCCTATGTCAACCCATCGGGGGATGAATTTTGAATACTTCTTAATCAAAATAATATCAACTGTTTATTAAAAACAAGGGTGCCAAATTTCAAAACTGTAGCTTCAAAGGCGGCCTGCGTGTAAATATAATACTTTCATTCCCTTTCTTACCCCCTCAGGGGTTTAAAATTGGAAAATGCTGAAACACGTTATTCATTATTTTTGAAGTTCTTCCTAAATACGAAATTTGAAGCAGTTATATCGAAGGAATAAAAAGTTTCATACAAACTTTCATCCCCCGTTTTACCCCCTTAGGGGTTGAATTTCAAAAAATCCTTCCTTAGCGGATGCCTACATTATAGTGGCTATCTGCATGCTAAATTACAGCCGGATCGGTCCAGTAGTTTAGGCTGTGCGTTGATGACAGTCAGTCTTCTTGAGTTTTATATATTAAGATATGTCTTCCACAGCATCCATGAGGAAGCTGAAGAATCTTCAAATTTCTTTTTTATGAAAGCGGTAGCGAATGAGTAACCTTAAAAGTTGCGGAACCGCGTTATGAGGATGCGAAAGAGGAATCCTCATACACTAGCCTACCGCTACTCAGACGTAAACAGCTGTAGCTATCGCACAAAGGGTGTGCCACTTTTGTGTACTGAATCAATGAAACCACCGGCCTCGCTACCACCTGCGGGATCGATTTCGCTACGAAACTTGTTTCAATTTTGTCATCCCGGCGTTTGACCAACATTAAGACCTAATTGAAAAAGAAGAGGAAGCGGAAGAGAAAGTTACAATCTGAAAGTTTGAAAATGCGAATTACTTGTTTATGAAGAAGAGTATGCGGATGAAGACGAAGAGGAAGCAGGAAAAGATTACAAGACAGAGAAAAAATGATAACGTTAGATTTTTTATTGTCACATAATATGTGAATATGTACATATTATGTACGATTGAAAATGTGTTCCACAGAATGTATGAGGAAGCGGAAGCGAGAGACGAATTTTGAACTTTATTTTATGTGGAAGCGGTAGTAGTCCTTTAAATTTGCAGATATTCTGCGTTATGAGCATGCAAAAGAGGAATCATACACTAGCCTTCCGCTACTTAGACATAAACAGCTGTAGCTATCAAACAAAGGGCGTGCCACTATTGTGTACCGAATCAATGAAACGACCGGCCTCGCTACCACCTGCGGGATCGATTCCGCGGAGGTGAATTGCACACGCTACGATACTTGTTTAAATTTTATCATGCCGGTGTTAAGCCAACATTAATGCCTACTAGTGTTGATGATGATGCGCTGCTTTATGCTTCGGTTACCATTATCTCACGTCTAGGTCAAGTACCACATCATATTATGTATTCTGTGACCACATTTAGTCCAGGTTTTATAAACAACAGGAAGTACCCTGTGGTGCTGGCTTAATAGCATCACTCCATATCTTTCCCGTTGGTGTCGTAAGAAGCGACTAAGAGAGTTGATGTGTATCTGTGTGTTGCAATTTTAGGCGACAGGCGGACAACCTGTCATTATGGTGATAACACAGTCTTCTGAATAGTTCTCAAACTTTTATCATACGTGATGAAAATGACCGGAATGTAGGTGTTATATGTCTGTCTATCAAATCGCTGAACTGCTACTAGTAGAGCTTTATTCGAAAACTATGCAGTACACCTCGTACTGCATAGTTTCAGCGACGAACATGCACGTAACATATTGACGTTGAGCGATGATTCTGACAGATTACTTCCTTAGCTAATTAATAACTAGTCTTTTGCTGTCCTACATAAGTAGAGGGAAAAGACTGCAACTCTTTGAACATTTATTGCGTGAAAGTGATATTTTATTCTAAATATACTGCCGTGCAAATGAAGAGTGCAGTAAGTGCAGTTACTGCAAAATTGAGTTTCTTACAGATTCAGAATCCTCACAACGAGCTCTACATGGTACTTTGACCCGTTTTTTGATAGCTATACGGGAAGTGGTATTTTCATTAAGCTAAAACGCAGTAAGTCTAACAAAGTTATGTGCATTCCTAAGCAAAACTGCAGTAAAAAGGTATACTGCTATTTGTCTTAAGAAATTTCTATGGCAAGAATTTTTATCACTAGTAAGAAACGCAGTAAGAAATTTTTACTGCATTTTTTACTAGCGAGTTCTGACATAATACTGTTCAAAGACACTACTAATAAGCGCAGTAACTTATGATACTGCATTGTTTTCTAGCTATTCACTACAATAGAAACATTTGATAATACAAATTTAATATGCAGTAAAACGTTTTACTGCATTTATTTTTAGTTAATGTAATTTAAAACTTAATGCTAGGTACTAGTAAAAAATGCAGTCAATTTAATTACTGCGCTGTAAGCTAGCACGCGTACAAAAATCTTCCTGCAGACCCTGCAGTATAATCCTTTACTGCATTATTATTTAGCACAAGGGAATAAAATGCAAATTAGAGAGTACAAAAAAATGCAGTAAGAATCTCCTTTACTGCAGTTTTTTCTAGTAACGGAACTAAACGGGGATCGCTAGTGCGCTTGGCAGGCGGGTTGGCGATCGCAGTGCAAGGTGTTGTATTCACAGAGAACGCTGCTGCCCATTCCCTAGATTCATCCCTTAGTCAGTTTTAACGACACTCACGTGTAGATATGGGATGATGCTATTTTAAGCCGACGCCACACTTTACTTTCAGACATAGAGGCTTCAAGTTTAGAAAAATATCACCGAGAGTGTATAAATAGATCAATCTTTGATAAATCATTTACAAAAAATCGGCCAAGTACGAGTCGGGCTCGCGCACAAAGGATTCCGTACTATACATATTAGCATAAAAAACAGGTTTATTGTATGGGACCCCTTCTTAATTCTTATTTTTTTTATTAAGGTATAGGCCGGCATTTGTCTGCTATCTCACCTGATGGTAAGTGACGATGCAGACGATGATGGTACATGCCTGCCTAGATCGAAGGCCATCCACTGATCCACTTACGCAAGAAGACCCACTTCACGTCACGCCAAAGTGGGACAGGAGCGCGACAAATCAAGGACCACATGGCTACGGAATCAGAAACTAGAGGGGCTAAATGCTGGTCAACTTCCTCAGCAAGCAGAGGCAATTCTGTATGAACACCTTTTTTCAGAAAAAGGCCCAACGGAAATGGACCTGGAAGAGCCCTAACAGTACGACCATAGAAATCATTATCTATGCCTGAGCGGCCTAACCGACAGCTATATATTGATGGGTAGGACGAAGGAATGAGATTAACATCATCATGGCAGATAAAAGGCATATATTTTGAGGTCTCAGTTATCAACAGGCTCAAATACTGGAAGCAATCACCGTCTTGTAAGAGGCACCCTAAATATCAATTTCACAATGGAAAAGAGCAACATGGTAAGGCCAGTTTTCCGTCCCAATGTGCCCCAAGCTGGAGGACATGAAGAGTTCTTACTCGAATTAAAAAATCTGATCGCTGCTCTGAAAACCCCGGCAACCGTTTACGAGGATTTGGATGGCATAATTGGGGTAATACGCGAGGAAGGAAGGAAGGAGGTACTTTTGGAAAAAGCGAACGTAAAGAAGCCCCAACTTCCAAGCGAGACTTTGGAACTGATGCGACTAAGACGGGAAACAACAGAGTATGCATTGCAAGATCCCCAGTTACTCAACAAAAATCCGAGACATGGTGAAATGCGAACTCCGAAGTGTACCTACAGGAGGAGGAGATGGAACAAATTTGGGGATCGAGCCTTTTTTAAGACACTGGGCAAGAGTCATCTGGCAAAGCTAGCTACCTCAAATGGTGAAATTGTCACATCATTCATCTGAGATTCTCAGAAAATGAGGGCTCCTACGGAAATCTGTAGGCTCGCAATCCCCGAAGTTTCCACTTAACGTGAGACACCTCAGAGCTCCTCTCTCCCGCCATTTAACGAACGATCTCCCGTACGTAGAAATAGACAAGATCGTGGATTGCGGCTCTCAGACAGCATAAAATGGGAAAGTTTCCGGGGAAAAAGTGCCCTCTGAGCTGCTTAAGGCTAGCAGAAATCCTGTCCTTCAAGAGCTGAAAGCTCCGTGATTGCTAGTGGGACATCCCTGGGGGCGTAAAGCAGGAGTGTTGTCACTTTTTTTCCAAGTAAGGAGATAAAATGCTACATAAAAACAATAGGCCGATCACACTTCTGAGCCACGTCTATAAGCTGTTCTAGAGAGTCGTCACGAATCGTCTGGCATTAAGATTTGACGCATTCTAGTCACCACAACAGGCCGTGTTTTGTAAGGGCTTAATGATGCATGACTGTAATGTGATTTTCAGTAAAAGTATTGTGAGTAAATAAAAAATTACTACTAAAATTGTTGTATATTTTATTCATTTACAATATCCGGTAGATTTCATATTCTAAATACTAATAATTAAGTTGTGACACTGTTTTTTACAAAAGTATATATAATTTTAGTGTTCAAGCATATAAAAAATACACAATTTCAAATTAGAAGTGCAGTAACTCTTTGTGAAAAAAGTAATTCTTACATAACTTTTTATAGGCTGTTCGAAATGTCAAAAATCATTAATAATACGTTGGACAATTAAGTGAAAAGCAATACAAATGTTTGTTCTTTTTGCCATTAAATACATATTTATGAAATCGTAAATCATGGGTGTACTGCGGTTTTAATTAGTAATCATAATAAAACTGACTTATATGACTACTAGTTCATTCCGCAGTAACTCACGATTACCTGTAATAAGTGCAGTAACTACAATGTTACTGCAGTCCTAGCTGGCAAAGGCTTAATTTCTCCTGATGGGTGTGCTAGTAAAAACTTGTTTTTAAGGTATTACTCTTGTTGTATGATACTTAGAGCGTTATGAATAAGCTCTTATGAAACTTCGCAAACTAAGCTACCTATCGATATCAAAAAAGTTTTTGCAAATGCAGAAAAAGTTCCTAAATACGTCAAAACAAAAATAAAAACTTTAGGCGCGATTATCTCGACTTGCTGATTTCGTACTTACTGCACTCTTCATTTGCACGGCAGTATACAAGAACTACATACATAATTTAAAGGTAGATAAATTAATTAAGAAAACAGTTCCTCTAGAATTGCAACCAGCAGCACCTAATCAAGGCATGTCTTGTTCAGACAATATGGTTCTGCAACAGGATTGTAAACATGACGGCCTCAATCTAGAAACTAAATTATAGTGTCTAGGTTGAGGCATGGCTTTGTAAAGTCTACTATTTCCCAATGTTTACTAAATAAATGGTACCTTAGAATTGCAATCAGCATCTAATCAAGATTCACACAATATTACGCGCTGCAAACAGCTTGTAAACGTGAAGTTATCACGTAGTCTCTAACTTGAGGCATTTGGCTTTGTGAAGTAATTGTGTGCGTTCAGACGCTAACAACACGAAAGTGACAAACATACCTATTTACCAAGGAAATGGTTCTTAGAATCGTGACCAGCACCTAATCAAGGCATGCCTTGTTCAGACAATATTACGCTGCAACAGACTTGTAAACACGACGGCCTCAATCTAGAGACTACATTGAATCTAGCTTGAGGCATGGCTTTGTGAAATAGAATGTGTGTTACAATAGGTACTACTGCCCTGAAATTTACTGAAGAATTGGTCTTGTAGAATCGCAACCAGCGCCTAATCAAGGCATGTCTTGTTCAGTCAAAATGATGCGCTGCTAACAGCATATAATTTATTTTTGTTGCAGCGCTAACTACACGAAAGTGACAAATACCATTTATAACTTTTAAAGCGCTCGCGATTACGTTCACACATAATAGTTACTTTAACGGGTCTTATAGTGTTTTAGCTAAAAAACTATCGCGATAAGAACCAAGGAAATGGTGCCTCAGAATTGTGACCAGCACCTTATCAAGGCATGTCTTGTTCAGACAATATGACTAGCTGCAACAGGCTTGTAAACATGACGTCATCATGTAGCCTGAGGCATGGCTTTGTGAAGTAAGATGTTTGTTAGGTCGTTACTAGCCTATACTATGGACTGGATAGAGAGTTTACAGATACACAAAATAGAGAGTTTACAGAAGGTTCACTTGACCAGATTCAGGGTTTTGCGATTGTCATTTGTTACATTGCCAGGGTTGCCTGTTGCCTTTACTATCAACAATCTCAAAGTATAAGAGTAAAATCTGACACAAGAACGTCGTATTTTTTTGAGCCAATTTTAATCCAAGAAATATGACGTTCGTGGCAACCATTTTCTTAGTTACCTTGAGTTCCTCTAAGATTCCAGTTATTTCCAGTGAAAGCCAGTAAGTGTCAAAATCGTCGCTAGTAGTGAGTGAGCTATCTGTAGAGGCACCCCACGCGCCGATTCCCTAATTTGTGATCAAAGCATGTCTTGTTCAGACAATATGACGCTGCAACAGGCTTGTAAACATGACGTCATCATCTAGCTTGAGGCATGGCTTTGTGAAGTGAGATGTTTGTCAGGTCGTTACTAGCCTCTACTATGCATTGATATGGCTCTACGCTGTTACAAGACACATACATACATTTATCACGCCAATATCCCTTGCGGAGTAGGCAGAGCGTAAACGGATTTAAAAAATGGCCATTTCTACCAAGTCTGACAAAAGTTTGAGTGTCATTGTGTATCACCATAGTGACAGTTTATCAGCCTGTAGCCTGATTGCAATACACATATCAACTCTCAATTAATCCCATAGTCACTTCTTACGGCACCCACGGGAAGATATAGGGTGATGCTATCCTAAGCATGAGCGTTCAACGCACATCTAACTGTTTTGTAGTAAGACCCTAACGGTATCATGTTTACAATTTCGTAATAATATACCCGGTTGGTTCAATATCCTGTTTCGTAGAAGCTACTTCAATCTTGAATCTCGCTGTAACGTTCGGAAATTGCACGTCTAGACGTAGGAAGCTTAAATAAGAAACAATGTTCGTTGTATGTATGGTAGCCGTGTGGTAGCGGCTAAGAATACTGCCACCCCTAGTCCACTCAGGGTGTTTCGTAAAAAGCGACGTAGAGTCTTGACCTCGACTGAACATCTGTCGACTATGGTCAATCGCGTGGTGGCGGTGACCGCGTGGTGGCAAAGAGGGTTGACGTCAGGCAGGCGGCCGGTCATAAAACATAGCCAAATCCTTTTGCAACATGATTTTGTGTTGAAACAAAACGTGTTGCGCCAACGCTAAGTAGGTAATTGGGATAAGAGTAGGAAGATGATGATGTTCACTGTATGTTGTACTACACACAAAGATATCACCATTATCCCTTGCGGAGGAAGCAGAATGGCCGTAAAAGAAACTGTTATACCTAACCATCGCAACGACTGGCAGATGTTGGAGTGCCGTTTCAGAAAAATCATGCCTTTCTACTATGACAGGTTATCAGTCTGTTGCATTAAGCCTTAAAAAACAACAATTTATAATGATAATTTGGGAAATAATAATCATCTAAAACAAGCAGATGTATTAAAAACAAAACCCGACTGCGGTCATGTTAAAGTTGTATTTTGCGATAAAAATGCGCCATCTTTAATTTATGAAGTTTAAATATAGCCAGTGTTACTCGCGCTGCTAAGACGAATCTCATATCTTAAAATCCAACAATCCGTTTGGGCTGTAGTCGGTGAAAAAAAATTTTCTTGTCCACATACATCAAGACATACATACATACTCTCGAAAAACATAACCAACCCTCCTTCTGAGGCAGTCGGGTAATTATACCAGAACTCTGGCGCTATTTATTCACCTTACGACACAGTTAAAGTTTGCAAAACAAGCCATGTTCCGCTCTTGTCCAGCGCTTTAAGTAGCTTTTAGTTCCGTTAAAGCAAACTTTGGAAGCCGTTATAGCACCTATTCGATATTCAAATGAGGCCAATGAGAGAACTTTGAGAATACTATGGCACAGTACAGCAAAAGACTCAGTAGGTATGTCATAATAAGCACTAAAACCCATCTTGCTATTACTATCTATCGGTATCAGCTACCTACTGAAAATCAATTGCAGGACTTTCCAATTTAGGCATATTTTTAATGCAAGTTACTGCTGACAGGAAAAGTTGTTTGCAGTAGGTATTTTTTTTATTTTCTATTTCGTATACTTTTAACATCAAATAGAATCGAGCTGAAATATTTTTGAAAAGTATCCCATTTCATAAGACGTCATCTTACCACTGATACTATTCGACTTGATTGAGTACGATGCGCCGTGTGATGCCGGCTTAGAATAGCATCACCCCAATTCTACCCGTGGGTGTCGTAAAAAGCGATTAAGGGATACTCATCCAGGGAATGGGCAGCAGCGTTCCCTGTTAATGCACCATCATGCACTGCGCTCGCCAATCCGCCTGCCAAGCGTGGTGAGTATGGCAAAACCCCCCGATAGGGGGAGGCCCATGTCCAGCAGTGGACTGTTGTGGCTGTTATGGTTATGGAGTACGATCCAGCCAGATTTACGACTAAAAAAAAAACAAAAAAAACATTAGGTACTTTCCCATGCCTGCCCGTTACGTTCCCATGTTCCCATGCCTATTCTGCGGTTACTGAGAACTCAAAAAAAATTACGATGTACTCAATGAAATGGTTTAAAGTTATCAATATCCATTTTCTTGGTTGAATTGATGTTTCGATAAAAAATCTTAAAAACAGCGAAAAAATCATTTATTAAGTGTTATATTATCATTTTCCATTTGGTTTAATAGCAGGATATTCTCCTTTTAATACCTAAGAGCTAAAAGGTTTAATTCATAAACTGAATTTAATAACTAATCAATGTTTCCAAAATTTTGCACGATTCTCGCAGTGAAATCCCGCGTGGGTAATCGCATTCAGAGGTACCTACTGCGTCTGTGGCCTGTGTGCTAGATTGCATGTTATATCTGGGTTATCTCAACTTGAGTATTAGATTTAGTATCGGTCGCTTTGGAGTTGAGTTTGTTATTCAGTATAACTTGCTCTTCTTGCCTTATACGCAAACACAAACGACAAGTTATTATTTGGGGTTTAATCTGCCTGTCCTGCATGTTCGCTAGTAAAATTTCATCCTATATAGAAAACAAAAGTCTTTCAAAAAATGACCAAAAATACATAAAAATATTTTGTATTAAATTGTTTGTCGGTCTTCTTCTTCTTTTCGGGTCAATGGCAGTAAAAACCCAGGTTACAGCTTTTGTGCCCAAAAAGTGGCCACGTCAATGGCATTTTGGTTGGCTTTGAGGAGGTCTTCCTGTGTGCAAGCAGCAGGACAGGTAGGGCATGACATGAGATGTGGCATAGACTGTACGGCGCCACACTCGCACCTATCATCCTGAGAGAAGCCCCACCTTCTTCTGAGCTCCTTACACCTGCCGACACCTGACCGAAGTCTATTTAGCGCTTTCCAGGTGGACCAGGGGAGGTTGTGGCCTGGCGGCAGCTTTTCGTCTATGGGGCAGTAACTATCTTTGGGAGGGTGCTTTTTGGACCACAGCTTTATTCTAGCCTTAGATGGGTCTGAATCAAGAGGCTCAGTGTGATGCATAAAGCTGCGGCGACTTTTCAAGCGGGGAGGAGGCGGCCTATGACCATGTAGTGAATGCCTGTTGTCTTGTTCAGCCTTTTGTTTTTCAATCGAACAGGCAACTTCTCGGCGGACGCTTGGTGGTGCTATGCCAGCCAGGGAGTACAAGTGAGCCAGCGGAGTCGGTTTCAAAGTGCCCGTGATTATCCGACAAGTTTCGTTGAGGGCGACGTCCACATCCTTCGCGTGCGCTGAACGCGCCCAGACCGGGCAAGCGTACTCGCCCGCGGAGTAGCAAAGCGCGAGACTGCTTGTGCGAAGAACATGGGGGGCCGCTCCCCATCGAGTAGTTGTTAGGCGCCGGATAATATTATTCCGCGCGCTGACCTTGCTCTTTACTTTCTGGCAGTTCCCTTTATATGTGAGAGACCTGTCCAGAACCACACCGAGATACTTTGGGTTGTCGTTATGGGCGATTTCCACCCCTCGCCAGGTGATGTGCAGGTGTTTTGCACTATCTCGGTTACGGAGGTGGAACGCACAGGACTCAGTCTTCGCAGGGTTGGGCCGCAGTGAATTGGTGTCATAGTACACATGGAGCTGTTCAAGTGCTGCAGTCAGGTATTGCTCAACCTCTGGGAAGGATTTAGCTTGGCAGGTCAAAGCAAGGTCATCAGCGTATAAGAAGCGTGAAGTGTTTTGGCAGGCGGGTTGGTCATCTGTATATACGTTGAAAAGTATGGGGGCCAGAACACTACCCTGAGGAAGGCCATTTTTTTGATCACGCCATCTGCTCTTGTCATGGTTAAGTTGGACCTGAAAGCGGCGGTTTCGCAGGAGTTCAGCTAAAAGGGTGACAAATTTACGGTCTTTTGTGAAGCCGGCTATCTTTGCTAAGAGGCGCTTTATATTGACAGTGTCATAAGCCGCACTAAGATCGACAAAAACGACACCGGTAACTAGCCCTTGGTCGTATCCATCTTCAATGTGCTCAGTCAGATTGAGAACTTGGCTGCAACACGATTTACCCGGGCGGAAGCCAGCTTGGTCCTGGCTAAGTTGTGGGTCGATTAATTTGGTTAATCGGTTTAGGAGTAAGCGTTCTAGAAGCTTATACGTGTGGCATAGCAAAGAGATAGGCCGGTAGCTCTTTGGGTCTTCTGCAGGTTTCCCTGGTTTGAGCAGAGCGACAACCTTCGATTTCCGCCAGATTTTAGGTATTTTTGCAGTCTCTGCGCAGATGTTGTAAAGCTCCAGTAGCCATGATACCGCTACAGGGCCGAGGTGTTTCAGCTGTTCTACAGTGATGTCGTCTATGCCGGCTGCTTTCCCATTTTTCAGGGCACCCAGTGCTTTTTTGATGTCGGTTATTGTAAATTGCTGGCTAATTGGGCGTTCATCATTGGTCAGCTCCGAGATGTTGTACTTGAGCCTGGAAAGCTTTTTGGGTGGTTTTCCGTTGAGGAGTAGTTGGTGGGCTACTTGATTTGCGGTAACAGGGCCAGGATGGGACGCATCAGGGGGGTCACTAGTTAATTTTCTAAGTGTGAACCAAGCTCTCTTTGTGTTATGCGTCATGTCAACGTTTTCCACCAACGATACCCATTTCTGACGACGGCACTCACCGAGCATTTCCATTAGCTCCTCACCGACTGTGATCGTTTTCTCTGAGAAAGGATCTTCAGTATACAGAACCTCGTATTCAGCCAGTTTTTCTGCGGAGTTCTTCGTCAGGCCCGGGACGTAGCTAGTTCGACAGCCTCGTGGGATGCATTGGCGAGACACCCACTGGACGACTCTAACAAATTCGTCATAGTTGTCGGGAGACGGCGGGATGGACAGCATTTTTTCGTCAATCATTTCAGCGTACTGTTCCCAGTTTGCCTTGGAAAAATTGAACCGGCGCCTGAACGGGACAGATATTGGTTTGACCACTGCTTGGACTGTACACATAACTGGTCGGTGTTGAGTTCGGGGGATAGGAGGGCACATGCTTTTGAGAGAGTTTTGACTGATATTGGAGCTGACAAAGATAAGGTCGGGATTGTAGCCTCGGTTCCAACGTCGACTGTTGAATGATGCGGGGAGCTTCGAGTTGTGTATCAGCGTCAGATCGTGAAGATCAGCCCAACTATCTACTGCTACACCGCTATCGTTTGAGTTGGTATAACCCCAGTTAATACTGTGACTATTGAAATCCCCAAGGATAATTTTTGTGGCATTTTTGTTAAACTCTTCTGTGGGTTCAAAGTCAAATATTTTACCAGGCGGGCTATATATAGAAGTGACCGAGCAGGATCCGAGGTCCACGCTGATGATCTCCGTTTGATTCGGTGTTAATTTTGATGAGACGGTTTTGACTATTAAATCCGGCTGTGTGAAAATCGCACTACCATGCTTTGAGTGCGGAATTTCGGAAATTAATTTCATGCCGGGAATTTCAGGACGCAGGCTACTTTGGTCCCTGTGAGTTTCTTGTACGCATAGAACGTGACATTTGGTTTGTCGACACAGGTTTCTAAGGAGGTCTGCTTTCACTGTAGAAAAGCCCTCAATGTTGATGGAAACAACTGTAACCGCTGGCTCTGAAAAGAGCCGTTTTGGAGTTATTTGGGGGTTTGCCATTGTAGTGGGAGAATTGGCCAGCCTAGACACTGCGTTACCGTGTCTAGCTGTTTCCAGGGTGCACCGCGGGGAGGTTTCTTCCATGCACCCCATTGTTGGTTGGTTGGTTGGTTGGTTGGTTGTCGGTTGTGACCATACTTTTGTGAATCTATTGCCATGCATGAAGATAAAAAGATTATAGCACCGAACGAATAAACGAATATCATTTATTGTAATAGAGATAAAGCTTCTTTGGTAGATATTATCTACTTATTACAATCCATAGATGAAAAGTTGACCTTGAGTGAATCTAGGATTATCGCTTAATCTTCATTCCAAGGCATTTTTTCTCATTTTCCGCGACAGCCGAATAGCCGTTTTTCAACCAGTCGTTTCATTTTTACGAGCTACCAAAATCCCCGCAATATTTTGCTTCATGACTCCTTTAAGCGCCTAATTTAAAATGTATTTTTCATGCTATAAGGTTTTTATTGCAGTTTATACATAGTACCTAGTATTATATCCACAGTCACCATACGGAATGCAATGCAAATCAGGCAAAATTCTCAAAACAAAATCGCGATAGGTAGAACTTTGAAAAATATATTAGGCGTTGTCCTGGCTTAGGCGCGCGGGCGGCGTGATAAATTCGAACATATGGAGTTGTTGTACATGTCAAAATTGATTTGGCAATGTTTTATGACCGGCCGCCTGCCTGACGTAAACTCTTCTCCACCATGCAGTTGACCATAGTCGACAGATATTCAGCCGAGGTCTAGAACTCAACGTCGCCTTTTTCCATACAACCTAAGCATTCTTAGCTGCTATTACAGAGCTAGATACAAGAAGAAACTTTTATCCTCAAATAAGTGTTTTACAAGAATACGTCACTCATTCTTTTATACGAGCTATTTACGAGCTACTTGCCCAAGTTACATAACATAACACACAATGTAGCCAGCACATCAATCCAGTAAGATCTGGTTCTCGTCCAAAAGATACGCTCGTTTCGGCCAAATCCTAGCATTTACTCTGATAGGCGGTTCCCAAACTAGACGTCCGTTGTTGCGCATTGTAGCGCATCAGAAATGCATGCGTCTGTCTGTTAGATGGAAGAAAATTCCATACATACAAAAAACAGACGTTGACACATTAACAAAGCATTACCAGAAATCTAGGAAACGGAACGCGAGGCGCGTATACAGATAGCTCACTTTGTACCAGCGACGATATTGACGCTTGTTGACTTTAACTGAAAATAACTGGATTTTCAGGGGAACTCAAGGTAACTTAAAGATGGTTGCCACGAACGTCATATTTCTTGGATTGAAATTGGCTGAGATTTTACTGTTTTTATATTCTTATACATTGAGATTTTTGACAGTAGCTACGCTGGCTATTTAACAAGTAAAGACCGCGATAATCCTAAATAGGCTCGAGTGAACCTTCTGTAAACTCTCTATTTCGTAGCATTAGCTTAACTTGTTTGACAGATGCTTCAAACAACGCAAGTTCATACGTATGAGTCCGTTTTTTGTTCAGCAAAAAATCGCAACAACGCAACGGTCGTCTAGTGTAGTTCGCGGCAGCGCTTTCGTTTTGGTGTGGTTTTGGCTTCTATTTGACAAAACTACCGAGCGAAGTGCATTCTACACTCATTCAAGTTTATAACCATTGGATTCCGTCCAAAGTTGCAATTGGGCGTTTTATTTTGCGGTTTGATACCTAGACTCATGTAATCTTTGAAATACTTTGTGCCAGAAATAATATCGCCTGCCACTTCTAGGTACAAACATGGTGTTTTATTTTCTAGTACAAGCATCGTAGAGTCTTGGCTGAATTCGTATTATCAGCTGAAAAACGTCAACTGCGATGTGGCGGTGAATCTACGGACGATATTATTCCCAAAACAGGTTGACATCAGGCAGGCAGCAATGCTGCTCCGACGTCAAACTACTTAAAATAAAGGCAAAAAGATGATGACGGATATGAAATAATAAAAATCTAACATCGTTGATAGATGATAAGTGATATATTTTAATCCTTAAAACTAATATCTAATGTAAGTTAAGTAAAACTTATAACCAAATCCCCGTATTTAGGAGAAAACGCATTTAATTGTTTGCCAGTAAATTCACCTACCCATTTAAGAGTTATATAAGTTTTTCTTACTATTTGTATAAAAAAATAGTATAAGTTAGTCCCTTAAATGGGTAGGCGCATTTTCTGGCGATAAGACAAGTTGTATCGGAGATCATTCTTAACAATTCTCATTTTGGGACCAATGCAATGTTAAACACTATACTATTTCGACCTCCCATTATATGCCTTTGTGTGGTGGATTGATTATTTTCCAGTTTTTAGCATTAGTCCTCTAATGAAAATTGTTCATTAGATATGAATATATGATGCAAACAATAAAGTGTCGAATTTCATACGATTAGCCTAGAACTTGGTGTTATTGAAAAATCAAATTCCCATATTTAAAAGATCCAACCCATCTCTGAGCACGTTATTAGATTTCACTTGAGGCAACATGCGTCTGTCAAAAGTATCCCCATCTATTGGAAAATAAACGTCCTTTTTCCTTAGAGCTTTGTCAGTTTCAAGAGACTTTTTTATTTTCTTCAACAAATCTTGTGCAATACTCATCAAGTTATCTGATTCTGACCTTCTATAATTTTTCAAAACGTGAATCGTTGTATTCTCTTTGGGATTAGGTTTATTGGCATTTTCAAACAAATATTCTAATTTTGATATTGTGTTGAGCAACTCTTCTCTTGCTCTTTTGATGTTTCCCTTATTACTCTCAATAGTATTTGAATTTTCAATTCCTAAATCTCTCTTTTTAGAGGAACTTGTAACAGCTTGATCTTCGTTAATGTCAAATAAAACATTTTGTGTTTCAGTGGTCATTGGGTCATTAATTGTTTTTAGAGTAACATTATCATTTGCTCCAGTTACTGTACTTACTTCGACACCAGTATTTGGTGAACCATTAAATCTGAGTCCAACTTTGTATAATTTCGATTCGTTCTCACGTGCCGCGGGCTTGACAGAAATGGCGTAGTTATTGGCGTCATTTGCAGTTGAACTAGGATCTCCGCTTCTAAATTTAACTTCTAGGTGTTGTGTAAATTTTGTTGGAGGTATAGAATCAAAAAGTGAATTCAAATTTGGCTTCGCATAAACACATTCACTGGCAAATAGTAAATTTATGACACAAATTGCAAGGTGTTTAACGTACTCCATGGCGTTGTTTGTATAGAAATGCCTCTGTGAGCGGAACATTTGCAAGATATAGCAATCAGAGAGATTACACGCCGTTTATTGAAACATAAGAAAATTATTAGCAAACATGCTGATAAAGATAATGACTTTTGGCTTTTGCGTTGCAAGTTGAATACAATTTAATCTAAGTTTGGAGTGTACAGTAAATTGGTACACCTACAAATTGTAAAACATACTGCAAGCGTATCGTAAAGAAAATGTTAGTACATACATGAATACTTCACGCCTTTATCCCTTACGGGGCAGGCAGAGCGTCAAAGGCTGTACAAAAATTGTTCTTATCGTCACGTTGTACAACTCAGTGTTGAAGAAAGTGAGAGAGATCGTCACGTCTGACAAATATATAAAGAGATCGTTCCAGAAAGATTTTGTTTCACTATATTCAAACATAAAATCATTATTTCAACAACAAAAACGACTGCCAACCCAAATTAAACGCCACGAAATAATAGTCTTTTGTGCTGTACTAATTGAAAATTAAAATTCTTTCATAGCCAGTTGGACAAAGGCCAAGCGGCCTCTTGCCCTCGGGTTCAGAGATGACACAACTCACACAAGAGCTCTTACAGCTAAGTGCTTTGCCAAAGATAATGCTGTTATAATTCGTGAATTGAGGGTTTTTACTTAATGTGGCGGTTATTTTTTGGCTTCAGTCATCTTTTTCTTCTTCTTTATTGATTCAAAAAAGGCATTAACCTACTTCATAATGGTTGCTCCAAATTTTTATGCCCGTAACATTAAGGTTCTACGCCTTTACTGTCAGTACTGAGGGTCAAAACACACCTGCTTGCAGATAGTATAGTCATGGAATCACCTTATTCTGAGATACAATAGTAAAACGGTCATTGCGTCAGAACTACGAAAACTGTGTATCGCATTAATCTATCAACGTAACTGCTTTGGCAAACTGACGGTGATTTTACACTGTGATATTTTCGGAACTAAAACATAAAAGGAAAGACATTTCTCACTACCGTAATCGAGACCGTGTGCGGTTTCTCAGACGCTGATTACGCTCGTGGTGTAATTAGTGTGCGACCTGTGCCTGGGAAGGAAATCTCGCTAGCTTTGCAGAATTTCTGGAGCATTGATAAACTGGAACGAAAATGGTTCAGAACACTACAACAAAAAGGAAGATAAGAAGGCCTGCTAGCATACAGCCTTTCGCGCTTAGGGTTGGTTTGAATCACGCTCGAATCTTCGTTTCAGTTCTTCCTATATCTTTGTTATATAAATGTGACCGTTGGTTCGAATCACGCACGCTTGTCCGAAATTTTCAGTTCTTCCTACACCTTTGTCATATAAATGTGACGCAACTACATAGTAATAGTTATAGGTCCCACATGTTTCTGACACTGATTACGGCTGTGGTGTAATTAGTATGTTACGACCCGACTCTTTGACTCAGTGTGACTAGGAAGGAAATCTCGCTGTCTCTGTAGAAATCTCTGGGGCATTAGTAATCTGGTAATGTTCTACGAATTTTACATAACTATACGGGGTATAAGGGACAGCTCTCCGAATGCATTCAGACTATGAAACTGAACAACTTGCCATAATAAAATATTTCAGGACTGACTGACTGCATTTACCAAACCTATAGGAAATTGTTTTTTATCTCCTGAAATATTGAATACCACTTCATGATATATACTTATGGGAAAGACCTTGTTAAAATGTTTTAAATATAACATTTACTAAAATGTAAAGTTGTTTTCTCAAGTAATTTTATCAAACATGTTCTTTGTATCACCGCTACCTATACCTAGAGATAATTAAATATTCGCTTGACGATTGGTCCATTTCATTCTACTTTTACCTACACTTTGCGAAAGGTGATATCCTAGCTAAGTGATATTTCCTTTTTTTATTTATCCCGGAGGCCAAATTTTGTAAAGGTTACCGTATCGTGAACTTAAGTTATAGACCCATGGGTATTTTACAAAGTAGAGACACAAAGTAGGGTCCAATGCCGAATTCTATCCTCTCTGGAAACAAAAATGTTGATCTATATTATATAGGTAGGATGAAATTTTACTAATAAGACCGATAGCAAATTACTAATGACAGGACGGGCTGGATAAGAAACAACTTTCACCAAGGAACATAGGTCCGAATTAAGACTTCTCATTTTATCTAACTCAATTTGTCACTTCGTAATATCAGTAAATATTTTAACCTTTTCTTATCACAAGCCCATCTTGCATTTTCGCTATCAGTCCCTAGTAAAATTTAGCCTCTTACTGTATTTTTAATGCATAAAGTCATATCTTTGAATGCATAATGCAACTGAGGTTTATCGGGTCGGTTATAGACTTAGTGTTATGGTACGCTTAAAAATCAAGCGACTGTCAACTGACTGGTTTGTATGGGTTTGTATGGGGAACCAGAAAGACCGAGCGTCGGCGTCGTTGCGGCGCGCCACGACGCCGTCACGTTGACAGCGCGCTGAGAAGCTTAGAGTTTGTATGGGATGCGGTCGGGTTTTTCTACAAGACCGCAACGACAACGACGCCGTCAAAATTTGAGTGCGTCGTTGACGCGCGTCGTTGTCGCGACGCTTGGAAAATAAGGGTACCATTAGTGTCCTATACCAGAACTGGAGTGTTCTGTATGTGCCAAAATTTCCTAAATCAATACTGAACAGGTGCAGTCAAATAGGTCAAGATGGCAGCCCGTTTGTTTAGCATGGAGATTGCGAGCGAGCTGCGTTAAATATGGATTTCATTTCGGCCTACAGGGTGGAAGGAAAACGCCATTACAAGACAATTTCGGTCTACAGCTTGGAGTTGGCGCCGAATACGGCAGAACCAGAACTAGGTGTTTTTTTTATTTAGGAAAGGAAAACTTACAGCTAAGCTAATAAAAACAACCAGCCAGTTACAAGTTTTTAAAGATACATACATATTACTGCCAAGAAAATAGTTTTCCATTTTGAGAACTCGTCTACTATTTAGATATTATTATTATAAATTACTTTATTTTATTCCTCATCTAATACGGATACAAGGTAAAAAAAACTACGTCATATTTATTTGGCTTACGGCTCACTTTTATTATTTGCCTTCTTACATTCCCAAATTATTTACCCAAGCATCCAAAAAGGTTCTAGGGTTGTAGTGAATTATAAATCAAAAACTACTTGGAAGTGAGTGAATTCTGTCACTAGTAGGTTAAATATTGATGGAACCCATCGGAGAACCCAGCTGGAAGATCGGACAAACGACTTTACTTAGATAAGCCCCAAACTCCACAGAGAGGACAAGGAGAGGACAAAGGACGTAAAGCATGACGCTTGACGTTTGACATCGCGACGTTTCCATACAAAATTTACGAAAAAGTATTGACAAAGGCACACACAAGCGTCGCCAAAGCGTCGCATCTATGACAGCTAGCGTCAAAAACTAAGAAGAATATTTGACCATCACTTGTCTGTCAACTGTCATTCTTACGTCCTATGCCCTTCGTCTTTTTGGTGGAGTTTGCGCCTAAAGTCTAGATAGCTGAAGTTTAGTTACACACTGTAACTCCTAAGTAAGAACGATCCGAAGTCTAAACTGTCTAAGGTCCTAGCCCCACGCATTAGACGTGAAACGTGAGACGTGTGACATCGCGATGTTAGAAACCGTTTCCATAAAATGTATGGAACAGAAGAGCCAAAGCTACACACGTGAGACGCCTCGCCTCGATGACGGCTGACGATCACTTGTCTGACAGGTGTCATCTTACGACTCACGTCTACTCTATGGAGATTGACTGTCCCGATGGCGTAGTGGATAGTACCCCTGCCTTTTACGCCGAGGGTCGTGGGTTCGATTCCCACCAGACACAAATATTTGTAAAGTCAATTTTCAAATATTTGTGTTTAGTCTGGGTGTTTTCTATATATAATAAATGTATTTATTTACAAAAAAAAATATAGAAGTATTATATCAGTTCTCCAGTTTCCATAGTACAAGCTTTGCTTAGTTTGGGGCTAAATGGCGCTGTGTGTCTCGTCCAGGGATATTTATTTATTTCATTTATTTAGATTTCGTCCAACACAGTTTGAGCTTGACTGTACACGGGTTGTAGGACAACAAACCATCAAGTGTTTAGTTAATAAAGGTGTGTCCTAGAAGCCACTTTAGCTTCCTTCGGGTATCGTTTGCTTAAATATTGACGACGGGAATCGAAGAGCTTAAGGTCAGAATGTACCTTTAGTTCTGGCGCAAAATTTGAAATTGTTGTAGGTACGAGATATAAACCAGTTCTTCGGTTTTCTTATGTTACGTTAAGTCTAGTTTTAGGTAAGATAATTTGAAATACTGCGATTTCAATAATTGTTTTGGTGTTTGTTTCGACACCAACATGATTTTATTCAGGTTTTGTATCACCTGCAAGAGTAGAGCTTTTAAATAATAAAATTACGCAGAAAGAAAGTTTCTGAAAGGTTAAGCAAAATAATATGTAGGAATGACAAATAAACATTTAATCATGAAAAGTTAAGTTTCTTTTTAATTTTCTACCATCGAATAAAATATCAGCGTGAAAGTAGGTAATAATACGCTTTTCACACCATCCATTGTAAAATGCAACGCAGTGTGTGAATATCCTGTAATATACGGTGCAAAGCAGCAGAATCCACCGGAAGTAGCTGAAATTAAATTTTGGTTCGTAGTACGCTTAGGCCCATGTCCAGCAGTGGACTGTTGTGGCTGTTAAGGTTAAGGTAAAGTACGCTTACTGAAGCAAAATGGAAGCATTACAGCGGCGCGTTGGCAAAGTAAAATCGCTTTATTATCGCTTGATTTAGCTTAGAGAGTAGCTTTAATCTTTCCGCATCCGATGCACAATTATTATTCATTCATAATTTATTTATTTATTTTTTCGTGTGGGACACCGAGTCGTTCAACGACCCGATGAACCCTGGTGTCAGAGTTTTTCAACCGCCTACTGCAAGTCGCAGGCCTCTGACATGGTTGTGTAACGACCGCCATCATAGACAGCAACCGGGACCGACGGCTTAACGTGCGCATCCGAAGCACAGAACCATCTTACTTGCGGACAATCAGGTGGTTCAGCCTGCAATGTCCTAACCAGACTGGGAACAAATTCACAAAGTGATAAATATCAACTTTGTGAGTGACCCCACCGGGAATTGAACCCGGTACCTTTGCGTGGCAGGCAGGCATACTAACCACTGCGCCACATTGGTTGTCAGCTTAGAGAGTAGCTTTAATCTTTTCGCATCCGATGCACAATTATTATTCATTCATAAATTAGCATAGAATATGGAAGGTTATATCTACCTTAGTTCGGTAGGATTGCTAATTGTTTGAATAGGTACAATCAAATATTTTCCGCCGTGTGGTGCCAGCTTAGAATAGCATCATCGCATATCTTTCCCGTGGAAATCATAAAAACCGACTAAGGGATTAGAGAGAGAGAGAGAGAGAGGTGATGTGTACCTTTTGTAATTTTAGGCAACAGACTCACAACCAGTCACTGTGGTTATACAATACAGTCCTCTGAATGACTCTCAAACTTGTATCAGACTAGTAAATGGCCGTTTTTCAGCCGTTTACGCACTGCCTACCCCGAAAGTGGAAGAACCGACTTATCTTTAAAATTCAAAACAATTCAAATCCGCTTAGTATCCATGATAAGAAAACAAATAAAAATATAAAATAACAGAGACAATACCATTAAAAGAGACAAGTCGTCGTACAAAAGGAATTCCGCGCGTTTATCGAATGGCTTCGTTCTTCGTTCTTCGCGGCGTATTTTTGAAAAAGTGAAATCCAATTTCACATGTACTGGTTTCCACGACTGATCTGACCGCTTGTACTCAATGCTCGTATGACTATTATTCAAATCCACTTACCTATTTAGGGGACCAACTTTAACAGGTATTTCTTGAGTAATTGTATCAAAACCCAGTATAAGAAGGTTCTTTAATGGGTAGGTGGATTGCTAGTGATAACATTTAATAAACAAAGTTAACCAGTTAATAGTTCATCCAAAAGCAGGATAAGCCCATATAAATTTGTGGCCTGTTAATTAATGTATTGGACTGTAATTCATCTGCAAACGGTTTCGAGCAGTAAATAGTGTGAAACGAATACAAATAATCTACTCGTCACAGTCATGCGACATCAAAGTTCTACTGATTCAAAAATACGCCCTCTGTATCTAGGTTGAATGTTGATAAGAACAAATGTCCCAATAACAGTTTATGTAACTGTTACAGCGTAAACGTTAAGTTATTACAAGACAGTGTAATATTATTTAACGGGGAAATGCAAAAGAAAATCGGGCAAATACCGTATCTTAATATTCCTTTAAAAAGATAAAAACCAATGGTAAAGTGTTTAGGCGGGAAAGGCGTAACGTCTGTTTGTGCGTTATTTTCCTGCGCTAACATGATTTTGCCACCTGTCAAATATGGCCTATTTGGACGGCCATACTGTAGCGCGCGTACAAAATTCACATGTGATTCTAAAATTCCTTTTCGGTGACTTTGTTCCTTGTTCAACTAGTGTGCGTGCACTACTACATCAAAATACACTAGTAAAAACAACATTTTAATATTGAATAAACTCACGACGATTTACTGCAGCCCCCTGGTGAGTTGTTCACGTAAGACCTATTTTAGAATATTCACCAGTTAAATCTGAAAACCGCATTAAAATCAGACCATTTGTTTTCAAGATAATTGGTAACATTTGTTTGCCCAAACAAATATTTATTGCAGCGCCTTCTGGCAAGTTGTTCGCGTAAAACCTGTCTAAGAATATGCACCAAAAAATACAAATCCGTCACTAAAAACCTCATCAAAATCGGACCTGTGGTTTGAGAGATATTTGGTAGTATAGGTTTGCACAAACACACAAACGTAGAAACACACATTCTCTCACCCCAAACGCGTATGCCAATCTCCGTTCTGTCGTCTGTAATAAATTGGATACGTATATAAGGTTACATTTACTTAATTAAGTACAAATCTCTTAAGGGTGTGGTCTACTCACAAAACTAAACAACTTTTGTTAGAAACTTTTCTCCGAAACATGAAAAAATATTGAATAAGTGACACACTTTTTCAACATTTTTGTATGGGAGGTACAAATTATTTTTTCATATTTCGAAGCAAAGTTTGTAACAAAAGTTGTTTAGTTTTGTTAGTAGACCACACCTTTAAGAGATTAGTACTTAATTAAATGTAATCCTATATAGTAAGTGTTGTAACCCAACATCACACGGGCATAACTTCTCAGAATAAATTTAACCCCACCCAGTCGTTTGCGTCATAAACGCCCTATTTCGAACAAAGTGCATAGAAGCTCTACGCCGTGTCATATCTGTTGTAAAGGTTTTCATACACGCCGCAAGACTATGCGGTATTCAGTGCATACAGTCAAAAATGATGAATGAGCACAAATTAGGGAAATGGCGCACAGGGCGCCTCTACAGATGGGTCACTCAGTACTAGCGACGATTTTGACGCTTACTGACTTTAATTGGAAATAACTGAAATCTCAGAAAAACTCGAGGTAACTAATAGCAATAAGTAATAACGTCGTATTTCTTGGATTAAAATTGATTCAGAACCATATGCCGTTTTTGTATTAGATTTTGCTGTTTGGATATTCTTATAGTTTGAGATTTTTGACAGTAGTAACCTCAAGTAGTAACCCTGGCTATTTAACAAAAGACGATCGCGAAAACCTAAAAATGGTCGAGTGAACTCTTTATTTTGTGACACGGTGCTGTATAGCCAAGTGGCTGTCATAAGCCGTCATTTGCTTTCAGGTTGTCAAAAACCTCAACATTAGACAGCGCGTATACGATCCTACAGAGCTAGTAACACAATAGAATGCATTGCTGAAGTAGCTCGGACGGCGTCATGCACATTCAAAGGTCACTGAACCCTAGGCGGCCCACAGAGAATATACAATAGAAATGGCAAGTAATGGTAAGGAGTGGCAAATAACAATTAGCAAATTAGGCTCGAATTAAAATAAGAAATTAAAAAGCTTTCACATAACCAGCCACTACAGTCCCGTGATGGATACTTATGGGCTATCTGGCTACTGGTGGGTATGATGCCTTTCTAACCAGGCTTGGTATGATTGTTAGCAAGCACAGTAGGTGAAATTATATGCAGAGAGAATTTAGCCTATTTTCTTTATGGTTTTTGATTAAAAGTGCCGCTATCGACCAGTTTTACGAATGGATAGTAATCGGTTTTGATAGAACATGAAGGAATTGTAGGTTTCTAATCATATCCTTTAAAATATATATTTAACGAAAATAATTTCTCAGTAGCATATCTGGCTTGTATCGTAAGGTTTTCAATTTCTGTGGCTAAGCTGGTAACACACTACGGATAGCGTTTATGGTTTCCGATGCTACGTAAAAGGCACATTTCCAAGTGAATTTTACGTTTTGCTGTTAGAGTTTTAGAATTTAGCATTCTACATGTAGTAGGTATACTGCATATTATTATTTTTTGTTTTAACTAGTAGTAGTTCAAACTTGGCGACAGACAGTGCCGTGGCCGTCACTAAATACCTAAAGTATGGCCAACGAAACGAGATAATTAATGTAAACAACTTTTGTATGGCTCGGTAACAGTTATTACAATCTGTCCTTATCTGTCATATGGTATAATGTCAGCTGTCTCTTTGAGATTTGTTTACACTTTTTATCTCGTCTGGTTGGCCTTACTTTACTGGCAAAGATCATTTAACTACTAGTTTGTGTCATTGACCCGAAGAAGAAGAAGAAGTTCAAATAAATATAAAATAGTAAATACCTATTAAATAGTAAATACCTATTTTAACTTATGAGCGTATTTTCATTTAGGTATTCATACTCAAAATCCAATCATAGCTTTGAATTAAAAATGGGTTAAAAATATAAGCAATGGATCACATGTCGTTGCGAAGTGTTTTTTATTTTGTGATAGTGCACAGGGACGTCAAAATACCTACGAGTATAACGTAAAGCTGCAAAAATTTAGTCAAAGCTCAATTTAACTGTCGCGTAAGCTCAAAATGAAAGTCTTAAAATATTAAATGGATAAAATTAATTTCCGTGTGATGCCGGCTTAGAATAGCATCACCCCAATTCTACCCGTGGGTGTCGTAAAAAGCGACTAAGGGATAATTATCCAGGGAATGGGGAGCAGCGTTCCCTGTGAATTAAACATCTTGCACTGCGCTCGCCAATCCGCCTGCCAAGCGTGGTGAGTATGGCAATACCCCCCCAATACGGGGGAGGCCCATGTCCAGCAGTGGACTGTTGTGGCTGTAAAGGTAAAATTAATTTCTGTGAAGAGTGATTTGGCTACAATTTCAAAATAAACAATATTTAGTCACATTTTCTTAATCTTCGAGTTGGACACCGAGTCATCCCGCGACCCGATGAACCCTGGTGTCAGAGTATCACTACAAGTAGCAGGCCCTTGACATGGTTATGACTGTAACGACCGCCGTCTAAGTGATGATAGCAACCGGGACCGATGGCTTTTTGTGCCCTCCGAAGCACGAAACCATCTTAAAAAACCAAATTCATGTACGAATTTGCAGCAAATCCCATTCAAAGAATAATATTACACAAGATTTTCTTATTATTTGTATGAAAAAAAAGTTATAGTTGCTCTGGTGGATTTGCTGACGATTACCAGTTGTCTATCTAATTATTGACCAAAAGTTTGTTTCAAGTACTTAAGCTTTTTCAACATCCCACGTAAGTAAATAAATAAAAAGGTAAATTGTAACGAATCTGTTTGCTGATCGCTTTGAGAAGCACTTAGCCACTAAGAGGGTAGAAGTGCAAAGAATACTATTACTAGTACAAAAGCTTATTTTTTCAGAATTGAAACTGACTTCATAGCTATGAAACATGTCTATCTATGTCTATAGTCTACGTTTACTTTGAAAACTATTAAACTGACTTTGTTGAAACTTAATACAAACAAACCATTATAGGCAATATGTACTAAACCTATTAAAAAGCGGTCATGTAGTTTCGAAGACATGCAAGGACAAACGTAAGTATACACATGGACTCTATCAATTAATTATGCTAGCTCACTCTCAGCTGAGGAGATACTAGTAAACATTTTTAAATATTTTAGTTTACCGTAGGGATGTGACTTGAGCAATAAAAAAATCGTTTTTTTTATAATCGATTATTTCTAGTCGCAATAAAATCGATTAAAAATAAATCGATTTTTATTTAAAAATACATCGATTTTTAATAAAAATCGTTTTTTTTTCGTTTTGCCCCTTTAATTTTATCAAAAAATGTTAGTGGCATTTACTTTTTTAATAATTTGCGAGATATTATATATGATTTTACTAAATCTCAAGTTAAACGCAGTAAACTTCATACAACGTGTTACAAAACAAAAAATAATGCCGAAAGAAGGTCGCCCAACGACCCGATAAACCCTGGTGTAAGAGTTTTACTACCGCCCACTAAAAGTACCGCTGCTACACACAGTATTAAAACGGTTTCTTTATTTTCATGCTAGCAAAACAGTATTTTCAGTGTCATCTATAGCAAAAATTAGGGACCTAAAATATTTAAGACCGAGAAAATTGGGTATGGTGTGTTATAATTCATGCATAATCAAGACGATTGGTAAAAGAAAAAAGATGAAAAAAATCGATTTTTAATTTTGGACTTTTTTAAATTCTTTAATTAATCGATTAATCGATTTCTTTTTCAAAGAAAAATCGATTATTTAAAAAATCGTTTTTTTTTTCACATCCCTGGTTTACCGAGGATCTTACTTTTCATACATCTGGTCTAATTGCTAACGAAAGCCTGTTATAAAACCGAAAAACTAACAAGACCTTCCTTTAAAATAGTCGGGTAAAAGGGAAAAATTCAGTCGCATCGCTCCACGCCACAGCAGCTGAGAAAATCCATTTGCGGATAAAAAGACAAGAGGGTTTTAAAGGATCGAATGCTTTTCACGTCTTCTAGTGACAAGAAAAAGCCATATCGACGTTTTGTAAGCGTGAGAATCAAAGACACTGATATTTTGTTACAGTGACCTAATTTTACAGTATTTACTGTAGATAACTAGTAAATTGTGACCTTGTGATGAGTACCGAAGTACCGATCGCGAAAGGTCCCGGTTGTTTCACCTTTAACCGGGACCTTCCGCCATCGGTACTTTAAATTCATCGCAAAGTAAATAAGGATTACACTGTAACGTGTACAAGTAGCTTATCGTAGAAGACGAAACTCACAAGATTTGCCGTAAGACACTCGTGAGACCGATGCCTCGCAGATTTGCAATCATAGTCCATCTGGAATTTAGCTATGCTAGTAAATAGTGTTTATGCCCGTTGCTATCCATTATCACATGAAAATGGTAATTAATACCTAGAGCTTTCAAATGGTAAAAGGTTAGGCGGTTCTCACTCGTAACGTCCGATGCTGCGCATTTTTATGGCAGCGCTAACGCGTTGCGTCGTTTCAACGTCGGTTTTAGTATGGTTATTCAATATTTCTTTGCCTCTGACGCATGCGTTAGCGCTGCGCTAAAAATGCGCAGCGATTTTGATGTTTCTGCTGCAAAGTTTATTTCTCTCAATCATTCATTGTCGTAAAGAAGCTTTAAAATGAAATGTTCCGTCCGGTAAAATATTTATGATATTATGACTGCAGTGCAGTCATACGCTTCAAAAGCGGATATTAAATATATAGGATATTTTAATCAATAGCTCGAGGAATAGCCGATCATATTACGGGCTGGGCTTTAACCATATCAGAGCTGCTCCAAGGTAAGGCGCTTTACACACATAACGTCAGTTTTGCGAATTTCCACCTATTTCCATAATAGCACGACCAACATGCCCACCGAGCGGTGACGGATGTGTCTGTCAAAGTTTGTCATATAAAATTGATTAAGGTGTAAATTCGCAATAATAACGTCGAAACGGACGCGCAAAGCGCCTAACGTTAAAATTCATATCAGCCAACTCATTTAAGAGGTCAATTTATAATGGTTTTGCATAGTATTTGTATGAAAAATCAATATAAGTTAGTTCCTTCAATAGGGAGGTGGACGTACTAGTGATAGGCACCAGGGTTTGGATGACTTGATGTCCCACTCGAAGAGAAGAAGGGGAAGGCCCATAATATGTCCAGCATTGGACTGCAGTAGATGTTAATTATGAAGGAGGTTCCGTCATGGATTGTAACAGATGCCTAAACCAATCCAACATTTATTTGTGGTAGAACTTCTCACAAGGAAAACTGAAACTAAAAATACTATTAACCAAGTAGGTATTCTAGGAGAACCGCTTAATACTAGTAATAGACCCGAACGCTCGTTTCAACCAATAGCCTGGCAATAAAAGAAAGTGCACTATATGCTTCCAAACGGAACTGCATTGGGGATAGAAACGAATAAGCAACTGCCTTCGCAGCGTACTGGCACAAAATAGAGAATTTACAGAAGGCCAGCTCGCCCCTTCTTTCGATCACTTATGCCTACTCTTTAGGGTTGCTACTTTTACTTTCTAATTTTTTTTTATGAAGTTACCTATCGTTTGTAAGTATGAATTAGGTAGGTATATGCAATTGATAAACTCTTAAATTACCTTGCCGATTTAAAATATTTTTACCATATGGAAGCAGGTACCTACCTGAGTAGAAAGTCATATTTCTAATAGGAAATAAGTAGGTCCCCACCTAAATCGATAGATAGGCAATGGGTTTTTGTGTCACGAGACTAGGTGGTAGTAGGTAGTAGGTAGGTAGAGGACCGGCCGGCGGCGATGACCGACACGACAAAGGGTTCCTTACGTCGTTCGTCGGTGTTTCCCACGGAAAACAAGTGTATCTATCTAAAAGAAAGGCCTTAAAAATACCTATCTTGCCGTCACGAACTTTATTAGGTTAGGTACCTATCATATGGTTGGAAGGTAGGTTTTTTTGAACAGGGAGTCAAGCCATCATGAAAGTCAAACGTACCTACCGTCACTAGTCAGTCGCTCACAGATTACCTACCTACCAATGTATTGGCGGGCGGGCGATACGCGCTGTGATGGTAACGGTGGTAGGTAGGTTGGTAAGTACCTATCATGACATGAACATGACGACATGACAAACGCGGGGACGCGCCCGGAAAAAATGCGGGCATGGAAGCTGTATCTGTAGCTGTAAGTTGGTAGGTAGGTAGGTACCTACCTTAGTTTCGAAGTATACCTACTTACCTACTATAGTTTCGAAGGTCACCGGCTGCCGTGACGAAAATTTGAAAAAATATTCAGGATCGTAATAGTCCATTTGGACTACCATAGGTAGGTATATATACCTACCTGATGATTGGAAATGAAGATGACATAACCTGGACCTTTTGCTATTGGTATTTCGGTACTCATCGCTTCACCTCAAATGCTGACTAGGTAGGTAGGTATCTATCTACTGTGGGTAGGTACCTACCTAAACCCATTTAACCTACCAAATCAAACTAAAGCGCAACCTACCTACTTCTACGTACGTACCTAAAACGCTAAAGCACATACCTATTACGAACGAAAAATAAGATTTTTAAAAAGAAATCCCTCCATTTCTAGTGCTTTGGAGTAGGTATCTATTTATTTATCAAATAAAAGAGTTCTACTTACTTTTCATTATTGCGTGGAAAACTGAAAAATGCATCACAAAAATATTTTTCTTTACTCGGCATTCCGTCCGCCCGCACCGAACGCGCCGTTCACACTCAACCATTATCCGGTTCGACACGGTTCCACAGAGCGCGTAAACGACGCGTGTGGATGTCTGAGTGAGTTTAGCCGCGTTTGTTCGAAGCCGACTCTCTGGATTGCGCTAGCCAATACTTACTTTGTGGTACTGGTTTAAACGTGGGCTAAGACTCGGACATACATGGTTCGATATTCGATACTAAAAAAACCGTGTGACTTGGTAAAAGCAGATGGTTTACTTGATTGTCCGTGCGATTTTGAGATGAAAATATAAGCAATGTTTATTTCCATAGAAAATAAAACATGCCGAATGCCGATTCAAATATTTTTAAGTTGACGAAAAAATACAAAAGTAGGGGCGTGCCTACAGTAGGTTTAAACGTATAAAAAAAAAAGAATAATAACTCTACCTACATGCATTATTAAAAAAAAGGCAGGTGCATACATTTGTATGAAAAAGGCTAAAAACAGTCTTAACAAAGCTATCTGAAGCATCCAATAGAAACCCTTACACTACATCAGAGTACCATCAGTCTCAATAGAGATGAGCAGTATATCGCTTAGCGCCTGAGGGCAACTCGCGTATCTCTGTACATTAAGTATAGAAGAAAGGGGACTTTATATTCCAATTATATTGTATTGTTCCAATACATTTGCCACGGTTTAAAGATACTATGACGCAGTGATATGTGTGCTTTCTGCGTAGACGATTCCAGATTTAGGCGTTTTACACACATTACGTTACGACGTTATTTTTCCACAGCTTTAGAAAAATGCGAATTTGTACCATAATCCCATATAAATACGACGATGCATGCCCAACGGAGCGTTGACGAATGCGTCTGTCAAACTTGTTATTCTGGTGAAAGTGGTGCGTCGTCGTATTTATATGGGATTAAGATGAAAAATCGTATTTTCCTAACGCAACGACAGCGAAGCGCAAAAGTAACGTTAAAACGGACTTTAGTGTATTAAGCGCCTAAGCCAAAATAGAATGCTCGTGACATCAAAATTCAAAATGATCAACACCGATTTTCACCACAATTTACAAAAGAATGAAAAAAGTACTAAACAGAGCTATCTGAAGCATCTTTTAGAAACCCGTACACTACATCAGAGTACCATTAGTCCCAATAGAGATGAGCAGTATATCGCTTAGCGCCTGAGGGCAACTCGCGTATCTTTGTACATTAAGTATAGAAGAAAGGAGACTTTATATTGGATTGATGCACTACATTTACCACAGTTTGAAAGATACTATAAGATACACTTGTCGTGTGATGCCGGCTTAGAACATCATCACCCGAATTATACCCGTGTGGGTGTCGTAAAATTGCATGCTCACAACATCAAAATTCAAGCAACAAATTATCAATCCCCATTCATACCTCTACACCAAAATTTACTATGGAAAATATAAAGAATGAAAAAGTACCTACTTAACAAAGCTATCTGAAGCATCTTTTAGAAACCCCTACACTACATCAGAGTACCATTAGTCTCAATAGAGATGAGCAGTATATCGCTTAGCGCCTGAGGGCAACTCGCGTATCTTTGTACATTAAGTATAGAAGAAAGCAGACTTTATATTGGATTGATCCACTACATTTACTACGGTTTAAAAGACACTATAAGATACACTTGTCGTGTGATGCCGGCTTAGACCAGCATCACCACAATTCTACCCGTGGAAGTCGTAAAATTGCATGCTCACGACATCCAAATTCAAGCAAAAAATTATCAATCCCCATTCTCTACACCACAATTTACAAAAGAA
Source organism: Phthorimaea operculella (assembly GCA_024500475.1). Classification (NCBI taxonomy): domain Eukaryota; kingdom Metazoa; phylum Arthropoda; class Insecta; order Lepidoptera; family Gelechiidae; genus Phthorimaea; species Phthorimaea operculella. The sequence goes on along the minus strand of JANFCV010000083.1, from coordinate 1,475,878 downwards.
TGTCAAAGTATCTACTTAACAAAGCATCTTTTAGAAATGAAGCATCTTCTAGAAACCTTTACACTACATCAGAGTACCATTAGTCTCAATAGAGATGAGCAGTATATCGCTTAGCGCCTGATAGCAACTCGCGTATCTCTGTACATTAAGTATAGAAGAAAGGAGACTTTGTATTGGATTGTTCCACTACTTTTACCACGGTTTAAAAGATACCGTAACATATACTTGACGTGTGATGCCGGCTTAGAACAGCATCACCCCAATTCTACTCATTGGTGTCGTAAAAATTGCATGCTCACAACATCCTAATTCAAGCAAGAAATTATCAATCCCCATTCTCTACACCACAATTTACAAAAGAATGTAAAAGTATTCTTTTAGAAATGAAGCATCTTTTAGAACCTCTACAGTACATCAGAGTACCATTAGTCTCAATAGAGATGAGCAGTATATCGCTTAGCGCCTGAGGGCAACTCGCGTATCTTTGTACATTAAGTATAGAAGAAAGGAGACTTTGTATTGGATTGTTCCACTACATTTACTGCGGTTTAAAAGATACTATGACGCAGTTATATAGTGGGTTTTCTGCGTAGACAATTCCAAATTTAAATTAGCTTGTTTCGTTTTAGATTTACAGAATATTATTAAGTTTGCCTTCTGCGCTGCTATATTTAGATTTCGTGTTATTTTGATTGGTTTAGATTGTATTTGTTGGTTTTCAAGGACCATTTTATTTAATTTTTTCTCGAGTTTGGAGATCATTCCATCATCCTGACCAATTCAGAAAATTTGGGCAGTTGGCAATTTTCTACACTATTAGATTTTAATTGGAGAGAAGCCACGGGGCGCTTTCACAGATGGCTTACTCAGTACTAGCAAGTAATTTTGACTCAAGGTAACAAAGAAGATGCTTGCCACGAACGTTATATTTCTTGCATTGAAATCGGCTCAGAATTATTTAACGTGTATCAGATTTAGAGCTGTTTTTGTCCTCGTATAGAATCTAGCAGCCCTGGTTATGTAACAAATGCCAATCGTAAAAATACTGAATCGAGTGATCCTTCTCTACACTCTCTATTTTGTGCACATAGTAGCACGTTCAATTCATGTCACTGATTGAGTAATCGCATCACAACTCGATACACGATCGACGGCTAATAGGATTGTGTGAGTGCTGGCATTTCGAACCGCTTCATTCCGGTTAAAACCGCTCCGAACCGGTAATCCTTTTGATCTTATGCGCTGCGATCGCAAACCGATCACTGTATCAGGATTGGTTAGTTCGATGAGCGTGTTTTTACAGTCTGTAATCAAACTTCAAAACTCAGCTAGGTACGGAATATTTATGGAACGGAGACGGCATATTCGTTTGGGGTAAGGGAATGGTTGTATGAACTTGTATGTGCGATGGTGCAAACCAATGTTTCAATTTATTTACAAATTCACTGGTCCAATTTTAATGCCAGATTTGATGTGTGTGTGTTTCATACACATGTTTTCTATGAATGAACAGATATACACTCCGTACTTTATACGCACACTAGCAAAAAGTAATACCTACTAAGAGAATGAGCTATAGAGCCATGAGTTATGGTGACGTTTATGCCTCTATTACGTACGTACGTACCTTACAAATTGTTGTTTATATTTCGGCTCCGAAAACTATGCAAAAGTTAAATGTTGCTTGCTATGATTTATGTCAAAAAGAGCACCAAAAATGTAAGTCATCGTAATTCATTAATACTAATTAAGGACCGACTTTATTAACACGTTTCACACCCCACTTCAGATAAGATCATACCTATCTTGATTGGCAGTCAATTTTAATAAAAATCAAACTGTTGTGATGTTTTTAGTCCACGTCCTTTTATTAACCGAATAATTACGTTTTCAAAAGCCGTGTGGTGCCGTCAGAGTAGAATAGCACCACCCCCTCTCTTCCCGTGGGGGTCGTAAGAGGCGACCGAAGGATAAACCCAACCCAAACAGCCAGGGCCAACCGTATTGTGGCGGTTAGTCTACCACAAAAGCATTCCCAAGGAGGGTTGACGTCTGGTAGGCGGCCGGTCGTAAAATTAAGCCAAATCCTTTGCAACACGATTTTGTGTTTAACAAAACGTGTTGCACCGACCCCAAGTAATTGGGATAAGGGCAGGAAGATGATGAATTACGTTTTCAAGTACCTACCTCAAGTCTCAAATCATACAAACTTTTACCAAGCTTGTTTGTTTTTAATGCACCGGATATTATGATATGAAACAGTAAAAAATTGAAGTGAACTATTATGTACATCTTTTCACCGGAAAATTGATTTGACAACTTCATAGAGACTTTAAATTGGTTTGTTCCACTAGATTTCAAAATCAAAATCAAAAATCAAAATCAAAAGCATTTATTTCCCAGTAGGAATTACAAGATTCACTTTAAGGCGTTCCGTTTTCCATATAAAAATTCAATGGAGTTATGTATGTAAAGGAGACAAGAGTCGGTTTAAAAAACTTGATGGGGAGTCCCGTGGGTATATAAGATTGTCGCAAAACACAAAAAAGAATTTTTAAATCATCAGATTTCCCCGTAAAAAGCGAGTCGCCACTTTACGAAAATAGATGGAGATACTGCTGCAATAAATACGTTTAATTTTATTGTGCAGAAAATACTGATTATCTTTTAACTATAAGAAGTTTTGCGACAAATTTACGTGTGCCTTCATCATTCAGAATAAAGTTTCTTTAAAAAGAAACTCTACAGCTCATGTGCAACCCGACTGAAGTGCAGTTTTTCGTTTGTATGACGTAACGAACCACCTTAAGAAAGTCACATTCTAATTCAAACTTAAAAAAGGGAAAATTTGTAGTGCAAAATTTCCACTTTTTTATAACAAGTTGTGTTCCTACTCTAAACGCGGCTCGGGCGGGATTTCACATACATTTAACACGGTTTAAAACATACTATACATACAAAATCACCCCTACATCCTATGCGGGGTAGGCAGAGTGTAAACATCACTTTTTAAATCCCATAGTCGCTTTTTACGACACCTACGGGAAAGATATGAGGTGATGCTTTTTAAGCCGACTCCACACGGCAAGTAAAATAATGTACAAGGAGCGTACCACACGTTGTTCTTTTTTATTTAGATGCCTACGACCTTTATGTTACACCTACCTAAAATGTTATCTTTGTTTCTACGAGACAGCGATTACCATATTTTTGCCGTTACCTCACTTTCTTTCAATTTACGTAATTTTCTCCTCACGAAAAGATTTTTTCTCCAAATTGCCGATTAGGAGAACATATATTTTCATTTGTTCGTTTATTAGTGCCCCAATATCGAGATGAGACGGTAATGAGTTTGTTTGTGTAACAAAGTAACTTACGTAATAATTATTAAATTGGTCCTACATTGTGAAGTAATTCGACAAATGGTAACAAGTAAATGTAATGAGGCCCCCGTGGCTGTAATATCACATTTTATTTTGTAGTTACATGCTGTCGCTACTTGCTAAGTGTTACAAAAAATACATTAAATAAAATTAGCACATCACATTTAGACTATAGAACGTAACCCTCTTTCAAGGTACGCCATAAGGCACGATCCCCCATTTTGGCCATCCATTGGTCCATCTGGGCGTTCAAAACTACTCCCACTGCGCCGTACCATCTCAAACGTAGCAAATTGCTACGCCGTAGCAGTTTGCTGCGCCGTAGCAGTTTGCTACGTCAATGTGTAATGTGGATCAAAGGTCTACTGGTTTTTCACACAGTTACCAATAAAAACTACATTAAGTTGTTTTGGTTAAACTGTAGATTAATGTGTTAAATAGTACGATGAATACCTTTTGTTATATTTTTAAATTTTTCGTAAGTCCCTATCTCATTTCATAAGAGTCATATAAAATTTATCATTTTTGACAAATGATGACCATCCACCAGAAAAAAACGCAATTAAAGCGTAATACCCTCCATATTACTTTAAGCCTAGAAAACGAGCATAGTTTACCAACAATTATCGGAAAAGTGCCAATTAGTAGTAGTACTTAAAGAATATTCTCCACAGAGAACAAAACTACAAACTATTTAGACAAGAAAATACTTTGAGGAAAGAACAAACACAACTACATTGCTGAGTTAATTCTTTTCTCCAAGTGTACTAAGTGCTCTGTACCTATTAACATAATCTTTGTTAGTCGTGTTATAAATGAAAACTGCTACGTTTTTGTGTTTCTGAGCGCATGTTTAGTGATTAAGTTAATGTGACGCAAAGTGGTTTTATAAAGTACCTCTTAATGCAAGACAAAATAAACTAGCATTATTTGATTCGGGTAGGTGATGTTTTTTCTTTCATATATTATTATGATGGCGGGTGCCACACTTAACGTTCAATTGTTTAAAATGGATATAAAGATACTGATATTGCATCTACCATTATTATTAAGTGTAACAAAGACAAAAGTTGTTCCTACGGCAACGTCGAAGTTTGTGTGAGGAATTCAAAATTATCTTGCATCTGACAGACGCATGCATTACGGGTGCTCTAAAATGTGAAGCAACGGACGTCAAATGTGGAAACCATCTAAAATTTTCTTTACGACTACAAGATAACATACCTAATACGTTTTATTTGTTAAAAATAACTTTACAAATCAAACTAGACGTTGAACTCAGCTCTTCTCATATATTGCCGGCTTATAATGGCATCACCCCATGTCTTTCACGTGGGTGTCGTAAGAAGTGACTAAGGGATTTTGAGAGTTGATGTGTATTGCAAGTTTAGGCAGCAGGCGACAACCTATCACTATGATAATACACAGTCTTCTGAATGACTCCCAAGCTTTAGTCAGACGTGGTGACAATATAATAGTGAGACTATTTCTAAGATTCCGGAACCCAAAAATAATACATATAACTTTTTATTTCAGTTGAAAAAGTTATAGTAATCCAACTAGACGTCGAACTCAGCACTTTGGCTGACCCACTTCAAACTGTTTGTCTGATAATTCTCGGAAGGAATAAACCCCGCCATTATACATTAAAGCCACTTCCACACATAGTTTCCTAGACTTAGGCTAGGCTTCTAGGGTTGTCAAATGGTGCACAATTTTGTAACCAAATATCGTAACTAAACAAATTTTATTATGTATCGCGGTTTCATGATTTGCCGGACGTAAATTTAAGATATGAACTAAAAAACTACGAGTTATAACGCTTTATGTGGAACAAAATTGTCATGAAAGACGCTGCACTGGACAGAACGATTCACATTTTTGACTTCCCATAGTAAATGTAGTCGTGATTTTGTATGGGGGCCAATATTTCTTTTTACATCTCTTGATATATTTTCCTATGAGAAGTTGTTCAGTTTCATGGCCCAATTGCACCCTATCAGAACCTATTTGGAGAGCTGTCCCTTACACCCCCTACCATCATCATTGACGGCCGTGAAATGTCTTACTGCTGGGCCCCAAGTCTGCTAATTTTTAGCCATTGTAATGCCAGCGAGACTCAACTGTCATTCTACTGCCACTGTGATTTTCCATACTAAAAACTGTTAGCAGACTACGAAATGGCCGAAACCATCCAACTGAGATGCCATCGAGACTCGACTGAAACGATTTTCATTTAGCGGACTCGGGGCCCTGGACGAAGGCTTCCCGGGGCGCCTCAGTAGACTGTTGACGATATTGAGCCGTCTATATCCAACGACTGCTTGTAACCCTTCCAAGATATTCATCCAACTTGGCGGTTTACATTGTGATTCCCAAGGAATGTTGCTAAATATTTCCAGCCAAACTGGGAAAACTAATACTGTTATACCAAAATAGACACTTTCTTTTAACTAACTCTCAGAGCACAGGGGATAAGAAGCTACCTACTTATCCTGGCATATAGCAACCCTACCCTACTCACCAGGTCGTTGACCATGTTACGATATTGACTACAGACTACAGATAGTCCAACTATTTTACAAACCGAGGCTCACATCTCTAGAAAGAATAAGCTATCCTGGCAACCCTACCCTACTCGCGATCAAGCGCCAGGCGGACGTCAGGTGATCGGGTCGTTGACCGCGTTTTATCGACGCGGGGCGATGACCTGGTTAGACTGATAGTTAGGGTTAAACATTAGCCACGCTAGTGCTTGACGCCGGTGAACATAATGGCCGTTTGCCGGTAGCATTATCGAGGTTACTTTCTACACATGATACTTTTGATACACATCAAACCGCTTTGTGTCAAAATGTACGAATGAATTGTACAAGTTTGAAATACTCATAATCATCATCTGCCTGCCACGCATCAGGTGCTTAAATTAATAGCAGAGATAAAGGAAAAAATTAAAATTGTTACTCTGACAAAGGAGTGTTTGGAAAAAATCGCAAGCTGCATCCCTTCCGCATTACCTATGCATACAAAACAATAAATATTTTGTACATAATACTTGCCGTGTGATGCCGGCTTAGAATAGCATCACCCTAATTCAACCCGTGGGTGTCGTAAAAACTGACTAAGGGATATTCATCCAGGGAATGGGCAGCAGCGTTCCCTGTAAATTCAACATCTTACACTGCGCTCGCCAATCCGCCTGCCAAGCGTGGTGAGTATGGCAATACCCCCCGATAGGGGAAGGCCCATGTCCAGCAGTGGACTGTTGTGGCTGTTATGGTACATAATATATGTCTTTATTAGGACAAATAGTTCCTTGAAACCATATAACTTACTATTACCGATATTCTAGTAATAACCGGTATTATAATCCTCGCTACGGAGGGAGGGGGGAAGGAAATCAGGTTAGTGGAGGGGTAAACTAGGTTGGGAGTCTGCAAAGAATAACCAGCTGATCAAAGCTGCCAGATCAGCTCTTTAGTTATGTTATTTTGCCCTAGTTTAGTTGTATCGTTGTACTTAGTGTAGCAGATTGAAAACTATAGGTATGGTTATTATTTATTTACCTCTGATGGTCGATATTCTGTGCAAGAAGTTTGACAGCAGTATATTTTTATACTACACTAAAACATAATTAACATAACTTGAATTAAGGTTTAGTCTTGGTTTTAGTAGGCCATCACCCAAATTCTACCCGTGGGTGTTGTAAAATTGTCGTATGATGCTGGCTTAGAATAGCATCACCCCAATTCTTCCCGTGGGTGTCATCAAGGGAATGAGCTTGCCAATCCCCCTGGAAAGCGTGCTGAGTATGGCAATACCCTTCGATATGAGGAAGACCTATGTCTAACAGTGGAATGTTGTGGCTGTTATGGTTTATGGTTATTGTAGATATGAATTAACTACCGAATGCAAAGGTTACATAATCTAGCAGCATGCGAGCTCTACGCGTGCTTTACGCGTTGCGTGTGCTTGTCAAAATCATGCGCGTGAGTATCCCACAGGCTTTCCGGGTGACTTATTGTACATACCTATTAATACCATTGGTACCAGGGTACATCGGGTCATTGGGCGACTCGGTGTCCCACACAAAACAAAATACGCGCAGAAGTATAAGGCAAAAAACCGGCCAAGAGCGTGTCAGACACGCCCACATATAGGGTTTCGTAGTCAACGTTTAAATATCAGGTTTTTCAGCATTACAAACTTAATTTTGTTGCTGGTTTGTTAGCAGCAGTATAATGACCAACCGCAAATAGAAAAACTCATTTTTTTCTGAAACCTTTTAGGGTACAATATCCGTTATAGTTTTCATTGTTACTTTAGATTGTAAGCTATATTCCGTTTTTATTTTAATATTTTTGCAATTATACTTTAGAAGTTACGGCTGGAACAAATTATGGGTCAAAAACGCCCTTTTTAAAAGCAAATATCTCGTGACAGAAACATTTTAGTGACTTTGTTTCAAAGAAACCTCACCTTAGTTTTAAAAGACTTATTCAACGATACCCTACTCAATATTACAGAAGAAAAAAAAATTCCCTCCTTTCACTTGTATGGGAGGGGGTCCAAAAAACATTTTAAATATTTTTTCCTTAACATTTCTATATTTGGGTCAACACGATCTATCTTCTCACCAAATTTCATGTCGATAGCTCTAAAACTGACGAAGATATGAGGGCGCGGCATACAGACAGACAGACAGACATACAGACATGACGAAACTATGAGGGTTTCTAGTAGACTACGAAACCCTAAAAATACCACCAATTACCTACTTAGGGAGATAAAAATATATTTTATTTTATTACAAACAGAAGGAAAGTCGGCATGACAATAAATTAGATTTATTATTCGAATTTGGTAGTCGAACCTCATGTAGAAACGTGTTCAGCATCACATAATGATATTTCGAGGCAGACATTTTTGTTCCTTAAACTTGAGATCCAGTAGTGCGCATTTACTTCACGAAAATAGATGATAAAATGTTTTTGATGATTACAAAAGCCAGATTTAAATATCAACATCTTTCAAAAAGCATAATCATAAATTTTTAGTACTCAGTTTTAGAAATCCTTAGACAAACATAAACAAAATATACTTATGCTTTTAAGGTCATAGTTAAGCTTAAACTGCTAAAAAACCGCACCTAACAACTATACTGAAATATAAACTACATCTTTTCTTCTTCTATTTGCTTCTAAAGTATACAATCTGTTTGCTATCAGAAATAGACCTGAAATGCCTTCTTTTGGCACAAATAGGACCCTGATAAAGACATATGTAATGTAGGGGGTATTCAGCAAAAAGTGTCCTGCGGTTTCAGTGGGCTAGACTTTGTACAGTCAAGACTACAGGGCTTGTATTCAATTGCTATTTTCATGGAAATTATTCGTTGAAACTAAGTCAGCAGTTCAACATTCAGCTTTACATGGAGGCAAAAAATTACACTGATTTCGTGGTACCTAGTGAACTTCTGTAGCTGTAATTTTAAAAAAGCCAAATCAATTTTGATATAAATATATCATAACTGATTAACCCATGGCAGTCCACTACTGGATATATGCAGGGTACGCCACAAAGCACGATTAAGTACTAATGATAGTGTTTGTAATATTAAGTGAGTACGTACACTGATACTACTTATTGAAATATCACACAAGGATTTATCAGGTACAGAGGTCTCTAACTAAAATGACATCTAAAGAAAAAGATACGGTTCCTGAAATTGAATTCAAAACCGTCCTATCCAACTGTACAGCTGACCTTGATAACGCATTGGCACACGTCCAAGCGTATTGATTGCTTACATAAGATGGCATCTTTTTGGTTATGTAACATTCCTCCATTGTGGTTCTTTAGGTGGCTATCTTCACAAATGAGAAGTGAGACTCAAGACGTAAGATGGCATCTGTAAGACAATCGATCGTCAACCGTTAGCGATGGAACGCTCGTCTCACGGGTGTAGACGGCGTCTCTCCTGGTTTATACATTTTATATAGAACCGGTTTCGAGCGTCGCGAGGGCGTCTTATGTATCCTGTGTGGATATAGGGCCTTAGGTGGCTAGTAGTGTAACGAATATTAATTCGCACAGTTTTATAAAGTGGATTATTATATTTTCTACGCGGGACTGATAGAAGTCATCGTCTTAAGAATACGTACCCGCTTCAAGAATCGGCACCATTTACCAGTAAATAACACGTGCGTAGACGCACCCACTCGGGACAAAGGAATGCAATCGCATCTGGCTGGACCTTTTTGCTAGGGAATAAAGACTAAAACAGCCTACCTGCATGATTGCAATAATAATTTTTGTTTTGGGTTTGATGTCGCTAAGGGAAGCGAGGGGAGTCAGTCCCCGGCCTCGGTGACGATAACGCGCGGAATCGTCTGAGGACATGGCGGAAAATTTGAATAAAGGACAACTCTCGCGCGCGCCAAATGTTATCTTTAGTGAACTAATAAGATTATTATTTTCCAGGGTCATCTTCGTCGTCGTGCATCGGACCTGGGCGTCGTCGAACGGGTTCTGTTGCATTTTTAACAGCTGTCCAGCGAGGCGACGGACGGAGTTTCAACGATAGATTTGTGTTAGGCTCCTTAGAAAATTCCTGTCGTGTGGTCAACATTTTTCTATTGTTTCAACAGAACGCGAGGAAGCCGCCGGAGGTGTTTGGTTGGGTAGAAAGATTAGGGCCCCAGATTATCGCAGCTTAGGGTTTTAGGGAAGTGAACAGAGTTAATGTATGGTTTGAATGTGACGGGTGAATCATTTGACCTTCTGTTATTTATTTATTTTATATCTTCCGTTCAATATTAAACGTAATTCTTTTGTACACTTTAACATTTGGTGCTGACACGTTAAAAAGAGCACTGAATATTAAAGTTGACGGTTTTCTTTCTGAATTATTTTCGACAACGATTTCTCGGATAGGAGTTAGAGACTGACCAATCGATGTATCACCATTTTGACATATGCATACAGACATCCGGCGAGCTGCGTTCATCCAGGTATGGGCATTCGCGACCCGATATGTTTTGGATAATCCGAATGTCCTTGCTCATTAATTTGGGCCCTGAGTGAGAGCGTAGTATCGATCGGATACATATGAGAATGGTTATGCATTGTTGCAAAGTCTAAAATCGTTCAATGGACTGCAGTCCGTAGGTAATTGTTATGAAAGAGAGCTCTGGAAGGATGAATGAAAGATTAGCGGAAAGATTGATGTGTTTTGAGGTGATCAGAACGTTTGACGAAGGTTTGAATGTTATAGAAAGAATAGGTATGGATTGGCTAGGCATAAACCTCTTAAGGTTTTGCGTGATGGCCGGGTTATTTAAGGTGTGCTGGGAGACCCGGGTATTCCTGATCGTTATCCCTTCTAGACCTAGAGGTCTCTATTAAAACCTAACCTTCCCTGGGAAGTCGTGTCATATTCTTTTCTTACAGCACGCGTAACTTGCCGCCGTTCGAGTCGATCATCGCACAACCGTGATATTATTGTTTTCTTTTACCCTTAATAAAACAGGTAAAGCAGCCGTTCACGAAGAAAGGACCGCTCGGCCGTTTAAGACTACGAGCTAATCGAGTCAACGCTGCCAGCTCAGAACGAGACCCGCGATGGCTTCAGATCAATATGTGCGGTCTAGGACGTCTGGAGTTATTACAGCTAAGTGGACGCTTGTTTTAATTTATAATAATGTTGTGTATTCCGTTCCAGCTTCCCTATTTTATGTTCTTTCCTTATGTAGAAACGCGCGTACTCATAATTGCACAACGTAGAGTCTGAACTAAATCCACTAGACGAGTTAGGTATCGAAGGCCGAGTTTTACACTATAAATCCTTTAAAGATTTTATTAGGTAGGTAGAACTACTGTTACAGTGGTGCCGTGATGCCAAGATGAAACGTTTTTTAAAGGGCGAATCATTTTGATTCGAACACGTATCAAAAAGAAACTGGGTTACTAAAGTAGTAAAGTAGAAATGTGTACAAGATATTTTGTAATTTAGATGCTCAATTTTGTTGTATTGTTCAAATAAGTATTGTTTAATCACAGATAGAAAAGACGGCTGCTATTAGTCCGACGCTAGGTAGAGAAAAAAGGGTCAGGCTATTGTTTGCTGTAAAAAGTAGGTAGGTCTAGTAAAGTCCGTAAAGCCGACTTTATAACCGAACAATACGTATACAAAATCTAATGTTTTAAAGCATTTGAAATGATTAAAGAGTTTTGAACCATAACGTAAAACAAAATTAAAATAGGTATAGGTATATTCTTATGTAAGTTGCCTTTTAGAGAAATAGTATGTGTGTTATCTACCACATTGCTTGTATTGTATCAGTACTTTGAAAAAAAAAAAAATTTACTGATATTTTATTGATTGTAATTTCATAAATACTTAGTAATGGGAAGCGGATTTCAGTCACGAGCTATGGCGATTTATTGTGGACGCGACAGAAGATTTAATTGTTTTATTTAAAAGAGATTTCATAGGTTCCTAGGAAATAAAAAATAAACCTGTTTATCGTTAAAGCGATTAGGGATTATTAGCACAAATTATGTTTGTGGCGGCATTGTATGATCATCCATTATCCTGCAGTCGAATTCTTAGCTTACGGACGGAGTATTGTTATGAGATACAAAGGATCTATTAAACAAAGGAACTACAGTTAAATAGCCAAACAAATGCAATTCGATTTGGCATTCAAGGGGTTCCGTAATGTGCTAAGAGGCCATCGTAGTCCTTTCTTTGATGTTTCACCTTATTATATCCAACAAATGGGTTTGTTTCAAAGCTAGGGAACCCTAAAATTCTTTAATAATTGTACGACGGTATTCTTTTATCTCTGATTTAGGCAAGTAGGTAGATCATTAGCAGTGCCGCTTGGTTAGTTGGTAAACTTAGGTTGAAAAGGAAGCTAGATGAATTTTCGCGGGGTTTAAATAAACCTGGATGCTAAGTAGACCTTAGGATTCATTTCGATGTACTAAACTTGTGGATCTCATTATCGACCTGTTCAGATTGCGAATGGAATACCTAACTAGGTATATATCTATATTGTGTTATATATACCTATATAGCTGTCCTGTCATGCTGACAACCTGTCGCTTTAGCGATATACGACAATGGCTGAAGCGGCCTTCAAATATTTGTTGGACGTGGCGATAACGACCGTATTTTATGGCCGTTGATGCTCTGCCTACCCCGCAGGGGATGAAGGCGTGATGTGTGTATGTATGTATGTATAGCTGTCCAGCAGTGGACATCTTTAAAATTTTATAGTTAGGAGGGTGTTATTATTTTAAAAGCGACAGAATTACTTGTGAGTTGAAATAATGGGTGTGGGTTTTCAGAACTGTTACCATACCTACATGACAGTATATAGGTAGGAATGTTTTGGTTGTCTGGCAGTGGATACCTCATGGCTTTTGACAGTTAGGGGCGTGTAAATTATTGTCAAAGCGACAGAATTAATTGTGAGATGAGACGATATAATTTTTCAGAACTGTTGCCATACCTACATGACAGTAGGTATGTATGAATGTTTGATTGTCCGGCAGTGGATAATTTATGGTTTTTGAAAGTTAGGGGCGCGTAATTCTTTAAGAATAAGAGATCTTGTTGCAGTAGGTATATAATGTTCGTAGCTTAAATATTATGCTAAATTAGCAAAATATGTATGTATGTTTTGAGTTAAGGATTATGGTTCAGCAGTGGACATAATGGCTTTGATGATTAGGGGCGTGTTATGGTATTATGCTTATGAGAATAACAGGTGCGAATTTATTATGAAGTGAGATGATTCTTGATTGGAGTTTTTAAACCTCACATAAGTATCACTGTTGTTTTACCCTAAGTTACGGTATCGTCATAAAAAAATTAGAAAGCCGATACGCCGGTCACAATACAATCAAGCATGTTAAAAACTTGTTCGTACTTGTAGAACATTGGCGACCGTTTTTTTTTGCATTCATCCCTTAGTTGCTTGTTCTGGGTATTTTGGTTATGACCAGCGACTGCTTGTGGTGTGGAACGCTGACACGTGTTTTCAAGTAACCTATTCCAGTAGAAAAGAATCATCCAAAATCCCATTTTGTTTTTATAAACCGGCAATAAATTCAGAAAACGTCCAAAGCTTTGCTATTAGTTAAACAAGTGGGCATTATTTATTATCAGTTATTGCTAAGGCGACCACTTCGTTTCTCACAGCTCTTGGTTGAGAGGCGTTTATTTTTTCCCTTGACATAATTAAAATTAATTACGCCCTTGAGGGACCATGGAATTTGGGTTCACATATGCTTATTTAAAACTTGTAAGAGCGGTCGACCTAACACACTTGAACATATAATAAAAGTTATTTATGTCATGGTGTTAAGTTGCATCCTGCAAATGAATAAGTTATTTTTTTGTACACAATCTAAATTTCTGAGATGCCAAATTTTTTGCTTGACATATGGCATGCAATGTCTCGACGTTAAACGTTAAGTTTCTTGCACATGTTTCCATCAACATAGACATCTGAGTTACCTACCTAGAAAAAAAATATTTTTTCTGTGAACTTGGAGGAGCATGCATACCTTTGACTGGTCGGAAATTAAAGCGGATAGTTGTAAGCGAGAAAAAAAGGACAAAGGAGCGAGTGCGTCATAGTAGCAATGCTTTTGTTTATTGAGCAAACCGAAAAAAGGGGACTTTCGAAGAATGAAAGTGAAACCTTTAGTCAGAGTCTTTATTCTGAATAACTTCAAGTGAGTAAGTAAGTAGGTTATCTAGTAATATGAATAAGAGGCGAGGTTGTATTATGATTGAGGAATTCTAACGAAATGGATATATTAGGGGCGTGAAGACTGGACAAGTTTACGTTATAGATTGGGCTTCGCAATATTAACAAAGTTGCACTAAGAGTTCCTAGTATTCGATTCTTCGCATTTTTCCACATTCTACAAATGTTTAAAATGGCTCTGACTCGTAGGGGCGCACTGTAACGAATATTAATTCGCACAGTTTTATAAAGTGGATTATTATATTTTCTACGCGGGACTGATAGAAGTCATCGTCTTAAGAATACGTACCCGCTTCAAGAATCGGCACCATTTACCAGTAAATAACACGTGCGTAGACGCACCCACCCGGGACAAAGGAATGCAATCGCATCTGGCTGGACCTTTTGCTAGGAATAAAGACTAAAACAGCCTACCTGCATGATTGCAATAATAATTTTTGTTTTGGGTTTGATGTCGCTAAGGGAAGCGAGGGGAGTCAGTCCCCGGCCTCGGTGACGATAACGCGCGGAATCGTCTGAGGACATGGCGGAAAATTTGAATAAAGGACAACTCTCGCGCGCGCCAAATGTTGTCTTTAGTGAACTAATAAGATTATTATTTTCCAGGGTCATCTTCGTCGTCGTGCATCGGACCTGGGCGTCGTCGAACGGGTTCTGTTGCATTTTTAACAGCTGTCCAGCGAGGCGACGGACGGAGTTTCAACGATAGATTTGTGTTAGGCTCCTTAGAAAATTCCTGTCGTGTGGTCAACATTTTTCTATTGTTTCAACAGAACGCGAGGAAGCCGCCGGAGGTGTTTGGTTGGGTAGAAAGATTAGGGCCCCAGATTATCGCAGCTTAGGGTTTTAGGGAAGTGAACAGAGTTAATGTATGGTTTGAATGTGACGGGTGAATCATTTGACCTTCTGTTATTTATTTATTTTATATCTTCCGTTCAATATTAAACGTAATTCTTTTGTACACTTTAACATTTGGTGCTGACACGTTAAAAAGAGCACTGAATATTAAAGTTGACGGTTTTCTTTCTGAATTATTTTCGACAACGATTTCTCGGATAGGAGTTAGAGACTGACCAATCGATGTATCACCATTTTGACATATGCATACAGACATCCGGCGAGCTGCGTTCATCCAGGTATGGGCATTCGCGACCCGATATGTTTTGGATAATCCGAATGTCCTTGCTCATTAATTTGGGCCCTGAGTGAGAGCGTAGTATCGATCGGATACATATGAGAATGGTTATGCATTGTTGCAAAGTCTAAAATCGTTCAATGGACTGCAGTCCGTAGGTAATTGTTATGAAAGAGAGCTCTGGAAGGATGAATGAAAGATTAGCGGAAAGATTGATGTGTTTTGAGGTGATCAGAACGTTTGACGAAGGTTTGAATGTTATAGAAAGAATAGGTATGGATTGGCTAGGCATAAACCTCTTAAGGTTTTGCGTGATGGCCGGGTTATTTAAGGTGTGCTGGGAGACCCGGGTATTCCTGATCGTTATCCCTTCTAGACCTAGAGGTCTCTATCAAAACCTAACCTTCCTGGGAAGTCGTGTCATATTCTTTTCTTACAGCACGCGTAACTTGCCGCCGTTCGAGTCGATCATCGCACAACCGTGATATTATTGTTTTCTTTTACCCTTAATAAAACAGGTAAAGCAGCCGTTCACGAAGAAAGGACCGCTCGGCCGTTTAAGACTACGAGCTAATCGAGTCAACGCTGCCAGCTCAGAACGAGACCCGCGATGGCTTCAGATCAATATGTGCGGTCTAGGACGTCTGGAGTTATTACAGCTAAGTGGACGCTTGTTTTAATTTATAATAATGTTGTGTATTCCGTTCCAGCTTCCCTATTTTATGTTCTTTCCTTATGTAGAAACGCGCGTACTCATAATTGCACAACGTAGAGTCTGAACTAAATCCACTAGACGAGTTAGGTATCGAAGGCCGAGTTTTACACTATAAATCCTTTAAAGATTTTATTAGGTAGGTAGAACTTTTGTTACAGTAGGATTAGGTGCGCGAAAATTGGGTGAAGTCTGAAAATGTTAGGTCATTTGTTAGCATGAGTAATTCATCCGTTTTCGTCAAGACTGAGCGTAACATAAATACATAGTATAGAAATGGAATTTCAGTACCCTTCTATCAGTTTGTTTGCTTGCTAGTCTTTTCGGACTTCGATTCAACGATTTTCCCTATGAAACTTGCTGAGTTTCTAAAGTTTTGTAGTGGAATGCTATGGTTTCTGTGTTGACGTGTAAGTTATATCACTGACAGGCGCAACAGCCCACCACATGATGTCCTGTTGGGACTTATAACATACCCGTCACTTTATTGTCAGCGAATAGAGTATATTGGTTTTCGAACCCGGTCCAACAAAGTAACAAATTCAATAAAAGTGCCAAACTGTCTGGCAGCAGGAAGCCAACAGTCAGGTTGATCACTGAGCAAACACAAACACACGGGGCCGCACTGTGTTTGCTCAGTTTTGCTGATCCCATCTATGACGTCAACATAAGCGTCAACACTACGAGTATGATGTAAGTTTTTGTCCCCTATTAGTTTAATATATGTAGATGGAGACGTAAAAATTTTTTGGACTTTCCATATTATATGCAGTCAGCTGATCGCGATTTTGAATGGGAGATACATTTTTTTTACGCCTCCTGAATATTTTCTTATAGAAAGTTGTTCAGAATGCACCCTATCAGTATTCGGAGAGCTGTTACTCCCTGTATACATACACTTGATTACCTAGATATATATTCAATTTGACATTTTAAAAGTATTATTTGTGAATCTACTTGGAAATAAAAGTTTTGAATCTTTAAATCTTGAATGTATCTAACGTCATCCTAGGTGTCGTATTTACAGGATACGCTGCTGTCTATACCCTGATTCTCCCCTTTACAACACCCACGTGTAAAAATAGGGTAACGCTTTTCTAAGCCATCTTCGCACAGTATTACGAAAGACGTTTTATTGTGATTCTAGTACCCACTTTCTGAAGCAGGTGCTTGACTCTTGCTTGTACGAGCAAGCACACGGAGCAAGTACACGGGAAAGGTATTTCTAGTGAACACTTTTAGCGAAAATTTACCGTTCATTGCGCCACTACAGAAAATATTTCAACATTCGTTTTCTCCCTTCAATTTCAGTTTATTTTAAATAGTTTCTTTGCTGGTGATAAAAATGTGTAGGCCTTGTGTACCCTTAATCACATATAGCTTGTGTTTGAATTCAGGATTTAAAATTCGCTGTTCGAATGCCGAAATTTTATGCCAGCTTTACTCGGTATTACGGAAGACGTTTTATTGTGACTCTAGTACTCAATTCCAGAAGCAGGTGCTTGACTCTCTAGTACGAGCAAGTACGAGGGAAAGGTGTTTCTAGTGGACGGTTTGAAAGAGATTTATCGCGCTCTATCTAGCAGAGAAAATGGTTTCGTACACATACCGTATTCGTCGTCTCATTTTAGAACATAAATTTTAGACTCGATGGAGGTTTACGGCTGCTATGACAGCTACTGCTACTAATAAACGGTTAATGTACCGAAGTATTTTTTAAGCCATCTCATTCAAAAACGCAGACAAGCCAACTCCAAAAATAATCCTAACTTCCAATATAATTTTAGCAGTACTCTAACGAATAGGAAATTTCACATTAAACGAAACGATATACTTTTGCGAACCGTTACCTAACCATCGAAGAAACTTCATGCATAATAGATAAGTAAGAATTTCTCAGTACATTAACAGAAAATTACCTGCGTTTAGAATAGGCCATTAATTTAAGACGGGTCGGTCGTTATTCGTTATTTCCGGACTTAAGTGCCCAAGAACTAGGAAATTCGTAGCTTTCTCTTGTAGGAAATGAAGCCTTTTCCTATAGGTAAGAGGAAATCTATATTTTTTATAGATGCCGCTCATTATTTAGAAGCAAAGTGAAAAAAAAACTGGTTTGTAAAAGTCATAAAACTGAGTTAGATCTTATCTAGGCTGCCTTAAAGTGTGTCATCTGTTGACCCTCAAAAACCAGATGTTTTTTTATTAATAAGCTAGTTCATAAGTAAAATTGATGATATTAGTACTTAAAACTCGACAAAAACAGTGTCTACCCTCGTAAGACTCGAATGAACACATGAAGTAGTTTCAACTACATTTAGCCAGCGATCCTCAGCGCTAAGGGGAGTGAAGCCAACTGAAGACAGATAGATCCCTCACGTGATTAACGAGCTATGAGATTCAGGGAATCAACACACATATTCATCTTCCTGCCTTTATCCCAAACACTCGGGGTCGGCGCAACACATTTCGCTGAACACAAAATTGTGTTGCAAAAGGATTTGGCTAAATTTTACGACCAGCTGCCTACTAGACGTCAACCCTCTTTGGGAATGCTTTTGTGGTGAATTAACCGCCACCACACGGTTGGCCCTAAATGTTAGGATCGGGTTTATCCCTCGGTCGCCTTTTACGACCCCCACGGGAAAAAAGGAGGTGGTGCTTTTCTACTCTGCCGGCACCACACGAATGAACACATGAAGTAGTTTCAACTACATTTAGCCAGCGATCCTCAGCTAAGGGGAGTGAAGCCAACTGAAGACAGATAGATCCCTCACGTGATTAACGAGCTATGAGATTCAGGGAATCAACACACGATGGCTTTAAACCGTAAGGACATACTATGAAAAAGTAGTTAAGCCACCCTAAGAAATGCAGACCTAACTTAACTACCTATACTGTCCGCACGCGGACAATAAACAAATGTTATAGAATGGAGTATAATGAGTCTAGTTAGTAGTTAGCCACTCTATGGCGTTTAGAATAAGCCATTTTATTTAAGATGATTTCTGTCATTATTCGTTACTAAATGATTAGTAGCTAGAAATGATGCCTTATCTGCTGATAGATAAAAATCTATCTACAAACGTTATTTTTTTTAAGCCAAGTAAAATGAAATAGTTTCGTAAGACTCGAATGAACACATGAAGTAGTTTCAACTACATTTAGCCAGCGATCCTCAGCGCCAAGGGGAGTGAAGCCAACTGAAGACAGATAGATCCCTCACGTGATTAACGAGCTATGAGTTACATACATATATCACGCCTCTATCCCTTGCGGGGTAGGCAGAGCGTGAAGGGCGGTTGTAAAAACCAGCCATTTACATCTGTCAGACAAAAGTTTTAGATTCATTCGAAAGACTGTGTATGACCATAGTGACAGGTTGTCGGCCTGTCACCTAAAATTGCAGTACGCCTCAACTATTAAATCCATTAGTCGTCTCTTACGACGCCCACGGAAAAGATATGGGGTGATGCTATTCTAAGCCGGCAGCAAGTGGCGAACACGGATAGTACTAAAAACTCGACAAAAACAATGTCTACCCACGTAAGACTCGAATGAACACATGAAGTAGTTTCAACTACATTTAGCCAGCGATCCTCAGCGCTAAGGGGAGTGAAGCCAACTGAAGACAGATAGATCCCTCACGTGATTAACGAGCTATGAGATACATACATACATATATCACGCCTGTATCACTTGCGGGGTAGGCAGAGCGTGAAGGGCGGTTGTAAAAACCAGCCGTTTACATCTGTCAGACAAAAGTTTGAGATTCATTCTAAAGACTGTGTATGACCATAGTGACAGGCTGCAATACGCCTCAACTATCAAATCCCTTAGTCGTCTCTTACGACGCCCACAGGAAAGATATGGGGTGATGCTATTTTAAGACGGCACTACACAGCGTACACGAACAGTACTTAAAACCCCACAAAAACAGTCTCTACCCACGTAAGACTCGAATGAACACATGAAGTAGTTTCAACTACATTTAGCCAGCGATCCTCAGCGCTAAGGGGAGTGAAGCCAACTGAAGACAGATAGATCCCTCGCGTGATTAACGAGCTATGAGATTCAGGGAATCAACACACGATGGCTGGAAACTGTATTTATTTTTGCGTATGAAAATTCAGTTTCTTCGCCGCCCTAACGAGAAGATCTAACTGAACGTTTTGAAGTGTTATGTGTTTAGGTTAGAATGAATATAAGCAAGCTCTATAGCTTGTGCCTAAAAAGTTAGAACGGGTAGCAGTAGTAAGAACACAACCTCTCTGTTCATCAGTGGCAAAACGCCACTGACAACATTATTGAACCTCTATTACTTCTCATACATTTGACTTACATATTTATGGAACAACAGCTTACGTTTTACAGTACGCCGCAGGATGATACTCACACTCTGTAGCTTGCTTATATATTTCTAAGGTATATTATAAGCAAGCTACAGAGCTACCCACGTAAGACTCGAATGAACACATGAAGTAGTTTCAACTACATTTAGCCAGCGATCCTCAGCGCTAACGGGAGTGAAGCCAACTGAAGACAGATAGATCCCTCACGTGATTAACGAGCTATGAGAGACATACATACATACATATATCACGCCTGTATCCCTTGCGGGGTAGGCAGAGCGTGAAGGGCGGTTGTAAAAACCAGCCATTTACATCTGTCAGACAAAAGTTTGAGATTCATTCAAAAGACCGTGTATAACTATAGTGACAGGCTGCAATACGCCTCAACTATCAAATCACTTAGTCGTCTCTTACGACGCCCACGGGAAAGATATGGGGTGATGCTATTTTAAGCCAGCACCACACTGCAAGATACTACTTAAGATCCGACAAAAACAGTCTCTACCCACGTAAGACTCGAATGAACACATGAAGTAGTTTCAACTACATTTAGCCAGCGATCCTCAGCGCTAAGGGGAGTGAAACCAACTGAAGACAGATAGATCCCTCACGTGATTAACGAGCTATGAGATTCATACATACATATATCACGCCTGTATCCCTTGCGGGGTAGGGAGAGCGAGAAGGGCGGTTGTAAAAACCAGCTATATACATCAGTCAGACAAAAGTTTGAGATTCATTGAAAAAACTGTGTATGACCATAGAGACAGGTTGTCAGCCTGCCACCTAAAATTGCAATACGCCTCAACTATCAAATTCCTTAGCCGTCTCTTACGACACCCACGAGAAAGATATGGAGTGATGCTATTTTAAGCCGGCACTACACAGCGTACACGGATAGTAAGACAAAACAATCTCTACCCACGTAAGACTCGAATGAACACATGAAGTAGTTTCAACTACATTTAGCCAGCGATCCTCAGCGCTATGGGGAGTGAAGCCAACTGAAGACAGATAGATCCCTCACGTGATTAACGAGCTATGAGATTAAGGGAATCAACACAAATGAATACCAATACTCTTACAAAAATATGTTCCAGCCATTTCTTAATCTCTAAAAACAATATGTTGTTCTATTAATATAAGGTTGTAAGTATGTAAACTTGATAGCACCCGACAAAAACAGTGTCTACCCAAGTAAGACTCGAATGAACACATGAAGTAGTTTCAACTACATTTAGCCAGCGATCCTCAGCGCTAAGGGGAGTGAAGCCAACTGAAGACAGATAGATCCCTCACGTGATTAACGAGCTATGAGATACATACATACATATATCACGCCTCTATCCCTTGCGGGGTACGCAGAGCGTGAAGGGCGGTTGTAAACCAGCCGTTTACATCTGTCAGACAAAAGTTTGAGATTCATTCAAAAGACTGTGTATGACCCTAGTGACAGGTTGTCAGCCTGTTACCTAAAATTGCAATACATCTCAATTCTCAATCCCTTATTCGTCTCTTACGACACCCACGGGAAAGATATGGAGTGATGCTATTCTAAGCCGGCACCAAACAGCGTATACGGATAGTAATAAAAACTCGACAAAAACAATTTCTACCCACGTAAGACTCGAATGAACACATGAAGTAGTTTCAACTACATTTAGCCAGCGATCCTCAGCGCTAAGGGGAGTGAAGCCAACTGAAGACAGATAGATCCCTCACGTGATTAACGAGCTATGAGATACATACATACATATATCACGCCTGTATCCCTTGCGGGGAAGGCAGAGCATGAAGGGTGGAAAAAAACAGCCATTTACATCTATCAGACAAAAGTTTGAGATTCATTCAAAAGACCGTGTATGACCATAGTTACAGGCTGCAATACGGCTCAACTATCAAATTCCTTAGTCGTCTCTTACGACGTCCTCGGGAAAGATATGGGATGATGCTATTTTAAGCCGGCACCAAACAGCGTACACGGATAGTACTAAAAACTCGACAAAAACAATCTCTACTCAAGATGTAAGACGTAAGACTCGAATGAACACATGAAGTAGTTTCAACTACATTTAGCCAGCGATCCTCAGCGCTAAGGGGAGTGAAGCCAACTGAAGACAGATAGATCCCTCACGTGATTAACGAGCTATGAGATACATACATACATATATCACGCCTGTATCGCTTGCGGGGTACGCAGAGCGTGAAGGGCGGTTGTAAAAACCAGCCATTTACATCTGTCAGACAAAAGTTTGAGATTCATTCAAAAGACCGTGTATAACTATAGTGACAGGCTGCAATACGCCTCAACTATCAAATCACTTAGTCGTCTCTTACGACGCCCACGGGAAAGATATGGGGTGATGCTATTTTAAGCCAGCACCACACTGCAAGATACTACTTAAGATCCGACAAAAACAGTCTCTACCCACGTAAGACTCGAATGAACACATGAAGTAGTTTCAACTACATTTAGCCAGCGATCCTCAGCGCTAAGGGGAGTGAAACCAACTGAAGACAGATAGATCCCTCACGTGATTAACGAGCTATGAGATTCATACATACATATATCAGACCTGTATCCTTTGCGAGGTAGGCAGAGCGAGAAGGGCGGTTGTAAAAACCAGCTATATACATCAGTCAGACAAAAGTTTGAGATTCATTGAAAAAACTGTGTATGACCATAGAGACAGGTTGTCAGCCTGCCACCTAAAATTGCAATACGCCTCAACTATCAAATTCCTTAGCCGTCTCTTACGACACCCACGAGAAAGATATGGAGTGATGCTATTTTAAGCCGGCACTACACAGCGTACACGGATAGTAAGACAAAACAATCTCTACCCACGTAAGACTCGAATGAACACATGAAGTAGTTTCAACTACATTTAGCCAGCGATCCTCAGCGCTATGGGGAGTGAAGCCAACTGAAGACAGATAGATCCCTCACGTGATTAACGAGCTATGAGATTAAGGGAATCAACACAAATGAATACCAATACTCTTACAAAAATATGTTCCAGCCATTTCTTAATCTCTAAAAACAATATGTTGTTCTATTAATATAAGGTTGTAAGTATGTAAACTTGATAGCACCCGACAAAAACAGTGTCTACCCAAGTAAGACTCGAATGAACACATGAAGTAGTTTCAACTACATTTAGCCAGCGATCCTCAGCGCTAAGGGGAGTGAAGCCAACTGAAGACAGATAGATCCCTCACGTGATTAACGAGCTATGAGATACATACATACATATATCACGCCTGTATCACTTGCGGGGTAGGGAAAGCGAGAAGGGCGGTTATAAAAACCAGCCATTTACATCTGTCAGACAAAAGTTTGAGATTCATTCAAAAGACTGTGTATGACCATAGTGACAGGCTGCAATACGCCTCAACTATCAAATCCCTTAGTCGTCTCTTACGACACCCACGGGAAAGATATGGGGTGATGCTATTCTAAGCCGGCACCAAGTGGCGTACACGGATAGCTCAGCTCAGCTAAGGGGAGTGAAGTCAACTGAAGACAGATAGATCCCTCACGTGATTAACGAGCTATGAGATACAGGGAATCAACACACGATGGTTAGAAACTGCATTTATTTTTGTATATGAAATTGTGTTTCTACGCCACCCTATCTATATATAAGAGCTAACTCAATGCTTTGTAGTGTTATGTGTCTAGTCAGCCACACTATTAGACGAAAAGTATCGTTCAGATTTTCAGAATGCTGTCAAGTTAGATTAAAATACGGCAATTGTTAAGCAATCTTTACTTAATCGTGCAATGCTATTCATTGAGGTCACAAATTTTAAACAACAACTGTACCTTTGCTACTAGCTAGAGTATTAACGTATTTATATATTACGTATCTGCTAGCTTACCTGTAACAAAAAACATTGAGATTAAAAAAACAAATTGTGGAAAAGTGGAAGAAGCAAACGTTTTATTCATATTTTATCAGGCACAAATGCCCTATGTCCTAATTTGAATGCATAACTTGGATACTTTAAAAGAATCTGAAATAACACATTCACTATATGGGAAGAATATGTTGGAAGTGGCCTCCCCTCTTACACCCTCCAGGGAATGTATCGAATTATCTTTCACCCTGTATTTCAAACGTAACAGTTTTCCACCATCGTCTGTTTCAGGGTGTCGTGAATTCAGGAAAAATCTAGCCTGATATCGTGGTGATAAATCAGGACCGACGTTTGCGGATAACCTTTAGCCATGAATAGATACAATTAGTACGGTCAACATTATAATAAGCTTATACGGTGAATTTGATGTACCCCAAGATTTTCCGGTGTTTTGATGAATACATTTTCTGTTCACGATAGTTACTTTACCGGGTCTTATCGCCATAGTTTATTAGGTTAATAAGTGATTTACTTGGAAACCCGACGTTTCGACTGAGTTTCATCAGCCTGCCCGAGACCAATACTAAAAAAAACTATAGCGATAAGACCCGGTAAAGTAACTATTATGTGTAAGTAATCGCGAGTGCTTAAAAAGTTATACATTTCTTGTTTTCACGAAATTCCATTAAAACCGCATGACACACGTCGCCGCATAAAACTGTGGCTGTCACAGGTTGATCGCAAGCAAATCCACTTACCCATTTAAAGGCCAACTTATGAAAAACTAACATAAGTTGGTCTAATAAAGGGGTAGATGGATTTTCTGGCGATAGTACCTTTGATAGTACTAAACCAAACTACTACGACAGAGGATTATACCGTCCGTTGACAACAAAACAGATACAGGACGAGTACAAGAACAATAAATAAGTCTTTCTTATCTGCAACATCTTGAAGACAAAACATTATCGCAATAAATTTTATTCCAATTTCCGGATCCTTCGAGGGTCGCGGGTTATCCGCCAAGATAAACTCTGCTCCGAAACAGATTTTAGTGAATAAGGTTTTGGGGTGAACCTTTTACAATTTAAAAACATCTTCCGGGGTAAAATAAACTTAGTTTGTAAAAAAAGCTTACTTTGAAATTTTTATCTGTAAACTTGTGTGCGTATTTTGTTAGTTAAGATACCCTTAAAATCCAAGCGTCGCGGCGTCGCGGCGGCGTCGTTGTCGCTGTCAAATGACTGGTTTGTATGGGTTTGTATGGGGATACCAGAAAGACCGGGCGTCAGCGTCAACGACGCCGCCGTGTCGCCGTCACGTTGACAGCGCGCTGAGAAGCTCAGGGTTTGTATGGGATGCGGTCCGGTTTTTCTACAAGACCGCAGCGACATTGGCGCCGTCAAATATTGACGGCGTCGTTGTCGCGACGCTCGGTTAATAAGCGTACCCTTAAAATAAGTTTGAAGCATTGATAAGTTAAGAAATATAAAAATAATCAACAACTGCGTACCACACCCGCACACCCGCATATCGGAGTGCGACTTGCTTATGCTGTCATTTGTGGACTGAAACTAGCGCAAACTATACCGGGAGTAACGGAAAGGGTATAACAAGCCGAAAGGAGGTCTAGGTACTAATGAAACTGAACAACTTTCCCTATGGAACATGGCCGAAATACGAAAAAATATTTGGACGTCCCATAGTAAATCAATCAGCTGATCGGTGATTTTGTATGGGAGGTCCTAATTTATCTTTTTCATATTTCGACCCATGTTCCATGCGGAAAGTTGTTCAGTTTCATGAGTACCTTCACCTCCTTTCGGCTTGTAGTACCCTTTTTGTTACTCCCTGTATAAACAATAGAGTATAATTGAGACATAAGATAACATATATGTCAGACAAGTGATCGCCGTCATCGATGCGAGACGCGTCTCTAGCTTTGGCTCTTGTGTTTCATACATTTTATATGGAAACCGTTCCAAGCGTGACGATGTCGCACGTCTCTCGTCTCTAATAATGTGTGAAGCTCAGTGCGTAAAACCTCAGTTTCGTCAGTATGTTTGTAAGCCATAATAACTATTTATGTTTTCGTCTAGAATTTATTCAATTAGGTTTATTTTTGATCTATTTTACTCGTACAAAATTGCTCCAAACAGCCAAAATGACTTCATAAACAACCATAATTCTTGTGATATTTTCACGTAGTTTATCGCCCGAAACCTTATCCTCTTACGTAAAAAGGCGTCGTCAGTACAATTTTATTTATGTGCCCTAGAGAACTAGACTCTAAGGCCAAATATATTTTAGCCCACTTTCAGAATACGATGTATCTTGCGACTTTAACGTAACGTTTTTGGTTTCGGTTTTCAGTTGGTATTATCGTCCAAAATTAGCAGTTGTAAGAACCTGCGAAAGCATCATGAGTCCTATCTCCCTTTCTGAACAAATTCATCTTTGTTGTGGTACCTAATGCATCATTTACACCCACTCCGACTCGAATAAGGAGTGCAGTAAAATAAAAAGGGGATAAGTATAAACATGCTATTATAGCCAATTCGTATGCAGTACAGGGGGAATACAGTTGTCAGACAAGAATATGAGCTCATTATGTGTGTACACGACTGCATTATGTGGAACATGGATTTGTACAATACGTACTTAGATACAATCAATAGCAACATTTAGGTACGGTTCTGTTCTTAGTTTAAAAATGTTGCTTCGGAGGGCACGTAAAGCCGATGAACCCGGTTGCTCTCTATCTTTACTAAGCTTTCGCTACACAACCACTTTACACTCTTACTTTTACCTAGTAGAAAAATGGATAACTCTGAACTAGGTCATTGGACTACTCAGCGTAGATAAACATAGATCACGCCTATATCCTTTGCAGTGTAAGCGGAGCGTAAAGGGTTATAAAACGGCCATTTACACCACCTTTGCCAAAGTTGGAGAGACATTCAGAGGACTGTGTAATACTATAGTAACAAGCGTCCCACAAAATATTATTAATGTATGAGCTACGTTTACTGAAAGAAAAATACAACAGTAGGTGCTACAAAAAATCACATTCGTAAATATGACCTTGAACTTATCAATGAAGAGTAGCGTTAGCGTTAGAATGAGATCGCGTAGGACGTTAGCTCTGTAAGTACCTACATTAAGTGAAATCATTCAGGAGTATGTTTGTTACATTTACTCCTGAATGATTTCACTTCGTAAATTAGATATTACTTTTTTCCAAGTTATGTGAAAATTTGGTTTTCGTATGTAAGAAAAGGCGACAAAGCAACACAATGCCTTGGTAAAATTTAATGAGCATGAGAATAATATTTTTCCTTTGTTGGGTGTCACACGAGACGCTCGTTTCTACGCATTTTTTGCATCCGATACGCATGCGCATGATAATGCGTTTCAAAAATGATAATTTCTACTTAATTCGCTACGCTGAGTCAACGGATTTCGTTACGCTGAGTCAACGGATGCGTCTGTCAAACCATTTGACAGCGTAGCGAAGCGTTACGTATGCGGCGCCGTATTTGCATGAGAATTAGGTGGAAATTCGCACTTTCATTTCAAACACATGCATTACGAATGCGATAAAAAATCGCAGCAACAGACGTCAAATGTGATACACGCCCAATATTTTTCCTTATCTTGACGCAGTCAGGCAGCTCTGTTATTTTATTTCCCCTGTAAGATCGTTTATTATTCACATGTTTTCTTATCTTATTCGTATTATCTTTGAAGCTGTAATTTTCTTTTGTCAAAAAGCTAAATTGATAACGTTTTCTTTTTCTTCGCAGTAACTTTCTTCACTAACATATATTTTTTCTAAAATTTGATTGTACTTTAATGTCATGATAAATAGGACGATTTGTAAGTATCGTAATAATATATCCGGATCTGAGATCACTTAGGATCAAAACGTTTTTTTCGTAGACGTAGGTACCATTTCTCTAAATAAATGATAGCCATGCTACACAATTTAAAAATCGATGCAAAGTATACGTAGTGAACAACGTTTACAAACAAACAAAATTGTCTTTTTAATATTTATGGGATCGATTGCCTCGCTCACTCGGTAGATCGAGCACTACAGGTACACTGTCAAAAAAACGTGCCAAAAGTTGTATAACCCGTTTATTTGCAATGTATACTTACTTCAAACTGAATTTCATCAGCTCGAGGTGAATTTTTAAAATAATTTGGTAAATGTCCGATGTATGAAGAAATATGCCGATTCCATAGACAAATGAAACCTTTTTCGCGCAGCGCATGACATTTTGGTGCTCTGTGGCCGATTCCGTCATTATGTTTGATTGCCGCATTTTAACAAGTACGCCGACCACAGCGAGGCAAGCATTTGTAAAAGGTATTCGTATTGTTTTTACTCTGTAGGTATTGATTTTATAGAAATTTGACTCCATAGGCTATAATGCATTAAAACCCTTTGTGTAAATTATGGGGCCATTATCGGCCTTTGCCCTTTCATTACTCCCCTTAGAGTAATTACGTTTGGATTAGGTAATGATTTAAATGAATTTTAATGGGGATTTAATGACTTTAAAATTTGCTGAAGTTGGTAAAGTGCATTACGGAAGTAATCAACTTCATTTTGAAACTTTTAATTAAAAGTATCGATAAAACATTAATCAAAAACAATCTTGGCTATTTGTCTTGTGTTGTAACTGAACGGGCAAGGAAACTTAACTATAAATAAAACTTTCAGCAATAACAGTAGAAACTAACTAAATAATTGTCCGACAGAAATTGATCTTTAGCCCATTATTTATTCACTTGTGAAGGAACCTTGCTAGTTTTTCTTTTTATATTATGTGTGATGTGATGTACATGAACAATCCGCAAGGGATAGGTATATGCATGATATATGTATGTAAAATAACATACGTTTTACATGACCTAGAAGTGACCTTAGCATGTTTAGGGTATCATAAGTAGGTAAACTAGTCTGTCAAAAATTATTGGAGCAATTTTGCGTAACATAAGGAATAAAAACAGATCAAATAGATTGTTTTATAGCCTTTTGAAGTCGGTTAAATACTATCATAAGATATCAGCTGATTCAAAGACAGCCAATGTCGTGCAGTGGTTAGTATGACTGCCTGCCACGCAGAAGGTTCCGGGTTCAATTCCCGGTGGAGTCACTCACATAGTTGATATTTATCTCTTTGTGAATTTGTTCCCAGTCTAGTTAGGACATTGCAGGCTGAACCACCTGATTGTCCAAAAGTAAGATGGTTCCGTGCTTCGGATGGGCACGTTAAGCCGTCGGTCCCGGTCGCTGTCTATGATGGCGGTCGTTACACAACCATGTCAGAGGCCTGCAACTTGCAGTAGGGTTGAAAAACTCTGACACCAGGGTTCATCGGGTTGTTGAACGACTTGGTGTCTCACACGAAGAGAGAGAGAGCTGACACAAAGCCTACACAGCTGCTGAATCTTCCGCAATTCCTGGCACAACCGCCGGTACGGTAATCTCGCCGAATAAAAAAGTAACAAAACAATGGAGAAAGCTTTTTAATGCTGTAACTTTCTGAAGGTTGAAAGGCCCAGTACGTGAGGTAACTACGGATAACGATATCTCAATGGGATACGGTTCTCAATGTTGAGACTCTGATGCCAGAGTCCCTCGGGTCGTTATTCATAAGAATCATCAGTGATATGCTGATATAATTAATTGCAGATGTCATTATTTACTGAATCTAAAAAATAGGTTCAGGATTCATTGCTGCAGCTTAATCTAAACCTGACTACAATAGTAGTTTTTATAACAAGGGAATAAAGTGATATATTTAGGGCGAGGGCGCTATTTTGAATCATGAGCTGAACGAGGGATTCTAGAGTAAAATCCCGAGCGTAGCGAGGGATTTTAAAGTAGAATCGTGAGTGAAGCGAGGGATTCAATGTAAGTTGCCCGAGACTAAATAACTTTATACCCGAGTGATACATACTACTTTTCATCCCCCTCTATGAGAAAAATAATAAATACCTACTTAAACTACGTAGTTCTTTAAATATTGCTTGCTGTAGTCCATTATTTTACAATACGTCTTTTAAATTGCGTTATAAACATCCAATTATTACAAAAACATCACTAATTTCATTTCATATTAATGCAATATAATTGTGAGGATTTATATTGTTGTTGCCCATTGCTGGCCAGTTATCGCGCCAAAAGAAAAATAAAATTTGACACATTACTTTTTAATTTCAAAATCTAGGAATTAGGTCTTTTATGAACTAAATACTAGGTGTAAAATACTCAATAAAATAGCAGATAACAGGTAGTGTTGCATTGAAAAAACCTATCTGTAGTAAAATTTCTATTGATTGGCTGCAAATATTTGTATTCCAAATTCAAATGAATTTTAATCCCTTGGGATTAAATAACCTATTTTAATCCCACTTATGTGCGACCAAAGCGTAGTTTTTTGAATAGAGGGGATGAAAAGATACATTAATACATTGTATAAAATGAAGTCGCTTTTTTCGTTTCTCTGTCTGTCTGTCGTGGAATTCGCTAACTATTTTGTTATAGATAGAGTGTTATACCTTGAAACACGACGTTGCGATTAAATTTCATCAGTCTTCCTAGGCCATGCCTGATGAAGCTCAGTCGATACGTCGGTTTCCAGGTAGATGGCTTATTTAATAGATACCTTATTTCAGTCAACCTTAACAATCAAATTCTTTGTACAGACATCATTTTTCTTTTAAGGTTAAAGGCATTCTAGATACGTGAGGTAACTACGTTATTTGTAACGAGATGTCTCAATGGAATACGGATGTTTGGCGATACGTCTCTCTTTAACGTAAGGAATTCGAGCGTTCGGTACTTTCAAGTTGAGAGGATTAGGTTGAAAATGTAAGGGCAAGAACATTTGTCTGGTATAGAAACGGCATGCGTAGACGACTGAGCTTTTTGCTGGCACCAAACTTTATCGACTTTTATCATTTACTTAGCTACTATACTTACTGGCAATTTGTTTTTCGCTTCTAAAAACGTTGTGCACACGAGCAAATCGTGGTAGATGTTTGCCGGTTTTGATAGAAAACAAAGAATTTTGAATAGTTTAATATTCCAAATACTACAAAAACCTATAATAGATCAAAACTTAAATAACCTATAATTTTTGAATTGAGTCACTTACATAATAAAATAATTATGTAACCTAATCGGTCTATAAGTTTTACCTCCTAACCTACCTACAAGTTTTGAGTACTTAGAGATCCAACCATATTAAAACTTGTATAATATTTAACAGTCCTTAATTCTTCTATCAAGCAAGAAAGGATTTTTTTACGCCGCTAAACATTTAACTAGGTAGGTAAGGAAGTTAAAAAGATAGGTAAGAAGGAACGTTTAAAATGTTAAAAGCATCTGAGATCAAAGACGTGACGTAACTCGGCAATGGATGGCCGGCGATTCCTCTTTTATAAAATCTCTGTGATTCTCAATCTTTAGCACTGTGACCTAAATAATTCCATAAATAAATAACAAAATATAGAGCCATAAATCGTTTTGTCATCTTCAATATTAATGGAGAGGAAAACTGAATACACCAATAAAAAAACATAACCAGCTGAGGTAGTCGGGTATTAAGTAATAAACTTTCCTTTTTTTAGAGGAAAGTGGCACCATAAGTGGTCTCTAGTTGGCCGGCGACGAGACGCCGATAACCCTCATTTCTTTGATACCCTCAAATCAAAATACCTTCAACATTGTCTTATTTTGCTAAAGATTTTAGAGACATCATCTAAAAGGAAGCTTAAAAGATTCAAAGATTCTTAGTCAGAGTACAAACAAGTTATAGAGTGAGTTTAACCAGGTATGAATGCTTGGCACGAGTATAAACACAACCTCTCTGTCTAGCAGAAGCAAAACAATAGTGACAACACTATTGTATATCTACACTCGACTTCAAAAAAATCGTACGTCCGTAAAAATTGGCTTCAAGTACTGGTAATCCTTAAGACAAGCAGTTATTCGTAGCAATATTGGTATCATTTGAGAGCCCTATAAAAACTCTTTAATAAAATATCCATTTCATTTGAATAAAGAACAAGCTTGACACTTCACGTCACTGTGAATGACAATGGAACTGATTCTCCTCTTCAAATTTTGTTTGTATTGTTTTGTTTTTTGGGTATAAAAGGGTCGATACAGCTTATTGGGGGATAAGCTGTATCGACCCTTTATTCTCTTTACTCCGTAGAAGATATGCTTTAAAAAGAGAAGCTGATAAGATCAAATCGTTTCCCAATCTCCAGGCACACGACCATTTTGCAGGCCACCGCCCCATCGGCTCAAATCCCGAAATCCACCATTTTGCTCAGCCAAAAACTCACCTGAGTTCAGCCTAGCAGAAAACTGGAAATCGGAGTGGAGTAGAGCAACAGTCGGGACAACCGCGCGCGACCTTGACCCTACGGCCAAGTTACCGGGTTTCGAGCTACCACGTAACCAATGGTGTCGCCTGAACCATCTACGGACTGGGACACGGCCGTTGTAACTACTTCCGCCACAAGTGGGGCTGGAAAGATAGTGCTATGTGCGAATGTGGTAAGATAATTCAAACCGTGGACCACATCATCCAGCGCTGTCCATTGTTATCCTACAAGGGATCCCCCAGAGATCTGTTTGACCTTCCCTCTGACGCTGCCAACTGGCTTAAAAACCTAAATGTCTTTCTTTAGATTCTTACTAGACTGTAAGCCATACGATTAAATAAAAATAATAAATTGGGGGATAAATTTGCTACCAACAGTCGAAAAAGACACAGAAAAATATCTTTCATCAAAAAAACGTCCTTGACGATGGACACTACAGCTGCTGAAGCCGCCCAAGTTATCGCACTACTGCAATCAGGACTACGTCAGTGTGATGTTGCTCGGCAATTGCACTTGAGTCGCTTTTCTGTTCGAAGAGTGTACCAGCGGTTCCTGCAGACCGGTGGCTTTGTCCGAAGGCGTGGGTCTGGTAGAAATCGCTGCACTTCTGCGAGAGATGACCGATTCGTCGTATCGAAATCTTTGAGAAATCGGTTCTCTAATGCTGTTGAGTTGCAACAGCAGCTTCAAGCAGTTCGTAGAAGGACCGTGAGTGTCTCTACAGTTAGAAGAAGACTAAAGGAGAGAAATATTGTGGCTAGAAGACCTGCCACGGGTAAAAAATTAACCGCAGCGCATCGGCGAGCACGCTTGCAATTTGCTCGCGCCCACGTTAATTGGACCCTGGACCAATGGAGGACTGTTCTCTTCTCAGACGAAACGAGAGTGTGCCTTTTCTGCAACGATAGACGCAAAAGAGTATACAGAAGACAATGGGAACGTTTTGCCCAAGCCTGCATCCAAGAAACGGTAGAATACGGGGGCGGTTCCTGCATGTTCTGGGGCGGCATATCTGCCGATGGCAAAACTGAACTTTCTTGCGTCTCTCGGACCGGCGATGCTCGCGGGCAAGGGTCGATGACTGCTTACTGGTACATCACAGTGATCCTGGAAGAACATGTGGTCCCCTATGCTGGATTTATTGGCGACGGGTTCACATTAATGCACGATAACGCTCGCGCGCACACTGCTGGCATTGTGCAAGGCTACCTTCAAGAGGTTGGGATCCCTGTCATGCAGTGGCCAGCGAAAAGTCCAGATCTGAACCCGATAGAGCACCTCTGGGACCAGCTGAAACGCAAGTTTAGATCCCGTGATCCCGCTCCCGCGACTCTTCAGGAGCTCCAAGACGCCGTTATTGAGGAATGGGACAGTATCCCTCAAGAAGAGGTCCTAAAGTTGGTGCGATCCATGAGGGAGCGCATGGAAGACGTCATTAGGGCTAGGGGGGGTAACACTAGGTTTTAGGTTAGTTTTAAGCAACTTTGTTCTGAAAAATTAATCAGATTTCATTAGGGTTTTTAAGGATTTTTATTTCACGTTTGGATTATGTATGTAAAATGTTGAACAAGGAAAAAACGTATTACGAAATTGTTCCCATGCTTCGTTACTCATGTGAATTCGTAACGAGTTTCTTTTGAATTTCGAATTTATGTATTCATTGTACGTGTTTGTTAAGCTTTGTTTAAATTAAGAAATTATTTTCAAAATTTTGATTCATAAAATTCTGTAGGGTATGACTAATGAATGTACCTATCTGTATTAAAATAACTATCGGTGTAGCAAATAGCTACGAAAGCTCTACAACCGTAGCCGTAGCACAGTGACTTAGCCGACAGCTTGCGATAGTTGTCACAATTTATTTTCTCTCGTTTATCAAAGCGTCAAAGACAGACGAAATGACAATACCTACGGAACATTTGTCGCACAATTTGTCAGTTTTTTTCTGAAATATGTATGACAACTCACGGGGAAGTTATTTGAACACACAGGTAAAATATGACTCATGAAGTCAATTTTGTCTATTTGTTAGTATTACGAAAATAATAGGAGATATAATCGAAATGACATCCAATTTTACTAAACTGTCTATCATCGACAAATAATAATTTACTACACAACAGGCAATTTTCTGTCTTTCAAGGTCATGTTAAACAAGTCTTTATTTGTCAAATATAATCCGACTTCATTTTGGCACCTGTGTCTTTAAATTTCATTTTCAGTAGCTTTTGTTTCAATAATATCTAAATAGATGAAGTATTGTAACCGGGCCACTAATTTTGAAGATATGCGATGACAAAAATTCATATCTACATAACTTTTATAATTTTGCACGCTTGTTTAACAATATAACTCTGAAAAGCTACATACTAGGATTGAACTGATGAACACTTTTGTCAAAGTCGGTGAACAACAAAGGTTCCATGAAGAACAAAATAATGAGAATTTCGTGGCAGTTAATGAGAATAAGTGGGCCGAGTGAAACGTCCCCGATTCCACAAATCACTGTGACTTCCTCGCGGCGTCACGCGAGCACCACCTTGTCATGGCAACAACCTGCCTACACGACAAAATAGAGAGTTTACAGAAGGTTCACTCGGCCCTATTCAACTGATGAGCTCCTTTTTCAAAGTCGGTGAACAACAAAGGTTCCATGAAGAACAAAATAATGAGAATTTCGTGGCAGTTAATGAGAATAAGTAGGCCGAGTGAAACGTCCCCGTTTCCACAAATCACTGCGACTTCCTTGCGCCGTCACGCGAGCAAAGCCTTGTCACGGCAACAACGTGCCTACACGACAAAATAGAGAGTTTACAGAAGGTTCACTCGGCCCTATTTAGGATCTTAGCGATTGTCACCTCGTTACATAGCTAGGGTTGCGACAATCAAAAACCTCAAAGTACCTATAAGAATATCGAAACAGCAAAATCTGATACAACAAAAACGTCATATGATTCTGAGCAAATTTTAATCCAAGAAATATGACGTTCGTAGCAACCATCTTCTTAGTTACACCGTGTGAAATATTCAAAGTTTTACATGAAAAAGTCGCGAAATGACAGCTTTAAATAGCATTGCCCCAATTATACTCGTTGTTCGTTGTTTAAAGCGACTGAGGGAAAATTCGATCCAGAGATTGTGCCGCAGCGCTTTCTGTAAATGAAACAACTTGTACTGCCTGCTTTGTACCTTTCAATAAAAAGAGATATTATGTTCAGCAGTGTATTGGCTGTGACTGTCAATGCATGTATGCATGGAGTGAAATATTCCTGATTCTACAAATCGCTGTAACTTCCCAGTTCAGACTTCGCTTTTGAAGTCACTCGAGCTCCGACCGTACTCAGCTATACCTGGTGTGTATACCTTGCTCCGGCTTGTCACGGCAACGTTTACCTCGTGAAATATTCAGCTGTACCTACAGGAAGTACAGCCTGCAAACTTACAATAGACTGGTACTGAAAAATGAGAATGGGACAGTCATTTGCAGACATTCGCAGTTATATCGCGTGGGACATCTAGTCAAACTAGTACATACCTATATAGAAACTTTAACGTTACAGACAAAAGTTGAGACCGTCGGCTTAGCATTCCTTCCGAAGCACGTAATCGTCACACTTAAATTGCAACTCAAATTCAGCTTTCAGATAGGTAGTGTTCAAATAGAGAAAACTTTTAGAATAAAATACATTAACTATTTCCCTGCTCGTCTAGAAACTTAATATTTTCTATAATTCAAATTTAAAGGATAACTCCATTATTTATTTATTTTCATTAAAATTCATAAGACACAGAATTAATAGCCTATATCTTTTGACATCCATCATCAGCACGAAGCACTGTTGAAAATTCATCATCATTATTCATAATTTAAAATAATACAGGAGTAAGTAAATTACTTTCATTCTGTGCGAGGAACAAAGACATTTTTAATATAACATATTTTGCAAGGGATTATTATTTGACTAATTTTGTTGGTTATCAAGTCGACAAACGAAGAAATTAGATCCCTGGAGATGTATTATTGATTTAGTATATCTTTAAAATTAGACCTAGATGTAAGAGATAAGAGAGAAAAGAAGTTTCAGAAGAGATGTAACAGAAAAATTGATGTATTTATTTCTTCTTTCCTTTCTTTTGTTGTTTTAGGTACTACAAGATCGTTGAAATGTAGGTATTTCACAGTTTTATTAGTAAGTAAGAACATACGATAGTAATGTTATATTTGACCTGAAGTATAGTGTATAATTAATTATAAATAATATGTTGAGGTACTTATATCCACTTATTCTAACATTCAGTTTCCAACACCTTCCTTAAGATTGATTTAATATTCGCGTGTTATTAAGTTGTACAGTTGCTCGTCTAATATAGTTGTTATTTCTGATTATTTAACATAGGTACGAGTAGGCACATTAATATGGAAATCATATTCAATTTATAAAAATATATTTGTAACTATTTGATGTAATCATCGAATAGATACTTATTACAAATAGTATTTAATATGATACGAATAGACTAACGTGCACCTTTCGTCCCGTTCGTACGAATGATGCTTTTATAAAAGTTATAGGAAATAACAAATGGGCTTAAATTATATTTTTTTTATTACACATGAAAAATTCATACATTTGATACTAACTACAGAAAATTTACATCCAAAGACATTTAGATTTAGTAACATCTCCAAAAAACGAACATTAAATGCTTTTACTAATATTCAGGCATAAGGTTTTCAGTCGATTGTACTTTTCATAGAAACATTTCGTGTTGCCATCAAACAAAAGTTTCTTACACTTAAGGTAAAATTATTTCCGTGAAGCAATATTGGGTCAGGGTCAAAATTTTCTGAGCAATTTGCATTCATTACGAGTAAGTCTAACGATTGTTTTGATGAAATTCCTTGTGTCCTATTATTAAAATAAATATCGTTGTCTCAGATATCGTAAATTGAGAAAGAAAGTCAGCACAAATCGACTAACAATACGTATGCTGATGCCCTAAGAAACAAAACAATTTAATGTATTTCTTTTGGAACAATGTGTAGAAGGGATGACAGCAGCGCTTCCTATCATTCACGTCTATACGCCAGTGTTGATGCTAAAATACCATTACATTTCGAGATCGAACGGGCTCATAGACTATTCATTCGCAGAGGGGCCTCGTCACCTGCAGTGGCCATTACCAATGCATGAGAAGTGACGCCGCCAGACGTACGTTGGCAAGTCAGTCCACAACTTGTGCAGTGGTGGATGAAATGTGATGTCGGTCGGGATGGCATGATTTGGGCAAAGGTTGGCTGTGATGAAAGGCGAAAATCGTGCCATGATTTGAATATACCTCTATGACATTGTGATTTTTAATATAGGGCTAAATTTAACTAAGTACATTCATTCTGCAAAAGAAAACTAACATTTTGTACAGTGCTACCGGCATGCTGAAATTTATTCAAGCTGTTGATTCTAGGCATACATATGAACAACTTTTACCCAGGGTTCACTTCACACGTAACGTCACGCATACGTCTGCCAGATTCATACGAATTTTAATTTCCCCGTCAATATTCTGCGCTGCACTGTTTCAATGCAAAATTCCCTTGTTTTGACTGATCTAAAGCGAGGAACACTTGAACATCCGTTGCTGCGTAATACTTACATGCGTTAGTTTCTATTAGTTAATTTGTATCTAAAAGATTCAAGAACAAACGCTTAGATAAAATACAGTCGCATTTAGTATTTTCAATGTTTTCCAATTCAAACGTCGAATTTGAAACCCAATTCGTCTCAGTCACAATGCCTTCTATTTCCCCGGCAGCGAAATACCTTCGCTCTTCTTTTCCGTTATTTGACATTTCGTGAAAAGGTTCGAATTTGCCGTGTAGATTTCCAGATAATTTGATTTGTCCAAATCCAATGAAGGTTCCGACTTCTGAATAAAGCTCTTTTTAGGAAAAAAATCGAATAAACTTTTCTAAGAACGCTTAGGACTTGAAATAGATTGAAGTGGCCCCGAACGGAAGGTATCAAAAGAATAAAGTGGTATTGGCAGGTATATACATAATTTTCTTTTCAAAACCTACTTCTGTACCTACCAGCTACTTGACTTGACACACAATTGTACCAGCATCGCCTTAAACAATTTTCATAATAGGATCAATGCTGAAAAACATGTCAATTAAGAAAAAAATAAAATCAGTACAACGCCCTAAATAATGTGCCCAATTTATTGCATTTCATCCAAAATACCATGCGGTGTTCTAGAAAGCTCGAGGTCTTGCATGTCTGCCTAATTTGTGAAAACATTAATTACTTATATAATTATCATGATCAAGAAATGTACATTAAAGTCACGTATTACTCAAGAAAACATTTCACAAAACTCCATCCAAAGTTTTGGGTCAACGAAAGGCAACTAAGTCAGAAAGACATGTATTCACTCATATTCACTTTGCCTCTTTTATCCATCGCACCCAATCGACGTCAATATATCGGAGTGTCTATCCATCATCGACATTCCCACAGATCTGGCGAATCCCACACCCAACGCCCGTTGGTGTAAGAGATGGGAATACTACCTACATCTACTGAAGTAAGTGTAGCAGAGATAGATGCGTCTCTCAGACTACGCAATCTAATCCGTTGCTGATGGGTCAGCGTCCGTTTTTCCCCGATTGCCTCAGAAGGAGGATTATGTTTTTGCATGAAG
Organism: Phthorimaea operculella; assembly: GCA_024500475.1. Taxonomy (NCBI): domain Eukaryota; kingdom Metazoa; phylum Arthropoda; class Insecta; order Lepidoptera; family Gelechiidae; genus Phthorimaea; species Phthorimaea operculella. The sequence continues at coordinate 1,436,528 of JANFCV010000083.1, read as the reverse complement.
GTATGTATGTGGGTATATATTTAGACAACAACACCCAAACAGCTAGGCGGATCTTAACATTTGAGGTGTCGTTTGATTTGTCTGAGCATGGTGAATTTTTATCACAAAATACAAGTTTTAAATTACTGCAGTGGTTGTTTTAATACATTCTTTGTTTGTAGAGAATTTGAAATTCCCCTGCATCTAACAAACGCATGCGCTAAAAATGCGCAGAAACAAACGTCAAATGTGGAAACCACTAGAGACCTTTCTTCATGTAGCGGCTGACAAAATCAATTTTCCTTAACCAAAAGATGAAAAGAAAGAAATTACGTTAAGGAACGTGACAATACGATATTGGATTGAATAATTTAATCGCGCCAAGTTTTTTAGATTCAGATTTCTTATTCTTTTACGAATATTTTATTGGAAAACCATAATTCAAACAATACTAAAATTTGAATAATAGCAGCCTCGTACAGCCGAAATCTTTTGTCGCGGCGACTTTGTTAACACTTGAGGAGGGTATCACATAATCACATAATAAGTATATTATAGCGTCCTTTTTTGTTCTATTTTAGCGCTGCGTAATGCGTAAAGCGTGTGTTAGAAAAATGCAAATGTCAAATGGTTTGACATAACATTGTATTTGTATGAGACGCATCCGCTATAGTGCTGCTTATCGCACAACGGTGCGTCGACGAATGCGTCTGTCAAACGGTATGACATAAACTGCATTTGTATGCGACTGGTGGAAATTCGTGTCGCAGGCCAGATGTCCGCATTATCTGTCTCTAGGTATCTTCTTATCTTATCTTAATTAGCCCGTATCGTATAACTTTTAAAGCACTCGCGATTACTTTCACACATAATTATTACTTTAACGGGTCTTATCGCGATAGTTTTTTAGGTAGTTAAGCGATTTACCTGGAAACTCGACGTTTCGACTGGGTTTCACCAGTCGTGGTCGCGAGCAGACTAAAGTAGCAGCGAGTTGTCATCAGGGCGGTGGGCAACTAGATTTTCTGCTAAGATTAAGACAATATGTGGGTAGCAGAAAATCTAGTTGCCCACCGCCCTGATGACAACTCGCTGCTACTTCAGTCTGCTCGCGACCACGACTGGTGAAACCCAGTCGAAACGTCGAGTTTCCAGGTAAATCGCTTAATTACCTAAAAAAACTATCGAGATAAGACCCGTTAAACTAATAATTAGCCCGTATCGTCCCACTGTTGGGCAAAGGCCTCCCTCTTCTCTAGGTATAAGTATTTTTAATGGTAGAGATCCTATAGTTATTTTAGTGATGTCTTGTTCACGTACGCGGACTTCACATTTCAATGGTTTTGGTTACCAATTGATTGGTTGCGAACGAAAGCATCTAAAAAAACTGTCTACTTCAATTTTTCTGACTTTTCCAATCAGCAAATACTGATTTCTCGACAATTATTTAAAAACGTGATATAAATAACAAAAAAAATTGTCCCGCAAAGTTTCAAAATATTGTGAACGTTATGCATAATCATGTAAATCCATTTAACGCGTATATCTTAATACTAATTCGTCAAAACAGATTTTACTACCAAATTCGGATTAAGTGCAAACAAAGAAGCCAGACTTAGCTTTCAAGATCTGTTTTAGCATAATTTCGTTTTCTGGGAATAAGATTCTGGATTCAAAAGTTTCAACGTCGTTTTAAAATAACAATCTTGCTTATCTTGTGGAATTCCGAATACGTTAAATCATACTAACTAGTTAATTCTGAATAACCTAATTAATCAGAATGGGGCTCGCTCTATTATGATCAATATGATTATATTAGAGCGAGTTAAACCTTCAATCCAAAAGAGGAAAGGGATAATTATGATAGATAAGTTTTAAGATTTTCCCATTATACAACGGAACTCAGAGAGATCTTCGTTGGGGCCAAAATAATCGGTTTTCATAATTACTTCCATTCCTTATTATTGATTAGGTATTTTGCTTGCTCCATCTTCTACTACTTCTAAGTTGATGCCTCATTCCTGAGAGACGTTACCATTAGGAGCTACTGCTCTGCAAAACTTATACAAGCTTGCAGTGTGGCCTTGTTTGCCTGCTGTAGTATAGCGTCCACCTGACTGGTGCTCTTCCAAGACGTTTTTAGGGTTTCGTAGTCAACTAGAAACCCTTATAGTTTCGTCAAGCCTGTCTGTCTGTATGCCGCGCCCTCATATCTTCGTCAGTTTTGAGCTATCGACATGAAATTTCTTGAGAAGATAGATCGTGTTGACCCAAATATAGAAATGTTAAGAAAAAATATATTAAATGTTTTTTGGACCCCCTCCCTCCCATACGTCATGTGAAGGGAGGGCAAAAATTTTTTTTTTCTTCTGTAATATTGAGTAGGGTATCGTTGAATAGGTCTTTTAAAACTAAGGTGAGGTTTCTTTGAGACAAAGTCACTAAAATGTTTCTGTCACGAGATATTGCTTTTAAAAAGGGCTTTTTTGACCCATAATTTGTTCCAGCTGTAACCTCTAAAGTATAAATGCTAAATATTTGAAATAAATATGGAATATAGCTTACAATCTGAAATTACAATGAAAACTATAACGGATATTGTACCCTTAAAGGTTTCAGATAAAAATGAGTTTTTCTATTTGCGGTTGGTCATCATACTGCTGCTAACAAACCAGCATCAAAATTAAGTTTGTAATGCTGAAAAACCTGATATTTAAACGTTGACTACGAAACCCTATTTGTGGGCGTGTCTGACACGCTCTTGGCCGGTTTTTTACTCCTTGCGTCTCGTTTTATTACGAGACCTGCGATGTCCGCCAATACGTGAGAAATGCAACAGAAACACTTGGTTTATTTCTTGTGAATCAGATTTGCAATGCATATGAAAGTGACTGCCCGCAATCTGTCGATAACATCCTAGCCTGCAGGGTGAAATGCTAGACCACTGAATATCTGTAGTTCCAACATACATCGGCAACACTTCGACCCACACTGTTAAGAGTTTAACAAGTACTGGTGAACTCTATTTTTTCAACTGGTTACAAACGAAACCAGTTGAAAAAATTTACGACACCGATGGGATTCGAACCCACGTCTTCTGACAAGCCGGGTCACATGTGTTTACCGCTACACTACCGTAGGCTCTATCCGAGGCGGCGAAATTGTGAACCACTTGCTTCGTTCATATATATTTTTTGTTCCTTGACTACTTTACTACTGCTAATAAGTACTGGTTTGTTACACAGATACTAGGGTAGGCCGATCCCGGAACTGGGGTCAGGGTGTCTCGACGTGTTGCCTATAGACCACAAGCTGTCGATAGCATCCTACCCTACACCCACCGCAGGCTAAAATACTGGACCAACTGTATATCCGTAGATGCTAATATTAGAAACTCATACGCCATATCTACCTAGAATTGCGGACCATGTTTGTGAAATAGGATTGATAAAAAAGAATCGTAAATAAAACTACTTCTACTTCTTCGAGTTGGATACCAAGTCGTCCAAAGTCCCGATAAATCCTGGTTTCAGAGTATTTCAAATGCAGTGTCAATTCAAGAATTAATATTAAGAAGGTAGTTGCACTTATTGGCTTAATTAATAATTACAATATACGTGCATATAATACAGCACCAGGCTATTTAGCTCTTAAATAGCTACTTGACTTGATTCCGCTAAGAGTAGATCTTAAATTTTTACATACTAAAACAATAATAACTGGCATAAAACCAAAGTACACTATGCGCGTGAGTTCATGGCTGTCCTGAAATGTCGCCTCCTTGTCGCACATGCCAGTTCCACGGCGAGTATGACAAGGAGGCGCATATTTCAGGATAGTCATGAACTCGCGCGCGCACTACATACCTATCCCTTGTAGTTAATGTTACAAAGTCAGATGGAAATTGAAGTGAAAATGTAGCACTACAGGTGCTAAAGTATGCTGGAGCATGCATTTGATATTGATATCCCTAGAGGCGCCTTTACATCACCTGCATTCGTCTAGCAATTCGCGGAGTGCGCGAGTGAAGGCTGCTATAGAATACAAAATTGTAAACTACGAACATGTTTAGGGAACTTGCAAAATATACAGTGCAGAAATTATTCAAACTTGCGTCATTTGCGATCATTGTGGGAGGTATCTACGTGCTATAGGTACCTACCTAGAGGTATAACTTAAAAATTAATAAAAAAAAACTTGCAACTTAAGGCATAACACAAGCTCCATAGAGTAATCGTGAGACGTGCGTGAGGCGTAAGATGACAAAGTGATCGTCTGCCGTCATCGATGCGAGGCACGTCTCACGTGTGTGGCTTAGACTCTTCTGTTTCATACATTTTAGGTATATGGTAACGCTTTCAAGATGTCGCACGTCTCACGTCTTACGTCTCATGTCTCACTGGGGCCTAAAATTAAACGTTTCAGAATTTCATTGTCGAAAATTTCACCGATTATCACATGTGAATATCGCATTCGAATTATACGATACAGTCTGGTGATTTCACAGGCTCGAATGCACCTTTTGTGATTGTGCATTGAATATCCTGGCTTCTACAGATATATAATGTCTATGCTATTTGCATTGCCGTCTGCTGTCAGATTAAAACAGCAGCATCAGCATACATATTTTAATTTTGTATTATTACCTATCCAGATGCCGGCTTAGAATAGTATCAACCCATATCTTTCCTGTGTTTGTCGTAAGAAGCGACTAAGGGATTTCAGAGTTGATGTGTATTGCTATTTTGTCACTATGGTGATTGATACACAGTATTCTGAGCGACTTTCATAGTATTATCAGACATGGTGCAAAATTTCGTTTTTTACAGCTGTTTATGCTCTGACTACATCGCTAGAGATATAGACGTGATGCTACAGATGTAGGTAGGTATGTGTGTATTATATGTATTAACATATAACACCAGCATCTGCTCAAAATTTATTTACCTACTAATAATAGCATACAAACCGGATAATATTGCGGTTCGTGACAGCCACCCTGCAAATGTCAACCAGTGACAGCCACCATTTGACACGGCACCGTGTGCAAATGGTATCCGGTTTTGGGTTTTTGTATCGACCTACCCATTTAAAGAACTAAGTTATACTGGTATTTCTTAGTATTTGTATGAAAAGAAGTATAAGTTGGTCCCTAAATGGGTTTGTATAAAAAATAAGGTGGAAAATCGAACAACAACGCACAAACGAACGTTACCGTGTGTTACTCGCCTAACTTAAAATCAGGCAGTAAGTACCTACGTACCTATGTACCGCCCTACCGGCATCTGTTTAAAATGTATGCACACTGTTGAATATGGATAGCCGTAGATTAATTTCACCAAGCTTGAGTTTGAACTTTGTATGCCAGGTGTGACCATCCGCTTTATCACGGCACTTGGTCTCGCAGATAATGCAAATATTTCAACGTACTGCGTTAATAACAGTTCAGATATCACGGCAAACTATCTACATAATATTTTTCTTCGTGAATGAATAACAGAGTACAGAGTGCAGTGGATAGGTAAAGCGTTCGCGGGCCGTAATAAACAAGCTGCGATATCGCCACGACCGACAAATAATTTTTTGACCACTTTAGAAAATTCATCACACTACTGTATACAGGGAAAGCTCTCCAAATACTGATAGGGAACTCCGATTACTTATAGGGAACGTACAGGCCAAGAAACTGAACAACTTTTCATAAGAAAATAGACGTTAAAAACTTTAGACTTCCCATACTAATGCAGTCAGCTGATCGTGACTTTGTAAAGAAGATAAAAAAAATACCCTATAATATTTTCTTATGGGAAGTTGTTTAGTTTCATACTTTGAATGCATCCTATAAGTTTTCGGAGAGCTCCCCCTTTCACCCCGTATAAGAAAACATCACATGTCATTATCATAACATAAAAAAGAAAAGAGAAAACCGATGTCTCAGGCTTTTCGCATGCCCATAGGTATGCCTACATGCCTTTGCATAGTTTCATGTTTGCGTGCAGCAGACGACCAGCATATCCCTATTTTCCATTGAAGGCAGCTCGTTCGTGTAATCACCTAAAGCTAAAGGCATGAAGGCTGGATCAATGACTTTTGACGTGCAGCAAGATCATTCAGACGCATAATGTTACTTTCGCAAATTGTCTCTTTCGCACGATGTCTCTTTCATTAAGACTCTTTCGCAAAAGTTGACGTTTGGTGTCTGCACTATGCTATGCAAATCAATTACTGAAAAATTATCGATTAGTAGATAATTCAAAGTATGTGAGTAAGTAGAAAATTGGATAGTAAATAAAAGAAAACCGTGGACCTTTAGTGCCAACTTTAATCATAATCAAATGTTCACAGATTCTATTGAAATTCCTATACTATTAAACCTTCATACTTTCAGTACTATATCTTTCATATTACCCATACAACATGGATGAAGGCTACCACAAAAGAATCAATTCCCACCAATACCTTTTGTACGAGGTGATGGATCGCTTGAACGTAATTAACTTTCAGTACCTACTCTAAGAGGTGTATGTGGAAATAACTTCGTAATCAAACCTTTGTTTTAGTAAACTAATCTAATTGGAGCCAATGGTGGGAAACGAAAAAAAAATTCCGGCCTCCCATACAAAATTTACGGTCAGCTGACTGTTTTTGTATGGGAGGTCGAATTTTTTTTTTCGTTTTCCACCATTGGGTCCATAGTAAAAGTTGTTCAGTTTCATGGTCTGTGCTCAGGCCTGCAAAGTTTTCGTTACACCGTCCCTAACACCCCGTATATTGTTTACACATTTTTCAAATTTTAATACAATGTTGCACTGCTCCCGCTTCTCGGAAAACAATTTCCTGTACCTAGGTTGCCTGGAAGAGATTGCCTTTTGGCGATAAGGCCGCCTAATTGTACGCTCATTAGTTCTTACTTAAAATTTGTAAAATGTTTCCTTTGGTGCGCAAATAAAGTATTTTTATCTTTTTTTTTTATCTTATCTTTTATCTCAGAACATTTTTTCACGCTGCATGCATGTGGTTGTTTATCCCATCAAGATGGCGAAAAGACACTACAGCGTAAAAGTCACTCTAGCAGTCCCTAAAATTACTTCAGCAGGCAAATGTACAGCTGAATAATCCGGCTACCGGGCGTTTTTGGCTCAAGTAGATGTATAGAATACCCGTACCTATCGGGCTTTGCTCTACGCAAAAAAATATACGTTCCCATACAAGCCTTCCCTATAAAAAACAAGCTATTTTAGTTGGAGAATGTCGAGTTCCTAAATCGACACCATAAGCGAAGGCCTTGGCCTGGCCCGGTATCGAATTAATTACCTTTTGTTTTTAATTAAAATTAATACCGACTGAAAGTTGAAGCGTCAGCTTACTCAACAGTTTTAACACAAACTGGATGCAAAAAACACTTCTTATATTACAAAATAACACGCCTATATCCCTTCTGGATAGGCAGAGCTTAAAAGGCTGAAAAATCGGCCATTTACACCACATGCGACAAAGTTTGAGAGTCATTCAGAGGACTGTGTACTACCACGGTGACAGGTTGTCAGCCTGTCACCTAAATTTGCAATACCCGTCAACTCTCAACTCAAATCGTTTACCTATAATGTAGGTATCTGCTATGTCTACTGTCTTAAAATACCTCTTAATAGTTGCAGATACAAAAAGAAAAAAAAGGTATTTCTTTAACGAGCTGTAACCAAAGCCTTCTCCTGCCGTTAAGTACACAGTTGCCCTTATTTGTAGTTGGCTTAAGGCATTAAAGTTTACTACACACTCGACTACAAAGTCGTTTTAAGTGCTCCGCTATTGACCTTTATACGTTTAATGGAACGTTATAACATAAGACAAGCAACACACTGTAACTTCACAAAATAGAGTGTTTACAAAAGGTTTATTTAGGATATTTGCGATTGTCATTTGTTATATAGCCTCTCTCTCTCTCTCTCTCTCTCTCTCTCTCTTCGAGTGGGACACCGATTAGTGCAACGACCTGTGGTTAATCCGGACCTGTGGTTAGGGGTGTAATCCGGAGGAGAGCAGATGGACACGGATTTCACCACACAGTGGTCGGATGATCCCAGCGGAGCCGAGACCGAAACCGAATGTCTGTGCGGATCAGTTGTCAGCAGAAGGTCCAGGCAATTGGGTGTGTGGTCTGTGATATCTGGTATTCGCGTCGCTTGTTCCACCAGCTGGGTGAGATCTAGCGCCAATGCTAGTTTACGCGCCTCTCGCCCAGCATGGTCAGTTTTCTGGTATGGGAACAGCCACTCTTTATGGTGAGCATTGAAGTCCCCCAGAAAAACAAGCTCGGCTGTTGGATATCGCTGAATTGCTGTATCTGCCGTCTCAGAGAGGTACTCCATGAGTCTAGTCGTCTCCTGATCTCCGCTGTGCGAACGATAAACACTGGCGTAGAGAGTTTTCTCTACTCCAGTGTCAACCAAAAGCCACAGCACGGGAAACCCTGAATTCTCAAAGCCACGGAGACGCTTACAGCAAACGTCATCGCGAACATACACACAGACTCACCCAGATTACACCCCTAGGGGCACGAGGAGAGTATGGCGATACGAGTCAGCAGACTGGGACGAGATGCGTGCTTTCTTTGCTTCATACCCGTGGCGGCAAATGTGTTTCTCTTCGGAAGACCCCTCATACGTCGCTGATGCGATCACAGCTGTAATCCGGCAGGGAATGGAATATTTCATTCCTTTCTCCGATATCCCGCTCGGTTATAAAGCCCAACCTTGGTTCAATGCGGACTGTGCTCGAGCTGAGGCTCGTAAACAGTCCGCTTACCAAGCTTGGGTAAAAGCTCGTGATCGAAAAGTGCGAGCGAGAAGAGTGCGAGCAAAGAAGAGAGCATATAATGCCGCCGCCAGGTATTGCAAACGGGTGCTACGAAAAGCTAGGTTCGACCATATTAGCCGTATTGGGGCAAAGCTTGCATCATACCCACCGGGTAGTAAGCAGTTCTGGTCCCTTTCGAAATCAGTCGAATCCAACTTCTGCCGTCCCTCACTACCTCCTATGCAGAAACCTGATGGGTCGCTTGCCCACACCGCGGCAGAGAAAGCAAATTTATTTGCCGATCTGTTTGCGAGCAACTCTCGTATAGACGCTGGCTCGAAATATCCACCCACCTTACCTCACTGTGATTCTTTGATGTCTGAGGTCACAGTGCACAATAAAGAGGTCCGTAGAGCCCTTCGCAGTCTGGACGTGAACAAGGCCAGTGGTCCTGATGGCATACCAGCAAGATTGTTGAGGTATTGTGCGCCTGAGTTGTCTCCTGTACTGACACGCTTGTACCGCCTCTCTCGTGTCAAAATTGTACCAAAATCTTGGAAGCTTGCCAATGTGCAACCTGTGCCCAAGAAGGGTAGCCGTGCCGACCCTAGCAACTATCGACCGATCGCCATCACTTCCGTACTCTGTAAGATTATGGAAAGAGTTCTGAACTGCAAACTGCTTTCGTACCTCGAAGACAATGATCTTCTCAGTGATTGTCAATATGGCTTCCGCCGAGGGCGTTCCACGGGAGATCTTCTAGTGTACGTAACGCATTGCTGGGGCGAGGCCATTGAAAACCACGGCGAAGCAATAGCAGTGTCGCTGGACATTTCAAAGGCCTTCGATAGGGTGTGGCATGCGAGTCTGTTGAGCAAGCTTCCAGCGTACGGCATACCCACTGGCTTCTGTAGCTGGGTGGCTGACTTCCTGAGTGAACGGTCGATCCGAGTGGTCATAGACGGCTGCTCCTCTGACCTCAAGGCTATTGACGCCGGAGTTCCTCAGGGTCTGTACTCTCCGCGACGCTTTTCCTGCTGCACATCAATGACCTTCTATCTTCAGGAATTGTTGGGTACGCAGATGACAGTACTGTCACCGAGAAATATCTGTCCGGCGCAGGAGCCAGTGGTGATGAAATCCAAAGATTGAGAAAGGCTATGATCGTTAAGTAACGTCTCCCAGTGGGGCGATGACAATCTCGTCAGCTTCAATGCTTCAAAAACGCAGGCGTGTCTTTTCTCCGCAAAAAGGAGTCCTTTCACCTTTTCTCCTACTTTTCGGGGTACATCTGTTCCAGTGACCAACACTCTTCAACTCCTTGGCATGGAGCTTTCCTCTGACCTCAACTTCGGCACCACCATCGAGTCCAAGGCTCAAATTGCAGCTAGAAAGTTGGGCGTCCTGAATAAAGTCAAGCGGTACTTCACGCCTGAACAGCTTCTAACTCTTTATAAAGCTCAAGTCCGATCTTGCATGGAGTACTGCTGTCACCTTTGGGATGGCTCGGCTAAATACCAACTTGCTGCACTGGATTCGGTGGAACGCAGAGCCAAGAGATTAATAGGTGATAAAAAACTGGTGGCGACCAAGCTTCACAGCCTGGCTCACCGCCGCAAGGTTGCTTGCCTATCGGTCTTCTACAGATTGTACTTCGGAGAGTGTGCGCGTGAACTGCATGAGCTCATACCACCGTCTCCTTTCTTCCATCGGACATCCAGACGCACGGCCGGCTACCATCCGTTCTTAGTTGATATACCCACATTACGCACTAAGCGCTTCAAATCATCTTTCATTATGCGCACGGCTAAAGAATGGAATTCCCTGCCTGCGTCTGTATTTCCGAGTGCATATAACCTGAATCTCTTTAAGTCTAGAGTGAATAGGCATCTTCTGGGCAAGCTCGCTCCACCGTAGATCCCATCTCTGCTCTAGGGTAAGATTGGGGTCAAGAGTAAGCCCATCATAGATAAAAAAAAAAAAAAAAAAGACCCGATGAACCCTTGTGTCAGAGTTTTTCAACCTTCTACTGCAAGTAGCAGGCCTCTGACATGATTGTGTAACGACCGCCATCATAGGCAGCAACCGAAGACCGACGACTTAACGTGCCCATCCGCTGCACGGAACCATCTTGCTTTTCGGACAACCAGGTGGTTCAGCCTGCAATGTCCTAACCAGACTGGGAACAAATTCACAAAGTGAACATCAACTCTGTGAGCGACCCCACCGGGAATTGAACCCGGAACCTTCTGCGTGGCAGGCAGTCATACTAACCACTGCGCCACATCGGCTGTTATATAGCCTGGGTTCCCAGATACGAGGACAAAATAAAGAGATCGACGCTATTTTGCAGTCAAAACATATTTGTCTTGTTGTGGCTTCTAAGTCAGATACCTAAATCAAGGTCTACTATTCAAAGGCTAAGACTAATCCAAAGATAACCTGAGATAATCGCCTTAACACCCTTAATTTAATTAAGTGACATAAATATCTAGGCCAAGTGGTTAAGTAATCCTGGAAGATGAATGCCTCTGTTAACCCGTTTAAGACAATTGTGGTTAAACTTCTGTACCCTTTAGAGTCTTAGAGAAACACAACACAATCAACATTATTTATTACTTAGATAAGATGTGTTTTACATTAAGCATAGAAGAGTATAATAATGTCAATGGGTACGTACTGAGGTTTATGCCCACTCTATTTTGACAACTGGACATTTTGCCCACTTTGACATTCTAGTACACTGAACCAAGCCCTACACACACAGACTTGATTTCCTCATATTAGGTATCTACCGTAGGTATGTAATTTACAAAAAAAACATATGTTAAGGTGTTATTCAAATCTCAGTATTATTCGCCTGGTACTTGGGAAGCGGACTCTTGACTTGATTGGTAAAAAATATAAAGCAATTATGTTATCTAAGATTGGAATAGGCGATAATGTCGACTTAAAAATTCCTAAATATTGCAAGTTACTAATTATAAAATAAAAATTTTCGAAAAAGAAAACGCCGCTGTTGGAACATTGTATATTATTTAGGTAATTTATTTTTTCACCTATACAGAGTATCCCGGTTATCGTGGTCCAAAGTAAAAATCTAGACTCTGGCCATCCTAAGCTAACTTAATAGCAAAAAATATTGTTAAATATTTGAAGAATAAAAATGGACCTCCCATACTAATTTTGTTGCCTGATAGAGCATTTTGTATGGGAGATCCATTTGTTTCCTCAAATATTGAAAACAAGTTTTGCTTTTATAGTAGTTTAGGATGTCCGGTCTGGATTTTTTTTGGACCACGATAACTGGGACACCCTGTGGTGTATTCGGCAATGGACTGTATATATAAAAATAGAGAATCGAAAAATATACCGGTAGAAAGCGAAAGATATTCAGTTTGCCAAAAAAGTTGGATAGGAAATTTGCCTTGCTCTAAGGAATTAGGACAAGGGAAAGCAAAGCAAAATAAAAAGGACTCACTCTGGTAATCCTTGAAAGCCTTCACTGAAATCCTTGTAGGTACACAGTTTTTCTTCACATTTCACCAAGTTTTTAAATAGCTTTTATGACACAATTACATGTTTTATAGTTACGCGTCGCGGATGGATGTTATACCTTTTTTATATTTTTATAAGCGAAATTAGGAAAAAATGCGAGCTCGCGGAGAGATCAAAAACGAAACAGAAAAAGTCGGCGTTTGTTTCGAGCGTTGCCAACATAAGTTTTAAAATTGTCCATGTTTTCTCTTGATGGTGGCCAACTTGCTTGATATCTTCCTTTCTTTTTCTTCAGTGCTTGCAGTGAGTGAGGGGGAAAAGGAAAGGGATAGGGAAAGGAAGTGGCAAACTGAATAATACTCGAAAAATAATAATTATGAATTTAAAAAGTAAGGTACATGACCAATAACCGGTGTAGGCGGGAAGTTTGAATCAATAAATAGAAAACGGCGCAAACATCCTCCCGGCCTTTGATAATACCATAGTATTATCAAAAAAATAAAATAAAAGCGCTATGACAATTAAAAAAGAAAGAACATATTTCTAAGCTATTTAAGTATTTACAAAACGAAAAAAAAATGCAACATTTAATAGTTAGTTGCCTAAACTATTGATTGGGTAGAGCGCAAAGCTTTACAACTGGGCGTCGATAGAGACCCGTTTTAGTTTTCACGTCCGCTACCCTCACTACACCATCTGCCCCAGGATATGTATCCACTTTAATGCCAATGGGCCAATGAAGTGGAGGAGCATTATCAGTTTTGATAAGGACAACGGTTCCTTTTTCAAGGGAGTTAGACTTCTTAATCCACTTTTGTCTGCTCTGTAAAGTGTTCAAATATTCTATTTGCCACCTTTTCCAAAAAGATTGAACGAGAGACTCAATCAATTGAAAGCGTTGACGAGGTGTTTTATTGTTGGATACATCTACCTGAGGTAGCGATTTCAAAGGCGTCAATGTCAAAAAATGAGAAGGCGTTAATGGCAAAGGGTCTGACGGATCAGAACTCAACACTGATAGAGGGCGAGAATTTAACAACGCCTCTATTTGAGTGAGTACGGTCAACATCTCCTCATAAGTAAGAAGTTGATCTCCCACTATCTTGTTCAGATGGGTTTTCACGCACTTGACGTTACTCTCCCATATTCCACCATGATGCGGAGCCGAAGGAGGATTCATTCTCCACTCAACTTGGTTCTCAAGTAATACAGATGAAAACTCCGAATTATATTCAGGTGAGCGCACCAGATCATACAAAGATTTCAGATGCGATCTGGCACCAACGAAATTCGTGCCACAGTCAGAGTACATACACCTAACAGGGCCTCGACGCGAAAAAAAACGTGTAAGCGCGTTTAGAAACGATTGTGTGGACAAATCAGATGAGAGTTCAATATGAATGGCGTGAGTAACCAAACATACAAACAGACATATGTAAGCTTTAACACTGCGCACGCCGCGACGACGATACGGAATTATTCTGATAGGGCCGGCGTAGTCGCAGCCAGTTTCCACAAAAGCTTTATTCACTTCACAAACCCTGAACTGCGGTAGATCTCCCATTAGAGGGAAATGCGGAGAAGGTTTGTTTTTAAAGCACAAGTTGCAGTTATTTACGCGTTTTCTGACTGCATTCCGACCTCCGAAAATCCAGTATTTTTGTCGCAGGATTGAAAGCAATAGGCCTGAGCCAGTATGCAGATTCTTCTTATGTTCATAATCAATAATAAGATCAACGACATGGTCATGCGATGGAAGCAAAATTGGATGTTTACTGTCATAATCCAATTCTGAGTGTACCAACCGACCTCCAACACGAAGTAAATGATCTTTGTCGTCTAGAAAGACGTTAAGTTTTGCGAAAGAACGTGGTAGGTTACCATTATCACGTATGGCTTTCAATTCGGAGGAAAAATGTACTTCTTGCACGGCGCGCAAGACAGCGAACTCTGCGGTACGAAGATGAGAAAGTTCTAACTTCCTTGGCAACTTTTTAATAAATCTGTATATGTAAATAACAATGTGGAGTAGTCTTTCCCAAGAAGAAACACGAAGAGCTAGCTCGTATAAGAGCGGCGTAGCTGATCTGGTTTCTTTAGTCATCAATATTTTGACAGTCTTCTGTTCGGGCGGGTTAGTAACAATTTGCGGGTTAAAATCTTCTAACTGCCATTCGCTCATAGGTGTATGAACGAAGGCAGGCCCAGTGAACCATAGCGGATGGTCTACTAGCTGAGCGGGTGTCAATCCGCGCGACAAACAATCGGCAGGGTTCTCACTACCTTTAATATGATAGAAGTTACGCGGGTTGACATTCGTTTGAATTTGTGCGACGCGGTTCGCTACGTATGTTTGCCATCGTGTGGGTGACGAGTGAATCCAAGCCAAGGTTATAGTACTGTCAGAAAAGGCAAGTATGTTATGAATTTGACAACGAGACGCATACGTGTCTTTGACAGTGTGTACTAATTTTGACACAACAAGTGCGGCGCAGAGTTCCAAGCGAGCGAGCGTAACCTTGGTCTTAGCGGGAGCCACTTTTGATTTGGCGCACACAAGGCTTACCATAGTCTTATTGGTATCAGGGCAGAACACGTGCAGGTAAACAACACCTCCGAACGCCCTTTCACTAGCGTCACCAAAGGCTAATATTGATAGCACGAATTGTGGCTGAAACCCTACGAAACGCGGGATTTTAATTTTCTCCAACAAAGGTAGTTCAGTCACAAACCGCCGCCATAAATCAATAATATGCGAAGGAGGTTTATCATCCCAGCCAATGTCGGATTCCCAAAGTGATTTGATGAGAAGTTTCGCCAGTAGCGTGACGGGTGCGACAAATCCCATCAAATCCCAAAGGCGCGCGACTGTTGACAAAATGTTGCGTTTAGTGCAATCACGATCATCACGTGACACGGCAAAAACAAAATGGTCTGTAGCGGGTGACCACTGTAAGCCGAGAATCTTCAGATTCGCGTCAGAACCAATATCAATCAACTCAGTAACGCGGCTTTCTTCGGGAATCGCGTTCAAGAACTCAGGTGAGTTGCTAGCGAATTTTACGAGTTCGAACCCACCAGCGGCGAACAGTTGAATCAATTCGGTGGACAAGTTCTGCGCCTCTTCGTATGTCAACCAGCTGTAAGCGAAATCGTCCATATATAATGAATCTTTATCCAACGCAGAAGCGGCGAGCGGGAAACGCTGCCGTTCGTCGTTTATCAGCTGACGCAGCGTGCGCATCGCGACGCGAGGAACGGGCTGCTTGACATACCAAAAGTAACACGATTAAACTCGTAAATTTGTAGCGGTTCATTCGGATCAAATCTATAGAAAAAGCGCTGGTATCTGCGGAAGGCTTCCTGTACTATAATCTGTAGGTACATTTGTCTAATGTCCGCGCTCATTGCGACAGGAAACAAGCGAAAGTTCAAAATTATTCGAAACAAATCAGACTGTAGGTTTTTACCAGTATATAACAAATCATTAAGGGACACACCCGAATCCGTTTTCATACTGAAATCTAGCACTTGACGAACTTTAGTCGTCAGTCTATCTCCGCGAACAACAGCGTGATGAGCGACTAGGTACTGCGAAGTGTCGAGTGCGTCGAGGTCATCGACCTTAGCAATATAATTTTTGTTTAGGTAGTCGCGCAATATTTTGTCATATTCAAGTTTCAAAGCGGGGTTAGCGAGTAGTTTTCGTTCTAAATACGAGTACCTACGTTCCGCGATGTGCTCGGACTTTCCCAAGCAAGTCGGATCTTTCTTGAAGGGAAGTGCGACTGCATAGCGGCCCGTAGAATCGCGTGTAGTTGTTTGTTCGAAAATATCTTCGCATTGTTGTTCATCCGCGTTCAGTAAAACGTTTTTTGAAGGAACTTCTTCGACTTCAAAAAAGCGCGAGACACAATTTTCAAAGGTGCACAAAAATGAGCGAGTGACCTCGGGTTCAATGACCTCGGTCGCAGTGGGCGCGTTACCTACAACTAAGTATCCGAATGAAGTTTCGATACCTACTGGCTCGGATCGACTGCCACTGAATTTTCGCGACTTTAGGATGCGTGCAAAGAAATCACTACCTACTCGCGAGAGGCAAGTTGTGTAGGTATGAAAGCTCAGAAATGTCTATAGGCGCACAGGGCAATTCCTCAGTTATGCAGTCAACTACAAACGGGTGTACATCATAGCGTTCATTTTCATCAAAACGCGAAACTAAGATGACCGAAGTGACTCCTTTGGTTTCAGTTTCGTTACCTCCTAATCCTGAAACTTTTGCGCCGTGCGAGGGGTAAAGCGGTAAATTCAAACGCGAGCGGCACTCTTCGGTCATTATGTTCCTCATGGAAGCGGAGTCCACTACGATACGTACTGGAATACTAATCTGCGGGTCAGGTCCCAAAGCCTGGCATACGGCCGTACCTAGTAGAACAGTGCGAGATAAAGAAAACACTTCCAGCTGTTTGTTTGTAACACAAAGCGACACTTGGTTATCTTTAGGAATCGGAACTCCATGCGAATTCCCTCCTCCAGCATTGGGAGACGAGCGAGCGGGCGTGGTGCGAGCGGGCGCGGCAGCGGCGGCGTGCGAAGTGCGTTGATTAGCGTTATCATTAACATGCGGTGCGGTTGCGGCTGCGCGAGCATTCGCGGCAGCGGCGCGAGAGGCTGCCGAGCCATCAGTAGCGTTATTATTATTAGCGGGCCCGTTAGCGTTCGTCATTTCGTTAAAATGCAGGAGGCTGTGGTGAAAATTCGCACAGAACCTACACCGGCGTGTGCTCCCACACTGGCGGGAGGTATGCAAAGCGGACATACAATTAATGCAAAGGTGCTTCTCTTTGACATAATTGTACCTATCGCGAGGCGACAGGGGCGTAAAAAAGCGGACACGCGTAAAGATTGTGAGCGGAACTTTGACAATATGGGCACAAATTCTTATTAGCGTCATTATCAGTAGCGTTTTGAACACTCAAAAACGTTTTAAAGGCTTTTGGTTGTTGCGAGTTAGAAGCGGGGCGAGCGAACGATTGCGAACCTTGAGTAGGTATATTACGAGGTGCGCGAGCGGGTGGCGCGGAGTGGCTAGTATTACCTAAACTCGCGCGACTTAAAATGCGAGATTGTTCTCGTATAAATTGAGTCAAATCATCCGAGTTGGGAAAATCCTCATCTCTTTTGTACATTTCGAACGCCCGTGCGGTCTCAGTGTCTAAACATTTTAGACCCAAGTGTAAAAACATGAACTCCTCCAAATCGTTTATTTTGAGTTGCTTTAAAGCGGCTATAGTGGTTGCATATTTATCTGCGAACTCATCAAGGGTAGCGGGCGTGGCGTTTACGACCTTTTTTAATTTAAGCAACTGGTCAATATATGCGGTTGCGAGCGCGCGAGTGTCCTGATATTTGTTTATCAGAGCATTCCAAAGCGTTAAATAGTTATCACCAGTAGGCATAATGCCTCTGCACATGTTCAGAGCGTTACCCGATAGTTTTCCTACCAAATATTGCATCTTTTCCGTGTTAGTCAAGCGCTTGTTTTCATGAATGACAGATCGAAAAGATTCATAGAATAGTGGCCACTTTTGAATGTCACCGTCAAAACTGACAAGCTCTAGTCGAGGCAAATTGACATATGACTGACTAGTCTCTGGGCTCACAATTGGCTTTGACTCAGCTTGTTCTTGTGGCTTTATGGATTGCAAGCGATTGCATTCAAATTTGACCCTATTATACAGGTCATCAAAAGCGAATATTGTCTGAAAATTGAACACATAGTTGGGTCTAACACGGGATTCAAGATCATTTTTCTTTTGGATGCATGAAATATATTCCGAGCGTAAGTAATCAATGGTAACGCACATAGCGAGGAAACTATCAATAGTAACTTGGTCGGCTGAGGATGCGGGAATTGAATCAAAAACAGTTTGCATGCGGGCAAAAAATGCAGAAGATTGCATCTCATAAAAGGATAATTTGCGATCAATTTCAGCCTCCATCTTTTCTGCGTCTGCATGAGCAGCGGCGGATTTCGCCGCCTCTTCGGCGGTTTTGGACATGTTTTACAGAGAAATATAGCGAAAAATAGGCAAAATAGCTCGGATTTCTAAGAATCCGGTTCGACTGGACCAAAAAATGGTGTATTCGGCAATGGACTGTATATATAAAAATAGAGAATCGAAAAATATACCGGTAGAAAGCGAAAGATATTCAGTTTGCCAAAAAAGTTGGATAGGAAATTTGCCTTGCTCTAAGGAATTAGGACAAGGGAAAGCAAAGCAAAATAAAAAGGACTCACTCTGGTAATCCTTGAAAGCCTTCACTGAAATCCTTGTAGGTACACAGTTTTTCTTCACATTTCACCAAGTTTTTAAATAGCTTTTATGACACAATTACATGTTTTATAGTTACGCGTCGCGGATGGATGTTATTATACCTTTTTTATATTTTTATAAGCGAAATTAGGAAAAAATGCGAGCTCGCGGAGAGATCAAAAACGAAACAGAAAAAGTCGGCGTTTGTTTCGAGCGTTGCCAACATAAGTTTTAAAATTGTCCATGTTTTCTCTTGATGGTGGCCAACTTGCTTGATATCTTCCTTTCTTTTTCTTCAGTGCTTGCAGTGTGTGAGGGAGAAAAGGAAAGGGATAGGGAAAGGAAGTGGCAAACTGAATAATACTCGAAAAATAATAATTATGAATTTAAAAAGTAAGGTACATGACCAATAACCGGTGTAGGCGGGAAGTTTGAATCAATAAATAGAAAACGGCGCAAACACCCTGTACTGTATAATATTATCCATCTTCTATAATATCATCTATAATATTATCCACCTTTATCTATCCTACCTGCATAATTCTGCGTATTTTCATCCATAGTTTCGTTACCTCAATACCGTGTTCCCTACGGCTTCCCCGGGCATTGGTTAATTAATTATGAGCCGGGCACAATGTTCCACACTATAACTCCGCAACAACACGGGATGAAATATAACTATCCTCCACCACAAAGTGGAGTAACACTGTTACTGCTAAAGCTAAGGTTCAGGATTATCATACAAACCAGGCAGAATTGGTTACTGCCCGAGTAAGTAACAAATATCGTCAAAATCACTCAATAGATGTCGCTTTAGGTTTCCTAAAACGCGCTATCGAGATGTTTTTTAAAATCTATAAAATAATGGTTACTGCACACCGACCAATTTTAGATTTTATATATGTGTAGAATATAGAATAGAATAGATAAAAGATAGATAGATTCGGAACACATACACTTAGCAAAAAAACTTTACCTAAAAATGTGCAAAGGGAGTTTTATCGCTGAAAGCAATCTCTATCAGACAACCTTTGGGTAGAAGAGAATGCTACGTATTTTCATAGTTTCGTTTAGTTAATTTAGTTTCGTTACCTCAATACGGTGTTCCCTACGGCTTCCCCGGGCAGTGGTTAATTAATTATGAGCCGGGCACAATGTTCCACACAATAACTCCGCAACAACACGGGATGAAATATAACTATCCTCCACCACAAAGTGGAGTAA
This sequence comes from Phthorimaea operculella, assembly GCA_024500475.1. Classification (NCBI taxonomy): domain Eukaryota; kingdom Metazoa; phylum Arthropoda; class Insecta; order Lepidoptera; family Gelechiidae; genus Phthorimaea; species Phthorimaea operculella. The sequence continues at coordinate 1,416,717 of JANFCV010000083.1, read as the reverse complement.
CACTGTTACTGCCAAAGATAAGGTTCTGGATTATACAATTTCATGATAATAGATAATAGTATAAAATGAAGTCGCTTTTTGCATTTCTCTGTCTGTCCGTCTGTCGAGGAATTCGGTAACTACCACGCAACGGATTTTGATGCAATTTCTTTTAGTGCGAAGGTTTATCTGTATAACACATGCCGGGAAAATGAGTTGCAGCGGGTGAAACCACTTACAGTCCGCTAGAACATAACATTTTAGACATCAAAGTCCGGCTTACGAAGGAAAGCTGTCGTTACCGGTAGCTTCAGATCGTGGCATGCTTGTGTGTTTATCAGGTAAATCAATGTCCTATACGAAATTCTTGTTATTTTTCTATCTATTATGTATATTCCTAAACAAATAAGCAAATATGAAAACTGTTGATTCCATGCCGCGATTTTTTAAGAAAAAATTTTAGGCCGTTGGTCTCTAGTCAGACCCTAGTAGTCATCTTCTTGGGCCGTAAAGATAGGCTTTTAGTTTGGATAAGATAGGCTTCCCGCAGCTACAGTGTTAATCCTGTATAAGATAGGGCTTTGTACGAGGTCTGGACGTGAGTTGTGAGACCGTTATCATCTGGTTTGGACAAGATACCGCCTATTTTTCCTAGACTTTTTTGTGTTTTCCCAGGATTTTTTTCATGTATCTAAATTAACTAGTAAACACAACAAGAGAAAGACTATACCTATCTTAGTATAATCATAATCGGGATTAGAACAACTCCCTAATTATTCTACTTTTGGAGATGGCGAGATGGCATAGAAGGGTTTCTGATTTTTCTTAGTAATTGTATGAAAATCTTTTACTACAGAGGTGCTGGCCCGACAGCGCTTACACAAAAAAATTACATAACACCAGGTAACCCGTCTTTTTAATATTATTTGTTGTTCTTGTATTTGAGCCAAGGACGCCCAAACTTTACCTAGCTGAAGTTTGCAAGCGAAATTCCCTTAGGAGGACTGGATCTTTCTAGAACATTCTTGCAAACTCAAACACAAAATATAATAGAGACGGATAGTCCAACTAGACTATACATAACCTTAAAGGTTGTCATATGGACACTTCCATACCTGATGATCCTAAAAGAAGGTGAAACAAACAGGACCTTTCGCCATCGGTACTTCGGCACTCACCGCTTCAGCTTAAATGCTGACTAAGTGAGACGGATAGTGTTCAAAATATAGTTTCATTGCTATATCGGACGTAAGACACAACACAAGTGTAGTAGAACATGTTGAAATTTGCATTACATTACCACAGAAACTCTATTCCTTGTTCGTATTTCAGCCAAGGACGCCCAAACGCCTTTAGCAAATTTGAAGTTCGCAGGCGAGATTCCCTAGGGGGGGATGGATCTTCCTAGCACATGCTTGCGATGCAGAAATGACTATCCTAAATACTAAATAACTTTACTAAATATTCAGCATAATATTCCTATGTTATGACTTTACGTGAGCTTGGAGTAGCATCACCCCGTAAAATGTTATAAAAAACCGGCCAAGGGCGTGTCAGACACGCCCGCAAATAGGGTTTCGTAGTCAACGTTTAAATATCAGGTTTTTCAGCATTACAAACTTAATTTGTTGCTGGTTTGTTAGCAGCAGTATGATGACCAACCGCAAATAGAAAAACTCAATTTTTTCTGAAACCTTTAAAGGTACAATATTCGTTATAGTTTTCAATGTAACTTCAGATTGTAAGCTATATTCCATATTTATTTCAAATTTTTAACGTTTATACTTTAGAAGTTACAGCTGGAACAAATTATGGGTCAAAAACGCCCTTTTTAAAAGCAAATATCTCGTGACAGAAACATTTTAGTGACTTTGTTTCAAAGAAACCTCACCTTAGTTTTAAAAGACTTATTCAACGATACCCTACTCAATATTGCAGAAGAAAAAAAAATTTTTTGCCCCCCTTTCACTTGTATGGGAGGGGGTCCAAAAAACATTTAAAATATTTTTTTCTTAACATTTCTTTGTTTGGGTCAACACGATCTATCTTCTCACCAAATTTCATGTCGATAGCTCTAAAACTGACGAAGATATGAGGGCGCGGCATACAGACAGACAGACAGACAGACAGACAGACAGACAGACATGACAAAACTATAAGGGTTTCTAGTAGACTACGAAACCCTAAAAAGCGGCTTATTTACCCATTCCAAGAAAGCACATCAGCATGCACTGTGGATACATTATCTGGCATTGCGCTCGACATTCCGCGTGTCAAGCGTGGTGTGTGTGTACCGTATCGCAATATCTCCGAACAGGGAGAGCGGAAGAGTCTTAGAAAATAGTCTGCTTCTAACATGAAAAATATTATTTTCAGCTCGTTTTTTCCACAGCAAACAAGTAGATTAATAAAAAAAAAAATAAAGTCTTATTTCTAAAGAAGATTTCAAGTCAAGACAAAACCCGGGCAGAAACTAGTTCAACATAACTTATTACCATGATAAGAAAAACTTATAACTGAGTAAGTCCAACTTCGCTACCGTACGCTCTCTACTCTACTACTTTTGTATAATAAATTAAATGAAGTACTCAGGAATAATAAAACTGTTTTTCTGCTTTTATCTTTAACCGAACTGTTTTACGACTCTCAGATTTACTAGGCTATTTTCTTGCTCTGGGATTTGATTGTTTTATTCCTTTTACTTTTCCTTGTGAGCGATGATTTCGGAAGGGTTGAATTTAACTACTCGGAAAACGAAAATGTTTTAGTCTAACTCATTTAAAATTTCATATTTTGATCAAAAGGAGTTTATCAGGCAAAGCCATGGTAAGGTTTATGCCTTTCTTGTGTCAGGACGGAGTAGGTGAAATTGTAAGGCGATTTTCCGACATGACTTTCCGGGGTGAAGCCACAAAATTAGGGAAAAGGCACGCGGGGCGCCTATTAAGATAGCTCACTTAGTGTTAGCGACGATTTTGACCTCTACTGACTTTATCGACTTTGAGACTTTACAGAAGGACGAAGGTTCACTCGAGCCTATTCAGGATTTTTGCGGTTGTCATTTGTTACATAGCCAGGGTTACTACTGACAACAATCTCAAAGTATACTCGTAAGAATATCAAAACAGTAAAATCTGAAACAAAAACGTCAATGATTCTGAGCCAATTTTAATCCAAGAAATATGACGTTCGTGTCAACCTCTAGTCACAAATCAGGTCATTTTTATGGTAGCTGTCACCAACCGCAATATCATCTTTTACGTGTGCAAATCTCCTGAGGGTTTCCAGTTGACTACGAAACCCTAAAATGTACTTCATGGGACCTGGTATCATTACTGACCTTAGTTACTGACACGCACTGGATCCGCTATAATTTGATATAAGTACTTTGAAGTAATCGCGTTAGTATTAAGATATCCTTGTCGCAGTAATTTGTCCTACATCATATAAATAGCGATGACAAGGGTGGCCTTATTATTTTTCGCAGTCGTTTCTCAAGGATGCTTGTCGGAAACTGTTGCCTTTAGTATTGAATTTTTGTTAAGTTTCATGTAAAAAACAGCCTCCGCAATCTAGCGTTGCTCACCGTTGATCTGTTGGTTTCAAATTCGATTCTCGGGGGTTGATATTTATTAACTTGTGAATTAATATGATAATTTAGAAGGCGGTTGCCACACAACCATTTCAAAGCCCGACTGTTTAGAGTGAAACTTCTGACATCGGTAAAAACTACAGACGGTTTATCGATTCGTTTTCCGAAATGATATCCAACACGACAAAAAAAGAAGAATTATGTAAAATAGAAAACATCTAACTAATTACTCGAAAAACACTCTACAATTTCCAGATAAGTATTATTAATAACAGAAACAGCTTGAAGTCCTCTGAATATCAACAACAAGCCGACCAATTTGGCGCCTGCTCAAATATTCATAGCATACAAATTAGGCCGGTAAATGTCAGTGATTAACTCCGACCTTCAGGCGTTTTGGGTAGTGATATTTCTGTGTCTTCTTCTTTTTTATCAAAACAGAGTGTTAAGAAAACTATTAAACCCTTAAAATATTTACAAGCAAGCTATAGAGTGCGCCTAACTATGAACGGGCGGCTCAATCAAGACCACAACCCCTCTGTCTATCACTAGCAAAACGCCAATGACGACACTATTGATCCTCTAGTTACTTCTCTACACACGCAGATACGCACACTCTGTAGCTCATATGTCGCAGTACGATGGCAAAATTAGGAGTAATACATATCCTTTAGGCACGTAAAGTCTACTTTACCAAAATAACAATTTTACCAACATACTGTACGATTGAGCCCACATGAAATCAAATTAAATACAATTTATTTCACCACAGAAAAGGTTTGAAAAGGTTGCTACAGTAGCAACATTTTTCAGTAAACTAGATACTTATCACGTGAAAAGTTGAAAGGAAAAATTGTCTCTATCTATCTAAACATTTTTTACTTTCATTTCAATTCACTTACAATCCTATAAAACTTACAATAGGTACAAATAGGCAGGCACTCAAATTAAACAGTATCTAACTAGAACTTGGTACAACTCTACTCATTATTTTATAAGTAGCTACGTAGGTAAGTTAGGTAATCTCCTGTAAGTAATGATGAATATTCTCATCTTCAAAGGAAGACAAGATAAAAACCGGCATTGAATTCAAAATGTACCTTATTGAAATGCCATAAAGATCGTTTTGGCAAGTTAGGGTCAAAAGAAAACGGTTTGTTTACAATTGTTCTAAAGATTTGAGTACTACGTTTATCTTAGTTTTCTTGGTATTAACTATGAAAACCATGAAAGATATTTTTAAGTTTTTCTTTGTGATTTACAGCTGGTCCAAAATATAGGAATGATAAACGCCTTTTGTACCCGACTCCCTCAGAAGCAGGGTTTTGTTTTTCAAGAGCATGTTACGTGGACAAGATTCTTTTTTTCACGGGCTACAGCCCAAACAGCTGGGCGAATTTTGAAATACGAGGTGACATACACACATACCCACATACATACATACCTACATACTCCCGAAAAACATAACCCTCCTTCTGGGGCAGTCGGGTAAATATGTCCTTAATCGTCAGTCGTACGTACAACAAAGCATAGCAGTGCCAGTGGGGGCAGGCATACCGCGGATCTCCGACATACCATTGAAGTAAGGTTATTTACACACATGCCGAATAATGTTGCGGTATTTGACAGCTTGGATTAGATATTAGACAGATTACTGCCTGTAGTGGGTGGTGTACCGAAGCTTGGCAGGCATGATCAGACCAAGCAACTGAATACTTTTTTTAAGAAAGCTAAAAATATTACGTACAACAGCTGACTGTCTTTTTTCATTCTCGACTTGGAAAAGACATTGCAATAAACTTGAATACATTTATTTCCGAGAAGATTCACAATGACGGCAAAATACCGCAAATTAGGCGTAACGTCGGTTTGTGCATCGTTTGTTAGATTTTTCGCCTTACTTTCATATAAAATAATGACTACGGCTTAGATTTAACGGTTTGACAGACGCATCCGTCGATAAAAACCGTTTGACATAAACCGCATTTGTATGAAGGTAGAGAGAATCGAATGAATGACGCACAGACGGACGTTATGTGTATTTCTCGCCGTATACCTACAGCATATGTGAAATTCGATTCACATTTCTGCCGTGTTACGCGGAACTCGTGTAACTCTAGTTACACGAATTACGCTTAACATGTCTTAATCGTTTTTTCGGTGTCTACTTTATAAGGGGAGTTTGAATAAAAAAATATTTTTTATGTAATTTTTTACAACAAAATCAGAGTTACACGAATTTGGCAAGACATAACTTTGCCAATACTGTTAGGCGCTGCGCGTGTAACTCACTTACACGATTTAACTACAGTAAATGCTACTGGGCGCGGCGCGTCGTGAAAGAAAAGTTGAACATAACCTATCTCGCGGAAAGCGTGTAACTCGGAGATACACGGCCTCGCGTAACACAATTTGTATGAGATTTTCACTGTTTCAAATTTCAAATGGCTATAACTTATTCTGCATCAAATATTATGAAAAAAAAATTGTATGTTCTTCAAACTAATAACAATAATAAAAGATTTGTTAAAAAATTATATGAATTTGATGTGCGCATAGCATTTAGAAAGGAAAAAACAGATTTTAGATTCAAATGCGTTTTTCTCAAGTCGAGCAGTATTAAGATACACGAGTTCCGCGTCACACGGCAGATTTGTGTAAAGTTTTTTGGCCCTGAATATTTCGTTACTCTGTGGATACAGGTGTAGACATGTCATTATACCTACCAAGGTCTTCCTAAAAGACAATTACATACGCCATTTAGCTATTTCGCACAGAGGGTTGCCTCCAGCATCCTAGGGACGTTGCGTCGATGCGGTGCATTCAAACTTTGTTGAAATAAAACCATTATAATAAGATAAATAAACACTCGTTTAAATAAGATAAACACTCGTTTTGTACGTTTATATTAATTTAAATACGTAAGTATAATTGTAGTTTTTTTTTCAAACCATTATAGGGTAAAGGTATACCTATTGATATATTCCCTAGGGGGTATAGCGGAGGCCATTTTCAACATATTCTTCCATAGAACTTTGCTATGGGTCGGAAATTAGGCTGTATTTTGCGTAATGTGCAACGGGCCTACTTAGCAGTTGTATAGTCACATGTCTTACGTCTCGCCTATGGAGTTAGCGCCTAACCACAAAATAGAGAGTTTACAGAAGTTTCACTCGACCCTATTCAGGATTTTTGCTTTTGTCACTTGTTACATAGCCAGGGTTGCTACTTTCAAAAATCAAGAATATCAAAACAGCAAAATCTGATATAATATCGTTGTATGATTCTGAGCAAATTTTAGATAGGTAATCCAAGAAGTATGACGTTCGTGCCAACCATCTTCTTAGGTAGTTACATTGAGTTGCCCTGAGATTCCAGTTATTTTCAATAAAAGTCAGTAAGTCGCTAAAATCGTCGCTAGTAACCACCTATAAGCGTCCCACGCGCCGTTTCTCTAATTTGTGGCCTAAATATCCTTGTAAGTTGACAAGGTGACTTGGTGACGATCAGTTAAGGACTCTAGTGGTTAAGGACGGCTACATGGCAAGGACATAACATTGACTCACTGTGATACAGAACGAATACTTAGTAGTTCTTTGAAGGACACAATGGTAAAGTTATTAGGGTTGAAATGATAACCTCAATTAAGTAACCCCGATTCAAAAAGGGAGATATATTTAAGTTTGGAGAATAAAAAAGGATGGTATTTAACTGTACCTCAATTTATTCTCTTTTTTTCCATCAATTTTTCTCATTACTCCAGCAAAAATACTGATTATCCACAAAAATATGTTCACATAAATATTTCTTAATGAGCTCCTGTTTAATGACTGTTGCAAATATGTAAAACTAATAATGCACCTAATTTATTAAAAGATTGTTTTTTAATTAAGTTTAACATCAAACAATGTGCTCCAAATTATATTTAAACCAAACACCACTTAAATCACAGTCTAGTTTTATTTATTACAAATGATTACCTAATAAGGTGTAATGATAATCTACAAATCTTAGTACGGAACCCTCTGTGGGCGAGTCCAACTCGCACTTGACCGGTTTTTTAAAGAAATATAATAGATTTTCAATTTGCGGTTGGTACAATACAGCTGCAAACAAACCAGCAATAAAATTAACTTTGTACTGTAACGCTGAAAACCTGTTATTTTTTAAACGAAATCCTATTTGTGGGCGTGTCTGACACGCTCTTGGCCGGTTTTTATTATTATTGCACTGATAAAGTCGCGAGGAAGCGAGAAAGCAACGCGTCGCAAGCACGCGAATTGTTTTTTTAGGAATTTTAATGATTTTTTCAGAATGAATGTAGTACGAAAGACATTATTAGTTCCTCAATAATAATTATTTAAGTAACGTAAACGCTGTACAAAACTGTTTAAAATAAGGGTACGATTTTGAAATTCGTATTAGATATTTTGTGTATCAATTTGGAAAAAATGTGTAACATTAGTATATTTTGGGCAAGAATAGTATAGCTACTGTGAAAATGGAATATTTGCTGCACGTGAGAATAAAAATGTGTTACACATTGGTGGAAATTTCAAATTTATTTGGCGCAACATCATTTGATAACGGATTAGTTTAATTGTGGCAAAATTATTTTAAGTGTTTTAGAATAAAATTTTAGAGGGAAGTACATATGTGTACGATAAGATCTTTGATGGAAGGTTTAATATTATCCAATAAAAAAGGAGATAAATTGTAAGCAGATTCTTTTAATATCTTGAAATGTAACTTACTTGAAGACTTCTGTAAAAATTGTTTGGATCAGTATTCAATTTCGGTTCAATTTCCTAACATCGTCGTCAATATCAACCCGAGATACTAACCTTTAACATTTAGGACCTAATTTAAAACTACTGAATATTTCGTAACAAAAGCACAACATTCAATCAAAGATAACTTCAAAGTTTCTTGAACAAAAACCTAAAGACTGAAAGTTTTTGATTGAAATTTAGTTAACAACACATCGCGATCCGATTGATCGTGTCAGGAATTGCTTCAAATTCTTGACTTACAGTAAAAAAGGTCTATTTAAAGGTAAAATTGATTTTCTACACACTACGATACACCACGTCTGACACAAGTTTGAGAGTCATTCAGAAGACTGTGTGTCACCATAGTGTGGATGTCATCCTGTGGCCTAAAATTGCAGTACACATCAACTTTCAAATCCCTTAGTCGCTTCTTACGACACCCACGGGAAAGATATTAGGATGATTGTATTTTAAGCCGCAACTACGCTTCAGGTTGTCTAACGTAAATAACGAGGCAGAATTCGGTGTAAATTAATGAACCTTTGAAAACTACTTTGCTGAACTGCCCAAGTCTCAAGTCACCGTAAATTACAAGGGGATTATAAATTAAAGAACATTTTGGCATTCATTGTGAAAAATACTTTTAAGTAGGAAAGTTTCAAAAAGATTTGTACGTACATTTTAAAATTTAATTGTTCAATTCGACATCATTTGAAAGCTTTTTTTTAATGCTCCGTAAATGATGTAAGCTAAGCTTCTCAAAGATCTTTTACGGTAGTACTTTTTGGCAATAGGTTATTTATCATTTTATGAGCTTGTTGTTTTAAAAGTAATACGCGAGGCTTTTATTAACTTTACTCCTCATACTATTAAATGAAATATGAACTGTATAGAACTGGGAGGTAGTAAAAATTTTATAATGTCAAAAATACACCAGTACAATACCTACTCGAATTCCCTAAGTCATTTATGGGATTAAATTTTTAAACCCTTTTGGAGCTCATAGCTGGACGGACAACGATTGAGAATATGTAAAAACCGTTAAGACTAAACATGTAGAGAACTTCTTAAGCTTTCATTTTTCAACGCAATAATATTTAATACAACAACACACCGCTTACAAACAAAAATTAGGAACTTCAGTGGCTCACTGCTCCTAAACGTAAACACTTTCGGTTGCCGTGCCTTGACCAAAAGTAGTCCTTATTAGGCCCAGAATCTAAAAACATTAATCATTTTAATCAATAGAAAATAACGCCTTCCTTCGCTTAGACCTGTAGCATTGAACGTGGTGCCACACCACTTATCTAGGAAAATTGTTAAGCCTCGTTATCTTCAACAACAATTTAAGTTGTCCAGCTGAGTCTTACGTAAAGCGATCGCCTGAGGGGCTTCTCGGCTCGAGACAGCTTACAGTAACAAGTCCGGAAATGTAGCGGCAAAGGCGACTGGAATAGCGCCTGAGAAGTGCATTCTCCAACATAATTTGTAAATTGTTAGTCCGTGGGAATTGCTAATGGCTAACCCGAGTGATACTGGTTTACCCGTCCTAATTTCTCACGTAGATATTTGTTTGTTTCTTTCTCTTCGTGTGGGACACCGAGTCGTTCAACGACCCGATGAACCCTGGTGTCAGAGATTTTCAAGCGCCTACTACAAGTAGCAGGCCTCTGACATGGTTGTGTAATGTCCACCATCATAGACAGCAACCGGGACCGACGGCTTAATGTGCCCATCCGAAGCACGGAACCATCTTACTTATCGGACAATCAGGTGGTCCTAACCAGACTGGGAACAAATTCACAAAGTGATAAATATCAAATTTGTGAGTGACAACCCGGAATCTTCTGCGTGGCAGGCAGGCATACTAACTAAAAGAAAGGGAAAGAAAAGATTCGTTTGTACTCCTTGATGTGGGTTTTGTAAGAATGGCCAATCCAGGGAATGGTCAGCAGCTTTACCTATAAATGCCACATGGACTGCAATCGACGGTGCGCTTGCATACGCTTTCCATTCTTTCTGAGCAAATATTACCGAAATTTTGAACAGGAAATTGTTATTGCAAACAAATTCAAAATACCCATGTTATTATTAAAGCAATTATAGAGGCCGCTAACTGGTCAAATGAATTAAAAGTTTTTGGCACGTCGAAGAAGATAATAAATATGACACAAAACCATTGTTTCTATTTTATTTCAATCACTGTATAAATTAGAACTGCTGGGCAACAAAGCGGGCCTCTCAGCATGATGACATCATGACTACTACGTAATGACCACGACCATTATGTCAAGATTGTTACGACAAAGAAGAAGAAGAATAATGTGAACTGCAGGGTTGATTGAAATGATCGTAATTAGTTAGTTGTATAAAATATGTAGCTGCAGAATAATAATCATTCTAGAAAATATCATATATGAAACAAATAGAAATCAAAACATGAAACAAATAGAAAACAATTCTGATTCAAGACAATTATGATTGATGATTCGTGAAGATAAATTACAGTATTTGTTTGTAAAATATAACTTGCGGTTGAAAAATAACTGTTATCAATTAAATGTAATGTAATGACGTTTGTTAGATGTAAATATTTGCTTACACTAAGTACTGCAACTGAATATTTGACTATTCGTTGAATTTCCGTTTAACATTACTATTGTAAACATGTACAAAGTATCTATCTTATCTTTCAGGTTTAGATGTATTTGCAGTTTGCATAAATTGTGTTTGATAATATTCAAACAAAGTATAAACATAAAGTAGCGTCATGAACTACCTTATTGTGTATTATTTTTATTATAAAAGTAATTGGAAACACGTATGTTATCTGTTATATTATCATACCTATCAGTTATTTATTTGCATTACCACATGGTTACGTAGAATCTTTTACGAATATAAAGATCAGCATGTGACACCCTGTAGAGGCACTGAAACTATTATGCTTGTCCTCGTGTTTATAACTTTTAAGTTTATACATATGAATGTCACCGTTAAATCACAAAGATCGCTATATCGATAATAAACAAAAAAAACATCTTTGGAGCCACAAGATTATTCCAAGTAGTTCCAGAAGTTGTCGAGATGTAGGGCTTTTAGAAATGTTTGAGTTTCGGTTGCTTATTATTTCATAATTCACTTATTTATTAACTCACTAGCTGCCCGTCAGTGGTTTCACCCGCTCCAACCTATTATTCCGCGGGATAAAAGCATTATTCGCCAAGAGATGTCGCTGTTAGTTTTCGGCGAAAACGTTTAAAACGCGAATCGGCTCAGTCACGCCACCTATTTCAAAAATATTGGAAAATGCGTGATCCCGTGGGAATGAGACATTTTTCCGTGGTAAAAAGTATCCTATGTGTTATTCCAGATGCCCTTTTATATTTCTGCAAAGTTTCATGTCAATCTAATCAGCCGTTTTTGCGTGATGTCGTAACAAACACACACACAAACATCCGCCTTTATAATATTAGTAGGATAGGATAGGATTTCTTAGCCTATAAAGTGGAAAATTATTCAAGCTATTAACTTACCGTCATATACGACTCCTTTCACCAGCTCTTCAGTATCGAAGACAGGATGGCTCACTGTTATATTAACATCACTGTCGAATTCATTCACAGTGACAATTTCCTCACTCGGAAGTCTGACAAAGGCACACGCGTCACTCACTGTATCTACCTCACTAACTGTTGTGATCACTTCTTCAGTAGTCGTTGTTTCATCGTAAACATCATCCGGTTCACTGGTGGGAACAACTTCAACGGGCAGTTCAGCTGTATCTTCAACCTTCTTAAAGATATCTTTAGGTTCAATTTCGATGTTCTCGGGAGGGCCGGGAGATCTGCCTGGGGCTGGGTCTCCGCTTGGTAAAGTGAGGGTTGAACTATAAGGCAACAAGGCAAGAATGAACAGAGATGTAAGGACGTTCAGCGTCCTTCTCTTCATTTTGAATTTGGTCGGGTTCGAACGCCTTTTCTCCTGTTGTTTTGAATGTCTAATGCAAACGTTTTTGGAAGTCATGTCTATTTAAATTCTGTGCTTAGAGACAAAGTTTAAAAGAGTGGTGTCGTCATCATATTGTCTGCACCTGTGAACAAAGAAAAGGCACGTTTATTATTTAGTTCAATCTTTCTTTTTTGGTAATGTAGTATAATATATTGATGAACACAGTGCTCAATGACGGTAAACTACAAGCTGATCAAATAAGATTTCCAATACTTTTTAGCAAAAGTTTATCAGCACTCTTATACTTTATGTATTACTCCGAATCAACACTTTTACCTATAACCAGAAACTTTAAAACAGAGAGTGGACTATGTTTGCATAAAGTACGGGATATGACGTATAACTTTTACTGTCATAGGCACAAGCTCCGCAGCATCCATGGTATCTGTCAAACAAATGATCTTCGGAGACTTGAGACGTGCGACATAGTGACGCTTGAAACCGTTTTCATATAAAATGTTTGAAACAGAAGATACAACACTACACACTTGAGACGCGCGTCGTATCGATAACGGCTGACGATCGCTCATGTTGCGCGTCGCGTCGCGCGTCTATTCTGCCTTTATAAGGTAACAGGATTGAGGATTTTACAGGTAGGGATTGCAATCCGGTCCGGCGAATCCTAGAATCCGATGCATTTTTGCTCCCTGCATTACAAATACTACATTTAAATGTATTTTTCCTATAGTTTTCAAATTTTCCAGATCCAGCCAAACGTCACTAGATCCGGAAAACTTGAAATTTAATTAATTTGGCAGTTTGAAATGTAAACGATGTAGCGACATTGGCATACACACGCGCTAGCTTGACAAGTTATGGTATAGTGTTAATAATAACTGACTATATCCTCGCGCTAAACAAAATAGATAACCAGATTTTGATAAGTCGTATCCATATTGTTACGATCTGCTAATTACCATAAGAGTAAACACACCTAGAGACGACACTCCCGCTCCAGACGCGCTCAAGGTCATTATATTTGCCTACCGTCCGGCGCTCGCAGTGCGAGCAATTCGGCCGGGAGTGCGCTTCCCCGCGTAAAGCGTTCGTCGCGCGGGTAAAATAAAGTTGCCATGTACAGTTTTTGGCGCTCGCTCATTTTAAGTATTTTTGACGAGTTGAGGTACGGTGTTACGTGGGTGCGAGGAGGAATTTTGAAGCAATATCTGGCGCAGGCATTTTGTACTCGTTGTATTAGGCTGGAAGATTTAGCGAGCAGACAAGGACCATAGACTGTAATACAGTAATTCGGCTTTGAAAGAACCAAGGTATCACACAGAGAAATGCGTAAACTCAAGGTTATTAATAACCTTGAGTTTACGAGTTTAAGCCGCATTACGAGTTTAAGCCACGGATGCGATATAAAACTTTGAGGCGATAAAAACTAAAATAACGTAGTTTTCATGTTGTAAGTAATGTATTAGAGTGACAATAGATATGACTTGACAATGATATTTCCATATATGAGGAAATGAGGTTACAACATTCGTCCCCCCTTAGGTATCTTCATTGCAACGCCTGGACAGTCGCTGGCTTCGTCGAGGTAGTATCGCTGGAGGTGTCACGTGAGGCACGAGGGGCCTCTGCTGGAACGGGCGCGGTCGCAGCGAATACCATTGGATGTGCCCCTCGTTCATGGTTTGATGGTGCCGTGTGGGACCTGGATCCCAGACTATCACTCGATCGGCGTATTTAATATTTGTAGCATTTTCCTTCACTTTGTTTGCACCGGGAGTACGGTATCTCCAGTCTTCGTCGTCGTTGGCCTCGTTTTCCGTTTGAGGAGGTCTTGACTTTTGTCCGTTTATTTCTTTTCCCTTCCGTGCATCCGAAGTGATTATTGCCGTAGTCATTTTGCCTACGTTATCATCATCTTTCTCAGCGTCATCAGCTGAGCTAGTGAGCGTATCTGGTGTTGTTGCTCATTCCAAAGACACCGTTGTCATGGTTAGTTGGGACATAGATGGGAATGACTTGTCGATTGCTGATTCTCCTGGTAGTATAGGTGTATTTTCTGGTGTTTCAGTTGCTGAAGACTGTGAGAATGCCGTCGTTGGTGAGGAGTCTTCCGTTATTGTTGTCATTGTTGATGCTTTAGCTGGTAATGTTGTAGGAGCAGTCGTTGTCTCTTCATCGGTACCTCCTTCATCCGGCGATGTCGTCACCGTCGTCTCGTCGACGCGGCAGTGTGTTGTCGTAGTGTCGGTTGCGGATGCAGTGCTCGTCACACTGTTGCCGGGGTCCGATGACTGTGTCGATGTATCAACATTGTAAATTCTGCGTACCAACGATGTAAATTGCTTTAATAGCTCTGTGTTTCTTTGTTGTTGGGCTAAAAGCTTGTCAAATAGCTCGTCGTTCATTTTTATTTCACTTTTTCTCGTCGCCAATAAAATAACGTAGTTTTCATGTTGTAAGTAATGTATTAGAGTGACAATAGATATGACTTGACAATGATATTTCCATATATGAGGAAATGAGGTTACAACACGGATGCGATATAAAACTTTGAGGCGATAAAAACATTGGCGTACAACATCCAATCGCAATTTTCCGTCCATCAAAATACCCAAATTACGGGCCTCATCAACCCTTTCAATACGTTCACCTAGCATGTTGATAGTGGGATTACGTTCAATAGTTGAAGCGATCTGCTTTGCCGAGCCCAGAATCAAAAACTTAGACTTAGAAGGATTTACGACCAGACAGTTTTTAGACGACCAACGAGCTATGCAATCCAAGTCAGCATTTAGGTCAGCAATAGTCTTCTCAAACTGCAACTTGTCTACAGGAAGGTAAACTTGCAGATCATCTGCGTACAAGTGGTATTTACATTTCTTTATTGAGTGTATAAGATCTGCAGTGTATAGGATGAACAAGAGAGGACCAAGAATTGATCCTTGAGGCACACCTCTTAATACGCGACATTTTTGTGAGGTCAAGACAGTTCCATCAGATGCAATTAATTCAACCTGTTGAGATCTTTCGCTAAGGTAGGAATGGAACCATTTTATTGCTGACTCATGAAACCCGTAGTAAGACATCTTTGATAGCAAAAGCGAGATATCAATACAATCAAATGCCCTGGAATAATCAAGTAATACAAGAACGGTAGCACTACCCTTGTCCTGATGAGTCAGAATATTGTCAACTACATCACTTAACGCAGTTGCCGTGCTACGACCTTTCCTAAAGCCGGATTGTAGATCAGTATGATGGCAAAAGCCGGCATATGGAAAAATCGACGACTTCGGCTAGACTTGTTTATTATTATGGCTTTTTTTGCATTTCTGGGGAACGAGGAGTGGAGAGGTACATTATGCACCTTCCTCTGATCTATTGAGGGTAGAGTTAAACACCCTGAGGCGTTGGACACCCTGAGGCGTTGGACGCCCTGAAGGGTGAGGTAGCGTCAGACAGCCTGTGTACCTATGTAGTAAAAACAAAACACAACCTACAAATCTATACTCATTTTATTATGTAGAGACGTAAGAGAAATTTAGTAGACCATGTTTTTTAATTTAAACAGGAATTAATAATGAAAATGCCGTATCATATCAGCATTCTCCGTCGTCACGAAAAATACCAGAAAAAGAGAGTATGTAGAAAGTACACTAGGCCCTACTTCGGATTTTTGCGATCGCACGGCACATAGCCAGGGTTGCTACTGTCAAAAATCTCAAAGTACAAAAATATCAAAACAGCAAAATCTGACGAAGAACGTCATATGATTCTGAGCCAATTTTAAATCCAAGAAATTTGACGCTCGTGTCACCACCGTCTTAGTTACCTTGACTTCCCCTGAGATTCCGGTTATTTCCAGTTAAATTCAGTAAGCGTCAAAATCGTCGCTAGTACTGAGTTAGCCATCTGGTAAGGCGCCCCGTGCGCCGTTACCCTAATTTGTGATTATACATCAAAGCACTTTGGATAGCAGAACAGGCAATCTCACCAAATTAGCTAACTACCTATTCATTTATCCCCACTCCACTTTAATCTGGCGCTCAGCTGACAAGTCCATCGATCATTGGTGTTTGTGAAAACATGTTTTCATGAACAGGAACAAATATTTTCTTGAAGGATATATTGAAAGGTTTTGTGGCCGTTGATAACAATTTTTTTTTGATAACTATCCCGGATACAGAGCAGGCTAGAAAAAAACTATCACGTAAGATTAAGAAGGAACATATGAGAATAAAATATTTTCTTGTAATAGTCAAAATAATTGCTTGTACCGTGTGGCAGCGGTTAAGAATACTGCCACCCCTAGTTCACTCAGGGTGTTTCGTAAAAAGCGACGTAGAGTTTCGATCTCGACTGAACATCTGTCGACTATGGTCAACCGCATGGTGGCGATGATAACACCTACAATAGCATTCCCAAAGAGGGTTGACGTCAGGCAGGCGGCCGGTCATAAAATATAGCCAAATCCTTTTGCAACATGATTTTGTCTTCAAACAAAACGTGTTGCGCCGACCCCAAGTACTTAGGATAAGAGCAGGAAGATAATGAGTTAAAATAATTGCTTATTTGCAATCAATGTTTAAGTTTATTCACCAAGCCAAATACCTAGGTATATACCTACCTACTTATTTTCATGAAGGCATCTTAGCCGAAAAATTTATTTTAGGTGTATCTAAGGTAGAATACAAACAAAAGCTGTCATATAAATGTTTTCAATATATGTTTTATTTAAAAGAACATTTTATCATACCTGTTTTTAACAATACTGACTTAGTTTTTATATAGCCAGAGAGCCAACACTTTACTTTTTCAATAGGTCATCTTCTTCGTCATATTCCTCGACGATTTCTTCTATTCTTTTAACAATGCTTTCGTCCAAATCATAATGAATATCAGAATAACCTTCTGTAATGTTTGGAACATCATCATCAGGTGCAAAATATACTGCGTAGTAATACAAAGCAAGCATTAACCCTAAATCTGATCTATCTTTTAATGCTCTATCGAATTCCTTTCGGGGATATACTTCAGACACTTCTATGTCAAAATACTTCAAAAACTCGCCTAAGTGCTGATAGTATAAATTGATGAGGCGAGTCTTGTGGGCTTTTCTGAACTTCTGGTCAGTGCAACCGTACATAAGTAAAAGAATGTCATTTGCAGGACATCCATAGTGGCATATTTGGAAATCAACAAGAATTATTTGCGATACTATTCCGTCCTGAAACATAACATAGAGACGATCGATAAGGCAAAGTGGTAGTAAATGATTTGTGCCCACCAGTATGGGCATCATAATATCTAAACGAGGAGTTTTGATGTAGGATTTAAAATGTTACTTAATTGGCTTTGAGTCTTATTTTTGTTTACATGTCTATACGTGATGCACTGTAGGAAATTCCAATGAGTGGTGAGATTAATAGGTACCTGTTTTTTATTATTATCAATGTAAGTAAGAATTACATTTTTACATGTTTTTTAACTCACATAATATTAAGAGGGCCTTGCCACAAAAATGTTAGACGAGCATTGAACGCATGTCTAGTGTTTTTTTCTATGAAGTTATATTTCAACACTTGTCTAACTTTTTTGTGGTAAGGCCCTAAAGGTCTTTCAGAAAGCAGAAGATAAAACAACTCACCACTTTTTTAACCATCAAATTGTTAGCCCTGAAATCTCCATGGCAAAGAGTACCTATCGAATCTGTATCCTGCAGATTCGTTGTAAAATTTTCTAAACATTTTATTTCATATTTTTCCGCCTTTTTCTTTATATCTGGCCTTAAATTTTTGGTAGTTATCTTTAATAATGGTTTTAACGTATCAAACCAGCAGTCATTAAATTGAAATACGTGTTTCATAATTCTTAGCTTTTTCTCAAAATAATCTGGCATTTTCTTTTTCATCACAAAACCCAATGCGTGAAACTTTGCAATTTGTTTGAAAGCTAGTTCCATAAATTTGTCGTCGACAACCTCCATTCTGTTCCACGTCTTAAAACCAAGCACAGAAATATTTTCTAACAAAACAGCTTCTGTAGACGATTCTTCAAAACATTTGATCATTTTAAATCTTTCTTGTTCTGGAATACAAGTATTATTCTGGAGACGTACAAAAATTTTCGAAATTTCTTTATACATAAAGCATTCATTCAGGTAACATTTCTGCATGGGAACAGCTGCTTCAATCGAACTATTTGAAATTGGAACTTTTGCAAAAATATTAATTTTCTTTTCTCCGTTTTCTGTTTTTCCTTTTATATGGATAGCGTACGGTTTGGCCAAGCAACCTTCACCTTTTAAAACCAGGGGCATTTTTTTAACGTCATATTTATTAAATCTTTCTTTAGCCACTATACTATCAACACAGTCTTGTAAAACTATATCAGTTTCTGATAGTGTTACATCGATAACAGCGTCACCTTGCATTTTCTTTATTATTAAGTATAGTATTTTCAAATTCTGCCTGTTACAATGTATGAAAGTAGACTAGTTCTTTCAATTAAATAGTGTTACTTCTTGAACGTTTGCCTTTAAATATACTCGGCAATGTATTTATATCTTGTTTGCGTTGTTTATACAGCTTGACCACGCTAAGTTGAACAATGAAAACAAAAGAGTAGCGATGCAGTTTTCGCGGAGCTAACCCGAAAATCGGTAGTACCGGTTTCAACCCTCTTCTACCGATTGTAACACAAATTATATAAGTTACAAAAAAAAATTAAGAAGTGATGTTTGGCATATAGATTGCAGTATCCATGTCTTTACACTTATTATTATGCAAAAAAGTAAAAGAATATTTTTCAATTGAATTTTCTAATCTGCGGTGTTTTGAAGTGCAATATTAGATGGACTAAATAACAATTTGGATATAAACAAGCATATTCTTTGGTGAAAATATGAATCTTCCAAATCGGTAGGTACCGGTTTATTGACACAATAAACCGGTACCTACCGATTTACGATTTGGACAACGTTTTTGAAGATTTTTGACATAATCATAAGGCTCTGTTTCCACTACTCCGATCCGTCACCGGATGTCGGATGTGACCTTCCGAAAAATATCGAAATTCCGGTCACCGATTTCCCACCTATCCGGTAAAAAACGGACAGTAAAGTTTCATTATCTCGACGGACTCGGACTCGGACTCGGACGGACGACATGGTAGAATGTACAATTGTTTTAAAGCATGCATAATTTTAGTGCAATACCAATTGTTCGGGAAAATACCGTTTTGATAAAATCCGGATACCGATGTAGTAGAAAAGCGAGTATAGTATTTTATTAGATTTCTAAATCGGATTGCAAATTATCGTGTACCGGATCGGAGTAGTGGAAACAGAGCCTAAAACTGGAAAGTGCGGTAGCGATGGCAAAAAAATATTGACTTACTTGAGGGTCTATGAAACTGTAGAAAGTTACATAGATTAATACTACTTTTGGACCCGCTTTGTTCAGATAATAAAAGTATGTTTTCGATCGGAAATTTTATTTAAATAAGAATTCTAAATTCTTTTAATTGCTCACGAAACTTGGAAATGAACCAAACCCTTACTTGAAAGTACAAAGAATTTTCAATCTAAGAAATTCATTATTTTAAGTATATTCCGACTTGACAACTGAAACATGCATAGAAATATAGATAGTTACAGCTAGAAGACTTACTCCAAAACAAGAAGTGCGGTCAACAGCCGTAATGAATGCGCCATACATTTTGATAATGTCGATACCTATTGTTCAATACGAGCTATTAAATTGTTAGTGGAAACAAAAAAGTAGGGCATACAATTTTTGACCTTAATGACATTTGTCAAATGTGAGTATTTTAGATATGATGTATCTATGTATCTATCGAAGAATTTTAAAAATTCAAGACATTTTGAGAATTGTCAATAAGGTTTTAAAATCGTTTGCACCATTTTTTGTTTTGCAATTGCTTTGGTAATAGAGTCAATAAACATGGTGCAAGCAATTTTCAACCTATTGAAATTTGACAAATTTTCATACAGTGTAGATGTAGTAACATATTTAACAAAGAATTTCAAAAATCCACGGTATTCTGAAAATTGTCTATAAGGTCGAAAATTGCTTTAACCACTTTTTTTACTTTGCAATTGGTAGTAGAGTCAGTAAACATGGTGCAAGCAATTTTCGACCTTATTGACATTTGTCAAATTTCCATACAGTATAGATGTATCATCGTACGCAATGCGCCGAGCGATGCGCACGTATTTGACGACTTAATTATTTTAATTTAAAATAGTGAAATAATTCGTCAGCGTAGCACCGGCTGCGCTCGACTTGGTCCAAGATGGATACATCTTTCTTGGCCAACGATGTCCTCGCGTTCCTGCAAGATCAACTAAGCATCACAAACGAGGCCTCCGGTATCCAGCTGTGCTCGACCTATTTCTCGGTGGACGACATATGCAAGGCCAAGGCGCTGCTATGTGAGTGGCTCAAGCTGAACGCGAAGTGTGTGCCCCATCGAACAGGGGACGAAAATGGCAAGAAAAGCTTGCAAGATATTATGAATATCCTGAAGGAAACGGATCACCGAAAAGTGCCAGTCTTCGTGAGGGCTACTCATAAAGAACTTCCCAACGCGCTCGACCAGCAGGATGTTACCCGGCTGCTAAGGGACGTCAGGACCCTGGAAATTAAGCTGGAAGAATTTCAACGTAAATTCGAACGCTCAGAAAAGACTATTGTTGACTTGCGTACCGAAATAGATTTGTTGCGAAAGTCAGCAACTAGGTCAGCTGAGACTTCAAGTTCTGCTGACAACGAAAATCGAGGAATGCGTGCCGCCGGTGAATCATATGCATCGGCTACAAGCGCCTCATCAGCAAATTCGCCCACCAAGCGAACCGACCAGCCTGCGCGCGCGCCCCCCGCCGCCGCCGCACCGCTCGACCCGCCCCGCGCCGCTGCGCCTCCGCCGCCGGCTGCGCCCGGCAAGCCTGCTGACAAGGGTAAACGTCGGCGCCGGAACAATGCTAACCGGCCTCCTAAGCCGCCCGCTGCGTCAGCGGCATACAATAAGGGTATGGCTAAACATGGCTAAACTACCACTCGTTGAGCCAACCCTTAACAAGCCCTGTAACCAAGTAGATGCGGATGGGTATACTTTGGTTCAGAAGAAGCGCAGAAGGCAACCCCGCCAGAACAAATGCGGCACCGCACCGGTGGAGGCCAATCTCCCGCTGCGCGCCTTCACGCCGAGGACATCGCTTTATGTTTCCCTTCTGCACGACACTACTACTAAGCAAGACGTGCTGGATTACATCTTCGCGAGGCATTAAGCAGGTGCCTTCCAGAATTCGCCAAGACTCGGAGTGTACGTGGAGCCGTTGGAGTCGCGCCATTGGGTGGGTTTCAACTCACATCTAGAGCACGTCATAAACAGAACTAGAAAACTAGTATGGATATTTAAAAAATTAAGACACGTATTACCTGACCGAAATTCCGATAAAGACACTTCTAATTATCTAATCAACGAAATATATATTTCTCTAGCCCAATCTATTATCACTTATTGCATTCCAGTATGGTGTGGTGCTGCGAAGACCCAGTTCCTTGACCTTGAACGAGCTCAACGAACGCTTATCAAAGTCATGTACTTCAAAAAAAGACGCTTCCCTACTGTTGATTTGTATCGCATGAGTGACTTACTTTCTGTTAGGAAACTATATGTACTAATGACAATCCTGAAAACGCATAGGTCTATATCCTTTAATTCTGATCTATTAACTAAACGCCGAAAGGATATTGTGATGCAGTCAGTTTCAACCAAAACTATGTTTGCTAGCAGGCAACACATTTCACGATCTGCATTTCTGTACAACAAAGTGAAAAAAGGATTGTACATATATGACAAAAGCTATCAAGAGTGCAAAAAAATATTATCAAAGTGGCTTCAACTCAAATTGTATGAAGAAATTGAGTCTTTGTTGGATCGTATAGTATAAAACACAAACACACACACACACACACACACACACACACACACGCGCGCGCGCGCGCGCACAAACATCACATTTGATTTTTCTATTTTTGCATTTATATAAAGATTTTTTGCTTTGTCTTTGTATGCGGTGGTAAGATACCGTGCGGCCTTGTAATAAATTTACTTATTGTTATAGAAGAGCGGTGTATCTAAACACAGGCTATTCTTGCTTAAATAGAGACACCAACACCTATGTAATTAAAACTTTAATTTGTTAAAGAAAAATAAATTATTTTATTTATTTATTATTTATTAACATATTTAACAAAGAATTTCAAAAATCCACGGCATTCTATAAATTGTCAATACGGTCGAAAATTGCTTGAACCACTTTTTTTGGGTTAAAATCAGTAATAGAGTAAAAAAGATGATACAATCAATTTTCGACCTTATTGACAGTTGACAAATTTCAATATTGTAGAGATGTAGTAACATAATTATAGAAAAAAATCGTACATTTGGGGAATTCTGAGGATCATCAACAAAGTTGCGAATCGCTTTCATCATTTTATTTGCTTTAAAACCGATATAATAGACTAAAACAATATGGTACACGCAATTTTCAAGTCATCTATCAATCTTTCGGCGTTCATTTTTTCTGTCCGTAATGTCAAAATCCCCTAAAAATAGCACGTTTTCCAACTTCAGAAATTAGAATCTGTGGCACAAAATAGAGAGTTTACAGAAGGTTCACTCGCCCCCATTTTGGATTTTCGCGATTGGTACTTTGTATGTTTTTTTTATTTCTACCTATGTTTTTGGAGAAAGTTGTTAAGTTGGATACACTGATTCACCCCTTAAAATATTTGCAGTATTTTTTACGTACCGTATTGTTACATGGACGAACATCCTACTTCCTACTAATATTATAAAGGCGGATGTTTGTGTGTGTGTTTGTTACGACATCACGCAAAAACGGCTGATTAGATTGACATGAAACTTTGCAGAAATATAAAAGGGCATCTGGAATAACACATAGGATACTTTTTACCACGGAAAAATGTCTCATTCCCACGGGATCACGCATTTTCCAATATTTTTGAAATAGGTGGCGTGACTGAGCCGATTCGCGTTTTAAACGTTTTCGCCGAAAACTAACAGCGACATCTCTTGGCGAATAATGCTTTTTTTCCCGCGGAATAATAGGTTGCAGCGGGTGAAACTGCTGACGGGCTGCTAGTGAATAATAATAATGTTAACCATAGTTACAAAAATAGTGAACTTTTTTGTTATCCGTACCACATTTTTTGCAATTGACATTTAGTTTGACGTCCCTGATTTGCTTGTAAGCCTGGTTGGCCTGTACAGTGTACACACAGATATCACGCTATATTCTCTTAAGGGGTAGGCAGAGCGTTAATGGCTGTAATTATACGGTCGTTATCGCCACGTTTGACTTGCGTTGTTAATATACATACCTAATATTTATTTTTTGTAATTTAAAGTTTTCCGCAGACATACCTACGCACTTCCTGATATCACAAAGTAAGTATTGGCGGACGCCCAATACAGAGAGACGGCTACAAGGAAACGTTGCTACACTCACACACACATCTACACCACAAAATAAGTATTGGCTGGCGCCAATCTCTACACGCTGTCGTTTACGCGCTATCTTGGACCGTTTCAAACCGGCTAGCAACGAGTGTGTGAAGGATATGGTCTCCACTTTTGAAGGCGACTGTACCTTATTTCATAAAATAAGAAAGAAAAAGTTGCAACCCTAGAGTGTATGTATAAATGACCGGGAAAAGAAACGAGCTGTGCTTCTGTAAATTAGAGAAGAAAAGTCGTCCAAGTCAGAGGCGGGCGTGATGACGTCACTAGTCTGTGGTGTTTGTAAGAACGATCACATATTAGATAGTTAGTTTGAAACAAGGAACAAGAACACAAATCGATTTGCTTGTGAATGGCACCAAAAATTACTTTTAATAATTAGGTATATACTATGAGCCATAATGTTGTTAAATATCTGCTGTAAGTTCCTGAATCCCATTTATTTATTAATTTATTAATTCTACAACTATCTTCTCATCTCTTACCGCTGCGTCAGAAAGAAATATAACTTTCGTAGATTTTCATTTCATGATCTTCTTCGTTTCGAGTGGTACACCTAGTCATTTAACGGCCCGATGAACTGATTTGATTATAAAAAGTAAGTTGAGCAGTTACACTTATACAAAAACAGAAAAATAAATAAAAAAAGAACTGACACATCACGCTACAATAATAAGTATAAATCACGGTGACTTTGCACAATGCGTAAGTAAATACATATGTATGCGTTGTGACAAAAATAGATTTAATTTGCTGTAAGTGCTTAGATTTTGTTTATTGTTAGATTGCAAAGATTTTCCATGTGACTGTTATTTGTACAGGAGTGAATATTGAAATCCTTCGATAACTTTTAAGGTTGCATACTATAGTTTGACAACTTCGTACGCGACCTTTCTGTGGGGTACAGACGGGGCGTTAGGTAGTAAGTACGAAAGTGCCTAATTATTTATTTGACGATTAACTTAAAATGTCACAAAGTTCACAAAGCTGATAAACTAACTTTAACAGTAGCATTACAACTGTTGCAACAGCCAGTATAAAGCCAGTGTTACTCGCGCTGCTGAGACGAATCTAACGACACCTTATATGTCAAATCCAACAATCCGTTTGGGCTGTAGCTCGTGAAAAATAATTTTCTTGTCCACATACATACAAACTTACATGCATACATACTTACATACATACTCTCGAAAAACATATCCTTCTGAGGCAGTCGGGTAAAAATGGATATAATTTTAAAACAGGAAACTTCGTCCTTGAATTGTCTGTGATTTGCCACGTGTACCTTCATGAACATGACACAACATTTTTATAAGCCTTTGATAGTAACTGAATACTGACTATAAAAAGGAAAAACACATTCATAAAATTATCATAATACACATCAGTCTTCTAAGAGACGCAACACGATGGAAGTTGAAAAACATTGTTGTAAAGACGATGATTCAAAGAGGATTCCTGAGATTGTGTTAGAAAAAGCCGAAAGTATTGCAAAAAAAGAAGGTTTTGTGTCGTACAGTGTAAAAGGAAAAAGGCTGACCCCTGATGGAGGTAATTATTTGGCAGTGCTGTACGAGGTTGACATTAAAGAAGAGACAAACAAATGCAGCAAAGAAGTTAATTTGTTTATAAAAGTCATTATTCCTGAAAACGAATTTCTAGATGACTTTTTCTCAACACAAAAGGCATACCTGAATGAATCATTCGTATACAAAGAATTGTCAAAAGTTTTTCAAACACTAGAACAGCAAGCTGGTGTTCCAAATGATGAAAGGTATAAGATGGTTAAAACATTTGACGAAACAACATCTGAAGTCATCATCATGGAAAACTTGAACAAAAAGGGTTTTAAAACTTGTGACAGAATAGAAGTAGCGCCTTTAAAGTTTGTTGAATTGTCAGTGCAGCAACTAGCAAAATTTCATGGACTAGGATTTGCTATGAAAACAAAACTGCCTAATTACTATGAAAAATATGTAGCAGCAATGAAAACGACAGACATGGTTAATTTTAATGAAAATTGGCGGAAATTTTTCCGCGCTACGACAGAGCAATCCGTAAAAAACTTGAGACCTGATTTCAAAAAGAGAATAGAAGCATTTCTTCCTAAAGCTATGATAAGATATCAAAAATACTACACAGAACCTACGCCGATACAAACAATGTGCCATGGAGACTTTAGAGCAAATAACATATTAATAAAACAATCGGTATGTCTTCTTCAAATGCTTATAAAAGTTACTTTGCTATGTAATTCATGCATTACTTGGAACCTCTTAATTTATTTTATGATGTTATTTATGGTATTTACTTATTTAAATCTGAACAGGCAAATGCTATGTCAAAATTAATATTATTTCTATTTTTATTATCGCCTATATATTTATTTTTTCCAGGAAGGTGAAATTGTCGAAATAATTCCCGTGGATATGCAAATTGTAAATCACGGATGTCCTGCTAATGACTTTATATACTTCATCTATGGATGCACAGACAGGCAGTTCCGAGATAAACACTTGGGCGACATATTGGATCTATATTTTGATACACTGAAGAGCTACCTCAAATATTTCGACATAGATGTAGCAGACGTATGTCCCAGAAGTAAATTCAACACAATATTAAAAGAAAAAGCTGATTTTGGATTTATCATAGCGATACATCTATATCCCTTTTTCTTTGCATCAGAAGATGACCAGCCTGACATGTCTGATAATGATAATCCAATAAAAGAAATGAATTTTCCGCCTCAGATTGTACACAGAATAGAAGAACTCGTTGAAGAAGCAATAGATGCCGGAATACTTTGAGGATTACATTAAATAAAGAATGAGTGCCTTTCCATATAATAACGACAGAGTGATTAGGTGATAATTTAAGAGTGAATGAGTAATATAGTGTATACTTAATTATGAAAACGGATATCCATGAACATGTAAATATAATAGTGTATTAAAATGTATTTTTAATGTCTGCTTAAAACGTACATAAACCTACCACCTAGCTCACGTTAAAGACACAAAGTAAACAAGTATTAAATATTAAGATCTAGCTGGGGTCTGCTATTGAGAGGACCTCTACGGCACGCCAAATTCATTTCGTTATATTTTCTAATTGATGTCCCAACTTTTGGATCTTGTGCAAATAATTTTGACAAGTTATCGACTGTTATTCCACATACCTACTCAATGTCATGGGTTTCAACGCATAAGGCTAGCCATGGCAAAGCACACAAAAAAGAGATATCTCGGTTTACTCCTTATCAGAAAGATAATAATAATATTTAACAGTCTTTATTTGCTGTCATTATCAGGCCACCATATAAATACAGTAAGCTATTTGTTTATTGACTTTTCTCTTAACGTCAGTGTAGAACGAGAAATAATTTTAAAACACGTCATGATTTGAGAATCTTTTGTTATTTTCGCAAAGAAGTACCTAACCTTTGGCGAATCTCAAACCTTTTATACAGGTTTAACCCATATAAATGCCCAGAACTATTTTTATATCTGAATTGTGTAGATGAATAAACTAGTGTTACTTTTTTTGCTAATTTCCAAATGCACCAACCAATTTTGGGTCGCTTTCGACCCAATGGGCATATTATATGGGTTGCATGTACCATAATAAGTGGACAGTTGCCAGGGCAAGTTTATGCGTTGCTACTGCGTCAACATCGGTTTTAGTATGGAAAATCAAAATTAAAAATCTGCTTCTTCTGATAGTGTATGCATTACATTTGCGCCAAAAATACGAAGCAACGGATATTAAGTGTGGCATGATAAAAAGCAAACACCATATTAATAACAATATAGCTGGTGCCCGCGAACAGTTGTCTGGATAGCCAACAAATTGGCTGAATTGTTAAAAGAATAAGATAGTAACTCTGCTATCTGTGGTTTATAAACTTCAGACATTTATTACATTAAAATATTTCCAATCAAAATATTGGTATCTATAAAATGGAGTTTGTCAGGGATGCGACATGTCAAACTACTTGTTACACAATGTTGAGTATTATTTTCTAAGATAGTCATTTTTAGGCTATAGAGAAATAAAAAGAAATCACATGTTTGACATTTTCCATTAAATACAATTTGTTTGAAAATAAAGCAAAGCCTTTTTTGCCACCGACGGCTAAGGCGCAAACTCCACCAAAAAGCCGAAGGGCATAGGACGTAAGAATGACAGTTGACAGACAAGTAATCGTCAAACATTCTTCTTAATTTTTGTCATAGATGCGACGCTTGTGTGTGCCTTTGTCAATACGTTTTCATACATTTTATATGGAAACCGTTTCCAAGCACCGCCAAAGCGTCGCGATATCCAACGTCAAGCGTCGTAGGGCATGTCCTATGTCCTCTCTGTGGAGTTTGGGCTAAGAGACGCAACTGTGTACAGTACAGTCTGTACAGAAACTCCTAAAATTTTCAATGTCATAAATATATGGTTTTTATGCGGGCAGAAGAAGAAAACAAAATTTAAGAAATTTGGCTAGTTTGAAAATAAAGCAAGGTTTTTTGCCTCCGACGGCTTTGAGACGCAGCTGTGTACAGTCTGTGCAGAAACGTACAGTTGCGAAGTGACGACGCGGGTCGAGACACACGGCCGGAAAGGATGAGTTTGTTGGAGTTTTATTACAATCGCATTCTTCTTTTCGTGTGGGACACCGAGCCGTTCAACAACCCGATGAACCCTGGTATCAGAGTTTTTCAACCGCCTACTGCAAGTAGCAGGCCTCTGACATGGTTGTGTAACGACCGCCATCATAGACAGCAACCGGGACCGACGGCTTAACGTGCCCATCCGAAGCACGGAACCATCTTACTTGCGGACAATCAGGTGGCTCAGCCTGCAATGTCCTAACCAGACTGGGAACAAATTCACAAAGTGAAAAATATCAACTTTGTGAGTGACCCCACCGGGAATTGAACCCGGAACCTTTGCGTGGCAGGCAGGCATACTAACCACTGCGCCACATCGGTTGTCTTTGACAATCGCATTGATGTTTGTCAAAGATTGGGCATTGTTATTATAATAATTTCACGACTCCAACAAACTGTTCATAGCCAGCACATGTTCCTTTATTTTCTTACACGCTGAGCCATATTTAATGGAAATGTGTTCTAAAGAGCGCTTCAAAGCTGACATTTCTGACTGGAGGCGCTGTGTGTCGCTAAATGCAGACAGAAAGAAAGTATATAAATGTAGAAGACACTAAAAATCATTATTTCATTGCGCATCTGTTTTCTGAGAGACGCGACACGATGGAAGATCGGAAACAATGTTGTGAGGATTTTAAAAACGGCAAAGCAGATACTGAGGGACTACTTCCAGTTTTTTTATTAGAATGTGTCGAGAGTATTGCAAAAAGGGAAGGTTTTGTGTCGCACAGTGTAAAAGGAAAAAGGCTGACCCCTGACGGAGGTAATTTTTTGTCAGTGCTGTACGAAATTGATATTACAGGAGAAACAAGCCAAGGCAAACAAGAAGTTAATTTATTTACAAAAGTTATTATTCCTGGAAGTGAGTTTTTTAATAGTTTTTTCTCATTGCCTAAGGCATACATGAAAGAAGCATTTCTGTACAAAGAATTGTCGAAAGTTTTTCAAAAGCTAGAACAACAAGCTGGTGTTCCTAATAACGAAAGATATAAAATGGTTAAAGGATTCGACGAGACAACATCTGAAGCTATCATCATGGAAAATTTGACCAAAAAGGGATTTAAAACTTGTGACAGAATAGAAGTAGCACCTTTAAAATTTGTTGAATTGTCAGTACAGCAACTAGCAAAATTTCATGGACTGGGATTTGTTATGAAAACAAAAATACCTAAGTACTATGAAAAATATGTATCAACAATGAAAACAACAGATACGGTAAAATTTAATGAAGGTTGGCGTAAATATTTCTGCGGTATGGCAGAACAAACCATAAGAAACCTAAGACCTGATTTGAAAAAGAGAGTAGAAACCTTTCTTCCTGAAGCTATGATAAAATATCAAAAATACTACACAGAACTTACAGCAATACAAACAATATGCCATGTAGACTTTAGAGCAAACAATATTTTAATAAAAGAATCAGTAAGTATTAAAATACTTGATATCTAAATGAAACCTACTTCTTAATTTATGCAAAAATAGGAATTTCTCATTATGAAGGAATTAGTCAAGAGTCTCTATAAATCTGGTATTTTCTTTTATCTTTATGGTAAGTCAATACTGCTGTGTAAAAGCTGACTTTAGGTGAAAAACAGAAAAACACTAATGGGGAAGGAATCTCAAAGCTTATTGCAGATGGCAGCAGGCGCGACGGTGTCTAAACGCACCAAAAAGATGTGACTTAACTTTGACATTGACACATTTTTGACCAATCACAGAAAAAAGACACAATCGGAAGTGTTGCCATGAATTTTTCCACTTGTTTCATTTGTATTAACAATAATAGTGTTGCCATTAGTTTTCCAGTTTTCTACCTAATTATAGCTACAGGTAAAGACACCATATAAAAATTAGCATTAACAAAGATATTTTTTTCTAGGAAGGTGAGATCGTCGAAGTAATTCCCGTGGATTTTCAAATTGTACATCACGGATGTCCAGTCAATGACTTTCTATATTTCATCGCTGGATGCACAGACAGGCAGTTCCGAGATAAACACTTGGGGGACATATTGGATCTATATTTTGATGCCCTGAAGAACTACCTGGCCAACATTTCGACATAGATGTAGCAGAAGTATGTCCCAGAAGTAAATTCGACGGGATATTAGAAGAAAAAGCTGATTTCGGGCTTATTATAGCGCTACATCTATGTCCCTTTTTCTTCGCATCAGAAAATGACCAGCCTGACATGTCTGATAATGATAATCCAATAAAAGAAATGAATTTTCAGCCTCAGATTGTACGCAGAATAGAAGAATTCGTAGAAGAAGCAATTGATGCCGGAATACTTTGAGGATTAAATAAAGAATGAGCGCCATTCCACATAATAACGACAGAGCGGTTAGGTGATAATTAAGAGTGAATGAGTAATATAGAGTATACTTAATTATGAAAACGGATATCCATGAACATGTAAATATTATAGTGTATTAAAATGTATTTTTAATGTCTGCTTAAAACGTACATAAACCTACCACCTAGCTCACGTTAAAGACACAAAGTAAACAAGTATTAAATATTAAGATCTAGCTGGGGTCTGCTATTGAGAGGACCTCTACGGCACGCCAAATTCATTTCGTTATATTTTCTAATTGATGTCCCAACTTTTGGATCTTGTGCAAATAATTTTGACAAGTTATCGACTGTTATTCCACATACCTACTCATAGCCCGAGCGGCGACTGGTCTCATCCATACCTCACAAAAGAATAGAATAATTTAGCTATGTACGGGTAGAGGAGCTCGAGTACTTCGGATTGGTCGTGGTCTGCCGCGGCGCAGCTTGGCACGTTTGGCGGAGTAGCTAAAAGTTTGCCCTCTGAAAAAAGTTAAAAATATCTCATCGAAGAATAGAATGAAAATATATCGTACCGATAGCTTGCTTGAGTCTGCCTACATATATACTGGTCTGCCTGGCCACAGCCTGGCAGTTTTCCCGGTCCGACCACTTTTACTTTTTTTAGTAAAAATTTTATCTCTTCGAATAAAAGAATAAAAATATGTCGTACCGATAGCTTGCTTAAGTCTGCCTAGAAAAATACTGGTCTGCCTGACCACAGCCTGGCAGTTTTCCAGATACGACCACTTTTACTTTTTTTGAGAAATTTTTATTTCTTCGAATAACAGAATGAAACTAAGTTGTAATAATAGTTTATTTAAATCTGAACACATTCTGGTCTGCTGAGCTCGTCCGTAGTTCTCCGATGCGATTCACTCTCAGTAAATTTATTTTAGGACCTGACTTTGTTTATTAGAGAGTGGGTCTGTCAATAAAATGAAATTTGTCGGTGTATAGAAGTGAGATTTACAGCTGTAATCTCTCAATGTCTAGATGAAGAATAAGTATGTTAATTTCAAGAATCTACAACTTCAGATGTATTCGTAGTAATTATTTCAAAAATACAATACTTGGGAAAACATTTTCTTCATCTGGACATTGAGAGATTACAGCTCTGTAAATCTCACTTCTATACACTGACAAATTTTCATTTTATTGGCCAGGCCCACTCCCTAATAAACCAAGTCAGGGTCCTTTAAAATTGAAATTTACTGAGAGTGAAAAGTGATCGCATCGGAGAAACTACCGGACTGAGCTCAGGCAGACCTACCTGGGACGCTAAGCCCATAAAATATCAATCTGTCATATTTCTTTCCTAGAATTATGAAACTTGGTACAGTTGTTCTTTAGGTGCTAGTGAATAGATTAAGCCCGGTTGACAAAGGGTTCCGCACCTAAGGGGGAGGAGGGGGAAGATTTCTTGTGCCGAGTTTCGCTCTAAGCCATACAACTCATAAATTAATGCTATTATGGCAAGTGCGGTATCAATTTTGGATAAATCATAGACTGGGTATTCATTAATGGAACAAAAACTCACGTTTTCTAAAGAAAAATAACAAAGATGTAAAAATTACTAAAAATTTTTGTGGGTGGATTTCTCGTGCGGGGAGAAATCCTTTAGTTTTCGCGTCTTGTACAGCGAACTTTTTTGCTGTCGCAAACAATAGTGAATAGTGGAGAAATCTTTTGTTATTCGCGTGTTAAAAACATTAAATTTAAACATTAAATGATATCTATATTTGATGTCGAACTGTGAACTATAGTGAATATCGGAGTGACGGATTGTGAGCCCGAGCTGGTATCCAGAGGCAGTGAGTCTTAGTGTATTAAGTTTCCTCTCCTCATGTGCTCCAAAATTCCCTGATACCTCTTCCCGTCACACTTTGACTCATAAGGGAACGGCGGCGACATACTTGCCAATCGGTAAGCAATTCGCTGTTAGGTTTTGGATAAGTACGTTATTTGTAGTGATTTAGCAACATTACGTGGAGGTCACCACCTTGATGACCTTTAGTACAACCGGAACTTGGTACGTATACTTTAGATATGAGCTGCGATAGTGCGGTAAATATTAGTCATCTTGTAGGAGATTAAGGGCAGTCGCAGACTTCGGAAACAAAAATTTCTCAACAGGAAATTTATTGAACAGAAAATTTTCATTCAATTTATTTTATTTAGCTATAGTAAAGAGCACTACGAATCGTAGTCAAATGTTGTTCCGAGGCTGATCGACCATTTAGTTTTAGATTTTAAGATACCTTTAATTTGCTTCCACTGCGCTAAGATCAGCTTCGGAATCAAACATTTACAATACATTAACATTTTGTCAATAAAAGATGAAAAAAACGATTCGTTGGATGGTGTGTCTTGCTCTATGTCATCGTTTTCATTTAAGATTTTCACGACGATTCTAACACTATTTCCTGTTTATACGGGGTGTAAAGGACGGTGTAACGATAACTTTGCAGGCGTGCTAGAACATGAAACTGAACAACTTTCCATGGATCATATTATGGTGGTATACGAGTTTTTTTACTCCCCATACAAAATACATTTTTGAAGTTCGGAATCATTGTTTTGGTTTACCACCAATTACACCCCTGTATATTGCTGTATATTGATTAATATTTTAAAATATCTCAACCCGGTACGAATTCACTGCCTCTGCTGCGACCCTCCATCACCTACGCTTTTGGAGGCTGTATGGTGGTGTTTTGTGGTATGTAGCTACTAGCCCTGGTCAACACCTAGGATACTTTTACTGCGGAAAACGCTTATTCCTACGTGAAATACGATTAATATACTGTGAGCATCATCTACCCAGTCCATTGGCTGTCAAAAGTAGAAACCTCTTCTTGAAACCTCCATTTTTATTGTCTTTGTTTGATTTTGACAAACCGTAAAGACATCAGTTTTGACATTCATTGCCAGAATTACCCTAGATGGGTAGAGGTCCTTAATAATAATAAATAAATAATTTAATTTAATTTAATTTATTTATTTCATAAACTTAACAGCACATACTTGGCACATATTACAAATACACCTTTAAAACTTCAATAGCCATAACAGAGTTTAACATATTAAATGTACATAAATATCATGGGTAAGCTAATGTAAAGAAACTTACTATTTTGTTGCTTAAGTATTGTGTATGTTTTTAGCCGTGTGGTGCCGGCAGAGTAGAATAGCACCACCCCTCTCTTCCTATGGGGTCGTAAGAGGCGACCGAGGATAAATCCGACCCAAGCTGATCAGGGTCCTGGATGGAAAACTCATACAAAAACGACTCCACGAGTGACTGGTAATAAATCGCGCGTCAGACTCCTGCAGCTGATCTGGCTCCGCACGTATCGACCCGTCGTACCTGTAGAGTCAGCCAGGAAGGCCGAGAGGGTGGCGCAGGTCCTGGGCAGCCCTGCGTTTTCCATTATTGCGTCCCAGGCAACGCAGTGTCTGTAAAGAGCGTGCAAAAAGCCATGCCGCTCCCGCATCGGCTTATACATCCATGAAAAATCTTGCCTCAGACACTGAATAAATCTTCTAACACAGACGTATGAGGCCAATGTTATGATGTGTATGTTGTGTGAGTGTATGTGAAGAAATGATGCTTCGTATATGAGTTTTTACTGTTTATCAAGCGAACGGAACTTTTTTAGGGTGTAATGAATTGATTATGGGAAAGAAAGAAAAAATCTGCGTCGCTGAAATTAAATAATACAAGCTCAAAGAGTATGTAGAACCTAACGAGTACTGGATGCGTCTTCGATGTAGAGAAACCTAGCCTTTGGCAGGCTTGCAGATCGGAACTGGTAATTTCGACAGCTGAATTTTGTCACCTATTACCTCAACCTATTACTTTTGCAATAACCTCAGCTAACCTTTCATCCTTGATTTCAGTGACCCCAATGAACAAGAGGACCCTTCTTCTCAAGAAAGCTTCATGACGCTCCAGTCCAAGAGACAGCAAGTTGGTCTCTTCTGAGATTTTAGTGAGCGCTTGCCAGACTTGTTTATTACTGTATACTCTTAGTGCATTAATAATGTAAATATAAACGCAGTAAGTATTATTTATTGATTAAAATATGTAGAGTTAAATTAGTGAGTATTATTGTCACGACTACCTGTATAGTACCTTCTTGTGATTCATATTTCGCAGTGTTAGTAAGTAGGTACTAAAGGCAATTTTTCTTATTTAAAGAAAATTAATTAAGCATTACTTTTTGTTAGTGTAGTAAGTAATTACATTTTGTTTCTTTTTTCAGTATTTTAAAATGGGTTGTACTAATTGTATTGTTAATCCGGTTGCGCATACCTACTCGACAACCCATACAGAAGACCATGGTGCAAAAATTTAGAGACAACACCACACCTTATGTGAGGCGGTGCAAAGAAGTCATTCTACCTGTAGTGTGAACCGATGGTAGGCTCAAACGTAGCGTAACATCCGTTTCATCTGCCGTAGATCGTGCATGCAGCTATCACTACAAAACTTAGCGATGTATTTTGATGTTTAGAATGGTTGCGCACAAATTTCTTGATCAACATCGGTGACATATATGATGATAACTTTTATCAGCCTGAAGGGCCTGTTAGTACACAAGCATCCCTTGGCGAGACGAAGTTCGCAGGCACCAGCTAGTTAAGATATAAGAAAATTGATTTTTAATTCCATAATTTTATACACAGCTCATAACTGAAAGTTACAGTTATAATAACCTGAAAAGGAATCCATATCGTCATACAAATCTTATGTTATGTCAATACAATGACTTGTGATGCAAAATAAAGCAAGACACACCTCCAGCGAAAAGTTTTTTTCACCTACTTTCCATTAACAAAGTGTTAATGTATCATATATATTTATAATCAATATGAATGTAGCATTATAGCCAGATTTTTTATTGTTTCAATTTTTTATTATTATAGAGTATAATTAAGGCTAAAAATTTTTTTTGTATTTTTTCTTTACATTTTTTGTTATTTTTTCAATTTTTTCTTTAGAAAACGTGAGTTTTTTGTTCCATAAATGAATACCCCGTCTATGATTCACCCGAAAATGATACCACACTTGCCATAATAGCATTAATTTATAAGTTGTATGGCTTAGAGCGAAACTCGGCACAAGAAATCTTCCTCCCCCTCCCCCTCCCCCCTTAGGTGCGGAACCCTTTGTCAACCGGGCTTAATCTACTCACTAGCACCTAAAGAACAACTGTACCAAGTTTCATAATTCTAGGAAAGAAATATCACAAAATGTGCTTAGCGTCTCAGGTAGACCAAGGGATATGTGTTCAGCTTTAAATAAACTATTATTACAACTTAGTTTCATTCTGTTATTCGAAGAAATAAAAATTTCTCAAAAAAAAGTAAAAGTGGTCGTATCTGGAAAACTGCCAGGCTGTGGTCAGGCAGACCAGTATTTTCTAGGCAGACTTAAGCAAGCTATCGGTACGACATATTTTTATTCTTATTTGAAGAGATAAAATTTTTACTAAAAAGTAAAAGTGGTCGGACTGGGAAAACTGCCAGGCTGTGGCCAGGCAGACCAGTATATATGTAGGCAGACTCAAGCAAGTATCGGTACGATATATTTTCATTCTATTCTTATATTACTTTTTAAGAGGGCATACTTTTAGCTACTCCGCCAATCGTGCCAAGATAGCAGCCGGCAGACCAAGATTTATAAGCTTTACTAAACTGCTCCTATCTACAGCCATGTCTCATTCTATTCTTCGATGAGATATTTTAACTTTTTCAGAGGGCAAACTTTTAGCTACTCCGCCAAACGTGCCAAGCTGCGCCGCGGCAGACCACGACCAATCCGAAGTACTCGAGCTCCTCTACCCGTACATAGCTAAATTATTCTATTCTTTTGTGAGGTATGGATGAGACCAGTCGCCGCTCGGGCTATCAATGTCATGGGTTTCAACGCATAAGGCTAGCCATGGCGAAGCACACAAAAAAGAGATATCTCGGTTTACTCCTTATCAGAAAGATAATAATAATAATAACAGTCTTTATTTGCTGTCATTATCAGGCCACCAGATAAATACAGTAAGCTATTTGTTTATTGACTTTTCTCTTAACGTCAGTTTAGAACGAGAGATAATTTTGAAACACGTCATGATTTGAGAATCTTTTGTTATTTTTGCAAGGAAGTACCTAATTTATGGCGAATCCTAAACATTGTATATAGGTGTAATGCATCTACCATAATAAAGGTAACAGAGACAGATGCCAGGGCAAGTATTACATATTTCTTTAGTTACATATTTCTTTTTCTTCTTGTAGTACAACGTGGGCCAAAAGTAATCACCCTATGTGAATCACCT
Organism: Phthorimaea operculella; assembly: GCA_024500475.1. NCBI lineage: Eukaryota > Metazoa > Arthropoda > Insecta > Lepidoptera > Gelechiidae > Phthorimaea > Phthorimaea operculella. The sequence goes on along the minus strand of JANFCV010000083.1, from coordinate 1,379,496 downwards.
CCCATTTTTTTATTAGACATCATAATCGACTACTGTTTTCGGAAATCAATATTTCGAAGATGTCAAATTTATGTGATTATGTTTTTAAAAAGACATTAGTCAACTTGCCATCTCAACCGTACGTTTTAACTTTAAACACGCTTATTTCCATACATTCTTGACCATGTCTTTTTTTTGTTTGTGGTGGCTTCAGGGACTTGAAAGTTTTATGATTTGTAATTTGTAATCTTGAACTTTTAAAAATACCATTGGGTGAATTCTGGCGTTGTCGGATCTGGAGATCTGACCAACCGGTTCAAAAACCAAATCCTGTGGATTGGTTTTTACCAACTTGCATCAATTCTGGAGTTGGCATCTAACTGCTTTCTTTATTTTTTATTTTACAGTATTGAGTTCACATCTTCGAAGGATTATTTAGTGATAACAAAACTTATTTTAACATATTTAAAAAAAAATGGGGGCCGTTCTAACACGAGAAGGGAGCTTTTCAGAGACTATTTTTGATTTGACTCATGAGGTGGCAATTTGACCAATGTCTTTTTTTAAAACATAATCACATAAATTTTGAATCTTCAAAAGATTGTTTTCCGAAAACACAAGTGAATTTTAATGACTAATAAAAAAATGGGAGGCAAATCACATCGGATGACTTCTTTTGGCCCACCCTGTATATACGCGTTACACTTGCGCTAAAAATGCAAAGCATCGGATATCAAGTGTGACATGCATGATAAAACTCAAACGTCCTTTTTATAACAATATGATCTGTCAAATAAATAGAACCTGCCATTGGCTGAACCTCGGGCTGAACTGTTAAAAGAATAAGGGTGAGAATCCACCAGAGCTGTGCGAGGTAGCTAAGCGGTGAGCGAGGAAAAAATCCACCAATAGAATCACTTCATTTTCCTAGCCTCGCTTAGCTCAGCTCTGGTGGAATAGGGTTGAGCGAAGCGAGGCCATTCTACATACAAAACAAGCGAGAAATGTGTGCGAAGGATGTGTAGCGAGGAATGTGTAGCGAGGAATGTGTTGTTGCGAGAAATGTGCTGCTAGGAATATGTTGCGAGGTTTCCACTACATCGCATTCCCCCCCGCTCACACATTTCACAGCTTCGCAACGCATCCTCGCTCCGCACATTAATGCGCATTTTGACAGCTCCGCTACGCATCCTCGTACGACACATTTTACTCGCACAGCTCTGGTGGAAACCCCTACACATTTCCACAGCACAGCTACACATCCTCGTACGACACATTTTACTCGCACAGCTCTGGTGGATTCTCACCCTAAGAATGTAAGGGTAGCATTAACAAAGATATTTTTTTCTGGGAAGGTAAGATCGTCGAAGTAATTCCCGTGGATTTTCAAATTGTACATCACGGATGTCCAGTCAATGACTTTCTATATTTCATCGCTGGATGCACAGACAGGCAGTTCCGAGATAAACACTTGGGCGACATATTGGATCTATATTTTGACATCCTGGAGAACTACCTCAAATATTTCGACATAGATGTAATAGACGTATGTACCAGAAGTAAATTCGAAGCAATATTAAAGGAAAAAGCTGACTTCGGACTTCTGATAGCGTTAAATCTGTATCCGTTTTTCTTTGCATCAGAAAGTTGTAAGGCCTTTATCCTGGTCTTTATTAATTATAAAGATTCGGGACAGCGACATCTATTGGTGTCGCCGCTGTGGGATGCGATTCAATACTAGTGTTAAATATTTTAGGGTCTGGTTCTGTTCTGTCAAGATTGGTATGGAGGTTCGGAATGCGGCTGAGAGATGGCGCTATGTGCGTGAAGCAATATTGAAATGTTTTGTTTATTTTTTATATCGATTGTATTTGCAAGTCTAAATAATTCTAGATAATTAATCTGATAGTTGAACAATGTTTGCAGTAACATTTATAATTTTTCGTGGCATTTATAATGATAAAGGTGAAGTTAGGTGCACGAGGTGGTGTAATGGTTTGTAGTCTATCTGCTGCCATCTATTGTCGAGTAGCGGAAACTGCAAGGTGTCACTTTAGACAGGGCCCTACTAGGTCTATTATAGTGCCATAGCGACTGAAATACCTAAGGTTTATTTTATTAGTCACATTTTCGGTTTATAGAAAATTGATGTATTTTCTAAAAATTCTATGAACCAGCAATAAATGTTTAATAATATTGGTAAAACCATGATTTACTCAATATACACTATAAGTTTTTCTTGGATGTCAGGATGGGTCGTGGCCCCTTCCCTGAATTGGTATCTGGCTACAAGTAGCGAAACAAGACATTCTAAAAAATTCTAGAATAGTCGAATGTCTTCTAAAATGTGTATGAAAGAGAGGAGAATATCTTCTTTCGTAATGAGTAGCAGATTTCTAGAAAATAATTCTTCTCGTAAGTTCGAAGCTTTTTGGTATAAAATAGCGAGCCATACGGCCTGCGTTCAATTTTAATCGCGAAGTCTCACAGGACAAGAAGAGAAGTGAAAGTAAGTGAAGTGAAACTAATATAGTGCAGTGTGTCCTGTTAGAGAATCGTGTGCTAAACAGCTGTCTTGGGCGTTCAAGCTGTTTCTCGGTACTCGCGAGTGTGTTTGGTTTGTGAAAAGTGTTTTGAACCCGTGTAGCACGTGAAAATGTGGTGTTTGATATTGAGGATGTGTGCCTCAGCGTGCACTGGAATTGGCCTGGTGGGTGGATGTCGTCGTTGTTGGTTCTTCGCGTGCTGGCGACTTCGAGTTCCAGATGGATAAGTACAATCTTTGCTATTCTCTTGTCTTATCAGCAGTATGTTCTTATATACAGGTGTACAGACATGCTAATGAGTCATAATAGGTTGTAGTTCCTAGTCAATTCAGCATTTACAATGCAGCTGATAAGATGAGAAGAATCTTCGTTTTGAATCTTTATGGTTTTAGTAGATTCTTCCTATATTCATTTTGTTTTGTTGTCGGTTCAAATGTTTTAAAGAACCTACGTTCTGATTGTTTCATATAAACTTTGTAGTATTCGCATCTAATCTTTAATTAGGGAAATTTAGGCTATTTAGTGTGTCGGTAGATAGGTAAATTAGATGTTAGGAATAGGTAGGATACCCTATAATCCCATTATTCCTATTCCTTACTTGTCTATCTATCATGTCATATATATGACTTTAATAACCAAATTAATAACATAATTTATTATTGCTATGCGCTACTAGCATAAAGTTCCTGGGTTAAAACTTACATAAGTAAATATTGTTAAGTATCTACTTATCTATTATTGGCTGTGGTCATCAGTGATCTATTCTTGATGAGCGATTAAGGATTTAATTGATAAAGCTCCTAACATACTTACATAATGTATTTACTTATCTACTGTTTGGCTTAGCCCACCAGTGGACAGATTTCTATTTTAAGTACTATGGTTGCTGAGCGACTATGGATTTAATTGATTAATGTTTATGAAATATACATAAATAGATATTGTTAAATATCTACTAATTTATTGGTTATGTCCAACAGTGGACAAATAATCATTTACAACAGTTTCTTTGTCTTACAAAGAAAACAGTCTTCAGTATTGGAATATGTCCGGCAGTGGACGAACATTTATTTATAACAATATTTTGTTATACAAACAAAATGTTCTTCAGAATGGGAATGTGTTCAGCCGTGGACAACTTGTACTTACCACAATAATATTTTATGGTACTTGCTATGTTGTTAAGTACTGTGTTATCTGAGAATATGTATGGCTGGTAGAATGGATAATATCCTATCCTATAATCCTATTCTATAACGGATTCAGATGATCCTCATCTAAAGTAATATTCTAGTCATGAAGTTCTTAAAGTTCTACTTATGACTGGCTAAAATGGTGCCCATCATAGTAAAACTATGACTACAACTTACCTACTATTTACAATGGTTGTCATCAAATGTCATGGGACAACTTTTATCATATCTTCATCGAATACCTATCTATTTATTACCTAGCATTCGGTATGGTTGCAATGGCAGCTTCTGGTCGTAGAAGCCCACATTCTCTCAGGAGGATCATGTGAACATCATGGCTTATTCTACAACTCTCTCTTGGGATGTGCAAAATATTGCTCTCCCGTCTTCAACTTATAAGCATGTATGCTCACATGTGATTTGGGACTTGCATAAAGCATTCTCATATTATATTCTGACTTCCGTAGGAGTTAAATGTGGGTGGAGACTGACTGACCAGTGCAATTTCATATTCGGTGCTTTTACTGGCCTTGCCGGTACCTCTTTAGGGAAACCTAAAGATAATTGTTGAAATCATGTCATTTGACTGATAACATACCTATTTACAACATACATACTTACTTAACCAACTAGACACTTGGGTGTCAGTTGGTCAGTCATAAGACTGTTTATTCTAAACTACTTCATTTGTTCTGCAAAGGACATCTGAATCTGATCACCTATCCTTCTTCGTGGTGCTTTTAAGCACCACAAGCGTCTGTGGCTGACGCATCTATTAGCAGAGACGCAGGTCTCACCATATCTATCCTTCTTCTGGGGGAAGCAGATAATTTACCGTTTGTATTTGGTGGACGCTCTAATGGTTATCTTTACAATGAAGTTTTATGCATGAAGAATTTGCATGCATAGAGCTGATTATGTGGGGATGACCGGGGAGCGTTTATGAATACAGAAAGGTATCTATTGGCGAGGGCTTCCATATTCCTCGGGCGTTGAAGTACTGGGGGCCCGTTTGGAACTCAGTTTCCTGCCCTTTTCCCTCTCCTGTTCATGGAATCACTTTTGTTATAATAATTTGTGCAGGGATGTCTCAATTACCTTTAAAAGAAATTTTGGGTTACATATTACTTTATTTAAACACAACGTATGGGTCAATAATTAACTAGACATCACTTTTATATCACGAGCCATTATATACACTGTGCTTGAGGTATGGGTTTCTATGAAATCTAGAACTCAAGACATGATCTTCATAACAACAGAGACTGGCGGCTGGAGGCGTGTAGTCCTTCATAGGCCGGGGTTCGAGTTTGTTACAAAGTGACCAACCTGACATGTCTGATAATGAAAATCCAATAACAGAAATGAATTTTCCGCCTCAAATTGTGAGCAGAATTGAAGAGATTGTTAAAGAAACAATTGATGCAGGAAAACTTTGAAGATCATAAAGACATAAAAACGGATGTCAATGAATTCTCTTTTGAACCATCATAACGACACCTGATTCGAAGAACATTGTAACTCAAAAATGCAAACTTTACAAGGGAGCCGTTTGAAGATTTTGGTATCGGTTTTTGAACGTTAATATTGTAGTATATTTATATGTAGGTAGATGTGAATCTAGATAATAAAAATCAGTCTTTGTCTGGCAAGCGGTTGTTTCACTTCATGGTGACAGCGGTGTTCTTTAAAATAACGTTTATACGTGATATAAGTGAATAATTAGCTAAGAAAACAAATTTTCACGTAGTTAGTGGGAAATGCAACCAGTGAATAAGTAAAATGGAGCATGCCAGACCCCCTGCGGATCTACGTTTGGAAGGTGGGCCGGCGAGCCGCGCCGACGCGTGGCAAAAATGGCAGAAGCAGTTTAGGATATTCCTCAAGGCTTCAGGAGTGCACAAAGAGGAAGCGGGAGTTCAAGCTAGCCTCTTAATCAACCTGATCGGGCCCGAGGGATACGATATTTACACCACCTTCAAGTTTGCGACCGAGGGAGATCGAGATGACGTCACAAAGATTATCGCAAAATTTGATGAGCATTTCAAAACAAAGAAAAATACGACCATGTTACGTTTTAAGTTTTTTACCCGAAACCAAGAGAGGGGCGAAACGATCGACGAGTACGTAACTGCGTTGCGTATTCTAAGTCAAGATTGCGAATTTGAAACCCTTCAAGAGGGTCTAATAAAGGATCGTATTGTTTGTGGCGTTTCTGACATCTCGGTACGGGATAGGCTACTCAGAACCGACGATCTCACACTAGAAAAAGCCATTACACTTTGCCAAGCGAGTGAAATGTCGCAGGAAGAAAATCGTCATTTTGAGGTAGCTAAATCGAACGGTAGTGCAGGGGAGGCGGGGGTGCCGCCACCAGCTGTGGACGCTTTGTTATCGAGCGCAGGCGCATCTAGGTCACGGTCATCGGGAGGCTTTGGCGGCGGAGGCGGCGGCGGGGTGCGGAGAGGGCGCGGGGCTAGCGCTAGGAATCTCGCACCTCGCGGGAACGCGAGCTATGTACCGGCGGCGGGAAAAGTGTGCGGAAACTGCGGGTTTAGGTGTGAAACCAGTGAAAGTGGTGAAAGGGGGCTAATGTGTCCCGCGAAAAACGTACGCTGTTTTATTTGTGATAAAAGGGGGCACTATAAAAGGATGTGTCCCATGAAAAATCAAAGGAAAGTGTACGAACTTTGCGAGGAGGACGAAGATGACAGTTTGTATTTTGTGTCTACTATTGAGAACTATGTGAATAGCGGCTGTGGTAACGGACAAAACAAGTGGTATGAGTCATTATTATTTACTAGTAGTGGACAAACTATAAAATTTAAATTAGACACTGGTTCAGATCTCAACGTCATGTCAAAGAAAACATTTTTAGATTTAGGTTGTGATTTAAAAATGGTTCAACCTAGTAACATTAAAGCCCAATCTTTTTGTGGCAATTTAATACCGATAATTGGAAGATGTAGTATGTCATGGTCTTACAAAAACAAAGCGTATAACCTAACGTTTGTGATAACGGAAAATGAATGTCAAAACATATTAGGTAAATTTTCGTGCGAAGAACTTGGTATAATTAAGAGAGTTTTATCGTTAGATGTCAGTGATTATGATGATTTATTTCATGGATTGGGCAAGTTGCCAGGTAAATATAAAATTGTTTTACAGAATAATGCGAGTCCCATTGTTAGCCCTGTCAGGAAAATACCTATTGGTATTAGAGATAAGTTGAAAAGTGCACTGAATCAAATGGTCGATATGGGTGTGATTAGGAAGGTCACACACCCAACCCCCTGGGTAAACGCGATCGTGCTAGCTCCCAAGAAAAACGGTGATATACGTGTGTGTCTTGACCCACGACCGTTAAATCGCGTGATAAGACGTGAGCACTACCCTCTTCCCACGGTCACAGAGATAGCTGCTAAGCTGGAAGGCGCGCGGTTCTTCAGCAAGCTGGATGCCAGGTCAGGGTTCTGGATGGTGGAGATCGATGACGAAAGTGCAGACTTGTGTACTTTCGGGACACCTTTTGGTAGGTACCAGTACTTGAGAATGCCATATGGTATAAATTCCGCGTCTGAAGTATTTCATGCCAAGGTCCGACAGCTGCTGGAAGACCTGGAGGGAGTGGACTCGTTCGTCGATGACGTCATCGTGTGGGGAAGGTCAGCAGAGGAGCATGATTTTCGTCTCAAGAAGTTATTGGAGAGAGCCAGGGAGGTAGGTATTAAATTTAATAGGGAAAAGTGCCAGTTTCGTGTAAATGAGGTAACGTATTTAGGTCACACATTTAGTGCAAGGGGTATGCAGATTGACAAGAGTAAGTTGCGCGCCATTGAAGAGATGTCGTCACCTAGTGATAGGAGTTCGTTAGAAAGGTTTCTTGGGATGATCAACTACTTATCAAAATTCATACCTCACTACTCTGAAATCGTAGCTCCATTGAGAGGTTTACTGAAGAAACAATCACAATGGTTATGGGACAGTACACATGAAGAGGCGGTAGTGCAGTTGAAGAAAGCTTTATGCTCTGCACCAGTGCTGGCACTGTACTCCAGTAAGGAGCCCGTGCTGCTGTCAGTTGACGCGAGCAGCGTGGCGCTAGGTGCAGTCCTGATGCAGGCGGGACGGCCGGTAGAATTCGCATCCCTAACTCTGACTGATACACAGCGTAGGTATGCCCAAATAGAGAAAGAAATGCTAGCAATTGTTTTCGCATTAGAGCGATTTCACCAGTACGTGTTTGGCAGGAATGACGTCACGATAGAGTCCGATCATAAGCCTCTCGAAGCGATCTTTAAGAAAGCGTTAGATGCGGTACCGGCGCGATTACAAAGGATGATGTTGCGAACTCAGGGTTACAGTTTTGAGGTTGTATACAAACCCGGTAGGTACATGTTTATTGCGGACACTTTATCGCGGGCAGCGTTGCCAGACTTAATGCACGATAAAGTTTCAGCGGAGTTAGAAGAAACAACTTGTTTCTTGATACAGAATGTCAGGTTTAGTAAGGATCGGTTAGAAGTAGTGAGAGAAGCGACGGCATCGGACAGTGAGTGTAAGTCCATCATTAAATACATAGTTGGAGGTTGGCCTCACAATAAGAGCGACGTAGACTCGCAGGCACGTCAGCTGTGGGCACATAGAGAAACCTTAGAATACATTGATGGGGTCATCTTCAAGGATAATCTAGTCTATATACCTACTGACCTTCGGCGGGATATGGTAGCTAAAGTTCACGAAGGACATCAAGGCATTGATCGCAGTAAGCGTCATGCTCGTGATGTGATGTTTTGGTGCGGGATGTCGCGGGATATCGAGCGCGCGGTTCGCGCTTGTCGCACGTGCCACTGATGGTACACGAGGTACCAGACATGCCATGGGTAAAAGTAGGAACTGATATATTCGAGTATGCCAGGAAATACTATCTTGTAATAGTTGATTATTTTTCCAATTATATTGAGGTAAATAAGCTGCCTAGTATGACATCTTCTGCTGTGATAAGCGCTATGAAAGAACAGTTCGCGAGACACGGGATTCCAGTAGAAGTTATCTCAGATAATGGGCCAGCTTACGCATCTAAGGAATTTCAGAAGTTTGCACTAGAGTGGGGATTTAGTCATACAACCAGTTCACCTAATTATGCTCAGTCAAACGGATTGAGTGAGCGGGCAGTGAGAACGGTCAAGCATATGCTTAAAAAAACAATAGAAACGGGGACGGATTTCTATTTTGGGTTACTAAATTTTCGAGCAACCCCACGTGATGGCATAGGGTCTCCTGCGCAATTATTGATGGGTAGGCGTATAAGCACTAAATTACCTATGCATAAAAATAAATTGCGTCCAGAGCGAGATAACTCGCAAGATTATTCAAACATAATCCGCAACCGCGAGCGAATTAAAAACTATCATGACGCACACTCACGAACCTTAACAGAGTTGCATCCAGGTGATGAAGTAATCGTTACGGACCCGGTCGGTAGGCGGTGCATGCGTGTACGATCAAAAGCAGAACAACCACGATCTTATTTTCTTACGGATGATTCAAATAGAATTTATAGACGAAACAGGCGACACCTGATAAAAATCGAGGAAATTGATGTAAAAGAAAATGAAAACAACAAACAGGACGAGCAGGCAAAACAGGAGGAGTCTAGTGTGCTGGAGCAGAACGACAATGAACAAGAGGTGAGTAATAGTGACGAGGAGTACGATGAGGCGCAGTACGAGCAGGCCGCCGATGACGGCGCGGGCGCGGCGAGCGCGATCGCTGGCAACGAGTCATCTCCCACCAGCACAGGTACGTCAGGTGTGGATGAGGATGGTGACACGTTGCCCGAGGAGGGCGTGATCGGCCGCGTTTACAGGGAGGCTAAACGTAAGGCACAGGAACGTCTGTCAGAGTTTTATGCCAAAAAATAATGTGCACTAACTTATAGTTAATAGGAACATTAATTATTAACAATTAAGTTAGGTCGAAACGGGTCTTTGTTGAAATTGTGTAAACTGTTAATTAATCATTAGGCATGTTATAAATAAATAATCTAAGATGTAGGTTAATAATAGATAAAAACAGATCTTGTGAATCTCAATCTCAAGTATGTACCTAAAAGAGAGGAGGATAAATAGTAGTAAGTAGTAGTTAGGTATGTTACATGATCAATGTTTAACTTGAAAGGACTTTGTCTAGTATTTCTTAAAATACTTTATGTCATTAATTGTTTACTAAAAATAGATAGGCATTCTAATGAGAACACGGTTTCCATGGTTAATAAAGTAATGTTTAGCTAAGTACTCTAATATACTTTATGTGTGTGATACCTACTTTTCATAATGTTATATGTTAATGAAATCCTTTGAAAGAGGGAACATGTAGTATATTTATATGTAGGTAGATGTGAATCTAGATAATAAAAATCAGTCTTTGTCTGGCAAGCGGTTGTTTCACTTCAAATATCTTTTAAGTGATGCAGATTTCACAAGTTTTGTGTGATTTTAGCATAAAAAGGTATGGTCTTTCAAGTGGCATAAACCATTTATTTTATAAATCATCAGAAACCCTAGAAAAACCCCTTTTTCGTTGAGTTACAATGTTCTGATATTGTGATACTAATCATTTTGAGTCTTTACCACATTGTAACTACACGTTACCAAATTATACTTTTAAAATCAGATGACGAATCACTAACTGAATAACATTGTAACGTATACTTACAAACATCATTTTTTGCACATATTCATACAAAATTTAACACAAAACATTGTAATAGGTTGTTACAAACTGATTTTAAACATTATGTCTAAGAAAATTTGCGTTATAATATTGTAAAAACCAGGTCACCTATTCTACTTCAGGGAAGGGAGCGCACAATCCCAGGGTGGCGTAGGGTTCCTTGTCAATAAAGCTCTCTGTGACAACGTGGAGGAGATCAGCAGCGTCTCGAACAGGGTAGCGTACCTCGTACTGAAGTTGACCGAGAGGTACTCTTAAGGTCGTACAGGTATATGCGCCGACTTCGAGCAGCTCAGATGAAGAGGTGGAGGCCCTATACGACGACGTGTCGAAAGCCATACACCAAACCACTAAGACCCACTTCACTGTTGTCATGGGGGACTTCAACGCTAAAGTGGGACAGGAGCACGGCGAATCAAGCTTGGGACCACATGGCTACGGGAGCAGAAACCAGAGGGCCAAATGCTAGTCAACTTTCTTAGCAGGCAGGGGCTGTTCTGTATGAACACCTTTTATCAGAAAAGCCCCAACGGAAGTGGACCTGGAAGAGCCCTGACGGCAGGACGAAGAACGAGATCGACTTCATCATGACGGATAAACGGCATATATTTAGGGATGTCTCAGTGATCAGTAGGTTCAATACCGGAAGTGATCACCGACTAGTAAGAGGCACCATAAATATCAACTTCAAGCTAGAAAGAAACCGCATGGTGAAGCAAGTTCTCCGTCCCAATCTGCCCCAAGCCGGACATGAGGAGTTCCAACTTGAACTGAAAAATCGATTCGCTGCCCTGGAGACCCCGGCAAACGTTGACGAGGACCTAGAGAGCATAGTCGGGGCTATTCGCGAAGTGGGGACGAAGCATTTTCGTAAAAGGCGAACAGACAAGAAGTCCAAACTTTCAAGCGAGGCCCTGGAACTGATGCGAATTAGACAGGAAACACCAGAGGATGCATTACCAGATCCCCAGTCACTTAACAAAAGATCAGAAGTATGGTAAGACGCGACCTCCGAAGCTATAACACTCGACTCGTAAAGGAGGCGATTGAGAAAAACCGAGGGTCGAAAGATTTTACCAAGACACTGGGAAGGAGTCATCTGGCAAAGCTAACTACCTCGAATGGTGTAACTGTCACATCGGTTCCAGAGATTCTCGCTGAAATTGAGGACTTCTATGGAAATCTGTATGCCTCACATGCGAAAAAGCCTCCACCTGATGCGACCCCAGACCCAAGAGCCTCTCCCGCCACTTTACAGAAGATCTCCCGGACGTAGATATAGACGAAATCGCGGCGGCTCAGACAGCTTAAGAATGGGAAGGCTCCGGGGAAGACGGAGTGGCCTCTGAGCTACTTAAGGCCGGTGGAAAACCTGTCCTCGAGGAGCTGAAAGGCTTTTCAACTCTGTAATAGCCAATGGGACAACCCCGAAGGCGTGGAGCAGAGGTGTAGTGGCATTGTTTTTCAAAAAGGAGACAAAACGCTTCTCCAAAACTATAGGCCGATCACACTTCTGAGCCACGTCTATAAGCTGTTCTCGAGAGTCGTCACGAATCGTCTGGCATCAAGATTTGACGCCTTTCAGCCACCGGAACAGGCCGGGTTTCGTAAGGGCTTCAGTACCGTGGACCACATCCATACTGTAAGGCAGGTTATACAGAAGACAGAGGAGTATAACCAACCACTGTGTATGGCTTTTGTGGACTACGAAAAGCCTTCGACTCTATCGAAACCTGGGCTGTTTTGAGTCCTTGCAGCGGTGCCAAGTCGACTGGCGGTATGTGGAGGTGCTGAGAAGCCTTTATCAAATGGCTACGATGTCCGTTCAAGTACAAAACCATAATACAAGACCCATCCAACTGCTCCGTGGTGTAAGACAGGGTGACGTTATATCCCCGAAACTCTTCACCAACGCATTGGAGGATGTCTTCAAAACTCTACAGTGGGATGGACTGGGCATCAACGTCAACGGCGAAAGTCTCACGCATCTCCGCTTTGCCGACGACATAGTCATAATGGCCGAATCGCTGCAGGACCTGCAAAAATGCTATCTAGTCTTAACTCTGCCTCGAGACGTGTTGGACTTGGGATGAACTTGGAGACGAAGGTCATGTTCAATCAACACATAATCCCCGAGCCGGTCTCCGTCGAAGGTGTAGTCCTTGAAGTTGTCCAGAAATACGTGTACCTTGGGCAAACTTTGCAGATGGAAAGAGACAACTTTGAGGCTGAAATCACCAGAAGAGTGCAGCTTGGTTGGGTAGCATTTGGAAAGCTGCGTCACATCCTCGAATCATCTTTGCCACAATGCCTTAAGACCAAGGTGTTCGATCAATGCGTCCTACCAGTCATGACCTACGGAGCCGAGACGTGGAACTTGACAGTAAAACTGGCCCACCGGCTACATGTCACTCAGAGAGCTATGGAAAGGTCTATGCTTGGTATCTCTATAATGGATAAAGTCCGGAATGAGGCCATCCGAAAAAAGACCAAAGTGACGGACATAGTCTGGAAGTGTAGCAAGCTGAAGTGGCAGTGGGCTGGCCACATCTGTCGTAGAACCGACGGACGGTGGAGTAAGCGGGTTCTCGAGTGGAGGCCAAGCCTCGGCAAGCGTAGCGTTGGACGCCCTCCGGCCAGATGGACCGATGACTTGAAAAAGGCGGCTGGTAGCGACTGGATGGCAAAAACGGGAGATCGTGCCTTATGGCGTTCCCTGGGGGAGGCCTACGTCCAGCAGTGGACTGCAATAGGCTGAAATAGAAAAATAGAATATTGTAAAAAAGAAAAACGTGGTTTAACGAAGCTAGAATGTGATTGTAATTTTGTGATTTAATATGTTTTTAATAATTTTCTTTACAATATATATTAATTATTTAACTTTATATAAATATTTTGATATAAAAAATCAGTTACTTCATCTAAAATAGCTGTGTATGTGTGTGTTCTATCATATATAAATTGACACTATGAAATAACATTAATTGCTTCACACATATACTAAGATCTGTAACAATTAACAAGCTACATTTTTTGTGAGAAACCGTTCCAGTCAACAAACCGGAAAATAAATATGGCGCAACTCTAGATTGGTCACGAATGTTAGAATTTTTGGAAATCGAAAGGACCTCTTGAAATATTTAGTATTGTACGATCGTCATGTCTTAAGACCAGGGCATTGCACTAACGTGTGTTTTCTACGCTCACGTAGGTGCTAACAAAGGAAACTGTGTTTAAAACTGAAGTTGCGCAGAGACCCACAGAGCTTGCCATGATCGGTATAAAACTTCAAGATTGTATCTGAAATGCTAAAATCTGATGACATATAAAGCTGAAGGATGTACGTAAGAAGATAGCTAAGCTCAACAGGGTGCGGGTAGGAAACTTTACTAGCTGATGTGATGTGCCTGGATGATGTAGGATGCACAAAGGCAGTGTGTGATAGCTAAGGGACGAAAAGTGGCTAATGAGCAGATCATCGGTCCGATGTTTAAATAATAGAATAATATTACAGATGTCTTATAAATAAATAACGTGATGAAGTGTGCAATTGAGCGTGCCACCTTGTTAAACTGTTTCTTCGTTTAGTTCATTTTCTTAATTTGTTCAATAAATGTTGGAGTTGTTTTTATATTTTGATAGATTCTTATAAATTTTGTGAGCATATTTTATGCTATATGAAGAGGATAACACGGTAAAAAAGTGACATACTGGATTTGGAGAGACTTGGAGAGTCATCGGCCAGTCGTATAACATTAACTATAATAATAAAGAAATCGCAGTAAGGAACCTTAGACTCTGTCTAGATTTCATTACTTTTTAGAGATAAACTAGCAGCTCCATCGAGATTTGGCTAGTTTTTTACAGAATGTTTTTGATTGGATTAATTTTACTCGGTGTCTCATCCTTAATAATGAAGAGCCACCCTTGGCGTAATATCTTTAAAACGTACTAAATAATCGTATTGTATATACATAAGACACTGTTAGGTTTGTTACTATTGTTTTAAAACCGCTTTTGTGGCAGATAATTTTGATATTAACTTAGTAAGTTTTGAGAAAAACTGTTACGCACAAATATAACATATACCTATGTGGTATTAAAATTTAAACACGAGACGTTATTTTATGAGAAGGTTTATGAATAATTTGTGAAAAAATATACTCGAAAAAATAATTTATATTGATATCAATACATAAAAAATGAATTTTCGTTGTCGAAGTTGTAAAAGATTGCTTTATTGTAGCGGAGATATATGAAAAAATCTAGATATGGTCAACAAAAGGTCAACAATTTGAACTACTAACGCATAATTCTCTTTCATTTTGTAATAATAACGTTGTAACTTGTTTTACTAGCGCTGAAAACTGCTTTTTTTGTAGTCAATCGGAAAAATGTTTAGAGTGATAACATTGTATCAGAATATACACTGCAAAATATACCTTAAGAAGTTGATATATATGTGTCAAAAACATTGTAACATTTGTATACAATGTTTTAGCTACGAAAAATTGTTAACATCAAGAAAGTTGCCGTATTGTAACTTTAATCACAGTCTTTTAAAGACTGAAATTGTGAAAATTTGGAAAAGTGTACTTTGGAAAAACCTAGTTACAGGTTACCTTGGACCATGTTTTATACATCAAAAGGTGCGTATTGGACCGTGGAATCCAAATATACAATAGTTATATAACATTGTAATTATAAGTTACAATGTTCTTCGAATCAGGTGTCGATAATACATCCTGTAGTTCAATACACCCTGAAAAATGATACTGAAATAAATTTACAAAAAAAAAGTTGTGTTCATTCAGTAATGTTGTAGACGATTTTAGTAGTAATGATGACTTTATTTTTGTGTGTTATTTCACTTAAATAAGTATATTATTATAAATGTTAATATTAATTATAAAAATGAATTAAGTGACTGAAAAATAATACTTACAGTATTTTTTTACAAACATAACGTTGTAATCCTTACTCAACGTTTCCTGGATCTGGATTGTTATAGAGTGCAAAAGTGGTGCAAATCTTCAGAACATTGATCAAGGATAGTCAAGAAGATACTATCAGCAGCACATGAACCTACCCATGCAAGGGACTGGCTTATGTAACGTGTACAAAAATCAACTGCAAATATTGTAAGGGGTGAACCAGCCCATGAAACTGAACAACTTCCCCAAGAAACATAGATCGAAATATGAAAAAAAAAATAGGGCCTTCTATACAAATTGACTTAGTCGACTGGTACATTTTGTATGGGAGCGGAGGACCAAAAAATTTTTTCGTATTTCGACTTATGTTCCTAAGGGAAAGTTGTTCAGTTTCATGGGCTAGTTCACCTCTTAAAATATTTGCAGTTGTTTGATTTTACGTACTGTATTGTTTCTTGAATACAATTAAGAATAACGAGGTAACCGGCTACGGTAAATAGCACAGGCACTGAACAATAAGGTCCGTGACAGCCACCATATAAATGACAACCTGGAGGTGACAATGACAACACACAACTGATTCCAAACCGTAATTTGATGCGGTGACGCGTGACATAATTATATAATTAAAAAATATTCTAATTCGGATACCTATCGCAACTTTCTTGTCGAAATCTATAGTAATTTAATGTACGTATATTTTTTTATTTATTAAACTTTATGCACAAACTATACAATTTGGCGTTATCTCCCAGTCTACTTTAGGGCATGTGGAAAAGAACAGGGCAGGTGCAGTTATAGTATTTAACTTTACTTAACAAACAAGTACAAGTCTAATATGTTATAACTAATAATATATTTTATATGTTAATAAATTTAATACTATATACTATATAAATTTAATCTATACACTTAATTCATAAATATTTATATAATATATATAAAGGGATATGTTACAGGCAAACCCCTAACCCAGTCAAAACTGGCAAAACCTTTATTGACTGATTTTATTTATTAAAGAACTGACTTCGTGTCGTGGCTGTTACTTCTGACCTAGCGGCTGCTACAACTGACCCAGATGCTGTTACGTCTTAATCTGAACTGACCACACGTCTGATATAACTTTTCTCACAGATAAGATGTTATTAATTTTCTTATTTCGTAATGTCTTTTTCGTATTGTTTTTTTAGGTATATATTTCAGTCTTTTTTTTTAAAGCGGTCCAATATTGTCTCTATCGGTCAACCAGAAGGTAAACAGAGAAATAATTAGATACAGGCATAACATTATTCATATAATAATTTAATTAATTCAACATAATTTAAATGCCTACATATCATTTAAGATGACATCGCAGTTCTATATACAAACAAAACGTCCATTGTATATACGACACTACAATGGGAACCTGTGCCTTATCATATCACTGAGAACAAGCAATGGGTTGTTTGCGAGCAGCAATTATAGAAAATTATACGATTCGCAATGACTATTGCATTCTTATATGCCATAGAGTATTATTACGTTTAAAGGGGTTTTTAGACTGTATGTAAAGGTTCAAATGGACAGCATTGTGTCAATGTATTTTAACATCATATATTTTATGTTATGTTACTGATTAATAAAATAACAAGCGTTTTCCAATACCAAATTTTATCAATGCACTTTAATGAGCAAATTATAATTTAAATGTGAATTTTTAATACCGATTATTTGACTGACTAGGTACCTTAATAATTGAGCAAGGAATCAAAACTGCTAAACCCAGATCACAAGAATTTAGCAAAGTCAAGCACTAAGAAAGGTTGATTTTGCAAATTATTTTTTAAATAGTGTTTTCTCAAATTCAAATTACGAAAAACATCATCTTCCTGCCCTTTTCCCAAATCAGTTGGGGTCGGTGCAACATGTTTTATTAGGTGGTAACACCACCGCCACGCGGTTTAACATAGTCAACATATATTCAGCCGAGGACAAAATCTTTACGTCGCCTTTTACGAAACGCCCTAACTGGACTACGGGTGGCAGCACTCTTAGCCGCTACTGCACGGCGGCACGGGAATCAACGAAAATGTTTATTTATTTGAGGTATATATTTTTGAAGGGCGTTTAGCAGTAAAAACCAGATGACGAATAGCTAGTGTAATATACTCGTGTAAAACATCTCTAATGGCAATATCATTAATCATACAGTACTGTATGCACTATACGGAAGCTAAACCTATAATAATAGGTGACTTTAGTACCCTACATTCAGAATTGAACACACGCTTGATCAAGATAAATGTGATATTGTCATTTCTATCACAAACATTTGATATATAGAGGAAATAAATAAAAGTTCAGTTGACAAGTGATTCCATAATGCAGGTTGAAGAAAAGTGTTGTAAATACGACTTAAATAATAAGAATGAAATTCTTCATGAAGACATGTTTCCTGAAATGCTTCTGCAATCTGTCGAAAACATCATCAAGAAAGAAGGTTACGTGAAGCATCAAGTTTATAAAAGATCCATTTCAACTGATGGTGGAAACTATTTGGGTGAACTATTCGAGGTAGACGTTCATGGTAAAACGACTAGTGGCGACAAAGAAACCAATATATTCATCAAAAAAATCATACCAGATGATAATCAAAAGATATTTTCTGTAACTGAAGCTTATTTTAAGGAATGTTTTGCTTACAAAGAGCTTTCAAAAATATTTACAGAATTACAAAATGAAGCTCAAGTACCATCCAAAGAGAGATTCAAAATGGCAAAGAGTTATGAAGCTACAAGTACTGAAGCAATTTTTTTGGAGAACTTGACAAAGAAAGGTTTTACTACTCTGCATAGAATGGACGTAATGCCGTTGAAATTTGGTCAGCTAGCTGTTCAACAGTTGGCTAAGTTTCACGGCTTGTTTTATGTCATACAAAAGAAAAAAACACAATATTTTAACACTAATATAAAAGTCCTTAAGCAGTTCTTCACGTATAATAAAGAATGGAAAGATTTTATTTTAAACTTATGTAACATATCGACAAATGCTCTCAGTGGTGAAGCGAAGGAAAAGGTGGAAAAATTTATACCCAAGGTTTTTGAAAAGTACCCATTGTACGCAGATGATACGATTTCTCCTGGCTGCACAATTTGTCATGGAGATTATCGAGTGAACAACATTCTTGTGAAAAAAGATATAGTAAGTATAGCAAATTCAGTCAGAAAATTAGTCTATTATTTTATTGCCTGTTTTCCTTATTTTGTGTCCAAATTCTTTTTACATAGGATAAATTAAATTTAATATTAAAACAGTGAAAAAAATGAAATATACATATTAGACTCTAACAAATTACCTATTTGCCATTTCCTTAAGTCGATTTTTGTTGCAGGATGGAAATCTAACGGAAGTGGTACCAGTAGACTATCAACTCTTGTACTACGGATGCCCTGTCAACGACCTCATATATCTTCTTTTTAACGGATCGGATCAAGAGTTCAGAAAAAATCATCTCGAAGATCTCAAAAATATGTACTACGACCACTTGGATCACTTTTTGGGTTACTTCGACCTGGATGTGAATGAAATATATCCGCGTAAGGAGTTTGAAAGGCAGTATATCGAGAGGTTAGATTTGGGGCTCATATATGCGTTGTACTGTACGCCGTTTTTGTTTACTAGAGAGGATAACATCCCTGACATTGGCAAGGACGATATGACTAAGCTTGGTTTTGTTCTGGACGATCGTTATCGCGAGAGAATTCAAGGTATTGTTGATGACTTTATTCGCTGGGGGTACTTGTAAGGTATAATGTAAAATGTTGTCTCATATTTTTAACGTCTTGGTTACCAAGATTTTTTTACTTAGCTCAAACTATAATGAAAACAGTTTTGTTTATTGTTATTTGGCTATAAGTTTGGGTTGTACTGTAAATTGAATAATGAAAACAATACCAAACATAACATAAACATAAACTTAGGTTTTAGAAAGGTGTCTTAAAATTTTATTATATCCTAAAATAATGTATTTTTTGTATAATAAAATATATGAACAACTTATTATTATAATGAGTATTAGGTGTCTTTTTCATTTTGTACATTGTGGCGACTGTTTCGCATGTATTAAGTTAAGACTTTATATTGTATAGGTAATATACAGTTGAATAAACAATAAAGATAATATACGTCATCATAGGTACTTTGCATGTCAAAACAAGATTACAGAACAAACATTATTAGGTAAATAGGGTGCTGCTGACTCTACAAAACCTATTTGAGCCCGAAAAAATAAATAAACATTAATTTTCAGTTATGTTAAATTCTCATGACATTTTTATTTTATTTTATTTTATTTTATTTGGGAAGCTTACAGCCTTCTTTACAAAACAAATGACAAAATATAATAATAAATGCCAATTACAAGCTACCACAGATAAGTAATTAAGATTACATGTTTGTAATCAATTCACAAGATTTTACCAACAACATACATATTGAGCGGATAATTAATATTCACTGTTACATATAAGTAAATAAACATTGAGATATACAAGAGACTACATTTTACAAATATGTATGCAGCAGTACCTTATATGGTACACCTTAGTTTAAATAACTAACCAGTTTACCTTATGTACCTACTGCTGAGTAAGACGCAAGCAAAAAACACTAACAAATAGTTAGTTATGTGAACAACTGGAGAGTGGCAGTGGCATTTTAATAACTTGACCAATTTTTCAAAATACATAACAATATTTATTAGAGTATTAAATAATCTGAAATCGCTTAGTGAAAATCATAGAAATGTATCCCGAGATACATCGGGAGTCTATCAACGACATCATCAAAATAGAAGGTTATGTGAATCATCAACTTTCTATAAAGAAGCTCTTTTTTAATGGTGATAGCTATTTGGCTGATTTGTACAAAGTTAATATAAAAGGTGAAACAGTGAAAGGAAATAAGGAAACCAATATTTTTGTGAAAACTATCATACAAAATAAAAAATTCAAAATATTTTCCTTAACCGAAGCATATAACAAGGAATGTTATTTTTACAAAGAACTGTCAAATATATTGGATGAATTACAAAATGAAGCTAAAGTACCTACAAAAGCGAAATTTAATATCGCAAAGAGCTATGATGCTACAAATAATAAAGCTATATATTTGGAAAATTTGATGAAAAGCGGATTCAAAACATTGAATCGAATGGACGTCATGCCTTTGGAATTTGCTGAGCTAGCCGTTCAACACCTTGCTAAGTTTCATGCGCTGTTTTACGTTCTTCAGAGGAAAAGGACAAATTATTTTAATAATAACCTGAGTATTATTAAACAACCTTACATATTTAACGAAGACTGGGAAGAATTAGTTACACATATGAGTCATGTTTCGATAAACAATCTTTCTGAAGAGTTGAAAACAAAAGTTGCTGATTACATACCCAAAACTTTGGAGAAATTTCCAATATACGCCATGGATACTACTTCGCTTGGTTGCACAATCTGTCATGGAGATTATCGAATAAATAATATTCTTGTGAAATACACTGTGAGTAGGTACTTATAATTATTTGCGAGGCCTCTTTTTTCTGCCCAAGCGTTGGCCTAAACCCAAAGCATAAAACAAACCCACCTGTCTGTCATAAATGTCATAATAGTGACAATGACACATTCATTCATATCATGAAGAAATTAAATAGTTTCAAAAAAATAGGTACTATTCTACAACAGAGCTGATTAATGAAGAAGTGTTTGTTATTGGTAAGCCTGTACACCTGTTATTTCAAAAAAGTAATTAAGTATTTTTATGTACACCTGTTATTTCAAAATAATGAAGTCATACATTTTTACTCCGATGTAGAGTTTATGAAAGTAGTGTTGATAGAATGCGTGTGGATTTAGAACTTATCTCTAACTGAGATCTGATATCTTTTACTCTTCTTGGCATTGATTGACAAGAAAATGTTTGTCGGATTTAAAATTAACGAAAATAATCCTTTTTCTGTTACAGAACGGAAAATGTACCAAAGTAGTGCCTGTGGATTATCAACTTCTGCATTACGGCTGTCCTGTACATGACCTTATCTACTTGATCTTCTTAGGGTCTGATCAAGAATTCAGGAGACACCATCTCATCGGCCTGAAGAACTTATACTACGATCATTTAGAAACTTTCTTAGGCTATTTCGAATTGAATGTCAAAAATATTTTCCCGCGAGTAGATTTTGAAAGACGATTCAAAGAGAGGTTAGATTTGTACCTGAGACGCTAGCTTTATACTGGACACCGTTTCTGTTTACTAAAGAGGACCAAGATCTTATTCCTGATGTTAGTAATGCAGTCACAGAGAATTTTGCCTTGGACGATAGACACGGGGAGAGGATGCGAGGTATTGTTGAGGATTTTGTTCAGTGGGGCTATTTGTAAATCGTCGTTCCTACTGAAGAGGCAGAATCTTCTTAGAAATATTTAGTATTCAAATAAAACATAGCACCATTTTATATGCTTAATTAATATTTAATAAGAATTATAGTATTGAAACAAATAAACGTAACACTGCAACACTAGAAAAATTTGGTTGTAATGATTGTAGTTTGTATCTTGTCAATGTCATTCAGTCATGTATAATATTATCTAGTTCAGGAGTTTAGTAAACCTAGGTAAGGATCTGTTAGTAGGTATATTTGGATAAAACAAACTTTTTATTCATGTTCATCTTTTTGTCACGTTACGAACAGTAATTTAGCTTCATTTTGCTTTTTATCGAGTTTTTAAGTGGGTACTTTAATCTACATTGATGCAAATACATCATTCAATTTCTTGTTTTTATGGCGTTTTCATTATGATTTCGCCAGTATCAAGTTTCGACGATGACTTTGACTTTATTTGCGGGATCACAAAAGTTTCAAACCATATTGTTCCATTATTTGTTAGAAAAGAGCTCCTATTGTTTGCGGCTCACTAAGCCTGCGTAGATTATTTTCCGCCAGGTGACTTCGTGGCTTCGGCGTTCAGTGTGCGGCTATCGACCGGCTGCCCCCAATCAACCACTGAACCTACTGCCCACACAAGGTCAGCACTCTTGAAGGACTTATTTTGTGTTCCAAATTATTATAATTTTGTTTGTTAGAATATATTAGGTGAAATTTACTAGGGAACGATAGCGAAAACTCAAAACCAGCTGGTGATAAGAACAGCTTTCCCCAAAAAATATAGACCGAAAAACGAAAAAAAAAGATTTGTACCTCCCATACAAAATTGCCGATCAGCTGATTTAGATACTACGGGAGGTCCAAATTTTTTCATATTTCGACGTATGTATCACCATCCGGTTCTGAAATTTCCATAGGTAGAATACACCATTTTTACCTCTTACGATTAAGTAAGCATGCATGGCTCAAAACTTCTCTGTGTATACTTTAGTCGCAATCTTTGAATGTAATTTTGTTTGTTTTGTATGTCATTCACACAATCCAAAATTACATGACCGTTCTTTATGTTTTAGCTGTTTTTGAACCTGAAGCTACATTTTCGAAAGAACAATTTGTTGTAAAACTGTCTTACCTACTCAGTGTTTTAATTCTGAGGACTCTGGGTAATGGCTCAAAACCAGTGCTGCCCTCTTTTGGGTATTTTGTGCAATGAGCCTTGGCCCTCTGCATTGCTGCAGCACACAATACATGTGCATCTTACTGTGTACTATTTGTAGATATACCCAAATATATTCTCTTTCTCTTTTTAGTTAAATGTATTGTAATCTTATGCAATAAACGTTTTATCTATCTACTTATCTTAATAATCAATAAAATACCTGAACTGAAATCCGCTCAAACTATATCTGCATTATTCTTTAGGCAAATAAAATTAAAATACGCGAAAAGTACTATATTGCCTTTTTTTACAGACAGCTGAAATTACGGCACACCTCGGGTGAAAAATTAAAACGATATGACGTTCAACTTTTATGAAAATACGTCACTTTTCATAAAGAACGTTATTGGAAAAGAATAGAGCCCGGTCTTTAGGGAAAATGGGTATTTCAGTAACACAATGGCGGTGTCTGGAAAGACAGTTATGGAGGTGAAGGTAATAAAATAACTTCAGGAGACTATTAACTTTAAATAGGTACAAACTTAAGGCCGGGATTCGAGAGAAAATGCAGAAAAGCGATTTACATACGTTCGATTCAGTTTTTAAGCCCTTTACTGTGGTTACCGAGACCTCAAAAAAATGTATGTCGTACCCATAGAAATGCTCTAGAGCTAATACTATTTTTTTCTAGGTTTCATTGATATGTTTTGATAAAATTAAAAATTTTGTTTAAATTTTTATGTAACAATTATTGCTATTTTCTTTTAGTTTATTATAGTACGATATTCCTCTTTTAATTCTCGAGCGCTAATACCAACAGTTTTTAGCTGATTCACTAACTTTAATTCAACAAACCAATTTTTTTCCAGAAATTTGAACGGTCCTCTTGGTAAAACCAGCCTCCCGATGGCCTCGCATTTAACCCCCCCTCAACCCTACCCCTGACGTTATTTTTTTCTGCCGTTCGTATTTCGCTACTTGACTCTAGGTCGTTCATAAAATAGAAAAGTTGTATGCTTTAAACTATTGTCCAAATTTATGGCTTCATTCGTTTGCGTCTTTTTCATATTACATGACAGTTGAGCAAGATATTAACAATAATGTTGCCATTTCGGGTCCCCATCTTCTACGAATCAGGTAGCACTTGAAAGTTTTTGTTTATTTTTCCTACTAATGCTCAACGGCCATTATCATTAAAAGTGAAATAGAACTCGTAAAGTCGTTGATGTGTGTCGATGCCAAGGCTGGCCACGCCCCGCACCCGTGGGCTTTGATAACGTCATATCTTTGAGTTTTACTCCCCGTTAGTAGATACTCACTAATAGTTTTTGTTTATTTTTCCTCCTAATTTTCAACGGCCATTATTATTAAAGGGCGCTACACACCGGGCCCGTATGCGTGACGTGCACGTAGTCACGGCGTCACTACGCGAGTAGAGATGACGTTGTATCGTATAGGATTGTATGAGAGGCTACACACCGCGCTACGCGCGTGATTACGCCGTGATTACGCACACGCATGTCGCATGCGTATTCGGTGTACAGCCTCTCATACAATCCCATACGATACAACGTCATCTTTACGCGCGTGATGACGTGCACGTCACGCATACGCGCCCGGTGTGTAGCGCCCTTAAAAGTGAAATAGAACTCGTAAAGTCGTTGATGTATGTCGATGCCAAGGCTGGCCACGCCCCGCACCCGTGGGCTTTGATAACGTCATGGGTAGCAAGGGCACTTTCGTGGAATACCCAACGGAATGACACTAGTAGTATTAGGTGTCTGTGACATGTGCCGTATGCACTTTTGGCGCTATTCTGCCTCCGTGATTATGTACTCGTACGTGTTACCTATAACTATAACCTGATTCATAGAAGAAAGGGACCCGACGTGGCAATATTATTGTTTGAGTCTTTTTCATATTACATGACATTTTTTAAAATGGGTATAAGCATTTGTCCGCAATCTAACCTGATGTTAAGTGACGATGCAGACGATGATGGAACATGCTCGCCCAGATAATGACCATTCACTCTCGCCTTGAAAAGGTCCAGGTTGTACCGTTCCGGAAACAGATCCGCAGGCAGGGAGTTCCACTCTTTAGCAGTTCGCATTAAAAATGTAGAAGCGAAGCGCTTTGTGCGAATTTCCGGGATGTCTACGATATAAGGGTGGAATCCCAACCGGCGTCTCGTGCACCGGAGATGGAATGGTGACGGAGGTTAAAAGTGAAATAGAACTCGTAAAGTCGTTGATGTATGTCGGTGCCAAGGCCCGCCACGCCCCGCACCCGTGGGCTTTGATAACGTCATAGCAAGGGCACTTTCGTGGAATACCCAACACTTTAGTCGTAAGTATGGTTTTTTGTCACACTTACCGTATGCGTATTTGGCGGTATTTTGCCGCGCCGATATATACGTGTTACCTACTGATGACAGTGTAGTAGTGGAAGAGCCGGCTGCAGAAATACCTATCTCATCAGGTACCACAATAGGATAGAACTAGTAAAGTCGTTGATGTATGTCGATGCCAAGGCCCGCCACGCCCCGCACCCGTGGGCTTTGATAACGTCATGGGTAGCAAGGGCACTTTCGTGGAATACCCAACACTTTAGTCGTAAGTATTGTTTTTTTGTCACAATTGCCGTATGCGTATTTGGCGGTATTTTGCCGGGCCGATATACCTGTTACCTACTGATGACAGTGTAGTAGTGGAAGAGCCGGCTGCAGAAATACCTATCTCATCAGGTACCACAATAGGATAGAACTCTTAGGGCCTTACCACAAAAAAGTTAGACCAGCGTTGAACGCGAGTCTAGCGTTTTTTTTTGTATGAAGTTTTATTTTAAACACGCGTTCGACACTGGTCTAACTTTTTTGTGGTAAGGCCCGTAAAGCCGTTGATGTATGTCGATGCCAAGGTCTGCCACGCCCCGCACCCGTGGGCTTTGATAACGTCATGGGTAGCAAGGGCACTTACATGGAATACCCAACAGAATGACACTACTTTAGTCGTGTTAGTTGTTTGTCACATCACACGTGCCTCAAAGCGGTATTTATCCGTTCCGAAAATGATCAAATGAGTTATGTACAGCAATTATTATTACGTATATAAGTATATATTTAATTAAGTACAAATTCATATAATAAATTACTAATAAAACTAAACAACTATTATTTGAAACTTTTCTTAGAAATATGAAAGAATAAATTGACCTCCCATACAAAATGCTGAAAAGTGTGTCACTTAGTATGTAAGGTCCAAATGTCTTTTTCATATTTCGAAGAAAAATTTCTAACAAAAGTTGTTTAGTATTGTGAGTAGACCCTGTTCTATCAAGACATGTTGTGCCGACTTCAACTGATTTCGGATTGGGGGCGGAAAATGATGAGTATGGAAGGTCAAAATTATCCTAATAATGAGTCAAACCGTTCTCAGAAAATACAGCAAAGGAAATGTATCGAACTTTTCCCGGTAAAACCCTTCTGAATTAGTTTACCAGTTAATTTAAATACTTCTGACTCCGTAACGTAACAAAACACGGTCGTATTCAACTTCCGTGGCTTGAAATTGATTTTGAACCGTCGCTACTCTGAAATTGAGATACATTTTCGTGAGTATGAGAATATTCCCAGTACAGTAGAGTTTATAAATATCAATTCTGTATTTAGGAAAACTTGCAAAGTTTTCACCGCAGGCTGGATTTGAACCAGCGATCTTCGCCATCTGTAAAACTATCCTGGTAGATGAAGCCCTACCACGCGTTAGTGGTCAAGATACACTTGCAAAATTCGCGGGCTTGGTGTGAGCCGCTGTAGCCCAGTTGGTAGAGGCGTCGCCAGTACAGATGGCGAAGATCGCTGGTTCAAATTGAAAATTGCGGTGAAAATTTTGCAAGTTTTCCTAAACTGTATACCTAGCACGCGAAGTGTTTTAAAAATTTAGTAATAAGTTCTGTAATTTGTAGGAAAAAGTATGGCCTCTCGATCTATTATTTTCACGTCCTGATTTCTTTTTCCACAAATCCGTAAATAGAAATAACGAATGACTGTAGATTTACAGCAGCTTGGTAAGCTCTTTTTTCTTAATTTTCGTCTAACTGTCTATTAACAACGAATGAAAGTTAAAAAAGAAAAGCTCGCTAAAACACATATTTTCTTGGAATTTCCCTTAACTCACTCCTGTACTAAAATTCTAATAAAATCTCAACGAACCCTTTTCTTTTCAAGTTATTTTTGTTAGGGCTTTTAAAAGCTCGTTCTACTTAGGCTGAAGTTCAGAGCAAGAATATTTCAGGGGAACTCTACTAGCAAGCGAAATGAAGTCATGAAAAATCATCCCTCATATCCTGGGATTGAGATGAGTTTTTCACAGAAGTTACACGAACCGCTTAATTTTCCGGTGTTTTACAGGATCCGGTTGGAATTGGGTGAAAGATATTTACGATCACGCGTTTCTGTACCTACTAAAATTTAATGTAGCTGTCACATCATAGGTTGTATTTTTTGTGCAATGGCTGCCACAAACTAGATTATACTCCGAAGCGCGTGTGATTCGTAAAATACATTTTAATTCACAGAAACACAAAATACTAGGTACATGCCACTTGGTCATATCATAGGCATTCAGTACACTTCGAAAGACTACGAAATCAAATAAAATGCGCTTATGAATCTAATTGCGATGAGATTTTCTTAGCTTCACTCTAATGGTTCGTAAGGTTCTTTGAAACTTTTATTTGCCGGGTTTGAAGACGCTTGAAGATAAAAATTTCCATGCCTCACTCGAAGTTTAAAAGTCGTTTTGTTTACTTTATCTTGAGTTATTTAGAAACTTTGGTTCTTTTTACAGTGAGTGACTTGCTATAACGTCATGGATTCTTTGAACAGGTTTTATCCCTTGCGGGGTAGGTAGAGCTTTAAACTCTAATATCTAAGGCACAAATTAGGGAGACAGCGAGCGGGGCGCCTTTACAGATGGCTTACTCAGTAGGTACTAGCGACAATTTTGAGGCTTAATAGTATGAACTGGTTTCTCAGAGGAACTCAAGGTAACTAAGAAGATGGTTGCCACGCTGTGTCGGAAACGTTTTTGTATGACTATAGCGACCGGTGCCCCAACAAACGAAAAAAACCGTTGTCAGACTGTTGCCTACAATTGCAATACACAATAATCTCTCGAGTTCCTTAGCCGCCTCTTGCGACACATGCGGGCAGAATTATTGGGGTGATTCTATTCTAAGCCGGCATCACACGGCAATTTTCACTAAACAATGCGCCCCTATTCGGTCCTGTCTAGCTGCTAGCAGTCAGCTAATATTGGAATAATCGATACAGATTTTAGCTATCTTCCACAGGCACCTATATTGTTAGCACGCGACCTCGTTTCTAAAATTAATAGATATATATACATACATATATCAAGCCTATAGCCCCTGCGGGGAAGGCAGAGAGGAAACAAAAGTTTGAGAGTCATTCAGAAGACACAAAGTTATAGTATATCACAAAGTTATAGGTTCTAAAATTGCAATACACATCAATTCTCAAATAGTCGCGTCTCACAACGCCCACGAGAAAGATATGGGGTGATGCTATTTTAAACCGTCACCACACGGTTTTAACAGATAGGTACTGCGGTTCAAAATTAATCCTTTTATTATTAAAAAATGTGAAAAGTCTATCACAGTTTTGCATGTCGTAAGGTTAATTTGGTTAGTCCAGACGGAGTCCCGACTGATAATGTTGATATGTGGACAAGAAGATTCTTTTTCACGGACTGGGCCGATCTTGACTAGATTCATATCAGTAGTCGCCTTAAGTCGTCGTCGTGACATTGGCTATATTAAAATAGCATAAATTTAAAATAGCGGATGTAAAACTCAAAATGTAACTTTGAATCTACCGCAGTCGGGTTTTTGCTTTTTAATAATTCTCCTTGTACATCCTCGAAAAATATTTATGATGTCATATTAAAATAATCGTAAAATATTTGTTTTCTATCACAACACAATTAATTATACATAGGTAAGAAACTTATATTAAGTATTTAGTATTATTACTAGTGCTAACAATATCAGTTTTTGCGTTTCACTGTCTGTCGCGGAATTTGCTAACTCCAACGAATTTAGATGCGGATTTTTGTAATAAATATAGTAGTTCAAGAGGAACGTTTATATGTTTAGAAAATCCCTTTTTCAAGCGGGAAAATGAGTTGCAGCGAATTAAACTGCTAACGGGCAGCTAGTTATGTATAAATCAAACTTCAGGTAACTTTATGAAGTCAAAAAATTTACTTCATTTTCAAACGTAGTCCATAACATTTATTGTAAAGATGTCTGTTGTTAAACTTTCCCTTCGATAAATCAAAAGCGGAATATTATTTGTCAAATAAAAATATGTTTTTGCATAAAATGTAGCGCTGAATCATGTCGAATCATCTTTTATACGGGATGCCATGAAAGGTGTCCATTACCTTTTTGCGGCCGCCATTATGGGTGAGCGAGTCATTTTCCGGAGTAATTCACTGCCAAATAGACCGAGTGGGTCTAATACATACATGCATATATCACGCTTATATCCCTTGCGGGGTAGGCAGAGCGTAAACGGCTTTAGAAAACGGCCATTTACACCAAGTCTGACAAAAGTTTGAGAGTCATTCAGAAGACTGTTTATCACCATAGTGACAGGCTGTCTCCTAAAATTGCAATACACATTGACTCTGAAATAAAAAAAAAACATCTTGCGCTACGTTCGCCAATCCGTCCACCAAGAGCGGTAAGTACGGCAATATCCCCCGAGAAGAGGACTTTGTGGCTGTAAAGCTAAAGGTGTCAAACTTATTCCTCTGGCGTCATGTAGGTATAGCATTAGAAAGCCGCATTGAATTTTATGGCCGCCGTATAATATTTACAATGCTACCAACATAACGCCAGAGGAACTATTTTATAAAACGCACCGACATGCAAAGAATGTCATGTCAATGTCACAAATTGGACATACTCACTATACCTAGTGCGTTTCATCAAATATTTCCCTTGGTGTCTTGTTGGTAGCATTGGAAAGCCGCATGTAATATTATGGCCGATTGATGGCCACCGCACTCTACTGGGTCTTACTGGCAGCGGGTCTAGATTTTCTCTTACTCATTTTCCGGACCGCATGTGCCTATATTAATGTTTATAGCCGCCCTGGGTACAGCTAATCTCTTTTGAATATCCGCTTTAGAGCCTTTTTACCTGCTTTCATTTTTCAAATGTAGGTGAAATTATTAAAATGCCCATGAACATTTCGTAAACAAAGGCCCTTTCAATTCGCAGTTTATTTAGGACTGGTCCCCAAGGCGCTGACCTAATAAAATGAGAATTAGGAGTAAAGAAGTGTATATTTCTTATTTTTCTTATTTTTTATATAATAAATGCTGCCACAATGTTCCTATACAATAAAAAATACCCACGCCTTTACAGTCAAATAATTATGTATGAGACAACATTTTATTTTATTACAGAAAGGAATAACACTTTATTCAATTTATAAAAAATATAAGAAATTGTAGAAAGGCCAATAATTATTCAGTTTTACTATTGTAAACAAAAATTCGAGCAATACATCGATTGTTGGGTAGGTACCTATGTGATGTGTTCATCTCACAATTTTAGTATTTAATGTTTTTGTCATAGTAGTTAATTCCAGTTTTGTAAAAATTACCTTACATACTATGATTTACAAAGTTAGGAACAATTTTAGCTTCGGTGGCGTAGCAGAGCATAGCTTTCGTAGCATTCGCTACGGCGGCCTACGAATTGACTACGATAACGTTTACTGAAATTCTACTTACTTACCAATAGCTAAAATGGTACGACTACTTACTGATTAAATAAACATTATATAAACCACTTAGATCTTAAAACACGTTAGCTATTAGTCCAACACACGCGAACATCACAAAATACTACTTGGCATAGCAATGTTAAAACCATTATCTAGAAGTTCGTAGGTTATATTATTATAACGCAAGAGCAAGATAAGTGTAAGTATACTTAGTTTGTATTTATAGGTCAAACTAAGTACCTAAATTAAATGCTTGTTTCATCGAGTATAGAAAATGTTTATTCTTTGTCTCCCAAAACGTAATTAAACTTTGTACCAAAAACTTATATAATTTTCAAAATATATGTCGGAAAACATCCGAATTTTTGCCTTTTTTTATTTTAACGTTTGGCAAACAGTGAACTGTCAGATTGTATTATCTGTCCTTGTTCACACCGCAGAGCGCGCTCAGTCTGGTTTGAGACGCTGCCCGTGCCGGTTGTGCACACTGACACTAAAAAGGTCCCGCTCCACGACAGCAGCGTGGGATACAAATCCCAAAATCGGTCAAAATGCGGTAAAATAAAAATTAATAGAATGATCCCGGTCAAATTATAAAATATGTGAGAGTTTTCGCGTGTGTTTTTTAAACGTTGTTACGGTGGGCCAGAAAGCTATAAATTGTGTTTAAAGTGTGCCTATATTGGATTGACAAACAGGATTTTCAAAGCTTCTCAATTTGATCTGAAAATTGAGTCATGTGAGTACCTATTGATTTTATTGTAGTTATACTTTACGCTTCACCATTCTGCAAAACCACTTTTGTTTGTTAGGTGATAATGATAAATAATTACTTTACTAAAGAAAAGGTTTTTGTTAATGGACTATGACTATGAATTTCATACGTCCTCAACATCTTAAATGGTGTGTTTCGAGTATTTTTCAATACCTTATTGATGAATGGTGCCTTTGTGAAACAAAACTCGTGATATATTAGAGCGAAAAGTAAACCATGCATAATAATAACGTTGAGATAAGCCTTACTTCAATAAGAAGAAAAAATTTCGAAAACAGTTTTCCGTAGATAAATTATCGAACGAGAGTGTTTATAAGTTGCAATTAACCGCGGCGTAGACGGTCAGCACAGGTAGTAGGTAGTAGCTCACATTGCCACTGTCGCTTTTTGCACCAGTTTGGGTTCGACACCATAGTCGTACGCGTATTGCGACCAATGCGCTTGATAGTACTGTTATTTTGTTGGAATTATCAGGAGACCGAGCTGTTAAACTCAGTCCGTTTATTTCAATTCGTAAAGTTAATTAAAAATCTGGTTGTTTCATAATTAAACTATTACGTGATGATGTGTCACAGTTTCTTACAAAAATTACTGGTAAAAGTAACGTAAAATTGCAGTTAATAATAAAATTGATATCTGTATTCACGTTTGTGCGGGTAGTTCTACTTTTAAACACAAACAAATTGTGTTGCGCGTCAGATGTGGAGGCTGAAGCTCATTGATAATTCCGCAATAATTATGTTTGAGTAGTTTTGCAATCTGAAATCAGTAACGTTAATGTGTGATTAAACGAATTCGTAACCAAACGAAGTCTGTCAGTCTTCAGCGATAAAAACCGACTCTGACTTTAAATATCGCACATAAATACGTGACGGATCTGTCGAATCAAATACGTAGATAACTTGAAAAGTGGCTAATTGTGCTTAATATCTGATCTGATAAGATCTGGTCGTGTATTCTTATGAAAACACCTAAGAAAATACCGTTAAAATAATAAATTAATGGTATGCGTGACCGTTCAGGGAATCTTGTAAACTAAACGCTAAGTGTAGTAGGTTCGAGTTACTACCTACGTTGTCTAAGTGCAGATTGTTGCGGAGGTGTTTTCCAGTAGGTATTGTCTGTGTTCTTCACTATTAAGGGACAAGTTATTTGTTTACCTACTTCTTTCTGAATTGCGTAAGATGGCGATTATATTTTTTAAAATTCAGCAGTTCGGCAACTAGTGGTGTAGACTGTGCCTAGTTTTCATGTAATTATTCACATTACATTAACTATCACTCTAGAAAGAAGAAAGGATCATGCCCACTCTAGTATGGATCTTTCAACCATTGCTAGCCTCACTGCTTGCAGGCTCCTGCATCAACGCCAAAGTTAAATAATTATGAGGTTTAATTATTGCTTTAACATTTTATAGCTGAAAGTAATTTAATTACGACAGGAGCTCTGAGGTTGTTGAGTGTGGAATTGGGTATCGGAAGAGACAAAGGTTCTAAGTTTGGCTGTATATCGAGTATCTCTGTTCTTAAATCGTTGTCGTTATTTTACCGAAGTGGACAGCGCGAGAAAAAGGTTCACACCATTGGTAAAATTTTGGAAAAATACCTAACGGTAAAAGGACCTTAAACAGCTAAGTTAGTTTCCTGTTTTGTACAACAATTGCCGTACCTATTCTTCATTAGAATGAGGCTGTCATATTGTTTAATTTTCGTTTGAGGCGAGACACCCTTAGACCAGAATGGGCATCCCTTGTAAAGATAAACTTGAGTAACTGAGTGTCAAAAATACTATCTTATGAGACAGAATTGGTCATAATAAAGTGAGATACTACTAAAAGATAAGGTATAAGTTGATCGAGTCGTAAGTAGTGGGCCAAAAATGTAAGTCGATTGAGCTAGGGTCCCTTTAAAAATAATGTCCCATTCTTTAGCCATTTCATTCGCACAATAATTATGTTGGTTGAGTACACCTATCTTATCCAACTGTAACAGGTGACCTGTCTCTGTGCGAACTTATATCGTACTAGATTGTAACGTCATCGGAGTAAAAATCAATATATTGCCGATTCCGTAGTGCCTGTGTTGAGAATGTTAATATTGTGATAGTAATTGAAAGCTCATCATTATGACTTGCAGCCATCTTCAATTATGAGAACAAGTATTCTGACAGACTGAATGATCAATTGATTCGTCAACGCAGAGTCTCAACTATCGAAGATAAATACGGGTACATTAAATTTGGGTAGTGGGTGTATTTTACGACAAACTATCCGCTATGAGTAGATTTTTGGAATTTTGATCCTAGAAAGGTGAAAAGTTTGTGTGACGGTTGGTAATCTTGATGTGATCAGATTGAAAATTTCTGATTAGACCAAATAGCTAAATACGTGTTTCAAGGGGTTTTGTAAGCCTAATTCCTAAAAAGGGTAAAACTGGGATTTTTAATGAAGGCTCGTTGGGCATTACCTATACTATCTGATTCATAATTTTAACATTAATCTTTACCATAAAGCAAGTGTTGTTTAATTTTTTTACCCTAATTTGTTAAAGAGAAAGGGTTCGAAAGTTTGTATTCATATTCGTTACTTACTTTATTGCGATCTATTTAAAACTTGTGATTGCACCTACGATGTGTATCTCAGTGTCTTAGATAATGGGAAAGTTTTAATTAGTTCATCTAGTTCTCGGACTCGTGAAGCAGACAGTCCAAAAGAATCCCCATTGATCATTTCCTTAAGTCATTTATTGAGTCCGTATTCCGTGCGGGAAGACCGCTATGGAAAATTGTGTTGGAAAAAAGACAACCAGTTATTAATCGCATTAGGTGACGAATGATTAACATCGCGGATGTAAAAACAATGCCTTTTATTATAGAAAATATTTAATTATCTTTGTTCCTCTCTTGGCCTAGCCTCCGTGTCAATCGGGGTCGGCTCTCCCATCACTTCGCAGGACAGGCGGTCCTGGGTCGTCAAGTTATCTAGGTGGGAATGTCTTCAGGTCTTTATTGACTACAGACATCCAAGTTTGTAGGGTCCTCCCGTTTTCTTGGGCCAGTTACCATGTTCATGACGGTTCTGGTTATACGATCTTCCTCTCTTCTCGCGACCATACCACATGAGTCGTGCCCGGTGAGCTTTGTCTTCAATGGGCCGGATCTTGAAACTGCCATGTATGTGAGCGCTTCTCACCTTATCAAGACGGATGACTCTCCGGCCCATCTCAGCATCTTCATCTCAGTTGTGGGAAGTTTTGTGGTATGGACTTTCTTCACTGGCCAGCATTCGGCCCCGTATAAAGGGCTGGACGGACCGCTGTTTTATCTTCCTCTTAAATTGTACTGGCGTTCGCTGGTCACACAGTGCAAACGAGAGTTCACGCCATTTCATCCACCCTGTATTGGTTCGGTGAGTGACGTCCGTTTCATTGTCCCGTTGTGAGTAAGCACTGATCCCAAATACTTGAAGGTTCAACCTCTCTCAAATGGTACTGGTTCCTCCACGTTTCCAAGGAATTAAAAAGGAATTTAATTATCTTTTTGTTCCATAAGGTAAAAGTAACTAAAGATCAGGGTTTTACTGAAAGCTACTACGCTTTGCCAATATTTTGCTGAAAGCTACTACGCTTTGCCAGGGTTTTGCTGAAAGCTACTACGCTTTGCCAAGGGTTTTGCTGAAAGCTGGCTACGCTTGCCAAGAGTTTGCTGAAAGCTACTACGCTTTGCCAGGGTTTTGGTTGAAAGTTACGCTTTGCCAGGGTTTTGTTGAAAGCTACTACGCTTTGCCAGGGTTTTGCTGAAAGATACTACGCTTGCCAGTGTTTTGGTTGAAAGCTAATACTACGCTTTGCCAGTGTTTTGCTGAAAGCTACTACGCTTTGCCAATGTTTTGATTAAAAGATTCTGTGGTTTGCCTGTGTTTACTGAAATCTACGCTTGCCTGTTCTTTGGTTGAATGACTAAACGCGAAAGTTGTTTTTCAGAATCGTGTCATTAACATTTGAATATTTAAACCTTTTTATTTTACGTTTGGCAAAAACAGAACTGTCAGATTGTATTATCTGTTTGTCTGTCAGGAGACTAGAGCGCGATCAGTCTGGTTTAATTCTTTGTGCCGGTAATTATTAAACTTTGTACCAAAAACTTATATAATTTTCGAAATATACTTATTTGGAAGTAAGTAAATCGGTTATACAATCTCACCCACAATCTCCAACACACATTAAGGCTTCTATCGTACGTAATAATTGTAGGTAGGTAACGATAATCATCATTACGTGACTCACCTGGACATTTCAAAGTGAAATAAAACATAAAACCCACAGTCAAAACTATTTACACGGCTCACAGCACTAAAACTTTGAAAAGAGGCTGGCAGTCAACACAAAAGAACACCAAGTTTGAATTTTGTTCTTATTTTGAACAGTCGCGTGCGTTCGGAATCGCGTGACCACTCCGCGTAAAATTTTCGGCTACATTTTCTCGTAGTGTTTTTTTTTTCACGGGCAAAGGACGCGGCGCGTTCTGCCAATGGAACGCGGCTCGGTACTGGCTGGTTGGGGGTAGAAAACCCCTACAAACCGATACTACGGGGCAAAGACAAAGCTGCGCAGAAGACCTCTATCCCTACAGAACCATTTGGTACCTACATTCTAGTTTAAGGCGACATTACAAGCTGGTTTGAACTTTTTGTTGCTTGTAGCTATTATTTTATTGGGTTTAAATTCTTTCTTGAAATATTGCACAACCAACATTCTTCGATCCTGAGCTCAGTAAGTAGCACTTAATTACGCAGAAGAAGGTATCTAGTTGATAATGAATGGTGATGATAATGAAGTACTTAGTTAGTACCTACCCATTAAATACATAACTTAACACATCCTGATCAACTCTCAAATTGTGTAGTGTCACAAATAATTTTACTTACAAGCTCAAAACTCTACGCTCCCGAGCTTTCTGTTACTGAAAAATACTCTATGCCCGTTTTCAGGGTACGTTAGAGCGAGACAACGTATCATGAAACTCGGTAAGTTAGAGCAGGTAATCCATATCGACGGGCATGACCTGAGACGCGGTGTTTGGCCAACTTTTCTTTCCGTTCAAATAAAATATGAGATCCCTTGGCGTACGCCGCTGAGGGCCGCGATTGTTTAATAATTACATACGCATGTTGAGAGATGCGTGTTTTTTAATTTTGAAAGAAAATGCCAGCATGTCTGAAAAAGAATAAATATGAATACGTTTCAGTAGAAAAAATCTATAAACCGATTTAAAAACCTAACTACATAGACGACGGTGAACGGTTTTGACGGTAAAACTTTTGCCGCATACTCAGCTACAAGATTGCGAGTTTCCCAAAAAAAGAAAGTGTTTCAAATTGGGGTATTCAATTTATCGCGGGTTTTCATCGCTTTGGATAGGTACATCCAATCTGTAAATAGTGGATTAATCGCTAGGAATTAAGTAGTTGCAAAAACTATCCCAGTAGATGGAGCCATATCACGCGTTAGTGGTCAAGATACACTTGCAAAATTCGCGGGCTTGGAGCAAGCCGCCGTGGCCAATTTGGTACAGGCGTCGCCAGTACAGACGGCGAAGGCAAAATCCACCATTGGCGGTGGACAAATTTGCAAGTTTTACAAAAATCAGCTGCTAATTTAACAGCCCACTGCTGGGCAGTGGACAGGGTCTCGTCTCCATCTATAGGAGTATTTGCCAAGCAATATTGTCACCACGCACCGGGCGGATAAGCCAGTGCAGTGCAGCGCTTATGGAAAAGCTACCGTTACTCCGAGCCTCCATAAAGTACCTTTTCCGGCAGGCAAACGCCAAATATGTAAACGGAAATCCTACCTAAAGTCAGAAAACTGACCCCATTTAGAAATCGTCATGTCACATCCCTAGGATCAGTGCCTAGGATAAAGAAAATTCCAATTTCAAAATTACTTTTCATTTGAAGTACGAGTAGGTACCTTTATCTTGTTCAAAGTCGTAAGGTGTCAAATATGTACGTAAAAGATAATCGTGTATCTATTTCAACCAGTTGGCTGCGACATCTAAACAAAGACAAATTGGAGGAAGAGGTTTGATTTAAAGATAAAAGATAGTATATAATCTCTTGGAAAGCTCAGTCCTGCAGTTTCTTCAAAGCGAGTGAGTTTTTTTGTTGATGTAGTAGGTACCATCAGCAGCATGTCAACCTACCGATGTTAGGTATAAATTTTAAGATTATCAAGAATAAGTCCGTACCTTAAATTGGATAATCATTTTACATTAGTTATTCAAACATTTACTAAGAGTAACCGGTATAAGTCGATCCTTTAAGCAAGTGGCTCAATTTATACAGGTTTCAATTGCCGATTGAGTGTTCTGCATATATTGTTTGAGAGGAGAAAAAAAGACAGAAAAAAGTTCAAATCATGATTTGAACTTTTTTCAATTACCATCCCATTGAGATGTATTTCTTACTTACTATCAAGTATCAACCTGTTATTTAAAATTTTCTGCTGGAAAATTCGCGTGAAAATTCTCTTGTGTGCCAGCCCTTATTTTTAGGTATGTAGGTTGCCGTGTGATGCTGGCTTAGAATATTGAGGTGTCGTACAAGGCGACTGATGGATCCAGGGAATGGGCAGCAGCGTTCCCTGCGAGATACCTTGCACTGTGCTCGCCAATCCGCCTGCCAGGCGTGGTGAGGATAGCAATATCTCCCAATAGGGGAGGTCCATGTCCAGCAGTGAACTGTTGTGACTGTACTAGTAGTATGTAGGTATGGAAAAGCAAAAATCAAAATATTTTCTTAAACTGATTTTATTGATACATCAAACTTAATAAAATACTATCAACGAAAATCTATGCAACATAACAAAATAAATTAAATAGGTATAACTAGAATTATGTACAATTCATATGTTTCTTTGTTATCGATAAAATAATTATTTATGTCGAGTTTTCACAAAAAAGCGTGAATTATTGAGATTATCATTCATTACTTAATTACCTACAATACTATCATTTAGCCTGGATTTTTACTTACTGCCTACTATTATGTTATGAAATCTTACATGTTATAGAATTAGTTTTACATACGTTTGAATCAGTCGAAATCCGATTTCGCATGCGCAAGGCTGCGAAAAGTGGTTGTAAACTCAATTACTCTCGATTTTATCTATTTCAAAGGTTTGTGTGAGTGAAATCGTGTACTCATCGCAGACGAAATCTAATTTCGACCGAATCAAAAATACGCCTCAAGTAATAGGAAAATGTTAAAATGTAATAATGAAACTGTAAAATGTTATCACAATAGCCATCATAGTATCCTTACCATTATTACTATGAAAATCTATTTAGCTTAAGTTTCAAGACATTTGCGTTCATAAAATTGTTCCGTCCTTACTTGTCTAGATTCTTGTAAGTACAGTAGGCTGCAGGTCAACCTAACCACTTCTAGTATTCATATGGTTAGTAGCATTGAATTTTTGAGGTACCGAGTAACTTCGTAAATGCCGGAATAACCAACTAATTTAGGTAGACCAAAAAGACGGCAGGTTGACCTGCTACTTCTTTGCACTTTTTGTACAAATGGTTTAAAAATTGAGGTTAAATTATAACAAGTTGTAATAAACTTCTTATGCATTCAAAATAGCCTCTTATAAGCTTGTTCTAAGAAGACCTAACACAGAAGACTTCAATTCGATTGACCTCTTTTACGACCTCTCTTTAAGGAAGAAGGAAGGAAGGAAGAAACTTTTTCGCAAACTAGAATTAGGTACAACCTGATTCATAGAAGAAGGGGACCCGAAATGGCAACATTATTGTTGACGTCCTGCTCGAATGTCATGTAATATGAAAAAGACGCAAACAATAATGTTGCCATTACGGGTTTCTTACTTCTATGAATCAGGTTATACTTTCTAAGTATTTCTGCAAAATTGAAAATCGCTTTTATATAGGATGAAATTTTACTAGTGACCGATAGCAAAAACTCAGAATCGGCTGGTGATAAGGAACAACTTTCCCCAAGCAAAGAAAGTCCCATAGCATAGGTCGAAATACGAAAAAAAAAATTGGACCTCCCATAGTAACTGATATCAGCTGATTGGTAAGTTTGTATGGTAGGCCCAAAATTTTTTTCGGATCTCGATCTATGTTCCTTGGGGAAAGTTGATCCTTATCATCAGCCGATTCTCAATTGCTATCGGTTACTAGTAAAATATCACCCTATCTATAAGGTCCTATTAAATTCACTGCAATTTTTTTAGGGGCAGATCAAATAAAATATAAGCATGTACTAGGCAAATTTTTAAAGAAATCTACACGCTAGTTTTCGAGAAAACTGCATTTAACTAAAAAAAAAACGAAACGCAAAAAGTGCACCCTTTTTGTCCTAGAAACACACACTTCGATGAATTTAAATTACGCGCCAAACGCGCCGTGCTGTGATTGGTTGGTTGTTAGTGTGCGTGCCGTGTAAGTAAATCATGTTTACATGGCGGAACGTCAGTCGGGTCAGTCAAAGGGTGTTCACGTAATTAATTAAAAAGTTTGTTTGAAAATGAAAAAAAATCTAGCGTGTAGATTTTTTTTAAATGCCTTAGATGTTTTTCTTATACATATTTACGCATGCCCTTAAAATATTTGCAGTGAATTTAATAGGACCTTATATATTAAAGATTTTCATATTTGCAAAAATACTTGCACGCACACTATAGCTTTTGCTAGCACCCTACGCTTGGAAATTCAATTGACATAGGTCTTTAATACTTCTCATAATTTTACATACAATGGAATGATACTCGTACATAACATACTGGAAGCTTTCACTTGATCTTACTATGTATTAAAAAAATGCAAGACGTACTATGGAAGTAGCGTTTTTTTTCTATCGCGTGGGACAACGAGTCAACTAACACCCCGATGAACCGTATACAGAGAGAAACAAAAAGGGTATAATAAGCCGTAAGGAGGTCAAGCTACGCATGAAACTGAACAACTTTCCCCATGGAACATGGGTCGAAGTCTAAATTGGAAAAATACATTTGGGCGTCCCATACAAAATCTTTCTCTTCCCATACAAATTTTTGTTTTTCATATTTTGCCCCACGTTCCATGGGGAAAGTTGTTGAGTTTCATGAGTACCTTGACCTCTTATTGGCTTTATACACTTTTTGATACACACTGTATAGCAGCGTTGTAAATAAACATTTCTACAAAAATCTTACAATTATCACATTAAAATGGCGATCTAAACTACAACCTAACTAAACCTACTAAGTAAGGCGTACTATTCATAAGAATAAATAAAATAATTAATTAGGTACCTAAATGATTTTTCAAGTCTAAATTTTATTAATTAAACATAATAATTTCCTTCAGATACTGCCATGCCACACTACAGTACGGCCGTTCGAATCATATCATATCTGACAGCTGTCAAAATCATGTTAATGCTGTGACATTAAGGTCTATTTTTCTTTATTGACTGACACTTTATTAATATGTATTTACTATAGGTTTGACAGCTGTCAAATATTTCCTATTCGAACGACCGTACTTTAGGCATAAAACTTAACTTTTACGTCAAAAATTTCGTCATTTTTATACCTACGCCGTTTTTTATGTGATTGTGAATTGTGATAGTTAAAGCGATGATTTCATAATACTATTTGCAGTTATTTACGCTCGTCATAATTAATAAAAAGTTCATGTACTAGATTTCTAGTTTTTTTTTGTAACCTACGCCAAATAAAATCTATTATACGGACGCGTTTCTAAACTTAAAACTAATAATTTTCTTTTTTAATACATGAAGTTTGATTGACCATTTTTTGTATTGAGCCAAATAAGTTAAATTTTTCTTAATCTCTTTTAATTTCAGCGTAGGACTTACTCGCCTACGAATTTTATTAATAAAGTGCCTAATTTAAACACATACCCATCTTGCATGAGATGATAAGTAATAGTGCCTAGCAAAGCAAAGTGACAGATGAGATGACTGATGATCACGATCATGATAATATTTGATGATGACTATAACTTGCGCAGTATTAGAATGGATCCCAAATTGGCAACATTATTTTTTGCATACCCAAAAAAATAACTCTTCCCGTGTTAGGTTGGCTGGATTTGAACCTGCGACCTTCGTCATCTGTACTAGCGACGCCTCTACCATCTGGGCTACAGCGACTCACTCTAAGTCCACGAATTTGACTCTTTATCAATTATATGACAAATGAGCATGATCTCAACAATGTTAGATATGAATTTGGAATCCATTCTTTATCGCAGAAAGTTCTAGGAATGTTTGTGATTCCTACTTTTTCTTTTTAGTTTTTAGTCAACTCCAGTTTTCGCTGTGCAACTGCTAAGCCACCAAAATCAATTGTGTCATCGAGTCTTCGAACGACCCGACGCACACTCTCAGGCGACGTGCACCGCCACGGTGGGTATGTGTGTGGGCGACCCTCACTGCGTCTTCGGCTTGTAGCACGCGTCCGTAGCGAACATGTGTGAGAACTCGGCTTTCTTTTGCGCGTATGCGATGAATTCATCTGTAACAAGAAGAAATCGTAAGTATACTATTATTTTAATATGATTCAGATAATAATAGAGATCAAGATCACTGTGTGAATGAAATAAAGGTATTTCATAGGTATGTAGGAAGTACGCTACCTACATAACACTATATCAGAAGTGGGATTTATGCGTGTAATAGACTACGTTTAAGAAAAATAAACGTCGAATGAACGAATATAGTAATTTGATATTGAAAATAGGATAAAAGTCCCAGTATTATGTGTGAAATTTTACATGTTGAATAGGACTTGTATGGCTTAAAATAATTCGTCGTAAGAATGAGATAAACTGTTCAAAGCTGCGATCTCAGAAGTATGGTCATTCATTTAAACGTAAATGTCAGAAATGTTGAGAAGGTATGTCAAATTTATTTAAAGTGGGATACAAATTCTATAATGATATTAATGATTATTTGACTTATTTCAAACCCTTACCGTATGTAAGGTATCCCTTTTCGTCCAAATCTGCCTGTTGGAAGGTGTTTTGGGCGTCTTCTTGACACATCCCAAGACATTTGGAAGCCACTTCTTCGAAACTCTTCACGTTGAGGCGGCCGGTGCCTGAACTATCATAGAGCTGGAAATAAAAGAAATGTTTGAACGTTTTATGTTGTGGGTAATGATTTGCTACATAATATTTTGTGACCCCAAACTGGTTAGGGATAAGGGCAAAAAGATGATGATGATGATTTTGTGTGTTACAAAGATGACCGGCCGCATCCCATACAAACCTTGAGCTTCTCAGCGTGCTGTCAACGTGACAGCGACACGGCGGCGTCGTTGACGCTGACGCCCGGTCTTTCTGGTATCCCCATACAAACCCATACAAACCAGTCATTTGACAGCGACAACGACGCCGCCGCGACGCCGCGACGCATGGAAAATAAGGGTACCATAATAACTGTTTAGCAACTAATTTTATAAAATACTAGCGGCCCGCCCAGCGGTTTCACCCGCTGCTACTTACTTACCTGTTTCCCCATAGAAATTGGATCTTTGCCCGTAGTAAAAAGTCCATAACTCCGTACCAGCAGACGTGACTCATCATGACCAAAAGCGGCCCGTCATGCTGAATAACTTTTACTTTGAAGCCATAACCGTATCTCTTATAGTTTAGTTGGGATGCTGGTGGTCTTCATCAAGCACTCCAGATCCTTGATAACCACGTGCCAGCAGGAGCGGCCCGTCATTGTGAACAGCTTTTTCTATGAAGCCATAACCGTATCTCTTATAGTTTTGATGGGATGCTGGTGGTCTTCATCAGGTACTCCAGATCCTCGATGACCATGTGTCAGCAGAAGCGGCCCGTCATGGTAAATAACTTTTTCTATGAAGCCATGACCGTATCTCTTGTAGTTTAGATGGGATGCTGGTGGTCTTCATCAGGTACTCCAGATCCTCAAAGGCTGACAAAAAGTAGTCCATGACCGTCTTTAATATGCTAGTAATATCAGTACCAAATATCACGAAGATCGGTAAAGCGGTTTGCCTAATTTGGATAATATCCGCTATATTTCCCGCTTTTCCTGCTGCTAACCGTTTTCCCGTGGGAATGAGGAATTTTCCCGTAGTAAAAAGTAGCCTATGTTACTCAGGAATGTTGTAGCTTTCTAATGGTGAAAGAATTTTGGAAATCGGTCCAGTAGTTTCGGAGTTTATCGATTACATACATACAAAAAACAAACAAAGGTTTCCTCTTTATTATATTAGTGTAGAAGTGTAGATACCTATACCTACCTTAAAAGCATAGGACAGTAGATGCGACAATGGTGCATGCTGGAGAGAGAGGAAGACAGCGCATAAGAGGTAGTCTGGGAAACACGCCAGCCCGCTCGCCCTCTGGAATTAAATAACATGTGTTACAGTACGGCCCTTCGAATAGGTCATATTTGACAGCTGTCAATCCCATACTAGAGGACATGTTAACAAAGTGAAATAGACCTTATGACATGGCAGTAAC
The DNA here is from genome assembly GCA_024500475.1 of Phthorimaea operculella. Classification (NCBI taxonomy): domain Eukaryota; kingdom Metazoa; phylum Arthropoda; class Insecta; order Lepidoptera; family Gelechiidae; genus Phthorimaea; species Phthorimaea operculella. The sequence continues at coordinate 1,335,401 of JANFCV010000083.1, read as the reverse complement.
ATAATTTTAGCAAATGTCAAATTTGGCCTATTCGAGCCGTAATGTAGTACTGGCAGAGGCTTCTGATTCTGTAGATATTGATTCTTGTTTTGAACTGGTTGGTTACGCTATTGGAAACTTATAAATCAAACTATAATAATGCCTAAGACAACAATTAATAGTCCGTATTGAAACTACAATATAATATTCTAAAGATATAGAATAAATTCATTAAAGAGTTCCCCAGGGTAGCATTCTAGTGCTATTGTTATTCATATTTTTTGATTTGGAACGATCTTGCTTAGTTACGAATTGCTAGGTGGAGTATAAACTCCACAACTAAGAGAATATTGAATATAAATTCACCTGTGCAAAGATGTCAAACAGTCTGCTGGATCGATGGTCGTCTGGTATGCCAAGTTTTGCTGCGAACTGCTCTCTGGTCACCCATCTTGCTTGGTTGCGAGCCGCACCCGCCGCTAAGTGAAGCTCTAGTTGAGACCGCTCCAGCCTGGGGATAGGAAACAAGGGTTAAGATTAAAAGCTTTGCTTAGTTTGGCTGTGTGTCTTGACCAAGGAAGGAAGGAAGGAAGGAAGGAAGGAAAGAAAGCATGGTATAGTTAACACTGCGGAAAACTTTCAGCATGAAATACACATTTCTTGCAGTGAACGTAGAGGGAATAAAAGGGAGAGGACGTCTTAGTCGCGCGTACATGGACCAAGTCAAGGAGAAGATAGGCGCCTTGTCGTATAAGAAAGTCAAAGAGAAGGCTCAAAAGACATTAGATTGGATACGGTATTTCTCCACCGACAAGAGTGAAGCTCTTAAGTTGATGTTAATGAGGTACAGACAAAATTCCGCAGCAGTGTGCCAGCAGCAAGTACATCATAATGATCATCAAGATCAGCACCAGGACTATACCTACCAGGCTACGCAATATTAACTTGTAATACGAGTGTCGCGATCCTTAGTCACAAGTTATAGGCTTTGGCTACAATCGACTCTATTAATGTATTTAGTATTTGTAAAGTTATTACTACTCACCCGAGCTGTGCCCGAATATCAGCAACCTCCCTGGCACAGGACCCGCCTGGAATACCAAGTTGCTTCGCTCGAGCAATGAGTCGGCAGTCGTCGTAGGTGTAGTCCAGGACTGGAACTCCAAGGGCTCTGAAAGTTTAGAAAGGAACTTTTACACATAATATTAAGTGTTGGATATTTCGGTGATGGATGACTCAATCACCAGTTACAAAGAAGATTTTTGGGAAGAAGACGGGTTGTTTCTTGGGAGAACTACTGACATAAAGCGCTTCCATTACCTCTATTTTCCTCCATCCTGTGCTTAGTTTAATCCCCGCAATTCATTTTGTTTGTTTATTTTTATTTGCAATAAAATTGACACAAAGGGTACCTGCAGCCTATACTTATGAGGAAAGTTCCCCAAGATAACCCACGAAAGCTAGATTTTTTAAGAACCTGTCTAGACAGTCTCATAATCTGCGTCTAGCCAGCTGATAAGCTCTCATTGTATTTCAATTAACTGAGTCATGATGATGGTGTCAAAAACATCACATTAGCTTTTGTTAAACAGATTGACATGCTCAACGCAAATAATCATCATATTGCAAGTCACTAATCTCATCATTTGCCGTCTCGACATTTTAATGCATTTCATCTTGTCGCTTTCACTTTAAAATCAAAATATTTTCGAAACCACGATGCAGGTTTCTGACACAACGATATTTAACTTTCCATTTTTTGATTTTGGAATTAACTTTCAATTTTGGATTTTGGAAAGTACAATTTTTTATTTAATTATCCGTGTTCAAACACCAGCATAATTATGCTGGAGCACAATGTATCGCACAATGCTCGTTATTTTGCTTTTCAAGCTGATGACTACGGTTATGGCAAGCAATCCCCCATGAAAAGGATATTTTAAACAAAATAGGCTGCCGGTCGTACATAACCATGTCTAAGGCCCCTGACTACTGAAGAAGGCGGATCAAAACACTGACCCCCCAGGGTTGAAGGAATCATTAGACGACTCGAAATGCCACATGAAAGGAACACCATGAAGTAGATCCTGTCAATTTTAATATGTCATCAGAACCAAATTACATTAACCAACTTGTGTAAACGGCTTTAAACTAAGTATGAAGCAAAAGCAAATGTAAAAATGACGTACTTGGCCATAACATCCCTGACGTTTCTGGCATACAGTTTGGGGTCCCGTTTCTCCTCCTCATTGGGGTAGTAGACTGGAAGGAACTCGATCTCACACGAACTGTGCACTTGGGTCAGCGTCAGCCAGAGCAGCTTGAGGCTGGAAACAGAATTAGAACTTGATTAATTTGCGGAAAAGCTAAAGAACTGATCAAGATAGAAATCACTTTTTAAGAAGGCTTTGGACAGCTTTTAAACAGATTATCCCTTGTGGCTGCAGCAAAAATAAACTCGTTCATGTATGTTTTAAGACACCTTAACAACGAATGAAATACTCTGCTCGTAGCAGACCCGCCTCTAAAGGCGCAATACAGCGCGAGCTGCAACCAGGTAGCTCAATGGCTTTGTAGAGATCCGGGCAGGTGTAATAGGTTTCTGTCTGGGTAATCATGGTCAACGAAGGGCCAGGTAGAGTTTTATAGGACCCAAGAATAAGTGGATAGATGACATCCAAGATTGGACTGAACTTCGGTACTACCAGTTGAAAAGGGCGGCGCAAGACCGGCAGGGTTTCCACATGCTGACCTCCGAATTTCAATTTGAAAATGGCAACCTATGATGATGATGAGAGTTTTATGTCAAGCGAAGCAAACCTCACATAGATAATGATAATATGAAGGCAGATACTCACGCTCCAGGCCCCTCCCAGGTCCAGGTGACCGTGTCTCTGGCATTGGGGTACCGGATGGTGACAGGTTGCACTGGGACTCCTGGGTAGAAACCTCCAGGCTTGAAGGTGATCAAGCAGGACCGGTTGGTGCATGTTCCTTCTGGGAATATCAGCACCTGGAAGGAATTAAATAGATTTGCCATTGAATTTCGAACTTGATGATTCTGTCAAATATTTTGGAGGTTCTGACGGCTATGGCCCCCCTTAATACGGTTTAAGGTTATATTCAATTTCAGTAAACGCAGCTGATTTTAAAGATTCAAAATAAGTACAAATTTTGGCTTCGAAAAGTAGCTTTCTCTTACACATTTTTATGCTCGTAAGCTCGTATAGTCAGTCAACGTCTCTCAATCCTTACAGGATCGATAAAATAGAGAATCGGATTATAAATGGCGGTGTTTCCGTAAGTGGGAGGAAGAAAGTATGAACGCCTGGTGTTTGCGAGCCTTAGTGCGAGCGAGAAAGCATGACCTTTGGTCGCCATTATAATCTCATTCTTTATTGAACTAGGTAGTAGCTTACTATTTTCTTTCGCTGTGTAGAGTCAGGGTTTTTTACGTACCTGTGGCCAATCCTCTTTGGAAGTAGCTCTCTCGATGATTTCTTTGATAGTATTCGCTCTGGAGTTGGGGTCATCTCTCCAAACGTACACGGGCTGTGTGTAGTTGATCAACTCTGGAAAATTACCAAGAGAAAAGCATTATTTAAAGGTAGATTTATCTAAAAGGACCTTAAAGTGCAAAATATCTTTGAATAGGCATTGGACAAAATAAATGTTGCTGATTCATTTAGTTTTTATTCGTCCAAGCAAGATCTTTCATTCATAAAATAATTATGACATGTAACGGTAGGTGTATTAATGTAGTAATTCTGGAAAATATAATCAGTTATACACATTTAGGCGCAATATCCACAGAGGAGACGTGTGACTTAACGCGTGGGATGGCATCTATAGGGCAAGTGATTTTCTCAGCCGTCATCAATGCGATGCGCGTCTCACGTCTGTCTTCTACATTTACCTACGTCATACATTTTATATGGAAACGGTTTCAAACGTGACGATGTCGCACGTCTCATGTCTCACATCTCCATCTCACGTCTCATGCCTACTATATGGAGCTTGCCTTTGAAACGGTTCTGTGTAAACGAATCTATTGTTTTTGATCCAGGAACATACATTTTATTACAAGTGTTTATAGCACGATTATAGTGCTGTATTTATCAACTAAGTTGCTAACTTTAGAAAGTTGTGCAGCTTAAATTACATCATACCACCTGCATAATTGCTTTCTAGGAAATGGCATTTCTACCTACACATAAAAGCGGAACTCTACATTAATAAAAAAAAATAGGCACATGCATTTATTTTTGCAGCCCTGTTTAGCATACATGCAACAACTAGACTAAAGTCTCTTATGTTTTCAAAACAAAACACAAAACATCAATATACATTGCGGTGTGGCCATTCATATTATACCTACCTATTGGTAATGACGCCGTAATGTACGGAGACACAGCTTAAGTAAAACTAGACCATTAACAAAATAGGGAAATTTTACCTTTTTTAAACCATTTAAAATATTACGATCTGCTAAAATGAGCTTCTTTGTAGGAGTTCACTCACTTACCTGATAAAAAAATATTGCTGACAGCTGAAACACTTTCATAATATGAATCAGTCACGGATATTTCGATTCATCATCTTTCTGCCCTTATCCCAGTTACTTACATTACACAAAATCAAAATCATGTTGCAATAGGGTTTGGCATAATTTCTCGACCGGCCACCTGCCTGACGTCAACCCTCCTTGGGAATGCTATCGTAGCTATGGTGTTACCGCCTTACGGTTGACCATAGTCGGCAGCGGATATTCCGATTGTTAGCATTAAATATTATGACAACTGTGAGAATATCTTTCGAATAATGGTGACATCAAAGTTCTTTTACTTAATCAGCCAAATTTCGATTCGTGTGAAATATGACAACATTTCACACGAATTGAACGGCTGATTTATAAAAGTTTGCCACCAAGTAGGAAATGAAGCGCCATACAACTACCATACGGCAGCGACTGCAGCGAATGGCCGTCTCAACTATAACACAGATCAAGTCAATTCTGTAGCCAAGTCGAGTCAGCCTAAACATTACCATATTACCTACAAACCTAAACCAATGTAAGTACTAGGTAGCCCAGAATAACCTAGACTCACGTGTGACATGCAACCGTATGGTTTCGCAGCCGAGTTCGAGGTTACACAAACGATTAGTCTGCTAACCTTACTGCTATTTCCGACTGTACTAAAACCATACAATTCGATTAGAGGGAGTATGTAATTTGATTTTGGAACCATTTTAGTATTGGCCGTTTAATGTTTCTAACCTAGGTAAGTAAAGAAGCGATCATGAACCTTCCCGCGGGAATGGACAGCAGCAGTGATTACGCGAACCCATTTTCTGTTCTGCCTTCGTTCGCAGTAGTCCATGTATTGAGGATATTGAGTATTGAGGATAGTTCCATGGAACTACTGCGAAGCTTTTTTTCGCACTATAGTTGCATTTGGTCAGACAATGGTACTACCGCGGTAGTTTCCTTGCTAGGTACTTATGTCACAGGCTTTAGACTAAATCCGGCATATGACAAAATTGAAACTTAATTTCATCTTAAACATAGAATTTTATCAAAACCTGCGACAAATAGTCTACCTACCAAATTATGATGAACCAGCTGTTAATTTGCAATATTTTTTTACATAGGTACCTAGATATAAAGACCGCTTCAGGTATAGTTTTCTGGTTGCACTTACTTCTGGTGAAGCTAAGAATCATTTTTAATAGTATCCTTGAGAGAAATCAGTTCTCATATCATTCATATGCTTTCAGATACCTAGATGAGTAGGTACTCTCTCTTGCCCATTTACCGTTGTATAACTCCACAAGAGTACAGTATAACCACAAATAAAGTAGGGCAAGTTGAAGTGCATATTAACATCATTAGCAGACTGAGTACAAACTACGAATGCTTTTGATAGCAGATAGATGTATGTTGACAACAACCATTACAAACATTCTGCAAATGCAGAGGTGTAAAAAAGATACCTACCTATAGCCTTACCTTAACTGCCGCGGTAGTCCACTGCTTGATATGGGGTTCGGTTGAGAGGTATATCCCATACCCATCAAATCACGTTTGACAGGCGGATTTGTGAGCGCAGTCTTAGATATTGTATATGTCGCAGGAATCTAGCGAAATCCGGTAATTCGCGAAATCCCTAGGCCCTTCGCGAAGAGCCGGATAATAGCGAAATGCATGATTCGTAGCCGAATCCGCTACGCACCTGCTACGAAAGGTTCCATATGCAGCAAAGGTTCCATATGCTGATCAGGTGGTTCAGCCTGCAATTGCCTACTCATTCATGTCAGCGGCCCACGGAACGCCCAGTGTCGTAAGGGTTCTTCGGGTGGTAATGATCATGCCCAAGATTATGATTGTGATCGTGATCGTGATCGTGGTCGTGGTCGTGGCCGTGGCCGTGGCCGTGGCCGTGGTCGTGGTCGTGGTCGTGGTCGTGGTCGTGGTCGTGGTCGTGGTCGTGGTCGTGGTCGTGGTCGTGGTCGTGGTCGTGGTCGTGGTCGTGGTCGTGGTCGTGGTCGTGGTCGTGGTCGTGGTCGTGGTCGTGGCCGTGGCCGTGGCCGTGGCCGTGGCCGTGGCCGTGGCCGTGGCCGTGGCCGTGGCCGTGGTCGTGGTCGTGGTCGTGGTCGTGGTCGTGGTCGTGGTCGTGATCGTGGTCGTGGTCGTGGTCGTGGTCGTGGTCGTGGTAATCATAATCATAATCATAATCATAATCATAATCATAATCATAATCATAATCATAATCATAATCATAATCATAATCATAATCATAATCATAATCATAATCATAATCATAATCATAATCATAATCATAATCATAATCATAATCATAATCATAATCATAATCATAATCATAATCATAATCATAATCATAATCATAATCATAATCATAATCATAATCATAATCATAATCATAATCATAATCATAATCATAATCATAATCATAATCATAATCATAATCATAATCATAATCATAATCATAATCATAATCATGATCATGACCACCCGAAGAACCCTTACGACACTGGGCGTTCCGTGGGCCGCTGACATGAATGAGTGAGTAGGCAATTGCAGGCTGAACCACCTGATCAGCATATGGAACCTTTGCTGCATAAATGGAACCTTTCGTAGCAGGTGCGTAGCGGATTCGGCTACGAATCATGCATTTCGCTATTATCCGGCTCTTCGCGAAGGGCCTAGGGATTTCGCGAATTACCGGATTTCGCTAGATTCCTGCGACATATACACCCTGAATAATTTTCCCTTATCCTTTTTAACTACACCCACAGGTAGAATTGGGGTAATGCTATTCTAAGCCAGCAATTACAGGCTTTACACTAAAAGGTCTTTGTAAAATTTGTGTTATAGTAGCGGCTAGGAGAAGCCTATGTTCAACAGTGGACGTGTACCTACACACACAACACAGTGTTTTCCTCACTCAAAAAAGACTCATGTTTTTTTGCTACAACCAAAAAAAGACAGCATCTGCAAGTGACTGGCATGTTGGACTGAAAAGCGCGTCTCTAGCAAAATGACGAGTACAAGGTACTACCATAGTTAACTAACCACAAACAACCATTTTTGTGGACAACATACATAATGTAAGATGGCAAATTCACGAATCTGACATATTCTGAAACTTGAATCCTACACTACAGACCTACTTTCAAAGTTACGAATCTATCGTACAAAATGTTTGTGTGTCATCAATTTGGTCGTAAATGTAACAAAAGTAGAGAAGCATCCCACTGACCAATTTTGTTTTGAAATTGGCTTTTGGATCATAAATATAGCCATGTCAATGCCATTTCACACCTTGTATAGACAGTATATAGATGACCCTGTATAGACTGTGTATAGATGTTGCCGGACCGTTACAATGCTTCTCTTTTCAAAAGAGACGACTGCGCTACATTGCTTACAATGGAACAAAAGAAAAAGCATTTTGTTACATCGACTACAATGTGAAAACAGACATTAGTATCTGTCCCCTAAATTGGAATGAACACGTGCATGTAGCATTGAAGAAAATAGATTGTACCTAAGTAGAGTGTGAAGGGAAAGAGATCCGCAATGGGTAAAGCAGAAACCTATAATATTTTTAAGTAGAAATTATAACATAACCCTCTACCCAGTAACCAACACCACCCTTTAAAAATACTCTCCACTTACTTCCAAAACAGCGGCACTACCAGTTCGTGGAGAATCTGAAAACCCTTCACAAGAACCGAAACCCAAGGCCTAAAATCCTCCACTGTCACCAAAACCCTTTACTAAATTGGCGCCCTCGCACGGATACGGCTATGCCACGTTTGAGTATCTTAAAACTTTTTCTAGTACCCAAAAAACATTCACTAAAAACCCAAAAATACGTACCTCTAACATAATTGTCCACGCTCTCCTTTCTCACAATAACCGATGACATTCCTGTTAATTAGACCCAAAAAAAACGTTAAACCATCACCGTATAACTAAAAACCCTTTACCAGAAGCCAAACCTTTCACCAACAACCCAAAAGCCTTCTCCAAAACCCAAAACCATTCACCAATAAGTACTCAAAATTATATTCCGAAATGCTAATGCCGCCCTTTGATATCTTAAAACCCTTTTCCATAACCCAAAACTCATTCATCAAACCCAAAATCCCTTTACCGAAACAGAAAACCCGCCACCAAAACCCAAGAACCATTTACCGAAATACGTACTTCCAACATAGTTGTCCATGCTTTCTTTCCTCACTATGACTGACGACATCCGTGTAGCATACACGATACAGCTATCCAGGAACGAAGAATGGGGCGCCACAACCAGGATTGGCGCCTCCTTCCGGCTGGCTTGGCGCCCCCGCACTGATATCGCCATGCCGCCCGCCAGGTAAGACATCTTGCCAATGAAACATATCAGCGGTTTCAGCGCCCTAGGGTGGAATGAAAGGTGGGGTTAAAATAAAAGTGGCAAAACAAAAATAGGAGCTAAAAATTTGAAATAAAAAGAAAGTTGTGGGACTAACAAGAATAAAATTTGGAACTAATAATACAAAAATTAATTAAAATGGTGATTAAAAGCTATATTTATATCAATACGAGTACAACTGACAAAACTATTGATGGTAGATGTGTTTATAAAGGCCAGGATAGTATTTACACCAAGTTTTACGGCCGCGACTGCAGCGAGTCGTCTGACAGACTATAGCTAGACCACACAGTTCTGAACAGATTATTACTTTTTATTATTTTGAGCCAGACAGGGCAAAGACCTCCCTCTCCTTCTTCCACTTTTCTCTATCTTGGGCCGCCTCCATCCAGTTTTGTGCGTAGACATGTAATTCGTCTTTCCACCTTTTTCGTGGACGACCACGTGCTCGTTTTGCATTAGGAGGGACCCAAGTAGATGTTAGTTATACAGGCAGGCTAAACAGATTAATAATATTAAGTAATAACAAATAATGAGCCTAGATTAAGGCCTAGACTATTTAACCAGTGTCTAGACAAGGTAGACCGACACGCAAGGATTAAAGTCGGCATTGCGGACTTCGGCTGAACGTTAACTGCGGTTAGGCCATTTCTGCGGCAAGCTCGATGAATTTCGCTTCGTAAGCGCTGTTTGAAACACATTTTTATTTTATTATCGTGGAGTTTTAAGGTGTTTTTAAAGACTGAGCTTGACGCGACGTGGTGCGCCGTCAAAATAACTGGTTTGTATGGGGATGCCAGAAAGACAGGGCGGCACGCCGCGGCGCGCCCTCTATACCTACTATGAACGACGCTATCACGTTGACGGTGCACTACGACACCGCCATGCTCGGTCTTTATTTTATTTTCACCTTTAGATAGCTTAAATATGACACCAAAGATTTTCCGCGCCGCGAGTTGTCATATCTTATACAAAATATCTAAACTGCTACGATTGAACAACGGTCCTCAAATATTTGTCTGACGCACTCTGCCTGTCCCGCAATGGATAAAGGCGTGATATGTACAACGTGTTACAAAACAACCCATAAAAACTCCCATACAAATCGAGTTCATTTTGTACGGGAGGTCCAATTTTTTTGTTTTCATATTTCGTCCCATGTTCCATGGGGAAAGTTGTTCAGTTTTACAAGTACTTTGACCTCCTTTCAGCTTTATTGGTTGTTGAAAGGAAGTCAAGGTACTCATAAAACTGAACAACTGGTCAGTGTGTCGAAAGATGAAAAAAAATTTTTACATCCCATACCTACGAAATAAACTCAATTTGTATGGGAGCTTTATTGGTTGTTTTGTAACACGTTGTATGTATGTGAAACTATACTCAGGTGAACTCCAATTACTCTTATTCTAAACCCCTATCGCTATAACAAGTAGCATTATACCGTTGTAAATATGATCCTAGATAATTTCGGAGTTGCAATCAATTACTTACAGGTTAGAGGGTATTAAAGACCAAACAGGTTTTGACCTGTTGCGGATAAAGAAATAACCCTGATATCAGAACCACTATTACGAAATTGGCCAAAGCAAACAAAGTGCGAGGTAAATCGATTTCACGAACTGAATTTCAGTCGTTTCGAGTCTGAATTCTAATTGTGTCAAGACCGACACGTCTCGTGAAAAGTTACCTTGAAGCTAGGTTTCCTGTTAAAAAATGCAAAGGTAGGGTCATTGCGCCCGTTGGCGACCGATTAGTCGACTTCCCAACTTTGCACCACGATATTAAATTAAAGGTTTCATATTTGAAGGTTGATTTTTATTGTGAGCATAGCAGATATAATCAAGATATTCTTTTCGAGAAGTATTAGCGAAATACTGTAACAGTTTATTTTAAAAATAATTTAGAACCGAAAAGTACCCAAAGAGTCAGATAGCGACCGCTTTTTTCAGATAGCGACCACGTGTGCGTCAGATAGCGACCGCCCGTTTTACTATCGTTATTATGGGCATATTAACCATTATTTAATAAAAAGAAATTACTTTTGCACATTTCTCATACATATTGAACAATCCTTTTTAAATCTACACCTAAGGTTGTGACCTAGTACCTATCTAGACATGATTAAAAAATTAACAAAATTTCATAGTGCCAAACAGGTGTCACAGCAGTGACTACTGCTGACTTTGCTGCCTCACAACCCTTGCCGACGCTGTTTATTACGTTTTGTTGTCTCCGAAGCCTCAGTAAACCGAAGAGGCATCAAGACCTCGCTGGTCTTCAGCGCGCATTTGTACGGTACCGATCCTAGCTAGGTTGATGCGTATTTTCTGATACTGAGGAGGATCAACTATTTCTACTTCATTGATGCAACCGCCAAGGACCCAGCCCGGTTCTAGCTCTCAAGGTCACACCGGACCAGAACTGTCCATGCCTCGTACCTTGGTGCTCATAAACACTACCCTTGCCTATACCAATCACGCCAGCGCGCAATGTTAGGGGTGTTCAGCTCCATCCGCAAACTCGACCAGCAGGATCTGCCTTACGCAGCAACTGGGCATGAAATTCCACCCTCGGTTGAGGTGGGCTTTAGTGGACAAACATCTCTCTCTCTCTCTCATTTCGTGTGGGACACCGAGTCGTTCAATGACCCGATGAACCCTGGTGTCAGAGTTTTTCAGCCGCCTACTGCAAGTAGCAGGCCTCTGACATGGTTGTGTAACGACCGCCATCATAGACAGCAACCGGGACCGACAGCTTAACGTGCCCATCCGAAGCACGGAACCATCTTACTTGCGGACAATCAGGTGGTTCAGCCTGCAATGTCCTAACCAGACTGGGAACAAATTCACAAAGTGATAAATATCAATTCCCGGTCACCCCACTGGGAATTGAACCCGGAACCTGACCGGACAGGCCTTTAGATATGCGCGGACGCTAGAGCACATAGACCGACGGTCTTCGAGTCCCTAGTAAGAGCTAGTAGGAATTCCGGGTGTCGCTTCGCGTCTTCACGGTGCTACAAAGTATCGGTCTTGGAACTTCCTGATTCACTTACAGTACGACCCACGATGTACCAAGAGCGACCCATAAATATTGCACAAAGACTCTTGTCGGCCAACAACACACAGCAGAAGTACATAAGAACGTAGCTCTCTATCCTTGGCAATTATTTTCTTCATCTTATGGTGAGTCCTTTCTGGTCTCCTGTATTCACTTCGCTCTGTTGAAGGTATCTTCGTCAGTCACGTCGCAGGAGCTCATCAAGCCTCTAGCCTTCTTCCATTTTTCTAGAACCCTTGGGTGTTTATATTGGCCACTGTATTGCCTTTATAGTCTGCAGGCCTAGCTGCCTATGACTAGCCAGGCTACTTGCGCCAGGTAAACTAGTGTGGGTTCACCAAATGCAGATCTTTTTCACCTACCTTTTTTAAACGGGTATCTATGACGTCATGCAACTGCTCAACCCAACATGAAATTTGAAGGATGTGAGAGCAGCACAGCCTGATTCAACCACTGCCAGCAATTATGTATGACACAGCTCGAGAATCTGCCAACGCAAGCTACCCTGAAGAATTATAGGCCCAGTTTTACGCTAGCGTGGAGGCATGGATGTATGGCGCAGAATTGATGGTGCTGGGCTTTAAGTAAGGCATGGAAGTTCTGGTGCAATGTAAATGTGATCGTTGTAATCAGGTGGGTTCGCGGCGGTAGCCAGAGTGAAATAAAATACCCCTGTATCCAAAAACATTGCTTTTACATGGCAGCACCCTTCTCTCTTAAGGCAAGGACTGTGTGGAGATCAGTAAGAAGTGAGAACTTCCTGCTTCTTCGTTGTCTCCAAAGCCTCAAAGTGAGTAAAAAAGCAGCGAGAACTTGCTGCCCTATTGTGGTGAACTACTTTACAAGACCCAACTCCTGAGAGAGTCCAACGAATTATAATTATACGCTATAAGGAGTCTCTCTGCCAAGACTTTGCTGCATGTTGTGCAGCAAAGTCTGGGCTGAATTCTCTGGACAATGAGGAATTTGAATGCTCAGCTCAAAGTGCACAGAATTCACCCAGGCCCCGAGCCTAGGACGTGCATCTTCTCCACGCAGCTGACCCGCACGTACTGGAACCTCACCCCAGGCATTAATGACGTTACGCAATAGCTCTAATTGAAGAGTGAAGATTTAGGGGTGGCGTGTATAGACCAGGACAGCTCAAAGAAACTCTGCCTGTACTTCTGGCACAGCTCGAGGAAGGCAAGTGGGTACGGCTGGTGCTCTTCACATATGTCCATTGAGCACGATCCAAAAGAAACGAATACGAAGTTGAAACAGGTCCTCTACTACAGAACGCGGAAATTATATTAAAAGCCAACAGGGTGCATGAGATGCTGTTGGTGGGGCGCCTAAGACAAAGAGCCTAAGAGTAGCAGTATAATAGGCTAGTTAAAGACATTTGTAACAAAAACCTATCAAAGGGCCAACAAAACAGTGCAAGAGCAAAAGTGGTGGTCGCTAAGTAACGTAAAAAAAATTTAGAGTCTGATTGCGACCGTCTATTTTTCATACATTTTTGAGGCGGTCGCTAACTAAACATGTTTTTTTAGCATGTACTAGTTAGCGACCACTCAACTAAATAACTGTTCCAAAATCGGTCAAATAATCATAATTTGACGGTCGCAAACTAACTACGCTATAAAAAAAGTCTATAAGAATTGATTAATGTTGTAAGAATCAAAACTTTGTTAAAAGATAACCTGGAAAAAAATAAACTTTTTTTCAAGCATCGTGTTAGATAGCGACCGGCCGGTCGCTATCCAGCATTTTTCTAAATATTGCGTGCCCATTCGCGACCATCTAATAAATCATAAATTTACTTAAATATAACACGAAATTATCGTTAAATTAGATGCTTTACTGAAGTATCAACACCATAAAACCGTTATAGCTGTAAAAACTAGACGAATACCTGAAAATTTCACTTTTGACGTGGCACGTGCTCGCTATTTTTTGGACAGATTTTCGGTGTTTTTTCGAGGGCAGAGCGACTGACAAAATGGATGATTTACTTGCGGTACATTGGTAAGGTTTAATGAACAGATTTGAATAGGCGTAGATTCAGCAGTTATCCTTGTCTTCTTTAAGCCACACTTTTTTACAAAGAGTGAAATATAACTCTTATTATTGCAATATTACTGAGGTCAGTCCTGAAAATGGTCGCGTACTGACGCATGGTCGCGAACCGGCACAATGACCCTATAAACTCCACTTTTCGGTCACTATTACACGAAATAGTAAAACGTTGTTTCGTTTCAGGGGTATACGGAAAACGTAAAATGACGGAAATTGAATAAGTAAAATAACACCATTGAAAATTAATTTCTTTGACAACTTGCCGTAACCTTAAGGATTTTCTTTGACAACACAATCAAAATGTCGGATGCTTGTTTTGCAATATTGGATGCAATATATTGGATGCTTGCTTTGATGAAAACAACTACTACGCAATTTCATTTTCATGCTGTCAGCCCGTGGCTGTCAGCACAAAATAGAGAGTTTACAGAATGTTCACTCGAACGTATTTTAGAATTTCCCGATTGGCATTTGTTACATAGCCAGTGATAGCCAGGGTTGCTACTTGTGCTGTCAGTACCAAAGCGCGCTGATATGCTGTGTGTGATCGATAATCATTAAAACTAGGTTCTGGATACATCCTTTCGTAACATATAGGCTGCCGTTTATCGCTGGAGGGGATACCTAATTCCCGTAGTAAAACTGGTAGCAGCATATGAAACTGCTGGGACCGATTAGTAGTAAATAAACTAAAACGGACCCCTCTTTTCCAAGGCCCACCGTTTAATGTTATTACCCCAAGCGGCTAAAGTATTCAATTGCTTAGCAACAGCCTTACAAGTGAAAGCAGGCGACCCGTGAAAAAGGTCATTAGCCGATTACATTATTAAAACATCCGCATTTTGTATCGTATTCGTGTTTTTTTTTTTAAATTCTCTGTGATAATCACAACAGTCCACTGCTGGCCGGTCATGGGCCTACCCCTATCGAGTGATATTGCTTTACTCACCACGCTTGGCAGGAGGATTGGCAAGCGCAGTTGTAAGATATTCCCTGGATCAGTAGAAATTGTTCTTTTACTATGAACAAAAATTCACTATAATAAGTCACAGTCGTAGAATTTCGGAATTTGAATATGACATCAAAGATTTTCCGCGCGAGTTGTTAAAGGGCTTGGCTAAATGTTCATACAACAAAAACCCAGCATCGCCAGCAACGAAATGCATATAAATGGGTTCACTAGGGTATTGCTATTTAATTTAAAAAATATACAGGGTCCTACCTCATTTAGTATAGAAAATATTAGATGAAATAGACAAACCTTATACGAGAGGCCGGTCCAGTGCTTAACCACCGAGTATATCTTGTTCTCAGTTTTAGGTAGTATGTCAAATAAATACATAAAATATAATCGTGTATCTAGTTAAATGACAACTAGGAAAATATGTTTGATTCAAAGAGAAAATATATTATTAAATATCTTGGATCACTTTGCTAAATACACCAAGAACCCAGATTTGTCTGGAACAAAATGTAGGTATGTATGTATACAGAATGTAAAAAAAAACAACTGCAAATATTTTAAGGGATGAACCAGTCCATGAAACTGAACAACTTTCCCCTAGGAACATAGGTCGAAATATAAAAAAAAATTGGAAATCCCATACAAAATGTACTTACCAGCGGACCGAGTCAATTTGTATGGGAGAGTCAAAATTATTTTTCATCATTTGACATATGTCCCTTGTGGAAAGTTGTTCAGTTTCATGGGCTGGTTCACCCCTTAAAATATTTGCAGTTGTTTATTTTCAATCCTGTATTACATACATTTTGTTCCAGACAAATCTGGGTTCTTGGTGTATTTAGCAAAGTGATCCAAGATATTTTATTTTTATAATATATTTTATCTTTGAATCAAACATACTTTTCCTAGTTGTTTTTTTTTAAACTAGATTTACACGATTATATTTTATGTATTTATTTGACATCCTACCTACAAATGAGTACAAGATACACTCGGGGGTTAGAGTAACCACTAGACGGGCTTCTCGTATAAGGTTTATCTATTTCATCTAATATTTTCTATACTAGATGAGGTAGGACCCTGTATATTATTTTAATAAAATAGCAATACTCTAGTGAACCCATTTATATGCATTTCGTTGCTGGCGATTCTGGGTATTTTTTTGGCCAAAACCTTTAATATTATGCGATTGATTCTCGCAGGTGGATTGTAAGTTTGCGACCCTAAGAAAAAACACTGTTATCAATCTTTAGCAAGTAAAACAGAAAATAATTTCTTATTATATGTTGTACTGTAATGTACTCTTTCCGCACTTTTTAATGAGGTTTTGACTTTCTTCTTTAATAATAAAGAGGTCAGCATTTACATTTTAATGAGCTATAAGTCGTGTCATCATAAAAGATTTTACCTTTATCATCATAAATGTCGTTATAAAAGCAATATAAATATACTTAGCTCTAACAGCCTGTGTCGTAAACTTTCGTACTTAAAGAATTAAAAATTTTGTAAGTAGAGACCTTTTGCACAAAATTGAGAGTTTACAGAAGGTTCACTCGACCCTATTTAGGATTATCGCGCTCGTCACTTGTTACTTAACCAGGGTTGCTGCTATTGTCAAAAATCTCAAAGAATATAGGTAAAACTATCAAAACAACAAAATGACATAAACACGTCATGATTCTAAGCCAATCTTAATCCAAGAAATATGACGTTTGTGGCAACCATAGTTACCCTAAGTTCCTCTAAAATTCCAGTTATTTCCAGTTAAAGTCAGTAATCGTCAAAATCGGCGCTAGTACTGAGTCAGCCATCTGTATAGGCGCCCTGCGCGCCGTTTCACTAATTTGTGCCTTTTGTCGCGGTGTGGGTCAGCACCTAAATTTTTTATGACACGATTGTCAAGACGAGAAGTGAACTCTAGACTTTTGTAGGCCAAGGCCGCAGACCTAGACAGTCTTAGACATTATTTGAATTAAACAGTACGTCTACGCTTTCCTTCTAACGTTTAATTTCCTGTTGTTTCTTCTAGTGCGATCGCAATTTTAATTAAAGCTAATAATTTTCCCGACAAACTAGTACAATAATAGTAGAAAACTGATGACTTTTGGTGAAACGTGCTGAATCTCTACCCAAAAAGCTCTAGGTATATTTTTTAATTTATTTTCCAATTCTTTTTTTGGGTATATTCAAACTTGGGCGGTTGAATAACGTATTTGTGTCAAAGTGTGATGTTAGCCCCATCTACTTACTAAAAATGCTCATTTAACAATCAAAATTCAGATAGGCACAGGACTGGAGAGGACAGTAATGTAATGACTATCAATAAGTGATATTTTAATGTCCTATTTTGAATAAAAATCTTTCACTTTCACAGTACATTTGAGAGGACGCAGTAGGTACTTTTCTTTACATCCTTGTAACATGCATGGGCTGCATGGCGTCGTCTGTCCGACCTTAAAAACGATTTATTTTTGTTCGCAAGTGCATGCAAGTTGGGGCCAATAGCAAGGCAACTGCAATGAAAACGAGGTTCAGCAAGTCCTTTTTGTTTGATCTTATTTCCTATATTTCGTCATGGCTAAGTAGGTAAGTACGCGGTATTCGCAGTGAAGGGATTTTTGTATGGAAACTTTTTAAATGGCAAAGTGTACTTTTTGAGTGCATTGTGGCTATAATAAGTAATATTGTACCTGCGTATCGCTTATCTGCTGCTTATTAAATAAAATGAAAAAATAAACAAGATACTTAAACGCCAGTCGTAACTCTTAAGTGGACATCAGTTACGTAAAATGATCATACTCATAAATCATTGACTCAATAACATGATAACAAATTGCATAAAAATAATACTACTACTTTGTATACCTAGGTACATATTGTTCGCACGGGGTTAAATGGTATACTTACGTGTGAATCACCAATCTTGACGACACAAATCCTACTTTCTTACTTGATTTATTTATTAACTGGCACTCAAAAGGTGTAAAGATTAAACGGTGTCATGAAATCTAGAAAAGTGCATGCGAAGAAATAGTTACAATACGGTACAATAAAATCCAAGAAACTGTATGAGCCTTACGCCGGCTCTGGAACCTATTGAATCTTCTTATTCTTAAATACACACAATGCCTACATGCTTCATGCTTAGCTAGTGGACTAGTTAAGCAAACGCAACAAACACAATTCAGATAGGCATTTGTGGTTGGGACAGCAAAAAAAAACCGAAATAAAAACAGCATAATCTTATATACGGTATTAAAACACATCTGTCGAAATCATCGCGCATCGAAGAAAGTAGAGCGGGGGGCGAAGACTATGACCGCCTACGCCTGCTCTGAGGCGCTTATTGATAAAACCGGAGCCGAAGAATGAAATACGGTGGGTAAAATAACTATACAGAAGCTTTATGCCAAATTAGCCAAAGGGATTGTTCAAAATAATAAAAAATAGAGGTGCAAAAACTAAAAAATATAGCGCAATCTAAAAATCAATCGTGGTATTGGTACGGCGATTGACATGGCATACTACATTGTAACGAAAATTTATCAAGCAGAATAGACACACCAAAAGAAAAGGTCACAAAAATACTACTAAAACACTAATTTCTCTTCACATTCGTCCAATAAACAAAATAGCCATCACTGACGGCGCCAAGTACCAAGATGGCCACTGCGTCGAAGAAACTCGAGGGGGGCGATGACTATAACTGGCGCCTCCCGCCTGCTCTGGGGCGCTTATTTAGGAAGCCGTGGTACTGAATATTGTGGCTTAAATAACTAGACAAATGCTTCATGCAATTAGCCAACGAATTGGGCAAAAATAAGAATATAAAATCAGTAAAAACGAAAAATATAGCATAATATGAAAGGCAATACGGCGATTGATAATGGCATATCTACAACACTGTGTTAAAAATTCTCAAGCAAACAAAACACATCATAATGAAACTACACAAAAACACTACAAAAAACACTCATTTCACATACGTCCAATAAACGGAAGACGAGCCGTGTCAGCCTTAGCCACCACCGACGGCGCCCCGAGCACCAGAATAGCCATCGCGTCGAAGAAACTCGAGTGGGGGGCGATGACTATAACTGGCGCCTCGCACCGGCTCTGGGGCGTTTATTTAGGAAGCCGTGGTACCGAATATTGTGTCTTAAATATCTAGACACATGCTTCATGCAATTAGCCAACGAATTGAGCAAAAATAAGAATAAAATCAGTAAAATCGAAAAATATGGCACAATATAAATGGCTTGGCGTATGGCGATTGATAATAGCATATTATCTACAACACTGTGACAAAAACTCTCAAGCAAACTAAACACATCACAACGAAACAACACAAAAAAAATACTACAAAAACACTAATTTCACATACGTCCAATAAACGGAAGACGAGCCGTGTCAGCCTTAGCCACGACAGACGGCGCCCCGAGCACCAGAATGGCCATCGCGTCGAAGAAACTCGAGTGGGGGGCGATGACTATAACTGGCGCCTCCCGCCGGCTCTGGGGGCGGTTCTCGAGTCCCAGGAGACGGACTCGGTGGAACCCAGCCGCCGTCACGATGAGACGCGTTAGCGACAGGATGCAGGGACGCAGCTTGCTACAACATTGATAACCGGGTCATCCTTATGGCTTATCACGATAATAACAAGGTTATAATTATTTTACACATTTTCAAATATTATTTAAGAATTTTAATGTCTTAGGATGTGACACTCTTCACGAGGTCAACCTCACGGCATGTTACACTTTTAACGAAATCTAATCTACCTCACGCCATATTACACTGTTTACGAGGTCAACCTCAAGATATATGATATAGTTACACTATTTACAATGTTAACCTCACGGCATCTGACATTGTTAAGAATATCAACCTTACAGCATGTCATATTATTTGTTACACACAGTCAACCTAATATCATGTAACATGTTGAAAGCGACACCGTAGTAAGTATATGAGAAAGAACTATGTTTTTGAAAGAGTGGGGGGCGATGACTATAACTGGCGCCTCGCGCCGGCTCTGGGGGCGGTTCTCGAGCCCCAGGAGACGGACTCGGTGGAACCCAGCCGCCGTCACGATGAGACGCGTTAGCGACAGGATGCAGGGACGCAGCTTGCTAAAAAATCGGTAAAACATTGTCAACCTCATCGCAGGTGATATGTTTTTACGGTGTATCAGGTCAACCTGTTAGTATGTAACGCTATTAACAAAATGCCATTCAGTTGTCCCGGCATGTAATATGATGAAATTGATCAACCTCATGGCATGTTATCTATGCCTAACCTTACAGAATGTTCCATTATGGTTATTATATGAATGAGATCTAGGTACATAATTTGGCTGGATCGCCCAATAGTAAAACGTACGGTATGTAACATTGCTAAAGAGACACTAATTTATTTAAATAAACCTTATTTGAAAGCTATACCACAACAAAATATCTTCGTGGGTTTGACAGCTGTCTGTTCAAAAGCTTAGCTATCATTTAGTAAGTAAGTAGGTAGGTAGGTATCGCATTATTTTAAACGTACACATTAATCATGATTGTAGGTCAATAGAAATCTCGTCTTTTACTTTTTAATTAACAAACAATAATCGTGTGACCATCAGGTACCTAGGTAGGAGTGATCATCATGATGAATGATCTTAAAGGTTTTGAAGTATAGATCTATTACTAGTAAAACATTATAATTGTATTTGTTTATGTTTACCTATATGTAATTGTATGTTTGTTTATAAATAAAAAAATGAATTTGGTGTATATGACACTTTGCGCAGAAAATCTTTGATAGGTACGTAGGTATCATATTTAAACAACAAGAAATTCTGCGTCTCAACTTACGTAACTACCTAGGTGGGTTTAGATTTTTGAAACTTAACTACCTACCTATGGCATCCTTACAAAATTGCTAAAAAATGATGGTCTGATGCTTATAAAAGTTATGGTTAGCCATAAATCTTCTCCATTTCTCTACAAAGATGCAGCTGCAGTCATCTTCTTTCACTTGTACTATAAGTAGGTACCTTGTAGGTACCTATTATGCGCCAACAACTTATGCGCAGGCACAGTCTATAGCGTTACAGAATTGAATCATGGAATTAGTGGTAGATGGGGCCGATGTAGCGCTGCGCAGTGGAAGTGTGACTGCCTTGCCTGCGACGCAGAAGGCTCCGGGTTCGATTCTTGATAAGAATTTATACTTTGTTTTATTCTCAGACTGGTTAGGATATTTTAGGCCGAACCACCTGATTGCCCGAAAAGAAATATGCCAATAAGAATAGATACCTAGCTAGCTATACCTAGCTAGAAAATAGCTAGAAATAAGACTGCTATTAGGTGCGTGACAAGGTATTATTAAATTCTAAATATGAAACTGAATTAGAAGCTCATTGATCTAATCTTCCACACCTAGAGAAAGAAATCGCTTAGCGCCATATTTCACTTTCTCCTAAATTGTCTACCGAGATCATACTCAATCAAAACCAGGCGCGGTCACAGGGGGGAAAAAAATCACAAGAAAAAAATAACTACCGTGTATGTATACCGTGTAAATCTTTGTTTGTTTATAGCGTGAAAAGTCGGGCTCGCTTCGCTCGCAACACGTCGTACACCTTTCCACCTGTTTTACATCTACTGCTAGTGTTGAGGCCTCTCACTTTTTTATAACGCGAAAAGTCGAGCTCGCTTCGCTCGCTGTACATGTATCTTTTAGTCTGTATTTCACTGGCGGCCAGTTTTTAAGCTCACATGCTCGTTTGTAGCGAAAAAGTCGAGCTAGCTTCGTTCGCAATACGTCCGCGTACATCTGCCTTATTTTTACCTGAAAACTTTAGCCCCCCCAGATAAATATCCTGATCATGCGCACAACGCTGGAAGTTTTTCTGTATCTGCCACCGATTAAATGCTATTACTAATTTTGTATTTCTATGATGATGACTCAACATCGTTTTAGGGGGTCGCCAAAAATTAACTAATTTTTGCCTGGAAAGGGGTTCCTATTCAAAAAGTTTGAAAAACACTGACTAGCTAGTGACAAATTCATTTACTAAGTAAAGTGTTAATACAGTGCTTTGTTTGAGACTGAGAGTAGGAGTCTTTTCTTTGGAGAGAATATAATGGTAATCCGCAAAATTTTATGATATTTCATGAGGATTCTTTAGAAAACAAACAGAGTTTATTATTATTTCATTTAAATAATTCAGTAGTTTAAAAGCATGTAGGTAACTGAGGAATTCAAAAATCTGCATTAGCCAGTGTTCAGCGTGTGACGCTCGGATGTGTGACGAGTGGTATACGTCAATATGACATTACTAGCTGCCCGTCAGCGGTTTCACCCGCTGCAACCTATTATTCCGCGGGAATAAAAGCATTATTCGCCAAGAGATGTCGTTGTTAGTTTTCGGCGAAAACGTTTAAAACGCGAATCGGCTCAGTCACGCCACCTATTTCAAAAATATTGGAAAATGCGTGATCCCGTGGGAATGAGACATTTTTCCGTGATAAAAAGTATCCTATGTGTTATTCCAGATGCCCTTTTATATTTCTGCAAAGTTTCATGTCAATCTAATCAGCCGTTTTTGCGTGATGTCGTAACAAACACACACACAAACATCCGCCTTTATAATATTAGTAGGATGCCTATGCACGCAGTAGTTTTTTTTCTTAAATCTAGTGTGGATAAAAAAGATGGTTCTTGGGTATTTCAGCCGCCATGACCCCCCCTGAAACTGAGGGCTGTGACCGCGCCTGATCAAAACAAGAACTACCTATTCATTATTTAAATCTTAATCAATTGTTAAGTTGTTAAACGTTATGTTATTTATCTATGATCTGATATAGATAAGTGATTCTTTATTGAAATATGTACGCGGTTACATTGAAACCAGAGTTCATCGGGTCGTCTCAGGCGCGGATACAAGATTTGGCCATTTTGAGAAAATCATAAAAATGCAGTTCACATTTAGTAAAAAATAATGCCCCGATGCCCCCTTGTATCCGCGCCTGTGTCTGTCAGTCATCTCTTCGACATAAGAAGACTCTACGATAGGTATACTAAACCTATGCATGCATAGAGTTGCTCCTCAGAGTAGTACCAGTAGTTACCAGATAGAAAGATATCCAGGTGTTACAAGCACAAACCCAGGTGTGCAATTCGACATGTCCAAAAACAGAATGATGACATGCAACTTATTTACGACACCATAAACCAGGTCACATCAGGGCATCAGGTAACATAATCCGAAAGTGAGTCGGCATGCGACACCAAATAACAGTGATCTCAAAAATACCGGTTCCGAGTGGCCAAAAAAAAGCAGACAGACGTGCTGACTGCGGAAGACTAAGCCTGTCAGTGTAGATAACTGTTACTTTGGAAAAATTGGGATAGGTCCGAGAAGTGTCTTACTCGGTTTAAATCTGTGAATATAAGGGGCAAGCTCCACAGAATAGACGCGCGACGAGATGCGCAACATGACATCTGTCAGACAAGCAATCGTCAGCCGCTATCGATGCGTCGCGCGGTTCGTTCAATCTCAAAGTTGTTTAGACGAAAGTACTCTCTAAACAACAACAGTGTCAAAAACAGATTTTACAAAAAAAACTTTGACTAAATCCGTTTTTATACAGTGATTTTTTTCAAAAAAAATGATGTCATCCTTAATTGATACTCAACCTACCCTGAAGCTATGGCACGCATTTAAATTAACAGCCCGTATTAAAATAAATAACAGTAGGCCTTATTTGGTCCCGGTTGTACCTTAGTTGATCTCTTAGTTGCCTGCCGCTGATAGCCAGGTGGATACTCTATTTGTTACTGTGTTTACATTCAACTAGGTAAAAATAACTTTTGCCCATCATGGCTATCTATCTAGGTACATTAAAATAGAGTCACTGGTGATAGTCTGCACTAAAGAGAAAATATTTGTTGTTTATTAATGTAATAAGTAGTAAAAGATAGATAGGTAATCAATATACTATTTTAATACTATTAAACCTATTTAATACTTTATTTTAACATTAGAAAGCTACATAGCACAATTAGTTAGCTATATACTGCATACCTGTACAACTTTATGCTACATTAAATTTGTTGTAGGTAGGCTAATTAGGTAATTAACTCCGATTGGATTTGAACATTTGAACATGCAACGCTGCTTGTCAGATCAGGTAAGATTTTTAGCAATATTAAAACTAAATCAATCAGTATCACAATGACCTACTTCCTCTTTTCAAATTCAACTTATAAAACCATCAACGAATCGACTAAAAGTTTATCGTAGATTGATAGTAAAATAGTAAGTAACCAGCCCTACTTCTGGGCTGTACAGTAACCACCAAAAGTACAACCTTAGTCACATTTCTTACTGCAAAATATAACTTTATTTTCTACGCTATAAAGTCGATTGCTATCATATTACTATGACCAATCTTCCGCCATAACTGTACAATGCACAAGATCGGCCGATGCTACTTTCGCGCGTAACTTTCTCGACTTTGTCAAACAGATCTGAAGAGGTATCATGCTTGTACTTGTAAGTACTTATGTCTCAGATAAACTAGTACCTACACGTTTTAAGCATTTTTAAGGGATCAACTAATACTTAGTGGTCTTCCGTACAGTTATTACGAAAATTCAGTAAAGATTGATCTGTTAAAAGTGCTCATAAATTAGTAGGTAGATAGGTTATCATTTATTTATTTATTTATTTATCATTTATTTATTTATAAACTTACACTAACAGCTAGGTTAAGGTACCTAGGTGCCTAGGTACCTAGGTGGTAAAGTCAACAGTCGGTGATAAGCTCGTTATGTAAACCGTCGACGCGATGGAACCACGTCAGATTTGTAGAAATAGAAATGAATATTCTTTGCAAACTGCTACATAGATTAGCATCAAATTATTCTATGTATGTTTCGTATGTTCTGTGAAGCTCACCACGACAGTTCGAGCTCAGATATTGCTGCAGACCTCCTGCAGACGGATGAATGAGTGCAGTTTAGTATCTGAACCACTACTACTATTATCTATTCTGTGTCTGAACTAAGTAAGTACTCGTAGGTAGATAACGAAACCGTTAAGATAGGTAGGTACCTACCTACTCACAATAAGCATTAAAATAACTTAAACCAATGATATTCTATGTTACTTAAACAGATAGATACCTAAGTGGCTTGTAGTAGGAACCTAGTCAATACCAAGTCAATAGGTAAGTAGGGTCAGGTAGGGATCGGTGACTCGGGCGGGTACATTGACTCACGCTTATATTTCGTAATAGACTAGCTATAACTATCTGTATTCTTAACATAATGGTAGCTCTTGACAACCAAACACATACAAACCAATCATCCGTCCACTCCAGTGCGGTTTGATTGTGAAAAAAATGTGCAATTGGTTTTGCACGTCTAAAAATGCTTTTAATGATACCCCACATGTATTTTTATCGGTTAGGATTGAAAGATTTAGGGAAATGTAATTATTATGATCGAAAGTGGTATTCATATACTAAGTAATAAGCTAGATTTGCTAGCTCTTAGAGTAGTCTGGTAATATTTGTAGGCTAATTATTTCAAAATGGCGTCGGCGTCTACACTGGCTCAAATTTAAGTGGTACACAGTGACTCTAACATGTAGTACTGGCTCATCTCTCTATTTTTAGAAACATTGACCGACAAATGTAAAATATTTCTTATGGCAATAGTAATGATGTGAAAAGAATACTTTGACAAATATAATTGATTAAAATGCATAATTTCAATAAATATTATACTTGCATGACAGGGTTGCCAAGTCCATATAAACTGTTAGAGTCACTGTGTACCACAGGGGTTGAGTCAGTGTAGACAGGTACTAGTACACAGTGACTCACATTTTTTTTTCCAGAAAAAAATGTCTTGTGTCCTAAGTGTCGTGTTATTGCAAAAAATGATAATGCAAAACGAAAGATTAATAATCAATGCATCCTAGATATGAATTTCAGTTTGATACTTCAAAGTTTTCTATAAAATTTTAATGATTGAAGAAATCCGAGTCACTGTAGCCTACCTGACCCTACTGCTTACCGAGGCTAAATTGGGCTAACTAAAGGCTTACCGATACAGATTTTGTTTGTGAGTTGCTCGAAGTTTGTTTGTAAACTGTTTGATAACTCGAGATTTCTAACATTTACACAGGAATTCTTTCTTTTATGATTATTTGCTAAGTAATGGCTAAGTATTTATAAAATTCTGAAAAATGGCACACTACTTTGCTACCAAACTACCAAGCTCTAACTGCGGGATTCGACTTCCGCTATTTGATTTTATTTTTATTATTTTCATTTCGCCTTTTTCCCGCCAAAAGTTTTCAAACAATAAATTACTAGTGATGTGTTCAATTTGCAAAACCGGTGCATCTCAAAAACCGATTTGCGCGTAATCATTGAAAGCGATTGAGAATCATTTCACGTGGAACACGCGAGTAACGGGCTATTTATAATAATTTATTCTGAGCCAAGGTCAAACTTTCATTTTCGTTCAAAATGCATCATTTTATTTTTGGAACTTTTGAATACTGTATGACAAGCGCAATTTTACACTCAACTTGAGAAACTTGTAATGTATAACAGTTCATCTTTAAATGTTTTATAACTTTTTGTTATAGGTATTTTTTCTTACAGTTATAGGTATTTTAAAAGCGGACGCTGAGAGCGCTGACTAATAAAGTATCGTATATAGTCAGTGCCTAAGTCTGCAAATTATCACTCTTAAAAATTAAATATGCTTAAATTTAACTTATTTTATTAAAACACGTAATAAAGAGATTTCTACCATCATTCTATAAACATAAAAAAATACGTAGTGCCACGCAAAATAAGAAAATTCCATTAGATGGCGTTCACTTCATTTCGTTCTTCTTTCTCGTATTTATCTATTCAATCGATGTCGAGCACTAAGACGAGGCTTCCATTCTGGCCTTGCTCGCGTAGTTTTTGTGTCATTGTCATCAAGGTCAAGTCAATGGATGTTCTCAAGAAACAGATTCTCAATAGAAATTTTAATCATTGACGTACAATACAGTTTTGATTTGTAATTCATCAGGAAGTGTATACCAAAAGTCACTTTCTTTCTATTCAATTGTATTTCGCCAATTAGTGGTGGTTTTGGTTTTAATACAAAATATTGTGAAGAAGATGAATTTAAAAAATTAATACTTCCGAGTTTCTTATCAGATTTCTTTGAAATATGCAAGCGTATGCAGATGCTATTTAAAAAACAAAATATGCATTTACTTATCTGATTCTCTACATCACTTTTGGCAATGCTTACTTAATTTGGTTGTTTGAGGCTCAGTAACCGAATAATATGATGGGGCCATTCATATCATCAAACACAGTATTTATTAATGCCTTTGAACACCTTTGACTAATCTACAAGTTAGGCTTAATCAAAATTCAACAGCTATTTCTACATTATTCCGAAAATATTGTATTATTTTTATGTACGATTTGTGCGTATCAAGGTAAACTTCCCTCCCTTTCACAAGTACCAGGAAGTAGGTAAATATTAACTGTGTGTTATTTTCATTATCTCACAGTGCGATATTTTTTCATAAACTTAATTCAAGGTAGCTATAGTACCTTCTAAAGATTTCTTGAACTGCAACTGGCATTGTGCAGTTTTGAAATACTTACTCTTTTATTAAACAACAACAACAAGGCTTGATTGGCATGGATAAATGCAATGATGCCACGCTATTCATAATTGCAGGGTAAATAGTTATCTAGTTTCGCATAGGTATTTTGTTTTTACTATGAATGTAATTTCGCTTTGGAAGTATTTTTAGTTTTCCTACTAAAATGATAATGATATTGTGTTTTATTTTAAGTTCGATTTAACTGAATTACATGAAACACATGCCTTCTTTTAGGATAGGGTATTGGTATTCTTTGAATGTCTGAACTTCAATTGAAGTGCCTCTTTATCAAGGTTTTCTCCACTTACCATTCCACAATAGCCAGTCTTTGACATTGTGAAACTTAAAGGTTTTGCAGCGCATCAAATTGATGGCATCACTTCCTCCCATTATTCACAAATCTTTATTATTAGTGTTTGTTTGAATCTTTAGGCACAAGTACAATATTTTTAATTATATAAGTACCTCTTCTTAATTTTCAGTTCTTTCCATTTATTTTGATCTTTAATATCATTTTCCGTCGTATCTACCTACCTACTGATTTGTTCTTTTTCTTTCCCAGTTATTACTCACTTTTTGGTATTGCATCTACTTATACACTTATACCTTCTATTATTTTTATTGTACGAACTCCATTTGTACAATTTTGAGTTAGTATCTATCTGTGTCTGTGAAAGTTTAAGGCAGTTTATTTTCATTTCATTGTGATCTTGATTTTTGGACTAGAACTGCAAAGACAATAAACAGTCGCTTTCAGTAAGTAAACAGTATCCCATGATATTCATTGTTTTCTTACAATGTGGCTGACTACCTTGAGTTTATAAAGCGCATTTACCCGTTATATTAAAATATTCTCATTCTCTAGACATTCATTAGCCTGTCCCATGATATTGGTAGATGTCTACTCTGATCAAATAAAAATTTAAATATGTCATTAGTAGAGATTCTCGAAAACCATCACTAAGCACCAGGAAATATTGAGTTGTAATTTATAGTCACGTACACACTTAAATATTAAACCAAGTGTTAAACCAAACATTGACAAACTTAATGTCGTATGCGCAAGCAGACCGAAATAAGAATCAATGCTTTACGATGGTACCGCCTAAAAATCTTTTGTCTGCCGTGTAAGGTCTCAGTAATATTGATTGTTTGAAAGACTGAAATCTTCTGAGGTGATTGATACCGAGTATTTAAAAACCTCTCATGTAAAAAATACGTCCATAAAATTGAATAAGACTTAAAAAAAATGCAATATTATCCTGGCTGGGTTCCCGAATCCACGAGAGGTTTCACGTTATGATTAAATATTTCCTTAATAGTTTAAATTATCATAATAATATTACAAATACAAACAAACCTTCTCCATCCTGTCATAGGGGCTCTTCTGAGATCCTCTTCACTAAGGCCATGCAGGCCAATACAAGCAATGAACCATGCCGTTACTATTAGGAAACAGATGACTATTACTCGGAATGGCAGTAGTATCACAGTGAATATCGCGGTCTGCAACAAAAGAGATAGATTATTTGGACCAACATTTTTTTAGAAAGACGCTTCGCATTTTCAGAAAATAAGATGTAGGTATGCGGAGTAAAATTATTCTTTTTAAATGTCTGTTTGATGATTTTCATGCATGATAATTACTAAAAAACTTGTTCAGGTTAGCTCTTGATTTAGTAGATCTGTAAAAGTCCAAAATTCTGGTTAACCACCTCTACTGCCTTCATGAAAACTCAATAGAAAGTCAAATATAGTATAGGCTAGGCACTAACTGAAAAATAATTACGCTCTTTCCTTATAATCAATTTAATTATTTTCAAAATATTACGATGATGATTCATGTCATGTTTTTTAAGTAACTACCTTTCTGTCAATAGTATGACTAAAACAAGGTTTGTGTTCAATTATAATGATATTCACCGTCTATTTCATCATTATCTGCCTTTATCCCAATTTATTTGGGGTTGATGTAACATCTGATATTTGTAAATATTGTTTTTACTAGAATTTACATTTTAAGCCAAAATTTTGTAAGGACAAGGGTATTGATTGCACTCGTGGGTTTTTATGGCCGTTATTGGAATTCAATTGAATTTCTTTGTATGTCCACCTTGCACCTGCTGAATTTTCGGCTGTTCTAGCTCATCAGTGCCTGCAGGATTAGGGTCTAGAATTGTTCTAGATTGAAAATTAGAGTAAAAGCACATCAGATTATTTGAATGGTTTTCGTTTTCGGTAAAATTAGGAGAAGGTATTATGTAAAGCTAACTAATAGGCCAATTTAGTCTTTGGTTGGTAGTGCGTGCGCTCTCCTATTAAAATTCTTGTGTTAGGTACACAACCTTCTCACTGAGACTACACTTTCCCTCACCGCCACTGCTTTCATATGTGACCATAAATTGCTTGAGTCGTTGAGCGTGATCATAGATTACGACATTTTTTATAACCCTATACTATTGTGTAGGATATTTCCTTAAACATTTATGTTACATGTCTAAGTGTCTCGCCAAATTTATATCTAGGTGCTTTTATATTTACTACAATCAACAATCAACTTTTCTTAATTAATTATCAAAATCTTAAATGAATTATACATTTTATATAACAAGTTACATCAAATGCTACATCAATAAAGTATAATGACACTACAGAAAAGTAGATAAACATTCCAGTTGTAGGTATTTCAGGAGCAGACTCTCCTATGTATTATTTTTTATCAGGTGTTGCATTCGCAATAATTCGTATTATTAAAATTTGCAGTGAGTGCTACGAAGAATATTAACTTTCTTTTTCATTTATCGAACAGTTGGCCAAACTCGTCCCGTTATTATCAATAAATAATTTTAAGATGCGAGCTGTGGATATTTTACCAGTACTTTCGTATTGACTTGACCTAGCGTCTGTTGTTTCAAACTTTTTGTATGTTTACTTTCTTCAAGTAGGTATGTCTTGTTGGTAGGTATTCATACATTTTGGTTTATTTTGTCCAACTAATAATAGACTCTATGTCAGGTTTTAGTTGAGAACGGACTTGTTTTCAAAATCAGATTATCTACATATATTATGTAAACTCTTATTGGCATAAGTTAACATCATAATACCGCAAAAGAGGCTGTTCTTTGCCTGATAAAATTCCAATAAAATTGACAATGAGTATTTTTTCGAATATAAAAAATTATGACTATTGAGCTTGCGCAATAAGTCGCACTTGACAAAATCTGCCTTTTGTTAGCTTCTCCAGTATCAATATTTATTTTTCTTACACTTTTAAAATCTTTGCACATCTTCGTACCTTTATTTTGTCATATGTGTTATCTAATTCCAATTTATGAACAAAAGGGTTCAATATTTCGGCGCGCATGTCGTCCGATGAGAAAGCGCCGGTTTCACTATGCATTTTGCCGTTCATTTTCACCAAGATTGACACAATTCGCACACCAATATCAAATCAAAATACACTGGTGACACTCATATTTAATCACTGGTCTCAGGCAAAGCCAGGCATAGCGAGCGGCTTTTGTTTTAATTTGTTTGTAGCGTGTTTTTGCCGAAATATTCGCGGCGAAATCCAACATACATTCATTACAGAAAGTGAGCGGAGACTGGCTATTTTTGAGGGCATGCGGTCTGACTGCTCATTGGTGCATCAGGTGACAGGTAACCGATCACAATCGACCGGCGTCCGAATATTTCCGAGAGTTTACGATAATCCACGACTGTATTTTATTTATTATTATTTTATATCGTGAAGTTAAAGCCTTTGCTCTCACATATTATTTACCTATATTAAATACTTTTTACTTAAAGAAACATAAACATTGTAACCTAAGAATTTAAGTAATATTGTGTCCGCCGGCGCCGCTGTTTCGGTTTCTTAACCGGTTACGGCGGATGAATGCACATCACTATTATTATAGATGGTTTGCATTTACGAAGTAGGTTGTCGATTTGCTTTCAGTCTGTATGAAATATTTCTAAAATCTGTGCCCGTTTTATGATAATCTGGTATTCTCATGTTTTTCGAATAATGACCAATCACCAAAATATTACGAAATATCATGTGACGGGATGTATCCTTCTAATAAAAACGCGAATTGTTTTGAAATACCAGTTTTGTAAACGTACCAGTAAACGCATCTTATAATGTCAAATGTCAATAACAGCGTTCGCGTGATCGGTCTCCAAAAATTTTTTCGTGATTTTTCCTTTGGAAAAACATCTTGATTATGGCCGTACATATGTATAATGGAATCTAAAATACAAAAGCAGATCGTTGATTACTTTTCGTACTTCGAGGAATTCCACAACTCATCAAAAACGTGTTTGAAAGATTGCCAAAACTGCGCAATTGCTATAAATAAGTTGATTTTGCGTTGTAGGAGGCTAAAAGGGTGAGTAGAAATGTTTCTGCAATCTTTATGACTTTTGTAATGCCTCTTGAATTGGTTTCTTATCATTACATTGTAGATTAGTTGAGAAAAACGCCTCAAATGTTGCTTATAATGGATGACGGTTTCTGGACAGGTTATTCAACTTTTTTGCACTATGGTATTTGTAAACATTACCTCAAGCTCTAACCGATAGCTTTTGGTTGGAGTTATGCTTTTAGAGGATTAGTCTTATTCACAAGAAATAAATGTAGCTAGACTCTGGAACCAACCTTTTAAGCTGTTCCTTACCTATTTAAGTTATGTTCTTTGTTTTATTTTAGGGCTGAAATAAAAGGCTCACCATTGGAAGAATTTGAAGGGATCCAAGACAGACTCTCATCATCTTTACATAACATTATCTCTGAGGAAATTGCAGATATCAAAACCAATCTGTAAGTACCTAATCAGTATTTATACGATACATAATTATTATTTATATACATGAAAGTCACCTAAAGTCTTCACTGTCACTGAAATTACATGTTAATTTAAGCTGAACATCAAAACATTATTAAATTTTAGTACTCCATAATCAATTTACTGGCTGCAATCTAATTTTCTATCTATGTTTATTCAAAAAATCATTCAACTTTATGGGCTAGTTTATCTCGCCACTGAAAAAATCTTTATATTTGTATATATCTCATTTCAGGTCCAAAGTAGAAGATTTGTTTGAAAAACTGTGTATCAAACACCATACATTAGAAGAAATCTGCCGAGAAGTCAACTTTGAAGACCAAACTCCACTTGTTACAGGTACTCCTTTACAACCACCTTTAAAACAGCTACTAGAGTTTGCTGAAGACACAGTCACTTTTGGAAGTGAAATCTGTGCCCAAATAGACACATCGGTCAAAGTTCTGACTTTAAAAGGTTTGAACGCAGACTCTCAAATAGATAACCTCAAAATATCAACCACTTGGCAACAAAGAGTACCTGAAATCTTAGCGTACACCTCTTTTTGTGCTGAAAATAAAGTGTAATTCATTTCAAAAAGTTACAAAGTGTTCAAACCAAAATGGATCTCTTAGACTCAATTCTAAACTCCATGCAAAAACCACCATCAGCCAGTGAGGCTCAGAAAAATGCAATGAAAAAACAAAAAGAAGCCATGGAACGCAAGCAAAAAGAGGAAAGAAACATGATCAACAGGTTCCGTAAGCGAGTTGAAGAAAAAATAAGCGACTTCATCAAAGATGGTAAACAACCACACTTGCAGTTTGAACCGATGGAACAAATGTACCGCTCAATAATAAGAGATGTGGCTGAAACCGCTGGTGTGCAAGTGTTTTCTTTTGGTGTTGAAGGTGTTGACCGTTATTCTGTAGTCTACCTCAAGGATAAAGGGCCCACTGAAGATGAGTTGACCGTACGGCGCAGCGGAGGCACTTGGAACGATGAAAAGGCTGCTGAGATGGCACAACAGCATGCTGAAATGGCAAAACAAGCTTTACTAGATTCTGAAGAAGAGAAAAATAGGAAGCGTAAAAGGGGCAAGGAGGAACTAAGCGGTACTTTCTATAAGGACAAGTATGCTCACTTGATAGGCCAGGATGCAGCCCTAAATGCTGCTCAGAAAACAAATATGAATAAAAGCTATGGTGAAGTCCCGAGTGAAAATAAAAAGGACCAACGTTCCATAGAACAGACCATGGCTGACATAAAAGCTAAGAAGATGAAGAAAGCTGAGACTGATAAAGGGAATTTAGATGACGTCCAGACCTAGTATTTAGTATGTAGATAGCGAAATGAAATATTTGGCTTTGTACAATGTTTTAGGGCAGGAATCAAATCCAGGTGATTTGATGACAATACAAAAACAATTTCATTTTGTGATTTACCAGTGTAAGTAGGTAGTTAGTTGAAAAAATCAGCTGTTTAATTATTCCTTCAAATATTGTTACAGTTGTCACCACCTAGTGAACTTTATTACTGTTCTACTTGATTACAAATAAAACTAAGAAAATCAATGTATAACTTAATGCCTTTATGGTTAGTACATACCTAGCATCAAAGAATGTACCTAGTAAATTGAAACCTTAACAGCCACACAAGTCCACTGTTTGACAAAGGCTTCCCCCATTGGGGGGCATTGTCGTACTCACCATGCTTGGCAGGCGAATTGGCAAGTGCAGACAAGATGTTTAATTCACTGGGATTGCTGCTGCCCATTCCCTGGATAATTATCCTTTAGTCGCTTCTTACGACACCCAGGGGTAAAATTGGGTGATGCTATTCTAAGCCGGCATCACACGGCATATTTCACAGTAATTCAAAACTTACTCCTATACTCTTGATTAAGTTGTCGTATTATTTGACGCTAGGTGTGCTCTGACCACGATAAGCTTCCATAATTCCATTAAACCATAAGTGCCACAAAACAGCCAGGTTTTCGAAAAGACTACCTTGATAAAGAAACTTCACTGCCAAAGTTATTACTATTAGTAGATAAAAAGATTTCCTTCTTCCTAGGGAATTTTGTTTTAAGATGACATCCCCGCCGGCTTAGTTCTACCTCCAACAATTATGAAACTTGATAAAACATGATTTCATCGTAAATTTGCTGGGCGAAATTGAAGTACAGGCTCTGTAGCTTAATTACAAAATGATGTATTAGTAGAATTGTTTTCAGTGTAGGTAGATGGCGGATTTACGAAAAATTACGTTTTTACTGAGTTATGATGTTTTAGGTAATCGTGGCAGCACGTGCTCTGGGAGCCTCTAAAGTAATTGAATAGGTGCAATCTATATTCATCATGAAATACTAAAAAATAAAACGTATTTTGAATTCAATAAATTCATTTGTGATACGTGTGTGTTAAAAGTAATAATTAGATAAGTTGTCTTCATATTTCACATGTACCTATGTATAAAAATTTTACATCTACTGACTTGCAAAGTCATCATTGGCCTCATACGCCTGTGACAGACGATTTATTCAGTGTCTGAGGCAAGATTTTTCATGGCTGTATAAGCCGATACGTGAGCGGCATGAAAAACATACATATATCGCGCCTACATTCCTTGCGGGGTAGGCAGAGCGTAAGCGGCTGCAGTAAACGGCCATTTACACCACGTCTGTCTCAAATCTCTTAGTCGCTTCTTCCGATATCCACGGGAAAGATTTGAGGGTGATGCTATTTTAAGCCGTAAAACGTCTACAACCGTATTATTGTAAACGAAAAACTATGTGTGTTAAAGCCGAGATATTGAGTTAGATTTCCGCCTTTTCAATTTAGATGCAATTATTTCTTTCTACAGAATGTGTACTTAGATATAATGTTTAATTTCTTTCATGAAGTAATTTAGTTAGTTTCTAATTTATAGCTAGTGTAAAACTACAATGGTAGTAAAACGGATAGATTTTTCGTTATTCTATCACTTTTTGCAACGAAATTTTCTGTGCATCCAGCAATAACTTAGGTTGTACGGTAGAAATATAAGGTGTAAATACCGCACATATTTTAAGGGAGGAACATACATGAAACTTAACCATTTTGGAAAAAGTATGGGTCCAGAAATAAGTATGAAAATTAATTTTGGGCCTCCAATACAAATTAAATCTTTCAGGTTCAGCTAGTACATTTGGATGGGAGGTCCATTTTTTTCTGTATTCCTTAGGGACAGTTGTCCAGTTTCATAGGTTTGTTCAACCTTGAAAATAATTGCAGTATTTTTTTATTTCCTGTGTAACACAATCCCAGAAATATTGTTATGCGTATGTTAATATGATTATGAACTGTAAATGGTTTGGTACAAATAAAAATTGACGATTCAATAAAACTATTTTTGATTATTTCTGCTACCTCTTCCCTATTAAGTCTAAGCTGAACCAGTGCGGTATGTGGGTACGCGCTGTTAAGCGATTGAGTTTCGCTACCAACAACCCATCGGGATACCCCTGTGGTTTGAATGGGGCTTCAATTTACACGTAAATGTTTTTTTTTCTCTGTACGATGGAACTCCGCTCCGGTTTAATTCCTACAAATTCTTTTTAGGGTTTCGTAGTCTACTAGAAACCCTTATAGTTTCGTCATGTCTGTCTGTCTGTCTGTCTGTATGCCGCGGCCTCATATCTTCGTCAGTTTTAGAACTATCGACATGAAATTTGGTGAGAAGGTAGATCGTGTTGACCCAAATATGGAAATGTTAAGAAAAAAATATTTTAAATGTTTTTTGGACCCCCTCCCATACAAGTGAAAGGGGGGCAAATGTTTTTTTTCTTCTGTAATATTGAGTAGGGTATCGTTGAATAGGTCTTTTAAAACTAAGGTGAGGTTTCTTTGAAACAAAGTCACTAAAATGTTTCTGTCACGAGATATTTGCTTTTAAAAAGGGCGTTTTTGACCCATAATTTGTTCCAGCTGTAACTTCTAAAGTATAAACGCTAAAAATTTGAAATAAATATGGAATATAGCTTTCAATCTGAAGTTACAATGAAAACTATAACGGATATTGTACCCTTAAAGGTTTCAGAAAAAAAATGAGATTTTCTATTTGTGGTTGGTCATCATACTGCTGCTAACAAACCAGCAACAAAATTAAGTTTGTAATGCTGAAAAACCTGATATTTAAACATTGACTACGAAACCCTATTTGTGGGCGTGTCTGACACGCTC
The DNA here is from genome assembly GCA_024500475.1 of Phthorimaea operculella. Lineage (NCBI taxonomy): Eukaryota > Metazoa > Arthropoda > Insecta > Lepidoptera > Gelechiidae > Phthorimaea > Phthorimaea operculella. The sequence continues at coordinate 1,298,655 of JANFCV010000083.1, read as the reverse complement.
TTGGCCGGTTTTTTTTTGTTGTTTTGCTATGTTGCTACGGCCTACGGCATTCATTTGTACGTATGGGTGTGCACCATATCTACCCCCGTTGAAATTAAATATTTTCCTTCGGTAAGAAATCGGTAGCTTCTTCTTTTCTAGTGTGACCCCGACTCCAACGATCATGTCATGTAGCTTGCATGCCGACTTTTGATTAGGCAACCACCTACCTGCCTACTGTACTATTATGTATTCTGTGCTACTGTATAAATCCCAATGAACAGATTTTGTATTGGGACAGAGCAGACAAAAACACATTTGTTTTTAAAGTTTTTATTATACCATCAACACTTTAACATTTAGTAGTTTGTATATAATACAGAAACAACGTGGTGCGATCACACCTTGACTATGAGGACCGAAACACAAAACCGTGTTGCGGTGCCGCAACGTTGAATATTGCGGTGTGAGTGTGACTCGTCGATTCAAGAAGAAGGGTCGAATCATATTCGCCTACGGCCACCGCGCCAAAACTCTTTAAACTTCTTGCTACGAGTGGCCTGGCAAACGACGGACGCATATCATTCGAGCCTTAGAATAGAAGTCACGCAATGTAGCGTTCTTGCAACGACGTCTTAGGCGCAAGCTCCATAGAGCTGACGTGAGACATAAGATGGCATCTGTCAAACAAGTGATCGTCGGAGACGTGTGACATCGCGACGTCTAAAATTAAATACTTTTATTTCACCAACGGCAACAAAAGCGGCTCCGCGCCACAACACGGGTTCGTATTTCAACCCCAATTTTACCTAGATTATATAAGTATAATTTACGATATATTGCGCTTATGTTACTGACTTTTATTTACTGATATAGGGTTGATATTTTGAAAGAAATATCTTTCCACTGATATGATCGGAGTGAAACTAAGAACATATTTTCTACATCGTTTAAACAACAAATTATTAAAATTTCCTGAATTCGTAACAAAACAGCTAACTTCTACCTAAAAACGGTACGTTACTTTCATCGCTCATTATACCGACGATTAGTCTAATCATATATTTTTGTGCGATACGTAATAATAAGATATGTTCCTATCGTAAAACATCTCGTGGTCGCGATTTTTTTCGATCCTCCACCATCTCGGGGTGAGAAGCGACCAAAAGGCGTAACTCATTTATAAGGCGTAACGATAGTATCTGAATTTCCAACGATATATTTACGAGTGGCTGAAATTTAATTGACATCCGACTTCCAACGTAAACTCAGGATAGCAGTTTCTAAAATACTGTTCTAGTTTTATGCACTTTCTTTTCTACATAGAAAACAGACGTCATTATCATATCACATAGAAGCTTACATATTGTAGCAGTCCTTCCTTAATATGATTTGAAATAGTTTATGATTTTTCATAAGCAATATTGACTTCTATCCATAGGTATTGAATAGTGCCTCTACACAGAATTATTTTTGTTCATATCAATTTTCTGTTGCATCACGAAAAGGCGTAACTGATTTCTTCAGCTCCAACACGGGGGCCGCAACGTTTTAAAGAAATATACAAGGAATACCAAATATTCAAAATTATTTGGTTGAGTGGTTTCACTCCGCACCCATTGCTGTTGCTAAAACAGTTACGCCCCTTTGTTATGTGACTGGCGATAGAACTTGAAAATTCAAAGTTCTTTATTTCTTTGCACAATAAACAAATGGAATACGATAATGGAAATACATAATACAAAGTGTAATAATTACTTTACTTAGTTAAATATGTGATTTCCATGTAGAAGCACCGTTTATAAAAACCAAAGAGTAAAGACTAACAACAAGATATTTTTAGTATTTACACTTCCGTGTTACCTATTTATAGATTTATATATTTAAATGTAAGTCAATTTAATTAAATTATTCTAAATAGTACGTACAAATCTCAACAAGTTTTGGCTTTTATTATTGTCAGAAGTATACTATGTTTAATATATTTTCGTATTCCTAAACTTTTCAAACACTTCAAAAGCGTACAACTGGGTAAAATATTAAATAACATTAAAACATACTTGTCCAAAAGAGATAAAATATTTAGCTGCCTAAAGTTATTGTCATTTTTATAGTTTTAAACACGTAAAATAATAATCTATATCAAACAAAATATCACAGTTAAAATATCGATTAAAATTTAAAATAATGCTTATACTGATTGATTAATATTAAACTTATTCGAATCTAGAAGTATATTTCGTATTATTAACTTTAAAAAAGATTCATATATTGTTTTACTTTTGTTCTATATCTACAAAACTACTACACTGATTTATTTTGAAAAGTTATATAAAGATTCAACATTGAAATATATAATATACGAACGGCAGGATATGAATCTTCGATATTACTAGCGATTTTAAATATTTATGTATGTTTCTTATTGTCAAGTAGATGATCTAAAAATTAGATTTCATATTTAAACTCTTTCCACACCAAGTGAGTTTAAAACATACATAAGTTACTGTGCGATTTATAGTCCTATTTCACAAAAGTGATACATAAACAACAGTAAAGAATATCATTTTTCGTCTTATTTGATAAGTATTGTCTTGATATATTATTGTTACACTTATTCATCATTACATTTCCTATTTTTGATACAGGTATCATAATTTTGACCGTATCAAATTACATAATGTTAGTCACATCACGAAAAGGCGTAACTGATTTCTTACTGCCCTGTAACGGCTCTTCCAATTGATTTAAATTGGTAGTTATTGGAATTCCTATTGCAATAATTTGATGGATCCCTTATACACCTCACCAAAGATAGCATTGCATTGCCCTCACAGTGCAAATTAAGAAATCAGTTACGCCCCTTTGTGATGCTACAGATGTCAAGCACATCAAGAGTAGAGGTTGATGTAGCAGAATTGAAATCATGGTACCTATAGCCCGATGAATCGCGTGCGACTAATTTCGCCGACATGTCTTTCGTGAAATGGGCACGACTTTAAAGATACCTATTTAGTACCTACGTCATCTTTCACGTCTACGAATACGTCAACCGTTACGCCGCGGCGTAGCCGTTTAAATCCCTGGAGTCCAAATATAAATAACCAACAACAATTTACAAGCAAACTCGAATCGCCAGACTACCTGTTTAAAATATTAAACATCAATATATCAACAATTTATTCGGACCCTTCTTGTTTTTTACTTCTTTCTTCGAAGAGCAGAGAAGTAGGTAGGTATTTCTCTTTCTTTCTCGTTTTCTAGGAAGTATTCAGATTTAAATCCATATTCTGTCGTGTCTTATTTCCACTAAGTAAATATTACAGCGCTTTAGTTGTTCTTGGTTTTAAAAATATACATGACGAAAGAACAGCCCATACTACACCGCTAAAAATATCTTACTGATTTTACATACAGACAGTTACGTATTTAAAATTATGAAACGGGTTGCTGGAGTTGCTGCTGATTAATACATTTCATACTGAGATCGTTTCTTCTATCACTTCACGTTATCTTCGATTCATGTTTCGATTTCTGCACACATTTGCATTAGACCGGTGAACAACATGCACCTCCATCGCGCATACAATTCCATCTATTGACCGACGGACTAAACTTCTTACAGCGCCATCTATTAACCACGGAACTAAACCTCTTCGTCATCGTCATCTCCGCAGCAGCCCGGCCAGCACAGCCCCTCAGTCCCATCAGGTCTGGTGCAGAACAGCAGGCGCTCAGCAGTTGTGACAGCCCTGGGCTCGATATTGTGAAAGTCGCGAAGGTCCTCGGCGGGGAACCAGGCGCGCTCTTCGTCTTCTATTACAGGGTAACCGAAGTACCTGAAAAGGAAGGAAAATTCATAATTATTTCAAGTAGGTAGGATTGGTAGTAGTCCACTGACTGCTGCACTTTCGCTATCCTATTTCCTCCATGTGCTAGTCTTTTTGTCATATCTTATAGAAAGCAAAAGTAGACTCAATAAAAGGCCGCCGAGGTTGTGCATGTCCTGTGCTATTAGAGTCCGGTGTCACATAACCTCCTATGTTCCGTCTTAGTGTGGGTCTTGTTTTGGGCATCTGTATGAGCTCGCTCCATCTTCGATTCTTTATTAGCCATGTCTGATTCCAATCACTGACGTAGACTAGAATTATGAGTACACCCAAAATTATTGCATATATTGGTAGTCGGATATTAACGAAAGCGTGCGCCATCCGTCGTGGCCAGCGCTATCTACTGGGCGGTGTTGGCCAACAAGCGACTCCGCATGCAGCTTCAGTTTTGTTTTTCAGTTTTACAGCCTTTCAGGTCCCTATAGTTAAAAAAATCTTATACGTAAATACCTGCATATAGCCACAGCTGGAATCCACAGCACAGACGCCAGCACAAGCACGAGCACTAAAAATACCGCCCACAGCGGCCAGGGCTTCTTCACAGTGTCTCCCTCGGACCTTATGAGATAAGGACACAAAAATAAATACTTAGAAGTAGGTAAGGTAACTGCATAACTAAGGGCGTGCGCTGCGTGACGCGTGTTGGCCGCGCAGACCCGCAATGAGAGGACTCGTGCGAAATACATTTGCTCCATCTGCACCGCTTGGAATAAAGAGAACTTCGCACGCAGACCGCGACCTTATTGCTAATTAGGCAATTTCTCCCAAGAAACCTAGGTACTGGATATTGTTTCTAGAGCAGCAGGAGCAGTGCGAAACCGTATTTGTTTGGGCGTAACTAATAACAAAGGTTAGTAATAAACAAAAGGTCAATGGCGAAAATGACGGAGATCATGCCTTATGTATGGCGTATCCTGGAGGAGGCAAAGGTTGACTTCTATGGCTTATGTGATGAATGGTTATAAAAATATTCTACAGACCTGATCCAGGCGTCGTACCCTGACCCGTCCGTGGCCAGCTCGACGAACGAGGATATGAGGATCATCAGCATCGCCAGCGGGGAGAGGTACTTCCAGCAGATCAGCCAGTAGATGCCTGGACGCTGGCCCGTCATCAGCTCTATGTCGTCGGCGAATCTGAAAAAAGAAATTGTGCAGACTTTTTAACAGACAGTACACAAACAGGAGGTGCATGCACCAAGAAAGCACAAAACGCGTGATATAAACTGGTTCCCCGGAGTCTAATTTACTCAGCCATCTAGCGTAGCTATGTCTTTTACTCTTGCGCCTTTTCTATTTGTGATGTATTTTGGCCCTTTTTTTACCCCCCTCCCCCTTGGTGATACATGGTGATGTTTTGAACTAACCCCCCACCCCCCTTCCCCCTCCCTAATCACGTGTATTTATTAAGTACTTTACACTTTAAAAAAAACTTATTTGAATAAAATTACAAGTATAGACTCTATTCTGTCTAAAATTCGTGCAAATATGAATAAATTTTGAATTTCAAATATATTAATTTAATTAAATATGTGTAATTCAAAATTGTAACACACTGTCTAGAAACTCGCTAAAAGCATTTCTTTTCAATTACCAAAAAATTAATACACGTGATATGATAGCTACACTCCCGTCGCCCCTCGTGATGTTTAGTGATTTTTGGCGGACCCCTCCCCCACCCTTTTGAACCTCACGTGATTAATGGACGACCCCTTTCCAGTCGCTCATAAGTCGCGGCACAAGATTCTGGTGCGCAAAGTATGAGAATGACCTATCTGTGCCACACGACAGAAGAAGAAGAAGACAGAAATAACCTTACACAATATCTAAAATACGATGTTGTTTAAGGTGAATAAAGTCGTGAAATTCAGACCGCAGACATAAAAAAACCGGCCAAGAGCGTGTTAGACACGCCCACAAATAGGGTTTCGTAGTCAACGTTTAAATATCAGGTTTTTCAGCGTTACAAACTTAATTTTGTTGCTGGTTTGTTAGCAGCAGTATGATGACCAACCGCAAATGGAAAAACTCAATTTTTTCCGAATCCTTAAGGGGTACAGTATCCGTTATAATTTTCATTGTAACTTCAGATTGTAAGCTATATTCCATATTTTTTTCAAATTCTTAGCGTTTATACTTTAGAAGTTACAGCTGGAACAAATTATGGGTCAAAAACGCCCCTTATAAAAGCAAATATCTCGAGACAGAAACATTTTAGCGACTTTGTTTTAAAGAAACCTCCCCATAGTTTTAAAAGACCTATTCAACGATACCCTATTCAATATTATTACAGGAGAAAAAAAAATTTTTTGCCCCCCTTTCACTTGTATGGGAGGGGGTCCAAAAAACATTTAATATAATTTTTTCTTAACATTTCTATATTTGGGTCAACACGATCTATCTTCTCACCAAATTTCATGTCGATAGCTCTAAAACTGTCGTAGATATGAGGGCGCGGCATACAGACAGACAGACAGACTTGACGAAACTATAAGGGTTTCTAGTAGACTACGAAACCCTAAAAAGGCATTAGCGGAGATTAGCTACGTTTAAGACTTTAACAGATTGATGTGGTCGTAATCTTGTAGCAATTTCAGCTCTAGATCGTTATTGAATTCTTCGTGCGTCTACATTTAGGTACAATGCACACCTAGCGTCCAAAATCGTGCACTTCTTAATACATACATACCTACATATATATCACGCCTATGTCGCTAGCGTGGTAGGCAGAGTCTAAACGGCCATTTACACCACGTCTTACAAAAGTTTGAGAGTCAATTCAATAGCACTTCTAGTTTTTATTATTATTAGCACATAATGTCCCACTGCTGGGCAAAGGCCTCCCTTTTTTTTCAATTATCCCTATCTTTGCTCAGTTCCCACCAGTCTCGGTATGAGCTAAGATCATCACTCCATCTTCGTATAGCCTTTTGAAAAAATACACGAGGACAGTTAAAGATTTGACGACTGTGTCGTAATTTTTATTTTTTGGAAATCATTCTGTTTTATTTGTTGTGGCCCCTAGACATCTCAAAAATGCGCGCGTCATTGCACTCATATTGTGTGTTGAGCCTTAAGTCTACGGCGTAGCTCGTGTGGAAGTAATTACTACGAACTACGGGTTCTCGTAGCAGTTTCGTAGCTTTCTCATAAAGTTTGGTGTTCTTAACTCGAATAGTTTGTTCGTAACATTCAACTACTTACTCGCATCGCAACCACGAGTAAACCTTAATGTACGGATTTTGATGTAAGGATAAGTTTTAGTTTAATGTTTTCTTGACTTTGCAAAACTGTTACCACCGACTCGAATTTACCGTGACTCTGCAAAGCGTTCGAAACATGGGAAATGTAAAATTCCATAAACACACCTTAAATACATATCTCCCATTAAATTCATTTACTGTTATTATGATCACAAATTAGAAAGACGGGGCGCTGTTAGCAGGCATTTTTGAGATGTTTTACGTAGTAGAATGTGATGAAAATGCGGGATACGAAGGGGTATTTGTGTATCCTGTCCTGTCACGTCCGATATTGCAAAACATGTTGATACGGATCAATATGGCTAATGTTTGCACAGCGCGCCTAAAACAACATACAATACAAGTAGCTATAGACTCTTGGTATAGAGTTATAGACATGAACTTGATATACCTACGTATGCCTGGATTAATCTTGTTAGGCACGTATTATAAAGTCAGAGTGGAGGAAAAGCGTGAATTATGTTTATGATGTTGATTGAACTTTATTTCAGAATAATTTGAATATACCTTATCCTTTACGATAACATGATAGCTAATATTACAACGTTACATTTTCCGTCAACCTATTTCATCTGAAATATTACTTCGCTCGAAATTGTGTCCCGCAATGTTAAAATTTTCTTGCTTGTTTTAATTGTAGTGTGGTGTGGCTTGCCTTGCTCGCAATTTTTGTGGTAAGTATAGAAGTCACTTAGTGTGGTACGCTTCGCTCCCAGTACGTGTACTAGTCTGGTTTGGTCCGCTTCTCGCCTAATTCCTATAGTGTTGGTGTGGCGTAGGGTGGATCGGGAAGCTTCCGCTATACATGTCATACAGCAGAAATATGTAGCTGCCGGCCTGTGAGCGAACCCCAGAATGAGAGAATAAAACATTCACCTCTTTACTCCATAGACGTATGCTCCTAGAGAGATAGACACAGAAGGCAGGCAAGCAGGCAAGTAAGAGAAAAGGCAACACTCACCTCTTAACCCCATAGACGTACGCAATCCCGACGCACTCACAGAAGGCAATTATCAATAGCGGGAAATTCCCACTGTACATATCAAACAGCAAGAATATATAGCTGCCTGCGCCGTGAGCGAATCCCATGGACAGCAGGCAGCAGGTCGCGCAGATGCCTCCGGTCAGGTACTCCTTTCTCAAATTCGGGAACAGCTTCATGTCAACTATGGAGGTGACGACGCCTTCGAGGGTGCCGAACTGGAAAATAAAAAGTTTAATTATGCTTCAAAAAATAAAAATAAGAACACTGTCTCGGGGCATGTTGACCCCACGGCATGTAATTTTGTTGTCCAAAAGTTGACGTTTAAATTTAAGCAAGGCAAAAGAGTAAAAGTTCCACTTCAGTTCAGTTCGCTTTACTACGCACACTCGCTATAGATTTCACATATCTATCGTGTCCGTTGCAACACGAAGAGGCGTAACCATCGTCCAAGGCCAGCTGATGCCGATGATATTATAAAATCAGTTACGCCCACAAAAATCGCTTCACCTGGCCTGGGCACGATTGATACCTGCAAGCTTTAGAGTGAACTGGTCTGTAAGTAAAGTGTATGGATGTATAATGAATGGTTTATTGCCAAACACACAAAAGATAAAATATAACATTATCAACTAACTAAATCAAATAATTATTTACGCCTAGGTTAAATAGGTTAAATAATTATTTTGTAGTAGGGACGAAAAGGCGTATATAAACAAAACATGACGAAAAGGCGTATATAAACTCATACAGAGTTTATATACGCCTTTTCGTCATGTGACCGAAAAACATAGGCAAACTATCACTTTTGGTCCCTACTACAAAAATGCAGCTCTAAAATATACCTGTGAGTCGATGCCAAGTGTGAACAGCATCAGGAAGAAGAGGACCGACCAGAACTGGGCGCCAGGGAACTGGTTGATGGCCTCCGTGAAGATTATGAAGTAAAAACCAAAATATCCTTTTCTAAAGTATACCTGTGAGTCGATGCCAAGTGTGAACAGCATGAGGAAGAAGAGCACCGACCAGAACTGAGCGCCAGGGAACTGGTTGATGGCCTCCGTGAAGATTATGAAGGCCAGACCGGTGCCGGACGCCGTCTGAAATGAAGAACATTTAGAATTAGTTATAGTGGTTATAGCACATGTCCAGCAGTGGATTGTTGTGGTCAATCTATGAAATTTTCAAGCAAGAATCATCATCATCTTCCTACGCTGGTCTCAATCACTTGGGGTCGGCGCAAACATGTTTTGTTAGAACAAAAAATCATGTTCCAAAAGGATTTGGCAATGTTTTATGGCCGCCTGACTAACGTCAACCCTCTTTGGGAATGCTATTGTAGGTGGTATTACCGCCACCATGCAGAATACTAAAGTCGAATTTACAGGAAAGAATATTCACTAAAAATTCCAGCCGAGTTAGGCTGTGAATCGAAAGGTTCCGAACTTCCAGCGCGAAATCCTTTTGAAAAATTAACGAACGAACCCATTTAAGGGACCAACTTAGGTATACTGGTTTTTCATACAAATATTTACTAAGAAGAACCGGCTAAGAGCGTGTCAGACACGCCCACAAAGGGTTTCGTAGTCAACGTTTAAATATCAGGTTTTCAGCATTACAAAGTTAATTGTGTTGGTTTGTTTGCAGCTGTATGGTTACCAACCGCAAATTATTATTTTTTTATTCTTGTATTGTAGTAGTAGAATACAAAACCCTAAAAATCACTAAGTAGATTTTCTGACGATAGTACCTACCTAAATGCGCTTGTCAAACTTTTGAATTTATTTGTAGGTCTCGTATTGTTTTGTTACTGTATTTCGGTTTATATGAATCAGACCTTGAAATACCGCTATAATTTGATAACGATATCATCTTCTTGTGTGTGATATCGTTATAAATTAAGATATCGTTTTACAAATTAACGTTATTTCCACATCAGAATAATGATACCGATCTCAGAAAACGATATTCACAAAATAACGATATAATATCGATATTTTCGAAGACTACCCTACAGCTGAGCGCGACGTTGCCAAACCGTGCATTGCATACAAGTATGTACGTAGTAAGTACGTGTTGGAGTGTTTTTGTTTATTAACTTTGATTTTGGTGGCGAGCTGAGAAAGGCGAAATAAAAAGACATGGGACGGAAGAAGAAAAATGTTGTTTATAGATATTCATTAGAAAATCTTTATATAAAAGGCGACAGATTTTGAACAATAAGCTTTTTTAGAGAGAGGAAACTGTCATTTGTGTTTTTACCCGACTGCCTCAGAAGGAGGGTTATATTTTTCGAGAGTATGTATGTATGTATGTGGATAAGAAAATTCTTTTTCAGGGGCTACATTCCAAACGGATAGTTGGATTTTGACATAATATGAGGTGACGTTAGATTCGTCTTAGCAGCGCGAATGACACAGGCAAAATCGCAAAATACAACTCTAAAATTGCCGCAGTCGGGTTTTTTGTTTCATAACACATCTACTTATTTGAAAATGGTTTATATTAAACCTGACACATGGAATCCAATACGTGGTATCCGTGTGGTATCCCGAGGTTGGCAAGATGTTCGGCGTATACAAACTTGCATGCGATGAGTTTAGTAGGGTCTATGTAGGTCAAACTGGTCGTAGTTTTAATACTCGTTCCAAAGAACACAGCTCGGCTTCCAGGAATGAGCGTCCAGAAAGATCGCATTTCGCAAAACATTTATGGAAGAGCGGGGCAAGACGGGGTGGCAGGCAAGACGGGGTGGCGGGTAAGACGGGGTACCGGTACCGGGCAAAAAACGCTGTTTCAATGGGGTGGACCGGTGAAAGCGTAGGGCAGATGGCGCCACCACAGGTCGGTCCCATAGACTGTATGTTCCTAATACCTTTGCCCGTCCGCCCTATGGACATAAACGACAAGAAAAAAAAAGATGGTCCATTCTTTAATGTAGTCTGTGGTTCATATTATGTCAACAAAGCGCGGTTTATTAATTAACTTGAAAAACTTTTGTGAAAAATTTGTGAGGCGTGAAAATCAAAAGTGAAAATATGCTGTAGGTACTTGGAAAATGAGCGACCTGAAAGCAGAATTAAAAGACGTGGTGCGTCGCTACGCGGAAGAAAAGTAGGTTTGGTTAAAAGTTAAGAGCTATTTTTAGGTTTAGGTTAGGTTGTTATTTTTGTTGTTTTTCATGTGAGCCTGGGTTATAACAGCATCGCTCGCATCTGAATTCTGATATTGCCTAAAGAACCTATATATTTACTAACATTTTCGTAGTCACTTTCCATAAAATGTGTACGACATAACCTAGCTTAATTTTTAGGCTCGAAATCAGGGCGTTTAATCGCTTTGAGCCAAATTTTTCTTAATTTCACATGTTTTGGGAACCGATGGCTTCCCATTCCCGTACAACTTGGTACACTGCATCGCGTCATTTTAATAAAATTTGCGAAAAACTGTTTTCCGCCATACAAAAAATGCTTTGTTGTGGGACCATCTATTTTAGCGCCATTTTGACAGTTGCCCACCCCATTGGCTAATCACAGCCGTTCAAGCCTCGTACAATGCGCCGTCATGACATTTATCAGTTTCCGGATTACACAGTCAGCAAAATATTTCAAGAAAGCAGATTTTTGGGCAAGTCCTTATCACATTTCTTTTTCTTTCCACTCGTGACTGTGATTGTTGAGTGATTGATAAAAAGTGACATACATTTTTTAATTGCTTAATTTATACGCAAAAACGATAAATGTTGAATTTGGCTTGCACTTTGAACCATTATTCATTTATTGATTTTTCATAGATAAATTATACGTCGGGGCAAGATGGGGTAAGCCGTGGTCCGTATAAAATAAAAGGGACACAATATATTTTTATTGCAATGAGGATGGGTATCCCTTTATTTCTGACGAAAATGGGCATCTAACGGATGTACAGGCGTGTGTGACGATCTATTTCACATTTGTGCATTTTGACAGTCAAATTAAGCTCAACTCATACAATAATGGTAAATACCGAACACTATTTTGCCCCGCTTACAGGAATACCATCTTACCCCTTGGGGGTACCCTGTCTTACCCGCACTATGAGGCAAGATGGGGCAAAGTGCACTATTTTTTAATTTTGATTTTACGTCTAAGTTTAGTTATGAATCTTACTGAAATGATCAAAAAACAATAGATACATTATTAAAGTATCCCCACAAATTAAAAAAAAACTTTAATTAATATCAAAGTTTTGGGATTTCAGAACAACAAATCGCAGAGAGCCTTGATGTATAAGCTGTCCACATCTACGACTCCTCGTCGACTCGTTAAGATCGTAGCCACCTTCTTAGAGTATAGGCGCTTCCAGGTGGCAGTGGAAGACGCCCTCTCCCAAGTCCAAAGGATCGCTGCTGGAGTCCCCCAGGGTAGCTGTTTGTCTCCAGTTTGCTACGCCAGGTACACGTATGACATCCCGGTTGAGGGCGGTACTATGCCGATGACTCTGCATTTGTCTCCGTGTCCCTCAACACGAGGCACGCGGCCAGGAAAATGCAGATAGCCTTAGACGCCCTCCCAGCCATATTATGAATGCATAAATTTACTGCAAAACAAATAAATTACACTCTGTTTACTCGTGGCATAAAACTTTTACAATTTGTTTACAGTTCGTATAGTACGGCTCCTTAGCTGGAAGTATGGTCCCATCTGGCAGAAATCATGAAACTTGGCATGTGTGTAGCTTACATGTGTAAGCTTCAGGAAAAGAAGGGAAGCAAGTTGGACCCCCCCTGCTTCCCCTTTACCCCCCCTTTTATGTCCCAAATTTCAGTTATCATTATTTTTCTCGGAAACGATTAAAGATAGGAGAAATTTGTCAAGGTAAGAAATATTCCTTATAAAATTGTCTACATAATTGTTTTTGGGTCGATGTTGATAGGACTTATACTTTTCGAGTTATGCTTCTGGGAAACCCATCATTTTTTTGAAGGTGACTTCCAGCTCTGAATTAGCCATAACTACCATGTGATAGAATATTCTTTCAAACTTGCTATTGACTTTTATTAGTTAGGTAGTCTACAAAGGAAACCCGTAGAGACAACACTTCAATCACGCCTGTGGATGGGGGGGGCAAAGTTTATTTTTCGAGCTGAACTTGAGGACTTCTGACTCCTTAAGAAATTGAGTATCATTTTCGAATATATCAAAGACGGGAGTATTTATTTCTGGAACGCTCTTTGGTACATTTCATACAAAAATATAAAAATATTAAGTGAAATAAGAAAAAAATATGTTTCGTTCTCATTCAAACGCTGTTTTCTTCATGACCTTGAGACATATTTACTAGATAATAACACATACTCAAAGACATACTCACCCGAATTATAAAGCCATATTTTATTTTCGAAAATATTAGAAAATACCTAGCCTACAGAAGCCTAAATATTTTTACAATTTTATTTTTGTAGCTGGAAAAATTTCAAGTTCATAGATTTTGTATGCAAAAATAAGATTACCAACCGCAAACGTATATTTCTCAATTGTCGCTAAACCATTCCAGATAGAGAAATGCCCTCATAGGAAATGTTGTTTATACTGAAGAGTTGTTTATGCTGATATATAGAAATTGAAGATCTGGAGTACTTGATGTGGAACATCAACAGCCCAGCTAAACTATTCGAGATACTGTAATGTCTTCTTAAACATCAAGTACTCCAGATCCTCAATTTCTTTATTCCAACAAAAACTACCCTTCAGTATAAACAACATTCCCTATGAGGGCATTTCTCTATCTGGAATGGTTTAGCGACAATTGAGAAATATACGTTTGCGGTAATCTTATTTTGCATACAAATCTATGAACTTGAAATTTTTCAGCTACAAACATAACTTTGTAAAAATATTTAGGCTTCTGCTAGTGTTTTCTAATATTATCGAAAACAAAATATGGCTTTATAATTCGGTATGTCTTTGAGTATGTGTTATTATCTAGTAAATATGTCTCAAGGTCATGAAAAAACAGCGTTTGAATGAGAACGAAACATATTTTTTCTTATTTCATATTTTGTATGAAATATTGCGTCTTTGATATATTCAAAATGATACTCAATTTCTGTCACATTTACAGGAGTCAGAAGTCTCAAGTTCAGCTCGAAAAATAAACTGCCCCCCCCCCCACAGGCGTGATTGAAGTGTTGTCTCAGTTTCCTTTAGACTAACTAACTAATAAAAGTCAATAGCAAGTTTGAAAGAATATTCTATCACATGGTAGTTATGGCTAATTCAGAGCTGGAAGTCACCTTCAAAAATGATGGGTTTCCAAGCATAACTCGAAAAGTATAAGTCCTATCAACATCGACAAAACAATTATGTAGACAATTTTATCAGTAATATTTCTTAACGTTACAAATTTATCATATCTTTTATCGGTTTTTCGAAAAATAAAGATAACTGAAATTTGGGACATAAAAAGGAAGCAGGGGTCCAACTTGCTCCCTTCTTTCCTGAAGCTTACATGTACACACATGCCAAGTTTCATGATTTCTGCCAGATGGGACCATACCTCCATACAAACTGCCAATTAAGAACTCGGACTAGTATGAAACCCAATAATTACCCGTATTTCAACCGTCAACCGAATCCATTCTGATTTAATTTGTGTACTTTACCATCGTTTTATTCATTCATTTTGTCATTTAAAGTACTACTTATCAGCAGCACATCAATTTTACGTTTTTACCCATTTGAAACTTTCTTCGAAATGTGAAAAAAAAATTGGACCTCCCATACTAAGTGACACACTTTTTCATCATTTTAGTATGGGAGGTCCACTTTTTTTTCATATTTCGAAGAAAAGTTTCTAACAAAAGTTGTTCAGTTTTGTGAGTAGATCACACCCTTAAGAGATTTGTACTTAATTAAATGTAACCGTATATATACTCTCGAAAAACATTAGATTATCATTAGATTAGTTTCATCAGTGCGAGTGACACTGGCTCATACATAGCACTGTATAGGTAGGTACATACCTAGGTATTAAACTTTCATAATTTTAATAGCAAAATACGACTTTGACATTACCGCAGTGGGTTTTTGTTTTTTAATGCATCAGCTTGTGTATTCACAGTTTTCATTGTCACTTTTTGTAATACCTACCTATAGTTATGAAAATCTGCTTCTATACAACCAACATCCGAACATTCTAAAGTAAAGTTTATTATCAGCTTTAAAAATCTTGTTTAACAAAATCTCTCCTACCAATGAAATTTGATAAAAGTTGAGTCGAAAAGCTATTCATAAAGAATTTTTATGAACGATGCGAAACAAGGTCTGCTCAAACCTTTTAAGTAGGATTAAATTCGTAGGTATTTGATTTTTCCTGTATATATGTACATCCGTTTCGACGTTATTTTTGCGCTGAGCTATCGCAGCGTTAGGAAAATGCGAATTTCCACATTTTCCACCTTAATTCTATAGATTTCTATAGAATTAAAAACAAAGACTTAAACAAAAATACATCATTCATTATCATTACATTACTGCTTTCAAATGAAGTCGAAATGTGACAGAAGTGGATAAAATTGACACACGATCGATCCCTTAGTTAGTACGTCGGTACTTATTAATCCATCCAATTCCATTTTCTTAGCCAGTAACGCTTACTTTTGAGCCGCGTGGCACTTTTTAATGTAATCAGAGCCTACACTGGATGGAGCGAACGAAAAAACATTTGCAATAATAATAAGTACCTACTAAAGACATTTCCTCCAATGGCAGTACGTAGGTATTACAGTCAGTATCTGAAGAAAGCGCTAAAGCTTGAACAAATCTCTGTAGACTCCTTCGCAGACAGATTATCTTATATTGATAGTCTGTCAACCTGTCTTCACCTTAATCGACTCGGATTAGGACTACAAAGGTACCTAAAACGATTTATCTCCTCAGGGCTTCATCAATAAACGTTTAGGTACCCTGAACCGTTTCTTAATAAACGCTGAGCTACCTGAAATGGTTTCTCAATAAACGTTACTATATTTACTCTACGTGGCAAACCATTAGCGTAAAATAATTGACTGTCAAAGGAGCATCATTAGTGAATTTGCATTCAGTTCAGGAAAACTGTTTTATTCCGATCAGAAGCGATCTTCTATGTACAATACTGCTTCTTCTCCGCACGGGCGTAAAACAGATAATAAAAATCAGCAATGTACTTCGATCGGAAGTTCTTGTCGTGAATATAGGCGAGGCATTTGAATTTCAAATAAGCTATTACTTCCAACGACAACTACCACTTACGAAGGCAGTTTGATATTCATTGTACAGCCGCTTCGGTTGGCGAATTGATTCTGCTTATCAACTTCTCAATGTAGTAGGTATAGGCAGTTTCTGCAAGTTATAGTTTCATGATAGTTTTGGAGCCGACACAACCAGCGATTGCGTAATTTATTGGTCTTTGATTGTTCGTGAGAGTTGAGCTGTGGAATTTGTAGTAAATTAAGTAATTTGTAACTATATAGTTTAACCATCAGTAATATTTATCTTGGTAGGTACTTACTATTAAACAAGATCCAGAGTTTTAGCTAAGGATGGTCTATGGTTAAATACTTACTTAATCAGATTGTAAGGCTTGTATCCTGGTCTTTATTAATTATAAAGATTCGGGACAGCGACATCTATTGGTGTCGCCGCTGTGGGATGTGATTCAATACTTGTGGGTTTGGTTCTGTTCTGTCAAGATTGGTATGGAGGTTCGGAATGCGGCTGAGAGATGGCGCTATGTGCGTGAAGCAATATTGAAATGTTTTGTTTATTTTCTTTTTATATTGTTCATATTTGCAAGTCTAAATAATTTTGGATAATTAGTCTGATAGTTGATCAGCGTTTGCAGTGGCATTTATAATTTTTCGTGGCATTTATAATGATAGGGGTGTGTGACTGAAGTGAGGTTGGGTGCGCGAGGTGGTGTAATCTGCTGCCATCTATTGTCGAGTAGCGGAAACTGCAAGGTGTCACTTTAGACAGGGCCCTACTAGGCCTATTATAGTGCCATAGCGACTGAAATACCTAAGGTTTATTCTATTAGTCACACTTTCGGTTTATAGAAAATTGATGTATTTTCTAAAAATTCTATAAACCAACGATAAATGTTTAATAATATTGGTAAACCCATGATTTACTCAATATACACTAAAAGTTTTCTTGGATGTCAGGATGGGTCGTGGCCCCTTCCCTGAATTGGTGTCTGGCAACAAGTAGCGAAACAAGACATTCTAAAAAAATCTAGAATAGTCGAATGTCTTCTAAAATGTGTATGAAAGAGAGGAGAATATCTTCTTTCGTAATGAGTAGCAGATTTCGAGAACATTATTCTTCTCGTAAGTTCGAAGCTTTTTGGTATAAAATAGCAAGCCATACGGCCTGCGGGCAGTTCAGTTCTAATCGTGAAGTCTCCCAGGACAGAAAAGGAATACCTAGTGCAGTGATTAGTTTACATATCAGTCCTGGTGGAGTCGCGCCGCAGACCAGGGAGTATCGAAGTTTGCCTGGTCACCCCTCGTTTCGCGAGTGTGTTTGGATGGTGAAAAGTGCTTTGAACCCGTGTATGGTGTGGTGTTTGATGCAGAGGATGCGTGCTTCAGCGTGCACTGGAATCGGCATTGTGGATGTCGTCGTTGTTGGTTCTTCGTGTGCTGGTGGCTTCAAGTTCCAGATGGATAAGTACAATTCATGCTTTCTTTCGAATCCTATCAGCAGTATATATTCCTATATGAATGTTTACAAACATATTAATTACCTATGCTTGATAGTTTTGTATTCATTGAAAGCTGATAAGATTCGGACCATGGTCTTATGCTTTGGTTTTTAGTGCTAAGGTAATTTTATTGCAATAACTTTGTTTTGTTGTCGTTTTAAAGAATCTGCGTTCTGATTGTTTCATATAAACTTTGTAGTGTTCACATCTAATCTTAATTAGGGAAATTTGGGCTATTTATTGTGTTGGTAGATAGGTAAATTAGATGTTAGGAATAGGTAGGATACCCTATAATCCGATTACTCCTATTCCTTACTTGTCTATCTATCATGCCATATATATGACTTTAATAACCAAATTAATAACATAATTTATTATTGCTATGCGCTACTAGCATAAAGTTCCTGTGTAAAAACTTACATAAGTAGATATGGTTAGGCATCTACTTATCTATTAATTGCTGTGGTCATCAGTGGATAAATTACTATTGCTGAGCGATCAAGGATTTATTTGATAAAATTCCTGTGGTTAAAACATACTTACATATTGTATCTACTTACCTACTGTTTGGCTTGGCCCATCAGTGGACAGATTTCTAAGTACTATAGTTGCTGAGCGACTATGGACTTAAGTGATTAATGTTTATGAAATATACATAAATAGATATTGTTAAATATCTACTAATTTATTGGTTATGTCCAACAGTGGACAAATAATCATTTACAACAGTTTCTTTGTCTTACAAAGAAAACAGTCTTCAGTATTGGAATATGTCCGGCAGTGGACGAACATTTATTTATAACAATATTTTGTTATACAAACAAAATGTACTTCAGAATGGGAATGTGTCCAGCCGTGGACAACACTTACCACAATAATATTTTATGGTACTTGCTATAATATCTTAGTTAGTACTCTTATCTAAGAATATGTATGGCTGGTAGAATGGATAATATGCTATCTTTTATTTCTGTCTATCAAGCATAACTGACATAATTGTCTATTCTATAAAGAATGTGGATATGACTGTGTGTTCACAGTAAATTTGCTCTTACTTGTTAATTCAAGTAAATATTTATCAGAAGTAATGGATATGTTTGGTAGACAATACCTACAATCCTTATTCCTACCCTTATTTGGGTTCTGATGCTTGATTTTGTATCAGTCATCTAAATGACTATATTATTTATAAAATTATTCATGATTGGCCCATAGATGCCTAATAAATCTATGACTAAACAACCTATCTTTAACTACTAATTGTCCTTGAATGTCATGTGACAATTGTAATCTATCATCATCACTGATCTGTTCCAGCTATACTATCATTTTGCATTCGATATCTATGCATTAGCGTTTCTGATCAAAGACCATTTATTCGACCACAGGCGGTCATATGGGTTTTCATAATTGCATCAGCCTATTTACTACTTATATGGGATTTGCTTTTAGCTTTCCCAGATCACCCTTTGGGCTCGCAATGTGAATCTCATATTTAAGGAATTGAATATTCCTTCCCTATCAGACCTCCATATGGATTTGAATAAATGTAGACAGACGTCTTTTGCATAAGTATATCTGGATGTTCTGGCCTTCGGGTCACTACCCATATCCTTCAACGGATTTCAGTTGGAATCATGGCATTCAACTGATAATATACATTGAACTAATTTTACTAAACTGATACTGAGGTATCTATTTTGGGGTAGTCATGATGAGACTAACTACATCAATTCTACATGTACTACTCCATGAGTATCAGAATCTAAATGATTCCTATCACCTAGCCTTCTTCGTAGTGCTTTTAAGCACTACAAGCGCCTGTGGTTTTGGCGCGTCTATTAGCAGAGACGGCAGGTCTCACCATATTTATCCTTCTTCTGGGGGAAGCAGATAATTTACCGTTTGTATTTAGTGGACGCCCTAATGGTTGTCTTTACAATGAAGTTTTATGCATGAAGAATTTGCATGCGTAGGGCTGATTATGTGGGGATGACCGTGGAGCGTTTATGAATACAGATAGGTATATATTGGCGAGGGCTTCCATATTCCTCGGGCGTAGTAGCGGGGGCCCGTTTGGAGTTCGGTTTCCTGTCCTTTCCTTCTCCTGTTCATCAGAATCACTTTTATTATAATAGCTTGTATAGAGATGTCTCAATTACCTTTAAAAGAATTTTTGGGTTACATATTACTTTATTTAAACACAACGTATGGGTCAATAATTAACTAGACATCACTTTTATATCACGAGCCATTATATACACTGTGCTTGAGGTATGGGTTTCTATGAAATCTAGAACTCAGGACATGATCTTCATAACAACAGAGGCCGGTGCCTGTAGGCGTATAGTCCTTCATAAGTCTTGGGGGTCGGGTTTGTTACATTTGTTGCGCGTGACCAGAATAAAAAGGTCCCAAAATTGAGACATTTCATGTACATTCTTGTGATTTCTGTGAACTGGCGGAGAGGTGGCTGGATTCTGGGTTCCGTGGGGTCCCTTGGGTAGGTTGCGCTGTGATTTTAGGCCTTACGTGCCTTAGGCGAAGTTCCGAGTCATCAGGCATACATTAACAAGCATTTTCCAAAGATTTTCCTGCAAAATAAGAAAATATTAGTACGCAAATAAATTTTACGTATTTGAATTGTCAAAGTGGGGTGCGTTCGCACGACAAGGTTTCGTCTAATAATTTTTGAAAACGTCAAAATTCAAACCAAGAAATTTCACGTTAGGAACTTTGCAAATTATATTTTCGCGTAGATTGTGTAAGAATAATCATTATTTAGGTTATTTTTATGCTATTATAATTTTAAATGGTAAATTTGTAAAACATTTTTCCATCTAAAAATAACATTGAGAAAAAGTTTTTGAACGAAAACGAAACGCAGCCTTGATACGTCAGCCTGATGCTTTATTTTTTCGCTTGATTAGCTAAATTCTATTTAAGAAAGAGACGCAGCCTGTCATACTAGTAGTATTCTTGTGTCTTGCTATCTCGCTCTGACTTTATGATTAAACTAAAATGTGTGGAAAAAAAGTACGTGTTTGTTTTTGGTTATGTTTTGACAGTTCTTTGTAAAAATCGCGACGCGAATTTTCCGCGAAGTCTTTAGTGTTTTTAAGACAAAAATCTGATTAAGTATCCAAGCTTTTAGTGAAAAAACAATGAATTCAGTAAGTTTTGTGCGTGCTGTGAAGTTTTTAGTGTTAGTTCTAAAGATTCCTTTGGAATCAGTGAAGTGTCTTGAGTTAGTGATTTTTTGTGATAAAAATGCACTTGAAAGGATAAGACAACATTCAAGTAAGTTTTAACATAGGTTAAAATCATTCACTAACACATTCTTGAATATCATTCCAAATCTCTGTTGATTTTTTGTAAATTGTGTAAGAAATCCATTGAGTACAATTGGGCATTGCATTTTGAACAATCTTAGATATTGTAGGTATTGTTTGGGGTCATAGGAATGCTTTGAGCTAAACATAATCTAGGCATTAGACCTAAGAAAGTTGGAATTTAAGAATTGGTTATTTATTTGCCTCTTAGTAGGTTTGGCCGTGCTAAGTTGATGTTGTATATACCCTTTGTTTATTATTTACTTCATAACAAAATTAATAGGTAGGAAAATATCTTACTACGACTATTGTAGCTTGTTTCCCATGGAATTTGAAGACTTTGTATGTATCTAGCGTTGCTTTACCCTATTTACTTAGTTGAAGAGATGGTACTTCTTTGAAGTTGGTGGTGTACATAATGGAGAGTCATAAGACTAGCCTTGTAGATAGTAAAGTGTAGGTATTTATTGAAAATTTGACAAACAATAATACACAATTTATTTTAATTAAACATGGGACCTACTTGTGAACGCATAATACATTATGTGAATCATCAGTATTTGTTCTTCATTAAGTTGAAACTTATTTAGATAAATCTGAGATTTGAAACACTTTGTTTTGATTTTAGGAGAGTACGAGGAGTATTTAATCAAGAATAGTGTGGAGTAAATAAGTGAACTGTTTAGATAGTGACTAAGATACCTAACTTTTTTTCTTTGAGTGCTTAGATAGTGACTAAGATACCTAATTCTTTTAAAGTGATTTAAATAGTGACTAAGATACCTAAAATTTTTAGTGCTTAGATAGTGACTAAGATACCTAATTCTTTTAAAGTGATTTAAATAGTGACTAAGATACCTAAAATTTTTAGTGCTCAGATAGTGACTAAGATACCTAATTCTTTTAAAGTGATTTAGACAGTGATTAAGATACCAAATATTTTAGTGTCTATAGTTATTATGTTTTGAACTAAAAGACAATCAAAATGCCTAGAGTACGCCAACAATGCCAAGCCTCTGTAGAAAGACATAGTCCAGTCCCTGTACTTTCATCTACCTTTAGAGCGATGAATAAGATGTTAAGAAGATCAATTGGGTTAATCAACCAGAAGATCTCCCAATTGGAAGTTAAAATTAATACAGCAGCCTCCAGCCCAGTCCAAAGTGACCCGGACCCTGATATGTCCCAACAAGGGGATTTATCTAATCCTAGTCAGAAAATATGTTATGTTAATGTATCTCAGTCTATAAATGTAGAAAAGCCTAGATTTCCAGGCAGTAAAAAATCTCGACCCGTCACATTTATTGAAGATCTGACTTCTTGGCTGAAAAAGACACCGGTAAACAACAACGAAGTAGATTTGATCATCGAGTGTCTTGAAGGAGAAACAAGAGATTGGGCAAGGATATATAAGGATCGATGGACTGGGTTGCAAGATTTTAAACGGGACTTTTTAAATACCTACTGGGGCGAAGCAGAGCAGAATGAGCTGAGAAGGAAAATAGTCTGCAGTGAATGGGATAAGGAACGTGAGCCCACTATGTTGGGTCACTTCATTTCTCTCACAGCCCAAGCTAAGATGCTGAGCTATCCCATTCCAGAGAAGCAGCTGATAGGAGACATAATGCGACATTTTCCTAGGGAGGTGCAGTACGCATGGGCCAGTCAACCAGTTGTAAACATATTGGAGGCAACGGAATTTCTAAGAAGACTGGATGATATTAATAAACTGAAAACCCATTCTACAACCAAAAGCATCCAAAACCTCAACCTTTCTCAGGAGGAAACAAAGTATATCAAGGGAGCAACGGGAAAGGATTCCAGCGTCAAAATCGTCCGTCGACCAGCAACTCCACACGCCCAGGAATTCCAGCAGCCGCCCTACCAGAACGAAGAGCTAATAACATAAATTTGTTGGAGAGCCCGGAGCAAATTGTCATAGAAGATAATGCGCAAAATTTAAACTAGTAAGAGCCAATGAAAGTAGCCCCATTTCATTTGGCTCTAACATACCAGTTACTTTAAATATTATGTTAAGGATGGGATGGAAACCTGGACAAACATTAGGCAAAAACAATAATGGATTGAGGAAACCTATTATACCGGATATTGAGCAGACACGGATGGCAGGTGATAGGAGAGGTTTAGGATATAAAAATGATGAAATTGATGATCCTAATTTAGAACTAGCCATCGTCAACACTATGCAAATTCAGAGTGATCAGCTAACGGATAGTATACCTACAGAATCCTCATTAGTATCTTCTTTATTTGATGAAGAAGATAACGCTGTATTTGATGAGAGGATGGAAGTGATAAGAGCAGAAATTGAAGTCAAAGTTTTTGGGAAACGGTTTATTTGTCTTGTTGACACAGGCAGTGATGTAACATGTGTCTCTGAGTCTTTCTGGATCAATTTATCAGAGGCAAATCAAAAAATACCCACACTGCCTGTGAAACCAATACAGGTTAGAGGAGCAGTAGGACGGAAAAGTTCAAAATTCAACAAACAGTTTTATTACCTGTAACCTTAGGAAAGACAGAAATTCAGACACAATTTTTAATCATACCTAATTTGATTCATTCTATGATTTTAGGTTTTGATTGGCTTAAGTTACACAAGACTTTAATTCAACTTAGAGAACCTCTAGGTATTTTCATAGGAGGAACTGAAGTCTTTGTGCCCTTCCAAAAACTAATTCCACCAATGTCCCAAGTTTCTGCTCTTAGTAAGGTAGATGATTTTCAAGGATATTTAGATAATATAAAGATTGGAATACCTTTACAGAACCCTGAGTTAGATAAGTTAAAACAAGTTCTTATTCAGCACAAGGAGGTGTTCACTAAGAGGTTAGGTAGAGCAAATTGCTATGAACATGAAATTAAAATGAGTGAGCACATTCCTTTTATTAAAAGGACATACCCTATACCTTATGCTTATAGAAAAAAAAATGGAAGATAAATTATCTGAGATGATGGAAATGGGAATTATCTCTCGAGCATCCACACCATATAGTAGTCCATTAACTTTTACTATCAAACCTGATGGCTCAATCAGAGTATTATTGGATGCTAGGGAAATAAACAAATATATGGTAGCGGAATCAGAAGCTCCACCTATGCAGATTGATGTTTTAAATGCATTTCATGGTGTTAATTATATTAGCATCATAGACCTTAATAATGCATATTTTCAGATTCCAATCACTAAAGAAAGTAGGAAATATACCGGTTTTACATTTAATGGCAAATCATACATTTACAATGTATTACCACAGGGTCTCAAAACTTCAGTAGGTAGCTTCAGCAGAGCTATGGACCTGATCCTAGGGCCAGAAGTGAGAGACTTTTGTGTTAATTACTTGGATGATTTGGCTATACTTACTAGCGGGACTTTAGAAGACCATTTAGACCATATAAATATTGTCATAGGAAAACTCAGAGCTGCTGGACTGACTTGCAACATTGAGAAATGTAAATTCATTTGTAAAGAAGTAAAAATGTTGGGTCATATTATTACTCCAGAAGGCATTAAAACCGATCCTGAAAAAATAGAATCAATTCAAAACTTTCCAGTCCCTAAAAAAATAAAACATTTAAGAGCTTTCCTGGGATTATGCAACTATTATCGTAAATTCATTCCAGATTACAGTACTAAAATAATACCTCTATGTGAATTGCTGAAAAAGGGTAAAGTGTGGCACTGGTCTTCTGAAGCTCAAGAAGCTTTTGATTCAATTAAAAATAGTTTCATAAATACTATTATGTTACATCATCCCGATACTACAAAAGAATATTACCTTCAGACTGATTGCTCGGGGTAGGACTAGCAGGTGTATTATATCAGTATGATGATTCAGGGGAAATGCAAATACTAGGATATTGTAGTAAGGCATTAAAGGGACCTGAACTTAGGTGGACTGTAACTGAACAAGAATTTTGGGCGGTAATTTATTGTCTTAGAAAATTTGAAACATATCTAAGAGGAGCCCGTGTAATAATTAGGACAGACCACAAGGCGTTAGTTTTGTAAATAATTGGAAACTATATAATAGTCAGATTGTTCGATGGATTTTGTTTTTAGAACAATTTAACTACACAGTTGAGCATGTTAAAGGTAAAGATAATGTTGCAGTGGATGTTTTGTCCAGGTTTCCTTCCCAAGGGCAATTGTACAGGAAGAACGAATTCAGTGTCCTGAAATATTTTATATGGAAAAACAAAGAACAAAGAGTTATTAAGTAAACTTAAAGATATTGAACAATACCAGCAAAATGATTCAGAAATTAAAGAAATTATGTCATTATTGAATAACTCAGACACAATCAATAATACAAGATTGAATAGGATAGCAAAAAGATGTGTATTGAAAGATAATATTTTATACTTTAATCATGGGCCTAATCAAGATCTTTCTGTAATTTATTTACCTGAACAATTAAGAGAAAATATTATCACTCAAACACATAAAGAAATGGGGCATCAAGGATCTTTAAAAATATTTCAGTATTTGAAAGAACGTTTCTTTTGGCCTAGAATGAGGAAAGAAATAAATATTTGCCTTAGGAAATGTCATATTTGTCAACTATCAAAGAGTGATAACATAAAATTTGTAGGGGAATGTAAATCCATTTTGACACAAAATGTAGGTGATTTAGTTTGTGCAGATTTGTATGGACCTCTTCCAAAGAGTAGTTTTGGTTCTGCCTACATTCTTGTTATTCAGGATTCATTTAGTAAGTTTGTAAAAATGTATGATTTAAAGAAAGCCACTGCTAGAGCAGTAGTCACTAAATTTAAACAATTCTGTCAAATTATTAAACCTAAGGTGGTGATGACAGATAATGGTAGTCAATTCATAAGTGACCTTTGGAGAAACACTCTGTCAGAAATGGGCATAAAGTTCATTTATACTACTATTAGGAACCCCAGGCCCAACATTACTGAGCGTGTCAACAGGAACTTGGTCGAATGTTCAGAACTTACTGCCACAAGAATCATAAAGGGTGGAATAATTATTTGAAAAACATAGAAACATTATACAACAATACTTATCATGAATCGACCAAGTTCACTCCAAACGAAATTGTATATGGATTGTCTAACTCTTTGTCTTTTGATACTTACTTACCTGGTATTAATAGACAACTTAATCATGATGACATAATTAAAAGAGTACGAGTCAATTTGAAAGAAGCAAGTATCAAAAGGCAGTACCAGTACAATAAATCACATCATCTAATAACTTTTAATCTTGGTGATTTTGTAAAGATTCGTAAATTAAACAAATCAGATGCAGAAAAAAAGGTTACAAAGAAATTCGAACTTCTTTATGAAGGGCCCTATATAGTAGCTTCTATACCTCATGCTAATGTATATACTCTTATGCATCCTGAAACAAAAGTTATAAGGGCAATTTCAATGCTATTCATTTATCTCGATATTATCCTTAGTTTAAGTTAATAATTGTAAGTAAATTTATGTAAATAAAGGATAATTGTTGGGACAAAATTATGCTCATTCAACATTTACAATATGTGCTATATTTCCAATAATTAATCAATATCACTAAATGATAATAGTAAGCATCATTTTAATGAGCATATTTTTGTGTAAGGGGAATGGCACAGTTGCACTTAACTGGTCCATAGTACTAAAGAATTTTATCTTATGGAAAGAGAAATATTAAAATTAATATTATATACTATGAGGAGGACCATTTAAGTTAAACTGTTGGGGAGTAGGGTGGCCATTCTGGGGACACCCCAATATTACAAAATAACTTTTGTTGTTTTATTTTTAAATCCTTTCAGTATATGCTATAGCAATTATTCTTTTACAACCAATATAAGTTTTATTTCAAGAAAACTAAATTTCACTATTTCATGCAGTAACTTTTTATTTCTTGCAGGTCTACAATCTGGGGAATACCGATTATGTAGTAAGGGAGACGGTGTCCAATTTTATCTGGTAGACTGGGAGTTGATAGTTGAGGTCATTATGTATGTTTCTAAGTATAGGTTTTATCTAGTGTTCAAGCAGTATTGATGATAGATTGTAGTCTGGAGAACCGATGATTAAATAGAGGACTGGGTCATGTCACATCTATAGAACGAGGTCTAGAAGGTGTTAATAAGTAGATTGCAGGAAACGGTAATGATAGTCTAGGAGATAGTGGTTATAGTCTAGGAGCTGGTGATTAAATATAATCTAGGAAATGTTGTGTATGGATGTAGATCTAGGTCTAGGTGATATCCAGTTATAGTCTAGGAGAAAGTGGTTGTAGGCTAGGAGCTGGTGGCTGGATATGGTCTAGATGATGTTATATTTAGGTGTAGGTCTAGGAGATAGTAGTAGTCTAGGAGGTGTCGACTAAACTGTGGTCCAGGAGGTAATGATTTAGAGAGTTATAGTACAGGAGTTAGTGTTTATGTTTGGGGTAGATATGATTCTATTGGTTCATTGCTTATTTAATAGGTTGTTAGGAGATTAGGAATTGTCTATTGTTGTGTGATGAGATCAAGTGTAGAACTTTTGTCGGACGGAATTCTTAATAGTTTTTGGAAACAGTGACTCTATAGATTTGGGGGGCGAAAATTTTACCTAATATTTCTTAAAATTTAACAATTTGGGGGGCGACATTTTATTTGATAATGATATATGCCTGAATTGGATGGCACTTTTGCATAAATGGTATGTTTGTTCTGCTCAATTTGTAAGTGTCATAAGTTTGGTGGTTTAATTAGCTCTGAAGTCTTTTACTTTCCTGAAAATCTGACTTACTTGCTTATGTTTTATTTTGATAAAACACTAGAATTTTATCTCCATCCATACTTGATATGATTTTTTTTTTTTTTTTTCTATAACTTTAAAGTAATTAGCTAGAATTGTTATTTTCATATAAAGGTTCAGGATCAAATCATCTCACGACACTCTGTATTTACTTCTGCAGTGATTTAATGGCAGGCATATTTTGTTAGCACAATGGCAAGATATGTTTGCGTAATTTCACTGTTAGAGGTAGTATTGCTAGCAAAAACACAAAGGGAAGAATACGAGTGTATTCTTCTTAACATGGTAATTTTGCAGACTGAACATTTAGGACCAGATTGGTCCAAACACACAACATATGTCACGATTTGATCAGAACAGTTCTCTAATATGTCTTTTTTTTTTGGTTCTATCATGTCATGGATGTGAGTTAGGGGACCTTATTTTAATTAAATTACATATGTATTCTGATTTTGCGAATTAAGATCTTAGCTATTTTGAGTTAAGGTCTGATTTAAGCCAAATCATTCATTACTCTGTCATTACTGTGGCAGATAGCTGGCGAAGAGGCTGGATTTTTTGGGTCAGCATGAAGTCTAGCTTTAGCTGCTGTAATGTTGCTAGCAGAAATCCACAGCAGGTTTTCGTGCGAAAATCTGTGAACAAGATCAATTTACAGACGAACAAGAGTTTGCAATAGGTTTCTAGCATCTAGTGTTAGTAAATCTATCTGCAATCAACCTACACACAACAGATTGCACAAAGATTTGGTTTAAACGCTTAAATTCAATTTTTAACATTTTTCAATTCAGATTCTTTGTATAATTCTTTATTATGAAGCATCCATGATTTTCAGGAATGACAATAGTAATTATTGGCACAAGCACTTTGGGTAGAATAGTCATATTAAAAGCACTTGGTTGCGTTTAGCGTAATATTACTGGTAATAAAGCACTTGGCGTAGGCATAGTTGCATTAAGCGTAACCTGCGTAATTCTTTTTTTTTTTTTTTCTCTTGGCGTAACTTAGCACATTGGCGTGAGAATTGTTAATTCTGCATTCAGCGTAAAATTGTGTAATTTGCAGCATTTGGCGTAGGTAACTTCATTAAGAGATGTATACAGCTTTTAGCGTAAATACTATTAGGGCTCCATGACATTTAGTTCAGGCATACACATTTATGGAGTTTTGTAAGTGTTGGGGGCGGGAAGTGTCTGTTGTTATTGATATTTTATGTTCAATTTAGCTCCAAGTAGCTAAATTTTACATAAAATAGGGGGCGAATTGTAAGGCTTGTATCCTGGTCTTTATTAATTATAAAGATTCGGGACAGCGACATCTATTGGTGTCGCCGCTGTGGGATGTGATTCAATACTTGTGGGTTTGGTTCTGTTCTGTCAAGATTGGTATGGAGGTTCGGAATGCGGCTGAGAGATGGCGCTATGTGCGTGAAGCAATATTGAAATGTTTTGTTTATTTTCTTTTATATTGTTCATATTTGCAAGTCTAAATAATTTTGGATAATTAGTCTGATAGTTGATCAGCGTTTGCAGTGGCATTTATAATTTTTCGTGGCATTTATAATGATAGGGGTGTGTGACTGAAGTGAGGTTGGGTGCGCGAGGTGGTGTAATCTGCTGCCATCTATTGTCGAGTAGCGGAAACTGCAAGGTGTCACTTTAGACAGGGCCCTACTAGGCCTATTATAGTGCCATAGCGACTGAAATACCTAAGGTTTATTCTATTAGTCACACTTTCGGTTTATAGAAAATTGATGTATTTTCTAAAATTCTATAAACCAACGATAAATGTTTAATAATATTGGTAAACCCATGATTTACTCAATATACACTAAAAGTTTTCTTGGATGTCAGGATGGGTCGTGGCCCCTTCCCTGAATTGGTGTCTGGCAACAAGTAGCGAAACAAGACATTCTAAAAAAATCTAGAATAGTCGAATGTCTTCTAAAATGTGTATGAAAGAGAGGAGAATATCTTCTTTCGTAATGAGTAGCAGATTTCGAGAACATTATTCTTCTCGTAAGTTCGAAGCTTTTTGGTATAAAATAGCAAGCCATACGGCCTGCGGGCAGTTCAGTTCTAATCGTGAAGTCTCCCAGGACAGAAAAGGAATACCTAGTGCAGTGATTAGTTTACATATCAGTCCTGGTGGAGTCGCGCCGCAGACCAGGGAGTATCGAAGTTTGCCTGGTCACCCTCGTTTCGCGAGTGTGTTTGGATGGTGAAAAGTGCTTTGAACCCGTGTATGGTGTGGTGTTTGATGCAGAGGATGCGTGCTTCAGCGTGCACTGGAATCGGCATTGTGGATGTCGTCGTTGTTGGTTCTTCGTGAGCTGGTGGCTTCAAGTTCCAGATGGATAAGTACAATTCATGCTTTCTTTCGAATCCTATCAGCAGTATATATTCCCTATATGAATGTTTACAAACATATTAATTACCTATGCTTGATAGTTTTGTATTCATTGAAAGCTGATAAGATTCGGACCATGGTCTTATGCTTTGGTTTTTAGTGCTAAGGTAATTTTATTGCAATAACTTTGTTTTGTTGTCGTTTTAAAGAATCTGCGTTCTGATTGTTTCATATAAACTTTGTAGTGTTCACATCTAATCTTAATTAGGGAAATTTGGGCTATTTATTGTGTTGGTAGATAGGTAAATTAGATGTTAGGAATAGGTAGGATACCCTATAATCCCATTACTCCTATTCCTTACTTGTCTATCTATCATGCCATATATATGACTTTAATAACCAAATTAATAACATAATTTATTATTGCTATGCGCTACTAGCATAAAGTTCCTGTGTAAAAACTTACATAAGTAGATATGGTTAGGCATCTACTTATCTATTAATTGCTGTGGTCATCAGTGGATAAATTACTATTGCTGAGCGATCAAGGATTTATTTGATAAAATTCCTGTGGTTAAAACATACTTACATATTGTATCTACTTACCTACTGTTTGGCTTGGCCCATCAGTGGACAGATTTCTAAGTACTATAGTTGCTGAGCGACTATGGACTTAAGTGATTAATGTTTATGAAATATACATAAATAGATATTGTTAAATATCTACTAATTTATTGGTTATGTCCAACAGTGGACAAATAATCATTTACAACAGTTTCTTTGTCTTACAAAGAAAACAGTCTTCAGTATTGGAATATGTCCGGCAGTGGACGAACATTTATTTATAACAATATTTTGTTATACAAACAAAATGTTCTTCAGAATGGGAATGTGTCCAGCCGTGGACAACACTTACCACAATAATATTTTATGG
The DNA here is from genome assembly GCA_024500475.1 of Phthorimaea operculella. Lineage (NCBI taxonomy): Eukaryota > Metazoa > Arthropoda > Insecta > Lepidoptera > Gelechiidae > Phthorimaea > Phthorimaea operculella. Next base: position 1,267,409 of record JANFCV010000083.1, on the reverse strand, counting down.
TACTTGCTATAATATCTTAGTTAGTACTCTTATCTAAGAATATGTATGGCTGGTAGAATGGATAATATACTATCTTTTATTTCTGTCTATCAAGCATAACTGACATAATTGTCTATTCTATAAAGAATGTGGATATGACTGTGTGTTCACAGTAAATTTGCTCTTACTTGTTAATTCAAGTAAATATTTATCAGAAGTAATGGATATGTTTGGTAGACAATACCTACAATCCTTATTCCTACCCTTATTTGGGTTCTGATGCTTGATTTTGTATCAGTCATCTAAATGACTATATTATTTATAAAATTATTCATGATTGGCCCATAGATGCCTAATAAATCTATGACTAAACAACCTATCTTTAACTACTAATTGTCCTTGAATGTCATGTGACAATTGTAATCTATCATCATCACTGATCTGTTCCAGCTATACTATCATTTTGCATTCGATATCTATGCATTAGCGTTTCTGATCAAAGACCATTTATTCGACCACAGGCGGTCATATGGGTTTTCATAATTGCATCAGCCTATTTACTACTTATATGGGATTTGCTTTTAGCTTTCCCAGATCACCCTTTGGGCTCGCAATGTGAATCTCATATTTAAGGAATTGAATATTCCTTCCCTATCAGACCTCCATATGGATTTGAATAAATGTAGACAGACGTCTTTTGCATAAGTATATCTGGATGTTCTGGCCTTCGGGTCACTACCCATATCCTTCAACGGATTTCAGTTGGAATCATGGCATTCAACTGATAATATACATTGAACTAATTTTACTAAACTGATACTGAGGTATCTATTTTGGGTTAGTCATGATGAGACTAACTACATCAATTCTACATGTACTACTCCATGAGTATCAGAATCTAAATGATTCCTATCACCTAGCCTTCTTCGTAGTGCTTTTAAGCACTACAAGCGCCTGTGGTTTTGGCGCGTCTATTAGCAGAGACGGCAGGTCTCACCATATTTATCCTTCTTCTGGGGGAAGCAGATAATTTACCGTTTGTATTTAGTGGACGCCCTAATGGTTGTCTTTACAATGAAGTTTTATGCATGAAGAATTTGCATGCGTAGGGCTGATTATGTGGGGATGACCGTGGAGCGTTTATGAATACAGATAGGTATATATTGGCGAGGGCTTCCATATTCCTCGGGCGTAGTAGCGGGGGCCCGTTTGGAGTTCGGTTTCCTGTCCTTTCCTTCTCCTGTTCATCAGAATCACTTTTATTATAATAGCTTGTATAGAGATGTCTCAATTACCTTTAAAAGAATTTTTGGGTTACATATTACTTTATTTAAACACAACGTATGGGTCAATAATTAACTAGACATCACTTTTATATCACGAGCCATTATATACACTGTGCTTGAGGTATGGGTTTCTATGAAATCTAGAACTCAGGACATGATCTTCATAACAACAGAGGCCGGTGCCTGTAGGCGTATAGTCCTTCATAAGTCTTGGGGGTCGGGTTTGTTACAAGATGAGAAGCTTTTATTGATAAGTAGGTATAGGTGGTAAGCATAAGGATACAGTCATTAACAAATGGACTTGGTTCTAGACACGTTATGATTATTATTCGTTTTGTGTAATAAAAGGAATAGTAGATGATTTGACTAACTGTTGCAACAGTCCACAGCTGGACCACAAAGTAAGTATTGGCCTGGACTAGCCATGCGGGATATCGAGCGCAGTGCACGATTTTAAATGCACAGGGAACGTTGCTACCCTTTCCCTGGATGCGATATTGCTTTGATAAGTCAGCACCACACAGCAGTAGAGGCTTTATCTGACAGCCAAAAACTTTACCGAAGCCAGGGCTCCAAGACTGCTAAATAAAAATCGTCTCACTCGATGGCATGTCAGTTGAATGGTTTTGGTAGTTTCGTATTCTGCTAACAGTTTTTAGTATGGAAAAATCACAATGGCAATGGAATGACACTTGATTGTCGCCGGCATTACAATGGCTAAAAATAGCAGACTTGAACTGCCATTGGTTTAGCAAGATGGCCGTAGATTTACCCTCCTGGACCATTTAACATTTTCCTACTGCAAAATACGTCAAGCCAAACATATCGCCTCAATTTATCACAACCTACTTGCAAAGTAGCGGGTGGTCTAACTCGAATCAATATTTGAGATGAGCTCCGATAACTTTAGCGCTGAGTCAAACCAACCGCGGGGATCACATGTAACGTCTATTGCTGCGTGATTTTAGAATAGCATCACCCCAATTTTAGAATAGCATGTAGGACTCGAGTTGCGGAAAACAGCCCGTTTAACCATTACCACCATTACCATTACCCCAATTCTACCCGTGGTTGTAGTAAAAAGCGAGGGATAATCATCCAGGGACCGGGCAGCAGCGTTCCTTGTAAGTGCCACATCTTGAACTGCGCTCGCAGACCGCCTGACAAGCGCGGTAAGGATGGCATACCCTCCAATAGGGGGAGTCCCATGTCCAACAGTAGACTCTTGTGGCTGTTATGGTTGTAGTTAAAGCATGCGTTAGAAAAATGCGAATTTTCACCATATTGATATTTGAATCACACAACGCATAACGGTGCGTCGGCGGATGCGTCTGTCAACCCGTTTGACGAACACCGTATTTGTATGGAAAAAGGTGGTTTGATTCGAACATATTTCTAACGCATAACGCATGCTACTGCTATCTAGGCATCGCTAAAATATTTACAGATACGGAAGTAACGTGTGGGTCCCGCCTTAACTTTGAATGACCCAAGGGCATATTTTAGGTCGGTTATGAGTTGGGGTTATAAGTGAGAATCGTTTTTGGGTAGATAGATATACAAATCTAATACAGTTTGATAAAAATCCCAACCCTCTGACCGGAAAAAACCTTTGTAACGAGTTCATCTAGGTACCGTTTTCAGTTGGTTAATAGTAGATAGATAAGGCGCGCTATCTACCTACACATAAGATGTAGACGTAAGATGACAGCTGTGGTCTGAGACGACGATCGTAAACGGTTTTGAGCGTCGCGCTGTTACACATCTCACGTCTCACGTCATCACGTGTAAAGATTTGTATCGTTTTTTAAATGAAGTTGATATTTGCTGCCAAAAACAACGGTACTAGCCTATTACGTGAACCCTCTTGCCACCACATAAATCATAGTATAGAGCCTATAAATCACGACAGAGTTCTTTCACATCCTGCTAGCATTATAGTAGGTACCTTACATACGTTGTAAGTTGAAACGAGAGATTATACCTACCTACATATAAAGAGGAATGTATTTGATGAACGCGTCAACCGTCTTATTTACAAACCGTGATTTGTTGGCGGCAGGTGTCACTTTATTTGCTTTCGATCTAAAAAGTAATACGAGTATGTAAATACGAGACTTACATTATCAAGCTCCTTCTGAAGATCGCACGTCGGCAGATGTGGCATCACCAGCTTCGTCAGGTTTCCATTCAGGTCCACCGTCACCAATTCACCAGGTCCAGGCAGTGTCAGCGATCTGTACGACGACCCAAACACCGCCAGTAAAGTCGCATTTCTGTCTTCAAGGCATTTCTCATACACCATCGTAGCCTTAAACCCTATTATTGAAAACACTACTATCCCCGCAAACATGGACGTTAGGCAGTTAGTCATAGAGACCATTATCGCGTCTCTGTAACAGTTATTGTCGACTGGATTGTACGAAGAGAACGCTATTAAACCCCCGAATGCAAGACCGAGTGAGAAAAATATCTGTGTGCCTGCTTCTAGCCAGACAACGGGGTCTAAAATCGTGTGCCATTTCGGGGTGAACAAATGTATCAGGCCGTCCCCCATGCCTTTCAAAGTTATCCCTCTGAAGAAAAATATTACAAGGACTATGTAAGGAAAAGTCGCAGTTACGTAGACGACTTTTCCTGAAGAAGCAATTCCTTTGATCATGCACATGTAGACTAGAATCCAGGCTATGACGAGGGCTAAAGCGATTTTGTAGTTGAAAGTTTCTGGGTAGTTCACGTCTTCGGCGATTTGCAGAGTGGTTCGATACCAGAAGTACTGCGTCGGGCTGCTCAACTGTAACAAAGAAAGACGGAAATTAGATTTACTGTTCTTCTTTTTTTCTTTTTCGTGTGGGTCACCGAGTCGTTCAACGACCCGATGAACCCTGGTGTCAGAGTTTTTTCAACCGCCTACTGCAAGTAGCAGGCATCTGACATGGTTGTGTAACGACCGCCATCATAGACAGCAACCGGGACCGACGGCTTAACGTGCCCATCCGAAGCACGGAACCATCTTACTTGCGGACAATCAGGTGGTTCAGCCTGCAATGTCCTAACCAGACTGGGATCAAATTCACAAAGTGATAAATATCATCTTTGTGAGTGACCCCACCGGGAATCGAACCCGGAACCTTTGCGTGGCAGGCAGGCATCTAACCACTGCGCCACATCGGCTGTCTGTTCAAAGTTCTTGACAATTAAGGGTGGAAAGTTGGGTCGTAGTAGATTGGGAAATCAGTAGGACGTCTCGTTTTTTCGTTTTCAACACTGACTCAACCAAGCGCTCTACACGCGACCCATGATCTCTGCCATGTTTTTGAATGACGCTGTTCTTGACAAAGAATTTTGCTCTCTGTTCCATTCAAGTGCAAGCTCTCTATTATACTGTGACTCTAATTTAGTTGGGTCGTAGTAGATTGGGAAATCAGTAGGACGTCTCGTTTTTTCGTTTTCGACACTGACGCAACCAAGCACTCTACTCGCGACCCATGGTCTCTACCTAGTTTTTGTATGTCGCTGTTTTTGACAAAGACTTTTCCGTTATCTCCCATTCATTTGCAAGCATTTGTAATAAACCCCTCTATTATATCTATCTAATATCTACTGTGACTCTAACGTCTCTGAACTCGACAGCTGTAACTAAAACGGCATCCGGAAGTGCTTAATTAACTCAACTCTTGTAAAGCAATCAAAATGGCGACACCTCCGTGTCAACATCGGAAATCCGTCGAGACGTGACAAAGAACATGCCTTTGCTTAATTTATACAAACTGGTAAACATGAAACACATTCTCGATCAGCATCCATTGCTCCTAAGAGATGGAGTGTTTTATAAGAGCACTTTTGCAAAGCAGAAATGGATAGGTACCCACAAATCGTCGCTTGATATCTGTGTAACGTTACGCACGCACGCTCGTATTCGTTTACTCATTGAAAGTTGAAGATGAAATTACTCTTACATTGCTTTACTGAACACATGGAAGGATTCAACATACATTACTGGGTTACCTTGAGTTTATTGTAATGCCGGCCATACGACAACCAGCCATGTATGCCGACTCAAGCCCTGTCGGCAGGGAAGTGATAACAGCTTTATTACCATTCCCAAGTGTGAACTCTCGGTCGATTTTCCAATTTATTACTCATCGGAGGCGAGAAGAAATTGGTATTCAATTGGTTCCCACGATATGTATATTAGATGGGAGACTTAACTTACAATGTTGCGGGTAAATCCGCGTAAAACTTTAAAGTGTAGCAACTGATATCTCCTTCACAATGTATATTGGAAGACAAAGAAGTTACCAAGTAATTTTATCGCAGAAATCATTCTAAAAGTTTTTCATGTTCTCTCGGTCACTAATGTCAAAGTAGGCAGTAACGTCAAAACGGACCGGACAATATTGCGGTTTGTGACAGCTAATATACAAATGACAACCTGTTACAGCCGCAATTTGATGTGGGACGTATTCCATGATAGGTATCCGGTGTTTATCAAGGTTTTTATAAGATTTCGTCAATATTTCGCTAGTTCATTTCGTCAAAAAACTGTCTTCGTGTCACTATAAATATTTATTTTATTTATTTATTTTATTTTATTTTATATGTTCGAAAAATACGATTTTCCATCTTACTTTCATACAAATACTGTTTTTGTGAATAAATATCGCACAACGCTGCGTCGACGGTAGCATAAATCAAATAATTTGACATAAACCATGTTTGTATGAAAATAAGGTCGAAATTTATATTGTCCTAACGCATGCGTTACGCAGCGCAAAAATAACGTCGAAACGGACGTTATGTAAAGCGCCTATAAAGGCAGAGCACATTCTATTATTGTATGAACATAATATTTCTCCAACTAAAGCAGATAGAATCCATAAATCCTCTTACCGTGAGTGAATATAGGTTATACCAACCTACCTTTTTGAATGAATAATATTTGGTTTCGATTTACCGAGCAGGTTTCTTTAGGTTAACATCTTGCCTCCATTTTTATTTACTTGTAGATTTAATATCTAAAACATAATCAATGTTAAAGCAGACAGAGGATATTGATCTTACCTAATCCCCGTAGAAAACACGCCTTGATTTAAAAAGGTCTAAATTCCCCATTTATTACACACAAAACTATCAAAACGTTATACATAAGCAATGTTCTTTGGATTTAGCATGCGGACTGTAGACAGACTTATCTCCCGCGCGAGAAGACAAAGATGTGTCAAAACTAAAGTTTATCAAAACATACCTAAGGGTTAGAGAAAATCTAGATATGTCGCAGGTCGCATCGCATGCTAGCTATACAGGAAATCCTTCTAAGGATAGGTACCTATCCGCGGCATCCAAGGCGGTATTTACTGAGGCAAGCAAGGAGTGTGCTTCGGAATACGACCGACTATCGTATCGTGTCCAGTGCCGGCCATTGAACGGTGCAGGGCCGCTGCTAGGTAGAGAAATGAAGATATCGGGCATTCCTAGATGCTTATCATCAATCATGTGGTACCTTACAATAGCATCACCCCAATTCTACCCGTGGGTGTAGTAAAAACCGACTCATCATCATCATTGGCCTCATACGTCTGAGACAGACGATTTATTCAGTGCCTGATGCAAGATTTTTCAGGCCAAAAACCGACTAAGGAATAGGTATTCATCCAGGGAACGGGCAGCAGCAGTCTCTGAATGAATCACCTCGCTGCCACAAATTAGGGAGATGGCGTGGGGGGCGGTGTTGCTGCGCTCGCCAATCTGCCTGCTAATCGTGGAGAGCATAACAATACTCTCTGAAAGGGCAGGTATATACCGATGAAGAAGGTAACTGTATTTTCGGGCTGTTGAACCCGTAAAAGGACGGAAAGGGTAAGGCGTAGTTCGGAGTCCGTAGGCGTGATTTACGTACAATAGCCATTCTATTCTCCCTCCAGAAAGAGAGCTAAACCTCAGTCCAGCCCAGTCCTGAAACCCACAGGCGGAAACTCAATCAATGTCGATGGCGAGACGATAGCGATGCTACGAATAAGAAGCTACGGAAAGTTCAACTACCTACCTCTGATAGGAGTAGGTACCTACTTTTTAGTGTATAGGCACGTAGGTGTCGTAGGTATATGGATTTGGCGCCTTACACTCATAACGTTGGTGCGTTATTTTTGCGCAGCGCTATCCTTTGCGTTTGAAAAATGCTATTTTTCACTTTATTTTCATACAGATACACTTTATGTGAAGCGGTTCTATAGGTATAGTTCACACACCGCGCAGTCGGCGAATTGCGTAAGTAAGCGTAACACGCAAGTAGGCAAAGAGCGAGTTGGCGAATCGCACCGGTTTGCGAAACAAGCAAGTTAGGCGCAAACTCCACCAAAAAGACGGGGGCATAGGACGTAAGAATGACAGTTGACAGACAAGTGATCGTCAAATATTCTTCTTAGTTTTTGACACTAGCTGTCATAGATGCGACGCTTTGGCGACGCTTGTGTGTGCCTTTGTCAATATTTTTTCTTACATTTTGTATGGAAACGTCGCGATGTCAAACGTCAAGCGTCATGCCCTACGTCCTATGTCCTTTCCTTGTCCTCTCTGTGGAGTTTGGGGCTTAGCTTACCGCTCGTACTCCAAAATAGCGTTAGCGCAAAAAAGAACTTCGAAACGGACGTCATGTCATATGTGAAAAGCGCCTTATTATGTACTAGCGCCATTCTATTCTCCCTCCAGAAAAAGAGCTAAACCTCAGTCCAGCCCAGTCCTAAAACCCACAGGCGGAAATTCAATCAATGTCGATGGCGAGACGATACCGAAGTCTACTAATAGGAAGCTATGCAGAAAGTTCAACTACCTCTGTTAGAAGTAGGTACTTACTTTGTGTAGGCACGTAAATGGATTTGATGGCATGGAGTTGAAGTAAATGTATCATAAATAACTAAGTGTACAGGACATACACTGGCTTTTTTCCGGGTTTTTCATGGCATTGGTTCGCTTATTATGATAAAGTATTGGTCATTACAAGACTCGGTCTACGATGCGATAGACCATAACAGCCACAACAGTCCACTGCTGGACATGGGCCTCCCCCTATCGGAGGGTTTTGGCATACTACCTACCAGTGTGACAGATGATCCCTTAATCTGAAAAGTTAACTGTGCCATCTAGTTCGGACTCGTGTAGCTGTCAGTCCAAAAAATCCTCATTTACCTAATAAATTGACCAGTATCGTTAGAGCTCTTAAATAAGACTCGACGCGCTGTTTATTGTTTGATAACCGTTATGACGAGTCGATATCGACGCTACGAGTAAAAAATAGGAACTTAAACAGGAAGTTCTATAGCTTCCATTAAGAGCACTTCGTGTTAGCACGCGAATGGGTTTTGTTCCGTCTAGAGGAAATTGAGGTAGAGCTATTATATCTACAGAAAATCGCGTCCATCATAAAACATCTAAAAAATCAACTTACGTTTTTCTAACAATTAATACATTGACCAGTAGATGTTGGTTGAGCTCATAAATAAGACTCCATTGATAACTTTGATATGGCGAGTGGATATCGGCGCATCACCTAAGATTCTATAAAGAAGAAACATTCATACAACACACCTATATCCCTTGGAAGGTAGACAGAGCGTAAACGGCTTTAATAAACGGCCATTTCTAATACGTCTGATAAAAGTTTGAGAGTCATCTATAAGACTGTGTACACCATAAAAGACAGGTTCTCAGCCTGTCGCCTAAAATTAACAAACATCGGCTCATATTAGGGTCGTTCAACGACTCGGTATCCGATATGGCGAGACGATGCCAACGCAGGAATCTACAGGGTGTTAATTTAAATGCGTGCCATAGCTTCAGGGTAGGTTTAGTATCGATAAAGGATGCCGTAAAAAATATTAAAAAATCCCAGTTAAAAAAAAATATTTTTTTCTGATAGGTATAGGTACCTAGTCAAAACATTATTTTTTTGAAAAATAAATTTTACACTGTTGTTCTTTAGAGAGTACCCATACTTAGTAGTAGTAGTACTTTCGTCTAAACAACTTTAAGATTGAACGAATTTCGGCTGAGATCATATGAATCAAATGTCCGACAAGTAAAAAAAAATTTTTTGTGATGGTATTTTTTTCAATATTTTTTACGGCATCCTACCCCTGCTATGGCACACATTTAAATTAACACCCTGTATACAGGGAGTTCAACCACCTCCATTAGGAGCACTTTGTGTGGGCATTCATATTACGAACGGGTTTTGTTCAGCCGAGAGGAAATCGAGGTAGGGAGAGCTTTTATGTGCTTACTAGCAGTCCTCAGCGATTACACCCACTGCTAACGTTTTCCCGTGGGATTAGGACTCCTGTATCGAAGCTGTAGCACAAATTTTAATTAGAAAAACTGCGCGCGGGGCGTCTTTACAGATGGCTCACTCAGAACTAGCGTTTTAAATGGGATTAGGACTCCTGTATCAAAGCTTCAGTAGCACAAACTTTAATTAGTGTGACGGCGCATGGGGCGCCTTTACAGTCGGCTCTGTCAATACTAGCGACGATTTTGACGCTTACTGACTTTATGTGGAATTAACCGGAATCTCAGGGGAAGTCAAGGTAACTAAGAAGATGGTTGCCACAAACGTCATATATCCAGCATAGAAATCGAAAATGTCATCAAATAAAAAGTTAAGAGCTACCTACTACTAATCTGCATCCCAATAGGTAAAATCTTTTATCTATTATTAGTTTACCTTATTTAGGCTGATGTCTGCTGCTCAGTTATTATTAGAAACCTACCTTATAGGTATAGGTACAAGCAATGTAAAGCGGTAATTAAATTTACAGTCCCTGAAGATTTCTTTTAATCTAATAAACTGGAGTGCACAATTGGATTCCGATCAGTCTGGACACATCTTAAAAGCTTTTCTGATTTAATTTTTCTTGTGATAGGAAAATTCCCTATGTTTTTAACATTTGTACGATAATTTTGCGGTATTTAACGCTTGCGTTTGGACATTACGAATTCAACCTTACATTTTCATACAAATACGGTATATGTCAAACGGTTTGACAGGCGCATCCGTCGACGCAGTGTTGTGCGATGCGTATTGTCTTAACGCATGCGATAGCGCTGCGCAAAAATAACACACAAAGACGTTACGTGTGATTCTTGCCTTATTAATTCTTCCAAGCGTTTATTTGATTTTTGACAGCTGTCTGGTGAATATAATTATTCTTTTGTCCATTTCACGCCAAATTAGATTCCTATATGGCATACTACTGCCAAAAATCAAATAAGTGGTTGGAAAGATTACAGCCGTCGTCTCAGTTGCTGTCTATGATTACGCGCGTTACGCGTTACTTACGTTGACTCAATGTCACACATGACAGAAGATGGCTCACATATTACAGGCTGAGCTAAGAAAGACGTTCCTACAATCGAGACCCCTCTCATAATATCGACGGAAGCCGTGACAAAACTTAATGCTGTGCAAAAACGTAATGTGCTCATATTTCTCCACGGCTGACCGGTATTCCGGGTTTTTCCCGACCCTATATACTGCTGTAGTGGTAAAAAGGTTATGTAACGGTTATTTGTTACCGTTAACAAGAGCGAATAACCGTAAAAAGTCAATAGGCTTTTGTGCAAGCTTTTTTAATTAAAAAGTAAGTCCGGGAGGTCGGTATTTCATGTATTTCTTTGTGACGGAAAGGAAACGTTTGTTACAAAATTTTGCGAAAGAACGAAAAGACAGCTGTCAAATATGGCCTATCCAAACGGCCTTACTTGTAAAGAATAACAGACATGTTTTTTTTGTCAGGGATTCAACTATTTACCCTATGAGGAACTAAATGATTTTAGATGAAATACCTAGGTAGGTGCTTTACCTACGCAATTAGGATTTTCAATTCAACTTCAACTCAAGGGGCCTTACCACAAAAAAGTTAGACCAGAGTCGAACGCGTGTTTAAAATAAAACTTCATACAAAAAAAACGCTAGACACGCGTTCAACACAGGTCTAACTTTTTTGTGGTAAGGCCCAAGATGTCTTATACCTGTACTTTAGCGTTGTATAAATACTGATTTTAATTTTAATTAATTTTAGTAATTCCAATTTAAACAAGCATACTCTGAAATCGTCGGATAAAATGGCAATTTAAAAAAAACTTTTTTCCTCGGATTGGGTTCTGTTGACGAGTTTTCTACATGTAGGAAGTTAGCCCGAAAGTCCGCTGATTTTACAACTGAACTTTCCATTACTGATCTTGGAGTCTGTAGGTACAGTAGTGAAATAAGCATCAAAATTTCATGAATTAAACGTGGACTTTCAGGCCTTTCAGGTATAAAAGCATAATCTTGCTTTAATTTAAATGGATTCCAGCGATTCGCTTTAACGGTTCGCCGCATTCGTATCATCTGCGGAATGAGATGAAACTTGGCATTTTATTTGGCTATAATTCGTTTCTGTTGGGAATAAGGAATAAGCTCTTTCAAATGCCTTTGCCCGTGTCAGCCAAGTCACAAAGTAAGTATTGGCGCCCAATACAGAGAGGCGGCTACAAGAAAACGTAGCTACACTCACACACACATCTACACGACGTCGTTTAAGCGCGATCTCTAACCTTTTCGAACCGGCGTTCGGTGCGAGTCGTCGGCCATATGACGACTCGCAAATGTAGGTAAATTTTTCTGTATAGCGTGTCATGTTGTAAGTTTGATATATGTAAGTAATGTACCTACGTGTTTACGTCCCGCATTTCATAAAATCAGAAAATAAAAGTAGCAACCCTAGAGTGTAAGTATAAATGATCAAGAAAAAAGCTAGCAGTCCTTCTGTGAATTTTCTATTTCGTAATTTGTACTTGAACTTGTAATTTATTTGTCATTTTGGATAACTTTTATAATTGATTATCATCTTCCTGCCCTTATCCCAAATCAGCTGGGTTTGGCGCAATGTGTTTTGTTAGAACAGAAAGCCATGTAGCAAAAGAAGCACAACATGATTAGATCACTTTTAAAGCACTCGCGATTACGTTCACACATAATAGTTACTTTAGTTTAGTTGCTACTTAGTCTGCCCGCGACCACGACTGATGTTAACTCAGTTGAAACGTCGGGATTCCAGGTAAATCGCTTATTTACCTAAAAAACTATCGCGATAAGACCCGTTAAAGTAACTATTATGTATGTTATTATTGTTAATACAAACGAAACAAGTGAAATAACTCACGCCGCCGGCGGGATTCGAACCCACATGCGTCAGAAGATGTGGGTTCGAATCCTGCCGGCGGCGTGAGTTTTTTCCACTTCTTTCGTTTGTATTAACCACGGTAGTGTTATTATTTATTCTTATGGTATTAACAATAATACCAATAACTAGTGTTTGATTAAAACACCAAGTATTCAATAGTAGTTTATGCAATTGCCTTATAATAAGAGGCTTTAGGACGTGAGTGTCTGTTTATCACACGAGGCGCAGCCGAGTGTGATAATAGTTTGACACGAGCATTCTAAAGCCTCTTATTAATAGGCACACTATTTTATCTACACTTTGCAAGAAAAACTATGAAAAATAATTCATACCTCCGCACTTCACTATGGCGATTGCAAGCATATACTACTAACTAACCAACAACTGAACGACTTTTATACATAAGTAACTTTTTAACTAAACGTTAAAATGGAAGCTCATAAAAACGGAACAACTTTTAAAATTAAAAAGCATTAATCGGTAAATTTTAATTCGGAAAATGATTTGAAGCAAAGATTTAATAATAAATAAGTCCTCATAATTTCAAGTGTCGTCCCATTCTTTGATTGTGTCGTGACATTTGTTTTTTTTATTATCTTACTGCTAAATGTCGATATCATAAATTCAGAAAAAAGTACTTTATGACATCGACAATATAACTAATAAAGCATATAGAATGATGAGTTTTGTTCTCCGCATAACTAAACCGTTTAGAAATCTTTCTTCGTATATGATATTATACAAAACGTTGGTACGTTCTCAGCTAGAGAACGGCTCAGTGATATGGAACCCATATTACGCCGTCTACTCTGAAAAGATTGAAAAAATTCAAAAGAAGTTTTTAAGGGCGGTGTACTATCGTTTATGTTCTAGTCAACCACCTTCGTATCAAAAGTTATTAGAATTATTTAGAATACCTAGTTTAGGAAAGAGAAGGCAGCAATCGGATGCTGTAGTTTTATATAATATATGTAATTCAAGATACAACTGTCCTGAATTAGTATCTCAAATATATTTCAGAACACCTGTCCGTCGAACGCGTTCAACCATATTGTTCGCCACCACGGTATGCGCCACTAATGCTGGGGAGCGTGCTCCGCTACATAGGATATGCAAGGACTATAACAAGGATCTGTCCTCGGTAGACCTGTATGGAAATTCAATGACTGCGTTCAAACGCAGACTTTCTGAGTTATTGGGTAGTGTGGTGTCTTAGATCCTGCTGGTTCTCAAAATCAAAAGTTTCAAATAGGGTTCTGTTTTCCTATTGTTTTGAACTTTCTGTTTTAATTTTATTCGTAATTTAAATACCTTTGGTGTGATTGCAAAGAAGTTAGGCACGCGTATAGACAGTGTTTAAATGAGTTTTTTTTTCATTCGATTTGACGTTGTCAAGCGACTTAAACCATGTTTTTTTTTTGTTTTATTGTATTGCTGTTGTTCCTAAATTAATTTTGGTATTCCTGCTGTATTATTTTTCTAAATTACATGTTTTGAATTTTCAAACGCCTAGTAGCTAAAAAGTAAAACAATCTATGTCTTGGTGAGAATGTTACAGAATGTAAGCTTATTTTTCTAATATTTACCTACACTAATGTATTTATTAAGTAAGTTTGCATTTGTTTATTCTCCAATAAACTAAAATAAAATAAAATAAATTACTATCTTGTGGAAAAATTTCTACAAAATAGTAAACATTATTATGAATGATTAGATCACAAGTCTTTATTCATGAAAATGTATAACAAAGTATTACAATAAAGATCTTATTTTTTATGAACGTAAATTTAGCTAAATACACAACGAATTAAAGTAAGGTCACAAGTCATATTAACCCATTTATTCTGAGTAGTTAGTCACTTCTAGTCTCCACAGGACATGACAAGTCAAGCCAGATAATCCAATAATCCAGGTTACCAGTGCTCAGCCAAGCTAAAGACTAGTAATTTTCTTCTCTGTGCTCTGAGTGACATGATGGACGTAATGGAATCGGATTTTCTTGGAGTTATTCCGCATTTTGGTTTCTAAGTTCTATTTAGTCTGCAATTGATCGTGGTTGTACAATTACCTGCAGAATTACCTGACCCCCGTCCCCGACCACGTGAGGTCATGTGTACCGTACTAATTTTTTAACGAACAATCAGGTTGTCAAAATAACTTAGCTTAGTTTTTACATTTACAGTGATAAAGCTGAACGACTCGGTGTCCCACTCGAAAAAGAAAGAAGTGATAAAGCACTTGCGCGGAAAATCTCGGATGGCATCATTAATAAATAAGTAGGTACATAGTAAAATTAAGTCGTTTTTTACCCGACTGCCTCAGAAGGAGAGTTATGTTAATATAATCAAACTATCTGATATTCCACGGAGGAACAGTTTGGTAGGCACATAATATAATTATGAACTCATACATAACAGTGGGTTGCATTAAACCTATCTAATCGTATCTCATAATTAATGAACCATTGATTACGCCATCCATACAATATTAACAACAAGTACTTATATCCAGCTTTGATTATTGTAAAAATTATGAGTACACACACATGCACTGCACCACATGCCCGTATCCTGGAGTATTCAGAGCGTAAACAGCTGTAAAGACGGTCATTTACACCTTTTCTGTCAAAAGTTGGAGAATTATGAGACTGTGTATCACCATAGTGTCAGCTGTTTACACTCTGCTTTCCTCGCGTGATATGTATGTATGAGTATGTATGTATATCTCCTACTTCAATCTAGATAAGTATTTTATAGTCTATCTAGTCCAGGCGTTATGTAAATTGCGATCGATAAAATACGACTCGAATAGTTTCTACAAAATCTTCTTCTTTGTCGTATTCTTCATTACTGAAGGTCGTGTCCTTTATGAAAGTCCTTCGCGTCTTTGATGACTTGTTTCCATACATCTCGTTGTTCGGCTTTCCTTAGGGCAGTTGTTACAGAGAGACCAGTGAGTGCTTTCACCTGGTCACACCAACGGCTAGGTGATCGGCCGCGGGGTCTCCTTCCTTCTACTTTGCCCACCACAATCAACTTGTCAAGGTTATCTGGTTGACGACGAGCAATGTGACCGAAATACCCCAGGATTCTTTGGTAGCATATTGTTGAGAGTCTAGTCTTTATGCGAAGCTGATCCAGTATAGACTTATTCGTTCTCTTGGCGGTCCACGGTATGCGAAGCATCCTTCTCCAACACCACATCTCAAATGCGTCTATTTTCTTCCTGTCTATGGCCCTGATAGTCCAGGACTCCGAGGCATACAGAAATATTGAGAAAACCAACGTCCGTACAAGTCTCGTCTTAGTGCTATTGGAGACCTTCCGATTTTGCCAGATGCGAGTCAACTTGCTCATGGCATTTTTGGCTATCTGGGTTCTTCTCTTGATTTCTCGCTCACTTCCTCCTTGATCAGATATCAACGCTCCAAAGTAGACAAATTCGCTGACAAATTCTACGTCCGAGAGTTCTCCAGTCCTTGAGAGTTGACCAGTTCTGTCGACAAGCATCACTTTGGTTTTCGACTTGTTGATAGTGAGTCCGACTAGTTCACTCTCGTACTCAACCCTGCGGAAAAGGTCAGCTAGTTCTTTCTCTGATGACGCAAAAAGAGTGGTATCGTCAGCGTATCTCAAATTGCTAATCCTTAAGCCACCGACAGAAATGCCTCCCTCCCATCCTTCTAAGGCTTTTCGCATAATGTACTCGCCGTATATGTTGAAAAGAATGGGAGATAAAATACAACCCTGCCTAACTCCTTTTTCGGGCTTAAAAGGACCTGAGATGGTGTCATTAACTCTTACCATGGACACCCCATCTGCATACAGGTTTGCGATCAGTGCTATGAGATGTTGTGGTACTCCCATTTCATGTAGTATGGTCCACAGGCAATCCCATCTCACGCAGTCAAATGCTTTAGAGTAATCGATGAAACACATGAGAACAGGTGTGTTGAACTCTCGGCTTTTCTCAATTATTTGCCTCACATTCACGATCTGCTCTCTCGTGCCGCGACCCTTCACGAAACCTGCTTGCTCTTTCGGTACTTGCCATTGAAGATACGCTTGTAGGCGACTATTAATAACGTAGAGCATGATTTTGCTAGCGTGAGATATGAGCGCAACTGTACGATAATTCCCACACTTTTTTGTCGAGCCTTTTTTGTGCAGTGGAATCAACAATGACTCTTTCCAGTCTGTCGCCCATTTTCCTGTTTTCCAAACTTGGTTGCATAGATCGAGCATTATCTTCACCCCCTGATCACCAAGATATTTAAGTTCTTCAGCAAATATTTTGTCTCTACCGGCTGATTTGTTGGGCTTAAGCTTGCGTAATGCATCTCTAATCTCAGATTCCAGGATGTCCGGCTCAAAACAGTGCTCGTCTATGGCTGGGGTATCTGCCGTATTTCTCGAAGATTTCGAGTATAGAGTTTCACAGTACGATCGCCACCTTTCTGTTACTTCATCTATCTCAGTCAAAAGTTTACCACTATCATCTTCTATAGCCCAGGTCTTCGGCTTAAACTCTCGGGTGATGCTTTTAATCTTCATAAATAAGTCCCTCGTTTGAAATCTTTGCGCATGGTCTTCTATATCTTGACAGATTGAGTTCAAATGCTCATTATAGTTCTACAAAATATGCTGTTTCTAATATAATAGACATCCGAAACTACTTATTTTATAATATGAGTTTGACAAATAAAAATTGTCGGCCTCAATATTAGTACCAAAATATGACATCAAAGATTTCCCGCGAGATTTGTCATAAGTATCATATCCCACTCTATCTAAAGTCCCGCACCTGAACTATACAGGAGTCTCGACCGACACTTATTTGCCAAATTCGAGGCATTTAAACGTTGGAATGTTTTCCTTATGTAAGGACACAGCTGCAAAGCCCTTGGTACTCAATTACTGAAGACAAATGACTATTCTCAACTGTTCCCAGCTGCTGGTCATAATATGCCAGGTTGAATATTGTGTGAGAGAGAATTTGGCTTCAAAAAGAACAGTTATATACGGTTACATTTAATTAAGTACAAATCTCTTGAGGGTGTAATCTACTCACAAAACTGAACAACATTTGTAAGCAACTTTTCTTCAAAATATGAAAAAAAAATTTGGACCTCCCATACTAAGTGACACACTTTTTCAGAATTTTTGTAAGGGAGGCCCAAAATTTTTTTTCATACTTATTTCAAAGAAAAGTTTCAAACAAAAGTTGTTCAGTTTTGTGAGTAGATCACACCCTCAAGAGATTTGTACTTAATTAAATGTAACCCTATATTCTGCAAATAAACAACTAGCTTCGACTTTTTTGAATCTTTTATATTCTGAAAATAGCACGCTAGCCTACGCTATTTTTAAAACAGTGTTTAATTTTAAAGTGCAGAATAAAATTAAATCAGGTTTTATATAATAAATGCCTCCAAATAGAACTCTATGTTTGGAATAAATTATTCCATTTCACCACCCTCTGCAAGCAACCAATTGAATAAAGGAAATCACTTCCTTCCCACACCGTGGTTTATTTACAATTGAGAAAACACGACGATATTCTTCATGATTCAATTTAGGAAGAAACGTATTTTATCCATCTACGTGCGAATCAGCCCCGACTTGATTCGGAGTCAAAGTGGTTGCCATAGCTGAAATCGGTCGGAGAGATCACCCCCTACCAACATCATTATGTGCCTATTATTTAGGCAAATTTTTTAAGAGGCTAACCGTATGTGGCGGTAATACTACCTACGATAGCATTCCCAAAGGGTGTTGGCGTCAGGCAGGCGGCCGGTCGTAAAATTAAGCTAAATCATTTTGCAACATGTTATGTGTTTAAACAAAACGTGTTTCACCGACCCCAAGTAATTGGGATAAAGGCAGGAAGATGATGATGATGTAGTAGCAAAACTTAAACAATGCTGGCTAAGAAAGGAATGCCACGAAATATAGCAAGTTATGCTCTGCTGTTGGTGTATAAAGGCAACCCCTAGAACGTAATACTAACATCATGTTTTGGATGGAAGCACAAATCAGGGAGACGAAGGGCGACGAGTGTCTCTTTTTGAGATAATGTTCGTAAAAAGAAATCACGGGCACTAAAGAATATAAAGCACGCTTGAATACCTTTATATTTGGGTAATATAGTATACCTCCTACACTCACCCTTTGTGACTTTAACCTGAGTACTCCGCTGAGAGTTTCAGCTGTTTATTCAGGCATTACAAATGTAAATGTGCTGAGGGGATTTAAGACCCTGGAGGGTTTTTGTCACCGAACTTTTCACCCTCAGACCTGACGGCGCCTGGGTGCCAGACGTTTGAAACACATTTTATGTAGATTTAGGCGAGAAACACATGCAACGTCCGTTTGTGCTTGGTTTGTTCGAGTTTCCATTTTATTTATATACGAATACGGTTTATGTCAATAAATACATCCGTCGACGCAGCGTTGTGCGATGTTGTTTGACATAAACCGTATTCGTATGAAGATAGAGTGGAGAATGAAAAGATAAACGCTGAGAATGACGTTACGTGTGTTTCTCGCCTTAAATTTCTCGCAGCTGTTTCGGCGTTCTACTTAGGAAAGTTTTTAGTGTTAAGTTTTGCTCTGAAACTAATGCTTTTTACAAAGTACTCTAATTTTTTTACATTAGTTAGAGCGATGGTCTTAAGTAAACGAGATTTACTAAACCAGTCAGTTTTGCGTGATTTTGTGTGGAATTTGAAAGAAGAGAACATTGTATTGGACATTTGCCTTTAATGACTTTTCTTTTAGTGTGAAACTAACATCCGTAAAATAAGACTTTCTGAGACGGTGAAAAGGTACATGAAGTACAGTACATTACATACAGTTCATTGTAAACATAAAGTTAGAATAATAAGCGCGCTATAAACCGCTTTAAAATACCATTTCCGACCAACCTAGCAAACCTAAAGTAAAGCTTCCCATTTATAGCGCTTACTAAACCTAATACGTAACAGCTAAACAGAACCAGCCATTTAGCGTATTATGCAAACATTGCTTAGGTAGGCTATACAAACGCTCATTTGTGGTTCTCATACATACACAATCGCGCCTTATGCCCTTGCGGGGTAGGCAGAGCGTTAAGATCGTAAAATGTGGTCGTTCTCACCACTTATTTGTCTCACTCGCACCTACCGCATGTTTTTCCGGTGTATTGTCGGATCCTGTTTTCGAAAAAAGAAATTTAAGAAATCCCATCAAAAACCGGATAATATGATACTGGTCGACTTATACGCCTTATATACGCCTTATAACTGCGGCTGTCATAAGCAATCATTAACATGGTAGATGTAACAAACTGCAATATCACCCGATAAGCCAAAGCTCTCGGTACAAAGTCTATTTCAGTATACGACAAAATTACTAATCTAGGGCGGAACAGTTTCGGAAAGCATTGGCTAAATTCGAGAGTTACGCTCGTAGCCAACAAAGTTGGACAATGTTTGATCTGCAAAGTTGGTAATGGTGAACAAACGGAAATTTGGCATTGTATTTACAAATTGTGGGTATATCAGGTGCCTTACTGAGTACGAACAACTTTTCTCAAGTAATATGAATCGAAACGACATTTGCAACCTATTTTGCATAGATAGAGTTGAGGCGGTAACTCCACAACAGGCAAGACGTAAGACATGAGACGGACACGTGAGACTTGCGACATCGCAAAGCTTGAAGCAGTTTCCATAAAAAATGTATGAAACAGAAGAGCGAAATCTACACACGTAAGACGCACGTCGCATCGATGATGGCTGACGATGATTTGTCTGACAGATGCCATCCTACGCGTCACCTCAAACGTCTCCTCTGTGAAGCTTGCACCTACGGCAGATTAGTTTTGGAAAATATTAGCTAAATTCGAGAGTTACGCTCGTAGCCAACAAAGTTAGACAATGTTTGATCTACAAAGTTGCTAATGGTGAACAAGCGGACTTTTGACATTGTATTTACAAATTGTGGGTATATCTGTTGCTAATCCTTTAAGCCACGGTCTGTATTACTGATTATCCACAACTTTACCCAAGGGATGTCCCTTGTAACACTGATGTCCCTTGGCCGACATAACATAATTTACTGGAACCTTATTGGTTTTCACTCTGGTGTTTATTTTGTTCCAACTATTAATTCAAAGTTTTGTATATTTTGTAAATACGAAAAACTCGCGCAAAAATCCTATGATGGATGTCATATCGTATTTGTCTCGGTCGACTGCAAGTATATGAAAGAAGAAGTAGATAACTTAAAAGCAAATATATAAATCGAATCTGAGCACGATACTCAAAATCGTATCGCTCCTGCCGCCTGCCACTGGTAGCAAACAGCGAACCGACAAACTTCCGCAAACTAAGTAAATCATCCAGCCATTTGCTTCCCCAATAGATACCGAGGCGAGGATGCGTAGATACCAGCACGCGGGCATTTATTCATCTAGAGGTAGTAATTCTAGACAACTTTTACTATGAGTTCACCTGCAAAAAAACATCGGCAGTTTCATCGAAGAAACTAATACTTGCTCAGTAAAATTGAATAGAACAGCTGATAACGTAAGAATACACCAAATACTACCTACACCTACGCAGCATGCGCACCGAATATCTCGCGCGCTCGCGAGAATACCTACATAAAACATGTCAAATCGTATTGAATTTATCAAAAGAAGTGAAGAATTTTGACATACAGGTGTAGAGAAAATCTACGTCGCGTGGTGGCAAGCTAAGGGGAGAGATACGAGTGTATTCAACTCTTATTCAACTTCAATCGTATCGCCGCCGCTGGTAGCAAACAGAGCGAACCGACAAACTTCCGCAAACTAAGTAAATCATCCAGCCATTTGCTTCCCCAATAGAAATCGAGGCGAGGATGCGTTACATAAATATAGTGTAATACTGGCACGCGGGCATTAAACTAGGCTTTTATGTGAACAACTTTTACTATCTACGCGCTATCTGTAAAATCATTAAAAATGTTCACCAGTTCCATTGAAAATCCTAAAATCTATGTCACGCCTGGGTATTTAAGCAGGTCAAAACACACACGCGTAGATTAGGTTATATATTTAGCGTCCACTCGCTGCATAGGGCATTCCAACAAATTCAAAACATTACGGTAGTCAAACTAAATAAAATGTATGAGGATAATGTCGGTCGGAGTCGATGTCTTATCCTATCTAACTTCCGCAGATTAGGCAAATTATCCAGCCATTTGCTTTCCCTCTAAATACCGGGGATTCTATAGCTATAACTATGTTATAGCGTAATATACCATAGTTTAATATACGTATTAGGTATGTATGTGACTTTGACTAAGCATGCGTGCAAAGGTTGTCAATTCTGAGAATGGCAAATATCACATACATGTAGGTGGAGAAAGGATATTGATTTTGTGCTAGCTACTACAGACTGTTGAAAAATACATGTTATGAAATCCTTTAGTTGCTGTATGACCAAGTATCAAAATGTCTATTTTTAGTAAAAACCAAATTAATGCTTAAAAGGTCACGTTCACGTACGCAAAAATTTAATAAGTGCATATCTTCAACTTATGTGTATAATCACAAATATGTCGATATAGATATATTTCATCTATCTTTAAATCAATTTAAGAAACAGATTAAAGATAGATTAGAGTTGTCGTAAGACACTCATGAGACCGATGCCTCGCAGATTCGCACCAGTAGTCCGTATGGACGCAGTTTCAAATTCCAACTGTCGTAAGGTCACTTCCTTACCTGAAGAGATGAACTGAAATCGAAACAGTTGCCTACTTATTTTGCAAATATACTTTTCGTCTTTTGTTCTCTTTCACTAGTTCAGCATAAAAACTGAACTAAGCTACATAAAGATTAAAGATAGGCTTAAAAACCAAGCGACGCGACAACGACGCGCGTCGTTGTCGCCGTCAAATTTTGACGGCGTCGTTGTCGCTGCGGTCTTGTAGAAAAACCCGACCGCATCCCATACAAACTCTAAGCTTCTCAGCGCGCTGTCAACGTGACGGCGTCGTGGCGCGCCGCAACGACGCCGTCGCTCGGTTTTTCTGGTTCCCCATACAAACCAGTCATTTGACAGCGGCAACGACGCGCGTCGTTGTCGCTGCCGCTTGGTTTTTAAGCCCACCTTAAGTTAAAACTTTCTTATTAAATATTTTCATTATTATAAACATCTAACAATAGATAATAAGTATTCTTTTGGATAACAAATAATGCAGGGATTGCGGTTATTCACATGCATGACAATTATTATTGTTGATCTTAAGTTCATTACCTCTATAGGATTGCCTACTTTTCTAATGGTCCTGCATTTGACTAGCCGCTGGCTTCGTTTATTATAACATTAGTGAACACCTGTAATTGGTTTATTAGTATAACATTAATTTATGTCCCATAACTGTAAAAACTGTTGGTGATCCAATAAAAAATTATTTAAAAATTATTTATTTATTTATCTTTAACGCAACATGCCAAAGTTGCTAATCGCTGAAGCATAATTCCATTTTACGTGTGCTGCCATGCCAGCTTAGAATAGAATCACTCCATGTCATTCCCGTGGGTGTCGTAAGAAGAGACTAAGGGATTTGAGAGTTGATGTGTATTGAAATTTTAGACGACAGGATGATAACCTGTCCCTATAGTGATACAAGGTCTCCCGAATGACTATTAAACTTATGGCAGACGTGGTATAAAACCCGTTTACCAGGCCGATTTTACAGCTCTACCTACACTGTAAGGGATATAGGCGTAATATACTTATGTATGTATGCATAATCCATTGAACAAACTAAGTAAGTTTAAACAAGTGTGCATCAATTTCAACCCACACATTATTCAACGGTAATGGCTCGCGTAGCACCCGCCTACATCGCTACGGCTCGTAGCAATAACCGTAGACACCGCCTACGCGGTTT
Source organism: Phthorimaea operculella (assembly GCA_024500475.1). NCBI lineage: Eukaryota > Metazoa > Arthropoda > Insecta > Lepidoptera > Gelechiidae > Phthorimaea > Phthorimaea operculella. The sequence continues at coordinate 1,243,994 of JANFCV010000083.1, read as the reverse complement.
GTTATAAAAATAAATCTAGTTTTGCTTTTACAACCGATTGGTGTCACAGACGTTAGATGCCAGCTTAGAATAGCATCATCCCAACTATCGTGTGTGACCCCAATTCTACTAGTGGGTGTCGTAAAAGCGACTAGGGATAATTATGGAAATACGCAGCTTATTTCCTGTAAAATACACAACTTGCACTGCGCTCGCCAATCCGCCTGCCAAGCGTGGTAAGTATGGGAATACTCCATGGGGAGGCACATGTCCAGCAGTTGACTGTTATGGCTGTTAAGGTAGGTAGGTAATCATATCCAATAGTATTTAAAATCCACTGAACGAAGTGTATTTAAATTTTCACCCACACGTTATTCATCGGTAATGGCTCGCGTAACACACGCCTACATCGCTACGGCTCGTAGCAATAACCGTAGATACCGCCTACGCGGTTTGTTATAAAAATAAACGGGTTTTTGTTTGAGCGGGTTGACCGTTTAATTTTTAAGTTCAATAAAGATATTTTTACGTATTTTGGATTGGACATTGCCCTTATTTATTTGTATAAAAATAAATATCAAAACTGTTCAGTTTAAAACAGACTCAGATGATTTTATCTTACTCTACAATACAGCTATAGGGTCAACCAAAGAGTATATATTTTATATGTAGTTTGAAGTTATTCTCGTGCTTCGGAGGACAGTTAATTATTTAGTTCTAATCGCTGCTATCTATGATAGATGTTTACTTGGATGACGGTCATTACATGAGGTGCAAACTCCACACAGGAGACACGTGATATCTGTCAGACAAGTGATCATTGGCCGTCATCGTTGAGACTTGCGTCTCAAGTACGTAGCCGGCGTCTCTTCTGTTTCATACATTTTATATGATGTCGCACGTCTCACGTCTCCGCCTCATGTCCTACGTCTTGGCTGTGGAGTTAGGGCCTTACACAATCACAACGAAGACCTGCGCACCAAATAGGCGTTTTAAAAACTGCCATTTTAGTACACTAGGCTGTTTGTCGACTCTACGCCCCACACGAAGCATAAACAAGAATGCGCAACATTGATTGCAATCCCTTGTAGTAGGAGTTGGCTTCATGCATCCTGCTTCATTCCGTGCATATAATGTAGCCCGTAGTGTTGCCGCTCGATAGTGGACTATCGATTGTAAAATTTTCACTATCGTTCAACTATCGATTGTTAAACAATCGGTAGTATAGTCCAAAACTATCGAGAGTATCGGTACTATCGACAGTATTGCACCTTGTCGATAGTATTGTTTCCTTTTGAACTATCGATACTATCGATAGGTCTATCGATTGTACTGGGTGTTACAAAACAACCAATAAAGCTGAAAGGAGGTCAAGGTACTCATGAAACTGAACAACTTTCCCCATGGAACACGGGTCGAAATATGAAAAAAAAAATTTGGTCTTCCCATACAAAATGAACACACTTTGTATGGGAGATTTATTGGTTGTTTTGTAACACGTTGTATAGGCCTTAATGAATGAAAACTCCGATAGTTCGGCAACACTACTAGCCAGTGAAACTCTCCCTAGTGTAATTACATTGGCAACTGTCCAATACGGAGCGGAATATATAGATCTAGTTGCATAAGTTGTTTACTGGAATAAATTATAACATAGCAACGGTATCTATGGTTGGTTTTGTATATGTGCAAACAGGTAACTTAAACTGTTCTTGTATTTTTTGAATAAGGAAAACAAAGAGGTAGTATAGAAAATCTACAGCGAACAAATACTTCTGTCGTTCTGTTCAAATCGCATTTCTAGGAACGGAACAACTTAATTAATTTTAGTTTATACCTAGTTATGCCTCACTTAAGTATAATATCGGAACATTTGATTGTATATGATATGAAACTTGTGCGGAAAACCTTTGATGTCAAACGGAAATTCCAGCAGGCTTAATGCGAACCGTAGTGAGTGAGACTTATCTTGCGCGCAAAACACTTCAAACGTGTAAAATTTTATGAATTTTATAAAAATAAGTAAAGAATTCTGACATACAGGTGTACCTCTAGAGGTATAATCTAGATAAAATCCATTTTTTCGAGCCAGAGCCAGCCATTTGATATTAAGGTGCAAAAGTAATGATATCAACTAATTTTAGGAACAGAGGAAATTA